>CM060902.1:220220000-222720000 GCA_030737815.1 Allium fistulosum
TAGGGATTTTGTCCTAAATGTTATCCCGCTATATGCTTCTAAGCCTAGAACAAAAAATGCTACGTTTTTAAAATTATAACAATATGATTATGGTGTTGAATCTAGATATTCATGGTAATGGTAAATAGGAAAAATAACAATAATAGTTGCTTAAAATGACAAGGGTAGCATCTTGCATTTTTTTAGAAATGTACAAGGTAATCATGCATATCAAAATAAATAATGCATTGATTAATTAGTAGTTGATTTAGAGAATACAAGGTAGAAATTTATTTTCTAATGTTTATGTTTTCTCCTTGAATACAATAGCAAACCAAAAATTTCTTCTCCGTTGGGTTACCATTTTTTTTTATTTTCTACTTTCTTTACTTATTACTATATCCTTATGTTGTTTATCCTTTCATTATATTATTTATTGGTATAATTTTGATATGTTTTCATTTGGTAGTCATTATATTATTATATTAAATTGAATATATAAGTTGAACTTCTAAGAAAATTGAATATATTACTTTATTAGTCATACCTTGTATATAAGCAGCAGTATATGCATATTGCCTTTTGTTTTGGATCAGAAGTTCAACTTTGTTTAATAAATATACTTACATTTTTATAAAGTCAAGTATTGTAATAAAAGGCATATATATGTTTTGATTTTTTACATGCTTAAATTGAATATTGCTTGACACTTTTTATAGCCTAATATTCCATATGCTTATGTCTATAAAAAAGGTCTGACACATCTTTCTTCTGAAATAATAAATCTTATTTAGGTACATATATTGCCTAACATTTTTTCTAATTAATTTTACTTTATGCAGGTACAACTTACTTTCGTTGTATAACTTTGCCTTAGACTATGTTTAATTTTATTTTTCTTATCACTTAGGTGAGTCTATTGCATATTGCATGTTGTATTGTCCATTGTTTAGTTAATG
This sequence comes from Allium fistulosum, assembly GCA_030737815.1. Classification (NCBI taxonomy): domain Eukaryota; kingdom Viridiplantae; phylum Streptophyta; class Magnoliopsida; order Asparagales; family Amaryllidaceae; genus Allium; species Allium fistulosum. The sequence continues at coordinate 220,220,939 of CM060902.1, forward strand.
TCTATATGCATATTGCCTATTGCATTCGCACACTGTAAGTTGCAATATAATTGACCATGAAAGTTAATTTTTGTTGTTTCATACTGTCAATTACACATATAACATTGTTGTGTTTTTCATAACCATAATGTGCACGATTGTTGTGTTTTCACAGAAAAAGGTTATGTATACAAGCTGTGTACGTACTCTTCATCAATTGAAGAATGAGAAATCGTGGATGTATAAGACAAAGGTCAAATATAGTGAGCCAACCGGTGAAGCTTGCAATGTTGACAAGGAACAAGAATTAGGGCACGAGACAATACAAATGTTGTGTGAAGAAAATGGAATGCCTTGTAAAGTAAATGAAATGTGTTATCCGGTCACTTGGCCTGGCTACAAGGTAATAATTACAAAGGCATTATTTGAGTCTGGATAAGACTTGAGTTAGTTAGAGATTGGAGATGTAAGGGATTGATCTGTTTTGGGTAGTCCGGCATATGTGCATTGTTCGACCTATATGTACGATTCGGCCTATGTACATCGCTCGGCCTAAGAGTATGGTTCGGCCTTGAAGGATGGCGCATATCGCTCGGTTAAGAATGGGAAAACGAGATGGCTCAATCTAGGAATCTAAGGAGAGGTCGCTCGACCAGGTTTGTTCGGCAACCACCGTTCGGCCACCTTCGTTCGGCAACCACTGTTCGGCCACCTTTGTTCGGCACACCATCGTTCGGCCACCACCGTTCTACCACCACCGTTCGGCCACCACCGTTCGGCCACCATCGTTCGACGACCACCGTTCGGTATGCCTGGCTCGTCACACAGAAGTCGCCTACTATGGGCCGAAGTACCTTGTTCCTGGGCCTGCGAAGGGAGTCCAGCCTATCTTCGTCTATAAATACAGAGGCAGGGGTACAGTTGAAAGGACCTTTTTTTTGGAGGACTCCAGGGAAACTCTGCCATTTTTTATACTCTCCTATTTTCGATTCAAACTTGTATTCAAGTGATTTGTTTACGGATTGTATCTGTATTCAAGTGATAGGGAAAGTAATAAAGATTATATTCGAAGTGGACGTAGGCAATTACGCCGAACCACTATAAATCTAGTGTTCTCGTTTTTGCTGTTCTTTTGGCACTCAATTGCGTTATTTTTCTGTTTTGATTTACTTTCTTCATTAATCTCTCCATATAACTCTATTCAAGGGTGTTAGTGACCAATTTTGGTGCTAACAAAATGCATGAAGAAATTAAAATGCCCTGTGAAGAAAATGAATTGCGTGAAGAAGATGAAACGGCTTGTGAAGAAAATGTTGATGCCGAGACGGAAATCGAAAGACCACGTGAAGTTGAAACTGCAAATATAAATGTAAAAAAACATGGTAAAGGTCCAACAAAAGTAAAAAGACTCCTGTTAAATATTGAGAATCGAATTGAAGTTGAGTTCAATGATGCAGCCATACCAATAGGAGAAGGCTCGGTACACTTATCTTCTTATCTTGGACCGCTTGTACGGGAGCATGTTCCGATTATGCTTGACGATTGGAGGCTTCTAAGTGATGAATTAAAAGTTGTCTTGTGGGTATCAATTGAGGTATGGAAAAATTACCGTTTTTGTGGTGTAACAATCAATTTGTGTACAAAAATAATCTACTTAACAGGTTGTCCTTTTAAAACCATTTTAATATGAAATAACATCTTTTTTTTATTTATAGAGTTGATTTAAAGTGGATGAATGGCAACAAAAATCCATATTTCAACAAATGGGAACTATTTGGAGATCCTCAAAAAGCAAATTGGTTCGAAAAATAATAAATGCAACAACCGAAGAGGAAAGACTTGGTTTGAAATCGTACAATGAAAATGATGTGAAGGAGTGGAGAAAGTTTGTAAAAGCGAAAACAAGTTTGGAGTTTAAGGTAACTTGTTATCGTTAACTTCTTCATAAAGATACTTAATAACCGCTTTGGAAACCGATTTGCAAACTTCTTCAGTTTATTATTTTTTAAATGTGAATAAATGCCATGCTTTTATAGTCAAGTTGGAATTGATTTTGTTAAATAGACTTGAGTCATTTGATATCTTTTATCATTTTTATGGTTTCTCCTTCAATCTAATAGCAAAAAAAATCATCTCTGTTGGTTGATCGTCATATTTTTTATTTTTTGCTTTCTTTGTTTATTATTATAGCTTTACTAAGTTGTTTATCCTTTTCATTATATAATTTATTTATTGTTATAATTTTGATAACTTTTTCATTTGGTAGTCACCTGTGGGTTTTTATTAATAGTTTCATACATCATGCAAGTAATGTACTATATGGGAAATCAAAACAATAGTGGGATAACATGTTTCTCGTCCATAATTTTCACTACATCTGCTGACTTTATATAGTAAAAATCATCAAAAATTATGAATACTATATGTTGCAGCAAAATATCATTGTTGAGGTATACTTTCTGCCTCATGTGCCTTTTCCTTTTGTACTGCAGCATGTTTGACATATTCTCTTCTAGTACTATTTATTTATAAGCTGAATTGTTGCTGGTATTTATTTTTGTTAACAAGGTAACATTCAAAACATTATATATTTTGTATTATATTATGGATTTGATATCTTATATTAGATCTGGTAATTTTAGTGTAGTTTAACTTTGCTTTGAATTTTGATCATTTTATTTCTGTTTTTGGCATGAATAATGCTAGAAGTTCCAAACTAATAGGTTTAGAGAAGTAAGGTTGAGATCAGTTTTTAGGAGCAAACATATGAACTCACAGGTCTAATATGAACTCATACTCAGCAAATTTTGTTGAGACTTTGTTGTTTTATTTAAAATGAATACTTTACTCATGTAGTTAGTGTCACTATTAATTTATGGATTTTCCCCCATATTTGATATTAGATTTTATAAAATTTATTAAATTAATATTGACATGGCTACGAAGACAATGCCAGTATTAATTTTGTAAATTTCAAATTTGTAAAGAGGTAGAAAGATAATGAAAAAACCTTTTGCTCCTTCTATGAATAAAACAGGTTGTTGTTCGTTGCTTGAATCTGAATGACTACACTATTCCCATCTTTATTTTCGAGTATTGGCATATGTTCTGGTTTGTTTATTTGCACTCATAAAAAAAGACGATGATGCCCCATGCAATATTTATTTTCTTCCAGGCACGAAGTGAGAAGTTTAGAACCATTAGGCGAAAACAATTACCACGCACAACTGGATGTAGAGGAATGGCTAGATTGACCGACGATGTGGTTAGTTAATTAACTATAGCATTATTTACCTATCTAGTTAATTAACTATCAATTGATTTATTTTAATGTCTTTTTAAATGTAGAAAAAATAGAGTCAAGATTCATCATCCATATCTAGAGCTGATATCTGGGTTAAATCTCGCACTAAAAAAAATAGTGAACCAGTGAACATGGAAGTTGCAACTGTTATTGTAAGAATATTTGATTTTGTTAGTAATTAAACACTGAAATTTTTACCATCGTATGTAACCTACATGTATATTAATTTATGTAAGGGGATTAAAAAAATTAATAATGATAAACATTCCAGCTCGATAAGTAATGTCAGAGAAGATGCAATTGCACAAGTATTGGGACAAGATAAACCAGGACGATTAAGAGCACTAGGAAGAGGATATACCAAAACTAAGTTAACTTTGGCACAGTCTATAGATAATCAAATAACTAATTGTTAAAAAAGAATTTCGGAATAGGAGAGTATGGTGCACATGCTAATGAATAAGCAGGTAAACTTTGTGTGTGTGTGTATATATATATATATATATATATGATAATATGTAACTAATGATCAGTTACCTATTGCTACTTCAACTATTCTTGATATTTAACTACTGCTGCTATTTTTGCTTTGGAAGGGTAAAGAATGTTCGAAAGAGGGGAGCACACTTGAAATGGTAGAAATCACTTATATTATTCTCATTTATATAACATTATTTGGAGTTTAGTTTTTAATCCGGCATCAAGATAATTTTTGGTTGAATAATTGTAGAATAATGACAACATATGCTAGTTGTTGAATTGGGATGGAATGGATGAAATTGTTGCCAAAGGGAGAGTTGTGTCCGTCGATCCAAATGAGGTCGTCGACAGCACTCGTATTGGACCAAATGCTATGAAAATCGTCATAGATCATGTAAAAAAGCAGATGTGTAACGACCCGATATTTTCAACCATTCGCATCCATTATAAGTGTATAGGTAGACACTCATGCCGGAGTTGAATTGCTCAAAATACCGCGTTGTAAATAAAATTTGGCAAAACTCAGAATATACAGTAAATAAATATAATCACAGATCACAGACACAGACACAGAGTAAAATAATGATAATGCAGCGGAAACAAAAAGATAGTAGTTCATGAAGCTACTATATATATATATAACAGAGTTAAACAAGATACAACAGAGGTCTCGAATACAATAGATGTCTCAATACAATAATCAAATACCAGATCTGAATACATCACTGGATCGACGGAATAACTGAAAGCAGGATCGATAGATAGCTGGATCTCCAAGCGAAGCTCCAACTCCAAAGGTGAGTCTCAAATGCTGTATCACTCAGTCTGACCCGAGCGTAAAGCAAAACACAAAACACTCGAGTCAGGATTAACATTCTCATATTAATAAATCCAACTCAAGTGAAATATCAACTGAAATACAAGTAACTTAAAGGATGTTTGGGATAACCATCCTCTAAGGGTCCGTTAAACTATTTACTATGTAGTAATATTCGCTATTATAATAGTGTCTAAATAAGTAAAGTATAATCATATCGGAAAATAGCGTTAAGGGGATGGAGAACCTTAACGCGGTCGGATCTTAAAATCATAATCGTAGTAAAGCTCGATATGGTAGGTGACACGGCACAACTAGGCAATGCCAGGGTAGATATACCAATTACGCACACGGACTGATGGATACGCATAGCAGCCACTACCGTTCCACCTCGAACAACACTCCCAAATCGGAGGATGGCCATCTAGTCAAATCACAAGTATGAGTATAATATCAAAGAAATGCGTCCGAGAAGAGGTGCTACCTCACTGGTCCGAGATCGCTCCTGTTTTAGCCACCTTATGCCAACTCACGGGAGTTGGGTCCACGTAACATACCTTAAGAACGTCGCCACCATCCTACTTCATTCTGGAATCTCCACCGCGTACACGGTTGTCAAAGTGGTTTTCGGTATCGACAGAGAGTATGTCCATATCCGATCCCGGTCTCTTTGCCAACCAATCGTTATTATAACACCGTGGTCATTTAAAAATAGTTTATACTTCAAAGCCAAAATATATCATTATCATTTCAAAACCCAATTTAATACGATATCATTTCACTTCAAATACATCCATTTTCCAAATCATATTACTTTCCAAAATTATAATGCTTCGAAATCATAGTCTGGAAATCACAGTATTTTGGAAATCATAGCACTTTCCTTTTAAACACTTTAGATATTAAAATTTCGTTATAAAATAAATTAATTTCCTCAAATTTCACAAATCGATTCAAATTAACTCGAATTCCAAAAAAAAAATTAATTTAATTAAATCTCAAATCATCCGTTTTAATTCGATTTAGCTTCTAAATAAACCATTTCAAATTATCAATTTCAAATACGTATCTAAACCATAAAATAAGCCATTTCAATTTGAATATATTTCAAAGCTTTAAATATTCAACATTTCACTTTACAATTATTTAGTTTTGAAATATTAACTTAACATTTCCACGACATTTGAATACAATTTCAATTTACTATTTAAATAAACAAAAGATCTCATTTAAATATTTATACGTTTGAAATATCCATTTAAGTCACCTTTCAATTTCAAGTTGTAAATCACTTCTTTAAATTTCAAATTCAATATATTTCAAACCAAACTTATTTAAGTATAATTCTTAAATAAATACAATTTCAATCAATTTCAAGTCATTATAAATTCTATATTTGAAATTATAAATAAATACTTAAACATATTATTTATCAACTTTATTAAATCAACTTTAATACATCTTTTAAAAATCAATATTTATCAAAACCATATATTTCTTTTCAAAACCAAAGAAATCATTTTCAAAACATTTATATATAGACCAACGGTGCCTGTATATAATTTTCTATCCTATGGTCAAGTGATACAGATATTTATCATTTCAATCCGCAATTTAAAATATATATACGGGTATATATCTTTTCAACCCGCAATCCCAAATTCAATTCAATGAAAATCGCTTGGGTTTATCATTTCAACCCATAACGATTTTCTCCTATTCTACAGATCGTTCGGGTATGTATCATTTCAACCCATAGTGATTCTATACTAACAGGGAACTTGCAGAGTGATAACAGATATGATAATAAAATAACAACAGTAACAGTCATATAACATCAGTATAAATAACAGATAATGGTGTCAGATGTCACAGGTGAACAGATACAGATAATGTCATATATATAACAATGTAAATATCTAACAGCAACATATTTCAATTGACATTTCAATTGAAATCAAATTTAATAAATATAAGAACATTAATCGTGAGTGATCGCTCACCTTTCGAGGCTAGAGATGGACGAGAATGATAAGAGTTACAGATCCAAGCATGAATTTCAAAGCAAAGCAAGACTGGTACGAAATTTGACGGATAAAGCTGATAACAGAAATAGACGAATCAAATCAGAAATGGATCGATGATGATAAATGGTATAAGTGAATTCATATATGTCTATATATAACAATATATATAAAATCACCTTCTAAATTTCAAAACATATTAAATTAAATATATATATATATATATATAGACACACACATTTGTAAATCATATAAAGTAAACTGTAAAATATATATATACAAGTAATTATATAAATGAACTGTACGCTATTATATACAACAACATATCCATATCATCACTTACTAACATACAATATTTTTAAATCAAAGTATATAAAAATAGTGTAACCAAAGTACATAACAGCAATTAGAACAACAACCCACATTTTTAAAGTATAATATATATATAGGTATGGTACTTTAAAGTATAAATTACTGCAAACTCAATACTGTATAGCCCATGTCACGAAATACTTATATAACTTTACAAATCTATACATAAAACCCAAACATTTCAAATGTATGTAAACTACTATATATATACACAGACTATATGTCACATCCTGAAATTTTCGACTTTCGAAAATTCAACATCGATACTCACTTTATCGACTGTCGAACAATCGAGTGCCGGAAACTCCAATAGTGAGGGTTTTAGAAAGAAGAAAAAGGCAGAAGAAGAAGAAAAAGAGAAGAAAGAACAACAACAGAATAACATCAGATACAGAAACAGAAAACAATATCAGAATCTCACATATCGCAGCGGAACAATATATAATAGATAAACACTAGTCTTTTAAAACAAAGAACTATATCAGTTTATACATACATCACATCATATCATCAGAGTCAATAAACAACAATGGACAGTTATATAAACTTGTCCTCATACAGAATACACAGCGGAATAAATACTATCAAATACAAATACTACGTCTCGTCATCCAGCTTATCTCCAAGCTCCAGAATATCCAGAATATCCTGATAATCTAACTCTAGGCTGCCCGTGTGGAAATTGGTGGGCACCCAGAGTTTAGAAGGGAAACAATAAACTCCGAGTCAGTCATGGTGACTGGTGTGAGATCGTAAAACAGTTATTCTTTAAAAATAAACAGCAGAGAATTTTAAAGTCAATTCGCAATGCTTTTTGGAAAATGAGACTACCATAAGACCTCCCACCACACACACAATGCAAACGCAGAATTGGAGGAGATTTCTTCTTATGATAGTCAAAGATGCTTACTACGCAAAATCAAATCATTTTTGATATTATTATTAGTGCATAGTGTAGAAATCATTTTCGAAAGTATAATATTAATCTTAGCCAACATACGACCAGTATCGTATGCCTACTATAGCTACTATGTTCAATAGCAGGTTACCGCCACATTCCATAGCAGGTAATACAACTAAAACCGTACACGTCGCGTATTGTTTCTTTGGATTTCCAACAAATGGTCAGGCTAAGGAACTTCCTATCCACGATGGGTACGTCCCTGGAATAGACGACCCGAGAATCTAACGTTACGGTTAGATCTCTGCCAACACAAGGCCGGGTTACCTCTGCAAAAATAGGTAACTACTGACACGCGTATGCCATCCCCCGATCGTCACCGATCTTCCCGAGGATCCCCGATTCGCAACAAACCACATAGAAAAAATAATGCAGTAACCACAGAGGTTAAGTATCTGGGCTCCATACCATGATACCACCTTTATCCAGAAGGAATGACATACACTAAGGGGCGCTACTCCCTAGAACCTTGCTGCATTCTTCCTGTTTCGACCATTTCCGGGGTGTGAGGCTCGACGAAGTCTCGTCCACAAAGCTACGCTTTCTACAAAGCCCTGCTTCGGGTCCAACAAAATGATCAACCTATGATCACAAAGATATAAGATCAAACAAATGATCATATCACAAATGATCAAACACTGATCATTTCACAGCAACACTCAGTATGCCACGTTACCAAATTGGGATATATCGCTGATAAATTTCAACTACATAACCTCTGAGCTCGTACGTCTCAGAGAAGGGTGTTAAGCTAAGAGAATAAATTCTCCGCCACCAACAGAAATGTATTTGAAAGAAATCAGCTTTATATCTCAAATTGTAACGTCAGACACACAATCCATACAAGTCTGTTCCGGGATCGAACAGAACCGAAGGCACTTCTCACGAAGCCCTTGCATTTCCGGATAATTTTCTAATCACGTCAGGACTTCCCATCACTAAGGGTGATAAAACCTCTAAACCGGAGATCAGCCGATGTAGAGTAACTCGACGGTAATCCTTCCGTTTTCAAAAATATCCGGTCTTCAACACCGGTCTTCAATGCGATTCATAACGACGTATCACATATTCGGAATGGGTTATACGACCCCATGGTCCTTTCCCGGCTAACCCGAATAGTGAGCGATTATTCAAAAATAAGTGTGGCATTCAAATTCATCCAATTCACAACAAATACCTATCTAAAGGTAATTATTGATAGTCGGTTATTTAACTATCAATAAAGATGCACAACATCATCAGATTCCAAATAATTTTCCAAATTATTTCATCTTCCAAAAATATCTTTACTAGATATAAAAATTTCCACACTTTAATAAAAATAAATCAACGTTTATTTTTAAACGAATTCCCATTTCTTTTTATAAATTCCATAGTGAATTTATACTTATCGAATATCAGTAAGTCAGTAATTCACAAATCCATTTATTTTCAACATTTGAAAATATTCGATATACTTAAAATCAAATTAAGTATATATTTATTCTTTAAGGAAATCTATTTTCTATAACAACATCAATTTGAGTCAAAAACGAATGTTACGTAAAACATCGTTACGACGACTCAAAAATCACTAGTATAGGGATTCGAAATTAAGATAGATATGTAAAACCCAATACTAGATAAAAAACATTTCCTTTCGGAAATCATTTACTATAACAACAGTGTTATAGTCCACCATTTCCTTATTTCTCGAAAACGCCTATTTCAACAAGAACTGTTGAAATCTATGCTTTCGATTCACTATACATTTTAAAACATCTTTAAAATGTTTAACTTCATTTTTTTATATCACTTCTTCAAAAATGAATCCATTTTACTTAACAATATATTCACTGTTCAAAATCGTGAATAAAATTTACTTAACCCCATTTCAATCATTTCTACACATTTTTATCACATTCAATCTATTTCGAATTTATAAGCACGTTTATAATTTCTATTTCTCTTTTTAATAACAACTTCGACTTATAAACTTCTTTTATCAACTTCTATATTTAACTTATCAAAATAAGTGACTTTGGGTTTATAAACAACTTTTATAAACTTTAATTCTATTTATAAAAGCTTCAATACCAAATCAATTTCAATATTGATTTCTAATTTTATTTATCACTACTAAGTGAATTCCTTATTTTTCTCAAATTATCCAATATTAGGTTTTAAAATGGATTCTTCAAATTGAAATCATTTTACATTGATTTCACAGCTTACTTCAATTTACCAATTTGATTTCTAATTGGATTTCCAACTTATCTTCTTTTAAATAAATTCCTTTTTAAGAAAATAAATTTCAATCGTTTCTTTCAATCTATTTAAAAATCCAAATTCTTAAATTAAATTCTTCAATTTATAATCACGATTATACGAAATTCATTTATTTAACATTTTTACTTTATTCTGGAAATAAATTCGATAAGATTATAAAAATTAACTTTTTATACCTTAAAATTCCTTGCTTCAAAATTTATTCAATTTCTAAAATTTATTCACTTAGAAATTTCTATTTTGATTTCAAAAATTCAATTTCGTTTATTTTTGGAATCCAATGATGTCAAAACATCCATTCAGCTAAATTTTAGCTTTCAAACAATTTCCAGATATCAATATGATTAATAGCATCACTATAATCATTCACAGATTCATATCACAATAGAAATAAATTCAATCCATATGAGGGGTCCAGTTGGATCCCTCCAACCTGTTTCCCTGCATCCAAAGACGTTAGCACAATACCAATTCCGCTCCAGTACGGAATTATCGCGGTATATAGGTTTTTATAAATCTGCTTACTAACGGCGCAATAGGGTCTCATCCGCTATACGAGGCGGGAAATCATCAATCCAATATATACATATGCCAATATGTATATATTGCTATATATAGATATATATATATCCTAGTATATCTAATAGCACATCCAAATAACAATCAATAACTGCAATTCAAATTTAAATCTGAGTGAGAAGATCTCACCTTAGCTCTTTATTTTGCAATGCAATCCAATTCTTCTTTCGTTTTCTCGACTTTAACCTTGTATAAGTAATTTATAAAATCTATTAATATTCGAACCAATTAAATTTCCAATTTCCGTTTTTAATTGTTAAATTTTGATAGTTCGTTCTAAACCAATTTCTAAATTAATAAATTTTAATTTAACCACCATTTAAATTTCTTTAAACCCATTGCCCTTTTATAAATTTATTTAACTAAAATTAAATTTAAACAATTAAACTTCCTTTTCTTAAACATCTTTAGTAACCAGAATAACTGATTATATTAAATTTACTTTTAAACTCCACATATACATATGACTTATATTCCAAAAATCCACTTATACTCCCAAGTTATTGTTTTTCCAGCTTTACACATATATAAATAAAATTTTCTGTTTAAATCTTGTACATTTTGCAGTGAAGAAAAGTTTAACTTTTTTGTTACAGTATTTAATTTCTTGATAACTTAATCTTTAACTATTACTAACATATTAAATTTTAAATTCAATTTAAAATTGACAAATCACCTGCTAGCTCACAGACCTCCCAAACCACCGAGAATCACAACTTCGGCATCGGAAATCCTGACTGCAACCAGAACTAACACTGCCCACACCCAACATCAAGATCGAACTCGAAGATTCCACCATCGGCCCCTTCCAGTCGTGAATCCCCTAGACCACGCTCCTTTGACTGAATCGCCTACTCGACTTCGAGCCCACGCCCACGCGCGCACCACGCCGTCGCTAACCCCCAACCCATTGCCGTGCTCCTCCAGTTCGAACCAGCCTCGCGCTCGCCTCCCCTCGCGAACTCGAACACTACAATCGCGATAAAACCCTAGCCTTCGTCTCCGCCGCGCCTTCAGGCGAAACCCTACTCGCGAAATACCCCTTCCAGTCGTCGCCGCTCCACCGAGAATGCCTCTAGATGAACGAATACAGAGTCGCGGCCTCACTTGGTTGCCTTCGAATGCACACGCTCGAGAACGCTCGAGAACGCCTCGCGACCCTGTCGCGATTTCTATTTTTTTTTTTTTTTTATTTTCTGAGGGGAAAGGGGCTTCGGCCTTGAATTTGTTTTCATTTTAAATTTTCATTCGAACGAAAATTTGAAGTAAGCAGCCATTATCATTTCTTTTTCTCTGAAGCTTTCGTCCTTTGAAGGAAAAGAGTCGCAGGCAACTTAGAAGAATGGAAAGCATGTACGAGTGGGAGACAACGTGGTGGCTAGTTGTACGTATTGTCGGAAAAAGAATAAGCAATAAAATTTAAATTGATTTCAAACTGTCTCGAATCTGTAGCTTAAATTTTTGACCTCCTAACGAGGGGTGCCGCTAGACGTTCGTAATGTTATACGCCTATTCCGAACGCAATGGAAAAGGTTTCGGAAGCTAATTCGATCGTATGTGTGAGATATGACAATAAACGATCAATTTAAATTAAACCGATTTAAATCGATTTCGAGGCGTTTTAATTTGTACCGGACAAACGTTAAATCCAAAAATTACGAAATTTGAAATCTTACAATTATTTCACATTACGGATCCGATGAAACTGGTTTCGTTCAATTCTGAGACTCTTCGAAAATTGGCTATTTTTACAGTCGATAATTAAATATTAAAATATTCAATTTTCACAGATTAACTCCAAATTCGATTCTGAAAGTTCTATAACCTTTCTATAACTCCAGTATGATTAAACAAAATTTTATAAATCATTTCCAGCACACTAAACCCATACTTCAATTATTTCTGGAATTTAAATCATTAAATTATCGATTAAATTGACCAAATTAAACCCAATATTCGAATAATAAATTATTCGACTTCTTAAATTCATTTATTAATATTTAAAATCAATTAAATATTTGAATTTTAATTATCAAAAATTCTGGGTCGTTACAGACTTCCCCCCTTAAAAGAATTTCGTCCTCGAAATTACAAGTTAGGAAAATGGTCCTTAACTCGTCTACTATTCTTCACAATCTAATAGTTTTATCAATTTTCAAACGGATCTTCCTACTAAAGATTCGTTATCATTTCAACTAACTTTCCAACTTAAATTTTAAGTTTCAAACAACATTGCTTAACTTCTAAATTCAAATTCGAGTTTAAATTCAATTTTTAAACTTTCAAAATTTCTCAAAATTTTTCTAACACTCGAAATTTTCGAAAAATTTTGCCAGCGTCTCCTTTGCGCGGCTAATACGGCACGACTACAAAACGTCCCTACGGACTCTCAGATTTCTAAAAGAAAAAGAAACAGCCAAGCGGCTAGACAAGAAATCAACAAAAACTCATATTATAATTCAAATACGTACCTTTTGTCGAGCAATTCAAATTATCTGTGAAATCAAAATCCCAATTTATCACCTGTATATCCTACTAGCCATAATATCTAGTTACACATTCAAATCATTTTGCAAATTCTATTACAAAAATTTCAATATAAACTACTTATATCATCTTTAGTTTACTATTGAAGTTATATCCATTATCTTCAATTTTACATTTCAGTTTCTCATTTGAGTTCAATTCACAATTCCAATCTAATTTGGATTCAATTCACTTTCAATTCTGAAATATTGAATTTTATCAATTATCTGTCATTTACAACTGCACTGTCTTAAATTAATTCCAATTACTAATTCATTCGTCTTCAATTTGAATTCCATTCCAATCAGATTTCAAATGTTCTATAAGTTATCAACTTATTTACATCTTGATTTATACAATCATTTATACATTCACATACTAATTTCATTCCATTAGAATTCTATTTTCAATTATAAATTCATACACACAATTTCATTCCATCCTGAATTTTATCTTCAATTATCCTTTTTGAATTCTATTTTCATTTGTAAATCATATTTACAATTCATATTCATAATTTTTATTCATATATGAATTCACCTCTTTATATTTCAATTCATATCTATAGATTTCATTTGTTAATGAACTTTAATCCCAATCACCATTACATAATTTACATTAACAATTTCTATTTGTATAAGTTATCAATTCGATCATATTCCATAAATATTCTTATACAGTATTCCAGAGTCTTTTCAACCTTTCAAAACCATTTTGAAAACAATTCAAATTATCCTTTGAATTTCAAAAACAAAACCCAAATTTTCAAACAACCTCCATTTAAAACCATTTGGCAGCAATTCCTCTTTTGGAAACCCGAAAATGAACACCGGTGATGCCATGGTCATCATCGGAATTATTTTCCAGCGACCGAAAAGAGTTTAGAGCTTTTCATTTCTCCAAAATACTTTCAAAACCTTCGAAATTCATTTTCAAATCAAAAATGATTTAAACTTCCAAATTTCCAAAATTTTCAAATCCTTTTCAAAACATTTCCAAAACTTCTCTGGAATTCTGTTTTAAATTACAAATCACATTTATAATTTATATTCTCAAATTTCATTTGTATATGGATTTATTTCTTAACTTTGGAGTTACGATTTCAATTTCTTATTCAATTTCAAACTTAATGATAACATTTCAACATTATCACTATCCTAACATCCATGCAACCATATACTATAGTAATTCATAGAAAAACATTTCTTTTCTATACAAAAATAGTTTTGGGCAAAATTATTCATTCACCCTATTTTAAAACAATACTGTGCCGAACTGTTCTATTCGAGCGTTTAGAAACCCCTTCGATACAGTTTTGCAAGACTGTGCCGACGAAGGTACATATACCACTCAATAAACCAATCATCACAATACAAAACAATTTTATATTAAATAACAAATACGCACTCATATCTATTATTACACTCAACTCATTCTAGAGTACTGCTGACTCTATCTCTAATGAGTAACACCCAACAGAGCAGGGTTGTCGCTTAACCATATGCTCTGATACCACTTTGTCACATCCTGAAATTTTCGACTTTCGAAAATTCAACATCGATACTCACTTTATCGACTGTCGAACAATCGAGTGCCGGAAACTCCAATAGTGAGGGTTTTAGAAAGAAGAAAAAGGCAGAAGAAGAAGAAAAAGAGAAGAAAGAACAACAACAGAATAACATCAGATACAGAAACAGAAAACAATATCAGAATCTCACATATCGCAGCGGAACAATATATAATAGATAAACACTAGTCTTTTAAAACAAAGAACTATATCAGTTTATACATACATCACATCATATCATCAGAGTCAATAAACAACAATGGACAGTTATATAAACTTGTCCTCATACAGAATACACAGCGGAATAAATACTATCAAATACAAATACTACGTCTCGTCATCCAGCTTATCTCCAAGCTCCAGAATATCCAGAATATCCTGATAATCTAACTCTAGGCTGCCCGTGTGGAAATTGGTGGGCACCCAGAGTTTAGAAGGGAAACAATAAACTCCGAGTCAGTCATGGTGACTGGTGTGAGATCGTAAAACAGTTATTCTTTAAAAATAAACAGCAGAGAATTTTAAAGTCAATTCGCAATGCTTTTTGGAAAATGAGACTACCATAAGACCTCCCACCACACACACAATGCAAACGCAGAATTGGAGGAGATTTCTTCTTATGATAGTCAAAGATGCTTACTACGCAAAATCAAATCATTTTTGATATTATTATTAGTGCATAGTGTAGAAATCATTTTCGAAAGTATAATATTAATCTTAGCCAACATACGACCAGTATCGTATGCCTACTATAGCTACTATGTTCAATAGCAGGTTACCGCCACATTCCATAGCAGGTAATACAACTAAAACCGTACACGTCGCGTATTGTTTCTTTGGATTTCCAACAAATGGTCAGGCTAAGGAACTTCCTATCCACGATGGGTACGTCCCTGGAATAGACGACCCGAGAATCTAACGTTACGGTTAGATCTCTGCCAACACAAGGCCGGGTTACCTCTGCAAAAATAGGTAACTACTGACACGCGTATGCCATCCCCCGATCGTCACCGATCTTCCCGAGGATCCCCGATTCGCAACAAACCACATAGAAAAAATAATGCAGTAACCACAGAGGTTAAGTATCTGGGCTCCATACCATGATACCACCTTTATCCAGAAGGAATGACATACACTAAGGGGCGCTACTCCCTAGAACCTTGCTGCATTCTTCCTGTTTCGACCATTTCCGGGGTGTGAGGTTCGACGAAGTCTCGTCCACAAAGCTACGCTTTCTACAAAGCCCTGCTTCGGGTCCAACAAAATGATCAACCTATGATCACAAAGATATAAGATCAAACAAATGATCATATCACAAATGATCAAACACTGATCATTTCACAGCAACACTCAGTATGCCACGTTACCAAATTGGGATATATCGCTGATAAATTTCAACTACATAACCTCTGAGCTCGTACGTCTCAGAGAAGGGTGTTAAGCTAAGAGAATAAATTCTCCGCCACCAACAGAAATGTATTTGAAAGAAATCAGCTTTATATCTCAAATTGTAACGTCAGACACACAATCCATACAAGTCTGTTCCGGGATCGAACAGAACCGAAGGCACTTCTCACGAATCCCTTGCATTTCCGGATAATTTTCTAATCACGTCAGGACTTCCCATCACTAAGGGTGATAAAACCTCTAAACTGGAGATCAGCCGATGTAGAGTAACTCGACGGTAATCCTTCCGTTTTCAAAAATATCCGGTCTTCAACACCGGTCTTCAATGCGATTCATAACGACGTATCACATATTCGGAATGGGTTATACGACCCCATGGTCCTTTCCCGGCTAACCCGAATAGTGAGCGATTATTCAAAAATAAGTGTGGCATTCAAATTCATCCAATTCACAACAAATACCTATCTAAAGGTAATTATTGATAGTCGGTTATTTAACTATCAATAAAGATGCACAACATCATCAGATTCCAAATAATTTTCCAAATTATTTCATCTTCCAAAAATATCTTTACTAGATATAAAAATTTCCACACTTTAATAAAAATAAATCAACGTTTATTTTTAAACGAATTCCCATTTCTTTTTATAAATTCCATAGTGAATTTATACTTATCGAATATCAGTAAGTCAGTAATTCACAAATCCATTTATTTTCAACATTTGAAAATATTCGATATACTTAAAATCAAATTAAGTATATATTTATTCTTTAAGGAAATCTATTTTCTATAACAACATCAATTTGAGTCAAAAACGAATGTTACGTAAAACATCGTTACGACGACTCAAAAATCACTAGTATAGGGATTCGAAATTAAGATAGATATGTAAAACCCAATACTAGATAAAAAACATTTCCTTTCGGAAATCATTTACTATAACAACAGTGTTATAGTCCACCATTTCCTTATTTCTCGAAAACGCCTATTTCAACAAGAACTGTTGAAATCTATGCTTTCGATTCACAATACATTTTAAAACATCTTTAAAATGTTTAACTTCATTTTTTTATATCACTTCTTCAAAAATGAATCCATTTTACTTAACAATATATTCACTGTTCAAAATCGTGAATAAAATTTACTTAACCCCATTTCAATCATTTCTACACATTTTTATCACATTCAATCTATTTCGAATTTATAAGCACGTTTATAATTTCTATTTCTCTTTTTAATAACAACTTCGACTTATAAACTTCTTTTATCAACTTCTATATTTAACTTATCAAAATAAGTGACTTTGGGTTTATAAACAACTTTTATAAACTTTAATTCTATTTATAAAAGCTTCAATACCAAATCAATTTCAATATTGATTTCTAATTTTATTTATCACTACTAAGTGAATTCCTTATTTTTCTCAAATTATCCAATATTAGGTTTTAAAATGGATTCTTCAAATTGAAATCATTTTACATTGATTTCACAGCTTACTTCAATTTACCAATTTGATTTCTAATTGGATTTCCAACTTATCTTCTTTTAAATAAATTCCTTTTTAAGAAAATAAATTTCAATCGTTTCTTTCAATCTATTTAAAAATCCAAATTCTTAAATTAAATTCTTCAATTTATAATCACGATTATACGAAATTCATTTATTTAACATTTTTACTTTATTCTGGAAATAAATTCGATAAGATTATAAAAATTAACTTTTTATACCTTAAAATTCCTTGCTTCAAAATTTATTCAATTTCTAAAATTTATTCACTTAGAAATTTCTATTTTGATTTCAAAAATTCAATTCCGTTTATTTTTGGAATCCAATGATGTCAAAACATCCATTCAGCTAAATTTTAGCTTTCAAACAATTTCCAGATATCAATATGATTAATAGCATCACTATAATCATTCACAGATTCATATCACAATAGAAATAAATTCAATCCATATGAGGGGTCCAGTTGGATCCCTCCAACCTGTTTCCCTGCATCTAAAGACGTTAGCACAATACCAATTCCGCTCCAGTACGGAATTATCATGGTATATAGGTTTTTATAAATCCGCTTACTAACGGCGCAATAGGGTCTCATCCGCTATACGAGGCGGGAAATCATCAATCCAATATATACATATGCCAATATGTATATATTGCTATATATAGATATATATCCTACTATATCTAATAGCACATCCAAATAACAATCAATAACTGCAATTCAAATTTAAATCTGAGTGAGAAGATCTCACCTTAGCTCTTTATTTTGCAATGCAATCCAATTCTTCTTTCGTTTTCTCGACTTTAACCTTGTATAAGTAATTTATAAAATCTATTAATATTCGAACCAATTAAATTTCCAATTTCCGTTTTTAATTGTTAAATTTTGATAGTTCGTTCTAAACCAATTTCTAAATTAATAAATTTTAATTTAACCACCATTTAAATTTCTTTAAACCCATTGCCCTTTTATAAATTTATTTAACTAAAATTAAATTTAAACAATTAAACTTCCTTTTCTTAAACATCTTTAGTAACCAGAATAACTGATTATATTAAATTTACTTTTAAACTCCACATATACATATGACTTATATTCCAAAAATCCACTTATACTCCCAAGTTATTGTTTTTCCAGCTTTACACATATATAAATAAAATTTTCTGTTTAAATCTTGTACATTTTGCAGTGAAGAAAAGTTTAACTTTTTTCTTATAGTATTTAATTTCTTGATAACTTAATCTTTAACTATTACTAACATATTAAATTTTAAATTCAATTTAAAATTGACAAATCACCTGCTAGCTCACAGACCTCCCAAACCACCGAGAATCACAACTTCGGCATCGGAAATCCTGACTGCAACCAGAACTAACACTGCCCACACCCAACATCAAGATCGAACTCGAAGATTCCACCATCGGCCCCTTCCAGTCGTGAATCCCCTAGACCACGCTCCTTTGACTGAATCTCCTACTCGACTTCGAGCCCACACCCACGCGCGCACCACGCCGTCGCTAACCCCCAACCCATTGCCGCGCTCCTCCAGTTCGAACCAGCCTCGCGCTCGCCTCCCCTCGCGAACTCGAACACTACAATCGCGATAAAACCCTAGCCTTCGTCTCTGCCGCGCCTTCAGGCGAAACCCTACTCGCGAAATACCCCTTCCAGTCGTCGCCGCTCCACCGAGAATGCCTCCAGATGAACGAATACAGAGTCGCGGCCTCACTTGGTTGCCTTCGAATGCACACGCTCGAGAACGCTCGAGAACGCCTCGCGACCCTGTCGCGATTTCTATTTTATTTTATTTTTTATTTTCTGAGGGGAAAGGGGCTTCGGCCTTGAATTTGTTTTCATTTTAAATTTTCATTCGAACGAAAATTTGAAGTAAGCAGCCATTATCATTTCTTTTTCTCTGAAGCTTTCGTCCTTTGAAGGAAAAGAGTCGCAGGCAACTTAGAAGAATGGAAAGCATGTACGAGTGGGAGACAACGTGGTGGCTAGTTGTACGTATTGTCGGAAAAAGAATAAGCAATAAAATTTAAATTGATTTCAAACTGTCTCGAATCTGTAGCTTAAATTTTTGACCTCCTAACGAGGGGTGCCGCTAGACGTTCATAATGTTATACGCCTATTCCGAACGCAATGGAAAAGGTTTCGGAAGCTAATTCGATCGTATGTGTGAGATATGACAATAAACGATCAATTTAAATTAAACCGATTTAAATCGATTTCGAGGCGTTTTAATTTGTACCGGACAAACGTTAAATCCAAAAATTACGAAATTTGAAATCTTACAATTATTTCACATTACGGATCCGATGAAACTGGTTTCGTTCAATTCTGAGACTCTTCGAAAATTGGCTATTTTTACAGTCGATAATTAAATATTAAAATATTCAATTTTCACAGATTAACTCCAAATTCGATTCTGAAAGTTCTATAACCTTTCTATAACTCCAGTATGATTAAACAAAATTTTATAAATCATTTCCAGCACACTAAACCCATACTTCAATTATTTCTGGAATTTAAATCATTAAATTATCGATTAAATTGACCAAATTAAACCCAATATTCGAATAATAAATTATTCGACTTCTTAAATTCATTTATTAATATTTAAAATCAATTAAATATTCGAATTTTAATTATCAAAAATTCTGGGTCGTTACACTATACAACTCAAATAACTTTATATACTACTAACAAAAGATATATATATACACACTAACATATATTAGATATAATATATATACGTTCATATACACGAAAAGAACTGGCTGATCTATAACCATATATACGTATAAAACAAATCTCAAAACAATACAAGTACATAACATATATACTATATACTCTATATATATATATAACACATATATTATATCTGTAGCTATGTACTGCTTTTTATATTATAACAAGTACTCAACCAAACATCAACATACAACTATATATATTTGAATAGATTTTAAAATAAAATAAAATATATATATATATATAAATATAACATATAGATACAATAACATCTCTGTGCATGGTTTACTCGAACCCAGACCCAAATATACTTTACAAATAATATATACAAACTAATATCTAAGCAAAAATTAAATAAAATATATGTTATCTTTATAATACTCTATGCTTATACTTACCAACACGTCGGCTCTACTAACTTATATATAGTTATATATATATACACTAAATAAAATATATAATACCTTGTTCTAACAGAGAAGCTGGGAGGAATGAGATGGCAATCGGCTGTTGATGGTGGTTTGGGCACGGATGAAGGGGAGGGGTGTCTCGGTATGATGGACGTGGCTGGGTCGAGTGGCGTGAGGTGTGGAGATGAGGCACAGGAAGACCGAGTTGTTGTATTTTTTTTTTGGATGGGAGATGAAAGGTGATGGGCGTTGAAAGGTTAAAGTATTTAGCTTGGGGAAAATTTGACATAACCAGGCAAGTTCACGGGTAAATTGAAGGGGACAACAACGGTGGCCGGGCTGCTACCGATTGGTGCTGGTTGAAGGCTTACAGGATGGCGAGGTGGCGGCATGGGTGTGTCAAATTCCGGCTGCACATGCTCGTCCATGGTGAAGATGGTGATTGGGTATAGGAGCTGCTGGGGCCTCGACCGTGGAGGATCTGGGATGCTGGATGTGGGAAAAGGAGGACGATAAGAGGAGGGGATGTGAAGGAGCAGGTATGGTTTTGAGAAGCCAGATGAAAAAATGTAATTGTAAAGGCAAAGGAACCAAAGAAACTAAGTTGCAGGTAGATGAAAAGTTATATATTTATTTCTTTCTCGAGCAAAACAAAAAAAAAAGAAGAAGAAAAGGAACAGATCTAGAAATGGAGAAATGAGAGAAAAAAAGAAGGATGAATAGTGGGAGAGATTTAGTCAAGCCTGGAGAGTTGTACACTTGCATGTAACGTAGATAAAGTTTGAACTGTTAAAAGGATGAACGAAAAAAGGGTAAATTATTCTATACGTTTAGAAATTTGAAATGGCAGACAGCTGAATTGTAGAAAGTAATAAATGTTAAAAATGAATGCCAGTGGCTATTCTATTCCATCAGTTTGAAATTTGAAGGCACTTAACAAAAAAAATGAAAAGGTTGAAAAAGTGATACCGATACATTTAACCATTTACAGGGGTTTCACAATGTATCGGACTTCAAAACATAGAATTTCATATACCGCAGAGATCAACACGATTATATGATTAAAACGGTATATAGATATCTGTGTTACGATCATCCGATCAAAAGTCGGTATCAGTACCCAAAATGCTGCAATTTTGCCAGAAATAAGATAAACGGAGCAATAGAATTCCAAATTTGACGAAACGAAAGATGACATCTCACTCAGAAGATGATTTACAAATTTTCTATGTAAAAATATTCAGGTTTGGAAAACATTTTATTATCATCAATTTTAACTGATTAAATTGAAGTAAATTTACGCGCGAAATAAATTTTCATATTTTCGGACGAAAATTTACCAGTTGCTATCTTTATTTAGACGCATTCCAAATATCAAATTTATATTTCAAAATTTTATTGTTTAAAATTTCACAAAATTCAATTAATTAAATAAATAAAACAACTGAAATTTGCGGGTCGTTACACTCTCCCCCACTCAAAACTTTTCATCCCCGAAAAGGAAGGAGGTAGGAGAATAGAAACAACCAGAAAGAAAAATAGCTTTGAAACAAAATAAACAACAAAATTTTAAAACTATACAAAATTCAAATTAAACTAATTAATATCCAACATTTTGGTTAAATCCCTTAGAGCTCACCTAAATTATATTAATCTATTTATTCCTAAATTCATTATCTTATTATCTAGTCATCCTTAATTTAAAATTTCCAAATCAATCTGTTTGTATAATCATTTATTATACTCATGTTTTATTCAACAAATTTAATTCTTTTATTCTAAATTATTATTAACCTTATTCCACTTAATATATCTTATCACATATATTTAAACCACATAAATTAATTTAAACCATCTAAATTTCAATTTAAATTGACTTATATTCAGTAATTGATTTTAAATTCAAGGTATTTCCATACTTTAATCAAATTTCAATTTATTAATTCCTTCAAAACAAATTTATTTGTCTCATCTTATTATCCACTTAACTTATAATTCTATTTATTTCAATTGATATTTATAACTAAATTTTAAGTGTATAACATTTATTATAACCACTCAAATTCTATTTATAAAGGTCATTTTATTTTGTATATTATCCGATTACATTTTTAACTTCTGAAAATTTTAGGTAAGTTATGTTGAGATGTAGTTGAGTATTATACAAATAAGATTTTACAATTCAGTTATTCCCAGTTAACTATTTATCCAAGAATTTTGACTTTAGTTTATAATTGAAATCATCTTTAATCTAAAATTTAAGAATTTAAATCTCCGATTTATTTCAAACAATTTAGAGATATATATAATATACCTATATATATAAATCAAATTATACTAAAGAAATTCAAATCAAAATATTACTTTCTTTTCAAAACAAAACCGTAGCAAAGCTACAGAATGGTCTTTCCACTTCGAAACTCGAAAATGAAGGTCGATGATGCGGCCGTCATCACCGAAATTATTTTCCAGCGACAAAGAGAAGAGCACTGATTTAAACATTTAAAATTCTTTGAAAACCATTTTATTCGAAAATACTTTAACTAATATACATTTTAAGACTTAAAACAAAGTTTGAAATCACCAGAAATTTAATTCTTAAATTCTCAATTTAAATTCATTTCAATTTCAAATAATTTGTAAACAATAGTCATTTTGCAATAGTCCATGACTTACAAAATAATAAAATGATAATCAAATATTATCATTTCCAACAACCAAATTATTTAACTTTTAATTCCAGAAAATTTTCTTATATATTTATAATATAATCATAAAAATTTATTTCATTTATCAAATTTAAAATTTATATTGTGTCCATTTGCTCTATTCAAGTGTTTTGGAAATCCTATCGATGGCGTTGATCAGACGAATCGATCGAAAATCCAAACCAACATCAACAACTCAAACAACACACTATAAACATAAACTATTTTATATTAATTTCAAATACACTCCCTCACACGATGATTCCAGAATTGGATTCCAACACCAGGATAGAGATCCAAATATAGAGGGACTCTAATCAAAGTGAATTATAATCTAAAATAGATAGGCTGGAAACGAAGGTTAGATGATTGCATTTCAAACAGGAAGATGGATAAAGTTGTATAAATCACGGGCAACCTTAACCAGGTCAACCGTGACTTCATAGATAAGATCGATATAGAATTCTGAAGCAAATCGACATTCGATTACCAAAGGTAGAATTCGGGTATAGCATAAGATAGCAGCATCGTAAACCGAGGATACAGAAATCTCCGGTGAATCAATACCGATTATAAAGGAGTTTCACCCCAGTACAAATTATTCGAAGATTGGCGAGACCGCCGATTTATTATAGAGATCATTCGAAGTGGAGTTATGGGATACTCCAGAATCAAAAGACACCAATGGGGAGACACGAATGGACTTTGGAACCGAAGTGAACATTCCAAAATTCAAAGGAACTGAGTCAAAGAAGAAGGAATTCAAGCTCGAACGAAAGTGATTCTGTAATTGAATTTACTACATATGCTGAGTTTTGCCTAAAACCAGAGCTCTGATACCACATGTAACGTCCCGATATTTTCAACCATTCGCATCCATTATAAGTGTATAGGTAGACACTCATGCCGGAGTTGAATTGCTCAAAATACCTCGTTGTAAATAAAATTTGGAAAAACTCAGAATATACAGTAAATAAATATAATCACAGATCACAGACACAGACACAGAGTAAAATAATGATAATGCAGCGGAAACAAAAAGATAGTAGTTCATGAAGCTACTATATATATATATAACAGAGTTAAACAAGATACAATAGAGGTCTCGAATACAATAGATGTCTCAATACAATAATCAAATACCAGATCTGAATACATCACTGGATCGACGGAATAACTGAAAGCAGGATCGATAGATAGCTGGATCTCCAAGCGAAGCTCCAACTCCAAAGGTGAGTCTCAAATGCTGTATCACTCAGTCTGACCCGAGCGTAAAGCAAAACACAAAACACTCGAGTCAGGATTAACATTCTCATATTAATAAATCCAACTCAAGTGAAATATCAACTGAAATACAAGTAACTTAAAGGATGTTTGGGATAACCATCCTCTAAGGGTCCGTTAAACTATTTACTATGTAGTAATATTCGCTATTATAATAGTGTCTAAATAAGTAAAGTATAATCATATCGGAAAATAGCGTTAAGGGGATGGAGAACCTTAACGCGGTCGGATCTTAAAATCATAATCGTAGTAAAGCTCGATATGGTAGGTGACACGGCACAACTAGGCAATGCCAGGGTAGATATACCAATTACGCACACGGACTGATGGATACGCATAGCAGCCACTACCGTTCCACCTCGAACAACACTCCCAAATCGGAGGATGGCCATCTAGTCAAATCACAAGTATGAGTATAATATCGAAGAAATGCGTCCGAGAAGAGGTGCTACCTCACTGGTCCGAGATCGCTCCTGTTTTAGCCACCTTATGCCAACTCACGGGAGTTGGGTCCACGTAACATACCTTAAGAACGTCGCCACCATCCTACTTCATTCTGGAATCTCCACCGCGTACACGGTTGTCAAAGTGGTTTTCGGTATCGACAGAGAGTATGTCCATATCCGATCCCGGTCTCTTTGCCAACCAATCGTTATTATAACACCGTGGTCATTTAAAAATAGTTTATACTTCAAAGCCAAAATATATCATTATCATTTCAAAACCCAATTTAATACGATATCATTTCACTTCAAATACATCCATTTTCCAAATCATATTACTTTCCAAAATTATAATGCTTCGAAATCATAGTCTGGAAATCACAGTATTTTGGAAATCATAGCACTTTCCTTTTAAACAGTTTAGATATTAAAATTTCGTTATAAAATAAATTAATTTCTTCAAATTTCACAAATCGATTCAAATTAACTCGAATTCCAAAAAAAAATAATTTAATTAAATCTCAAATCATCCGTTTCAATTCGATTTAGCTTCTAAATAAACCATTTCATATCAATTTCAAATACGTATCTAAACCATAAAATAAGCCATTTCAATTTGAATATATTTCAAAGCTTTAAATATTCAACATTTCACTTTACAATTATTTAGTTTTGAAATATTAACTTAACATTTCCACGACATTTGAATACAATTTCAATTTACTATTTAAATAAACAAAAGATCTCATTTAAATATTTATACGTTTGAAATATCCATTTAAGTCACCTTTCAATTTCAAGTTGTAAATCACTTCTTTAAATTTCAAATTCAATATATTTCAAACCAAACTTATTTAAGTATAATTCTTAAATAAATACAATTTCAATCAATGTCAAGTCATTATAAATTCTATATTTGAAATTATAAATAAATACTTAAACATATTATTTATCAACTTTATTAAATCAACTTTAATACATCTTTTAAAAACCAATATTTATCAAAACCATATATTTCTTTTCAAAACCAAAGAAATCATTTTCAAAACATTTATATATAGACCAACGGTGCCTGTATATAATTTTCTATCCTATGGTCAAGTGATACGGATATTTATCATTTCAATCCGCAATTTAAAATATATATACGGGTATATATCTTTTCAACCCGCAATCCCAAATTCAATTCAATGAAAATCGCTTGGGTTTATCATTTCAACCCATAACGATTTTCTCCTATTCTACAGATCGTTCGGGTATGTATCATTTCAACCCATAGTGATTCTATACTAACAGGGAACTTGCAGAGTGATAACAGATATGATAATAAAATAACAACAGTAACAGTCATATAACATCAGTATAAATAACAGATAATGGTGTCAGATGTCACAGGTGAACAGATACAGATAATGTCATATATATAACAATGTAAATATCTAACAGCAACATATTTCAATTGACATTTCAATTGAAATCAAATTTAATAAATATAAGAACATTAATCGTGAGTGATCGCTCACCTTTCGAGGCTAGAGATGGACGAGAATGATAAGAGTTACAGATCCAAGCATGAATTTCAAAGCAAAGCAAGACTGGTACGAAATTTGACGGATAAAGCTGATAACAGAAATAGACGAATCAAATCAGAAATGGATCGATGATGATAAATGGTATAAGTGAATTCATATATGTCTATATATAACAATATATATAAAATCACCTTCTAAATTTCAAAACATATTAAATTATATATATATATATATATATATATATATAGACACACACATTTGTAAATCATATAAAGTAAACTGTAAAATATATATATACAAGTAATTATATAAATGAACTGTACGCTATTATATACAACAACATATCCATATCATCACTTATTAACATACAATATTTTTAAATCAAAGTATATAAAAATAGTGTAGCCAAAGTACATAACAGCAATTAGAACAACAACCCACATTTTTAAAGTATAATATATATATAGGTATGGTACTTTAAAGTATAAAATACTGCAAACACAATACTATACAGCCCATGTCACGAAATACTTATATAACTTTACAAATCTATACATAAAACCCAAACATTTCAAATGTATGTAAACTACTATATATATACACAGACTATACAACTCAAATAACTTTATATACTACTAACAAAAGATATATATATACACACTAACATATATTAGATATAATATATACACGTTCATATACACGAAAAGAACTGGCTGATCTATAACCATATATACGTATAAAACAAATCTCAAAACAATACAAGTACATAACATATATACTATATACTCTATATATATAACACATATATTATATCTGTAGCTATGTACTGCTTTTTATATTATAACAAGTACTCAACCAAACATCAACACACAACTATATATATTTGAATAGATTTTAAAATAAAATAAAATATATATATATATATATATAAATATAACATATAGATACAATAACATCTCTGTGCATGGTTTACTCGAACCCAGACCCAAATATACTTTACAAATAATATATACAAACTAATATCTAAGCAAAAATTAAATAAAATATATGTTATCTTTATAATACTCTATGCTTATACTTACCAACACGTCGGCTCTACTAACTTATATATAGTTATATATATACACTAAATAAAATATATAATACCTTGTTCTAACAGAGAAGCTGGGAGGAATGAGATGGCAATCGGCTGTTGATGGTGGTTTGGGCACGGATGAAGGGGAGGGGTGTCTCGGTATGATGGACGTGGCTGGGTCGAGTGGCGTGAGGTGTGGAGATGAGGCACAGGAAGACCGAGTTGTTGTATTTTTTTTTGGATGGGAGATGAAAGGTGATGGGCGTTGAAAGGTTAAAGTATTTAGCTTGGGGAAAATTTGACATAACCAGGCAAGTTCACGGGTAAATTGAAGGGGACAACAACGGTGGCCTGGCTGCTACCGATTGGTGCTGGTTGAAGGCTTGCAGGATGGCGAGGTGGCGGCATGGGTGTGTCAAATTCCGGCTGCACATGCTCGTCCATGGTGAAGATGGTGATTGGGTATAGGAGCTGCTGGGGCCTCGACCGTGGAGGATCTGGGATGCTGGATGTGGGAAAAGGAGGACGATAAGAGGAGGGGATGTGAAGGAGCAGGTATGGTTTTGAGAAGCCAGATGAAAAAATGTAATTGTAAAGGCAAAGGAACCAAAGAAACTAAGTTGCAGGTAGATGAAAAGTTATATATTTATTTCTTTCTCGAGCAAAACAAAAAAGAAGAAGAAGAGGAACAGATCTAGAAATGGAGAAATGAGAGAAAAAAAGAAGGATGAATAGTGGGAGAGATTTAGTCAAGCCTGGAGAGTTGTACACTTGCATGTAACGTAGATAAAGTTTGAACTGTTAAAAGGATGAACGAAAAAAGGGTAAATTATTCTATACGTTTAGAAATTTGAAATGGCAGACAGCTGAATTGTAGAAAGTAATAAATGTTAAAAATGAATGCCAGTGGCTATTCTATTCCATCAGTTTGAAATTTGAAGGCACATAACAAAAAAATATGAAAAGGTTGAAAAAGTGATACCGATACATTTAACCATTTACAGGGGTTTCACAATGTATCGGACTTCAAAACATAGAATTTCATATACCGTAGAGATCAACACGATTATATGATTAAAACGGTATATAGATATCTGTGTTACGATCATCCGATCAAAAGTCGGTATCGGTACCCAAAATGCTGCAATTTTGCCAGAAATAAGATAAACGGAGCAACAGAATTCCAAATTTGACGAAACGAAAGATGACATCTCACTCAGAAGATGATTTACAAATTTTCTATGTAAAAATATTCAGGTTTGGAAAACATTTTATTATCATCAATTTTAACTGATTAAATTGAAGTAAATTTACGCGCGAAATAAATTTTCATATTTTCGGACGAAAATTTACCAGTTGCTATCTTTATTTAGACGCATTCCAAATATCAAATTTATATTTCAAAATTTTATTGTTTAAAATTTCACAAAATTCAATTAATTAAATAAATAAAACAACTGAAATTTGCGGGTCGTTACAAGATGCTTATTTATGGAGGCCTATACCTAGTTTGTCACTATTAGGAGAAGCCGAGAATAAGTCAGTAGCATGGCCTGCTAATTGTGTTGTTACGCTACGACGATACCTAGAGGAAGACATTATGGTAAAATTTATAATTCACGGTAACTATTTGTAGTTTTCTTAATACTTTTTAACATTAAATATATTGTTCCTTTTAGAGTAAATCTAGTAGCACAAACATCAAGTGCAAGATTTATGATTGGAATGAGGGTGAAGTTTTGGTTGCCGAAGGAAGATTATGCTCCAGCGATTCAAATGATCTTGAATGGTATTCTACTTGGTCCATTAGCCGTTGTGGTTTTGGTAGACTGTGCAAAAAAAGGAGATGCTTTCTTGTGGTGGCCCACTGTTGATATGTCATGCATTGAAGATGCCATCTGTAGGAAAATAGCATGGCCGAAATCAAAAGTTGTAGCTGAAAAAACAAGTGTTTCGACTTATTCTTGCAAGGCTAAAGCAAACATTTCGACTTCTCCTTGCAAGGCTAAAGCAACTCCTCATGTAACTTTGTGTGTCTTAAATATTTTTTTATAAAAATTTAGTTGTAAAATAATGTGTTAGAAGTCGTCCTTTTATTTTGATTCAAATCGAAAATTTATTTTTCTAGTTTACACGTTTGTTTAAAAAAATCATGCATTTTCTTATAACTTATTTCATTCTTTACATGCTAGTTCTTACATTTGTTTGAAAAAAAGCATGTTTCAACATATGTTATTTATTTAAACACATTTTCTAAATAAATTGGTGCTTGCTCAACAATTCATCGCATAAGAAAGATTATTTATTTGCTTATTTAACAGAGTGCAAATCTGGTACCAAATAATAGATGCATGCTGATTGATGTGGGTGAAACGGGACAAGTAGTGGCTGAAGAAACTATCGCTTCAACTCATCCAACAATGATGGTCCATTGTGTTCCACTGGGAAAAGATGCGGTAAAAGTTTAGGTAAACTTTGTGAGAGTTAATGACGCGTTGCTATGAAGACCTACATCGGAGTGTACGTACATGGAAGATGCCTTTGGTACCACGATAGCTTGGCCAATAACATATGTCATTGGAGAATCAAGTTCTAGTAAGTATTATTTTTCAGTACATCATATTATTTTTCTTCTTCTATTATTTATATATTTGCTAATTACTACAAGTCTATGCCTGGAATGATAAACTTGTTATTTATTTAAATATGAACTGGATAATAAACTTTTTATAAAGCATTGTAGTATAAATCCCTAGAATAATAACCTAATTTAGTGAGTAAGAGCACATGTAATATGTGATCTTGACTTTTGATAAAATTATGAAAATAATGCAATTGTTATTACATTATGAAATTCAATATAAAACTACGATGCACAGATTCGCAGAATTAACCGCATGCACTTATCTTATTGTTAGCCAGATGTAGAAACTTATACCAGAAACCATATAAATATATAACAGTTCATATTTAGTTACAAGGGGATTAAAATGAAATGTACAGTTAAAATCAATAAAAAGGGATATATCATTAAATTTAAAATATGATCATGTATCTGGGTGTAGCTAAATATAGTCAAATTTGTACAATTCTTCTTTATCTTGCTTAAAACATACGCGTTAAAAAAGTAGTGACATAGAATGTTTGTCTAATAAAATAGTTACTTTGCTAAATATTATGCTTTGCTATGGCATTAGCTGGGAAAAAAGACTTATAAAAACAATGGTAACAAATTTAATTTTCCATCCATGATAGCCAATGTATTAAACTTCTTAACAATCACATTAACTATCTTTTACATAAAGACAACGAATTTATGGTAATAAAAAATCAGATAAGTTGGATACAGTAAGGATGCATGTTTATATCTTTGCAGGTCATAACTTTCAAATAAAATATTTCGTCCTAATTTATTGTAGTGTAATAACTTATCAAACAATAAGCTAAGGCAATTTCATTTTTACCCACAGACACTTTTTGCTATATAATTTTAGTAAAGTTAGACAGTCTCCTCACTGACACAACATGTTTCTGATGCATCTGCATAAAATAAAAAGTATGAAACAAAAAATCCATTATATTGTGTTTGCATTAAAATAAATGAAAATATATTGCCGTGGTGATTTTTGTGGTAGTTTGTGGAATGAAAGAAAGAACAGGGTTGGATTTGTGGTTAAGAGGGTGGTTAAGGAGTGGTGGTTACAGTGAGCTTGATTGCTTGAAGTTTGATTAATAAATGAAAATATGACCGAAGATCGGAATCCGAATTCGTAACGGTTAGATGTATATAAGTTATACGACATTGTTCAAATGACTTGTACACATTGTGACATGCACATACACACATTATCATGTACATATACACATGATAAGAGTAGAAAGTAAATATGTATTTACATAAGGTAATAAAATAAATATCTAAAGTAATTATTACTTTAAAAACAAATATCAAATCAACCTTAAACCACATCAGCTCAACACATACACCATCATCACCTACAACTCACCACCACATGGCTAGGGGGAGGGGGTGGCTGCCATGCGTCTTAGGGAGGGGATGGATGGGATGTGTAAGGGCATTTAGGTCGTTCACTATTAAGATATTTTATTCTCCAAATTTACCTATAAATACCCCACCTCTTCTTCATAATTTCCTAAGTTTTTTTCTTCATCTTCTTTCTCATTTCTAAGCTATTTCCATAGCTTATCCACTTAATAAAATAATGAAGAAATATTTGTGGAAATAAATCAAATTTATATAATATATTCAGTTGTATATACTCCTCAAAACACTTCAATGTCACTCCTTTTCACCATAAAAACCCACGGCCACCATCATCCACCACCTTGGTTGTGAGCAACCACCACCTCCATGCTTGGCCGTGCGCACTAGAACTTCCAAGGACTAAGGTCGGGCCACTTCAAGGCTTCGGGGATCGAGTTTGTAGAGTTTCATTTCGAGTTAGCGAAATCTAGTCAATACGATATCCAATAAAGGTGAGAACTCCTAAATTGAATCTTTATAAATAGTTATAAATGTTTAACACGACTATTGAAATTCTTAAAAAATTTGGTTGGATGAATTAAAATAATTAGTGGATATTTGGAAAGTAATTAGTAACAAAAAGTTAGATATG
This sequence comes from Allium fistulosum, assembly GCA_030737815.1. NCBI lineage: Eukaryota > Viridiplantae > Streptophyta > Magnoliopsida > Asparagales > Amaryllidaceae > Allium > Allium fistulosum. Next base: position 220,253,571 of record CM060902.1, read on the forward strand.
TTCTCCATTTATATTTATATATACTATATATTGGATGATATATATGTTTGGCATGGTTGTTTATAATGATTGTTTATCATGTTTGGATATTGTGAAAATATTGTTGTTTGGATATACTAACAAGTCACGTTAAATACACGTCGATATTACACATGGAAGTTACTTTCCCAATCAAATTATAAAAGTAGTACGAAATGACTAAAACTGTTTGAAATAGTTTTAAACTAATTTAAATATGTTTTATAAACACTAAAAACAAGTTTGGTGAAGTTTGAATAAGAAATGAAAAACGAGTCAAAACTAGGCACGTCACGCAACGGTAGTTTGCGATTTCGCATCGCAAAAGTTAAATGAGTATATAAAGTGGAATATAGCTCGGAATTTTTTGTAATAAAAATTCTTTGAACTATTATATCCATAGTTTTCAAACAAAGGAAAAAGGTCGAGATTTTAACAAGTAGATTTTGAAATATAAGTAAAACAAGTTTTCAAAATAATCGCGGTTTTGTAGTTTGGAATCTAAAAAGGGATTTCTTAAAATTTAATATTTCTAAATATTTTGAAAATATGGAAAAATCTTTATAAATCTTTTAAAATGTTTTAAAAGAGATCGAGTTGTATAAATAAATTTTCAAATGATAGAAAAGTCGTTTTGGCCAATATAACTTTAAAAACACTATTCGCAACACTATTTGCAGCGGTTTTCAATAACTTTTGAAATATAACTTTAAGCTTAACAATTCTTTTCCAAATCTTTTATAAATAATATTAAATGAATAATTAAGTGTTTTAAAGATGATTTGAAGATTTATTGATTTAATTAGAAGGATTTAAATAAAAGAATCAAAGAAAAGCTGTTATAAGCAATTGTTTTAATCTTGGCTCTAATAAGTAGACGAGTACACCTAATTTTTCTATTCATGAGATCTAGTTGAGGTGCTTAAACTATGGAAATTTTCAGGAGCAACCAGTGCCTTGGCTCACCTGATCTCACCAGGGCGATGGATAGATAAAGTCGAAATGTCGGAAACGGGTTAAGTATAAAAGATTAAATTTCCCAACTTTAAACAACTGGGTTGTATAGAGATAATCTTCTTATAATTGATATTAAATTCTGAGGAGGGAACTCGTACTACTAATATGAATTTAAAAGGTGATTTCACCATGATTCGATGGATAGTACTTGTTGAATACTGAAATTAACTTCAAGTATAATTTGAATGATTTCTATGGATCTGTTTCATTGTAACTAATTTGGATTTACCATCTTAGATAACATGGTTTCAACTTATTAAAAAATTACGTTTTTGGAATTGAGAAATCTTTGTTAAAATTTAAGTAAAATGGTTTGGAATTATTCTAAGTTTTAAAAAGAGTTTAATTAAACCAAAGAATTTAACAAAGAGAGTTTTAATGAATTCCATATATACTGAGAAGAAATCATTTTCAAAAGATAAATATCTCCAGAAGATATTTTGGATAAAAAGATATTAATTAATAGAATATTAATCACCTATTAATAAACCAACTTTTTATGGATGATTGGTTTGAAGGAACCAGGGTTGGATTTGGGTAATTCCTATATGAAAAACACTTCGAACCAATTTATGCGTTCGAAAATTAAGGTATATATTGAAGACCATAATTTTGAAGATGGAGAATCTTCATTTCGAAAGGATTGCTTGTTGATAATCTCTGGGTAGCTCCCGAGATAAATAAATAGCAGTGGTCCTTCGTTCTGAAAATCTTCAAAACACGAGGACTATTCGCTACTAATTCTAGGGCAATTTCCAATAGGATGTGGTAGGAAAGTATCTTCGGTTTTTCCAGTTCCTGGACAACTTGTATGGACGAATGTCTGACGTTGCATTTCTAGATCATATTGATTTTTCTCTATGAACGTATCATCTGTCTGGTGGTGGAGAAAGCAACTTCTCTTAGCTTATTCTTTCCTGAGACGTACGAGCCCAGGAGTTATACGTTTGTAGAAATCAGTTGTGTGATTGTGAAATGGACAAGTGGCATTCAAAGTGGAATATGTTATATATAAAAGGTAATCGTTACCTCAAAGCCTCACACTCGGGAATGGTAAAACAAGGGATGCTTTAAGGCTAAGTGGCTCACAACGAATCAGGGTACGAAATCACCTTCTAGATCTATAAAATTTCTACCTTCTATAACGTCGGGTTTAAATTAAGTGGTGTATGCTATGAGACGTCTCAGATAGGTCGGTAACGGCCAGGTGATGTAATACTTCGTGCTATTCGTGTAATTTTCAGATAGGCCAGTCTTAATTTGCATGAGGACCAACAAAGGGGCCTCGGGTGCATTCCTCTAGAAATGCACTACACGAAAGTGTTTGCAACCAAATTGGTCACAATCACCCAAAAGTAGATTTATGTAGAGAAGAAAGTGAAGAAAGCAAAATTAAAACAGAAGAATAGAATAGACTAACAGACTAATCAAAACAATAATCAAGAACACAAAAATTTATAGTGGTTCGGCGTTGTATGCCTACATCCACTTTGAAGATTATCTTTATTGATTCACTAACAGTCTGATTACAGCAGCAAGAAGTAGGAGAAAACTTTCTTACAATAAAGACTCAAGTAACCATCAGCGTAAAGATCCTCAAAATGACCTACTAGGCCAGTATTTATAGGTGAAGGTGGCCACCAATCCCTCTGAAACTTCGACTATAGGACCTTCTAATCCATATGGGCCCACCAGAGGGGTCGCAAGGCCCAAATCCCAATGAAAATGGATCAGTACCTATCCCTTCATTGGTCGATTCTTGGGCAGCGATCCCTATGGTGGTTTCTACATGCTTAAATATGTTGGTCCTTCAAATATCATGTTATTTGGAATAGTGGACCTCATGCTATTAATTGATCTTTGGTTCAACTCCACTTATGAGCTGTTTTCTACCGAACCCTTCAAATAGCTATATGTTGACCCCTCTTTCTTTGGCCATTCAACATGCGATCCCTTCATTTATATGCTATGCCGACCCTTTCTTTCATATGCTATGTCAATCCCTTTCTTTCAACTGCCATGCCGATCCCTTTCTTGCCTTGACTATGCCGATCAATCTGCTTTCATCTACGCCGATTCCTTTCTTACTTCGACCATGTTGACCCCTTGTATATCCAACCATATCGATCCATCTGCTTTCATCTACGCCGACCCCTTTCTTACTTCGACCATGCCGACCCCTTGTCTATCCAACCATACCGATCCCTATGGTTCTACCAAGCCATGCCGATCCCTTGCTTGTCTATGCTAAAGTCCATATTTGAAGCATTCTGCATTGTTTATCCACTAATTCCGTTCAATTCTGGCTTCATATAACCATTTGTACTCTACTTCTGGTAGCTACAACCATTGCTTCATGGTCATCGTGCTTGATAACAATCAAATCTATCTTGTGCAGTCAGTTCAATATAGTCGGGTCAGGATATCGGGTAACACTTGCCCCCCAAAGTATGTCTTGTGAGTAACATGACGTGCTTTGAATTAAAACAAGTCTGAATTGTCATAAAGAGGCTCATCTAGCTTCCGGATGATTGCTACTCCTTTGTCAAATCGTTTTTCCAAGGCATTGAATTCTTCATTAATTGCCATGATGCTTGGTCGATTTCCAATAATATAAATCAAATGCCATATTCCGTCAATATATGTAAATCCGGTTATGAGAGACTTATAAACTTTTTTTTATTATCTGGTCCAACTTCGAACTTGAAGGTTTTAGGTTTGTTTTCAATTTCTGTTGATTTCAAAAAGTTGAAACTTTAAACCACTCTCGTGCACATTCATATACACTTTTTTGTTGTTGGCTCCCTGACGTGTTCGAACACTCACGGATCGTTGACAATTTCTATAATATTTTGTACGTTCACTTTTACAACCAAACCTTCACAATCATTTTTCTCTTTTTTTTTATCTATAGGGATTGGCATTCATTATGTCGATCCATCGTTGTAGGCCGACCCCTCTCTCCTTATTACTCGTTCAATATCCTTGTTGACGAACCCTCTCCCACACACACACACACACACAAATCCAACCACGATTCCATCCATTCCACAAACTCACCTTTCCTTCGTCTTTGATTCGATAATCCTCAAACGCTCGTCCTTATCTTAATTCAAGCCTCCACATTTTCATATAGGTATGAATTCGTAATACTTCTTTCAATTACACAATTAAGTTTCCGGCCCCGAGTCGTTGATGTATGTATAAAGTGGCGAACGATCTTAGGGTGGTTAATGATTACTGGAGCAAAGGTTTTGTAGATTGAATTAGGCATGGGAAGAGGAGAGGAAGAGGGAAGATAAGGGTTCGGTGAAGGATTTTGATAGAAGGAAGGTTAGGAGTATGTGAAGGGTTCGATGGTGTTGGTGACTCTAGGTGCGGGATCAGTATGATAGGTTTTGATAGAGGGATCGGTGGTTGAGTCAGGAGATGAGAGAGGAGAAGGATAGGAAAAGTGAGGGTTCGGCGAGGGGTCTTGATAGAAGAAAGTCCAGAAGTAGAGAGATGTAGGGATCTGTAGACTATAACACTTCAATGATAGGGGTCGGTTGTTTTAGTTATGGAGAGGGATCGATATTGGGTGGTGGTATTGGGATCAGCATTCCCTACTCTGGGTTAAGAATCAGTATAAAAGCTTTGGATAGGGATCGACACTCCCTACTCTAGGTTAAGGATCGGTATAAAGGCTTTGAATAGGGATCACCACGAACTTGCATACTCATCTAACTTAGTTTATTCGAACAATCACTATTAGTTGCCTGAACATATAACAGAACCAAATAACATGCATACTCACCATCCAACTTAAGATTAAACAATTAGATTTTCAGAACTTTCAATATGGATTAAGTGACAAACTTTCATAGCTGATCAATTTTCTTACCAGTTGAGACGGTCAGCGATGACGGTATCTTTGGACAAAACTCCCAAGTCTCGTCGTTTTATTCCATTTTTCTAATTTCAAACTGTTTATATCCATTATATAGTGCACTGCACTACACTAGTTCACACTTTGCACTGGGGGAACAGGTTATTTTTTTAATCTTGATTATCTAACTGAGTATAGGTGATACAGATCCCAAATGCTTGAAGCGTTCGGCTGATATGTCTTCTGATTCGGCGATGCGACACATTGGTTCTGAAGCGAAGTCAAGTTCAACTATATCCGGCAAGCTTTCTCCTAGCCATCATATGAAACAAACAGAATAAACTCACGAGCTAATCTTTTCTTAGATATTCCAGTTCTTTCAGCGGAAAACATAAGCCATGTTCCTGATGTTGTAGAGGGAACTATTCTTCTAGATAATCTAGTGGATTCACAGGCTTCCCGAATTGGCGAGGCCGCTCTCCGCCGGCTATGTTCTATTCACGGAATTCCATTTGGGGACATCTTGGTTTCTTCAAGACATGATAGGCCTCACTTGCCCCCAGTAGGGTACACAGCATGCAATAAGTTTATGTGTTGGGCTGGATGCATACCACCCTTCAATTCGTTTATCCGAGAAATGTTGAGATACCTTGAAATAGCCTCTACTCAACTTCACCCAAATAGTTACGCTTTCATTCATGGAACCCTCTTGTTGTTCATGGGTGTTTTATTTCGTCCACCTACGCCCGAAGATATAAGATTTATCTACAACTTCAAATGACGGTCAGGAAGCCCATCTTATGTCTTTCTCGAACCCTCGCCAAATTACCAAGTTCTGAGGGTGCTTGGAACAAACTCTCATTGTTTAAGCATGAATGGTTTTACGTGCGATGCCTTCCTGGATTTGCGAAATGATGGTTAGGAGGACGTAAGTATTTCCTTTACTTCTTTCTCAAGTTCACAAGTCCAAGTCATCTCTTTTCCTTTGAAGTTACTAACATCCGGAGTTCTTTCGGGTGTTTGCCTATGTCATGAAGGCGTCGATTTTTCAAGAGCCGTCGCTGCCATCTGCGCTACCCCCGTTGAGGGCAGGGACATCAAACTTCTCATAACCGATGAGTTACTATCCTTGTTCGGGCTATTAGAAGATGGCCGTAGTATAGGGCTTCGTGTAAGTGCGGCATTACCAAGGAATGTTGCAGAACCAAGAAGAGATACCGTCAACCCTGTCGTGCCCCCTACCGAGGGTACTCGGGACGATACTGAGGAGGGCGAGATTAAGGATTCTCGATCCGACAAACCGGGAGACATTAATGCAAGCCCAGGAAAGGCGCCAATGGTCGAACCATTGCAGGGCACAAAATCCCAAACTCCCATAAAAAGAAAGAAAAGATTGGTGTACAAGCTTCGTAGAAGAAAAACCGCTGTGGATCTAGAGTTCGTTATTACTCCCGTTGAAGAGGAATCGTCCTCTCTGCACTTGGAAAGTTCGTTAAAGGGGTTTTCTAATCTTCAAATTTTGGATGACATCATGTCCTATGACTTTCCGAACATTAACATTGAAGGATTAACTCTCCCACTAGAAGTGGCAAAGGCATCCAACCTTCTGATAAAGGAGAGAAAACGCCGATGAGCATGGCTACAGTCACTGGTCTGTTGGGGGAACACTAGGACACTCACAACCACATGCACTTCACTATACACTTTTTGTTAATCTTTCGTGCGACAATTACTAACACACTCTCATTTGATCTTTATAGGTGCAATGTCTCATTCCAAAGCCTTCGATTGCCTCAGAAGTTCTTCATCATACCACCGATTTAGCCGAGATTCAAAGTTTACCCAACGCAGGGAGAAGGATGGGGGATGGGAAAGAATTATCACTCGAGGAATCTTCTTCTGCTTCCAAAAGTAAAGCCTAGTCCCAGACATTTCGTCATGGTGAACAGTCTAACTTTCCCGATCAGAGTGAGGACCAACCTTCCTATCACAGCCCTCATATCGCCACATCTCATGAGCAACATTCTGGCTCCTCGAGTTCTAGACAATCTCATGAACGTCGATCAGACAAACATCCACTTGCTACCTTTGATCGGTCATTGCCAGTTACCGCTCCCAACGTTTCCATAGTAGAAAAGTTGGCTAAGCTCAAGGCCACTTTTCCAAAAATTTGCTTTGATGGTCTAAAATTCCTTCCTTCCATTCACATAATTTCGGGGGCATGCCAAGGAAAATTCTCTCGCGTGTGTCAATGATGTATTTGTGAAGCATGAATCGTTTATACACTTGGCAGAAAAAGTCCTCGAAGTATCTATTGAGCAACAACATGAGATAGACCGCCTCAAGTTTGAAGCTATACATGATAAGGACATAATCAAGCATCAAGATGCTGAATTGTTAGAATTAAAAACCCAACTTGTTGAAGTGGAGAAAAACTCTAAGGAAACGGCAGAGGCAGTAAGCGGTTTGGAAGTTTCTCATAAAAAGGAACTTGACGCGACACTTCATCGTAGTGGGGCATTTACTTTAGAAAAGGACTCCTTGCAAAAGGAAAAATACGCTCTGGCTCGTCGGGTCGAGGAACTTGAAGAACTTTTCAGGAAGGAAGGGGAGGAAAAAATCGAAGCTCAAGAGAAATCGCAGAAGTACTGCAAGGAAGTTGTTGAGACCGGAAGCTTAAAGGCTAAACTCGACAAGCAATTCGCTAAAATCAAATCTCTTAAAGAAGAAGCTCGAGAAGTGGACCGAAAAGAGATGACCAAACAAGTTAACTCCCAAGTGGAAACTGTCATAGAGTCCAGTAGAAATGAGATTAAGGACTTATTCGACCCGTTGATCATTGAATACAATACCAAAGTCCTGGTCCATCGCGGCTTTAGTTTTCTCGGTGAGGGTTCTCTTGAATCACTTCCTGAAGCTTGGGAGCACATTATCGAGATGAAGAAAAAAGAACCGGGTGAAGCCGAGCTCAACGAGGAAGAATTAGTGAGGGAAATTCTTCGTGGAAACGAGCCCTCAGATCTGGCTGCCGCAAAGCTTCGATTTTTCAATGCTTTTGCACCTACCGAAGGAAGAGATCATATTGCTGGATCTTCGAGGACCGATCCTAAGGGTCCCTCTCCATCCCAAGTAGCCAGAACATCAATCTCTCTCGATACGGAGCAGGATCTTGGCTACGATCCGGACAGGCCCGACTTCGAATCCAAGATGTTATCCCCCATTGTAGAAGGAGGCACCGCGGCAACTATGGAGAGTCAACCAGATGCTGGTATCATGCTTTACTCCTTAGTATATGAAAAGTTTTTGTTCTTCACGCGCAACAGTTTTTAGCTAACCTCTCCTTTTTAATGAATTTTGCAGGCCTTCCAGGCCCTAATCAGACTCCTAAAAGTGGTACTACCGCAGAATAACAGGAGAAACCAGCTGAGAATCCAATGGCTGTTGATGTACAGGGGCCCGATGCTCAAGTCATCGGGGCTCTTGATGACGATAAGGCCGAAGATCCGCTTCCAGCTGACGAGTCTGATGAAGTGATAATTATTGGAGCCTCCGAACACACCGCCAAGGTTAGCTTGAAAGAACAAATTGGAAAGGAGGAGTTGTTGAAAAACAAAGTTAAAATTGAACCCGCCGAGGTGGACATTGATGATCCTCATCTTATGCCATTGCAAATTATTCCACCGGTTGGGTTGATCCCTGATGAACTTCCTTCTACCTCCATAAGCTCTCCTACTAAAGGCGGCAAGGGGTCCCGAAAAAGAAGCGCAAGTGGCTCTACTCCCAAGAAATCCAAAAAATATAGGAAGTCGAAGAAATAGCTGTCGCTTCAGCTCAATGTACATAACTTGCATAGTCGTTCCTTTCACTAGTTGTGGTTGTACGAGTGTGAATCCCGATATTTTAGAATAACTTGTACTGAAATTTCGACCCCTTTTATGTAATAAAAGTTTTTATTTCCTATTAAGCTTCATGTGAATTGTTGTTTAAGTAGTTGAATGATTACTTTCCATTCAATGTACTTATAATTCGTTGCTTTTAAATTTTGGTAACAATTCACCAACTCCATCCCAAGGCCTCCAGGTGGTCGTGGCCTCGAGTAGTATCAAACACTACGCTCGGGCCTTAGTGTTACGCTGTCGGAATCAACGGTTTTTCGAGAAATTGTACTCCTGCCCCTCGGTTTTGATTTAGCGAGGCTAGAAGTCGGACAGTCAAATTCCATCCTTAGCGAGTTTATACTCCTCCTATCGATTTCAGGGCGGAGTTTGTGGAATAGAGAACGACCGGGCTCCACTCCTCCATCCATTCATATATGTATCCACACTCTAGGTATACAATTTAGTTGATGGGTGGTCGGTTCGCACCAGTTTATGTTTATACTCTAGTCCGCACTCTAGGTATTCAGAGTTGTCTCGCGGGCAGTCGATTCATGCCCAATTTAATTTTATACTCCAGTCCACACTCTGGGGACACAGAGTTATTTTGCGAGTGGTCGATTCACACCCGATTTATGTTTATACTCCAGTCCACACTCTGGGGACTTAGAGTTATTTTGTGGGTGGTTGGTTCATACCCGATTTATGTTTATACTCCAGTCCGCACCCTGGGGATTTAGAGTTATTTCGAGGAGTGGTCAGATTGTGTTAGAACCACCAATTTATGTTTGAATGATGACAACTATACAATCATATGCATATATAGACCTTATCAAGATCGCATGTATATGCTACAGGAAGACACCATGCTCGAAGATATTAAGACTCAAAGAGAAACAAAGATTCATTGACCATACTAAAGTTATTCTACTACAAAAGAGTCCAAGATATAATATTGTTAAGGTCTCCTTGAGTACATATGCATACACGAGCATACATAAATTCATGTACATCAAAATAAGGTGAAAAACTATTTTTACACCTCACAGACGTCTGTGATAAAACAACAGACGTCTGTGACATGTCTCGGATTAAAATTTAAACACCTCATAGATGTCTGAGGATTTTACCACAAACGTCTGTCATGGGAAAAACCGTCACATTTAAAAAGACACTTCTATTTTGAATCAAAAGGAAATCATCTTTCAATGAACAGTTGCAGCCATTAAAACGAAGAAACTTTCTTAAAGAGTAACAACTCTGAATCTACAACTTTCTAAATCTATAAATACCACTTTGATTGAGAAGTTGAAATCACCGAACTTGAACTAATCTATTCTTTACTCTCTTGATTTCTAAGCTCTCTCTTGCATATACATTGTTTACATACTCTCAATCTATTATAACCAAAATAGAATTTTGGTTAAATCACTTCCTACAACTATAAGCATTCATATTCATATACTCAAAGGAGATCATAAGAAGATTTGTACTGTAAGTCAAAAATTGTGTTATTGGAACATAATATTGTTAGAGATTCTTTTGTATTAGCCTATTTTTTCAGACAAAGTGAGGGTAATTTGTTTAAAGGAAATACCAAAGGGGAGCTTCGGGACAGAACGTAGGACGGGAGGTCCGAACCAGTATAAAAACTCTGGTTTGCATGCTTTTTAAATTTTACTATTTATTGCCTACTATTGCATTGATTTATATACTTGCATATTATACACAAGTTAGATAGTATACGATCCACAAGATTTACAATTGGTATCAGAGCTTGGTCATTCCAATCTACAGTAACACATAATTGAAATCATTAAAAATGGCAAGTACATCTCAAGAAGGTCAATCAACTGCTCGTCCACCATTATTTGCTGGTTCTGATTATGCTTATTGATCAACACGCATGCGAATTTTTATGGAAGCAAATGGATTAGAAATATGACTAGCAACTCAAAATAAATATGAAGCAGCTGACAGTGATATTAGCACATGGACTTATGCACAAAAAGCAGAGGCATCTAACAATGCCAAAGCTATGAATGTTTTATTTTGCTCACTCGATAAAAATGAATTTTCACGAGTCATGCTTTGCACTACTGCTTATGCCATATGTCATACATTACAAATTACCAATGAAGGCACAAACAAAGTTAAGCAAATAAAAATTTATATTCTAAAAAATCAATTTTCATCTTTTAAAATGAAATCAAATGAGTCAATTATTGACATGTATGTTAGATTTCAAACCATATAACACGATCTTATGGCACTAGGAGTTAAATTCACCGATTTTGATTTAGTCATACGAATTTTGAACTCTTTGACAAACGAATGGGAAAGAAAAGTTTTAGCCATCGAAGAAGCTAACGATCTTTCCCAACATAAAGTAGAAGAGTTAATAGGAAATCTGATGTCGTATGAAGCTAATTTACAGACAAGAAAAGAACAAAATCAAGAAAGGAAAAAACATCACATTTCAGGCTAGTAATGACAACTCCGACTTGGAAGAAGATGAGATTGTTTTCATAGCCAAAAATTACAACAAGTTCAAGAAGTTCAAAAGGATGAAATTTCAAAACAACAACAACACAAATTCCTTAAATCAAACATCAATAAAGTGCTTCAGGTGTAATAAATTTGGCCATATGAAGAAAGACTGTCCACTACTCAACAATGATAAAAAGAAAAACAAATTCGAAAATTCCAAGAAAAAGAGAAGAGCATTTCAAGTAACTTGGGATGATTCTGACTCTTCCTCATCATCTGATAGTGACAGCGACTTAGAACAAGAAAATGTTTGCTTCATGGCTAACACAAATAAGGTACGTCCTGAATTAACATATGATGAAATTCTTGAAATTAGCATAGAATTAGATGATAAGAATAGAAAATTAAAAAAATTAAGTAAAGAAAATATGGGAAAATTAAATAGAGCTCGATTAAAAATTGGATTGTTAAAAGACATAAAACTATTTTAGAAGAAGAATTAGAATTAGCACAAAAAGAATGTAGAAAACTATCATCTCAAACTGCTACTTTAACACATTATACAGAGAGTAACAAACTAGAGAATTATAAACTTGAAAAAGAAAAGAATGAATTAAAACAAAATTTAGAATTAGCTAATTTAGAAATTTCTGATCGCAAAAATAAATTAGATAAAATTACTAATAATGTTTCAAAATTTAATAAAAGAAAGCAAAATCTAGATAATTTGATGAAGATTTCAAAACCATTAGGAAATAGGAAGGAATTAGGATTAAACGAAAAAATTCATAAACATTCTAAAAATAATCTAGTTTATAATAATAATCAAAGACTCAAGAAGTATAGTACATTATATACAAATTTTAGGAAAACAAAATCTAAACATGAAAATAAGGAAACAAAAATTATTAAAATATGGATTCCTAAAACAAATAACAAATTGATTAGACAAAAACACATAGATGTATATCTAAAAGATATAGTTCATAATGAAAATTACATCTCTAAAGGTTCCAAACCCTAATAGGTATGGCTACCTTCTCCTACTAACACATAGGATCCTAACGAAGAAATTAGGTATCAATTAAAACTTTTTATTATTTTTCAAGTACCCAAAAACAAAATTAATAAGGCGAAATGGATACTCGATAGTGGATGCTCCAAATATATAACAGGAAATGCACATATGCTATCTGACATCACTTACATGGACGGTGGCACGGTCACTTTTTGGGATAATTCCAAAGGATATGTTATCGGAATTGGAAATGCCATCAATGTCGGTATATCTGGTTCTCCTATTATTTCAAATGTTTTATTAATTAGAAACTTAAAACATAATTTATTTTGCATAAGCCAATTATGCGATAAGGGATTTAAAATTGATTTTGAAAAAGATAAATGTTATATCTATGATCAAAATAAAACTTTAATTTTTGAAGAAACAACAAATCGAAATATTTATATTCTAAACATGAATACTAATCATAATGATGATTTCTGTTTAACCGCAAATCATGATGATCCATGGATATGGCATAAAAAAATTTCTCACATAAATTTCAAATATATAAAGAAATTATCTAAAAATAATTTGGTAAGGGAATTACCCAAAATAAATTTCAAAGTTAAAAATCTATGTGATGCATGTCAACTTAGAAAACTAAAGAAAAGCTCGTTTAAATCTAAAAAGGAAATCTCTACTAAACAACCTCTTGAATTACTTCATTTGGACTTATTTGGTCCAACTCAAGTACGTTCGATAAATCACAATAAATATGTCTTTGTAATCGTAGATGATTTTCAAGATATACTTGGACGTTATTTTTAAATCATAAAAGTGATACATTCGAAATGTTTAAATTTTTTGCTAAATGAATTAAAACTCTAATGGATCTAAAAATAAAGAGTATAACAAGTGATCACGGTGGAGAATTTGAAAATGAATTGTTTACAAACTTTTGTAATAAAAAGGGAATTACTCATAATTTTTCATTTCCACGAACACCACAACAAAATGGAGTAGTTGAAAGAAAAAATCATACCTTGTAAGAATGTGCTCGAGCTCTCCTAAATGGCAGTGGTTTACCAAAGAATTTTTGAGTCGAAGCAGTTGCTACTGCATGTTACGTATTAAATCATGTAACTCTTAGACCTATGACTAAAAATACATGTTATGAAATGTTCTACAAAAAGAAACCAAAAGTATCAAATTTTCGAATATTTGGATCAAAATGCTTTATTCTAAATACAAAAGATAATCTTGGTAAATTCGATTCAAAACCAGATGAAGGAATTTTTGTTGGATATTCTGATCAAACTAAATCTTACATAATTTTTAACAAACGAACAAATGTTATAGAGGAAAGTCTTCATGTCTCGTTTGATGAAAACTTTAAAAATATAAATAAAGATGATGAAGAAATTTTGACACTAACCAAAATAAAGCCATTGAAACTATAATTGAAAATAATAATGATAATCAAAATAACAGTAATTTGAAATCACCACCCCATATTTTAAAAGATTATCCTATTGATAACATAATTGGAAATCTAGATAACAAAGTTTCGACTAGAAGACAAATAAATCAAACGAGTAATGTAGCATTTATATCTTATTTTGAACCAAAAAATTACAAGGATGCATTAAATGATGATTTCTAGATTTTAGCAATGCAAGAAGAACTTAATCGATTTGAATGAAATGATGTCTGGGAATTAGTACCAAGGCTAAATGATCAGTCAGGAATTAGAATAAAATGAGTTTTTAAAAACAAAGATGACAAAAATGGTATAATAGAGCAAGATTAGTGGCATAGGGATACAATCAAGAAGAAAGAATTGATTATGAAGAGACTTTTGCACCTGTGGCACGTCTTGAAGTCATAAGAATATTACTTGCTTTTGCATGTCATCATAACTTTAAGCTATTTCAAATGAATGTCAAAAGTGCTTTCTTAAATGGTTTTATAGAAGAAAATGTTTACGTAGAACAACCACTACTATTTGTTCATGAAAAATATCCATATCATGTTTTTAAACTTAAAAAGGCATTATATGGTTTAAAACAAGCACCTTGAGCTTGGTATGATCGATTAAAATCACATTTAATTAATTTCGATTTTCAAATTGGTAAAACGTGAACAACATTATTTATTAAAAGAGAACATAAGGGTATATTAATTATTCAACTTTATGTTGATGATATTATATTCGGATCTACTAACAAAAATTTATGTAATGAATTTTCTACAATAATGACAAATGAATTTGAAATGTCTCATACGGGTGAATTGAATTTCTTTTTAGGATTACAAATACAACAATTAAATAATGGAAGTTTTATAAATCAAGAAAAATATCGTAAAGAATCACTAAAACATTTTGGAATGGATAATATATCAAGTAAACCCACTCCAATGAGTACTACTGCTCATTAGACAAAGAAGAATATGGAAAAGAGTTCGATCAAAAACTATATCGAAGCATGATAGGATCCTTACTTTACTTAACCGCTAGTAGATCAGATATTATGATGAGTGTTTTTTTATGTGCAAGGTTTCAAGCACAACCTAAAGAATCACATCATCGGGCAGTTAAATGGATTTTACGATATTTATCCAACACTAAAGATTATGGTCTATTTTATCCAAAAGCAGTACGTTTGAACTTGTATCTTACAGTGATGCGGATTTTGGTGGACGTAAATCGGATAGAAAAAGTACAGGTGGCACATGTCACTTTATTTGTCAATCGTTAGTTTCGTGGTTTAGTAAAAAGCAAAATTGTGTTTCTCTTTCAACATGTGAAGCCGAATATATTTATGCTACCTTAGCTTGCGCTCAAGTAATATATATGCAACAAACACTTAAAGACTATGGAAAAATAATAAAAAAATCTCCAATATATTGTGATAATACTAGTGCTATAAATTTATCTAAAAATCCAGTTAATCACTCGCGAACAAGACATATAGATATTCATCACCATTTTCTGAGAGATAATGTTGAAAAAGAAATAATAACTCTAGAATTTGTTACTACTGAAAAATCAAATTGCTGATAATTTTACAAAACCACTAAGTGAACTAACTTTTATTAAGTTAAGACAGGATCGAGGAATTTGTTCTTACAACGAATTGGTTGACTAAAGTTATAGAAATAATGTTTTGTTCACTTAAATTTGTAATAGTTTATATGCAATTTCAACTGAATAATTAAGTTTATAACTTGGAATTAGTAACAACCACATAATTTTTTAAATAAAAATCATTTAAATCAAACTAATATCTGTTAACTTCCTATGGGTTAACTCATTTTTCTCAACTACTTTTCTAAATATAGCTAAATTTTATCTTATAAATTCGGTTATATACTACTTTAAAATAATAAACACAACTAAATTACTACATCAAATAATACAATGTCTTCCGATCACGACTCCACCTATTCAACTATCGACTATAAATCACCCTCGTCAAATAGCACTTGCATATCTCCAACTAAATCCACATCGACATCAACTCATTCAGACTCTCTAAACATTGTTGCATCACCAACATACCACACCGGCTTTTCTCCTAAAGGAAAGAAAGCTAAACGATCAATTGATCTGAAATCAACATCTCTCACCTACAAATTCGATGAGATATATCACTATCAACAAGAAATGATCGGCATTCAACGTGAGACGTATTATGAGCAACGACATCAAGGATCTCATCTAAATTTGTTTGAAAAATGTATTCTAGCAATTTGTGGTCATTCACCAACAAAAAATTACGTACATCAAAAGTCTCATCGATTACAAGAAACTCCTTCAAAAGTGCATAACATTACTCCAAGAAATTTGTGCAAACTGGGACCATTAAACCAAGCTTGGATTGACACTATAACTCATCCACGTTGGTCTCCACTAAAGCCATCACTTGATGATACAAAAGTTGAACCAAATTTATGGGATATACAACAAAACAATAATTCAGAATTCTCCGATAAAAATTAAAATTTATGTTACACGTCATGTTTATTTATTTTTGATATGTATACTGTTTGTTCTATTTAAATTTTAATAAATATTTTCATTCATATTAAAAATTTCCTCTATATGACAGAAATTACATATCACAAATGTTTGTGAATATACTACAGACGTCTGTCATCAGTTACGGGAAAATTTTCCCTGTAACCACAGACGTCTATGGAGAACTCGTAGACATCTGTAAAGACTCTCTGTTTAAATCTTCTATACCCACATACATCTGTGGAACCACCACAGACATCTGTCGACTCTCTCTGACTCATTTTAACTGAAGCCACAGATGTCTGTGACTTTCCCACAGATGTCAGTCGCTGCTCTGGCAAAAATTATCCAACAGCCGTATATAAAAAATTTCCATTTCTCTTCACTTTGCCTTTATTTCAACTCCAAATTCCTAAAACCCTAGATCTCAAAACACTCAAATTCTTAAATCTATGGCTCCCAAGAAGGTTACCGTTTCCAAGAAGCAAAAGCAAGGCCGATCTTCATCCTCCTCTCAAGTACCAGTCACACAAGCTCACATTAACCAATAGTTCTGCAATAATCCCAATGCAATCAAAAGATTCGGGGTGCTTACCCAAAAGAAGATCCATTCAGGTCCTTTTATCGCCTTGGCAATGTTATGGAATATGAAACCTTAGGAATTACAATGGATGTCGGCTGTTGCAATTTGATTAGCTATGATGCGAATAAGGTAATCATTGATCCTCTTTCTATTTACCTCTTCTACTCCAATTTATGTAGTTCAGAGATTTGGAATCCGGAGAATGATGATGGTTGGTTATGGTCAAGTGTTTATGGGAAAGAAGTTAAAATTGATGTGTATACCATTGGTCGTATTTTACGAGGTTCTTATGAGGGGATTGATTTAACCGTATACCGGATCACAGTCTTTGTGACGACCCGCCCTTCTAGACCCTCGAAAATCGACACAAAATACTCAACAGTATAATATGCCGACGATCGAACATCGGAAAAGACAGATTGTAGGAAAAGAAAGAAGGTAGAAGAAGAAGAATGAACTAAACAACATCAGAACCTCACAGTCGCAGCGGAATAAAATATAATATATAGAACAGAACTTTACACAAATGAAAACTATATCTTTTTATATACAATACATCATCATCAGAGTATATCAATACAACCAACCATAGCCAGTCAAACAATCTCAACAATCACAGCAGCGGAATAATACAAGTACGAGAAATACGTCTCGGCTCCAGCTCCTCTTCTGCTCCATAGCAACCTATCCTGAAAATATACTCGGTCTGACCCGAGCATTATAATAAAATAACACCCGAGTCAGTCTGGAATACCAGCGCATCATAAATACACCCAATTGATTATTAAAGTTTCAAAAATCCTTTGAAAACAAAAGCATCTCGTAAGACCACGCCACAAATAAACATGTCGGGTTTTTACCTTACGATAGCTAAAACACTTTTTATAAAAATCCTCTGATATTATAATAGGGTCTATTTACAAATACTTATAAAATAGCCGAAATTGTTACATCTATTAAATTCCGGCATACTAGCCACAACGTGGGTAATACAAACAAAACTCGTACAAGGCACGTAGGGAGAATGGATTTCCAACGAATGACTAGGCACTGGGGTACCACCTGTCACAGTACGTGGCCTAGATCACAGTACCGAGGAGTACGCCCGCTCCCCTGCAACACAAGGCCGGAATCATCCCTTACTGGATAATTCCAAGTAAAATCACCCCACGGTTGTGATCAGCAACCGCACCACTAAGCCGAAATAAAAGGGACATCTAGACAGGGATGACCTTACTCTCAAGTGGGGGCTACCCACGAAGCCTTGCTGCATAACCCCTGATTTTCAGTCATTCCCGGTTGATGAGGCTTGAGGCTTAGCGTTACCTTTACAGAACATTCCACTTTGAATGCCCATCGTCCACCTGACGATGTCACGAAAGCATTCGTCCATACAAGTCCGTCCCAGGTCCGAACGGAACCGAAGGCACTATTCCTACTACATCCATTTTGGAAATATCCTCAGGATTAGTAGCGACTAGCCCTTGCACTTCACTGCTCCATCTTCGACTCCGAACACGTTACGCGAAACGTACAAACCGGATCGAAGTGGTATTCGAGTCTCCAGACCTAGAATCCCGGTATACGGAAACTCGATCCCGGTCTCTTCGAAACGATCAGCGCATTTGGCCAATATTGATAGTCGGTGATTTAACTATCAATTAATGTTCACAAACATCCATACACATCCATCACAACAATAAATAATATCACACATTATTTATTCTTTCCCTTTAATATCTTTAAAAGATATATTTCACATTCCAAAACTCATTTGGAACGAATTCCCAAATTTCTTCCTTAACACGGTAAATCCCATTTCCATTTATTCCCATTGGAAATAACCAAGTATAAAACATTTTGCATTTAAAAACAGTTGAAATACTTTATACTGAAATATACTTTAAGATATGAAAATTTCTTCTATTTATTTACTCAAAATATAAATTTAAAATATGTGAAGAAAACTAGTTATTAACACATAAACTTTGATTTAAAAATAAGGGTTTTAGTTTCACTAAATTCAAAATAGCATGATAAGAAGAAAAATACTAATTTTAACAGCTTAAGCTAAAACCAACTTTTAAATAAATCCATTTGTAAAAATAATTGCTAATATACTCCCAAATTATTACGGTATTAAAATTATTAATTTATTTCTTTAAAAATAACGATTTCTTAAAAATACTTTTAAAACGATTTAAAACTTAACCTTAGTTAAATAAAATCTTTTTATAAACATTTACTTGGTTTTCCCAGGGAAACACTTTCCGTTTCTAAACATTCCAAAGTACTCTTTCATATAAATCCACTGATTTATTTCAAGTTCAATTTATGTTTACAACATAAAATTTCCAATTCCATGCTTATCCATAACTTCATCCGAAGTTCAACACAATTTTCCATTCTGGAAATTCATTTTTAAAAATATAGTTTAAAACATTTTTAATAAAACATTTTGGTGAATTCTTCAATGAAAGCCAAATTTCCGATTTACTTAAATAGAATCCCAATGGAGAAACGGCTTTTCAAAATATTGTTTTTACAATTAAAACGGTAAATTTATATTCGGAAGCTTCATTTTAACATATTTTAAAATTCCCGGATAACACTATTCATTATTAAAATAACCCCTCATTATTTTAAACAATTTGTAATTTCCATAGGATTCATTTCCAGAAATTTATACTTCACTTTTATCGATTTTATAAACTCCCCATTATATTTTAAAATCCCAATTTGCTCAATTTACATTTTCCATCCAAACCAGATTTCAAATTTTCTTCTTTGAAATTCTTATTTTTAACAATTCATTTATTTCGTAAAAAACCCAATTTTATCCATTTATAATGAAATTCTGTGATTATACTTTATACAACAATGTCACAGAACAACTAAATTTCCAGATTTATCAATCACATCATATAAACAGGTATCACTATCAATTATAAAATAATTGCTACATTGTGAGGAATCCAGTTGGATCCCTCCAACCTGTTTCTCCCTGCATCACAAATGTTAGCACATCACAATATAAATATCAATCCAGACTGATAATAACAATTATATTCAGCCATCCACACAGATATTTAAATATTAACTATTTAAAATGCCTAGCATCCAGATGTGAGTGAGAAAAACTCACCTTGAGTTTCGGCGAACGTTCGAAATTTTAAATTAAACCGGACGGTGTCCGATTTAACCCAAATTTCTACTTGCCCGGAATGATTCCGGATCTATGCCATTACGTAGTACGTTTCTCTGCGATTCCAACGCTTCGAGAATCGTCAAATTCTGATATAGTATGGAAAAGATATTAAAATTTAAAGTTTGAATTTAAATTTAAAACAAATTTCTTTTTCTTCTTTTTATACCAAACGAAATCTGGCCACACGTCCAAATGAAATCACAGCCGCTAAAACCCTTCTTCCTTCCGCGTTGAACTCCTGGCCATCACGTACACGCGTGAACCCATCGCTGCTCCTCTAGGGTTCGCCACCGCCCCACCCACGATCACATAGAGGACGATCCAACACCTTATTCTTGCTCGCCACCCTCAGCTCCACACTCGGCCAGAAGATCTCCAAGCTCGGTCGCCCCTAAGTGACGCGGCAACCCATCAAATGCATGGCGAACGCGTCAGCCTCCTGCCCTCTACACTCCACTAAACTCGATCACACCCGTACGGATGTAAAGCCCTCGTCACGAACTTCGATTCTCCAGTTGGAAGAATCGCGAATAAATGCGTAGATCGATTGAAAAATTGAGGAAGAAAAAGGAACGTTCTCGACCATTAAAACGTAAGCGGCGGCTGAACGTATTAAGCTAGGGTTTTGAAAATAAATGTGAATATATATAATGGTTTAATATTATTTAATTGATAAAATATCTCAATTCGACAGTTTACGCAAACGAACTCCAAACTACGCGTTCCGACAGGCTATCCTGGGGTTTTTCTGCGTTCCGGACACAATGGAACAGGTTTCGTAAGCTAATTCGATCGTATGCGTGAGATACGGAATTAAACGATCAATTTAAAATTAAATCGGTTAAATCGATTTCTAGGCGTTTCGAGCTGCCACGGTCAAACGACAACTCCGATAACTACGAAAATTGGAATCCGATAATAACTAACTATTACGAATCCAATGAAACTGGTTTCGTCGAATTCCGAGACTGTGCCCCGGAAGGCTATTTTACTCGTCTATTAAATCGATTGATTTTTCAAAATTGACGAAAACGCGTAAAATTTCACCTTTAAAATTTTAATAACTTAACAATAAATCATATAAAATTTATAAACACCTTAAAAATCATTCTGGCTCATCCCAGACTCAAATCTGATTATTTGCATTTTAATAATATTAAATTCATTTTTAAATTAATATAAAATTCCAAATATAAATTTATTCACTTTTAAATTCATCTAAAAATCCAACATTATTGTTTATAACCGATTGAACTTAAAAATACATTTAAACATCATTTTTATAATCATTTACCCCAAATTCACCTTTTATCCCAATTTCGAATATTTAATTATTATTGTCCAATCTCAAATTAAACCTCCACATTAGAAATTGTCACTTGTTGTTTTAGTTTAAACCAATTCCTTTTTTAGTTCAAAATAAAACTTAAACCCATATTAAACATTTAAAATGAATTAAATGTTCAAATTCAATGGCTTAAAAATACGGGATGTTACATTCCTCCCCCCTTATAAAAATTTCGTCCCCGAAATTTGCTAGGGTAGAAAATACTCTCCAATCCATTTACTTACCCAGTTTGCTTAGTTAAAAACTTATATTCACTTTCCCAAAAGGTTTCAACTCCATTTTAAAAACCTTTTCTTTATTTACCTTAAAGCCTTTATTTAAACATTCGCTTCCAAAATAACTTTACTAGTTATTAAAATTTTCCCAAAACCCCTAAAAAAAAAAAATATTTCTAACTCCCAAAATTTTTGGAAAATTTTGGCGGAGTCTCCTTTGCACGGAGGAGCTTCTGCGATATCGCAGGATACACAAATATATATACATCGGCTCTCACGGCCGGAAACCAAAATATATCACAATATATATATCATTTTCCCAATTATATTTGCGTAGGCGTACCTTTTAAGCAAATTTTAATAGCAAGCGGCTAATATAACGCATATACGCGCTCCAACTCTCTCGAACGCCTCCCGCACCTGTACTAAACTCAACAAACTCATCAGTTTCAATGATATGAGCATTTTAATAACATTTCCAACACAAATGCAAGCCAAACATATCCATTTCATAACCAAACCAAGCAAATTCATAATATAACAATGTTAATCATACTTTATCAACAATTTAAAGGTTTCAATCACTTTTCAAATTACTTATTCAAGTCCAACTTCATTTTATTTCACTTGAATGACTTACATTCAAGTTTAACATTCTCAATTCATATTTACATCAATTTGATTACATGCGTATCACTTGCATCAATTTACTTCAATTCAATTACAAATTGATTCACAATCAAATTCTTATTCTTAAATTTGATATACTTACATTTTCTTTATTTTAACTTACATTTCCAATTTGATTTACCAACCAATTCTTATTTCAATTTGAAGCATTTGCATTTCTTTTATGATTCATTTTCATTCATATGCAAACATTACTCATATAAAGATCAATTCATTCCTATTGATTTAAAATCCATTCCATTTGCTACTTTTAACCAATTCACTTGCATTCATTTACAAACTCTTTAAATTAGATTCTAATCCATACCAACTTATTCAAAAATCAATTTCAATTGCTTGTTAAACAACTCAACTCCGAATACATGCCAATTTCATGTCATTCAAACAAAATAATCACCACTTAAGCTTATAACCATTAAAATTAATTCCAACTTCGATTTATATTAATTTCATTTAATTTTCATGGTTCACAATCCCAGTATTTTTATTCCAATGAAATTTTAATTCAATTGCTTATTCACACTTCAAGATCATCATTTAAGTTAAGTCTATATTAATATCATTCAATCCTGGGTTATGTACAACTCATATATTCTTATTTTATCTCAATAATTAATTAATACAATTACACATGTATTCTTACTTTATTATTTAACAATTTGCATTAAAGATTACTTAATAAAGCCCATTCACAATCATTTTGTTTTTCTTTCAAGTTGCTTAAGTTCTTTCACAATAGTTTCATTATCTTCTTATATCAATTTTATTTGATTTCCATTTGATTCTCATCCAACCAAATTTCAATTCATTTTAGATTTATTATATTAACAAAGAAACCTCTTTAAATTATTTCACTTATTTGAAGTTTCTTTACAATTCAAACTATCACTATTACAAGCTCATTCCATTATTCATTCACACTTCCAATACCAAAATTTCAAATTTCAAATCCTATTCCAGACTGGATTTTACTTACCTTTCAAATTTTGACTAAACTATCAAAATTTTATTGATTGCAATACAAATTCCATTTAATTTAGCTTACACAAGATTTATTTCCAAACAATCATTTTGGATTTAATTGAGTAAGCATTTACTTCATTCAACATCACTTCAACTAAATTAAATTTCCATTAAACTAAATTCTTATCCCATTTTAATTCAAGGTTAACTAAATTATATATGCATTTTCAATTTAATTCCTTTCCAGAATTAATTCAAGTTCATCTAAATTTTATCTAACCCACCTGAATTTAAACCATTTCCTTTACTACTTTAAATAAGAATTTAATTACATTCATTCTTATTCATAACACAACAGAAATTTTAATATTCAGCTTAATTCCATCTTGGTCGAAGTTAAACCAAATTCAATTTAATCTTAATTCTCCATATCCAAGTTCAACTTATTTACTAACCTCAGTTCACTTACCTCTTTTATATTTTATAATTGTTTCACCTTACTTTGCATTCCATTTAAAATTAAGTTCGAATTCACCATTCCATTTATTATTTCCATTTGTGATTATAATTCCATTCTACTTGAGTTAAAATAAAATCTTCCATTCTCAAGTTCTCCAACTTATTTACTTGTAAGTTTATATTGCTCATTTCAAACCAATCCACATTTTTATAATCACAATGTCAATTTTTAACACTTAATAACTTAAGAATATGAATTTTATTTGCACAATCATAAGCATTTACACTTCACCTTTATATCAACTTCCCTTTAATTCCAATTCATTTAGATTTAATTCAATTTCAAATTCTTAATTTTATTTAACTTATCATAAGTTAAATCCAGATATATTCCATTCACCTTCATTTATTCAAAGTAAATTTACATTCCATATATACTCAATTCTTCCTTAAATCAACTTTCCTTTATAAGTTATATAGTTGAATCATTTCAAATTTCACATTTTTATTTTAAAATAGAATTTCCAGAATTCAATTTACCCGGATTTATTTCAAAACCAATTTGAAATAAAAATCAACACATTTCTCTTTGATATTTAAATCAAATACCAAATTCCAAAACAAACTGCTTTTACCAAACAATTTTCCTTTTGAAAATTCCAAAATCACTTGTTTCCCAACAAGCCCAAACAATGTCAAAATCAACTATTTTGGTAGCAATCCATCACTTTAGAAACTCGAAAATGAATTCTAATGATGTGGCCAGCATCATCAGGATTATTTTCCAGCGACTGAAGTGAGTTCAATGCTTTCCACTTCCAAAATCCACCTCAAAACAATTTCTATTCAAAAATATTTCCCCAAAATATACTCTATTCTTACCAATGCTTTTGAAAACATTTCTAACATTTCCACAAAGTCAAACTCCCAAAACTTTGTTTAATTCCATTTGAAATCCCTTTCAAAATTTCCGGGGTCAAAGTTCTAGTTTAAATCAAATTTTAATTTTTTTACTTTTCTTATTTAAAACATATTCAGTCAATTCCATTTGGTTATAAACCATTTTAATATTTTAACTTCTTATTTTCTTATATATATCATTTCAAATTTTAGATCATGTTTTAATTTCTTATTTGATTATAGAAGAAACAACCAAACAAGCATCCAATACATATAATAATTTAGAAAATTATTTCTTTATATCAAAATATAATTTTGGGTAAAATTATTTCATTTACCCACTTTAAAAACAATACTATGTCGGTTTATCTTGTACAAGAGTTTAGAAACCCCTATCGATACGGTTGTACCTCCCGCACCGACCAGAATTCATAAACACTCAACCGATAAGTCAACACAGTACAAAAACAATTTTATATCCACTAACAAGTACGCTCTCATAGCTATTATTACACTCAACTCATCATAGAGTACTATTGACTCTATTAATAATGAGTAATTTCCCACCAAAGCCTAGGTTGTCGCCAACTTAAGCTCTGATACCAACTGACACGACCCGCCCTTCTAGACCCTCGAAAATCGACACAAAATACTCAACAGTATAATATGCCGACGATCGAACATCGGAAAAGACAGATTGTAGGAAAAGAAAGAAGGTAGAAGAAGAAGAATGAACTAAACAACATCAGAACCTCACAGTCGCAGCGGAATAAAATATAATATATAGAACAGAACTTTACACAAATGAAAACTATATCTTTTTATATACAATACATCATCATCAGAGTATATCAATACAACCAACCATAGCCAGTCAAACAATCTCAACAATCACAGCAGCGGAATAATACAAGTACGAGAAATACGTCTCGGCTCCAGCTCCTCTTCTGCTCCATAGCAACCTATCCTGAAAATATACTCGGTCTGACCCGATCATTATAATAAAATAACACCCGAGTCAGTCTGGAATACCAGCGCATCATAAATACACCCAATTGATTATTAAAGTTTCAAAAATCCTTTGAAAACAAAAGCATCTCGTAAGACCACGCCACAAATAAACATGTCGGGTTTTTACCTTACGATAGCTAAAACACTTTTTATAAAAATCCTCTGATATTATAATAGGGTCTATTTACAAATACTTATAAAATAGCCGAAATTGTTACATCTATTAAATTCCGGCATACTAGCCACAACGTGGGTAATACAAACAAAACTCGTACAAGGCACGTAGGGAGAATGGATTTCCAACGAATGACTAGGCACTGGGGTACCACCTGTCACAGTACGTGGCCTAGATCACAGTACCGAGGAGTACGCCCGCTCCCCTGCAACACAAGGCCGGAATCATCCCTTACTGGATAATTCCAAGTAAAATCACCCCACGGTTGTGATCAGCAACCGCACCACTAAGCCGAAATAAAAGGGACATCTAGACAGGGATGACCTTACTCTCAAGTGGGGGCTACCCACGAAGCCTTGCTGCATAACCCCTGATTTTCAGTCATTCCCGGTTGATGAGGCTTGAGGCTTAGCGTTACCTTTACAGAACATTCCACTTTGAATGCCCATCGTCCACCTGACGATGTCACGAAAGCATTCGTCCATACAAGTCCGTCCCAGGTCCGAACGGAACCGAAGGCACTATTCCTACTACATCCATTTTGGAAATATCCTCAGGATTAGTAGCGACTAGCCCTTGCACTTCACTGCTCCATCTTCGACTCCGAACACGTTACGCGAAACGTACAAACCGGATCGAAGTGGTATTCGAGTCTCCAGACCTAGAATCCCGGTATACGGAAACTCGATCCCGGTCTCTTCGAAACGATCAGCGCATTTGGCCAATATTGATAGTCGGTGATTTAACTATCAATTAATGTTCACAAACATCCATACACATCCATCACAACAATAAATAATATCACACATTATTTATTCTTTCCCTTTAATATCTTTAAAAGATATATTTCACATTCCAAAACTCATTTGGAACGAATTCCCAAATTTCTTCCTTAACACGGTAAATCCCATTTCCATTTATTCCCATTGGAAATAACCAAGTATAAAACATTTTGCATTTAAAAACAGTTGAAATACTTTATACTGAAATATACTTTAAGATATGAAAATTTCTTCTATTTATTTACTCAAAATATAAATTTAAAATATGTGAAGAAAACTAGTTATTAACACATAAACTTTGATTTAAAAATAAGGGTTTTAGTTTCACTAAATTCAAAATAGCGTGATAAGAAGAAAAATACTAATTTTAACAGCTTAAGCTAAAACCAACTTTTAAATAAATCCATTTGTAAAAATAATTGCTAATATACTCCCAAATTATTACGGTATTAAAATTATTAATTTATTTCTTTAAAAATAACGATTTCTTAAAAATACTTTTAAAACGATTTAAAACTTAACCTTAGTTAAATAAAATCTTTTTATAAACATTTACTTGGTTTTCCCAGGGAAACACTTTCCGTTTCTAAACATTCCAAAGTACTCTTTCATATAAATCCACTGATTTATTTCAAGTTCAATTTATGTTTACAACATAAAATTTCCAATTCCATGCTTATCCATAACTTCATCCGAAGTTCAACACAATTTTCCATTCTGGAAATTCATTTTTAAAAATATAGTTTAAAACATTTTTAATAAAACATTTTGGTGAATTCTTCAATGAAAGCCAAATTTCCGATTTACTTAAATAGAATCCCAATGGAGAAACGGCTTTTCAAAATATTGTTTTTACAATTAAAACGGTAAATTTATATTCGGAAGCTTCATTTTAACATATTTTAAAATTCCCGGATAACACTATTCATTATTAAAATAACCCCTCATTATTTTAAACAATTTGTAATTTCCATAGGATTCATTTCCAGAAATTTATACTTCACTTTTATCGATTTTATAAACTCCCCATTATATTTTAAAATCCCAATTTGCTCAATTTACATTTTCCATCCAAACCAGATTTCAAATTTTCTTCTTTGAAATTCTTATTTTTAACAATTCATTTATTTCGTAAAACCCAATTTTATCCATTTATAATGAAATTCTGTGATTATACTTTATACAACAATGTCACAGAACAACTAAATTTCCAGATTTATCAATCACATCATATAAACAGGTATCACTATCAATTATAAAATAATTGCTACATTGTGAGGAATCCAGTTGGATCCCTCCAACCTGTTTCTCCCTGCATCACAAATGTTAGCACATCACAATATAAATATCAATCCAGACTGATAATAACAATTATATTCAGCCATCCACACAGATATTTAAATATTAACTATTTAAAATGCCTAGCATCCAGATGTGAGTGAGAAAAACTCACCTTGAGTTTCGGCGAACGTTCGAAATTTTAAATTAAACCGGACGGTGTCCGATTTAACCCAAATTTCTACTTGCCTGGAATGATTCCGGATCTATGCCATTACGTAGTACGTTTCTCTGCGATTCCAACGCTTCGAGAATCGTCAAATTCTGATATAGTATGGAAAAGATATTAAAATTTAAAGTTTGAATTTAAATTTAAAACAAATTTCTTTTTCTTCTTTTTATACCAAACGAAATCTGGCCACACGTCCAAATGAAATCACAGCCGCTAAAACCCTTCTTCCTTCCGCGTTGAACTCCTGGCCATCACGTACACGCGTGAACCCATCGCTGCTCCTCTAGGGTTCGCCACCGCCCCACCCACGATCACATAGAGGACGATCCAACACCTTATTCTTGCTCGCCACCCTCAGCTCCACACTCGGCCAGAAGATCTCCAAGCTCGGTCGCCCCTAAGTGACGCGGCAACCCATCAAATGCATGGCGAACGCGTCAGCCTCCTGCCCTCTACACTCCACTAAACTCGATCACACCCGTACGGATGTAAAGCCCTCGTCACGAACTTCGATTCTCCAGTTGGAAGAATCGCGAATAAATGCGTAGATCGATTGAAAAATTGAGGAAGAAAAAGGAACGTTCTCGACCATTAAAACGTAAGCGGCGGCTGAACGTATTAAGCTAGGGTTTTGAAAATAAATGTGAATATATATAATGGTTTAATATTATTTAATTGATAAAATATCTCAATTCGACAGTTTACGCAAACGAACTCCAAACTACGCGTTCCGACAGGCTATCCTGGGGTTTTTCTGCGTTCCGGACACAATGGAACAGGTTTCGTAAGCTAATTCGATCGTATGCGTGAGATACGGAATTAAACGATCAATTTAAAATTAAATCGGTTAAATCGATTTCTAGGCGTTTCGAGCTGCCACGGTCAAACGACAACTCCGATAACTACGAAAATTGGAATCCGATAATAACTAACTATTACGAATCCAATGAAACTGGTTTCGTCGAATTCCGAGACTGTGCCCCGGAAGGCTATTTTACTCGTCTATTAAATCGATTGATTTTTCAAAATTGACGAAAACGCGTAAAATTTCACCTTTAAAATTTTAATAACTTAACAATAAATCATATAAAATTTATAAACACCTTAAAAATCATTCTGGCTCATCCCAGACTCAAATCTGATTATTTGCATTTTAATAATATTAAATTCATTTTTAAATTAATATAAAATTCCAAATATAAATTTATTCACTTTTAAATTCATCTAAAAATCCAACATTATTGTTTATAACCGATTGAACTTAAAAATACATTTAAACATCATTTTTATAATCATTTACCCCAAATTCACCTTTTATCCCAATTTCGAATATTTAATTATTATTGTCCAATCTCAAATTAAACCTCCACATTAGAAATTGTCACTTGTTGTTTTAGTTTAAACCAATTCCTTTTTTAGTTCAAAATAAAACTTAAACCCATATTAAACATTTAAAATGAATTAAATGTTCAAATTCAATGGCTTAAAAATACGGGATGTTACATTCCTCCCCCCTTATAAAAATTTCGTCCCCGAAATTTGCTAGGGTAGAAAATACTCTCCAATCCATTTACTTACCCAGTTTGCTTAGTTAAAAACTTATATTCACTTTCCCAAAAGGTTTCAACTCCATTTTAAAAACCTTTTCTTTATTTACCTTAAAGCCTTTATTTAAACATTCGCTTCCAAAATAACTTTACTAGTTATTAAAATTTTCCCAAAACCCCTAAAAAAAAAAAATATTTCTAACTCCCAAAATTTTTGGAAAATTTTGGCGGAGTCTCCTTTGCACGGAGGAGCTTCTGCGATATCGCAGGATACACAAATATATATACATCGGCTCTCACGGCCGGAAACCAAAATATATCACAATATATATATCATTTTCCCAATTATATTTGCGTAGGCGTACCTTTTAAGCAAATTTTAATAGCAAGCGGCTAATATAACGCATATACGCGCTCCAACTCTCTCGAACGCCTCCCGCACCTGTACTAAACTCAACAAACTCATCAGTTTCAATGATATGAGCATTTTAATAACATTTCCAACACAAATGCAAGCCAAACATATCCATTTCATAACCAAACCAAGCAAATTCATAATATAACAATGTTAATCATACTTTATCAACAATTTAAAGGTTTCAATCACTTTTCAAATTACTTATTCAAGTCCAACTTCATTTTATTTCACTTGAATGACTTACATTCAAGTTTAACATTCTCAATTCATATTTACATCAATTTGATTACATGCGTATCACTTGCATCAATTTACTTCAATTCAATTACAAATTGATTCACAATCAAATTCTTATTCTTAAATTTGATATACTTACATTTTCTTTATTTTAACTTACATTTCCAATTTGATTTACCAACCAATTCTTATTTCAATTTGAAGCATTTGCATTTCTTTTATGATTCATTTTCATTCATATGCAAACATTACTCATATAAAGATCAATTCATTCCTATTGATTTAAAATCCATTCCATTTGCTACTTTTAACCAATTCACTTGCATTCATTTACAAACTCTTTAAATTAGATTCTAATCCATACCAACTTATTCAAAAATCAATTTCAATTGCTTGTTAAACAACTCAACTCCGAATACATGCCAATTTCATGTCATTCAAACAAAATAATCACCACTTAAGCTTATAACCATTAAAATTAATTCCAACTTCGATTTATATTAATTTCATTTAATTTTCATGGTTCACAATCCCAGTATTTTTATTCCAATGAAATTTTAATTCAATTGCTTATTCACACTTCAAGATCATCATTTAAGTTAAGTCTATATTAATATCATTCAATCCTGGGTTATGTACAACTCATATATTCTTATTTTATCTCAATAATTAATTAATACAATTACACATGTATTCTTACTTTATTATTTAACAATTTGCATTAAAGATTACTTAATAAAGCCCATTCACAATCATTTTGTTTTTCTTTCAAGTTGCTTAAGTTCTTTCACAATAGTTTCATTATCTTCTTATATCAATTTTATTTGATTTCCATTTGATTCTCATCCAACCAAATTTCAATTCATTTTAGATTTATTATATTAACAAAGAAACCTCTTTAAATTATTTCACTTATTTGAAGTTTCTTTACAATTCAAACTATCACTATTACAAGCTCATTCCATTATTCATTCACACTTCCAATACCAAAATTTCAAATTTCAAATCCTATTCCAGACTGGATTTTACTTACCTTTCAAATTTTGACTAAACTATCAAAATTTTATTGATTGCAATACAAATTCCATTTAATTTAGCTTACACAAGATTTATTTCCAAACAATCATTTTGGATTTAATTGAGTAAGCATTTACTTCATTCAACATCACTTCAACTAAATTAAATTTCCATTAAACTAAATTCTTATCCCATTTTAATTCAAGGTTAACTAAATTATATATGCATTTTCAATTTAATTCCTTTCCAGAATTAATTCAAGTTCATCTAAATTTTATCTAACCCACCTGAATTTAAACCATTTCCTTTACTACTTTAAATAAGAATTTAATTACATTCATTCTTATTCATAACACAACAGAAATTTTAATATTCAGCTTAATTCCATCTTGGTCGAAGTTAAACCAAATTCAATTTAATCTTAATTCTCCATATCCAAGTTCAACTTATTTACTAACCTCAGTTCACTTACCTCTTTTATATTTTATAATTGTTTCACCTTACTTTGCATTCCATTTAAAATTAAGTTCGAATTCACCATTCCATTTATTATTTCCATTTGTGATTATAATTCCATTCTACTTGAGTTAAAATAAAATCTTCCATTCTCAAGTTCTCCAACTTATTTACTTGTAAGTTTATATTGCTCATTTCAAACCAATCCACATTTTTATAATCACAATGTCAATTTTTAACACTTAATAACTTAAGAATATGAATTTTATTTGCACAATCATAAGCATTTACACTTCACCTTTATATCAACTTCCCTTTAATTCCAATTCATTTAGATTTAATTCAATTTCAAATTCTTAATTTTATTTAACTTATCATAAGTTAAATCCAGATATATTCCATTCACCTTCATTTATTCAAAGTAAATTTACATTCCATATATACTCAATTCTTCCTTAAATCAACTTTCCTTTATAAGTTATATAGTTGAATCATTTCAAATTTCACATTTTTATTTTAAAATAGAATTTCCAGAATTCAATTTACCCGGATTTATTTCAAAACCAATTTGAAATAAAAATCAACACATTTCTCTTTGATATTTAAATCAAATACCAAATTCCAAAACAAACTGCTTTTACCAAACAATTTTCCTTTTGAAAATTCCAAAATCACTTGTTTCCCAACAAGCCCAAACAATGTCAAAATCAACTATTTTGGTAGCAATCCATCACTTTAGAAACTCGAAAATGAATTCTAATGATGTGGCCAGCATCATCAGGATTATTTTCCAGCGACTGAAGTGAGTTCAATGCTTTCCACTTCCAAAATCCACCTCAAAACAATTTCTATTCAAAAATATTTCCCCAAAATATACTCTATTCTTACCAATGCTTTTGAAAACATTTCTAACATTTCCACAAAGTCAAACTCCCAAAACTTTGTTTAATTCCATTTGAAATCCCTTTCAAAATTTCCGGGGTCAAAGTTCTAGTTTAAATCAAATTTTAATTTTTTTACTTTTCTTATTTAAAACATATTCAGTCAATTCCATTTGGTTATAAACCATTTTAATATTTTAACTTCTTATTTTCTTATATATATCATTTCAAATTTTAGATCATGTTTTAATTTCTTATTTGATTATAGAAGAAACAACCAAACAAGCATCCAATACATATAATAATTTAGAAAATTATTTCTTTATATCAAAATATAATTTTGGGTAAAATTATTTCATTTACCCACTTTAAAAACAATACTATGTCGGTTTATCTTGTACAAGAGTTTAGAAACCCCTATCGATACGGTTGTACCTCCCGCACCGACCAGAATTCATAAACACTCAACCGATAAGTCAACACAGTACAAAAACAATTTTATATCCACTAACAAGTACGCTCTCATAGCTATTATTACACTCAACTCATCATAGAGTACTATTGACTCTATTAATAATGAGTAATTTCCCACCAAAGCCTAGGTTGTCGCCAACTTAAGCTCTGATACCAACTGACACGACCCGCCCTTCTAGACCCTCGAAAATCGACACAAAATACTCAACAGTATAATATGCCGACGATCGAACATCGGAAAAGACAGATTGTAGGAAAAGAAAGAAGGTAGAAGAAGAAGAATGAACTAAACAACATCAGAACCTCACAGTCGCAGCGGAATAAAATATAATATATAGAACAGAACTTTACACAAATGAAAACTATATCTTTTTATATACAATACATCATCATCAGAGTATATCAATACAACCAACCATAGCCAGTCAAACAATCTCAACAATCACAGCAGCGGAATAATACAAGTACGAGAAATACGTCTCGGCTCCAGCTCCTCTTCTGCTCCATAGCAACCTATCCTGAAAATATACTCGGTCTGACCCGAGCATTATAATAAAATAACACCCGAGTCAGTCTGGAATACCAGCGCATCATAAATACACCCAATTGATTATTAAAGTTTCAAAAATCCTTTGAAAACAAAAGCATCTCGTAAGACCACGCCACAAATAAACATGTCGGGTTTTTACCTTACGATAGCTAAAACACTTTTTATAAAAATCCTCTGATATTATAATAGGGTCTATTTACAAATACTTATAAAATAGCCGAAATTGTTACATCTATTAAATTCCGGCATACTAGCCACAACGTGGGTAATACAAACAAAACTCGTACAAGGCACGTAGGGAGAATGGATTTCCAACGAATGACTAGGCACTGGGGTACCACCTGTCACAGTACGTGGCCTAGATCACAGTACCGAGGAGTACGCCCGCTCCCCTGCAACACAAGGCCGGAATCATCCCTTACTGGATAATTCCAAGTAAAATCACCCCACGGTTGTGATCAGCAACCGCACCACTAAGCCGAAATAAAAGGGACATCTAGACAGGGATGACCTTACTCTCAAGTGGGGGCTACCCACGAAGCCTTGCTGCATAACCCCTGATTTTCAGTCATTCCCGGTTGATGAGGCTTGAGGCTTAGCGTTACCTTTACAGAACATTCCACTTTGAATGCCCATCGTCCACCTGACGATGTCACGAAAGCATTCGTCCATACAAGTCCGTCCCAGGTCCGAACGGAACCGAAGGCACTATTCCTACTACATCCATTTTGGAAATATCCTCAGGATTAGTAGCGACTAGCCCTTGCACTTCACTGCTCCATCTTCGACTCCGAACACGTTACGCGAAACGTACAAACCGGATCGAAGTGGTATTCGAGTCTCCAGACCTAGAATCCCGGTATACGGAAACTCGATCCCGGTCTCTTCGAAACGATCAGCGCATTTGGCCAATATTGATAGTCGGTGATTTAACTATCAATTAATGTTCACAAACATCCATACACATCCATCACAACAATAAATAATATCACACATTATTTATTCTTTCCCTTTAATATCTTTAAAAGATATATTTCACATTCCAAAACTCATTTGGAACGAATTCCCAAATTTCTTCCTTAACACGGTAAATCCCATTTCCATTTATTCCCATTGGAAATAACCAAGTATAAAACATTTTGCATTTAAAAACAGTTGAAATACTTTATACTGAAATATACTTTAAGATATGAAAATTTCTTCTATTTATTTACTCAAAATATAAATTTAAAATATGTGAAGAAAACTAGTTATTAACACATAAACTTTGATTTAAAAATAAGGGTTTTAGTTTCACTAAATTCAAAATAGCGTGATAAGAAGAAAAATACTAATTTTAACAGCTTAAGCTAAAACCAACTTTTAAATAAATCCATTTGTAAAAATAATTGCTAATATACTCCCAAATTATTACGGTATTAAAATTATTAATTTATTTCTTTAAAAATAACGATTTCTTAAAAATACTTTTAAAACGATTTAAAACTTAACCTTAGTTAAATAAAATCTTTTTATAAACATTTACTTGGTTTTCCCAGGGAAACACTTTCCGTTTCTAAACATTCCAAAGTACTCTTTCATATAAATCCACTGATTTATTTCAAGTTCAATTTATGTTTACAACATAAAATTTCCAATTCCATGCTTATCCATAACTTCATCCGAAGTTCAACACAATTTTCCATTCTGGAAATTCATTTTTAAAAATATAGTTTAAAACATTTTTAATAAAACATTTTGGTGAATTCTTCAATGAAAGCCAAATTTCCGATTTACTTAAATAGAATCCCAATGGAGAAACGGCTTTTCAAAATATTGTTTTTACAATTAAAACGGTAAATTTATATTCGGAAGCTTCATTTTAACATATTTTAAAATTCCCGGATAACACTATTCATTATTAAAATAACCCCTCATTATTTTAAACAATTTGTAATTTCCATAGGATTCATTTCCAGAAATTTATACTTCACTTTTATCGATTTTATAAACTCCCCATTATATTTTAAAATCCCAATTTGCTCAATTTACATTTTCCATCCAAACCAGATTTCAAATTTTCTTCTTTGAAATTCTTATTTTTAACAATTCATTTATTTCGTAAAAAACCCAATTTTATCCATTTATAATGAAATTCTGTGATTATACTTTATACAACAATGTCACAGAACAACTAAATTTCCAGATTTATCAATCACATCATATAAACAGGTATCACTATCAATTATAAAATAATTGCTACATTGTGAGGAATCCAGTTGGATCCCTCCAACCTGTTTCTCCCTGCATCACAAATGTTAGCACATCACAATATAAATATCAATCCAGACTGATAATAACAATTATATTCAGCCATCCACACAGATATTTAAATATTAACTATTTAAAATGCCTAGCATCCAGATGTGAGTGAGAAAAACTCACCTTGAGTTTCGGCGAACGTTCGAAATTTTAAATTAAACCGGACGGTGTCCGATTTAACCCAAATTTCTACTTGCCCGGAATGATTCCGGATCTATGCCATTACGTAGTACGTTTCTCTGCGATTCCAACGCTTCGAGAATCGTCAAATTCTGATATAGTATGGAAAAGATATTAAAATTTAAAGTTTGAATTTAAATTTAAAACAAATTTCTTTTTCTTCTTTTTATACCAAACGAAATCTGGCCACACGTCCAAATGAAATCACAGCCGCTAAAACCCTTCTTCCTTCCGCGTTGAACTCCTGGCCATCACGTACACGCGTGAACCCATCGCTGCTCCTCTAGGGTTCGCCACCGCCCCACCCACGATCACATAGAGGACGATCCAACACCTTATTCTTGCTCGCCACCCTCAGCTCCACACTCGGCCAGAAGATCTCCAAGCTCGGTCGCCCCTAAGTGACGCGGCAACCCATCAAATGCATGGCGAACGCGTCAGCCTCCTGCCCTCTACACTCCACTAAACTCGATCACACCCGTACGGATGTAAAGCCCTCGTCACGAACTTCGATTCTCCAGTTGGAAGAATCGCGAATAAATGCGTAGATCGATTGAAAAATTGAGGAAGAAAAAGGAACGTTCTCGACCATTAAAACGTAAGCGGCGGCTGAACGTATTAAGCTAGGGTTTTGAAAATAAATGTGAATATATATAATGGTTTAATATTATTTAATTGATAAAATATCTCAATTCGACAGTTTACGCAAACGAACTCCAAACTACGCGTTCCGACAGGCTATCCTGGGGTTTTTCTGCGTTCCGGACACAATGGAACAGGTTTCGTAAGCTAATTCGATCGTATGCGTGAGATACGGAATTAAACGATCAATTTAAAATTAAATCGGTTAAATCGATTTCTAGGCGTTTCGAGCTGCCACGGTCAAACGACAACTCCGATAACTACGAAAATTGGAATCCGATAATAACTAACTATTACGAATCCAATGAAACTGGTTTCGTCGAATTCCGAGACTGTGCCCCGGAAGGCTATTTTACTCGTCTATTAAATCGATTGATTTTTCAAAATTGACGAAAACGCGTAAAATTTCACCTTTAAAATTTTAATAACTTAACAATAAATCATATAAAATTTAT
Source organism: Allium fistulosum (assembly GCA_030737815.1). Taxonomy (NCBI): domain Eukaryota; kingdom Viridiplantae; phylum Streptophyta; class Magnoliopsida; order Asparagales; family Amaryllidaceae; genus Allium; species Allium fistulosum. The sequence continues at coordinate 220,290,865 of CM060902.1, forward strand.
AAACACCTTAAAAATCATTCTGGCTCATCCCAGACTCAAATCTGATTATTTGCATTTTAATAATATTAAATTCATTTTTAAATTAATATAAAATTCCAAATATAAATTTATTCACTTTTAAATTCATCTAAAAATCCAACATTATTGTTTATAACCGATTGAACTTAAAAATACATTTAAACATCATTTTTATAATCATTTACCCCAAATTCACCTTTTATCCCAATTTCGAATATTTAATTATTATTGTCCAATCTCAAATTAAACCTCCACATTAGAAATTGTCACTTGTTGTTTTAGTTTAAACCAATTCCTTTTTTAGTTCAAAATAAAACTTAAACCCATATTAAACATTTAAAATGAATTAAATGTTCAAATTCAATGGCTTAAAAATACGGGATGTTACAGTCTTCTACCCAGGGATGAAGTTACCCATCAAATATGAGAGGATAGAATGCCACAATGGAAATCCATTTATCTTCGACCACGGGCTAGACTATTAAATCGAATGATAATTAATACCATCATTCCTCGTCTAGGTAGTCATGAACAAATTTATCCCAATGACCATAGAGCTTTGTACGCCATATTTTCTCGTCTACCAGTTAATTAGGAAAAATTTATTCATGACCAAATAAAAGGATTTTGGTCTGCACATCGTCGTTCCATTGTTTATGATCCATATATAATGTGCGTCTTGCAAAATCTTGGAGTTTCTTCGTACATCCCACAATACGAAGAAATTCCAACCAAAGATACTGGACCACGATATCTTTCACTGATGCATCTTCCGAAGAGTCCACCTTGTATCATTCCCTTCAACCAATGGACTCAACAACAACAACAACAAGAACATCATGGTCCTCCCCAAACTAGTGCTCCTCAACAAACCTACTTCCCTCGTCCTTCCCAACATCCACCTTCCTCTAGTCATGGTACCAAATATTATTCGAACTCCGAAATTCAAGAAGCTCGGGTTGAACTAATGCCATATGAATCTCTTCGCGATTTAGCAATCAAAAACCAAAAAATAATCATGGCCAATCAACGAGCTTTAAACAGAAAAATCGCTGGGTTGGAATGCTCTTTCTCCACTAGGATGAGAAAGATGGAGATAACTCTGGACAAAGTGGTCTCCACTTTAGGGAAAGTGATGCGCAAAGTACGTGGTCGATCTTCCTCACGTTCATCATCTTTGCCTTCCCCAACACCTCCACCTCGGGTTCAAACATCGGTTTATCATTCTCAAGCCTCGCCTGAAGGTACGTCACACGATAGAGGTGACCAAGGGAAGACTCCCACACACGCCCAAGCCGAGGAAGAAGAAGAAGATAGTGATGAAATGTACGTCTCTGATACTCCACATTTTCAACAACCTTCTTACATGGCTTTTCAAGGACTTTCAATTAATGAAGATGAGGAGTACCATGATTAGACGCAATGGCCAGGTACATATGAGCATGATCCATCCGATTACTAGGAGTATTACGAGAACTATGGAGGCCTATCTTATTCCCAAAATCAGTACAATTAAACTTTGTTTTCTTTTATTTTGAAACTCTTATGCTTATTTGTTTTCCTATGTATAACTTTTTCTAAATTTTTCTTTGAATTTTCATATTTGGTTTTCCATAATCTGAAGTGATGACATACTATGACCATTTATATCATTTATATATGTACCGTATATCATTTCCCTCCATTTTGATAATGACAAAGGGGAGAAATTTATGCATATACACAGGGGAGACGCATATACACATGGGGAGACAAACATAAACAGACATAATAATACTTTCATTATATAGTTGATATTTTGACCATATAGTTAATATTTCACTATATAGTTGATATTTGATTGTATAGTTGTCATCATCAAAACGGGGGAGATTGTTAGAACCTCCAGTTTATGTTTCAATGATAACAACTATACAATCATATACATATATAGACCTCATCAAGATTGCAGGTATATGCTACAAGAAGACATCGTGCTTGAAGATATTAAGACTCAAAGAGAAATGAAGATTGATTGACCATACAAAGGTTATTCTACTATAAAAGAGTCCTAGAATAATATTATCAAGGTCTCCTTGAGTATATATGCATACATGAGCATACACAAATTTATGTACATCAAAATAAGGTGAAAAACTATTTTTACACCTCATAGACGTCTGTGATAAAACAACAGACGTATGTGACAAGCCTCAGATTAAAATTTAAACACCAAACACCTCACAGACGTCTGAGGATTTTACCACGGACGTCTGTCATGGGTAAAACTGTCACATTTGAAAAGACACTTCTATTTTGAATCAAAAGGAAATCATCTTTCAATGAATAGTTGCAGCCATTAAAATGAAGATACTTTCTTAAAGAGTAACAACTCTTCATCTACAACTTTCTAAATCTATAAATACCATTTTGATTGAAGTAGAAATCACCGAACTTGAATTAATCTATTCTTTGCTCTCTTGATTTCTAAGCACTCTCTTGCATATACACTATTTACATACTCTCAATCCACTATAACCAAAATAGAATTTTGGTTAAATCACTTCCTACAACTCAAAGCATTCATATTCATATACTCAAAGGAGATCATAGGAAGATTTGTACTGTAAGTCAAAAACTGTGTTATTGAAATACAAGATTGTCAGAGATACTTTTGTATTAGTCTATTCCTCCAGGTGAAGTGAGGGTGATTTATTTAAAGGAAATACTGAAGGGGAGCTTCGGGATTGGACGTAGAACGGGAGATCCGAACCAGTATAAAAACTCTGGTTTGCACGCTTTTATATGTTACTATTTATTGTCTACTATTGCATTGATTTATATACTTGCATATTATACACAAGTTAGATAGTATACGATCCACAAGATTTACATATTGTACTCTTTTTGATTGATTAATTTGCCCTTCAGTATTTGAGGTTTGATTTAGCAAGCGAGCGATCGTATATCGAACGCTCTAATTTGATTCAGTTCCACAGTTTGGGTGGGAGTTATTCAATCATCAGATTGTCGACCACATTCATTCCTTGTTGTGTATCTCGTTCTTTGGATTATGAATGGGAACTGTTAAACGAATAAATTGATTGAGCTCATCTTGTTTGATCCCATCGGGAGTTAGCACGATTGATTGATTCCAAACTCTAGGAGCCTGTTCACACACATTGATATCAATCAGTTTCGCTATGTAATTAACATACAATGCAATAGCAAACATAAATACAAAGGAAGCCTGAAACTTTATTCATTAAATGGAAAGGAACAACATAAACTGTCTAATTACATATTCGGAAAATCAAATGATAAAGCAAACTCTGAATGTAAATAGAACTGAAATGTAAAGGAAAATAAACTAAGTGAAATAGCGTCGTAAATGTTCGCTATTCCACGCTCTTGGAAGTGCAATGCCATCGACAGTCACTAGCTTGAAAGTTCCTTCACCAAGCCTCTGTTCAACGACGTATGGTCCATCCCAAATTGGATTCATGTGTGACGAGGTAGGAAAAACCCGTTTTAAGACGAGATCACCAATTTCAAAGGTTCTCGGTCGAACCTTAGTGTTGTAATATCGGACGACTCGATGTCGGTGTGCAGCTGCCCTAAGATTGGCTTCTTCGTGCTTCTCGTCTATAAAGTCCAGAGATTTCAAGTGGAGATCTTGATTTGTTTTGCGATCGTAGTAAGTCACTCGATGAGAAGGGACTTCGAGTTCAACATTAATAACGACTTCTGAACCGTAAGCGAGGGTGAATGGAGTATAGCCAGTTGCGGACTTATGAGTGGTTCTGTAAGCCCAAAGTGCCATAGGGAGTTCATCCACCCACTTGCCTCTAGCCTTCTCCAAATGCTTCTTCAGAATTGACTTGATGATTTTATTTACGCTTCAACTTGTCCATTTCCCTGAGGGTGAGTGACCGCTGCAAATCTCTTTTCAATATGATATCTTCGACAAAAGTCTTTAAATTCAGCACTATCGAATTGTATCCCATTATCATTTACAATAGTCCGTGGAAGACCGAAGCGACATATAATGTTTCGGAAAATAAAGTTTATTACTTTCTTGGTTGTGATTGTAGTTAAAGGTTTCGCCTCAGCCCATTTGGTGAAGTAATCAACTACAATAATAGCATACTTCGTGCCACCTTTAGAGATTGGCAAAGAACCGAAAATGTCTATACCCCACATAGCGAACGACCATGGGCTAACCATTTGCGTGATTTCAGTCCGCGGAGCTCTTAGGACTTTTGCATATATCTGGCATTTATCACGCCGTCTTACATAATCAGCGGCATCTCGATTTACGGTTGGCCGATAACACCCATAAAGGAGTATTTTCTTTGCTAGAGTTTGCCCCCCAGTATGATCGCCACATTCTCCTTCATGAACTTCTTTTAAGACATGCTTTATCTCATCATGAGCGATACACCGAAGTAGAGGGACTGAGAAACCTCTCATGTACACAACTCCTTCTTGCATAATATATCGTGAAGCTTTGCGAAGGTCCTGCCGCTTTTCATTCCTTTTATCAGGCCGGACTCCGTGCAGTAAATAGTCTTTAATTGGAGTCGTCCACGATTCCCTTTCAGATTCCACCTCCAGTGTTTGATCGATTTCCATCATGTTTATACTTGGGGTATATAATACTTCGACTGAAATCAAACCCATATGTTGTGCATCGTCGGTATTAGCAAACTTTGCCAACGAATCAGCCTCTTTGTTTTGATTGCATGGAATATGTGAAATGTCATAGTATTCAAATTCCGTCAGCAACTTATGAACTCGGGTAAGGTATGAGGCAAGCTTTTATCCCTTAGCCTGATAGTCTCCCCTAACTTGATACACCACCAACTCCGAATCACAAAAGATTTCAAGAGATTTAACTCTGAGTTCTCTAACGAGCTAAAGTCCACCAATCAAAGCTTCATACTCAGCCTCGTTGTTTGTTGCTGGGAAATCAAGCTTTAAAGCATAACAAATTGACCGGTTTTTAGGAGTTACAAGCGCAATCCCAGCTCCAGAACAATGATCATTAGATGCTCCATCAGTATATAATTTCCATCGTACAGTAGGGATTTCACTACCTTCTGAAAGATCATCTCGCACAGTAAACTCTGCTATAAAGTCCGCCAATGCCTGACCTTGGATAGCTCTTCGAGGGAGATAAGTAATGTCAAACTGAATGAGCTCAATGTTCCATTTAAGTAACCTTCCAGACGTCTCAGGTCGCCATAGGACCTATCGTGATGGCCGGTCGGTGTAAACATTGATCGAACGTGCCTGAAAGTACGGACGAAGCTTCCGTGATGCGATTAGGAAGCAGTATGCCAATTTATCTATTTTTGGATAGTTCCTTTCTGCTCCTTAATCACAAACTGACATAATACACCGGTGTTTGAATCCGATTCTCCTCACAAATCAAGGCGTCACTTATAGCGTGTGCTGATACAGCCAAATAAATGTACAATTCCTCATGATCTGCCAGGTTTGACAAGATAAGGGATTTCTCCAAATGATTCACCAGAGCGTGGAACGCATCTTTACAATCCTGCGTCCATTCGAAGTTTCTTTTTCCCTTCCTAATAAAATCAAAGAAAGGAATACATTTGTTGATAGCTCTGGAGATAAATCGCCCTAAAGCGGCAACCTTCCAATTCAGACTCTGCACTTGTTTAATGGTCCTTGGCGCTTGCATGTCACAGATAGCCTGAATCTTCCCTGGATTAGCTTCTATTTCACGAGCATTGACAATAAAGCCCAAGAACTTTCCTGATGCAACACCAAATGAACTCTTCAAAGGATTGATTTTCATCTTGTAATATCGGAGAATGTCAAACATTTTTGCCAAGTCTCTAATGTGGTCGCTTGATCGTCGTGACTTCACGAGCATATCATCCACATAGACTTCCATTGTTTTCCAATCTGATCTTTAAACATCCTGTTAACTAAGCACTGATAAGTTGCTCCGACATTCTTCAATCCAAACGACATTTCTATGTAACAATACAGCCCAACATTTGTAACAAAACTGGTGTGCTCGTGATTTGGGATATGCATCAGGATTTGGTTATATCCCGAATACGCATCTATAAAGATAGCAATTTGTGTCCTGCGGTTGAATCAACTAGCTGATCAATCCTTGGAAGGGGAAAACTATCTTTTGGACACGCTTTTTTCAAATTTGAGTAATCAATGCACTCTCTCAATTTTCCATTCGCTTTCTTCACAAGTACGGGATTAGATACCCATTCAGGTTAGAGGACGTCGCGGATAAACCCATTGCCTTTTAGTTTATCCACCTCCTCTTTGAGAGCGACAAATCTCTCCGGATCCATGCCGCGTCTTTTTTGCTTCACCGGAACATACTTCGGGTCAGTATTCAATGCATGGATCGCAATAGCGGGCGACATTCCACACATGTCCGAGTGAGTCCAAGCAAATACGTCTAGATTTGCTCGGAGAAAACCAGCAAGTTCTTTCATCATCGGGGGGCTGAGCTGTGACCCAATCTTCAGGACTCGTGATGGGTCGTCATGGCTGACCGTGATATCAATCGTCAGCTCAGCCGGTGCAGCCTTGGTCTCTTTGGGCTCCTCTTCGTCATCTCTTGGATCTATATCTCTATAGAACCGACTGTGGTGCCCGTGCTAAGGTTTAGGCGCTGGTTGTCAATCTTCGGTAGCTTGGATGCGGACAATCTTGTCCACACCCTTTACTTTTTCTTTGCACCGAGCTTCCCTCAACTCAGCTACATAACAGGCACGTCCAGTCGCCTGATCGCCATGAACAACTCCTACGCCATTATCCGTCGGAAACTTCTAAGCTAAACCCTACGGGGCAAGAGCTGCTCGAAATTCAACCAGGGCCGGTCGGCCCAGAAAAACATTATACGGAGAGTCAACATCAAAAACAATAAACGGTAAAGTTTGCACTCTCCTTCGTTCACCTTCTCCCAATTCAACAGGCAATTCCACGTAACCAACAGCCTCGGTCGCGATGCCATTAAAACCATGAATTCGAGCTTTAGATGGTTTTAAGTCTTTGGTCTTCATTCTCACCGATCATATGCCTTTTTGAAGATTATATTCACTGAACTTCCATAATCAATCAAAATCCCTCTCACCAATGCATATCCAATCATAGCTGAAATGACCATCGGGTCAATCATTGGAGCCTCTACTTTGTCTGTGTCCCCGTTTCTAAACACAATGTCATCCGCTATGGTACATCGTTGTTTTGTTGGAGTTCCATCTTCTGTATTCGAATAGCATTCAAAATATACATGCCTTAACACGCTAGCATAGCGCTCCATCTCTTGCCAATTCCTATCTGCAGGGTGCGGTCCTCCAACTATCATATTTATCACCAGTCTTCCACCGGTCCGTACATGCTCCTCAGCCCTACACGAAGATTGTCCTCGATTGGGATCAGATGTCCCCTATCCACAATCCTGTGGGGTTTTCACAAACTGTTGTAATATTCTTTCCCGAATCAACTTTTCTATAACATCCTGGAGATGCCTGCATTCATTTGTATTGTGCCCATAACACTCATGAAACCGACAATATTTCCCGGTCTGCATCTACTTCTCTGTCGACTCCTTTAGGGGCTGCCTCATATATTGCAAGTGGACAGATAAATATTCTCCAAGGACGTATTCAGCGGCGTGTAATTGTCATACATTGGAATCCTAGGCTTTAGTCTCCCAAAATCCCTCTTCCACTCTCGATTCCTATCTCCATACCTTTTTTGCTGATTCAGCTTATTCTGAACGTTCGCTTGGATTTTTCTAAAACTGCCATCAAACTGTTTTATCGCAATATTACTCTGTACTGCTTCTCCACCTTGTCCTGCAATATTATTTTTCCTCGAGGACCTGGTTTCCTCCTTCCTCAAAAACTGAGATGCCTTTGAATAGAAGTGCTCCAACGTGGCAGGCGGTTTTCCAGCCAACCAATCACCAAACTCGGATTCTGGATCAATCCCTCTCGTTACAGTCATAAGTATAGCATGATCATTTGGGTTATTGACCTCCGTGGCGGTGGTATGAAATATCTCCAAATAATCCTTCAATGGTTCCCCTGGAGCCCGGATCACGCTGAAAAGGGACATCACGTCTTTTGGATGAGTCGCATGCATTCGGAATTGCTCTACCACTACAACAAAAATGGTCATTTGCAGCAATGTAAAAAGCTGAAACACCGCCATTCAAATTGAAATGCAGTTGTTGAGTATATTCACGAAGGAAAAATATATTGAAACACTACATTGAATCTACGGCGCGCTAATATTTCACAATACGCGCCTAAAATTTTATTTTCTGTTGTATCCATATCTTTTCTTCATTATCGACTTAAACTTTACCATCCCTCCAACCAAAAAAATCAGATTGTTTTCACCCTAAATTGGATCCTAATTGTTGAAATCAACAGCCAAAACCCAACCGCTGAATCCAAAAGTGGCAATGATCCAAACCCTAATTTCGAATCTATTCCTAGCTTCAAATCCCCTTTTCTTACTAGGTGGTATTTCTGAACCCTAATATGCTGTTTTGGAAATTAGACCAGATGTTGAGGTTCTAGGATGTTTGGAGATTTTATGCTTTGCTGCTGATTTCCAAGATTAACATGGATAAATTGTATATTTCTCATGTAAATGTGAGAGAGCTATAAAAGTTTGACGGACTCGACTCCAACTGGTATCTTGTAAGAACAAGTTAATTTAGTTGTTTTTTTCATTGTTGTTGGTAGTATCAAAATCAGACATGAATTTTGCAATATTATAAATGGCATACTAAAATGTTATGATGGAGTGAAGTGAAAAAATTTGTTGTTGTGCCAACATTATCATATTCTCTGTCTTCTTTTATGTGGAAGTGCTTTAAACATAGATGATATTTTGTCATACCACGCAAATATTTAAAGGCTGCCAATCTTAATTAAGATGTTCATTAATAGTACTTTTTATTGTAAATTGTATACGATTGGTACTTATATTAAGCTTTTTTATTAAATATAAAGATAAAGATATAGTTGTTTCTATGATCAAGTATGATTGTATTTTGCTGCCTTTACATGTGTTGATGTCGTGGATGATGATGTAATAGAAATATCAAATATATTTTATAAAATATTATGGCAGTTAGGAAAGTAATATTAGAATCACTATCACAATTGTTGCTTGCATGATCCAGAAATCAGTAACAAACTTTGTAGATTAAGGTGTAAATTTAATATCAAATTGCCTGGCTTATATTATTTTACATTGAACATTTTCTGTATGGTTTAGGATTAACGTTCGATTGCTCTTACTGTATCATAGAAAATAAAAAATACTAATACATTTCTTAACAACTCAAAACTTGCCAAAATCCATATGATATTTCCAGTTGTGCTTTTGTAATGGTCAGGTGTCAAGATTAGCTTTAAAAAATTGAAACATAAGAAGAAATACTTAACACATAGTTAACTACTTTTATTTAAATAATTATCCACTTGGGATATTGTATATATATGATTAGTTGGTTATAAATATTAAATAGTTATATACTAGCTTTAAGAAAATGTAAGATGTTACAACCATGCATACGACATTTTTTAATGACCGTATCGCATACGAAATGTTCATGAAAGCACAAGGAATGTTGCATACCTTTAACAAAATTAATATTGGAATTTTACAGAAAAAAGATAAAAATAATTGAGTTTCGTACATTGTTTATGTTGAATTATGTTATATGTTATGATCTAATTCATTGTTTGCATTATTCAAACTATTAATTTAACAAATATAGAATTGGAATTAATGATAAGACCTATTATCTCGTGTTTTGACTTTCATTTTTATTGATTTCATCGATAGAAAAGAGGTAGCCGCTAATCTCATTAATGGAGATATAACTATTATGATCCCATTCAGCAAGGTGTATATACTGTGCAGTGCATGTCCATAAGTGGGATGTTTTTAGCTCTCACAAGAATTGCCACGTGTGCTTTGCTCCAATTCATGTTCGTTTTCTGAACTTCTGATTTGTATTTCAGTTTGATAATAGAAAATATACAAGAACTAGAATTTACTTTTACCCTTTTGAAAACAACATTTTCTATAATGAGTTAAGAGCAATTTTTTTAATTGGTATTTTTTAGGGAGTTCAACCAAACATAATTGTAAATTATTGGTATAGTTAAAATTGAAATGTTGATAAAGTTGAATTATTAATTTGAAAACAATATAGATAAGCAAGTTAACTATTATGACTTTTGGACTCTATTCTAATTTATATCTTTACAGTCACAACTTTGATAAATGCATTTGATAAACAATGTTCACTCTAAAACTTCTGAAGGGGTTTGTTGTTGAGTCAATGAAAACATTCTATCTTTAAAAGTCTTGCCCATTGCCCACTAATATTTTAGACTCTTTATTACTTGAAGCTTCTATAAACAACAATGATGGAGATTGGTTCTTTCGATGAAGCCATAGGTTTGGATACAGAGAGTTATATGTGAGGGACTTGGGTACCTTAGAAATTCTTAATTTCAATCTTCTTATGGACTCTCCGGTAAGCAATCCATTACATGTTAAGTATTTTTGCGTGTTGAATACTAACTATATGGCTGCTAGCAAAATAGTGTATGAATACTTTAATTTATAATTATTATGTAGTTGTAACTACATGGCAGCTAAATTATAGTTCAGGTATATTTGCATGCGAGCATCCAAATTGTATCATCGTTCATAGTCTATTATTAAGTAAGACCATTTTTTGAAATATTATATATTATAAATTGTTTCAATGCAATAAATGTTTTTAAAGCAGTTTGATGAATTGTCTTATTACATTGATTAGATGCTTTGACTTTCATAATCGTTTTTACAAGTGAATATATGAAATCATACTTAATTTCTTTGTGTGTCCGTTGTTGTGTAATATTGCATTTCCAAGCAACAATTATGCAAGAAGTAGATAAAAGTTAGTGTTATTTATCCAGTGTCCACTTCCTTTTGGATTATCCATTCATATAAGGAAAGGTATGGGTTTTAATCTTTTGTTTTTGTTTTTAAGGTATAGATTTTATTGTTTGGTGCATAACTATAATTATGATTATAGTAAGACTTTTACAATTGTGATTATATGAATACTTAGACTATTGCCCCTTCCTTCCTAAGAACTAAGCAGGATGACGGACTAAACACGATTACAATAGAGAAGAACTAGCATCAAGTGGCAGAAAGCACAAGTGGAAGCAAGAATGAACTATATTGAAGTGGCAAGTCTGAAGCAAGAGTGCACAAAATTGAAGTGGCAAAAACCACAGATTGAAGTATCAAAGAAAGAATGGCTAGCATATCAACTTCTAGTGCAATTTTGAAACTAAGCACCAGTTGAGCTGAGCATATGTAGTGCATTTTGGAAATGATGAGCAGAAGTACTGGTACTTACAAAGAAAACCTGGGTATTATAAACACTTGTGTGTGGGTTAGCCATCATTTGTTTTACTTGTTAAACTTACTGGACATATAGAAGTAGTGATAAACACTGCACACGCATTGAAATACCACAAAATTATCCCCATAATTCTCTGATGCATGCAAAATTGACTGATTTGTCTAGCCCAGATAACTTATCTTTTCCTACACTATGGGTTTACTATTTTGATTGCCTTATCTTCAACTATCTACACGCGCGCGCACACACACACAAACACAGAGGAAATATCATGAAATTCACTTCATGATTTTCAAAATGAATGCAAAATATAATGATTTGTCTCCCAGATAAAGATTGATATTATTGTCCGGTCATAAATGTGCATCTAGAAATTTATATCTTGGTAAACATTGAGTTTGTTTTGTATTATTATATCTTCTGTTATCAAGAACAATTGACAATAGATTATGAATGAAGATAGTGATATTGCAAATAGAAAAGAAGGTAACTGGAAGGAACATTCTATAGTTGACACTGATAAAAAAGATCTGGATATAGTGACCTATGATACACAATGAGTGGCTGATAAATGTTCCAACTCGGATGCAACTGATATCTCTAAATTCGGACCTTTTGAACCTTCTATTGCTTCCGAGGATAGAAATGAGGATAACGGCTTTGCTAAAGAGCTTCAGCTCTGTAGTACCAATGATGAAGAATACGAAAATTTTGAATTGAGAATTATTCATCGCAAAAGCAGGTATGAACTATGGAATCAAAGTTACCTCTTTATATTTTATAATTTACAGTAACAAGGAGTTGCACGAAGATTAGTCATTTTCATTTATAGCAGATCCTAAGATCGGTTTTTAACCCGCCAAGACATGACAGTGCAGTAACTATTCGTAGAATTCTTAACCTTGATGTTAACGTGAAGATGATTACTAGTAGATTAAACATTGTAATTTTATTATGTTCCTAATGTTGTTATAGTATTCTACCATTTGCCATATGTATTCCTAAATTCTTTTCCTTCATGCATGATCGGTCAGGTGATCAGCTGTTGCTAAGGAAACTAGGCGTAAGACCTGGAATGGGAACAAACATGAATACATTTTATAATATTGTAATATATCTTTTTTTGGTTGATACTTTTTTCCCCTATCTATACACTTATTAATTATTGTTGCAATGTGTTGTGTAGGCTTTTTGAATTTTACCAATCCTATTAAATACTATATTCGATTCTAAAAAATAAACAAATGGATCTATGGAAACAACATGTCTTTATACGCTTCTAGTCATCAGTCTTGTGCGTGTTCATTTTCTAAGTATATATGTACCTCTTTAGATCTTACTACTTTCCTAAAATAAGATGATATTAATAACTCTATGCATGCATGATCTAATGATGTGTTTTTTCCTTTGCTCTGTTTGTTCTGCTTTTAGGCTCCTCCGTCCATCATGGAGAAGTCAACTTCAGATAAGGATGACTTATCAAATTTTTCTTCTAATCCTAAAGAAACAGGCTCAGAGAAAAAACTGGTCCGTGAAGTTAATTTCTATTTTATGCTAAGTTAATATAGGCATTTGTGTGTATTTTTAAGCTAAGATTGAATTCTCTTTCATAGTTGCCTTTCCATGATATTGACAAATCTGAAAAATCATCAAAAAATGAAGGAATGTTAGACCACCAGAATGTTGGAAACTTCTTGTTAAAGGGTTTTGATTTGAAACAGCAGCAAGCCACGAAAGAAAAACTTCTTGATTTGCATCTTAACTTAGATTAGCACGGCAAGGAGGGTCTTAGTTTAGGTTGCAATGGAAGCAAACAGCAGTACCAACTTCCCTTTCCGAAGTAGCAACAGAAACCAGCACGAGTTGATCATAAACATGATAAACAAAGTATGGTGTTTTCAATATTTTGATATCTTATAAATGTTTATGAGCCTTGGTTTACTTTAATGGGTGCCAGCTCCACCAGCATCAATGCCGCTGCATGTGCCTATTGCGGGTTGGCCTAGCAGTTTTCCTTCTTTTGGGTATAAGCAATTCTCTAATTTTCCTCACTCTTATCTCTTCTTCCATTCCATTCCTTTAACTAATGCTTTTTACATAACAGGTACATGGGGCAAGTGCCACCGTTACAAGCATTTGTACCTTTAGATGGTTCCTCCTTGGCCACCAATACAATCCAGGTTGCTATTAATAAACATTTTTAGGTTTTGACATTTACAAAATATTCTTCGAGCAATCTTTCTTCTTATAATCTATGTTTATCCAGCCTCCGAATTTCATTCAACCTCAACAACCACTGAAGCGCTGTGCTACACAATGCTACATTGCACGAAATATTCATTTTCATCAGTAGTGAAGAACTACAAAATAGTCAGATACCAGACATCTGATTTACTTTATAAATGCACGTCTTGTTTTTCCAGATATTTCAGAACATGGAGGCTGCAGCAGGAACCAACATCTTTACTACTCAACAAGCGCCTTCAACTGCAGAACCAGGTATAATATGTTGTTATTTGTCATTACCTTAACTATTTTGTTGTATTAGATGTAATTTATTTCACCTGAGCCGAGCGCCCTTTAACCCTATTTTTTACTATTCATTTTACCCTGCTAATCAAAAGTGTCCCATCGAAATTTAACTTGTATATTTATCATTGATATAGGTTTTAACATTCAATTTAATCCGATTATGGTGGGAATAATACAAGATTCCAGTTCATTTACATGTTTCACACTTACCTATACATACATACGTGTGTACACACATCTATAACTAAGTCAATCAAGTTTTACAAATAATAATAGCAATAAATTAACTAAGTTAATAATAATGACGATAATGAATTATAAAATATTAACTGTTAACAAGAAAACTTGTAAACACCCCAAAGCAAAGTTTAAATTGTGAACCCTTTAAAATTTTGCTAAGTCGATTAAGTTTTATAAATAGTAATAATGATAAATTAACTAAGTTAATAATAATAATAATAATAACAACAACAACATATGATAAAACATTAACCAAGTTAACTAAATTTAATAAAAATTAACTAAATTTATAATAATGATAACAATAATTTGATCAAGTCAATTAAGTTTTATAAATAATAATAATGACAAATTAACTAAGTTAATAATAATAATAATAAATTATAAAATATTAACCAAGTTAACTAAGTGTTATAAAAATTAACTAAATTTATAATAATGATAATTTAACTAAGTCAATTAAGTTTTATAAATAATAATAATGATAAATTAACTAAGTTAATAATAATAACAACAACAAATTATAAAACATTAACCAAGTTAACTAAGTTTTATAAATATTAACTAAATTTATAGTGATGATGATAATAATTTAACTAAGTCAATTAAGTTTTACAAGTAATAATAATAATAAATTAAGTTAATAATAATAATAAATCAAAAAATATTAACCAAGTTGACTAAGTTTTATAAAAATAAATTAAATTTATAATAATGATAATAAAATTTTTGCTAAGTCAATTAAGTTTTATAAATAATAAAAATGATAAATTAACTAAGTTAATAATGATAATGATAATGATGAATTATAAAACATTAACCAAGTTAACTAAATTTAATAAAAATTAACTAAATCCATAATAATGATAATAATATTTTGATTAAGTCAATTAAGTTTTATAAATAATAATAATGATAAATTAACTAAGTTAATAATAATAATAATAAATTATAAAATATTAACCAAGTTAACTAAGTGTAAATTTATAATAATGACAATAATAATTTAGCTAAGTTAATTAAGTTTTATAAATAATAATAATGATAAATTAACTAAGTTAATAATAATAATAACAACAAATTATAAAATATTAACCAAATTAACTAAGTTTTATAAAAATTAACTAAATTTATAACGATAATAATAATAATTTAACTAAGTCAATTAAGTTTTATAAATAATAGTAATAATAAATAAACTAAGTTAATAATAAATCAAAAAATATTAACCAAGTTGACTAGTTTTATAAAAATTAATTAAATTCATAATAATGATAACAAAAATTTTACTAAGTCAATTAAGTTTTATAAATAATAATAATGATAAATTAACTAAGTTAATAATAATAATAATTATTATTATAATAAATTATAAAACATTAACCAAGTTAACTAAGTTTAATAAAAATTAACTTAATTTCTAATAATGATAATAATAATTTAATTAAGTCAATTAAGTTTTATAAATAATAATAATGATAAATTAACTAAGTTAATGATAATAATAATAAATCATAAAATATTAACCAAGTTAACTAAGTTTTATAAAAATTAACTAAATTTATAATAATGATAATAATAATTTAACTAAGTCAATTATGTTTTATAAATAATAATAATGATAAATTAACTAAGTTAATAATAATAATAAATTATAAAACATTAACCAAGTTAACTAAGTTTAATAAAAATTAACTTAATTTCTAATAATGATAATAATAATTTAATTAAGTCAATTAAGTTTTATAAATACTAATAATGATAAATTAACTAAGTTAATAATAATAATAATAAATCATAAAATATTAACCAAGTTGACCAAGTTTTATAAAAATTAACTAAATTTATAATAATGATAATAATAATTTAACTAAGTCAATTAAGTTTTATAAATAATAATAATGATAAATTAATTAAGTTAATAATAATAATAATAATAAATAATAAAACATTAACCAAGTTTACTAAGTTTAACAAAAATTAACTAAATTTATAATAATGACAATAATAATTCAATCAAGTCAATTAAGTTTTATAAATAATAATGATGATAAATTAACTAAGTTAATAACAACAACAATAATAATAAATTATAAAATATTAACCAAGTTAACCGAGTTTTATAAAAATTAACTAAATTTATAATAATAAGAATAATAATTTAACTAATTTTTATAAATAATAACAATAATAAATTAAGTTTTATAGAACTTATCTAAGTGTACTCGATTTGGTTAAAGCATTTGAACGTTTTTTTCTTGATATATGAATTTGTTTACTCGATGTGGAACCATTTTTCTTATGAAGATAATAAAATGTTTATTACATTGATATGTGGTAAAATATATTTCATTCATATTTATAAATAATATATAGTATGTTAAGGATAATTATTAGATGTAATCTTAATTATATTCTGTGAAAATGTATTATTTAATCTACAGATGAGCTATAACACATACGATTAGATAGATAAACTTAATTATTATTACTAGTATGTTTATTATTACAATTAGTTTTGTACATAGTAACTCTGTGATGAATATTTACATCAACTATTTTTTGAACATAGATTACATGTGCACTACTAGAGAATTCCCGCCATCACAGTTTGTTAAGCCATACCCACCTGGTGTCTCTTGATGAACCTAAACTAAATTTATGGTATTTCGCTTTAGATAAGAACTTTAGGTGAATTTGGGATGTTATATTGGTAATATAGAGTGAAATGAATGATAATCTTGTCTTTTTAACTGATTGCACACTATTTTACACTTGAATTTGAGTTTTCCGAGTCAACTTTTTTTTAATCGGATCAAATGCTTGGGTTTTGAGTTAGTAGTAAATGAAAAGTAGAAGGAGAGATGATAATAGAATATGTAAAAAACTGACATGATAATGGATCATTGTATGTATCTCATTTTCTTTTTGGCTTTTACATAATAAATTAATATTTGTTCTCTTATACCGCCGATCTTTAATTGCCTTTTTTTCCTATAGGCATATGGACCTTTGAAGGAGACAGGCTTGGGATTCCACAATTCATATTCTCTTTTAGGAAGCTCGTTTTGTAAGATTTTATATTGTCAACATTTGTGGTTAAAACATTGTTCATGAAATGATGTATATGATTAAATTTTATGGTATATGAAATTAATGTAGCTTTGATCATGTTTAATCTTTATAACTGCTTATATTATCAGATTATGTCTATTCATGTTTTATAGATTGAGCCTGCTGTAGTAGTTGTAAAATGTAGCAAAAATGTTGATAAACCGCAGCGTTTCATAAAACCTGCATAACTTATTTTTGTAGCGTTTCAAAACTGCTGTTGTATTATTGGTTCTTTGAAGTCATCTTGTTAGATGCATTTTCAAAATGCTGCTAAATGATTTTACAGCGTTTAACTAAAGCTGCAAATTAATTTACGGCAGCGTTTTCTAAAAGCTTCAATAGCCATTAATTTAGCAACATTTCAGGAACACTGCGGAATTTCCTGACTCTATTGCAGCATCACATTAAGCAGCATTCTTCGAAACGCTGCTAATGATTTTAACAGCACTTTTAAAATGCTGCGAAAGGTCTTCTTTGTTGTAGTGTACAAACTTGGTTACCAACTCAACGAATCTCAAAATTGACCGCGGAGGTAGTCTCGTTAACCCCATCGTTGCTATCCCAGAAAGAATTATGGGAAAGCATCTGTACTTGGTCGCATCATTTGCTCGCACAGAATCCATCAGCCATTTGTATTTCATGATATGCTGCCTGAGGTCAGTTTTTATCTCGTAAGTAGGCATTGATGGCATGTTGAACCTTCTCGGGTATTCTGCATGCATAACATTATCAGTAAACGGGGTACGGCTTCTCAAGATTCCCCAGCCATCATTAGTCAAGACTTGGTTCTTTCTCACCAACTATTTGACCATTGTCGATAAGTCCGACGTCTGGAATGGGGGTGCCAAGTGGTGATCGCGCTCCACCTCACGTGAACGGTCCGGTCGATGTCTACATGTTGTTTCACGCCTTCTTGGTTCACCATCCTCTTGATGTGCACCTTGAACATTTATCTCGTCGTCATTTCGGTGGGGTACCTAGTCAGCATTCGATCGAACTCCACCATCCAAGCTTACGGGAATAACTCCAACGTGATTCCCCAAGTGTAATGGGGAATCCCTCCTCTGGAGAAGGAATCGGTACCGATCCCTAGGGAGGGATCGACACCGATCGGTCTTGGCAGGCCATATTGATCTGCCAAGCGGTGCTCCGACCTTTCTACGTGATCTCCTTCGACTCTGCGACGCTTATTCCTGTGTATTCATCCAATGAGCTTGAAATTCCCAATGTCGAGTAAGGAGTGGGATCCCTTCTGGCCTTCCCACGCTGTTGTTGACTAATCTGGTTCATCTGGTTAATATTAGTCTGAATTTGCTGATTTAGTTCTCGACGACTTTCCATCAACTCTCTCATTAGATTATGAAATTCAACTCTGGTTATAGAATCAACAGGGTTCTGAACTTCAACCAGATCAACATTCAAATTTGTAGGCTGGTTGCTTGGGCCTCCTTACTGAATGCTAGTAGTCTCATTTCCATCCACATTCTGAGAAGTAGATCTAGTATGTCTCACCATTATCGATCTCCTTACTTAGATTTTAGCAAATCTGAGTAGTATAAGACTCTTTGTGAAGATAACTAGGGATCTCCTTAGGGGGATATACCACATCCAGTAGCAATCAAAGAGGATCCTAGCAAACTGAGAATCAAGTTCCCGGTGAAAGCACCAAAATATTTGCAACCAAATTGGTCACAAACACCCGAGAATTAGATTTATGTAGAGAAGTAAGTGAATAAAGCAAAATTAAAACTGAGGAATAGAACAGACTAATCAAAACAATAATCAAGAACACAGGAATTTATAGTGGTTCAACGTTGTATGCCTACGTCCACTTTGAAGATTTTCTTTATTGATTCACTAACAGTTTGATTACAGCAGCAAGAATTAGGAAAAAACTTGATTACAATAAAGACTCAAGCAAACAACGGCGTAAAGATCCTCACAATGACCCCTTAGGCCAGTATTTATAGGTGAAGGTGGCCACCAATCCCTCTGAAACTTCAGCTATTGGACCTTCTAATCCATATGGGCCCACCAGAGGGGTCGTTGGGCCCAAATCTCAATGAAGGGGGATTGGTACCGATCCCTTCATTGGTCGATTCTTGGGCAGCGATCTTTATGGTGGCTTCTTCATGCTTAGATATGTTGGCCCTTCAAATATCATGTTATTTGGACTAGTGGGGCTCATGCTATTAATTGACTTTGGTTCAACTCCACTTGTAAGCTGTTTTCTACCGAACCCTTCAAATAGATATATGCCGACCCCTCTTTCTTTGGTCATTCGACATGCGATCCCTTCATTTATATGCTATGCCGACCCTTTCTTTTATATGCTATGTCAATCCCTTTCTTTCATATGCCATGCCGATCCCTTCCTTGCCTTGACCATGTCGATCCATATTGTCACGACCTGAAATTTTCGACTTTCGAAAATTCGACATCGATACTCACTTTATCGACTGCCGAGCAATCGAGTGCCGGAAACTCCAAGAGTGAGGGTTTTAAGAAAAAAGAAAAAGGCAGAAGAAGAAGAAAGAAGAAAAAGAGAAGAAAGAAAGAAGAAGAACAACAGAAAACATCTGAACGACATCAATAGAAACACAGAACAGAGACAATATCAGAATCTTACACATCGCAGCGGAACAATATATAATAAATAATCACTAGTCTTTTTAAAACAAAGAACTATATCAGTTTATACATACATCAATCATCAGAGTCAATATACAATAATGGACAGTTATATAACTTGTCCTCATACAGAATACACAGCGGAATAAATATATCAGATACAAATACTACGTCTCGTCATCCAGCTTATCTCCAAAGCTCCAGAATATCCAGAATATCCTGATAATCTAACTCTAGACTGCCCGTGTGGAAATTTGTGGGCACCCAGAGTTTAGAAGGGAAACAATAAACTCCGAGTCATTCATGGTGACTGGTGTGAGATCGTAAAACAGTTATTCTTTAAAATAAACAACAGGATAATTTTTAAGGTCAATTCGAAATGCTTTTGGAAAATGAAACTACCATAAGACCTCCCACCACACACACAATGCAAACGCAGAATTGGAGGAGATTTCTTCTTATGATAGTCAAAGATGCTTACTACGCAAAATCAAATTCTTTTTGATATTTTTATTAGTGCATAGTGTAGAAATCATTTTCGAAAGTAAAATATTAATCTTAGCCAGCATAGACATTTCGAACTATGCCTACTATAGCTACCATCCAAACAGTGGGGCGCCACCATAAGTGAATGCTAGGTTCTACAACTAAATCCGTACAAGTCACGTATTGTTTCTTTGGATTTCCAACAAATGGTCAGGCTAAGGAACTTCCTATCCACGATGGGTACGTCCCTGGAATAGACGACCCGAGAAATAACCTAACATTACGGTTAGATCTCTGCCAACACAAGGCCGGGTTACCTCTGCAAAAATAGGTAACTACTGACACGCGTATGCCATCCCCCGATCGTCACCGATCTTCCCGAGGATCCCCGATTTCCAACAAACCACAAAGTAATAATAACTGTGCAGCAACCACAGAGGTTAAGTATCTGGGCTCCATACCATGATACCACCTTTATCCAGAAGGAATGACATACACTAAGGGGCGCTACTCCCTAGAACCTTGCCGCATTCGTCCTGTTTCGACCATTTCCGGGGTGTGAGGCTCGACGAAGTCTCGTCCACAAAGCTACGCTTTCTATAAAAAGCCCTGCTTCGGGTCAAACAAAATGATCAACCTATGATCACAAAGATATAAGATCAAACAAATGATCATATCACAAATGATCAAACACTGATCATTTCACAGCAACACTCAGTATGCCACGTTACCAAATTGGGATATATCGCTGATAAATTTCAACTACATAACCTCTGAGCTCGTACGTCTCAAAGAAGGGTGTTAAGCTAAGAGAATAAATTCTCCGCCACCAACAGAAATGTATTTGAAAGAAATCAGCTTTATATCTCAAATTGTAACGTCAGACACACAATCCATACAAGTCTGTTCCGGGATCGAACAGAACCGAAGGCACTTCTCACGAAGCCCTTGCAATTCCGGATAATTTTCAATCACGTCAGGACTTCCCGTCACTAAGGGTGATAAAACCTCTAAATCGAAGATCAGTCGATGTAGAGTAACTCGACGGTAATCCTTTCGTTTTCAAAAATATCCGGTCTTCAACACCGGTCTTCAAATGCGATTCATAACGACGTATCACATATTCGGAATGGGTTATACGACCCCATGGTCCTTTCCCGGTTAACCCGAATAGTGAGCGATGATTCAAAAATAAGTGTGGCATTCAAATTCATCCAATCACAACAAATACCTATCTAAAGGTAATTATTGATAGTCGGTTATTTAACTATCAATAAAGATGCGCAACATCATCAGATTCCAACTAATTTTCCAAATTATTTTATCTCCAAAATATCTTTACTAGATATAAAATTTCCACACTTAACCATTTGAAAACAATTTCAAATCAATTTTCCATACTTCAAAAATAAATCAACGTTTATTTTTTAAAACGAATTCCCATTTCTCTATAAATTCCATATTGAATTTATATTTCAAAATATCTTCTGATATACGATTTTCAAATCGATTCTCAATATTCAATTTCAATTTATCTTTTACAAAGATAAATTCTCAAAACGTTCATTTCATTGGAAAAGCATTCCCATACTTATTTAAAAATAAGTGTTTCACAAATCTATTCATTTTCAACACTTGAAAATATTCGATATACTTAAATCAAATTAAGTATATATTCATCCTTTAAGGAAAATATTCTTTTAACACATTTATTTGAGTCAAAACGAACGTTGCGTAAAACATCGTTACGACGACTCGAAATCACTAGTATAGGGATTCGGAATTTAGGTAGATATATAAATCCCAATACTATATAAAACATTTCCTTTCGGAAATCATTTACTATAACAACAGTGTTATAGTCCATCATCTCCTTAATTTCTCGAAAACGTCTATTTCAACAATAAATGTTGAAATCTATGCTTTCGATTTATAACACATTTTAAAATACCTTTAAAATGTTTAACTTCATTTTTAAAATATTACTTCTTCAAAAATGAATCCATTTTACTTAACAATATATATTCACTGTCCAAAATCGTGAATAAAATTTACTTAACCCTATTTCAATCATTCCTTCACATTTTTATTTCAATAAAAATTCGCTATTCAAAATCGTGAATATATCTTCTTAAATAATCTTCTATATTAATTTATCAAATCCAATTGATTTCGAATTTATAAAACAACGTTTTATAAATTCTCTTTCTATTTTTATTTTATAACCACTTTGATTTATAAATCTTCTTTATAAATCAATTCGATAGATATTCCATTTAAAGGCAAAAATCCAATTTCCCAGTAACCTTCTTATAATCTTTTATTCTACAGTTCCATTCATTTTATAACTTCATACTTTATAAATCTATAAAACTTCAAATTTTATAAATCCATAAACTTCAAATCTTCACAATTTATAATCCTATAAATTTCCTATCTTTACAACTTATAATTTTTATAAGTTTCATACCTTTACAAATTTAACACTTATAAAACTCGTTTAAAATTCCAATAATTTTTAATTGATAAATATCAATTTTTTTGTACATCTTTTATATCCATTGTTTTTAATAATTCGAAAATCCACATTTAAACTATTTTATAAATTACTTAACTGTTTATTTCAAAAATCATCTCTGGGTTATATTTCACCCAAAATCTTGACCTTTATAACTTTAATAATTTTAACGTTTGTAAATAAATTCAAAAATTTAATAACGTATACTTACAAATAATCACTTTAAAAATCTCTTTTAAAGTTAAAATCGTTATTTTAAAACTTCAAAAGCTTGAATCCAATGATGCCACGCATCAATTAGTCCATCACAACATCAGATATCATATATCAATATGATAACAGAATCTACATCAATATATCTGTAAATAAATAAATACAGTTGAGGAATCCAGTTGGATCCCTCCAACCTGTTTCCCTGCATCCAAAAATGTTAGCACAATACCAATTCCGCTCCAGTACGGAATTATCGCGGTATATAGGTTTTTATAAATCCGCTTACTAACGGCGCAATAGGGTCTCATCCGCTATACGAGGCGGGAAATCAATCAATCCAATATATACATATGCCAATATGTATATACTGCTATATATATAGATATATCCTATTATATCTAATAGCACATTCAATAGCAATCAAATCATCAATCAATAAATAACTGAAAATTCCACTTTTCATTTGAGTGAGAAAAATCTCACCTTTGCTTTTATTCGCAATCCATTTCCATTTCGTTTTGTTCCCTTTACGATCTCAAACTGTATAAACATTTATACGATTTATTAATATTCGAATTAAATCGAATAACCAATTTCCATTTAGTAAAATTTTATTTTATCTAATCAATTTAATTTCAAACAGATTTCCTTTTAATAAAATATTTGAACTAATTGAACAATCACTTACCATAAATAACCAAATTAACTATTACTTTTAATTTTTTTAAACCAATTCTTTTTAACAGTTAAAACATCTATTTTCACAATCCTATCCATATGTAAATTAATTTCTGTTTATTTTAAAAATAGTATGTATATATGTATTTTCAAACTGCACATATATTTTATAAAATTAGCTATAATAAATTCCATAAAAATTTGAATTTTATACATATAAACCTTCAACATTTTTAACATTCATATATACATCGAAACCCTTTCCATATAAATTTTCTGTTTTCAAACTTTATATACTCAAACAGGCGTATTTTTATTTTTAAAATTATCTGTAACAAATTTTCTACTTATTAGATAAATATATATTTATACTAAATTCAAATAAAAATAGAATTAAATAAATACCTTCACTGTAAAATGCAACCCAGGTCGAGCTCGAGAACATCCCCTGCGCCACCCAAATCAACTACCTTCGCTCGCGCGAGCACGCGCTTCCTTCCAGTCGCCTCGCGAAACCCTAAGTCGCCGTTGCCATCGAACCTCACTCGAGTCGCCGCTGATGAAACTGCCACGATGCCTTCGACTTAGATCTAGGGCAACTCGCAGCCTCCTCAAATGTCGACGCACTCGACATCATCCCCTGCCGCAATTCGATCGTCACCATCGCGAGCACGAACTCCCCCAGGTCACCGCGAGCCTGCCACCGCCATCCCGAGCGCCGAAGTCGAAGTCTCGACTTCCAGATTGAATGAACTCCACGATTCGAATCGAACGGAGAAGATAGGAGGGAAGTCTGGGTTTAGTTGATTTTGAAAAGGGAAATGTGGCACTGATTTTTAATTGAACGAATTTATTTTCGTTTGTTTTTCTAGAAAAGAATGGAGGGAGTATCGGCTATTATAAAATGAAGGACGAGCGGCCATTATCTTTTGAACGAGATATTTTTTTTGTTTTCGTTTCGATTTGAACTGGGGAGGGAATGGAGAAGACGTATTTGAAAACAAAGGGAATGGTTGGCACGATTTCTTTTGCGTGATGCTCGGCGCGTTTAAAGGCTGAAACAAAGGGGAGACAATGTACTGAGTTGACCAGATTTTAAACTTTAAATTTAAATCGAATTTGATTTTATTTCAATGCGTTTGCGAGTCGTATTCTCACACAACAACTCCGATTAACACGAAATTTGGAACCCGGTAATAATAAAATATTACGGACCCAATGAAACTGGTTTCGTCAAATTCCGAGACTGTTTGAAAAATGACTATTTTATAAATATTGGTTCGAACGATTTATTTCAAAACTGAACGAAAAAGTTTGAAATTAGATTCTGAAGCTTCTGTTATCTTCAGTACCATCAATACGAATTTTAAAAGCTTTTGAAATATTTTTCTTCAGCTTAAAATTGAAGATTCAAATTTTTATTCAACTCAATAGATTAAATTAAAAAATTTAATCGCCAAATTCTGAATTATATTCGGGGTTCAAATTAAATCGTCGTTCAAATATTTAAAATAAATAAATATTCTCAATTTAATTTGTTCAAAATTCTGGGTCGTTACAGACTTCCCCCCTTAAAAGAATTTCGTCCTCGAAATTACAAGTTAGAAAGAAAGGTCCTTAACTCGTCTACTATTTTTCGCAAATCTAAATAGTTTTATCAATTCATCAAAACAAATCTTTCTACTAAAGATTCGTTATCATTCAACTACATTTCGACTTCAACTCTAAGTTTCAAAACAACATTGTTTAACTTCAAAATTCAAATTCGAGTTTAAATTCAAATTTTAACTTTCAAAATTTCTCAAAAATTTTCTAACGCCCTAAATTTTTGAAAAATTTCGCCAGCGTCTCCTTTGCGCGGCTAATACGGCACGACTACAAAACGTCCCTACGGACTCTCAGATTTCAAAAAGAAAAAGAAAAAGCCAAGCGGCTAGAGAGAAATCATCAAAAACTCATATTAAAACTCAAATACTTACCTTTTGTCGAGCAATTCGAATTATCTGTGAAATAAATTTTCCAATCCCTTCATACACCTGTATATCCTACTAGCCATTATATCTAGTTACAGCATTCAAATCATTTTGCAAATTCAATTACAAATTTTCAATATAAACTACTTATATCATTTTTACTTCACTGTTGAAGTTATACATCTATTTTCATTCAACTTTACATTTCAATTTATTTGAATTCAATTTCAATCTAATTTGGATTCAGTTTACTTTTGAATATTGAATTTATCAACTACCTTTTATTCACAACTGTACTATTTTAAATTAGTTCCAATTACTAATTCGTTACAAATTCCAATTTCCAATATTCAGCTTGAATTACAATTGCTAACAAATTCAAAACAGAGTTTAACATTCATCTTTAATTTCATTTACTTGCAATTGTAAATTCCATTCATTCAGAAATTTATTTCTACTTACTTGAATTTATCTGTAGATTCGAATCATTCTTTTATTTAGTTCACAATTCAAGTCTCAATTTATCTAATTCAACTTCATAATATTCATAGATATTTTCATATGGTATTCCAGAATCTTACCAACATTTCAAAATCATTTGAAAACAATTCAAATTATCCTTTGCATTTCCAAAACAAAACCCAAATTTTCCATTTAAAACAATATGGCAGCAATTCCTCCTTTGGAAACCCGAAAATGAACACCGGTGATGTCGCGATCATCATCGAAGTTATTTTCCAGCGACCGAAAAGAGTTTAGAGCTTTCATCTCTACAAAATACTTTCCAAAACCTTTGAAATTCATTTTCAAATCAAAAAGAATTTAAACTTTCCAAATCTCCAAAATTTTCAAATTCTTTTCAAAACATTTCCAAAAACTTCTCTGGAATCCCGTTTCAAATTACAAATCACATTTATAATTTACATTCTTTATTTTTATTTGTATATGGATTCATCTCTTTAGCTTTCAATTCACATTTATGAATTTCATTCGTTAAATGGATTTATTTCCAAATCTTTGGTTATTATTTTAATTTCTCATTCCATTTCATATAACAATGATAATAATTCAATGCTATTATTTTATAACAACCATGCAACCATATACTGTAGTAATTTACAGAAAATCATTTCTTTTATATACAAAAATAGTTTTGGGCAAAATTATTTCATTCGCCCTATTTCAAAACAATACTGTGTCGGTTTATCTTGTTTAAGAGTTTAGAAACCCCTATCGGTTACAGTTAGCTAGACTGCACCGACCAGAATCTATAAACAATCAACCGATAAGTCAACACAATACAAAACAATTTCATATTCAAATAACAAATACGCGCTCATATCTATTATTACACTCAACTCATTCTAGAGTACTGCTGACTCTATCTCTAATGAGTAACACCCAACAGAGCAGGGTTGTCGCTTAACCATATGCTCTGATACCACTTTGTCACGACCTGAAATTTTCGACTTTCGAAAATTCGACATCGATACTCACTTTATCGACTGCCGAGCAATCGAGTGCCGGAAACTCCAAGAGTGAGGGTTTTAAGAAAAAAGAAAAAGGCAGAAGAAGAAGAAAGAAGAAAAAGAGAAGAAAGAAAGAAGAAGAACAACAGAAAACATCTGAACGACATCAATAGAAACACAGAACAGAGACAATATCAGAATCTTACACATCGCAGCGGAACAATATATAATAAATAATCACTAGTCTTTTTAAAACAAAGAACTATATCAGTTTATACATACATCAATCATCAGAGTCAATATACAATAATGGACAGTTATATAACTTGTCCTCATACAGAATACACAGCGGAATAAATATATCAGATACAAATACTACGTCTCGTCATCCAGCTTATCTCCAAAGCTCCAGAATATCCAGAATATCCTGATAATCTAACTCTAGACTGCCCGTGTGGAAATTTGTGGGCACCCAGAGTTTAGAAGGGAAACAATAAACTCCGAGTCAGTCATGGTGACTGGTGTGAGATCGTAAAACAGTTATTCTTTAAAATAAACAACAGGATAATTTTTAAGGTCAATTCGAAATGCTTTTGGAAAATGAAACTACCATAAGACCTCCCACCACACACACAATGCAAACGCAGAATTGGAGGAGATTTCTTCTTATGATAGTCAAAGATGCTTACTACGCAAAATCAAATTCTTTTTGATATTTTTATTAGTGCATAGTGTAGAAATCATTTTCGAAAGTAAAATATTAATCTTAGCCAGCATAGACATTTCGAACTATGCCTACTATAGCTACCATCCAAACAGTGGGGCGCCACCATAAGTGAATGATAGGTTCTACAACTAAATCCGTACAAGTCACGTATTGTTTCTTTGGATTTCCAACAAATGGTCAGGCTAAGGAACTTCCTATCCACGATGGGTACGTCCCTGGAATAGACGACCCGAGAAATAACCTAACATTACGGTTAGATCTCTGCCAACACAAGGCCGGGTTACCTCTGCAAAAATAGGTAACTACTGACACGCGTATGCCATCCCCCGATCGTCACCGATCTTCCCGAGGATCCCCGATTTCCAACAAACCACAAAGTAATAATAACTGTGCAGCAACCACAGAGGTTAAGTATCTGGGCTCCATACCATGATACCACCTTTATCCAGAAGGAATGACATACACTAAGGGGCACTACTCCCTAGAACCTTGCCGCATTCGTCCTGTTTCGACCATTTCCGGGGTGTGAGGCTCGACGAAGTCTCGTCCACAAAGCTACGCTTTCTATAAAAAGCCCTGCTTCGGGTCAAACAAAATGATCAACCTATGATCACAAAGATATAAGATCAAACAAATGATCATATCACAAATGATCAAACACTGATCATTTCACAGCAACACTCAGTATGCCACGTTACCAAATTGGGATATATCGCTGATAAATTTCAACTACATAACCTCTGAGCTCGTACGTCTCAAAGAAGGGTGTTAAGCTAAGAGAATAAATTCTCCGCCACCAACAGAAATGTATTTGAAAGAAATCAGCTTTATATCTCAAATTGTAACGTCAGACACACAATCCATACAAGTCTGTTCCGGGATCGAACAGAACCGAAGGCACTTCTCACGAAGCCCTTGCAATTCCGGATAATTTTCAATCACGTCAGGACTTCCCGTCACTAAGGGTGATAAAACCTCTAAATCGAAGATCAGTCGATGTAGAGTAACTCGACGGTAATCCTTTCGTTTTCAAAAATATCCGGTCTTCAACACCGGTCTTCAAATGCGATTCATAACGACGTATCACATATTCGGAATGGGTTATACGACCCCATGGTCCTTTCCCGGTTAACCCGAATAGTGAGCGATGATTCAAAAATAAGTGTGGCATTCAAATTCATCCAATCACAACAAATACCTATCTAAAGGTAATTATTGATAGTCGGTTATTTAACTATCAATAAAGATGCGCAACATCATCAGATTCCAACTAATTTTCCAAATTATTTTATCTCCAAAATATCTTTACTAGATATAAAATTTCCACACTTAACCATTTGAAAACAATTTCAAATCAATTTTCCATACTTCAAAAATAAATCAACGTTTATTTTTTAAAACGAATTCCCATTTCTCTATAAATTCCATATTGAATTTATATTTCAAAATATCTTCTGATATACGATTTTCAAATCGATTCTCAATATTCAATTTCAATTTATCTTTTACAAAGATAAATTCTCAAAACGTTCATTTCATTGGAAAAGCATTCCCATACTTATTTAAAAATAAGTGTTTCACAAATCTATTCATTTTCAACACTTGAAAATATTCGATATACTTAAATCAAATTAAGTATATATTCATCCTTTAAGGAAAATATTCTTTTAACACATTTATTTGAGTCAAAACGAACGTTGCGTAAAACATCGTTACGACGACTCGAAATCACTAGTATAGGGATTCGGAATTTAGGTAGATATATAAATCCCAATACTATATAAAACATTTCCTTTCGGAAATCATTTACTATAACAACAGTGTTATAGTCCATCATCTCCTTAATTTCTCGAAAACGTCTATTTCAACAATAAATGTTGAAATCTATGCTTTCGATTTATAACACATTTTAAAATACCTTTAAAATGTTTAACTTCATTTTTAAAATATTACTTCTTCAAAAATGAATCCATTTTACTTAACAATATATATTCACTGTCCAAAATCGTGAATAAAATTTACTTAACCCTATTTCAATCATTCCTTCACATTTTTATTTCAATAAAAATTCGCTATTCAAAATCGTGAATATATCTTCTTAAATAATCTTCTATATTAATTTATCAAATCCAATTGATTTCGAATTTATAAAACAACGTTTTATAAATTCTCTTTCTATTTTTATTTTATAACCACTTTGATTTATAAATCTTCTTTATAAATCAATTCGATAGATATTCCATTTAAAGGCAAAAATCCAATTTCCCAGTAACCTTCTTATAATCTTTTATTCTACAGTTCCATTCATTTTATAACTTCATACTTTATAAATCTATAAAACTTCAAATTTTATAAATCCATAAACTTCAAATCTTCACAATTTATAATCCTATAAATTTCCTATCTTTACAACTTATAATTTTTATAAGTTTCATACCTTTACAAATTTAACACTTATAAAACTCGTTTAAAATTCCAATAATTTTTAATTGATAAATATCAATTTTTTTGTACATCTTTTATATCCATTGTTTTTAATAATTCGAAAATCCACATTTAAACTATTTTATAAATTACTTAACTGTTTATTTCAAAAATCATCTCTGGGTTATATTTCACCCAAAATCTTGACCTTTATAACTTTAATAATTTTAACGTTTGTAAATAAATTCAAAAATTTAATAACGTATACTTACAAATAATCACTTTAAAAATCTCTTTTAAAGTTAAAATCGTTATTTTAAAACTTCAAAAGCTTGAATCCAATGATGCCACGCATCAATTAGTCCATCACAACATCAGATATCATATATCAATATGATAACAGAATCTACATCAATATATCTGTAAATAAATAAATACAGTTGAGGAATCCAGTTGGATCCCTCCAACCTGTTTCCCTGCATCCAAAAATGTTAGCACAATACCAATTCCGCTCCAGTACGGAATTATCGCGGTATATAGGTTTTTATAAATCCGCTTACTAACGGCGCAATAGGGTCTCATCCGCTATACGAGGCGGGAAATCAATCAATCCAATATATACATATGCCAATATGTATATACTGCTATATATATAGATATATCCTATTATATCTAATAGCACATTCAATAGCAATCAAATCATCAATCAATAAATAACTGAAAATTCCACTTTTCATTTGAGTGAGAAAAATCTCACCTTTGCTTTTATTCGCAATCCATTTCCATTTCGTTTTGTTCCCTTTACGATCTCAAACTGTATAAACATTTATACGATTTATTAATATTCGAATTAAATCGAATAACCAATTTCCATTTAGTAAAATTTTATTTTATCTAATCAATTTAATTTCAAACAGATTTCCTTTTAATAAAATATTTGAACTAATTGAACAATCACTTACCATAAATAACCAAATTAACTATTACTTTTAATTTTTTTAAACCAATTCTTTTTAACAGTTAAAACATCTATTTTCACAATCCTATCCATATGTAAATTAATTTCTGTTTATTTTAAAAATAGTATGTATATATGTATTTTCAAACTGCACATATATTTTATAAAATTAGCTATAATAAATTCCATAAAAATTTGAATTTTATACATATAAACCTTCAACATTTTTAACATTCATATATACATCGAAACCCTTTCCATATAAATTTTCTGTTTTCAAACTTTATATACTCAAACAGGCGTATTTTTATTTTTAAAATTATCTGTAACAAATTTTCTACTTATTAGATAAATATATATTTATACTAAATTCAAATAAAAATAGAATTAAATAAATACCTTCACTGTAAAATGCAACCCAGGTCGAGCTCGAGAACATCCCCTGCGCCACCCAAATCAACTACCTTCGCTCGCGCGAGCACGCGCTTCCTTCCAGTCGCCTCGCGAAACCCTAAGTCGCCGTTGCCATCGAACCTCACTCGAGTCGCCGCTGATGAAACTGCCACGATGCCTTCGACTTAGATCTAGGGCAACTCGCAGCCTCCTCAAATGTCGACGCACTCGACATCATCCCCTGCCGCAATTCGATCGTCACCATCGCGAGCACGAACTCCCCCAGGTCACCGCGAGCCTGCCACCGCCATCCCGAGCGCCGAAGTCGAAGTCTCGACTTCCAGATTGAATGAACTCCACGATTCGAATCGAACGGAGAAGATAGGAGGGAAGTCTGGGTTTAGTTGATTTTGAAAAGGGAAATGTGGCACTGATTTTTAATTGAACGAATTTATTTTCGTTTGTTTTTCTAGAAAAGAATGGAGGGAGTATCGGCTATTATAAAATGAAGGACGAGCGGCCATTATCTTTTGAACGAGATATTTTTTTTGTTTTCGTTTCGATTTGAACTGGGGAGGGAATGGAGAAGACGTATTTGAAAACAAAGGGAATGGTTGGCACGATTTCTTTTGCGTGATGCTCGGCGCGTTTAAAGGCTGAAACAAAGGGGAGACAATGTACTGAGTTGACCAGATTTTAAACTTTAAATTTAAATCGAATTTGATTTTATTTCAATGCGTTTGCGAGTCGTATTCTCACACAACAACTCCGATTAACACGAAATTTGGAACCCGGTAATAATAAAATATTACGGACCCAATGAAACTGGTTTCGTCAAATTCCGAGACTGTTTGAAAAATGACTATTTTATAAATATTGGTTCGAACGATTTATTTCAAAACTGAACGAAAAAGTTTGAAATTAGATTCTGAAGCTTCTGTTATCTTCAGTACCATCAATACGAATTTTAAAAGCTTTTGAAATATTTTTCTTCAGCTTAAAATTGAAGATTCAAATTTTTATTCAACTCAATAGATTAAATTAAAAAATTTAATCGCCAAATTCTGAATTATATTCGGGGTTCAAATTAAATCGTCGTTCAAATATTTAAAATAAATAAATATTCTCAATTTAATTTGTTCAAAATTCTGGGTCGTTACAGACTTCCCCCCTTAAAAGAATTTCGTCCTCGAAATTACAAGTTAGAAAGAAAGGTCCTTAACTCGTCTACTATTTTTCGCAAATCTAAATAGTTTTATCAATTCATCAAAACAAATCTTTCTACTAAAGATTCGTTATCATTCAACTACATTTCGACTTCAACTCTAAGTTTCAAAACAACATTGTTTAACTTCAAAATTCAAATTCGAGTTTAAATTCAAATTTTAACTTTCAAAATTTCTCAAAAATTTTCTAACGCCCTAAATTTTTGAAAAATTTCGCCAGCGTCTCCTTTGCGCGGCTAATACGGCACGACTACAAAACGTCCCTACGGACTCTCAGATTTCAAAAAGAAAAAGAAAAAGCCAAGCGGCTAGAGAGAAATCATCAAAAACTCATATTAAAACTCAAATACTTACCTTTTGTCGAGCAATTCGAATTATCTGTGAAATAAATTTTCCAATCCCTTCATACACCTGTATATCCTACTAGCCATTATATCTAGTTACAGCATTCAAATCATTTTGCAAATTCAATTACAAATTTTCAATATAAACTACTTATATCATTTTTACTTCACTGTTGAAGTTATACATCTATTTTCATTCAACTTTACATTTCAATTTATTTGAATTCAATTTCAATCTAATTTGGATTCAGTTTACTTTTGAATATTGAATTTATCAACTACCTTTTATTCACAACTGTACTATTTTAAATTAGTTCCAATTACTAATTCGTTACAAATTCCAATTTCCAATATTCAGCTTGAATTACAATTGCTAACAAATTCAAAACAGAGTTTAACATTCATCTTTAATTTCATTTACTTGCAATTGTAAATTCCATTCATTCAGAAATTTATTTCTACTTACTTGAATTTATCTGTAGATTCGAATCATTCTTTTATTTAGTTCACAATTCAAGTCTCAATTTATCTAATTCAACTTCATAATATTCATAGATATTTTCATATGGTATTCCAGAATCTTACCAACATTTCAAAATCATTTGAAAACAATTCAAATTATCCTTTGCATTTCCAAAACAAAACCCAAATTTTCCATTTAAAACAATATGGCAGCAATTCCTCCTTTGGAAACCCGAAAATGAACACCGGTGATGTCGCGATCATCATCGAAGTTATTTTCCAGCGACCGAAAAGAGTTTAGAGCTTTCATCTCTACAAAATACTTTCCAAAACCTTTGAAATTCATTTTCAAATCAAAAAGAATTTAAACTTTCCAAATCTCCAAAATTTTCAAATTCTTTTCAAAACATTTCCAAAAACTTCTCTGGAATCCCGTTTCAAATTACAAATCACATTTATAATTTACATTCTTTATTTTTATTTGTATATGGATTCATCTCTTTAGCTTTCAATTCACATTTATGAATTTCATTCGTTAAATGGATTTATTTCCAAATCTTTGGTTATTATTTTAATTTCTCATTCCATTTCATATAACAATGATAATAATTCAATGCTATTATTTTATAACAACCATGCAACCATATACTGTAGTAATTTACAGAAAATCATTTCTTTTATATACAAAAATAGTTTTGGGCAAAATTATTTCATTCGCCCTATTTCAAAACAATACTGTGTCGGTTTATCTTGTTTAAGAGTTTAGAAACCCCTATCGGTTACAGTTAGCTAGACTGCACCGACCAGAATCTATAAACAATCAACCGATAAGTCAACACAATACAAAACAATTTCATATTCAAATAACAAATACGCGCTCATATCTATTATTACACTCAACTCATTCTAGAGTACTGCTGACTCTATCTCTAATGAGTAACACCCAACAGAGCAGGGTTGTCGCTTAACCATATGCTCTGATACCACTTTGTCACGACCTGAAATTTTCGACTTTCGAAAATTCGACATCGATACTCACTTTATCGACTGCCGAGCAATCGAGTGCCGGAAACTCCAAGAGTGAGGGTTTTAAGAAAAAAGAAAAAGGCAGAAGAAGAAGAAAGAAGAAAAAGAGAAGAAAGAAAGAAGAAGAACAACAGAAAACATCTGAACGACATCAATAGAAACACAGAACAGAGACAATATCAGAATCTTACACATCGCAGCGGAACAATATATAATAAATAATCACTAGTCTTTTTAAAACAAAGAACTATATCAGTTTATACATACATCAATCATCAGAGTCAATATACAATAATGGACAGTTATATAACTTGTCCTCATACAGAATACACAGCGGAATAAATATATCAGATACAAATACTACGTCTCGTCATCCAGCTTATCTCCAAAGCTCCAGAATATCCAGAATATCCTGATAATCTAACTCTAGACTGCCCGTGTGGAAATTTGTGGGCACCCAGAGTTTAGAAGGGAAACAATAAACTCCGAGTCAGTCATGGTGACTGGTGTGAGATCGTAAAACAGTTATTCTTTAAAATAAACAACAGGATAATTTTTAAGGTCAATTCGAAATGCTTTTGGAAAATGAAACTACCATAAGACCTCCCACCACACACACAATGCAAACGCAGAATTGGAGGAGATTTCTTCTTATGATAGTCAAAGATGCTTACTACGCAAAATCAAATTCTTTTTGATATTTTTATTAGTGCATAGTGTAGAAATCATTTTCGAAAGTAAAATATTAATCTTAGCCAGCATAGACATTTCGAACTATGCCTACTATAGCTACCATCCAAACAGTGGGGCGCCACCATAAGTGAATGATAGGTTCTACAACTAAATCCGTACAAGTCACGTATTGTTTCTTTGGATTTCCAACAAATGGTCAGGCTAAGGAACTTCCTATCCACGATGGGTACGTCCCTGGAATAGACGACCCGAGAAATAACCTAACATTACGGTTAGATCTCTGCCAACACAAGGCCGGGTTACCTCTGCAAAAATAGGTAACTACTGACACGCGTATGCCATCCCCCGATCGTCACCGATCTTCCCGAGGATCCCCGATTTCCAACAAACCACAAAGTAATAATAACTGTGCAGCAACCACAGAGGTTAAGTATCTGGGCTCCATACCATGATACCACCTTTATCCAGAAGGAATGACATACACTAAGGGGCACTACTCCCTAGAACCTTGCCGCATTCGTCCTGTTTCGACCATTTCCGGGGTGTGAGGCTCGACGAAGTCTCGTCCACAAAGCTACGCTTTCTATAAAAAGCCCTGCTTCGGGTCAAACAAAATGATCAACCTATGATCACAAAGATATAAGATCAAACAAATGATCATATCACAAATGATCAAACACTGATCATTTCACAGCAACACTCAGTATGCCACGTTACCAAATTGGGATATATCGCTGATAAATTTCAACTACATAACCTCTGAGCTCGTACGTCTCAAAGAAGGGTGTTAAGCTAAGAGAATAAATTCTCCGCCACCAACAGAAATGTATTTGAAAGAAATCAGCTTTATATCTCAAATTGTAACGTCAGACACACAATCCATACAAGTCTGTTCCGGGATCGAACAGAACCGAAGGCACTTCTCACGAAGCCCTTGCAATTCCGGATAATTTTCAATCACGTCAGGACTTCCCGTCACTAAGGGTGATAAAACCTCTAAATCGAAGATCAGTCGATGTAGAGTAACTCGACGGTAATCCTTTCGTTTTCAAAAATATCCGGTCTTCAACACCGGTCTTCAAATGCGATTCATAACGACGTATCACATATTCGGAATGGGTTATACGACCCCATGGTCCTTTCCCGGTTAACCCGAATAGTGAGCGATGATTCAAAAATAAGTGTGGCATTCAAATTCATCCAATCACAACAAATACCTATCTAAAGGTAATTATTGATAGTCGGTTATTTAACTATCAATAAAGATGCGCAACATCATCAGATTCCAACTAATTTTCCAAATTATTTTATCTCCAAAATATCTTTACTAGATATAAAATTTCCACACTTAACCATTTGAAAACAATTTCAAATCAATTTTCCATACTTCAAAAATAAATCAACGTTTATTTTTTAAAACGAATTCCCATTTCTCTATAAATTCCATATTGAATTTATATTTCAAAATATCTTCTGATATACGATTTTCAAATCGATTCTCAATATTCAATTTCAATTTATCTTTTACAAAGATAAATTCTCAAAACGTTCATTTCATTGGAAAAGCATTCCCATACTTATTTAAAAATAAGTGTTTCACAAATCTATTCATTTTCAACACTTGAAAATATTCGATATACTTAAATCAAATTAAGTATATATTCATCCTTTAAGGAAAATATTCTTTTAACACATTTATTTGAGTCAAAACGAACGTTGCGTAAAACATCGTTACGACGACTCGAAATCACTAGTATAGGGATTCGGAATTTAGGTAGATATATAAATCCCAATACTATATAAAACATTTCCTTTCGGAAATCATTTACTATAACAACAGTGTTATAGTCCATCATCTCCTTAATTTCTCGAAAACGTCTATTTCAACAATAAATGTTGAAATCTATGCTTTCGATTTATAACACATTTTAAAATACCTTTAAAATGTTTAACTTCATTTTTAAAATATTACTTCTTCAAAAATGAATCCATTTTACTTAACAATATATATTCACTGTCCAAAATCGTGAATAAAATTTACTTAACCCTATTTCAATCATTCCTTCACATTTTTATTTCAATAAAAATTCGCTATTCAAAATCGTGAATATATCTTCTTAAATAATCTTCTATATTAATTTATCAAATCCAATTGATTTCGAATTTATAAAACAACGTTTTATAAATTCTCTTTCTATTTTTATTTTATAACCACTTTGATTTATAAATCTTCTTTATAAATCAATTCGATAGATATTCCATTTAAAGGCAAAAATCCAATTTCCCAGTAACCTTCTTATAATCTTTTATTCTACAGTTCCATTCATTTTATAACTTCATACTTTATAAATCTATAAAACTTCAAATTTTATAAATCCATAAACTTCAAATCTTCACAATTTATAATCCTATAAATTTCCTATCTTTACAACTTATAATTTTTATAAGTTTCATACCTTTACAAATTTAACACTTATAAAACTCGTTTAAAATTCCAATAATTTTTAATTGATAAATATCAATTTTTTTGTACATCTTTTATATCCATTGTTTTTAATAATTCGAAAATCCACATTTAAACTATTTTATAAATTACTTAACTGTTTATTTCAAAAATCATCTCTGGGTTATATTTCACCCAAAATCTTGACCTTTATAACTTTAATAATTTTAACGTTTGTAAATAAATTCAAAAATTTAATAACGTATACTTACAAATAATCACTTTAAAAATCTCTTTTAAAGTTAAAATCGTTATTTTAAAACTTCAAAAGCTTGAATCCAATGATGCCACGCATCAATTAGTCCATCACAACATCAGATATCATATATCAATATGATAACAGAATCTACATCAATATATCTGTAAATAAATAAATACAGTTGAGGAATCCAGTTGGATCCCTCCAACCTGTTTCCCTGCATCCAAAAATGTTAGCACAATACCAATTCCGCTCCAGTACGGAATTATCGCGGTATATAGGTTTTTATAAATCCGCTTACTAACGGCGCAATAGGGTCTCATCCGCTATACGAGGCGGGAAATCAATCAATCCAATATATACATATGCCAATATGTATATACTGCTATATATATAGATATATCCTATTATATCTAATAGCACATTCAATAGCAATCAAATCATCAATCAATAAATAACTGAAAATTCCACTTTTCATTTGAGTGAGAAAAATCTCACCTTTGCTTTTATTCGCAATCCATTTCCATTTCGTTTTGTTCCCTTTACGATCTCAAACTGTATAAACATTTATACGATTTATTAATATTCGAATTAAATCGAATAACCAATTTCCATTTAGTAAAATTTTATTTTATCTAATCAATTTAATTTCAAACAGATTTCCTTTTAATAAAATATTTGAACTAATTGAACAATCACTTACCATAAATAACCAAATTAACTATTACTTTTAATTTTTTTAAACCAATTCTTTTTAACAGTTAAAACATCTATTTTCACAATCCTATCCATATGTAAATTAATTTCTGTTTATTTTAAAAATAGTATGTATATATGTATTTTCAAACTGCACATATATTTTATAAAATTAGCTATAATAAATTCCATAAAAATTTGAATTTTATACATATAAACCTTCAACATTTTTAACATTCATATATACATCGAAACCCTTTCCATATAAATTTTCTGTTTTCAAACTTTATATACTCAAACAGGCGTATTTTTATTTTTAAAATTATCTGTAACAAATTTTCTACTTATTAGATAAATATATATTTATACTAAATTCAAATAAAAATAGAATTAAATAAATACCTTCACTGTAAAATGCAACCCAGGTCGAGCTCGAGAACATCCCCTGCGCCACCCAAATCAACTACCTTCGCTCGCGCGAGCACGCGCTTCCTTCCAGTCGCCTCGCGAAACCCTAAGTCGCCGTTGCCATCGAACCTCACTCGAGTCGCCGCTGATGAAACTGCCACGATGCCTTCGACTTAGATCTAGGGCAACTCGCAGCCTCCTCAAATGTCGACGCACTCGACATCATCCCCTGCCGCAATTCGATCGTCACCATCGCGAGCACGAACTCCCCCAGGTCACCGCGAGCCTGCCACCGCCATCCCGAGCGCCGAAGTCGAAGTCTCGACTTCCAGATTGAATGAACTCCACGATTCGAATCGAACGGAGAAGATAGGAGGGAAGTCTGGGTTTAGTTGATTTTGAAAAGGGAAATGTGGCACTGATTTTTAATTGAACGAATTTATTTTCGTTTGTTTTTCTGAAAAGAATGGAGGGAGTATCGGCTATTATAAAATGAAGGACGAGCGACCATTATCTTTTGAACGAGATATTTTTTTTGTTTTCGTTTCGATTTGAACTGGGGAGGGAATGGAGAAGACGTATTTGAAAACAAAGGGAATGGTTGGCACGATTTCTTTTGCGTGATGCTCGGCGCGTTTAAAGGCTGAAACAAAGGGGAGACAATGTACTGAGTTGACCAGATTTTAAACTTTAAATTTAAATCGAATTTGATTTTATTTCAATGCGTTTGCGAGTCGTATTCTCACACAACAACTCCGATTAACACGAAATTTGGAACCCGGTAATAATAAAATATTACGGACCCAATGAAACTGGTTTCGTCAAATTCCGAGACTGTTTGAAAAATGACTATTTTATAAATATTGGTTCGAACGATTTATTTCAAAACTGAACGAAAAAGTTTGAAATTAGATTCTGAAGCTTCTGTTATCTTCAGTACCATCAATACGAATTTTAAAAGCTTTTGAAATATTTTTCTTCAGCTTAAAATTGAAGATTCAAATTTTTATTCAACTCAATAGATTAAATTAAAAAATTTAATCGCCAAATTCTGAATTATATTCGGGGTTCAAATTAAATCGTCGTTCAAATATTTAAAATAAATAAATATTCTCAATTTAATTTGTTCAAAATTCTGGGTCGTTACACATATGCTTTCATCTACGCCGACCCCTTTCTTACTTCGACCATGCCGACCCCTTGTCTATCCAATCATACTGATCCATCTTCTTTCATGTACGCCGATCCCTTTCTTACTTCAACCATGCCGACCCCTTGTTTATCCAACCATACCGATCCCTATGGTTCTACCAAGCCATGTCGATCCCTTGCTTGTCTATGCTAAATTCCATATTTGAAGCATTCTGCATTGTTTATCCACCAATTCTGTTCAATTTTGGCTTCATATAACCATCTGTACTCTACTTTCGGGTCCTACAACTATTGCTCCATGGTCATTATTCTTGATAACAGTCGAATCTATCTTGTGCAATCAGTTCAATATTGCCAGGTCAGGATACCGAGTAACAGGGAGGTAGTCCCTTACCTTGCTATTCAGTTGGAAATCCAATCTCCAATAAGAGACTTCGATTTGATTTTGTAGAACCTTAAATGATTAGGTCCGAAATTTAATATAGGAACAATTTCGACTAAGATTCATAAGTTTACTTACAAATGTTTTTAAAAGAATACAATTAAAAATAATATTACCAAATTTCCACGTTATAATGTTCTGATTATCATAAGATAAAAACTCGTTCTGTGTTTATGTGCGGCGTGGTCTTATGAGATATATTTTTTCGAACACTCGTATTTTGAGTTTCTCACACCAGTCACATGACTGATCCAGAGTTTATTTCCTTTTCCTTAAACTCTGGGGGCCCTATTTTTCCGAGCAGCCTAGTAGTCAGGTTTGGTTAGAAGAAATCAGGAAGAGTTCGGAGCATGAAGTTAAAAGATTCTTTAGTAGACTATTACCACTTTTTCCACCACACTTGTGTACTATTGTATTTCGCTTTTGTACGGATAGAGATTTATAACTGTCCTTGTTTAACTCTGACAGTTGTATTTTAAATTT
This sequence comes from Allium fistulosum, assembly GCA_030737815.1. NCBI lineage: Eukaryota > Viridiplantae > Streptophyta > Magnoliopsida > Asparagales > Amaryllidaceae > Allium > Allium fistulosum. Next base: position 220,332,316 of record CM060902.1, read on the forward strand.
CTGCAGTAAAAATTTTTGTATTGAAATAATATAGGTTATTCCATTTGTGTAAGATTCTGTTCTATGTCTATTTTTCCTTTTACCCTTAAGGAACCGCCTCTTTGGCACTCGGATTTGCGACATGTGAGTACCGAGGATGTATTAGTGTCGATTTCCAAGGGTCGAAGAAACGGGTCCTCACAAAACTCTTATGTTAGTTTGCTCTAATTCAAAGCTAGACATATCTTCTTAGCTAACAAGCATGGAACTGGTAGATAAATCATTCAACACTATAGAAAAATAGGTGTTACATAAGAGGTCAATCGAGCCTAATCTAGAACCGAAAGCTTTGATAGGAGCATCAATAGAGGTACTATGAAGTTTGTATCAAGCTATATAATTAGAGAGACTCTTTTCCGAGGTGCTCGCCTTAAGCCTGATGAATTCTCCAAACCAGTGGCCTACATCAACGCTCTCCTCTACAAGCTTGGACACCCCCTTCATCCAATACTAAAACCATCGCGAGAATAGCATCAACTATCGCATCCGAACTCAAAGCATCATGTATGCTAATCTCTGAATAGAGATCAGAATGTATTCTATAAAACTTGCCTACGTTCGGCCCTTCCACCAACACTTTCATTACCCTCACAAAACTCAATCGCCCTTGCATAATCACCCATGCACAAAACTAACTTAACAACCCATACCTCTTTTTTCGAAACATCCAAAACACATATGTGCAGTATCACATCATGAACCTATTGCGCAATATTCCCTCCCCAAGCTATTCAAAACTCACACCATACCCAATGTCCCTTAGCCCATATTCCTCCTTATCTACAACCAACCACCCACCAGAAGCATCACCCGGACCCTTTTTGATATTACCATCATCATCAACCACAGTATCAACCGCCATCCCCTCCCCTTACATAATAACAATATGTTTGCCTAAAAACAACTCATAATATTAATATTATTAATATAACTAAAATTATTTTACCTTAAAATATTTAATAATAAAGTATCAAGTGCTCTCCTCTCTTAGAGGACCGCTCTTTCATCAAAAAAATTATAATTCAAATTAAATTCAAATCAAATTTAGTACAATAAAATAAAATAAACATAAAATGAACTTTCAATTTAATAATGTGAAACTGAAACTAAAATTTTAAATCTAAAATGATCAAAGTAAAATAAATATTAAACGCAAAATTCTTTTACATCCAAACAATATTAAATATAAGTTAATGTTGCATAATTATTTGTGCTAACACTATAAAAAATTCAAGCATAATGAATTAAAAAGATTTTTTTGAAATTTGTCTATTTTATCCCATTTTCCCGATGAAGTTGATCTAACATTTTGGTCATAGTAGGATATCGGCTAAACCACTTGAAGTGAAATACTATTCTAGAGAGGATTCGCCTCCTTTGAATAGAAGGTTAATTCAACATAATTGATAGTCGACTTAAAGTCAAAGTCTTTAGCCAAAGTAAATCGGTCAATCGATAAATGTTATCAAACTGAACCATGGACTTTAATGAAGGACTTCACAATTAACTATAAATATTATTTGAGTTTTGACCATTGACTAAACTCTAGATATTTAAGTGATACAGTGATGAAGAAGAGAAAACGAGCATAATATTATTGCTTAGGGTGTAACTTAAATAATTAGAAAAAAAATTCTCACCTTGATGATCTGTAAATAACCGAACTCATGTACACTACCATGCTTTAGCAAACTTTGTACAAACTTTAATATTTAAATTATTTAAATACATTAGGAGGGTTGAGTTAACACTAGTGAGTCACACAACACTGCTTGTTAGCATATTTTTGAATTTAGCCAATTCAAATTAATTTATAAGTTTATTATCCAATATTATTCACAAGTGACATTTTGATGATACTAGAATACAAAATGATGATGGAATGAATGCTAAACCCACAGACGATCGAGTATGAAGACTGGCTAGAGGGAAAAGTATGAAGTTTGGCTAAGTACATGGATCGGTACCGATCCATCATTTTCCAAACTGCTATGCTCATTTATCAATAAATACATGGAATACCAATCTTAAATGCATTTAGGAAAGAATGCCATGAGAAGATGATAAAAATCTCAAAGGAAATATAAAAGAAATGAAATGCCTATGGATTGGTACTAATTCATAGGTGGATCAGTATCGATCCATAAATGGATGTTACCAACCCATCTTGAGTTTTGATCGGCTACTCTCGTATCTTTTGAATCCTAATATATGATGAATTCTAAAGGACCAATAATGTAACCCGGCGATTAAAAGCCCAATAACAGCCAATTACCAGTATAAATATGGGTATACATTCAACAGAAAAGACCTTTTGGACATTGCTCTTACACGTCTTAGGGAGAGTGCTGCCATTCAATTTTTTTATATTGAATTTCGAGATTGTAGTTGGTTTTCTTTTGGATCTAGTGTGTAATCAACATCAAAATATCATTAAATTTGACGTAGACATAGTTGAACTGATATTAATCTCTTATGCCTTGCTTTGTTTAGTTTCTTCTTCATATTTATGTATTTTTTATCTATTGATCTACTAGTATTTGATTTGATTAAACAAGATTTAAGCATCACCTTCACATATCAGTTTGATGGGGGTGTTAAGTCCATTTTTTGCTGCTAACATAAATGTCATAAATTGAAAATGAAGGAAATTAATATAAAGTTAAATTAATTTTTTATGTCATTTATTCATTTCATTGATGCCTTAAAATTGATTAAAATAATATATAAATGTTATATATTAAATCAATTAAACTAGAAGGGCTTAAATGATTATTAATAATTAATGGGTTGATTACTTTGGAGGGGTTTGTGTGTATTATTAAGGCTGGCCACATATTGATAATGATAAGGAAGAAATAATCTTGAATTTTATTGAGTAAAGTCAAAAAAGTGTAGAAAAGGTGGAAAAATATACGATATATCCTCTAGCCTATTGGTGGCTATAAATACTCGCATATTCTCCCATTCTCTATGGACATTTTGAACCTTAAGCCCTCATACTATAATTAAGTACCCTTTAGCAACTGGCAAAAACTGTTGTAAGACAATGGTTTTGAAAAAGTTGCATAGGCCAAGTTGTAATAGGGTCGGAGAGTTTTAAAATTGTTTTTGATTTGTCATAGGAGATCATTGTAATAAAGTTTTTTACAACTATTTTTGCTTGTTGTATTTTTCGTTGTTAAAAGAATGCAAAACAAAAGGATTCTGAGCATTATTACAGCATGCATTAGTAGATTTAATATTTTTTGTAATCGAAACCGATATTTTACTAATAACAACCAAAATCATTTATATTTATAAGTAAAAATAACATGAAATGTTCACATTCTAAAAGGCCAAAATAATTTATATATTCACCCTGATTGGTCTTTGATGTACTTGAGCAATTGCATAAAAATATTTTTACTTACTTCCATGTGGATAAAATCAAGTATTTTAATGATTGAACACCTCATGTTCATAAAACACACAAATACAACTTCAACTTAAAATGAAAACAGAATGTAGTAGCAATGACATATTGACGTACACACTATTAAAGAGAAAAACAAATTGATTGGAACCATGACAAAAATAGCTACATAAATCATTATTGTGTGTACATTGTTAACAAGAAAACTTATCAACACTCCGAAGTTGAATTCAAAGTGTAGATGACTCTTTCGAGACCCTCTTTCAAAAAGGATGAAGCGGTTGATATCTCTCAATCAGGTTAAGATATCTATAATCCATTTTATTTTCTCCAGTTTTCCTTTCAAATAAGTTATAGTAGTTGGAACTTCTTCTTATCTAACCTTTCGACTAAAACTAAACACCTAAAATCCTTCTTATATTGCCTTTCGAACGAGTTAATCTGCTTCAGTACTCTATCGAAACCCCCCTATCGAATCAGTTGAAGAGACCCTAAGGTTGGCTTTAATGAGTTAAAGATGTGGGTTGGATAGATTGGTTATGACTTCTTTGGAAGCTAACCTTTCGACAACTTGAGTGTAGGTGTTAAGGCTCTAAGGATATTGGTTAAGCTAAGGGTTTCAACTCACTCTAATGGTGATCCTTCGATCAATTTGACATAAGAAAATTATAACTGAATCTAACAGAGATATCAAATCAGCCAAATATCTAAAAATTCCATAATTTGCTTTCATTAAACTCAAATAGTACAAACTGATCAAATTCCCAATCTAATTTGAAAATTAGGGTTTACAACTTTAAGAAAATACAAGATTGGAATGAAAGAATTCGGATCCCCAAAACCAGACTCCTATGGTCTTATTTATAGGTGCAGGTTGGCACCTTTCGACTCAATGCTTTCGACCTGGTCGAAAGGTGGCCTTGTAGACCATTCGTCACCTTTGACATTTAGCGCATCTTTCTGCATTGCATTTAAATTGATTTCAATGCTTTCGTCTTCATCGAAAGGGGTAGGTGCGCCTTTTCACCTTGTGTTGCTTTGTTGTTGCAAGTAAGAATGGGTATGAGCTTTCGACTCTGTTAACAGGTACATCATTAGGGTTTCGAAGATATTGAAATACTGTAGGTTCCAATGCGGAAGGTAACTTCCGAAAACATACTTGCGGCTTGATGCAGAACCCCTCTTAGTTGTGAAAGGCTTCGACTGGTTCGAAAGGCATAGTTATGCTTTCGAAGGGGTTGTTCCAACAAAGCATCTTTTTGAGTAATTTGAATGAAGGCGAAACCTTCGGTTTCGAAAGGTTTGACGCACATGTGAGTGGTTGTTATTTGCTGCCTTCGAAAGGTATTACTCAACTTATTCGAAACGTCTTCATGCAGACGAAAGCATCTGTTTCGAAAGGAAGCAATTGAAGCGCAAGGAAGCTTTCGACCCTTTCAAAAGCTTGTAACACATCTGACCCTTTGCTGTAGCATCACTTCGACTCTTTCAGAAGGCTTTGTTGATGCTATCATCTTTCGTACATCCTTCTCTTCTACTCATCTTGGTGTCGACAAGGTTGAAATGAGAATTGGTGGTAACGTATATATACAGTTATAGTTAACCTGAATGACAAACAGTCTATTTTGAGCTAGAAGCGATTCACAACAACTAAAGAAATCTTCCATGTATTCATGAATAACTGCTTCAATCAACTCACTACAAATATAATTTAAGTATGGCTGCCGAAGGATACTCGAAAATTCGAGATCCGTCCATATCCATCTGAAAGTGGATAAATATTTGATGTCCGGAAAAACGGATGCGGATGTGGATGCGAAAACATCCGCATCCGAAAATCATCCGTCCGGTCTTTTTTAAGATTGTAGTTTAAATTATGTGAATTTCAATCGATGAAAGATATTTATTTCTTGTTTTATTAAGTTAAAAGTTTATATTATATGCACTAAATGCATATTAACTGCTCAAAACTATTTATTATCGTTGTATTTGTTTATTTTTAGTGCTTTAATAATGAATGAGATTAAATAAAGTTTGTATTAAACTTTAATTTTTCGTTTATGTTTCTTAATTTATTGATTGTTAACCGATAGGATAATTATCTTATATCCGTCAGTATCCGTGGATGCGGATATTCGAAAAATAATTTCGGATGCAGATACAGATATAGCACTCTCCGCATGCGAAAATAACCCTCGACATACCTGAATTTAAGTAACTAATTACTTGTGCTTCATATAAATCAGTTGTACCTAAATTTAAGTAACTAATCACTTGTGCTTCATGACTAATTCTTTAAAAATTAGGATACATATATGTGTGCTCATTATGCAATAAAAAAGCACTGATATATATGTACTAGTACCAAAATATGATTATGTCATATTTGTGACAACTTGGAACATGGCGCATAGCAAGAGTGTAATCTTGTCCTAAAAAATATGTGTGGTTAAGTTAATTAGAATCAGTATGACGATCTATCAATAAATTTTACATACAGGAGGGTACTATTACAAGTTGGGATGAAGATTTGGGATTAGAACCAGTCTGATAATGTATTAAAGACTCACGTGTTATCACAAAACCAATTGACAATATAAATGGTGATTTCTTAGCATTTGTATATAATTTGTTTTATATATTGTTCGATGTGGTACTAATCTCAACGGCTATGCCATTCACGTCCAATGTCAAAGAACTTCATGTTTACTTTATGGTCTAGCCCACGTATAATGTTAAAAAGATGCTAATCGATACTCCACTATGGAGTTAATAAGGTGTCACCAAGTTGAATTAATTGAATGGGCCATTGAATTATTCATAAAATCTAGGACTATCGCTAGGGTTAGCCGGTGAGGACTATCAAAGAGAATGACCCATCTGGTTTCAAATGAATTAGAATACAATACAATTTGGAGCGTATATTAAGTCAATATCTTACTATTTTTTTATTTTCAAGTGGATGCGCCAATTTACTATTAAAATTGTTTATTTTACAGTGTATTGCTTCATAATTAAATTGCATGGAAAGGGAACAGATCTACTGAAGCACTATATAAATCGATTTTTATAATTTTCATACAGTCATTTACTTGTATTGTTTCATATAATATTTGTTTCGTAAAAGCCAATACACTATTATACAAAAACAATCCATATTGAAAGATGACAGACATTAAACTGTAAACGATAAACTAATTATATAATATGAACCCATGCCATAGGTCCATAATCGGTTCAATAATTTTCTCAGGTCCAACACAAAAATTAAGATGATAAGCTACTCTGCAGGTCTATATATTTTGGACCATACCATGGGTCCATAAACGATAAGTCGGTATCCTTTTACTAAGCCCAAAATCTTCAATGACGTGATCTTTTCGACATATGCATAGGTCGGATATCGATAAACTACAATTAAATAACATACGTGGAAACACAATTATTACCTTGGCAATCGTACAAATAAAGAAACATCACTTTAGCTTTTAAACTACATATTCACGTCGTGATGTGTACGACTATATAGTCCCTTATATGTTTTGGTCAACACAAAGGAAAACCGTATGATAACTTTTCAAAATTTAGTTAGGAATAGGCTCAAGAAAAATGTAGTTCGATTTTTGAACGGAAGGAAACGGCTTTTATTTTTACATTCGGCAGACGGATGTGGATTTTACAATTTGAGTTGAAGGAAAATCGTTAAAGAAAAAAAATTAAATCATGTCATCTTCTTCAATTTAGATCTCAAATACTAGTATCGATCTTTATTTTTTTCTCAACATTGGTTTTCGTATAACTTTTCTTTTTCTCAATCTCATTTTCGTTGTGTTCTCAATTTCCGATTGTTCGAGTTTAACTTCATCATGCTGATTTTTTGATCAGCTTACTAATTTCGAATTTTAATTTAGGTTCGTTTTATTTGTTTTGTGTATATGTATTATGTAGTTTATATCGATTATAAATGCATTTTTTAGGTTATTTGATTAGTCATGGCTGAATTGGGTTCCAATAGCAATTCATGGAATTCCATGCCAAAGTATGTTAGCATTTGTTTAGTTTTGCAAATTTTAAATTTACATTTAAGTTGTGTTCAGTTCTGTTAGTTTAGTGTGTTATGTTATGTCTGTTTAGTATTATCAGTTTTTGTATCAATATTTTTGATAAGCCGATGGTGATTGAAATTGTGATGTTTTGATTAGTCCTCCTAAAGAGGTTCGTGGTGCAAGAAGACCATGGTGGATTTGGCTACTCTCACAACAAAAGAAACAAACATAGTCAATGTAAATGCAATCTGTCACAACAAAATGATTTGTCTTGATTTTTTGAAAAGTTGAAGGTTTTTCTATTATATTGTTGTTGTTATGAACTTGGTTTTTAGTTGTATTTGGAAAAGATATTTTGTTAGTTTTGCATGTTTTGGAATCACTACATCAAAATACCATTTTTACAACGGGCGATCCTCATTGTAATAGGTGTTTAACAACGGGCCTGCAACCGTCGTGTTATACAGAGTTGTAATAGACCAAAGAGATTTTACAACTGTTTATAACAGTTTTAAAAGCCCGTTGTAGTAAAAAAAAATTACAACTGTCCACAGCCGTTGCAATATGATCTTTTATAACTGCTTTTGGCAGTTGTAATAGATTTATTTGCAACTGTTTTCGACCGTTGTAATAGAAGTCTTGTGACGGTCCGGATTTTCGACCTTCGAAAATCGACATCAATACGTTCACTGTATTACATGCCGAACAATTTCTAACCTGGATAGACCATCTAAAAACATTGTACCGAGGACACGTCTAAAAACATTGTACCGAGGATGTGTCGTATCACCTGTCACAGTACACGTCTAAAAACATTGTACCGAGGACCACGCCGGGATCCCCTACAACACAAGACCGAACTATCCCTAACCTGGATAGACCGAATATGCTATCACCCCGGGTGTTCCCACCCTTCTCGAGCTCCTTCAATGTATCGTAGTAATAAAATGATATCCGAGGGTATTAGAAAGGTGATAAACATACCCTAATTGGGTGCGACCCATTTAGCCTTGCTGCATCTCCCTTGCTTTTCTGTCATTCCCGGTTGATGAGGCTAGAGGCTACGATTACCTTTTTAAGGAATATTCACTTAGAATGCTCATTGTCCTCCAATGACAACGTACTGATAGCATTTATCCATACAAGTCCGTTCTGGGTCTGAACGGAACCGAAGGCACTACTCCTACTACATCCATTTTGGAATCATCCTCAGAATTAGTAGCGATTAGCCCTTGCACTTCACTTCTCCATCTTCGACTCCATGCTATTTTTTCCATTCGAAAACGTACTTGTTGGATCGAAGTGGTTTTCAGATAACTTATCTGATCCCGGTCTCTTCAAAACAACGTTTGATATTTTTCGATAAACTCAACCCCGGTTCTTTAGGAAATAAACAGACGAAAATAAGATCGGAGATCACCTCCTAACCGTTAGTGGGCGGATTTCCTTATCAACGTCCTAGAAGAACGAAACGAGTTTGTACGTATAATATAGCACCTCGAATGGTAACTGTACCATATAATTCCCGTATTTCTCCTAGATATTTCCAAAGTTATGTTTTTGGGTCCAGATTTGATAGTCGGTTATTTAACAATCAAATAAACAATCATCCATTCAAAGGTTTCATTCCCACTGAAAACATTAAGCCTTATTTAAAATTTCAATAAATTTTAAATTACTTAATCAAAACATTATATGCTTATCTCAGCGGATAAGTATATTCACAAACCATTCATTCCAAAATATTTGAAACTCTTTTTTTTTAAATAAATATGGAAAACACCACTGCAGTATCAACCATGGATTCATAGCTCAATAGTTACGTCTCTATCCCAGAGAAATCCAAAACTTAACTGTAGGCACTCTCTGCCTCCGATTATGCCATGAAAGCATACCATTACTTTCTGAAAACTTTATTTAATAATTATCTTAAAATAAGACTTATAAAGTTTCTATATAAATTTTCCCAAGTTTCATTTAGGAAAAATACTCTTTTATAAAAGTTTACTATATAATATATTATTTTCAAAGCAATATTTATATTTGAACAAATTATCTTCAAATAATAATACCTTAATACTGATTGACTCTTAAATGAATATTAACTTTTAAATCCAATTACTACAAAATAACCCTAAAATAGTTAAAATATAATATAATCATTTTGAATAATTAAATAACTTTGAGAACAATAATTAAATACTTTTAAATAAATTTTTAAGGAAAATAAAGTAATTAATTTTAGATCATTACCAAAATAATTATTAATTAGCTTTAAATATCATTTATAAATAATAATCATTCTTAAAACAATTCTTATTCAAAATTCACTTCTAAATCGGAAAAAAGGCTTATTAATTTCAATGGTACTTAGTCAAATTACCATTCATTCCATAACAATCCAGAATAACAGATACTGATATTCACAACCATCTATTTTAACAATTAATTCAATATCATATTGCCTAATATAAATTTTAGAATAATAAATAGATGTCCGTACAAATATAATAGCAGAACGGGGTTTTTATTTCTGCTAGTTAATATCCAAAATGCACATATTCAGTAATAATGGCAGAACAGTGATTTATTCTGCCAATAAGGGTCCAATTTACGAAATGAGCGGAACGGTGTTTTATTCCACTGAACAGATGTCCAACTTACCACATTCAATTTAACAATAAATTTATTAACATATAATTCATAATTAAGACATTTCTCATTCCACCACTTAAACAATTTAAACATTTAATTTTTCATTGCAGAAATTCGACTTATTAGCTTAGATAAAGATACAAGACGAATTTAACTCGTCTTAAATTTTGTAAACTCGGCCCATTTAGATTCCACTTTGTATTGCAGAAAACATTTAAAACTTCACTTTGTATCGGGCCATAATTTAGCGAACCCAGCACATTCTCTTTGTATTATTTTTTTCCCTTCAGTTCTTATTTACTCTCCTCTCTTCTTCCAGTTTCCTTCCTTCCTTCTCTACCATTTGAAAGCACGAAACTGTGCACCACTGTGTGCACATGCACACCACCTACGGCCGGCTACACTCGCCATCGACCCTCCTCACAAGTCGGCTTCGACCGCCGCCTCACATCCGCCACCTAAAATCACTGCCAATCTCTCCGTTCGAAGTTCGAACACTTTACTAAAAAAAACTCGAACCTGTCGTGACCATCCACCGCCCCGCCACGATGCCCTGAGCCACCATCAACCACCAAAATCCACCCAGACTTTCGTCATTGTCTCCTTTTCAATTTCCCCTTGGTCCGCACGTCTCCACCTCCTTCCTCTTGTCGCCATTTCCCCAAACCAGAGACCAAACTGAAAACCCACTTTAAACCCTACTCGACCTCGTCTAGCCTCTCCTCTCGACTGAAAATTTGCCACGCTATTTTTCCTAGGTGCGCCATCGACTGAGCATCCTCCACACCCAACGCCTCGCCCCACAATCCATCACTTCGCTGGAATTCGCCAAACCCCCCAATTCTGATCAACTCTGAATTCTCCCTCCACACGCCATTAAAAATTACCAAACTTACTTTAAAAATCGTATTGTCCAACGACGAACACAACTATATAATTCAAGGATTGAATTACGAAAGTTAAATTTTGACCCTGGTTGACCTACTTACTGTAAAATAGATTTTTCTTTTTCCATGCTTGATGAAAATCAAATGAAACAAATTTTAAAATTTTCTATATTCAAAACACCCAAATTTTGTTTTGGGATCGGGTTTTAAAACTAATTAGATGTTGGGTTATTGATTTTTAAAGTTAAAGGATTAACCGTTATATAAAAAAATTTGAATAGAGTAGGTTTAAGGAAGAAGCACAGTGGTTCGAGTTGCAGATGGACTATCCATGTCTAACACGCATATACATATGCATATACACATAACAACAAATATACAGTTGACCTATATCAACTTATTCATTCATATCTACAATTATAAATATATAAAAGTAATATCCTATTAACAAGGTAGAGTGGTTTACTCACTAGTTTTTTTAATATAGGTGCACACTGCTTTGTTTAACCTTCCTTCATGCTTCCAAACTCTTAATCTCTTAACAGTAGATTTTATTTTTATTTTTTTATAAGTGAACAAGCATACATAAATGAGCAACATGGCTATATATATATGGGAATGGAAGGAGATAGGGAAGGAAGAAAGGGGCTGTGATACACATATAGGGTGACTGGAGTGTTTGTATACGCTTTCACGTTTTTATTTTATTTTATTTTTTATATTTTTTTCTTTTCTTTTCAATCTTGCTGATTTGATTTTATATAGGTGATTTAATACTTTTTGTTTGATTTGATTTTTAGTATACTTGATGAAATTTATTGTATGCTCGATTTGATTTTTGTCATGATGAAGTTCTTATGTATATACATACATACATATATATATGGATATATACACTTATATATATATATACCTTTTTATCATATACATATTTTCATTCTTACATATTTACGTATATACTTATAGATATACATGTTTACATATAAATATATGCATTTACGGATTTTCCATATACACTACATTATAAACATATATGCATATACTTATATATTTTGTCATCATAAGTTTGAAGTTTGCATCATGAAGAATGTATATATACATATATATATATATATAATCATAAATTTGAAATGGTGAAGCTATATACATTCACACATATATCTATTTAATTATATTCAGAAGTTAACATTCGAAAATTTAATACAACTTCTAATTATGTATTCAGATATTCACAATATTATAAAAATCAAATTATTCGACTTATAAAATTAATATTTCAATATTTAAAATTTGTTAATTATCCGAATAACAGATGGCTAAAAACCTGGGTCGTTACAAGTCTTTTACAACAGTTTTTGTGCGTTGTTGCAAAAATGCAAAATTAAAAAAATTAATGCATTGGTGCAGCATGTATATAGATCGTACCCACAATTACTAAAAAATCAAAACGAATTATACATTCACATCATTTATAAAGTTTTAATATAATTACAAATCATTATTGACAAGCACCAGTGGTTAAGTGATTCGACTTATGTGCGAGAGGTCACAAGTTCGAAACTTGCGTAGCGTGATTCGAACATATATTGTCATGTGATTTGTGTTATGTTATCCCGGTGACATGTTGTATCTAAGTACCATTTCAAAAAAAAACAAGAAGCTGAATACAAACAATAGAAATGATCATTACAATGGTCCCGTCATTTCTAGCAACACCAACTCCGTGTATCGATACCAGGTGCAGCAACTTCATCGGGAGTAACAGCAATAACTTCATCAACAAGGTGGATCTGGATAGAAATCATTAATGTAAACATAAATTACACAGAATACATGCAATATCTATGACCCAAAATAAGATATAAGTAAAGACGAAATACTTATCAATTTAGGGGACAGAATAGTTAAGTGATCAATCTTTGCGCATGAAATCCATATAAGTAAACAAATTTAACGCACAGACGGACACACACACGGATATATATATATGTATATGTATATATATATATATATATCACTACTAGAAAAGGCAATTATTCAGACAGCATCAAGCGACGGCTTCCGACGGGCCGTCGGAAAATCGCGAATTACAGGGCTCAGTCGAGCCTTCTTCTTCCTCATTTCCATACGAAATTTTTTAACCCAAAATCCCCAAATCTCTTCCCCAAGCTTCCAATCATCAATTTCGAGCTTTCGGATCCTCCCCGGCTGCGTAATCAACGTCTATTGCTATCTAGCTCAGGTATAATCTCTTATTTCCGCCAAAAATCTAATTTTTACCCTAAATCCAGATTTGCATAAGTTGTTAAATTAGGACTAATTAGTGATTGAAATTATTTCCAATAGTGTTATAATAGTTTCTAACATTCCATGGTATTCCTATTTCATCTTTTATCGTGAAATTGTGAAAAACATGTATAATTTGTGGTTGTTCATGTATATGTAAATCGTTGTGTATGCCTTAATTCTACGATTGTATATGTGTGTAGCGCTGCTATCATTGTATTGTGTTAGTTGTAATAAGATAAAATGAATGTACGAGCTAGGAATATTATATTGTGCACGTATTGACTTATGCAACAACAAAAAATGCGTCGAACGAGCCTTAAGTTGATGTAATACGTCGAATAAATGTGTTAAATTAAAATATATTTTTTTTAAATGTGAACAGTTAGTAAAACTGTATTTTTTCGTAAAATGCGCACATCTAATTGACAAATATCCCTTAGAGAGTTTTTGGTCCCGTCTGACGAGTGTTGTACATGATCGTTGTATAAATAGTCGTTTTTTTCGAAAAACGACCATTTATATTCATCTGGTACAATGTTTGTTGGATTTGTCTCTGTATTGGACAAGTTATGAACATAGTAAGCATTTACATTTTGTATACTACTTCGTCTCAAACGGTTCATAAAATTTCGGCCTAACTTTTGTTTTTTGTTTCCTGCGTACACGCATTGTGTACAATGCAGGGAACAAAAGGGAAATGCTGCCGAAATTTTGTTGAATCGTTTGAGACGAAGTAATATAAGAAATGTAAATGCTTACTGTGTTTGTAATGGGAAGTAGGATGCCTAACCATGGAAAAAAAATATTTTTGTACAATTTTTTGTATCGATACGTTAAAAAATAAAATGTGCCCTATTTGAAAATATTTTTAAATTTGTGAAGTAGTTCTTTAAATTCAAATATTATACGACCATGAAAATAATCTTTTTCGAATTTGTATTCTTGAAAATAAATATTAAATTTTGAACTTCTCATTTTCTCAAATAGGAAAAATGATTGATTATTTTGTTGATCGGAGGAGATGGATGTACCAAAGAAAAGGACCGAGGGGCTCAATAAAAGAAGATTTTTATAATGGTATAAACGTATTTGTTGAATTCGCTTTAAGTAATAACGGAAACGATCCAGAAATTCGTTGTCCGTGTAGTAGGTGTAGACATTTGAAGTATTTGTTACCAGATATTGTGAAAGTTCATTTGTGCCAAAACGGTTTCGTACCCGAGTATTATGTTTGGGATCGGCATGGAGAAGTTGTAGCAAATACTTCTGTAGAGTCTGAAAGTGTCGTTAATGAAATAGTTACGACGACCCGTATTGAAAATATGGTCGAAGATGCAGCACGATCAATGTTTCCTATGCTTGAAGTTGACGACGACGATGGAAATATTAAAGAACCAAATATTGAAGCAAACAAAATTTATGACTTACTAGATGCTGCTAAGAAACCTATTTGGGATGGTTGTAAAAGCGGCACTCAGCTGTTAGTAATCGCAGAATACATTGCGATGAAGTCAAAATACAACATCACTGAAGCTGGGCTTACGGCTGTTGTTCAAGCCGCAAAAAGACATATGCCGCCCGATAATCTAATGTGTGAAAATCACTATGAAGTTAAAAAACTTATGTCGGCTTTTGGTTTACCTTATCAGAAAATAGATACATGTTTAAAAGGCTGCATGTTGTTTTGGAAAGAAGACGCAAACCTTAGAAATTGCAAAATTTGTAATTAGGAGAGATACAAACCAAGAAAAAAGAAGGGGAAGGAAGTTCCGTACAAGCGTATGCATTACTTACCCATAACTCCAAGGCTTCAAAGATTATATGCATCTTCTGTAACTGCATCTAATATGAGATGGCATAGTGTGAGAACGGAGGAAGATGGTACGTTGACACATCCGGCCAATGGAGAAGCATGGAAGCATTTCGATAAAACATATCCAAATTTTGCAGCGGAGAGTCGAAACGTTAGATTAGGATTATGTACGGACGGTTTTTCTCCATTTTCTCAATTTGGTTCTAAATATTCATCCTGGCCCATTATCATCACACCGTATAATTTACCTCCATGGATGTGTATGAAAACGCAATATATGTTTCTTACTGTTGTCGTTCCTGGCCCCGACGATCCGACACAAGGAATCGATGTATATTTACAACCGTTGATTGAGGAGTTAAAAATACTGTGGAACGAAGGAGTAGAAACATACGATGTGTCCAAGAAGAAATTTTTTCGTATGTTTGCTTCTTTGTTGTGGACTATAAGTGATTTTCCTGCCTATGCAATGCTTTCAGGATGGAGTACTGCCGGTCGTCTAGCATGTCCATATTGCATGGATGAAACACGAGTGTTTTCTTTACCTCATGGTAAGAAAATTTCATGGTTTGACTGTCATCGATATTTTCTCCATGTAAATCATTCCTTCAGAGGAGACAAGAAAAACTTTTTAGCTAAAAGAGTAGAAACCAGACAACCACCGACGATATGGTCAAGCGAAGACATATATGAACTTGTTAGGGACTATCCAAGGATATATGAAACTGGAGAGCAAACAGAAATTGAAGGCAAATCAGTTGTTCATAACTGGTGCAAACAAACTATTTTTTGGGAGTTGCCATATTGGAAACATTTTCTGCTTCGTCATAATATAGATGTGATGCACAATGAGAAAAATGTATTTGATAATGTTTTTAACACAATTTTGAATGTGAAAGGGAAGACGAAGGATGATTTGAAATCAAGACATGATATAGAAGAATTATGCAAACGTCCTGAGCTTCATATGAAACCAAATGACAGTAAAAAACCCAAAGCATGTTACAAATTAGATAATAATCAAGTTAAAGCTGTGTTAAAATGGGTGGAAGGGTTAAGATTTCCTGATGGGATATCATCAAATCTTCGTAGATGTGTTGACTTTAAAAATGGTAGATTGAGCGAAATGAAAAGTCACGACTGTCACATAATGATGGAAAATTTATTTCCCGTTATGTTCAAAGAACTACTGCCATTAAAAGTTTGGAAGGTAGTAACGGAGTTAGTATGTTTTACAAAGAGCTTTGTTCGACTACTTTAAAAGTGCAACGTTTACGTAAACTTGAAGTGGATATTCCTATATTGCTTTGCAAGTTAGAGAAAATATTTTCCAGGTTTTTTTAATGTAATGGAACATTTACCTGTTCATCTCCCATCTGAAGCACGACTTCGAGGTCCTGTTCAATATGGATGGATGTATCCATTTGAGAGGTATGTAATATGTTATCACGTAATTTAATTGCATTTGAAAGATGAAGTTAACATAAATTAATTTTGCATAGATATTTGAATCATCTAAAGAAAAAAGTGAGGCAAAAAGCACGAGTTGAAGGTTCGATATGTAAATCTTACATCGAAGAAGAAGCTTCGTTCTTTTTCTCTCACTATTTCAGTGACCATGTGAATATTTCATTTGAAAGTGTTTCTCGTAATGACGAAAGCGACGAACAAGAGTCCTCTCAAGCAATGTTATCTATTTTTAGACAACATGGTCGGCCTTCTGGAAAATGTGTAGAAATATCGCTAGACGATAGAGATGTTCATGTAGCACACACTTATATTCTTCTAAATTGTGCCGAGGTTGCACCGTTTGTTAGGTAATCTGAAATAATAATTTGTGTTTTATTCTTTTCTATAATGCATGCGCGTGTATAACCTAATGTAATAATTTGTTTATATATACAGTGTTTATGAACATGAACATCCGAACGGAGATCTCAGTAAAGAATTTTCCGGTTGGTTTTTAAATTACATTTATGAGCCGAGAAATTGTGCTGTTGACGAAGGGTTGAAACATCTTGCGATGGGACCAAAAAGAGTGGTCAAGACATATCCAATATATTTCGTCAATGGATATAAATTTAACACCAAAGAATACGATGCAGAAAAAATAACAAATAATACTGGTGTATTTGTTAAAGGTAGTGACGATCCAGAAAATCACTTAAATGATTTTTATGGCGTTCTAACACAAATTTTGCAACTGACATATTTCTCACGACCCGCGGAGGAGGTGTTTCTATTTAGATGCAATTGGTTTAGCAATGTTCCAGGTTCTGGAATTAATGTGCACAAGGATTATAATCTTATCGAAATAAAGCGTACATCGCACTGTCACAAGTATGATCCTTTTGTACTAGCCAAACAAGCATTACAAGTTTATTAAGCTCCTTATCCGTCTCTAAAAAGAGATAAAGCAGATTGGTCTGCAGTTTTTAAAACAAAGGCCAGATTCACATTCGATGGGAAGAATATTCCGGACGAACAAGCTTATCAGGCAGATCTTGAGCAAAATAACAAAATAATAATTATAGACGATCATACAGATTTTGGTCCTTTGATCGATGAATCAAATGTTTTGGTAGAAGCGTTTGACAGTGCATAGGAAAATATCGTAGAAAACGAGACCGAATCTGAATCAGAAGACGATGATGATTGATATAAATCTGAATCTGATTTTTTTGCAATTGATGTAACTATGTTGAATTCTTGATGTATTATGAAATTGATGTGACTATGAAACCAAATCTGTTTACAATTGTTTACATGTTTTATGTCATTTCCATTTGTCATTTATTTAGCATTTTTTATTAAAAATGCAATGAAATCTGCTTATCGTCGGAACAGTAGACCCATTATGAATCAGGTATAACACACTTCCATTTCTATTTCCATTTTAGTCATTAATTAAGCAATTTATACCGTTGATGTCATTTACATATGAAATATATTTCATTATCATGTTATTATTCTCTTATATAATGATGTGTATATATGTCACAGGTTTATCATAATGTCATATAGAGGTAGGAGCTCTTCCCGATCATCAGGAGGCGATGGCAGTGGCCCATCGCAAGATTCACAGCGTCTAGTAGTTTCGTTAGTCCCTAGAGCAGAGGGGTTAGAATTAAATTTTATTCAGCATCTTATTTTTTTAATGATATACGTACGTACTTATCTATATCGTATTTAAAAACAAGGGGTTCGACCTACTTCCCTCGAAGGTTGTGCTGGATGTCTCTAGAGCTTCTTATCGCAGTAGGATGAGTGCTTGCTGGCCAAAGTGGGATAACATCCCTCCCCACATCATAGAGTGTATATGGCAGGATGTCCTAGTATGTATATTTTTCTGTTTTCCATTTTTAATTCGTTTTTGTCGTCTTTCTACTGTTTATCGTTTATAGTGTAATCTTTTTTGTGCTTTTTATCGTGAAACACAGGCTGAGATAGACATCTAGACAGACGATATGCTGCTGGCACGAGGATACTGGATGAAGAAGATGCGCAAGAACTATAGGGACTCGATATCTGAAATTAAGAAATCTGGTAAGAAACCACGGTGGATGAGGGAGAGCGTATGGCAAGCATGGTTGGCATACTGGGAAACTGACGAGGCGAAGGCAAGTATACTAAATTTTTTTGAATTATTAATTTGACGTGATCGAAAAATATTGTATCAAATTTTGAATGTACAAGCAGAGTCAGATAAAAACTCTGCAAACAGAAATAAAAATCCCGTCACTCATCGCGGAGGGTCGAAGTCATTTCAGCAGTATCTGTAGGAGTTGGTAAATTTACTGAATGATAATTGTAAATAGTTTATGCTATATAATTTTATATGTATAATAATTGTATGTAAAAATCAACTTCACGAAGCTGAGGCGCATGGTCTCGTGGGCTATATGGACGTGTTAACTCGTACGCATGCTGTCGAGCATGTAAATCCGGACGGGACTGTTTCGTATACATGACACGATGATAAATCCAACAGGAGCCATGTAAGCATATTTCATTTTATGCAGTATTAGTAATTGTTCTGCTTGTTAAACTATAATGAAATAAGATATGATGTTATTAATTTGTTAATGCAGGAAAAGTTTATGGAGCAGCGCCAGAAACTCCTTGCTGATACGGGTCGAGATCAGCTAACGACTGATGAGGAGGATGCTATTTTTGAGTCCGTTATGGATCCATCAGAGCATGGCAAATGATACGGATTTGGCAATCAAGTGGTAAATAATTTATTTTACTGCTTATATGATTTCAGAAGCCTACTACAAATTCATACATGGATGACAATACTCGGTAAATGAAAACATAGGGTTTATAGAAAATTCAAACGGTTTATACTTAGTAATTTTGAAAACAAAACTGAAACCTTTTTGTTTATATTTTTCCATAAATTATTAAAATACTTAAGTTTCTTATATTTTCTAGATATCCAATACATTGTCAGCCTCATTCAGTCTACACTTACATAAACATGCATAAACTAAATTAAATAACATTATCACACAGCTAATCATTCACATACCTGCACATACACTTATAGAGATCACACAGCTAAATTAAATATTTATTGCAGGCCAGCAGTCAAAGACGGGGTTGGCAGACTAGTGCTCAGATCGATCTAGCAGAGATCGAAGATTTGCAGGCTAGAGTGGCCCAGCTGGAGGAGCAGAACCGCCGATAGGCCATACAGACCACACAGTTGCTAGACCAACGTATCGCCGAGTACATGCAGCAGTATGGTGGCCGCTTCCCTTCCTCTGCTGGCTCTGGATCTGGAGGAGAGTGATTGATTGCTTGCTTTTTCAGGTATGTTTTTTTAGTTTTGTATGATTTGATAGACGGTGGAGGTAGTTGTTGATTTTTGTATGATTATGTTTGATACACTTGGTTATGTGGTTGTATGGTGATGTGGATGTTGATGATTTTGTGTTATGTTGTGTATGTATGACATGGTAGAACACTTGTTGTTGGGGTTGTTGTGAATGTTGGAATGGTTATGTATATTATGTATTTTATTTTGATGTAATTTGATGTATTTGTGTGTTTGATGAATTTTGTGTAGTTTGGGTTTTGATATTTGGTTGGAATATTGTATACTGGATTCTGCAGTATCGGTGTAATAGTGTTTGGATGGGAAATGTGGATGGAAGACTATATTGCAGCAGGAATAAAAAAAATACAGCAGATTTCCGACGGCTTCCGACAGCCTATAGGCCATTTTTTCCAACGGTTTCCGACGGCTTCCGACAAGTGTCGAAATCCGTCGGAAGCCGTCGGAGGCCGTCGGAAAAATGTTCGGCGCCCTGTGTCGGAAGCCGTCGGAAACACTACGCCCCGACGCCTTATTTTCCTACGGCATTTTCCGACGGCTTCCGACGGCCTCCGACGGCCGTCGACGGTTTTCTATCGTCGGAAAATGCCTTTTCCCTTGTAGTATATATATATATAGCGAAAGGAATTGAAATTGCACCATGAAAAAATTGAATCAAAAATGACAAAACTGAATGTGAAATGTGCATGCATTTTCTATATTTCAAAGGTCAACAAAGAAAACATTGAACCTTAAGCCAAGCCAAGTATATAATAGTTTATACATTTAGCATCATTCTTTAATATCAGTCGGTGTTATTTCAATATCATTCATGCCTTTGCTGGTCTTACATAGATCATATTGTATCAGCTAACAAATTTGACACTACAACAAAAATACAATTTTACAACACTTAATAGATGTAGTTAATGTATTTTAACAACATTTATGGTTATGTTGTTATATTCACAGTTGTAAAAGATGGGGGATCTTTTACAACATTTATTTAAATGTTGTATAAAAGTTGCAGAAAATTTAGTTACAACAAAACAAAAATATAGTGAAAACACTAAAAAATAAATGAAAAACTATTTACTACGTTTTTTCAATGTTATGAGATAGCCAATCACAACATATTTCAAATGTTTTGATACATTTTTATACGGTAATATATATATGTGTGTGTGTGTGTGTGTGTTGTATATCTACTTTTTCAATGATTTCTATATGTTCTAATTTAATTTCAGCAATGTTTTTCACTTATGGTAGAATCATTATTCGCATCATTTGTAAAAGTTGTGTATTACTTTTATACAACTGTTCTCAAACGTTGTTTTTTATATTTTAATCATATTTAATCAACATTGTAAATACAAGCTAGACAACGATGTTTATATGTTACTCAAACTTCATTTGCATCAGTTGTTGAACATTGCAAAACAAAATTCATACAATTATTTTTAACTGTTATATTTTGTATTACCACAACAAATGCGAATTGTTGTAAATAAATTTTCTACAACGTTGCTTTAACATAAATAAAAATACATTTACTTCATTCAATAAACATTGTGCATTAATATTTTACAACTAATGACATACATTGTTTGTGAATTAACCAACATATTTCACATGTCATGTCTTATATTCCAACAATATTTATAAAGTATTGTAACAATATTTTTACTATAATAACAAAATGTTATTAAATGTCCAATTAAACATTGTAGAATATATTCAAACTATATATATGCACGCGCATACACAAATGACAAAATTGATTAATCTATAAAATTTCAATGAGAAACGCTTAGATGATACATAGGACAATACATTGGATCAACTATTTACTAATAAATAAAACATTACATGAGTCAGCAAAAAGTATTTTGCGGTTTGGAAGGCTTAAAATACCAATGAGAATCTAAATATTAATTAGAAAAAAATGCAACTGCTTGAAACAAAAATATGGCGATGATGAAAGCCTTCTTCCTAGAAGCACCTTTATTTCCTGCATTACGTGCAACATAAAAATTTAATTAAAAATTAACCAGTGTGATGTACTATGATAATAAAAAAAACGAGATAAACTAGGAGAAAAAACAAGGTGAGAATTGAAAATATCTAACATTATGTTAACTTGACCATGTTCTACTGGGTTGGTCATGCTTCCTACATTTCTAATACTATGTGAAAAATACATGACCCTGAAAAATAGTTTCCACGATTGAATTTTACTCCATACGCAATTCACTATGTGAGCATCTCCCATGCTATGTGAGCTTTTATATATATAACATGATTTTTCCCAACATCTTCCATTTTCACATCAAGTTATTTATTATATATGGTTACTACACTTATGGTTACTACACTCATGATTCAGCCTGCATGTCTATTTTGATGACTTGAATAGGATTTAAAAACATAGTGTCAATATCTTTTCTTTTACATATATAAAACTTTTCATGGTTAAGCTATTGGTTTTGTACCAATCATCTTTAAGTTCCATTTGTGCTATCATGTCCCAAATATTGAATTTAATGCAATGTTGTCTAATTAAATACATATAATTTAGATTTGTAATACAATGCATAAATTTAATTTGTGGTGGATCCATACATATAACATCAATGTTACCTTGCAGTGTTATATCTTCTCTTATCATATAACATAAATTATAATAGCACTATCATATTTTAAGCACTCTTATCATGTATTAACATTTCTGCTACAAATCAAATACAATGTTTAGAGGTGTATTTCCCCTATTTTAATTGTTAAACTGCTTTTTAGTTTAGAATTACCTAATTTCTTTTCATTCTAAAGCATTAGATAACATGTTTTGCATCTCTACCTTCTAGACTATCACCCTTGTTTTTGTGTTTTACCCTTGCAATTTATATTATTAGATTTTGCAAGTTATCTTATCTTTTCATATGTTAGTTTTGAGCTGTGTGCATGAAAACTTTTACTCACATGATTGAAAATCAATTCTTTTTTTATAATCTTACACATCAATGTTTTCCATCCGTATCGCAACTATAAATCTGCACCATGGGAGTGCAAACTGCTTTTCCTAAGAAGGTTTCGTTGTCTTCTTCTTAATGCGCACAGTGTTTTGGGCTGCGTGATTGAAAACTTTTACTTGTATGGTTGAAAATAAATTGTTTTTGTATAATTTTACATCAACGATTTCCATCCATTGTCCAGCTATAAGTCTACACCATGAGAGTGCAAACTCCTTTTCCTAATAAGGTTTCATTGTTTTCTTCTTAAATGCGCATAACGTATCTATTAAAAGCAAATTAACAAAAATCAATTCATTTTATTGTTTTGTTAATGAACCGTAATTATAAGAGTTTTAAGCCTTTTTTTAGTATTAACATAATCTTATGCAAACAATTATGTCTTTTATTAAAAAATGATAGTAAAATTTGTGCATGTGGAAGATGGTTTCTCAACGTGTAATGCGAAAAAAAAAAATATCTTTATACCAAGTGACCACATTAACATTTAATTCATGATCTATGTATGAGATTGAAATTTTAATGCATTGTACTTCCATTGGTTCTTAATTTTTATAAACTTAAATTTAGTCAAATTATATAATTAAACTGCAACATTTAAGGTTATCGTAGCAAAAATTATAGAAAAAAGAGCTCCGTTTGATAACATATCATATCAAACATAGCAAAAATTAACCTCATATGTTTATTAAATGACCAGGCCATGTGTATTAGATAAAGTATATTATTGGTAGTGCAATATTATTTCTAAAAAGAAATAAGAACAAAAGAGTCTATAATGGTGCAAAAAATATTTGGAATTACTTTCAAATATAATTTGTTAGTTAAGAGTGTGGTACAGATCTATAGATGCTATGGTATCTGTAAATTCAAAAAATAGAAGAAAAAAAGTAGTTTTAGGTAGTATGAGACATATTTGTAAAAAAGATATATTTACGTAAGAAGAGAAGGTATAACATTGGAAGGTAACATTGATGTTATGAGAAATAATTACATAAGATGAGAAGATAAATACATATAACAAGGATATAATTACACATACTGTATTTATGTTATGAGATTCTGGAATATCATTTTTGGGTAATGTTGGTATTCAATGATAGTTCCTTAAAACATAGCATATATATTTTAAGCTTATTGCATTTAGTTTCGAAACTTCAGTTCTTTTGAATTTTGAAATATGTAATTTTGAATTTCAGTTCTTCCATAATAGTTGTTTTCTGAATCAACACTTCAGTTCTTTTAAGATGGTGAATTAATGTATAAAAAAAAATTAGGTTAGTTAATAACTCTTAACTTTATAAGTTGGTACTAATAGTTGTGTCTTGACCATGAATGAAACTAGGAAATACTTGTTGAAAATATTATATGAAAATTTTGGTGTGGCATACCTTAATCAACTTGAGAATTACTTCTCTTGTGGGGTATTGTAGTTATTGTTTTGCTTTTCCGCTGTTTGTTGGCGGTTTTGATCTTTTGCAGTCCTTCGCAATTCCTTGTTTCTTGTTTTCTTGTAAGCCATCAGAGAAAGGCGTTTTTTCTCCATTTATTTATATATTGCTTTCCATATAAAAAAAAGATACTTCTCTTGTGGGGTATTTATCTTTCATTCTTGGCAACCCACTGTTTTCTTTTTAATGGATCCCCACATTCATTTGGTTATATTACCAAGTTATAACATGTTTTTTTAATACATTTCTTTTTTAGCGATTAAACCTTATTGCATGTGCTCTTAAAGTTTGCAATACTGAGTAACAAGTTCAAGCAGAATAAGATAATCATAAGAAAGGTTAATATACCTATTATATTATTGGATAGGAGAAAAATAGTTTTATGGGAATTAAATAGATTAATGGTTGTAAGAGCATCTCCAACAGTTTGGAGTGCGGAAATTCGATTTTCCACACTCCAAAATGTTGGAGCCTGTTGAACAGGCGCCTGGGCATCAGGCGCCTGTTCAACAAGCGCCAGGGCATCAGGCGCCTGTTGAACAGGCGCCCGTGTTCAACAGGCGCCTGTTTCAACAGGGCCCACTATTGCTAGGCGCCTGTTGAACAGGCGCCTGAAGGTGAGGCGCCTGGCAACAGGCGTCTGTTAAACAAGCGTCTCTCTCTATCCTGTATTCCCACCCCGAACCCCCTACTTTCTGCACTATTGTAAATTCTCACCCTCTGTTGGAGATGATTTCGGGTGCGGATTCGAGAATTGTAACCTGTTGGAGATGCTCTAAGAACTTACATTAAAGAGGTCTTTAGTTTGTACCAATAACTAGTTTTCCAATCCTTCAAGTATTGAGATATTGCAAGCCTACAAACATGAAATAAGGAACACATTAGTATAAACAATAATATTATTGCTATACCAGTACGTAGGCATGCCCGTGGGCATATATAGAAAAATGAGAGAAATTCATTTTGTTATTCCAAGATGTTTCTTTGAAATTAAACATTGTGTTCAGAATAGCTTTATATCCAATAGACTTTCTTTTCCAGGTTTATTATGTACACATTCAATAAGGAGGCACGTAATTGAGAAAAATTATAATTTGATGTAAATATGGCCACTAAAAGTAAAGTCAAGTGACTTTTAACTACTATATTTTCTATGTAGCTTGATCATATATTATGCTAGAATATTCCTAGTTAGTACTTCAACTAATGAACTCAAAGGTCAAATGCCTTGGCTAAGTGATAATGCTAATATCCTCACCAATTTCATCTAATGGTGTCAGTTTACTATCTGCATCATTGCATCCAAATAGTGTAGACAAACATGATACCTACAAAATATATATAGTAGTATGAATTTTGGCCTTAGAATCAGCAAACAATCTGTACAATTTTCAGAGCGCATACGTATATTGAAGATACCAGCCAAATTGTCCCTTAACGGTTAAAAATCATTTACGCAATACACACTGAATATTTAATTTAAATTAATATTAACTCTACAATCGTTCATACACATGTTGGAGCATAATAGAGCAAGAGATGTTGCTCCTTCCAGTTAAAATAACATGGATTAAAGATGGAAAACATGGGCATGAAAAATGACAAAAATAACCTTTTTTAATGTATTAATTAATTATTTGCTGGGATATCTTAGGCATTATATAAAAGGCTCTACTCCGACTCTTTGATCATGAGTTTTGCTTTATAGAATAAGATATAGGCTTTATAGAATAAGATATAGGAAACAAAAACATAGCAATAAAAAATCGCATGAGTCAACCTTTAACAAGTACTTTTTACTCTTACTAGCCTTTTATAAAATACTAAAAGAGAAGCATATAAATAAGTCCACTAAAAGTTACAGCTGCAAATTAAAATTATTTAAATCATAACGTGAAATAAAATTAACAATCAAGTAGAATAATGATCTAATTCAGGAAGCTTACACAATCATATACACGTGCAAGTGTGTGATCATAAATGAAATGTAGGCCATATTATTTTCACTGACACTTAGAAATAATAATCCAAAATCATTATGCATTGATGATATGATATGAAAAAGATCACATTGAATTTATTTACTTAATTTTGCAAAAAAGAACATGAGTAACTAAACATAACAAATAAACAAATTTCTTATGTATATCAAAACAATTTAAGTTGAATAAACAAAACGTGTTGCATCAATTCATGAACTTGGAGTTTCATCAAAATGTTATTAAAATTAGTATAGCGGTTATAAACGAACTTCAATAATCAACATTTAGAAGTTGTTATAATCAATCATTAGTTCGATAAAAGTGGGTACAAATAAGAATGCCAAGTTTGTAAAGATAAAAAGAACAAAAATATGGAAAGCAATGTAAAAAGGGTAGAACTTTGAAATGGACTAAAGGTTCTACACTATTGATACATCAGCTTAGATCTGTTCATTCGATCTGATAAAAATTATATATGCCAGTATATGTTATGCAAAATGATATGATCTTGTTTCAACCTAATACACACACACACACATAAATATATATATATATATATATATATATATATATATCATATGCATGAAAAAATATTAATTCACATATGCTTCATTCAGTTTGAAAAAGTATTAAAAAAAGACTTCATTAAGTCTGAAAAGAAAAGATTCTTCATCACTTCTTATAATTAATAGAGATTCTATGCATGAGAAACACAATTAATTCAAATAAAGGATACCCTAACTACTAGGAACAATGCAACAAAAAAATTAAAATATTATTCACTACCACTACTAGAAAACACTGCAGTTTCCTACATAAAATTTCCGACGTCTTTCCTACGCCAAAAGGCGGGGCGTAGGGTAGGCGTAGGAAACTGGTAGAAAGAGGTAAAGGCGTAGGGAAGACGTAAGGAAATTTCCTACGCTTTTCCTACGCCAAATTCAACACGTAGAAAAAAAATCGAGGCGTAAGTAAGGTGTAGGAAATCGTTTATACTAAAATGATAATGTAGAAAAGGCGTAGATAATCTCCTACGCCATTTCCACGCCTTTGTTAATTTTATACAATTCCACATTGACGTAGGAAAGACGTAGGAAATTTCCCACGCCGTCCCTACGCATGCAATTTTTTTTTTTACATTAATCACCTTATACTTCCTTCTCCTACCTCAGTTTTTCACGAATAAAAAAAAACCCGATGCTTGAACCCAAAAAAACTAGGGTTTCAAAAATCAACGCCTTCTAAATAATCATCGCTGCATACTCGGCTATTCCATCAGCCATCGTCGGCTCATCCTTGCCTCCTACGCGATATTTTCTACTGTTGGTTTGAAGTCTTGCTACAGTCTCTTTATACTGCCACTGCTAATTAGGTATGCGAATTTCTTGTTCTGAGTTGTCTAATTTTCTAAAATTAAGTCGCCCTTTTACTGCTTATTAGTTATTAGTTATTGCTAATTAGTTATTGGAGCAACAGGCGTGAATTTCTTGCTAATTAGTTATTGGAGCAACAGGCGTGCTTGGTCAAGAACTCGTAAAATTCAGCCTCTCTTTCGGTCATCAAACATTTGCCCTAATCAGAGATCAAACATTCAACGATCCCAACAAATCACAACTTATTCGCTCCTTTCCTCTTAATGGAGTCACTCTCCTAAAGGTAATGGTTTGTAAGCTAATTGATTTGTCAGGACAATTTCTTAGTGAGTGCACTTCTATATGAAAGAAATCCGTTCGGAGAAATGTGTTGTCGAGCACTATGTTTCGTGTAGGATTCAATTTTATATGTAAACGCGGTACATTGCTTAAACACATGAGTTAAATGTGTTTAAGGATTGGAATTAAAAAATTCAGAAACTTAAGAAATGGTGTTGGAGGGGTAGTGGCATGGAAGGAGAGCAGGCCCAAAGGGAGACTCAGAGGACTGCCATTCCCAGCTCCATTTTCACGTAGGCTGCCAATTTTATTCTTTACATGCTCAATTTATACATATGTCATTTTTGTGATACAGTCATTCAAAGCGGTAATAGTGTTACTATCTTTTAGGAGGTTACATGTTGGAGATCTACATTTTTGAATTTTATTTTCATTTTTGTTCACTTTTTCATGTTTACTTTGTTTAAATATATAATTTTTGACTTTCTTGAAATGAACTTATCGACATTTTTTCTGGTTGTCTGAACTATTGGTTACCGACTAGACCTATCTTATAACGCTTCTAAATCCTAATGCTTATGATGTAAATTGCTCAGCTATGATATGTTTGGTAATGATATGTACACTACTGATACAGATTTTATTAACAGCAACCGAGGTTCCATCTTTTCCATCCATCTCTGCTTTTGAGAATGATGCTTTGGGGATTGAGTTTGATTTTACAAAGCCCGCAGGAAAACAGCAAGTTACAGTGATTAAGGCCACTTTTGTGAATTTGACCTCTGATGCTTTCACAAATTTTATATTTGAAGCAGCTGTTCCAAAGGTAATAATACAAATGAGTTGGAGTGCAATGTACGGTTAAGCTTTTGATGATCTTGCTCCTATACTGATGTAGATGTATCATAAATATAAGTCTACATGTTTCTAAATCTGTTTTGTGTTTGTTTTGTTAAAAGCTAAGTTGAGAATCGAGATGTTGAAACATGGTGTAAAGTAACATGAAGTGAACATCATTACTTAATTGCTATTTTTGTTAGTTAAGGATCTACAACGTTCCACTGGTTGTTTATTGCAGTTTATCCAGCTTCATTTGGATCCAGCAAGCAGCAGTACTCTTCCTCCCAATAACGCTGGCTCAATAACTCAGACTCTTAACATTAACAAATAGCCAGCATGGTCAGGTAACTGTTTTGCTTTGCTGCTTTTCTTTTGTTGGAGACCTTGAATCTCTGCTCGCTGAATACAAAGGCTGAGTAGCCAACCGTAGGAGATGTTCTAATGGTTATGCTGAGCCACTTTAAAAATTGGCCTTTTTTTTTGCATTTTTGAGATTTATTGATTGTTTATTTGTTGTTTGTTTGTTGTGTTATTTTTTTTTAATTTGTTATTATCATACAACAACAAGTCAAAGTGTTAAGATCAATTTTTATGCTTAAGATCTAGAATCAAAAAGGAACACATAGGTATGCAAGTTGATCCAGTGCTTGTTTTGTTAAGGTTGTCTTCATTTCCATCTAGATATATTTGGTATTGCCATAATAGTGCACTATTTGCTGTATCATTACAGTTATTCTTCTCATCATTTCTAAAATGAATATCATATATGTGCCATACTTAAATTTGATATATCGTTAAAGTTATTCTTCTCATGATTTCTGAAACTGCACAATGTGAGCATGTATTTATGTTTTTGTTCTTGTATTTGGAAAATCACAAATACAGGCACAATATCAAGCTAGAATTGAAGAATTGAAAAGTCAAGGCACAGTAATTTCGTATGATGTCGAGGAAGAAGTATTCGACAAGCTTACCGGTGCTATAGCTAAAAGAAAGGACCGTAGGCCATATTATGGCAATATCCCTGGAGTAAGTATTTAAACTTTCAACAAAACATTATTTTAATTAGTTTAAAATGCAGAAATTGATGCAATATTTGATAAAATGCAGAAATACAAAGACACTACTTATAACATCAATAAGGGAGAAACACAGACTAGAGCCAAACTAGAGGAAAAGGTGGAGCGTCAAGAAGGGGAGATTCAAATGCTGAAGATGCAGTATGAACAACTCACCGAGATGCTTCGACAGCGATTTGATGAAGAGTCGAACGATCGTCAAGAGTAATGAGGGTATTGAAAACTTTTTAATGGTATCTGTATGATGTCATGTATCATGAACATATTATCATATTATTTTAACATATAGGAACTTGATTAATATTGTTTGACTTTGTAATATGAATGAGATATTTGTTTTTTGAATTAAAGATGAATGGTTTGACGTTAATCTTTTTGTTGGAATGTGTATATATATAAAATAAGTTGATTTTAGTTTCTATTTAATGTGGTGAAATGAAATAGAATAGTAATATATCAAAATTGCTTCAGAAAAGGCGTAGGGAAGGCGTAGGTAAATGAAATATTAATGCAGCAAAAAGTCGTATGCATGGCGTAGGAAAAACATTAAAAACACAGGCGTAGGTAAATCGTGGATAAATGAATGGCGTAGGAAAGGCGTAGGAAACAACCCAACGGATGGCGTAGGTAAAACGTAGGTATTTTATTAGCTACGCAAGTTTACCCACGTCAAAATTGGCGTAGGTGTTACGTAGTTAATGCATTTACCTGCGCCCCGCCTACGTCAATTTGGCGTAGATAAACCGCAGTTTTCTTGTAGTGTACCGAATTTAGATTGATTGCATCCTTAAAAGAATGCTTGGAGCATGATTGGTCCAATACACACAAATCATAAAGCTTCTTTTATTAGAATATGGATTTGACGATATGGTTTAGCAATTATGTGTTTTGCAGCTCGATAAAAGTCTGAAATGTAGATTCGTTAGGTAACAATTTAGTTTCCTTTATCGACATTCTCAGTTAAGTTTGAGCTCAAACTATGACTAACTTATTATCTCATTTGATGTATTATAAATTTGAGTGACTTATAACTGAAATATGCAATGAACACATGAAATTTCACAGCTACCAAATTGTTAAATTGCAGCCCATGCATTTGTTTACATGAATATTTGTGTAGTTGGGCGATATAGGAACCAATGCCCTACTATCATAAATGTAGATCACTTTAAACAAATTTCATTGATAATTCGATGCCAAAATGTCTTGAAAGCTATGAGTTAAAAACGACTAAAAGTAATCCGACCGTGAAGATGAGTGACAAACATTTCCAAAATAACATAGAAAATTCTATCAGAGGAAAGAAAAAAAAAGGGTCATCATTTTTTCATTGGAAGGTGATTTCATTATTCAGATTCATATGGCTTAATGAAATGAACTTATGAATTAATGCATAGTTCATTATGCTCCTTTATAAATCATTTGAGGAAAAATCATTCTTGTTATTATTATGCTAAATATTTTGCATTCATTCTATTTAAAATAGATGATTCAATCAAAATACACATATGTAAGATGCCTTGCTCATGAGTTATGAACACCTATAAAAATTTTGGTCTGGAGAATCTTGTGGTACATGTATACTAAGAAAGGCTTTCGAATCTTTTGGTTCATGATGAAAATCTCATAAGTGTTCATCATTCTATTATAAAATTCTAAGTTAGTATTTAACTCAATTGGGAAACATTAACGAATTTGTGGAATGGAAGCATGAGACCATGCAACTCATATGACGAGAGAAAAGATATTTAAATAAAAGACTCAACTTAATCAAAACCCATAAACATGCATTTTAAATTGGATTGCAACTAATCTTTGTAAATTTTAATTAATTTCTTATCAGATTTTTTCTTCCTCGGTATGCAGTTATCTGCTTCATTGCAAGAATTATCAAATCACACTAAAACCTATAGAGGATTTAGACTATTTCATATTATTATTGCTCTGATGAAACATAAAGTTTAATTAGTACTTTAAATTTATTGATCCTATAATTGTTAGTATGTAAACTTCCATGTTGAGTCCAAAATTACCCGAACCGGTACCTAATTTTATTTTATTCATGAATTGTAGAGCATTCCAAAGGATTACAAGTAACTAGTGTGCTTCCCATCGTTCGTATAACCAATGCTTCGATTTACGTTAGTCAGAACACGATCCTTACTACTAAAAGGCTTTCCATAAGATATTTTAATTTTACTGGAACTCATGTTAGCATGCAACTGAAAAGATGATGGAAGATTCCTTTTTCCCAATTTATACAATGTTTATAGTTTAGTAATTTAAATTTACTGATGACTATAAATGATTCACGTTTTTACTTTTCCACTTCTGTTTAAATGATCATTGATAGCATGGAAACCTCAGCATACTACATCATACTGATGGTGTTATCCTCAAAAGATATTAAGCACAATGAGCTTTTTTTCATCTCTTGTACTGATATCAGGCATCATTTGCAATCCACTATCACAATTTTTGTTGACAATGTCCATTTTGTCACCTGAATGGGAGCAAAATTAGAAGTAGAAGCCAAACTTGGGTCCAGCTTTTACATGAAAGAAGTGCAAAGTAAATTAGAACACAAAGGCAGTATATCTCAATATCATAATAGTCAAGTTCATTCTGATAAGTTTAAACTAAATAAGCAGTAGAAAGAGGCATTAGTATGTATATAATTAGCCAAAATATATGTTATGAAAGGTATGCTCTTCAGATCAAGTTTATTACATTTGTAGTCATATTATAGTGTATGTTTATAGGTTCTTAATACATATTTAATGCCTCAAACAAATAGCATCTTCAAATTGTGTATTATCAAATGTGATATTTTCATTTCTTAAAACAAAAGAAGGCAAATTATTACTCGTTTAATTAATGTTTACATTGCTATTACCAATTTTCAATAACAAATGGAAAAAAAAGTTAATATAAAGAATCCAGATTCAAACGCAGAAGTCACTATAAACATTTATATTTAAAATAATGGGAAGTGACTCTTCATTTAAGAACATGACAAACATGAATTCTAAACAAGAAAAATAATCGACAAGCAACATTCTTCACTTTACGCCTCAATCGCCTGTATCATTCAAAGATGAAACCCAAACCCCTGGTTCTATCTAATAGCCATCTATTTGAAACTAGACAAAGATAATGGATTCTTAAGAAAAAATTATAAGAAATTGAGGATGAGGAAGTGCCTTTTTGGATTATATGTTTATGTATTTTGCAAAAGGTTGAGAGGTTTGTTTATGATAATAAAGACACTTTTGTTTTTATGAATGTTGCCAGTATTGAAGCAATATCTCATGCATGCAAAAAATGCATGTTTTTGATATACAATTTACATGTCCAACTATGTAATTTGCAATAGATTCATTACTTACAAATCATACTAGCCAAACACAAAAATTAACTTTATCCAACTTAGAAGTCAAAATACATTCAAATTTTTTTACTTATAATTTACTATTTAAAATTACTTTTAAGGAGTTTTGAAATAAGTTGTTGCCAAATGGGTTATAATTTAAATACTTCAAAATGAGTGTGCTTAGCTAGTTCTTACTCATTAACAGGACAAACCTTCATCATTCAGATTACAAGCATTCTTTTGACTTTTGAGTTATCCTAAGTTTCAAAATAAGAGGCTAATCAATGAATGTGACAAGGAATTTCTTTCAAAGATATTACACATACTACTATATAAATTCTTTACATGTTAAGTAAATCAATAAAACAAAGTAGTTTCTTTCGCATTATTATAAGAGAGTTATTTCAAATTATAACTATGTCATCAGCGACATTTTTAAGATGCTGGTGTACTTAATTCTTTACTCCAAATTATACAGATGAACCAATATCCTACAAATTAATAGTCTATTTACATAAGAACACTCACACGACTGCTGGGACATATACATCAGAACCGAGATTAACCATAGATCTTAGCCATGTTATTCCATTCTTCTGTGGATTCTTAATACTTTTCTTCAAATCTTGGTCTAACAAACGAAGTAGTTAAGACAATAAGAAAAATAATAGGTTTAAAATTTTGTGACTGTAGGAAAGAATTGAAAGGACACAACACTTTCTGCTGCTCAAACACCTTATCCTGTTGAGTAATGGCCTTGACTAGGTCAGGCTTCAATCTGCAATCAACGAATTCTTCGAACTTCTCCACCTTTTCTTATTCATTTGATCTTCCGCAATTAATTCATCAGTCGATTTTGGAGTTTTTCCTCCCTTCCTTGCTTACTTCAAGATTCAGTAATTATGCAGAATTCATCATGTAGCACTGCAGTTGCAGAGGACGGATGGTGATTGCTGAGGCTGTGGAGAACACGCTGGTGTAAAGAGGTCAGAGAAGTGCTGAGCGGCGGTGTTGTGGCAGGAGGGTTAGAGGGTTAGGTGGAGAGATATTATTTAAGAGTATGGAGGACGACGAAGAGGAATGATTTTTCTAGGGGTTTCTGTAGTTGGTGAGATGGTGAAGGAAATGAAAGTACAATAAAACAGTAGCAGCCAAAATGAAATTTTAGCTGTTGGTCCTTTTTTTTTGAATAATTTGTTTTTTTTCCGGTTGTAGATTTATGACGACTGGGTGCAGGATGATATTGATATTATTTGTCACAAAATATTAGTTATGATTCTAGGATCCATGATAGATCTGTAACTGATTTGTAATAGATTAGTCATTATATGTAATAACTTGTATTTTATGTAACAAAAGATCGTAAAATATTATTTTAAAATTCAAATTGGGTCATATGAGGCTATAACTTTTGTATAGTAAAGATGTACCAATTTTCGCCCATAAAATTTTTATTAGATAGTTTTGATCCTCAAATCTTGTAAGGTCTATAATTTTTTATATTAGCCTAATTGGGTCTTGAAACCACTTCCAAGTAGAATATTTGATGGTTTCTTATTCCATATAGTGGTCATAATACATTTTTAGTCTTACGGTTTTGAAGATATGACCATTTGAAGTTTGGACTGTTTTTAGGATGATTAATTAGCGGGTATTTAGAGGTAGATTAGTGAGGCCCATTAGTTCATCTTGGGATTACTGCCTAATACATCTGGATCTAACTCCTCTATTCACTTTATCATTTCTGAAAACATTCTCAAAGCTCCATTGATCCTCCTTGGACCAAAATATTATCAAATCTTTACTTTAATTAGCCAAATCAACTGATTAAGGCGAGATCAACGAAGGGAATCTCTCTTGGGTCACGTGAATTATACGTTGGGAGGCATGTATTTGCTGGTTAGATATGATTCATCTCGTTTTTGGATGAGTTCTTCATTTGGATGAGTGGTTTATATCCCTAACTTTACTACGATTGTCGATTTAGTAATGAACGATAGTTTAAATGGTTTTTAAATGATAAAACATGTTTTATGATATCAAAAACTTACTATGTTTTTTTAAAACGATAATAAATGATTTAATATGGATTTTGGTTCGTTTTAGCCATTTTCCTGTACCGATCGTCGTTTTTTATACCGTTCATTGGATTTCACGTGGATTCATTTTTTATATTGGTTTTCTTTGATTCTTAACCATATATATGTAATAGTGCTTGCTTGATTGTTGTATAGATGAAAATATATGTTGTTTGCATGTATAAATCCTTTGTTTGCTTACATTGACATCTCATACTTTGACAAGGCGTCAAACTCCACAACATATTCCGAGACTGACATCTCTCCCTGCTTGAGATTAGCAAATTTTCTAAACAAAACTAATTTCTAAGCCACCGAAATAAACTTCTCCTCAAAACCCGTCTTAAACCAATCCTAAGAAAACTGGTGTTCTGGAGTAGCAATAGTGACAACATTCCACCAATTCATAGCTAGGCCTTGAAGCTATCTTGAATCTAACTTCATCTTCATAACGTCTTCCACCTCCATATCACCAAAGATGTGCTCACAAATATCTAACCAATCTTGCACTTCTATGGCCGACTCCGTCCCATGAAAGGGCTTCCCTCCAAGAGTAGAATAATCTTTGCTTGGCTTGGCAAAATCAGCCCTAGGCGCTTGCACTGAAGCACCTCCACCTATCACCATTCCAGGAGCATTCCTCATCATATTAGCCATCATAGTATTGAACATGGCTTGGACATTGGGCATAGCAGCTCCTAATCCCGCTCCTTCCTCTATTGCTGAAGCAGAATTCCTCATAGCATTCATTGTATGCATGCGACTTATACTATGTAATATATTACTATATAGTTTTGAAAATCAAACTTATAAAAAGTGCACACTCTCTCGTACACACACACACACACACACACACACACTCTTAATCTAGTCTAAGGTGATAAAACCTTCCCTATCTCTATTGGATCATGATATCAACTCTGGTTAATCGTGTATCCTAAGCTCTAATACCAAATGTGACAACCGCCCTATACCATCGGCACAGATAGTATATAAATAGTGCACTATCTGTCCCCGATTGATATATGCCGATCATCAAGGTTGAACTAAACCAACACAGCATATAACCTGTCGTATATCTCACAGTGCATGGACAAAATATAATACCACATATACAATAGAAGAGATAATGATAACAATGTGAACATACCATCGTCATCATAGTATAGTATCCATAGAGTTATACATCAATAGTAAAGATTACACAACAGTAGTAAACTCAAATAAACTCTCAACAAATAGTAATAAACAAGCACTATTACGGGCTCCACAGTGTTGCTCAACGGAATAAGCATATACTCCATATATGTATATAATATGAGATAGCTCTATCCAGCTCATCCTCCTTATAGCTACCGCATCATCTAGACCTGTTATCTAGTCTACTCATTTAAGAGTACCCAAGATAATAAGAGGCAAACATAAAACCTTAGGTCAGACAACAGTCTGATGTGAGCGGTAATGAGTCTAAAAATACTAAATAGGTAAATATGGTAAGGAACAAGAGTACATGAGCCATACCTGACCTCTCCTTGCAACCAAAGAGTTAGCATACAACACTATAATATGCTACTCCATAATATCATTAAGATATACCACAAACCAAATAAAGGATATCAGTTTTCCAGGTGTTCCTATCTCCAATACCTACTTCCCTTGATACCTATGAGTGATAGCATACTAAAGAGAGCAACCCAAGCAACCATAGCATCCATAGCATCCATCAAACAATCCTAACTATCACTCCATGTGCTCTAAATATATGATAACTCGTATGACCCCTAAGCCAGGGACTAATGGAAATCCCAGTTCTCTGTTGTACTCTCGTATCTCGCAACCCAAAGTTGGATACGTGTCTTGCAACCCAAAATTGGACACTAGACCTAAAGCTATAGGTCCAGGGTATATAGGTCCCTTCTTTGACCCATGGGCATCCCCACTTACAATACCCCTATTTCGAGTACAACTGAAAACTCTCGGAGTCATCAACGATTCCTTAGCACATACGCCCGAGCCCATCTTTGCTCCGTTTGGATACCGAGCCCTTCTTGCTCAATCCAGTTTCCATTATTCACGAGGAATCCTTCCACATTCCCCGATCATATGGCCCATCCCAACTTGATGCGAATGAGCCAACACCTCCAACACGATCTACATGACCTCTAATTCACCTCCAGAAGTTCCATCCCATTTGGACTTAACCCTAGAAGTTGGTACCGACCTCCCAACTCAGCCCCGACCTCTCCACATAACCAATCTATGGCTAAGTTTTCTTCCACTCCTTGCTTGCTTCTAGTACTCCATGCCCAGATGCTTTGACCTAGACTACTCTACACAAATCAAGTCGTCATTGAACAAGTCCTTTCTTCAAAGCACCCTAGCTCATATTCTAGAAACAAGTCGGTATAACTTCCAACACTTAGCCAATCACCAATCCATCACCTTAGGTAACCTCCACTAGCAATATCCTTGCTCTTCCCAAAACCACCGACTTGTTGAACGAACCCACAGAACTCGGTACCGACCTCTCATGTCGGTGCTGACTTCTGTGCTTAGAGAATCTGGGCCTATGACTTGAACCCTAAGCCCATCCAATACTCCAGAGCCTCCCCTCCAAGTTTCGTCTAATTCCGACCAACTTTGCCTTCGATTTTCTCAATTCTCCGACCTAACATTTTATGCAATCAAAACACAAGTAAACAATATCAAATCATTTCATCCAATATAGAATAACAAGCAATTTCATCTAATCAAACATGCAATCCATCAAAATAAGACAAACAAATCAATTTCTAACATAGATCTACATACAACATGAATATACGAGCATAAGCAAGGGTGATTTCTAATCAATCTAGATCATATACATAGTTTATCATGTAACTAAAGTTAGAAAAGGTTTTATGGTTAAAAATTGATTTAAAACATGTTAAATCCTATGATTCTACCATATAACCATGCATAGTATAGTGAGAAGGCATAAACCACTAACCGAGTACCAAATTCAACCAATATGAATGTAGATCCAATCCGGACAGCAATGGAATGCACTTCAAATCAAGCAAATCGATGATCTCTATCTTCTAGGTGATGATATAATCTCTAATCCGCAATCTAGTTTAATTTAGGGAGCAATTTGAGTAATTTTGGATGAAATTAGGATGGATCTAGGGCTAATTAGGGTTTAGACCTGATTTAGAATGAGAGGGGCTTAAATTTGAATCTTCAGCCCTCTATTTATAGTATTATCTAATTAGACTAATGGACTCACTATTGAGCTTAATTAATAACACACTAATCTTGGCCAGCAGCTTTAAAAACTTAAAATAGACATAACTTTCTAAGCGTAAGTCCGTTTTTCTATTATGACCATTCTACAGAATGGGAAACTATCATCCTGAAGCAATGAAACTAATTTGAGATCCTAATTCAACTCCTATTAATAGTTATATTCCAAAGAAAGTTCTCATGATAAAATAGTCACATTAAAATTCTGGAAAAATCATTGGTGTGTAAAATGTATCTAAGAGTCATATTCCAAAATTATAGAATCATACGACCTCATACGAATAAAATAAAATAAAATATTTTTGATCCTACGATACATAAAATATGTGTTGTTACATATGTTATGTTACAAGACATTACAATGTTAAGTAGAAGTTATTAAACTACTGCTTTTACAATATTTACAATTTAGTGTCTTTATTATGAAATTTAACATCGCACTAAAGTTATAAAACATATTTATAATAAGGTTAATAAAATATTGTTGAAATACAAGAACTAACCACGTTTACCAAAAGTTATCAAACATAAAATCATGAACAATGTTAAAAAAATACTGTCTTAACTACAAATACAGTAACATCATGCAAATATTGTAAAATAAAAATAAAACAAGAATATACAATAGTCTTTTGTTATTGTTTAACATTGATTTTACAACATTCGATAAATATTGTTAAATACAATAAAATAACAATATTTAAAAAGCATCATTTAATTTACAAATTTAATGACATTACATATATATTGTGAGAAAACAAATTAAACATAATGTGAAAAAACCATTGTAAAAAATAATTTTCTATAATTATTTAGACAAATGTTGTTGATACCTTTTGTTTACAACATTAATACAGAGAATGTTATTTGGAAAAACCTAGCACGATATATTTTTAAATAATGCTGCGAAAGGTCTACCAATTTTACAACATTTTGGTCAACTGTTGCAGAATCAACGTTGTAAAATGGTATTTTTGTTGTAGTGTGAGATTGCACTTATAAATTTTATCATCTGCAAATGTGTAATGTATGTATATCAGAGACATTGAGACAA
Organism: Allium fistulosum; assembly: GCA_030737815.1. NCBI lineage: Eukaryota > Viridiplantae > Streptophyta > Magnoliopsida > Asparagales > Amaryllidaceae > Allium > Allium fistulosum. The sequence continues at coordinate 220,372,108 of CM060902.1, forward strand.
AACTGCATGTCATAGTCCATTTAATAAGTTTTTTATATGATATATATAAATTCTAACATGGAATGAATACGGGCCTCAAATTTATTATCTTTAAAAACTAGGCCAATTCTACCACCGATTCCCTAAACCGCATAATTAACAAATTTGCACCCGCTCACCAAAAATTCAATCGTGCCCCCTTCAGAAGCATTGAAGATTGAATATAATTCGAAACAATATGTTAATAAGTTCTTTACGAAATTTATAGGAATATTTTGAATATATAAGTTGTAAACATACCTTTTTCTATGAGTTGAAAATACTTTTTTGAATATTTTGTTATATATTTATGTGTCTATACATTTTAGCTTGTTTACGATATTCTAGTATCACCGATATTGATTTAGTAAAGAACCTACTTGTTTTATTAACTACATGTCCTAGCACAATGACCCATGAAAACAAAATTGTAATCAACAATTCAATTAAATATAATATATTTCAATCTTAGGAAATGCCAAAAATGACGAATCATTCTAAACCTTAAAGTGACATCCAAGTAGATTTATGACACTAGCACCTAGACTATTGAATTAAATCTCAATTTCATTGATTATTAAGCTACTAACATACCTTAAAGTAGACAAGCACCATTGTCCTAGTGGTTAAGTGATTCGACTTTGGTGCGAGAGGTCACAAGTTCGAAACTTGTGTAGCGTGATTCGAACATTTATTGACACATGATTTGTGGTTTGTTGTCCCAGCGACATGTTGTATCTAAGTACCATTTCAAAAAAAACATACATTAATGTAATAATTATAATTAATAATTGACATTAAGCTATGGTTAAATGGACTAATTAGGTAATATTTTATGTGGTAACTTGGGAGAAAGTATATAAGATCAATATCATACTTGTGTCAAACAAATTAAATCAGCATGTAGTTGTACATATCTTCAAACAAACCAACAAGGTAAGCCTCAACGGCCTCCCGAAGAGCAGCTATGGTACCGCTCTGGAATCTTAGATTAGTCTTGAAATCTTATGCGATTTCGCGGACCAATCTTTGAAACGGAAGCTTTCTGAGCAAAAGTTCAGTACTTTTCTAATATTTGTGGATAACGGGAAGAGCAATGATGGCCAGAGCAGACTTTTGAGTGGCTTTGTTTGCGAGCTGCTTTCTAGGAGCTTTGCTTCCCGTCCATTTACAAGCAGTTTGCTTGGTACGAGCCATTGGAAGGAAGATTAGGGTTTATAATTTGGGCGTAATTTGAAGTGCTAATTCCCGACGATGATGTATAAGGAGTTAATATAAAATAAGGGCTTAGGGAGGGAATTTTTTGGATCGTAGGGAAATTATTTTGGATTAGAGCCAAAATTTTCGGATTGGAGGGCTATTAGCTTCAGATAAGAGCCAAAGTTTTTGATACTTAAAGCCAAAAACACTTGTGTATATTAAAGAAAATAGTTATAGAAGAAAACCTTTAGATGCATATGGAAGTAATAATTTACAATGTGATGTTAATATTTTACGAATTCTGAATTTTTTTTAACATTTTCAAATTTATTAAATTTGAATATTTTATTGGATTTTAAATTTATATAAAATTTTAAATTTTTACTTTCGAAGTTTATGAAAAGTACAAAATTTTGTTTTTACTTTTTTTTAACATTATTAAATTTATTTTGGATTACATGATAAATAATACCTTATCATTATAATTCTATATTAGCAGTAAACATTAAATATTAGTCTTAATTTTAGGGACGTCGCACCAATGCTGAGTTGTATGACGTTGCCAAATCGACGTAAAAAATCGGCCTACTCTATTTTAGTGTTATATTATATTTAAAATTTATTTAAATTTTAAATTTTCAAATTTTGGGAAAATTTAAAAAAAATTAAAATTTTATTAAAATTTTAAGTTTTATTTTAATTCAAAGTTTTAATTTTTTTTGAAATATTGAATATTAAATATAATTATCAATTATAATTATTAAATAGTAAATAATAAATATTACTTCTTAATATCAATTATTAAAAACCAATTATTAAATAGTACTATTAAATATTAGTCTTAATTATTAATTATTACTTCTTAATTATTTAATAATAGTTATTAATTATTAAATAATCATTATTGATTATTACTTTTTAAATATTAAATATTGAATTAATTATAATTATTAAATAATAAATGTTACTACTTAATATTAATTATTAGAAACTAATTATTAAATCATATTATTAAATATTAGTCTTAATTATTAATTATTTAATAGTAATTATAAATTATTAAATAATCGGTATTATTTAGTAATAATTAATTATTACTATTTTAAATATCAAATATTAAACATATTTATTGATTATAATTTTATTTTTGAATTTTAGAAAATTTTAAAATTTTATTTCTAAATTTTATGGATCTTTCTAAATATTAGAAATTTTTTATTTCTAAATTATTGAACTATAATAATTTATTTAATAGATTATTAAAGTTGAAAAGTAGTTAATATTAAATATTAGACATTAATTATAAAATATCAATTATTAAAAGTTAATTATTAATTATTTAATAGTAATTATTTTACAGTAATTATTTAATATTCATTATTAATTATTTAATATTCATTATATTTACTAATTATTAATAATATTCATTAATTATAAATCATAAAATATTAGCTATAATTTACTAATTATTAATAATTAACTAAAATAAATTATTAAATATAAAAAATAAAAATTGATTATAGATAATAATTAGTAATTATAAATTATTTATTAGTAATCATTAATTATAATAAATTGCCATTTATAAATTGTTAGATTAGTATTCATAAATAACCAAAGATAACGATGATCGGCTAAGAGTTGTTAAAAATTGGCATTTATTACGACTAGTAAACTAAAAAGGTTGTAATATGCATCTATTACAACTAGTAAACAAAAAGAGTTGTGTAAATTGACATCTATTACAATGGGTAAAAGATAATTATTATAATAGCATTTATTACAACTGGCAAACAAGGAAGAGGTATTGATGAAAATTGACGTCTATTACAAATTTACAACTAGCAAAAAATAGTTGTAATGGGCATATATTACAAAGGGCAGATGAAAAACGTTGTAATAAGTGTACAACGAGTGAACAAAAAAAGAGTTGTTGGAAAGTGGCATCTATTACAACAAGCAAGATAAAACCATTATAAAAGGTTTCTATTACACCGGGCATTTTTTGACCGTTGTAAAAACGCTGTTGTAATAGGATATTTTTGTTGTAGTGAAGTACTTTTTTACTAATATTCTTAATCAATGATATATTAAACCAGCATTTGTATCTACTGTGTAATTTAGTTTGTCAATTGCTTTAATATTTTGTATATGGTTTTTAATGTTGTTCTAGGTAGGTTTTGGCTGTTAATTATTTTGTTACAACATAATGCTAGTTGAATATAGCATTTTAGTATATTTTGTTGTTATATTATGTTTTTGTTAAGTTGTAGTTCAGGCTGCTGTTTGATAGGTTTAGCATGTAATGGAATTAATTTTGATTGGTAATGTTGTTTGATTAGTTTTTTGTTTCTTTGTTTTGTTTATTGCGTCTTTTATATTATGATGATATATGAAACTAGCATTTATGTATGTACTATACAATTTAGTTTGTTAGTGTTTTGTTATTTTGTGTCTGATGTTGAATGTCGCTCTTGCTAGTTTTAAATGGTGTATTTGATGTTGATTGTATTTCTAGTAAGCGTCAGGCTGTTGTTGAATTTGTTAAAGTGTAATGGTAAATGTATATGGCATTTCATATTAATAGTTAACTATTTGTATGATTCATAAATATTGTGGAATTTACAGGTGTATTAAATGTTTTTGACCATTTTTAAGTCCTCAACAATACATGTTTAAGATTTTCACAGTAAAACATTGAACATCAAGTTGTTGCATTATGCTAGTTATATATACATTTAAGTATAATTGAAAGTATTAGGAATAGATATACTGTTGTGTAATTTACAGTTATATTACATACTTTTCATACTTTTGCAAGTACCCAACAGTATATTATTCTAGCAATATGACAGTACAAGCATTGAAAAATTAGGTATAGGTTGATACTGTTTGTATCTAGCATTTCAGTACAGTAATTACTAATAACTTCAAATATAATATTGAACAATTAACATAAGTCTTACATATTTTAAAATCTAAAATTAAAAAATTAGCAAAAATCAATCAAGTTTTTAACAACAACACAATCAGGCCCGACCCAAGGCATAGGCCAGCGATATATTTGCCTAGGACATCATTTTATGGAGGGGCAACAAATGAAAAAACAATACGTATTCTCCTCTTCGGCTGTTCTTCTCAAATTGCAATGCGATCCACCTCATGCCTACAGCCACGTAACAGCCACCACAACCGTGCCAAGCCAGCTTCACCTCAGGATTGTCGCCGCCACCTCATGCCCGTGGTTAGTTACCGACTTATCGTTAATTGTGCCAGCCGCCATGATTCCAATTTTGAGCCCTAATTCTTAAATTATTTGAGTTTACGGAGTATTGATTATTTATTGAATACTGATTTTGAATCTTTTATAAGTTTGTTACAAAGTAAGAATTGGCTGATTGTTAATATACTGATTTTTGATGTTGATTGCTAATTTTTTACAAATCCTAGGCTGTTACTTACTAATTATTTTTTACAAATCCTAGACTAAGTAAGTTAATTTAAGATAAATAAAATGGCCTAATTCCTAAATAAATTTTTTGATTTGTCATTTCACTAATTTATGTATAATTGCATAAGAACTGGTTGTTAAATGTTAATTAAATCATGTTAGCTACTTAATAATTTATTTGATGTTAATTACTAATTAGCTAGTTAACAATTAATTCTTAAAATAATTGTTTTTTGAAAATAATTGATGAAACTTTTATTGAAATCATTTGAATTATTGTGCTATGCAATTAAAACGTAAATAATATACAATTAAAAATTATTGTATTAATATTGCGTTATATCACAATTTGAGATAGGAATTGAAGACAAAATTCTGGATATCAAAATAGAAAAAAAGAAGCAACAGAGAGATGAAGACAAAATCATTAGTTGGCTCAATATCAAATTTATTTCAAGCAAGAAATAGAAAATCTCAGACATCAAGTCAAATTGAAGAAACCAATTGGGAGAATGGGATTATAAATATTAATATTGATAATGATGAAGGGCCTATAAATGAAAATGTTGATGGAGAAATTGATAATCAACATATTGTAGAAGTTATGGAGGATGAAAATACTGAAGATGTTGTTGGCAATTCTTTTGATGAAGACATTAATTATGCAGCAACAATTGATCTTGAAAAAGATGTTGATATTCATTATGATCTGGGATTATGGGAGGAATTAATGATACCAAAAGAATTATGCTAATTCAACATGGTCCGATTAAGATTTTAAAAGAAAATGATGCTTTTCCAAGAAGCAAAATTGGTGGTAGACATTTTTCCTCTAAACATTACATTGGCGGCTATCCACGTAGAAAAGAGCATGAAAGAAAATGGCTTGCATATCCAAATGAATGTAATAAAGTTTATTGTTTTTGTTGTAAGCTTTTTAAACATACACAAAAGATATCTCAATTGGCCTGCGAACGTTGTAATGATTGGCATAATTTATCTAAGAAGCTAAGAGAGCATGAAAGTAATCCATTGTACAATGCAAATCTTATAAAATGGGTTGATTTACATAAGGGACTTCAACAAAAGAAAACAATTGATAAAGCAATGGAAGCTCAAATTGACCAAGAGAGACAACGTTGGAAAAAAGTACTTGTGCATATAATTGGCATTGTCAAAATACTTTCTACAAAATAACATGCCATTTCGTGGATTAAATGAGAAGATTTATGAGAAAAATAACAGGTTTTTTGTCAGCTTATCGAATTTATGGCTGAATTTGATCCAATTATAGAAGACCATCTTAGCGTGTGGTAAACGACGAAATAAATAATCATTATCTTAGCCATAAAATTCAAAATAAATTGATAAGTTTGTTGGCCAACAAGATCAAAGTAACAATGCTTGCAATGATAAAGAAATCAAAGTATTTCTCCATCATCCTTGATTGCATTCCAAATTTGAGTCATAACAAGAAAATGTCCATTATTACAAGACGTGTGAATGTTGACAAGGCAAGTGATATCAACGTGGAAGAATACTTTCTTGGATTCATAACTGTCGATGTTACATCCGGACTTGGTCTTTTTAAAGAACTTGAAAATGTTTTGGATAATTTTAAACTTGATATCAATGATGTAAAAGGATAAAGGTATGATAATGGTTCAAATATGAAAGGTAAATTATTAAATTGAATATGATAATCTTAAACTTGATTTTAAACCATTGACAATTTATTAACTATTTTATTGAATTTTTAATGGGAAAACATAAAGGGGTGCAAAAAATACTACTAGATGTAAATCATATAGCTTTCTATATTTCATGCGGATGACATAGTCTAAATATTACTTTATGTGATATGGTGAAATCATGCACGAAAGCTAGAAATTTTTTTCATATGTTCAAAAGACTTATACTTTATTTTCTGGCTCAACTCATCGATGGAAAATACTCCGAAGTCATGTAAAAGGTTTGACTCTAAAACCATTGCCGGCAACGCATTGGGAAAGTCACATTGAAAGTGTTAAAGCAATAAGATTTCAATCATCGGAGCTAAGAGATGCTTTGATTGATATTGCAGATAATTCTAAAGAAACATTGTGATGATGGAGGCTAAAGGATTGTGCCAAAATGTTTTGGAAAAGTTTGAGTTTCGAATTAGCTTGTGTATTTGGTACAAGATATTAAACAATATTAATCGAGTAGGTAAAATATTTCAATGAAAGGAAGTGGATATTGAAGATGCAATCTCCAAAATCAAAGAGCTTGTAACTTTTTTTGAAAAAATTACAGAAGATGAATTTGAACCCGTGATGGAGGAGGCTAAAGGAACTGCAACTATTGTTGGCATTGATCCTAAATTTTTCAAAAAGCAGATTGTACGTAGAAAAAAACAATTTGATGAAGATATCATAAAGAATTATGATAGACAATCTCCGGAGAAATTTTTTAGAGTTACTTATTTTCTACATATAATGGATCATGCTTTAACTTCACTTAGAGATCGGTTTGAGCAATTTAAATATTATGAAGGAATTTTTGGATTTTTGTTAAATTTGAAATTCAAAAATGTTGAAGATGATAAATCGAAGGACTATCGCATGAATTTGGAAGATTTTTTGACACATGAGGAAGAGAAAGATATTTGTGGCAAGGAGTTGTTTTATGAGCTTCGATAATTAAAAGGAAGTCTACCATCAAAAATTACTACATCAATCAGTATTCTTAGTTTCTTGAGGTCTTATCGAGATGTAAGTGGATTTCTCAATGTTTGGATTGCTTACCAAATTCTATTGACTATTCCAGTACGGTAGCTTCAGCTGAAAGAAGCTTTTCAAAATTGAAATTAATTAAAACATATCTACGAACTACTATGTCTCAAGAGAGATTAAGTGGACTAGCTATGATTGCAATTGAAAATGAGTACTTAGATATCCTTAACTATAAAGGGATAATAGATGAGTTTGCTTTAAAAAATGCAAGAAGAAGCTGCTTCTATTAATGTCTATTTATGTGTTTTCATATCAAGTTGACATTTCAATTTTTTTGGTATGTAATCTAAATAATTTGATTTCTATTTTGTAATCAATGTTAACTTTTATAATAGAATTCGCATTTTGTTTCGTGCATTCAAATGTATTGCTGTTTATTAAATAACAGGGCAACAAAAACATAATTTTTTATTGGACTAGGGCATTGAATGTGTTGGGACCGGCCTTGAACACAATACATATTATAGGGACAAGAACTAGCGTATATTAAGTACAGATAAATCAATATCATAACATATTATCTACTAGGCTGCTTGATTTTTTATCGCCGATTCCGTCGTTTTCAATTAATTTTTTGTAGCTGCTTCATCCTGATCTTGTGAAGAGTCTGAAACTTTTTTTGTCTGACTAACATCTTGTAGGATCACTGAGGATTTGAAACTATTTCTGCTATGACCATATCGATTTCCTCCTTTTCATACTTTTATGGAAGCTCTTCTTTATCCATCTTTTTAATGTTTTTCATTATGAAAAGTGCAGAGTCGTTCTTGTAATTTTTATGTAAGCATTAGGTAACATAATATCATATTATAATGCTACAATAATTTAGCATTTTGTTCAATTTGTTTATGCTAAGTTAATAAGATGTTATTATATATGCTATCATTATCTAACATGATAATGCTAAAATATCTATACATTTTTATTCGAAGTGGTTATGCATAATACAATAAAAAGATATCATGCTATATTTATTTGGCATACTATACCTATTATTTATGCTACTAGAATTCTACATGACAATGTTACAATAATTTAACATTTTATTTAAGGTTTTTATGCTAACATAATAAGAAGTTGTAACAGCCCAAAATTTTAACAAATATTTTATTCATTTATTTTAAAGACTTTGGTGTTTGACTTCTTAAAAATCTAATTTTGGAAATTTTCTTTTTGATGATTTTTAATCAATTGCCCAAATTGTAATAAAAATAAACAATTTCTGTAATTTTGATTTGGATTAAAAGTGTAACTTTAATAGGAATTTTAATTTTATAATTCTAACTGCCAAATCTTTTATCTTGAACTGTATATAATTGTACAACATTTGTTTCACTTTTGTTTCGGTCGGATTTGTTGTATACTTTTAAAATTTAGTAATAACTAGTGTGAAACAAGAAATAAATTTTGCATTTCTTTTATACATATATATACATCTGTTTTCTTTGCTTTATATTAACAATCAAATGGGTGAAGCTAAATCAAATTTTATTAATTATGGTATAAATAGCAATTTAAATTTTGGTTTAAAGTGATGCGTTATTTTTTTGAAAGAAAACGTTAGCGTTTTTAAAATTTTATTAAATAAGCGAAACAAATATATCAGTGCGTTACTTTGAGGCATATGTTTATTAGTTGCTCTTGCCTTTTTCTTTGTCTATTTGATTTTTTCTATGCGTTAACAGTACAAAGTTTTCAGCCGTGTATATTCCATTCTTTTGGAATTCGAAATCTTGCCTAAATCTTGCACGTGAAAATTATTACATTCCCTTTTCCACCTTCTGTTCGTTTCTTTCAATTTAATGGAATTAAATTTCCTTTGATTCCTCTATCGTTCAAACTTTATTTCTTGCCTTCTCTCCACTAAATCAAAGTGAGCAGCTGTTATCATATATACCACGTTCACAAAAATTTCCAAACCACTAATTTTTTCACTTTAGCTTCCATCAAAAAGATTGCGTGAGCATTCTTCCTGAAGGTATGAACCACCGCATGCATTCTTTTCATTTTGTTTTATTTCGTTTGTTCTCCTTTCCTTGCCTTGTTTTATCATATTGCCTGCCACCACGTGCTCGGCCATTCACCAACATGACCAGCCTAGAGCCACCACCAATGCAGCCTCTTCCCTCTGACATGATTTTTGACCGTGAATTCAAGCCCAGTCCACCACAAACCCTTGCCTTAAGCCTCGGCCATCCACTCTATTCCTCCACCATCAAGTGAAGCCGCAGCCACCACCACCGCAGTCACCGCCTCCAACCTGCCTCGCCAGACCGAACCCATGCCACCACGAACCCAGACCAGACCAAACCCCATGCCACCACGAACCTAGGCCAGACCGAACCCCATGCCACCACGACCCAAGTCAGACCGAGCCTCCTTATGCTTGAACCAAAACAGTGAACCCAAATTTCCTTTGCCACCTTCGTGTATTGAAATCACAGAAATTATAACGATTGAGACTATGGGGCTATGGGTTGAGTCGTATGGTGAAGTGGTCGAACCATATTTTGTTTCAATATGTTTCCAGTTTGATTATTCAAAAATTTGATGTATTTGATGTGTGTTAGCTTATTCTTATATTTGTTTTATTCTTTTTTTTTATTTCAAGATTTGAATCTTGTTGGCGCCTCCTCTAAAAATTAATCGTGCTTTCCGCGTGCTTTTCGGTAGATAGCGTATTTCCTTTTTGAATCAAATCTCCAGCTCCGTAGAGGTGAGTAAATCTCACACGACTATTCATACTTATATGATTGTGAAACGACCGCAACTGAATATGTAGAAAAAAAATAAATATAAAAAAATTGATGTCATAATTACCTGTGATTATTTATATATGATGTTAAACTTGTTAAAATTGCATAACATATCATCTGTTATATTTTGTTTTTATTTTACTGTTATTCTATTCTGTTAAATCACACTGCAAGTTCCCTGTAGAATAGAATCACTATGGGTTGAAATGATACATACCCGAACGGACTTTAGAATAAGGAAAGATCGTTATGGGCTGAAATGATAGGCCTGAGCGATTTTTGATTAAATTTTATTTACTTGGGACTGCGGATTTGAAATGATAAAACCCGGATTTTTCTTTGTAAACTACGGATTGAAATGATATATTATCCGTATCACTTTACTTAGGCTAGAAAATATTATACAGACCCGTGGTTATTTTCTGTATTTTTCTGGATACTTTTAAATATTTTAAAAATTTGTAATAATATTAAATTGATTTAAATTGAATTTCTAAATGATTTATTAAAGTGGAAATGATTTTTTCTTTGTGATAAAAAAAGGATAAAATAGTGATTTTAAAATATAACATGCAGAATTTATTTGAAAAAAAAATGGGAACTTAAGTTAATTAAGTTAAAATGAAAATTTAGTTTAAATGGTGGAAAAATGGGGATGTAAATTTAAGTGTTGAAATAAATGGTTAAAAAATGAAAATGAGAAAATTTTCACACTTGAATCTATAAGTGAACTTTGGAAATTTTGATTTTATTTGTAAAATCTTTCTTTATAAAAACCATAAGTTAAAGGATTTAATTGAACATTTTTTTTGTGAAATTATGATTTTTATAAGTCTAAATGATTTAAAGTGAAGTTTATTTATGGCTGGAATTGCACTTAAAACCTGGAAATTTAATTTATAGCACTTTAGAAATGCTACCATTTCTGGAAATAAACAAATTCTGAACTAAGTAGAATCTGCAGCACTTGGTAAGTGCTGTGGTTGCATAAATGAACCAAAAGACTAAAATAAACTAAGGCTATGATAGCACTTGGTAAGTGCTGTTGTGGCAGGAACTAAAATTGAACCTGAAACTAATAAAGGGGCTACTGTAGCACTTGTTAAGTGCCGCAGTAGGCTGAAATATGATTTTGTTTAAGCTGAACTGTTACAGCAGTTTATAAATGCTGTCTTTGCTGAATGGAATTGTTTTCAAATATAACTTACCGCAACACTTTTTAAATGCTGTGAAAGCTGAAATTTTAATGTTTCATTGTTTTAAGTGAGTAAATGAACTCAGAAAAGGCTAAAATTTTGGGAATTTAATATTTGATTTAAAAGAATAATGACTTTTTTTAAATTATTTAAATTGAAGTATTTTGATATAAACTTTTTTAAATTTATAACCACGGGGTATAATAACGTTTGGTTGTTAAAGAGACCGGGATCGGATATGGACGTACTCTCTATCGATACCGAAAACCAGTTTGACAACCGTGTACGCGGTGGAGTTTCCAGAATGAAGTTGGATGGTGGCGACGATCCTAAGGTATATACGTAGACCCGACTCCCGCGGTTGGCATAAGGTGGCTAAAACAGGAGCGATCTCGGACCAGTGAGGTAGCACCTCTTATCGGACGCACTTCTTCGATACCATTCTATTACTTTGTGATTTTTGGTGGCCACCCTTGATTTGGGAGTGTTGTTTGAGGTGGACGGTAGTGGCTGCTATGCGTTCCATCAGTCCGTGTGCGTAATTGGTATATCTACCTTGGCATTGCCTTGTGTGCCGTGTCACCTACCATATCGAGCTTTACTACGATTTGTGATTTCTCCCGTAGCCTGTGGAGTATCAAGGGTAGCCCCCATTTTGGGAGTATGCTAATACTGGATAGACTACTGGGACTATTACGTGTTAAGGGCTATATGGGTAACCCCTTGATGATATTAAAAAGTATGTTTATTTTATATTAGACATTATTATAATAGCGAATATTATTACATAGTAGATAGTTTAACGGATCCTTGAAGAATGGGCAATCCCAAGCATTCTTTAAGTTACTTGTAACCTTATTACAGTTCACTTGAGTTGGTTTACATTGTATAAGTATGTATGTCCTAACTCGAGTGTTTATGTTTTATTTTTACGCTCGGGTCAGCCTGAGTATCAGTTTGGACTTCATCTTCTTGGAGCTAGGACTACTGGAGATCATCTTTATCAAGATGCTATCTGTTTTTGCTATTCAGTCTTTTATTTTAGCCTATGTAATCGAGACAAATGAATTTGGGATTTTCTGTGGTTGTTCAAACTGTATTGGTTTTGGACTATGTAATTTGTACTTGTTTTGAGACTCTGTATTTTAGTGGCTTCATAAACCACTATGGTTATTTTTAAATTCCGCTGCGAGTTATTCTGATATTTTCTGTGTCTGTGATTCTGTGAATGATTTTATTGCTCCAAATTTTATTACAATCTGTTATTTTGTATTATTCAAGTCTGACATGTGTGGATTATTGTCGATTTGAATTGTCCAAAATAGTGGGTCGTTACATTTGGTATCAGAGCTTTGGTTTTGGGCAAACCTTAGCTTATGGAGCAAAAACTCATTAGAGATAGGGTAGACATACCCTAGAATGAGTGAAATCAAACTCAGAATCATTTCTTTGTGAGTGAACGTATTTTCAAAGTATAATGATTTTTAAAATGATTTTAAATGATTTTTAAAATGATTTTTCAAAGATTATTTTGATATAAAACTTTCTTGTTTTAAAAGCAAATTTTTCTAAACTTCCTTCTTTCCGTATCTACCTTGTTAGAAATTTTGTTATTAGGATATTCATCCAGTGATCTTATCGTGTCTTATCTTAGCTTATCTTTGTCTTCTCTGTACCTTTGTCCTAAATTCATTCTTGATATTTCCAGGATGAATCGTGGAAATGCTAGAGGTAGGGGTCGTGGTACTTCCCCAGCTCCTCCACCCGTTGCACCTGTTAGGTTTACTGTTCTTTGTAAGGAATTCTCTCAGCTCGGTGGTACTAAGTTCACCGGTTCAGAGAGTATTATCGAAGCCCAACAATGGTTACGGAGTTTGGAGAGGATATTTACTGGTCTTGAGATCACTGATGCCCAGAAGCGTCAGTTAGCAGCATGGCAGCTGCAAGAGTCAGCCTTAGATTGGTGGGAGTCTGTTACGGCTCACACTAACGAAGGTGATCTTTCGTGGGAGCAGTTCAGGTATCCTTCGTGTTATCTTGAATTTTCCCCATTTCCTTTTCTTTTGAATCTATCTTAAGTTCGGTTTCTGTATCTTCTTTCCAGAGAGGCTTTTGTGGAAAAATGGATGCCCGAAGCCGGGAAATCTCAACTTTATCGTGAATTCATAGATCTCAAGCAGGGTACCATGTCTTTTTCAGAATATGAGAGGAAGTTCAACGAACTTTCCAAATTTGGTCTTGGTCTTATCGACACTCAGCTAAAGAAAAATGAGAAGTTCATTGCTGGAGCTCGCCCAGAGTTCTACGACCGTCTTATTTCACATGTTCATGGCACTTTTACTGAGCTCATGGATATGGCTATTCGCTATGAGAACCCTACTTCCAAGGGTCCTGCCGCTTCTGGTGCTCATGTATCACAGTCTTCCTCTGCAAATTCCAAGAAGAGAAAGCCCAACTTCCACCAGCAGAAGAAAAATTGGCTCAAGCATCCGGGCTTGGGATCTTCATCATCTTCTCCTTCCCAGAGGCACCCTATTGATCTATCCACCATTACCTGCTTCAAATGTGACCATAAGGGAAACTATGCTAATAGTTGTCCTACTTCGGTTAGTGCTGCTGTTCCTCCACCTCAGGTGAACAGGAACAATCTTTGTCATGTTTGTCTTCAGCCAGGTCATTTTAAGAATGACTGCCCATTGTATCAGAAGGGAAAGCCATCTGGTGTATTTGCTGTCACATCTGCTTCTTCTCCTGCTGCACCTACTCCTGCTCCGAGCGATGATCAAGGTACTCTTCAGGGCACCTTTTATTTATTTCAGCATCCTGTTCGTGTTTTATTTGATACTGGATCTTCGCATAGTTTTATTTCTATGACTATTAGTGATAGGTTTGAGCATCTCCTCTCTCCTGGGTATGCTTATGTTCCTTTATGTGTTTCTAATCCTATTGGGGTCCCGCGAACCTTAGTAGGATTTGTAGAGGAGTGAAACTCTTCCATTCTGATTACCGCTTTAGTGGTGATTTCTATATTCTTGGTTTTGATACTTTTGATTTATTGCTTGGGGATGATTGGTTGAGAAATCATGATGCCCGTATCTCTTGTAAATCCCGAATTGTTTCTCTTGAGGATGATCGGGGTAATTCTTTGGTTATTCAGTGTTGTATGCCTCATGTTTGTGCTGGTAGCTTTATTTATTCTTTGGATTCTTCCCCTGTTGACCTTCAGTCGACTCGTGTAGTCAAACTCTATCCCGATGTATTTGGTGAAGTCACTACCCTACCTCCTAAGCGGGAAATCGATTTACGTATTGATCTTATTCCTGGAGCTTGACCAGTAATTCTTCCTCCTAGAAGAATGGCACCCCGCGAGAAGGTTGAGTTAAGGGAGCAAATAGAGGATCTGTCTTCCAAGGGTCTGATCAGACCTAGCTATTCAGAATGGGGAGCTGCGGTGGTTTTCGTCACCAAGTCCGATGGTTCTCTTCGGATGTGTGTTGATTATAGGGATTGAACAAGCTCACTATGAAAAACAGATATCCAATGCCACGCATCAATGATATGTTTGATCAGCTTTATGGTGCTACTGTTTTTTCTCAGCTTGATCTTGCCACGGGTTTTCACCAACTCAGAGTTGCCGAGGAAAGTATTCCCAAGACTGCTTTCCGTACTGAGAATGGATTCTTTGAATGGTTAGTCATGCCTTTTGGTTTGACTAATGCTCCTGCTTTCTTTGTTGACTTGATGAATCGTGTTTTCCGTGATGTGCTTAATAAATTTGTTCTAGTCTTTGTTGATGATATTCTCATTTTCTCTAAGTCTGAAGAAGAACATGAGTCACATTTGAACTTTGTTCTTGAGACTCTTCGAAATCATCAGTTAAAGGCTAAATTTTCCAAATGTCATTTCTGGAATGATGAAGTCCGATTCCTCGGGCATATTGTTTCTGGTAATGGAGTTTCAGTTGATCTAGTCAAGATCGTCGCGATTAATGTAAGCCTTTCTTTCCTTCTCTTTCCTTGTTCATTCAATCTATTCTATCTTTCCTATTATCCTTCTTTTTCCCTATTCTGAGAAGGATTGGGAAACTCCTAAGACTCCGACTGATATTCATAGTTTTCTGGGCCTTGCCGGTTATTACCGGAGATTCATTGAGAATTTCGCTCGGATTGCTGCACCTCTCACTGCTTTAACTCGGAAGAATGCTAAGTTTATTTGGATTAATGAGTGTAAGGCCGCATTCAATGAGTTAAAACACTAGCTTACTTCCGCACCAGTTCTTACCGTTCCAAATGGAAATGAGGGATTAACGGTATACACTGATGCTTGTCGAGAAGGTTTGGGAGCAGTTCTGATGCAGGATGGTTAGGTGATTGCTTATGCTAGTCGACAGTTGAAGACCCATGAAGTAAATTATGCTGCCCATGATCTAGAGTTGCTTGCTGTTGTTTTTGCTTTGAAGCTTTGGAGACATCATCTTTTGGGTACTAAGTTCGAGCTTTTCACAGATCATCAGTCGTTGAAGTATATTTTCTCTCAGAAGGATTTGAATCAGAGACAAGTTAGGTGGTTAGAATTCCTTGCTTCTTATGACCTCGACATCAACTATACCCCTGGAAAAGCTAATGTTGTGGCGGATGCTTTGAGTAGGAAGAAGGCTTTGTTGTGTCAGCTTGTTGTTTCCTCACCTCTTGTGGATCGTATTATGGCTAAGCAGGATGAGGATGAGATGCTTAGATCGATGAAGGAGAATGTTCGTAGTAGAGTTGGAGGTAGTAATCTTGATGGCAGTGGTGCTCAGATTGATGATAAGGGTGTGTTAAGGATTAATAATAGGATTTGTGTCCCGAATGTTGATGGATTGAGACAGGAGTTACTTCGGGAGAATCATCAGTCTAGACTTTCTATTCATCCAGGTGTGACCAAGATGTATTAGGACATGAAGAAATTATATTGGTGGAAAGGTATGAAGCGAGATATTTCCATTTTTGTTAATAGGTGTGTGACTTGTCAACAAGTCAAGGCAGATCATCAGAAGACCCCTGGTTTATTGCAGCCTCTTGAGATTCCCAATTGGAAGTGGGAACAATTTTCTATGGATTTCATTAATGGTTTACCGAGGACTAGGAAGGGTAATGAGAGTATCTGGGTTATTGTGGATAGATTGACCAAATCAGCTCATTTCATTCCGGTCAAGTCTACCCGTTCGGCTTCTAGTTTGTCTGAGATTTACATGAGGGAGATTGTTCGTCTCCACGGTGTTCCTCTCAGTATTGTTTGTGATCGTGATCCTATCTTTACTAGTAGGTTTTGGAAAGCCTTTCAGGATTCTTTGGGTACTCGTCTGAATTTGAGCACTGCTTACCATCCACAGACCGACGGTCAAACGGAAAGGGTGAATCAGATTCTAGAAGATCTTTTTCGTGCTTATGTGATTGATTATGGAGGATCTTGGGAAGATCATCTCCATCTTGTCGAATTCACCTATAACAATAGTTATCAGGCCAGTATTGAGACGTCTCTGTTTTCTGCTCTTTACGGACGACCTTGTAGATCTCCTTCTTGCTGGATTGAATTCGGTAATCGTTTGGTTCTTGGTCCTGAGATGGTTTTAGAAGCTTCTGAGAGAGTTGAAGATATTAAGAGGAAGATGAGGATTGCTCAAGATAGGCAAAAGAAGTATGCTGATAGGCGTAGGCGGAGTTTAGAGTTTGCTGTTGGTGATTTGGTTTTCCTTAAGGTCTCTCCCTTAAGGAATGTTATTCGGTTTAGGCGTAGAGGGAAGCTTTCTCCTAGGTTCATCGGTCCTTTCCACATTATGGAAATAATTGGTTCTCTTGCTTATCGTCTGGATTTGCCCGAGAAATTTTCTGGAGTACACAATTTATTTCATGTATCTCATCTTCATTGCTATCTGCATGATCCATCTCTTATTATCCAGCCTTCTGCTCTTGATAGTTTGGATATTGAGCCAAATCTGACCATTGAGAGGAAGCCACTTCGTATCGTCGATCGAGGTACGAAGCAGCTAAGTAGGAAATCTGTCAACCTGGTCAAAGTGCAGTGGAGCACTGATGAACGGGATTGCACCTGGGAGACGGAGGAGAGCATTCGTGCTTCAAATCCGAAATTGTTTATTTCAGGTACTTTTGCTCTACTGTCTTATCTTCCTTTGTTTTCCTTTTCTCGTTCCTTTTCGAAGACGAAAAGTTTTGAGTGGGGGAGAGTGTAACAGCCCAAAATTTTAACAAATATTTTATTCATTTATTTTAAAGACTTTGGTGTTTGACTTTTTAAAAATCTAATTTTGGAAATTTTCTTTTTGATGATTTTTAATCAATTGCCCAAATTGTAATAAAAATAAACAATTTCTGCAATTTTGATTTGGATTAAAAGTGTAACTTTAATAGGAATTTTAATTTTATAATTCTAACTGCCAAATCTTTTATCTTGAACTGTATATAATTTTACAACATTTGTTTCACTTTTGTTTCGGTCAGATTTGTTGTATACTTTTAAAATTTAGTAATAACTAGTGTGAAACAAGAAATAAATTTTGCATTTCTTTTATACGTATATATACATATGTTTTCTTTGCTTTATATTAACAATCAAATGGGTGAAGCTAAATCAAATTTTATTAATTATGGTATAAATAGCTATTTAAATTTTGGTTTAAAGTGATGCGTTATTTTTTTGAAAGAAAACGTTAGCGTTTTTAAAATTTTATTAAATAAGCGAAACAAATATATCAGTGCGTTACTTTGAGGCATATGTTTATTAGTTGCTCTTGCCTTTTTCTTTGTCTATTTGATTTTTTCTATGCGTTAACAGTACAAAGTTTTCAGCCGTGTATATTCCTTTCTTTTGGAATTCGAAATCTTGCCTAAATCTTGCATGTGAAAATTATTACATTCCCTTTTCCACCTTCCGTTCGTTTCTTTCAATTTAATGGAATTAAATTTCCTTTGATTCCTTTACCGTTCAAACTTTATTTCTTGCCTTCTCTCCATTAAATCAAAGTGAGCATCTGTTATTGTAACGACCCGATATTTTCAACCATTCGCATCCATTATAAGTGTATAGGTAGACACTCATGCCGGTGTTGAATTGCTCAAAATACCGCGTTGTAATTAAAATTTGGCAAATCTCAGAATATACAGTAAATAAATATAATCACAGATCACAGACACAGAGTAAAATAATGCAGCGGAAGTAAAAGAAATAGTAGTTCATGAAGCTACTATGTACATATATCAGAGTTACATAAGATACAACATAAGAAATAAAGTACAGCGGAAGTCTCAATACAAAAACCAAGTACAGGCTGAGTAGAACAACGGAACCGAAGTTGATAGAACAGGACTAGCAGATAATCTCCAGCGATTCAAATCTCCAGAAGGTGGAAATCCAAATCTGTGAATAACTCAGGCTGACCCGAGCGTAAAGCAAAACACAAAACACTCGAGGACAATATATACTTATATAATGTAAACCAACTCAAGTGAACTGTAATAAGGGTACAAGTAACTTAGAAGATGCTTGGGACCGCCCATCCTCTAAGGATCCGTTAAAATATCTACTATGTAGTAATATTCGCTATTATAATAATGTCTAATAAGTAAAGTATAATCATATAGAAAATAGCGTTAAGGGGATGGAGAACCTTAACGCGGTCGGATCTTAAAATCATAATCGTAGTAAAGCTCGATATGGTAGGTGACACGGCACAACTAGGCAATGCTAGGGTAGATATACCAATTACGCACACGGACTGATGGATACGCATAGCAGCCACTACCGTTCCACCTCGAACAACACTCCCAAATCGGAGGATGGCCATCTAATCAATCACAAGTAAGAGTATAATATCGAAGAAATGTGTCCAAGAAGAGGTGCTACCTCACTGGTCCGAGATCGCTCCTGTTTTAGCCACCTTATGCCAACTCACGGGAGTTGGGTCCACGTAACATACATTAAGAACGTCGCCACCATCCTACTTCATTCTGGAATCTCCACCGCGTACACGGTTGTCAAAGTGGTTTTCGGTATCGACAGAGAGTATGTCCATATCCGATCCCGGTCTCTTTGCCAACCAATCGTTATTATAACCCGTGGTTATAACTTTTAAAAACAATACTTTACTTCAAAATAAAATATCATTTCAAACCATATCTTTATCAAAATAAAGATTAAATCAATTCCAAACCATTTCCATATATTTAAATTTTCATATCATTTCAAAACTTCATTTCAAATCATTTTAATATAATAAAATATCATATCCTTACAAAACTTCATTCCAAATCATTTTAATAAAATAAAATATCATATCCTTACAAAACTTCATTTCAAATCATTTTAATATAATAAAATATCATATCCTTACAAAACTTCATTTCAAATCATTTTAATAAAATAAAATATCCTATCAGTTCAAATCCAAATATTCAACTTTAAATACCTTTTAAATTCAAAGATATCGTTCATTTACTATCATTTCAAATCACCTTTAAATAGTTTATATTCCAATCAAAAGAATTCATTTAAACCTTTTAAAAGTGTAATTATTATATTTTCAAATCAAGTATTCAATTTCCAAAGTTTCAGACCATTCTGAGTTCGTTTACTAAGTCAAAAACCCTAATTATTAAAATTTCAGCATTTCATAGCATTTAAAAACAACTGCTATAAGTTATATTTGAAAACATTTTTAATTCAGCAAAGACAGCACTTAAAACTGCTGTTAAAACTCAGTTTTAGTTGAATTATAGTTCAAAACAGAAAAGACAGCATTTTAGAAGTGCTGCGGTAGTTCAGATTTCAAAACAAGGGTTAAATTTGATTTGAACATAGACTGCAGACCATTGTAGCATTTCCAGAGAATACTATAATATGCCTGAGTTCAATATTAGCCTATAAGTTCAATTACAGCAACTACAGCATTTCAGAAATGCTGTAATAGCTCTTTTTACACAATTTTAGTTCAAAACAGAATCTATAGCATTTCTGAATGCTATTAAAAGTAGATTTCAGGTGTTAGTGTATTTCCAGCAATTAAATAACTTTAATTTAAAACACATAAACATTTTAAAAATCATATTTTAACATTTAAAATGTTCATTTACATATCATTTAACATATATCTTTTTCACAATAAATTTCTTATAATTAAATCCAATTTTCAACAATTTACTTAATAAGTTTAAGTGTAAAAGTTCCAATTCTTCACATTTCAACAAATAGACTTAACACTTCAAATTTAAATTACCATTTCACAATTTAACAAAATTTCCAATTTTATTTAATTAACTTAAACCTTTAATTAAAACCAAATTTCACATTTCCTAGTCAAGTTATATTTTAAAAGATCACTTTTAAACATTCATTTATTTAACCACTTAAATTCATAGAAAAATCAATAATACTTTAATAAATCACTTAAATTCAAATTTAATCAAATTATCATATTTACCATTTCCAAATAAAATTTAATATCCATTTTATTTATATAACTTAAATATCATTTTTAACCAAAATTCCAAATTTCCAACTTAAGTTATATTTCAAAAATCCAGTTAAATCATTCATTAATTACATTTTTAACACATAGGAAAATCATAATTTCTTTAATTCAAAATATTTCAAAATCTGTTTAAATCAAATTTCATAAATTTATATTTTTAAAATACTTAAAAATATTCAAAACACTTTATAAAATAACCACGGGCCTGTATATAATTTTCTAACTTAGGTCAAGTGATACAGATATGTATCATTTCAATCCGCAGTTAAAAAGAAAAATCCGGGTTCTATCATTTCAAACCCGCAATCCCAAGTTAAAATAATTTAAATAAAAATCGTTCAGGCCTATCATTTCAGCCCATAATGATTTTTCCCTATTCTAAAGTCCGTTCGGGTATGTATCATTTCAACCCATAGTGATTCTAGTCTACAGGGAACTTGCAATGGTGATAACTGATATAAATAACAGAACAACATTAAATAACAGTAACATATGATATAACAGGTGTATAAACATTATATGATCATAACATAGTCAAGTATAACATGATAATATATTTCTACAGATTCACAGGGTGTCAATTTACTAGTTATATAGGTACATATTGTCTGGTGAGAATAACTCACCTCTTTGTGCTGGAGATTGCTATCAAATGCACAAACTGAGATCTTCGAAGGCACGAAAGCACGAATAAGATTGGATATTGAGAGAGCCAAAGATAAATCTCCTTGAAAACATTCAAACAAAACAAGACAATATACACATAAATATTCAACGCAAAACAATGTTGAAACAATGCAGATAAGAAGCAACAACGGAATAGATTACTTGACCATGCTTTAACCATTCAAAAGCTCGAACAAGGGGTTCATTTCTCAGCCATGATGATGATGAGTGTGAGAGAGACAAGGTTAACTCCTCGGAATACATAAGACAAAACAATCCAAACAATATAAGTTTTCAACCCAAATTTTAATAGAACAATGTTAGAAATGACTGCACGGAATCAAATAGAAATGCTTGCACTTGCTTTCAACCTTTACTAGGCTCAGCCATGAGGGAAACTACAGGTCTAAGGCAATGGTTTTGGGTCTGGTTTGGACCAAGGGATACACGGCTACAAGCTAGAGATGATGGGGAAGTTATAACATAGGTATGTGAAGAGTTTTAGGCACACTAGCATGGTTTTTGGTCAACAAAAGGGCTCGGCCATAGGAGTTTGGGCTTGGCCATTAAAGTTCAGATCTGGACAGAGGTGGGGATGGGAGTGTTGTGGTCAGGTTAGGGAGGTGGTGGTGGCTATGGTGGTGGTTTGGGTGGTGGTTGAGGTGGGTGAGCATGTAGAGGTCAATAGACATGGTTTTTAGGCATCTAGGTTGAAATTTGGGGGGTTTTTTTACCATCAAAATGGTTCGGCTATGGTCAGATCTGGTGGAGTGGGGCTGGTGGTGGTCGGGAAGAGATGGAAGGAGGTGGTGGCAGAGGAATAGGGTAGAGGCCGATCTCAATCAGGGAAGAAGGCAAGCAAAATAGCATAGAAAAAGAAGAAAAGTAGGAAGAAAGAGATGGAGGCCATTACCTAATTTTCTCTAGCCGTGAGAAACAATTGAAGATGGGATATTTTTTCACGTGAATGCCAAATGAGATGACGGCTACACTAGGGTTTTACATGGCTAGGCAATTAATTTTGAGGAGTTAAAGGAATTAAAGGATTTGGTAAATAAAAGGGCTTCCGTTTCAAAGCGTTACACAACCCTTCACATTTCTTTCCTTATAAATCTTTATATAAACAAAATATTTCAGAAAAATACTATACAAACCGAAACTAAGTAAAGATATAAGAAAATAAATAATAAAATTTAAAGAAATTAGAAAAAATAATAAAAGAAATTGCTTAAAATACAAAACAGTGTCCAGAAATTACAAATAAATCACCATTGACTTTGGAAAATTATTAACTTTAATTTAAAAATATTCTAAAACAAAATTTGAAATAAAAATGACTTTTAAAACATTTTCAAAGTGAAATAAATAATTAAATTCAGAGAAAATAGCAAAAGAATTGAAGAAATTGTTTAAAAATAGCAGACAGGACATGAAAATTTCACATAAATTACCATTGACTCTAGAAAAATGTCTACTTCACTTTAAAAATAATAAAAGACAAAAATATACATAAAATAACATATTAACACATATTAAAATAAAATATGACAAAGAAAATAAAATTTAAAATAGGCAAAAATGCACAATAAAACAAATTATACTAAAAATTGAAATGTACATAACTTTTACATTTTAACTCTGTTTTCAACGAAACGAAAAGTAGTGTTCAAGTTATTAAATATATTTTCATAATAAAAGATAAAATTTATAATTTCAAACTATTTAAAATTTAAACTTAAAAGTCAAAGTTTGACTATTGACCAAAATTCACATTTTCAGAAAATATTAAATTTAGTCATATTTGGAATTCTAATCCACATCAAAGTCAAAGTTTATATTTAAAATAACAAAATTTATTCTTTTTCATAAATAAAGCTTTTGAATCTGGAAAAAATCAATTTAAGAATATTTGTAAAATACAGGGTTGTTACAGTTATCATATATACCACGTTCACAAAAATTTCCATACCACTAATTTTTTCACTTTAGCTTCCCTCAAAAAGATTGCATGAGCATTCTTCCTGAAGGTAAGAACCACCGCATGCATTCTTTTCATTTTGTTTTATTTCGTTTGTTCTTCTTTCCTTGCCTTGTTTTATCATATTTCCTGCCACCACGTGCTCGGCCATTCACCAACATGACCATCCTAGAGCCACCACCAACGCAGCCTCTCCCCTCTGACATGATTTTTGACCGTGAATTCAGGCCCAGTCCACCACAAACACTTGCCTTAAGCCTCGGCCATCCACTCTATTCCTCCACCATCAAGTGAAGCCGCAGCCACCACCACCGCAGTCACCGCCTCCAACCTTCCTCGCCAGACCGAACCCATGCCACCACGAACCCAGGCCAGACCGAACCCCATGCCACCACGAACCCAGGCCAGATCGAACCCCATGCCACCACGACCCAAGTCAGACCGAGCCTCCTTATGCTTGAACCAAAACAGTGAACCCACATTTCCTTTGCCACCTTCGTGTATTGAAATCACAGAAATTATAACGATCGAGACTATGGGGCTATGGGTTGAGTCGTATGGTGAAGTGGTTGAACCATATCTTGTTTCAATTTGTTTCCAGTTTGATTATTCAAAAATTTGATGTATTTGATGTGTGTTAGCTTATTCTTATATTTGTTTTATTCTTTTTTTTTTGATTTCAAGATTTGAATCTTGTTGGCGCCTCCTCTAAAAATTAATCGTGCTTTCCGCGTGCTTTTCGGTAAATAGCGTATTTCCTTTTTGAATCAAATCTCCAGCTCCGTAGATGTGAGTAAATCTCATACGACTATTCATACTTATATGATTGTGAAACGACCGCAACTGAATATGTAGAAAAAAAAATATAAAAAAATTGATGTCATAATTACCTTTGATTATTTATATATGATGTTAAACTTGTTAAAATTGCATAACATATCATATGTTATATTTTGTTTTCATTTACTGTTATTCTATTCTGTTAAATCACACTGCAAGTTCCCTGTAAAATAGAATCACTATGGGTTGAAATGATACATACCCGAACGGACTTTAGAATAAGGAAAGATCTATATGGGCTGAAATGATAGGCCTGAGCAATTTTTGATTAAATTTTATTTACTTGGGATTGCGGGTTTGAAATGATAAAACCCGGATTTTTCTTTGTAAACTACGGATTGAAATGATATATTATCCGTATCACTTGACTTAGGCTAGAAAATATTATACAGACCCGTGGTTATTTTCTGTATTTTTCTGGATACTTTTAAATATTTTAAAAATTTGTAATAATATTAAATTGATTTAAATTGAATTTCTAAATGATTTATTAAAGTGGAAATGATTTTTTCTTTGTGATAAAAAAAGGATAAAATAGTGATTTTAAAATATAACATGCAGAATTTATTTGAAAAAAAAATGGAAACTTAAGTTAATTAAGTTAAAATGAAAATTTAGTTTAAATGGTGGAAAAATGGGGATGTAAATTTAAGTGTTGAAATAAATGGTTAAAAAATGAAAATGAGAAAATTTTCACACTTGAATCTATAAGTGAACTTTGGAAATTTTGATTTTATTTGTAAAATCTTTCTTTATTAAAACCATAAGTTAAAGGATTTAATTGAACATTTTTTTTGTGAAATTATGATTTTTATAAGTCTAAATGATTTAAAGTGAAGTTTATTTATGGCTGGAATTGCACTTAAAATCTGGAAATTTAATTTCTAGCACTTCAGAAATGCTACCATTTCTGGAAATAAACAAATTCTGAACTAAGTAGAATCTACAGCACTTGGTAAGTGCTGTGGTTGCATAAATGAACCAAAAGACTAAAATAAACTAAGGCTATGATAGCACTTGGTAAGTGCTGTTGTGGCAGGAACTAAAATTGAACCTGAAACTAATAAAGGGGCTACTGTAGCACTTGTTAAGTGCTGCAGTAGGCTGAAATATGATCTTGTTTAAGCTGAACTGTTACAGCAGTTTATAAATGCTGTCTTTGCTAAATGGAATTGTTTTCAAATATAACTTACCGCAGCACTTTTTAAATGCTGTGAAAGCTGAAATTTTAATGTTTTATTGTTTTAAGTGAGTAAATGAACTCAGAAAAGGCTAAAATTTTGGAAATTTAATATTTGATTTAAAAGAATAATGACTTTGTTTTAAAATGGTTTAAATTGAAGTATTTTGATATAAACTGTTTTAAATTTATAACCACGGGGTATAATAACGTTTGGTTGTTAAAGAGACCGGGATCGGATATGGACATACTCTCTGTCGATACCGAAAACCACTTTGACAACTGTGTACGCGGTGGAGTTTCCAGAATGAAGTAGGATGGTGGCGACGATCCTAAGGTATATACGTAGACCCGACTCCCGTGAGTTGGCATAAGGTGGCTAAAACAGGAGCGATCTCGGACCAGTGAGGTAGCACCTCTTGTCGGATGCACTTCTTCGATACCATTCTATTACTTTGTGATTTTTGGTGGCCACCCTTGATTTGAGAGTGTTGTTCGAGGTGGACGGTAGTGGCTGCTATGCGTTCCATCAGTCCGTGTGCGTAATTGGTATATCTACCCTGGCATTGCCTTGTGTGCCGTGTCACCTACCATATCGAGCTTTACTACGATTTGTGATTTCTGCCGTAGCCTGTGGAGTATCGAGGGTAGCCCCCATTTTGGGAGTATGCTATTACTGGATAGACTACTGGGACTATTACGTGTTAAGGGCTATATGGGTAACCCCTTGATGCTATTAAAAAGTATGTTTATTTTATATTAGACATTATTATAATAGCGAATATTATTACATAGTAGATAGTTTAACAGATCCTTGAAGAATGGGCAATCCCAATCATTCTTTAAGTTACTTGTAACCTTATTACAGTTCACTTGAGTTGGTTTACATTGTATAAGTATGTATGTCCTGACTCGAGTGTTTATGTTTTATTTTTACGCTCGGGTCAGCCTGAGTATCAGTTTGGACTTCATCTTCTTGGAGCTAGGACTACTGGAGATCATCTTTATCAAGCTGTATCTGTTTTTGCTATTCAGTCTTTTATTTTAGCCTATGTAATTGAGACAAATGAATTTGGGATTTTCTGTGGTTGTTCAAACTGTATTGGTTTTAGACTATGTAATTTGTACTTGTTTTGAGACTCTGTATTTTAGTGGCTTCATGAACCACTATGGTTATTTTTAAATTCCGCTGCGAGTTATTCTGATATTTTCTGTGTTTGTGATTCTGTGAATGATTTTATTGCTCCAAATTTTATTACAATATGTTATTTTGTATTATTAAAGTTTGACATGTGTGGATTATTGTCGATTTGAATGGTCCAAAATAGTGGGTCGTTACAGAAGTTATAATCCTATAAATTTTTAACCTTCTATGCTTTTTGAGAATATTAGTAGAACATTAAATGGTTGTAATAAAATAATATAGCATTTTATTCAGGCTACTTATGTTTATATAGTAAGACTTGTAATGCTATATATTTGCAAAGATAATTTTTATTAACGTTTTATATGTTTGCAATTATAGATGTAACGACCCGATATTTTCAACCATTCGCATCCATTATAAGTGTATAGGTAGACACTCATGCCGGAGTTGAATTGCTCAAAATACCGCATTGTAAATAAAATTTGGCAAAACTCAGCATATATAGTAAATAAAATAATTACAGATCACAGACACAGAGTAATATAACAATAATGCAGCGGAAACAAAAGAATAGTAGTTCATGAAGCTATTATATATATAACAGAGTTAAACAAGATACAACAGAGGTCTCGAATACAATAGATGTCACAATACAATAATCAAATACAAGATCTGAATACATCACTGGAATCAACTGAATAACTGAAAGCAGGATCGATAGATAGCTGGATCTCCAAGCGAAGCTCCAACTCCAAAGGTGAGTCAAATGCTGTATCACTCAGTCTGACCCGAGCGTAAAGCAAAACACAAAACACTCGAGTCAGGATTAATATTCTTATATTAATAAATCCAACTCAAGTGAAATATCAACTGAAATACAAGCAACTTAAAGGATGTTTGGGATAACCATCCCCTAAGGATCCGTTAAACTATTTACTATGTAGTAATATACGCTATATACAGTAGTGTCTAATCAGTAAAGTATAATCATATAGAAAATAGCGTTAAGGGGATGGAGAACCTTAACGCGGTCGGATCTTAAAATCATAATCGTAGTAAAGCTCGATATGGTAGGTGACACGGCACACAAGGCAATGCCAAGGTAGATATACCAATTACGCACACAGACTGATGGATACGCATAGCAGCCACTACCGTTCCACCTTGAATAACACTCCCAAATCAAAGGGTGGCCACCAAATCAACAAGTAATAGAAATGAAATCGAAGAAGTGTGTCCGATACGAGGTGCTACCTCACTGGCCCGAGATCGCTCCTGTTTTAGTCACCTTATGCCAACTCACGGGAGTTGGGTCCACGTATATACCTTAGGATCGTCGCCACCATCCTACTTCATTCTGGAAACTCCACCGCGTACACAGTTGTCAAAGTGGTTTTCGGTATCGACAGAGAGTATGTCCATATCCGATCCCGGTCTCTTTAACAACCAATCGTTATTATAACACCGTGGTCATTTCAAAATAGTTTATACTTCAAAACCAAAATATCATTATTATTTCAAAACCCAATTTAATACGATATCATTTTCACTTCAAATATATCCATTTTCACAATTATATCACTTTTCCAAAGTAACAACGCTTTCGAAATCATAGTCCTTTTTTAAAAATCAAAACACATTGGAAATCACAGCTTTGAAATCATAGTCTTTTGGAAATCATAACACTTCCCTTTTAAACAATTTAGATATTAAAATCAGTATATATAATAAAATAGTTTATAAATAAAATAGTTTATATAAATAGTTATAAGTTAAACTAGTTTAAAATAAAATAATTTATATTAAAAATGATTTATATTAAAATAGTTTATATTAAAATAATTTATAAAGTAAAGTATCAATAGTTTTAAATATAATTTAAAATTTCTTTATAAAATAAAATAGTTTCCTCAAATTTCACAAATCGATTCAAATTAACTCGAATTCCAAAAATTTAATTTAATCCAATCTCAAATCATCAGTTTTAACTCGATTCAGCTTCTAAATAAACCATTTCAAATTATCGATTCAAATACATATCCGAACCATAAAATAAGCCATTTTAATATATTTCAAAGCTTTAAATATTCAACATTTCAAACCAAATTCGATAAATTTATATACATATCAAATTCACTTTACAATTATTTAGTTTTGAAATATTAACTTAATCATTTCCATACATTTAAATACAATTTCAATTTACAAATTTAAATAAACAAAATATTCCATTTAAATATATATAAGTTTGAAATATCCATTTAAGTCACCTTTTCAAATTTCAAGTTGTAAAACACTTCTTTAAATTTCAAATTCAATACATTTCAAATCAAACTTATTTAAGTATAATTCTTAAATAAATATAATTTCAATCAATTTCAAATCATTATAAATTCTATATTTGAAAATATATATATTAAATAAATACTTAAACATATTATTTATCAACTTTATTAAATCAACTTTAATGAATCTTTAAAAATCAATATTTATCAAAACATATATTTCTTTTCAAAACCAAAGAAATCATTTTCAAAACATTTATATATAGACCAACGGTGCCTGTATATAATTTTCTATCCTATGGTCAAGTGATACGGATATTTATCATTTCAATCCGCAATTTAAATTATATATACGGGTATATATCTTTTCAACCCGCAATCCCAAATTCAATTCAATGAAAATCGCTTGGGTTTATCATTTCAACCCATAACGATTTTCTCCTATTCTACAGATCGTTCGGGTATGTATCATTTCAACCCATAGTGATTCTATACTAATAGGGAACTTGCAGAGTGATAACATATATGATAATAAAATAACAACAACAACAGGCATATATCAACAATATAAATAACAGATAATGGTGTCAGATGTCACAGGTGAACAAATACAGATAACAATGTATATATCAATGTAAATAACTAGCAACGGTATATTTCAATTGACGTTTCAATTGAAATCAAATTTAATAAATATAAGAACATTAATCGTGAGTGATTGCTCACCTTTCGAGGCTAGAGGTGACGGAGAATGATAAGAGTTACAGATCCAAGCACGAATTTCAAAGCAAAGCAAGACTGGTACGAAATTAGACGGATAAAGCTGATAACAGAAATAGACGAATTAAATCAGAACTGGATCGATGATGATAAATGGTATAAGTGAATTCATATATAACTATATATAACTATATATATAAAATCATATTCCAAATTCAGACACATATAAAAAATACAGTCTATATGTTACTTAAAGTTTGTACATATATAACAACAATATAATAATGTTATAAATAAAATATATGCAGACACTACAAATATTAAATTACAACTAAAAGTGCAAATATCATGCTATTATATCTGCAGACTTCAAAATTGAATACGAAAGTTACCTATCTATACTTAAAATCAACACTAATATGCATATAAAATCTGAAACCAAAGAGGCCACAAGCTTTACTAAACAAATACATGTGCAGACTATACATGTCCATGCAGATTATATACAACTATCATATACTTACACATCAAAACCCCCAACAGAAACATATACGTAATTAACCTAACTTCTAAATACATATATGGTATGTAAAATTTTCAGAATAGAAACATAGACATTTAAAATACACATAGTTACAGCTATAACAAATATGTAAACAATATTTATTATAAAATCAGTATAAACTTAACTTATTATCATATACAACAAACATATATACAACATGAAACAACACTTATATAACACATATATCAATATATAACTTACTGTAACTAATCAGATATAAGGCATATACTATATATATAATTCAAACAAATCACATATAACTAACATTATTACAAAATCTATATAAGCTAATATATATATATATATATTAACATAATTTAACTGACCAATTATATATGAAACTTTATAGGTTTATACATATTCATATATAAACTTAAGTATATAAATAACACATATACACAAACAAATAAAATAAAAGTATTCACATATATATACCTTATATATATCAACCGGGGCTGCAAACAGGTGAAGAAGAGGCAACGATTGATGCCAAATGAGATGGGTGGGAGCACGGTCAGAGGCCGTGAGGAAGACTGTCAATGGAAATGGTCAGGTTATGAAGTTGCGGTTGGTGATCAAGAGAGGAGGAGGCGAGTTCGGGGTGTGGCTTCGGGTTCGCATGCTCCGGGTGGGGAGGCCACGGGCGACAAGAGAAAATGGGAAGAAGGGAAATTGGCTCGCTTGATGGGTGGAAGGCTCTGTGAGGATTCGATGCAGCAGTGCTCACGCAGGGAGGACAATTGCTTCCATGCAACAATTATATGCTTTTAATTTTTTTTTTGGGTGGTAGCACGGAGGCAAAACCATGGTGAGAAGATGAGGCTAAAAGAGATGGACACAGGAAGATAACTGAAGGGACGTGCAATTCTGTACTAAAGATATATGACTCTTTGTGAACAAGGTGGATAATGAAATGAACAGGTTACAAAATAAGCATTGATGCAGCAGAATAAAATATTGAAATGGTAGAAAATGGAAAGTCGTATTTGGAAAGCTAGGAATATTGATAGTCGACAGCTATTAAATTCATCAGATTGACAACGAAAGGACAGAGAAAGGCCAAAAGACTTCAAATGCGGAACCAATACGACAGACCAGTTTACTGATTTCGTCGTTTCTCGAACTCCAAAACACATGAATGAATATACCGCAGAGATCAGTACGACGAGACGATCAAAACGGTATACAAATATCAGTGGTACGACCATCCGATCAAAAGTCGATATCGGTACCAAAATGCTGCTATTTTGCCGAAAATAAGATAAACGGAGCAATAACAGTCAAAATTTGGAGGAACGAAATATGACGTCTCACTCAGAAGTTGATTTACAAATTTCCTATGTAAAAATATTTAGGTTTGGAAAACATTTTATTACCTTCAATTTTCACTGATATAAATTGGAATAAAATTACACTAGAAAATAAAATACCAAATTATCTGATGAAAATTTACCAGTTGCTATGTCTAATTAGACGTATTCCAAATATTAAATTTTTATTTCAAAATTTTATTGTTTAAAATTTCACACAAATTCAATTAATTAAATAAATAAAACCACTAAAATTTACGGGTTGTTACACTAGAATTGGCTAGCATTGTGTATATTTGTAATGATATATTTTAGTAGCATTTGTAGCATTACATATATCGCATTATATACTTTTTAATTAAAGTTTACTTGTGCCTTCTGTGTATAAAGAAAATGAAGAGTTACTTATGAATCAGGTTCTTGTTGTAGTCATTTTGATTGCTTCATTGTCTTTTTCCTGAATTCTTTGTTCATGATGTTGTTTTCTGCCTACTTCTTCCTAAAAAGCTTTTCGATCTTTTTTCTCTGCAAAAAAACAAATGGTTTTAGTTTTTTTATTTTATATTAAATGATTTTTTAATATATTTTTTCTTACCACTTCTTGAGCTTTTTTGTAGCTTGGTCAACCTTGTTGTTGATCTGGTTTGTGGTTGCAATGAGTTGATATGACTCCACTGCATTGTGACACAGTCTAATGTCATTAAAGATCAGTGATTTGTACGATGCAATGGAAAGAAGGTCATCTCCGTGTACTCGTTTGTTACAATGTATTGTATTGTTGACTGAACAATGTCTACCATCACATTTTCCAAATCATTCACTATAGCATTCTATATTTGAATAACTGTTAGAATCTATTGTATTAGCATCCAATATATTTATTTATAAGCTTAGAGTTACCATCATCATTGTACCATATGCGTAGTTATGCTCATAAATCTCTTGTTTATCAACAAATCAGTATATAGTCTAAGTAGAAAATATTATATGATTTTAATGCAACGGTAAAAAGTTTATGCATGCTTTTCATTTAAAATAGTTACATACCTGGCCATTAGTGAATTTCAAAAAGCATGGCTTCTAACCTCGATTTAACTATTGTAATTCCTCACTTTTTTCCAACATCTTTCATCTGAACTATTGTGCTGTTTTTACAAGTTTAAAATTAGCAATTTAGTATACTCAAATTTATGTAATTTGTAATCTAATTGTGAATAGATGATATCATACTTGTCATTTTCGTTGCTTTTGAGAAAAGTAAGAACTATGTCCTTTTTTTCAAGTAGATACATAATCCTAGTTTTTATGACGTCCTTTTATGCATATTCCTTCCTTATTGATGGATATCTATCCAGATCTATCGTTTCTTCTGCTTCTTCTTAGCCTGCATCTTCAGTTTTTTTATTTTCTACTTCACCTACTTTTTCATCATTGTCGGTTTATTTTATTTTTGAGATGTGTTCTTCAATTTTGCTATCAGTTTCAATCTCCTCGTTTTTTTTGAAATTGAGCTCAGTAGCATGAGCTTGTAACCAAGTGGGGCATTAAGGTAATGGAATGTTGGGTTATCTTATCAGATTCAGGCACATTGTACGACTTGTTGGTCTGTCCGATCCAAGTTTCTACACTTTCAGTTTCCTCTCTTTCTTCTTCATTTTCAGCACTTTGTTTTTGAAGTTCTACATTTTTCTCATCATTCTCGTTGTCTTTTTCTATCTTTCTTTCACTCTCCTTTTCTCTATCCTTTTAAGTGTTATCATTCTTTTCCTCCTCGATATTATGGTCTGATTTAAGATATAAAATTTCATATTTCCAACCTGTGTACCATTGAACTTGGTGTCTGCTTTTGGATCCTTCTTCTTTTTCCCCATGTTTTGATTTTTTCCTCTAGCTTTTCTTCTTCTGTGTTTTCTCCTACCACTGGGAATTGTTGACTGATACACAGATCAAAAGAAGGAGCTTGAATTTGTTCTTCTTCTATTTGTTCTTCTTCTTTTTGTTCTTCTTTTATTTTTTTATTCTCCTCCTTTTTCAGTTGTCTCTAAATCTAATTTCATGGCATTCACGCTAGTTTTCAAATTTTCTATTAGATCATCTCTCTGTTTCCTTAATTCTCTTTAATTTTCAAATTCTTTTTGCGTTTTCTTAATTTTCTTCATTTTTCTTTCTTTTAAATCTGTATAGATAAGAGTGTGAAGATTATATACAGTTATAGAAATTAAATTCTATGTTTAACTATCATTATTCATATTCAACACATGCTAGTGCACTTTTAAAATACAAATGTTACATTTAACTATCATTTTGCATATTCAACATATGCTAGAGTACTTTAAAAATACAATGCTATGTTCAACTATCATTTATCATATTCTATACATGCTAGTTTACTTTAAAAATACAATGCTACATATAACTATCATTTAGCATATTCTACATGTGCTAGTTCACTTTAAAAATGAAATGATGCCTTTAACTATCATTAGCATATTTCATACATGCTAGTCTATTTTGAAAATACAATGCTACCTTTAACTATCATTTTGTGTATCCTAAACATAATAGTAGGCTTTGTAATTAAAATGCTACAGTAAATATCATTTGGAATATTGTGATCATGATAGAGGATTTCAAAACTAAATGCTATGTTAAACTATCATTTTGCATATCATAAACATGCTAGTGGACTTTGTAATTAAAATGCTACATTAAAATATCATTTTGCATATTATAATCATGATAGTGGACTTCAAAACTAAAATGCTACGTTAAGCTATCATTTTGCATATCCTAAACATGCTAGTGGACTTTGTACTTAAAAATGTTGTAGTAAAATATCATTTTGCATATTATGTTCATGATAAAGGACTTCATAACTAAAATGCTACATTAAACTATCATTTTGTATATCGTAAACATGCTAGTGGACTTTGTAATTAAAATGCTACATCAAATATCATTTTGCATACTGTAATCATGACAGTGGACTTCATAACTAAAATGCTACATTAAACTATCATTTTGCATATCCTAAACATATTAGTGGACTTCATAACTAAAATGTTATATTAAACTATTATTTACATATCGTAAACATGGCGGTGGACTTCATAATTAAAATAGGACATTAAACTACAATTTTCCATATTGTAAACATGATAGTGGACTTTGTAATTAAAATGCTACAATAAAATATAATTTTGCATATTTTAAAAATGACAACGAACTTCATAATGTTATATTTAAACTATCATTTTCCATATTTTAAACACACTTATGGACTTCGTAATTGAAATGCTACATTAAAATATCAGTTTGCATATTGTAAACATGATAGCGGAGTTCATAACTCAAATGCTATGTTAAACTATCATTTTGCATATCCTAAGTATACTAGCTGACTTTGCAATTAAAATCTACATTGAAATATCATTTTACATATTGTAACTATGATAGTGGACTTCATAACTAAAATGCTACATTAAACTATCATTTTGCATATCTTAAAATGATAGTGGACTTCATAACTAAAATGCTACATTAACTATCATTTTACATATCATAAACGTGGTAGTGGACTTTGTGATTAAATTGTTACATTAAGAAATACATATGCTATATACAGCTATCATTTTTCATATTCTATGCATGGTAGTTCACTTTTAAAAATACTTATGCTATATCCAATTATCCTTTTACATATTCTATTCATTCCAGTTCACTTTAAAATACTTATGTAGCCATCGTTTTGCATATTATATTCATGCTAGTTGTCATTAAGAATACTCATGTGTAACGACCTGAAATTTTATCGGTTTAATTGTGAATATTTAACTAATTTTAAATATTTAGATAATTGATTTTAAAAGCTTAATAACTCCTTTTAATTAATAAATAATAATGGTGAACTTGTTATAGAAGTTTTATAAATACAAAGGAGAATTATAAATGAAGTTTTATAAATAGAAAAGGGATTTATAAAAAGAGATTTATAAAAAGAGATTTATAAAAAGAAGTTTTATAAATATGAAAGAGATTCATAAAAAGGATTTTTATAAAAGGAACGAGATTTGATTTTCATAAATGATCTTTAGAACTTATGGTGGTATGGAAAGTATTCTTTTCATACTTAACACCAAAGTTCCAAGGTATGGAAACTCATCTCTATCTGTAAGAATAAAGAATGTATGTCAAGGCAAGGGTAGTACGCTAACTTGTCCGACTACATTGTTAATCGAGGGATAGTACAAGTTCGAAAAGGCGGGTCGTTACATTATGTTATATTCAACTATTATTTTACATATTCTATTCATGCTAGTTCTTTTTAGGAATACTTCTAATATAAAAAATGAAGGCTCCCCAACACAGGGAACCTTCGGGAGGGCCGGTAGACCGACCAGCTCTAAGGGGGATTAAGTTGTGCATGTCCGCTTCAACTCATGGCACCTATAACCCCTTGGGTACTGTTTTTTGCGAGAAAGGTGTGCAAGGCAAGGCTCGAACCTGGGTCATTATGCACATTCTATTCATGCTAGTTCACTTTAAATATACTTATGCTAAATCCAGCTATCATTTTGCATATTTTATTCATCCTAGTTCACATTAAATATACTTATTCTATATCTAACTATCATTTTGCATAAACAGATAACGGTACTGTATTTTAAAAGTACAGATACTATATCTGTCTATCATTTAGCATATTAAACATAGTCTACTATGTTTCAAATATAGATATGTTGTATCTAAATATCATTCGACATGTAGTTTATGCATGTTGTTTTTGAGTCAATAATTCTAATATTAACTATCATTTGAACATTTGATAGTTGAAAATAAATTATACAGTAAACAATACCTTTAAAGCAATGACTTCATCGGTGCTTTTTAGATTTTTCCTCCTCCTTCTTCTAGATTCTGCTTTTCCATTTGTTTCTTAGCTCTTGACTTAGCAGTTTTCGCCTTCAATCATCGAGTAATATCTAATGTCGGTTTGGATTGAGGTGTCAAATTACGCTTTCTTAATTTCTGAGAAATCGACTTTAATATCCAGGTCGACAGTGGAAGGTTCGATCAACATCGATGAAGTTGTCAACTTATATCGGGTTTCCATTGATTTCTAATTTTCTTTTTTTGGATAAATGAAGCCAAAGGTTGTTTAGATGTTGGAGAATGTAACGCCCTGGATTTTCGTGCTCGAAAATCCGGGGCGTTACATTTGGTATCAGAGCTAAGGTTAAACTTTAGCTCAGGAGTATAACACGTTAAATAACTCATTAGAGATAGAGTGAAGTAAACTCTAGAATGAGTATATCCTTAAGATATCCGCCTGAATGTCTCAGTAAATTCTCTTACTATCCACTGATAGTGAGTATGAGTGCAAGAAGAGGACGAGATAGGGGACAAGGGAATACGACTATAAATGTCAATACCCTACAACAGTGGAAATAACTTTCTCATCAATTTCCTTTGATTCGTTTCCAAAATTCTTTTGATTTCTTCGTACCAGCTACAAGAAGAAGTTTTGGGTGTGATGATGGCCTAACGAATCATTGTAGAAAATCCTTACTTCGTATTTTCATCGGTTTCTTATCAGCTTTTTGATTTAAACCTTAATGAATTTGAAATTGGAAATTTTAAATTGAGTTAAATTGATTAATAGAATATGAAGCTAAATTGAATTGTATCGATAAAACGATATCGTTTGAAACCAAATTTTGAAATTCTATTGTAATTTCTTGTGAATACCAAAGTCCGAAGAGGGACAAATTGGTATGTATTCTGAGATATTCCGACTTGAGTTTGGAATCCATATCTAATGTTTGGAAGTTATGGAAAATTAAATCCATATATCTATTGTTTGGATCTCGATATATTCTACGAACGGTTAGTTATCCTTCGAACTAACCAGTGCTTGGAATATTTCATAGATTTGATGCCCCGAGTATCCTATGAAGTATTGAATGAGTTTGTTCTCATATTGTTGATATTCTGATTTGGTAAGCCAAATGCAGAATAAATATCCAGTTTGATTGGATGAAATATTTTTCATCTATCTCTGTGTTGTTTTCGTGCCTGCGAATTTCGAGGACAAAATTCTTTTAAGGGGGGAAGTTTGTAACGACCCCAGATTTTAATTTAATTTAAATTAATAATTTATTGAATTTTTGAATTAAAATTGTATAATTTATTATCAATGAAAGCGAGTTTCCCCGAATTTAAATAAAATTGATATGAATCATTTAAATTTAAATAATATTTATGAAAATAAAATAATTAGTATTAGAGTTAAATAATAATAGATGTTAAACTATAAAATATAAAGTGAACACATAGATAAAAATGACAAAATAGAATTTCATTTATATTGCCAAGCAATTAGACTAGACAAAAGGAAAAAAATGCATAAGCTTTTGAAAACAAGACAACAAAATATAAATCATATCAGCCACTAAACAAAGTAATAGAAAATAAGTTTAGGCAAATAAACAAACAAAGTAATAAATACAAGTATAAAGGTAAGTATGGCCGAAGTCAGCAAGTATGGCATATGAAACATAGAGTACTTAGCAATTAATGCAACATACTTCCAACACATCTCAGCCGAAATGCAGGTAAGAATCCAAGTGTATAAACAAAGTAAAATATAAAACATCTATGTACAAAGAAGGAAAGTATGGTACATAAGCTACATTAGCATTTAATGCTTTCCATCCTAGCACAAAACAAAGCCTGTTCGAAAATGCTTTCAGCCCCCAAACTTCATAAAAATCTCTGAATTGTTGTGTACTTGGTCAATAAACAATTCTCTTTACTTGTTTTATTTATCAACTTACCTCATTTCATTTCGTATACAAAAGACCTAGCAAGTTTCTTCTCATTTTTGTTCATTTAAACAAATGTAATCTAAAATCAAATAAGAAAGCCTAGCACTTCAGTTTCAAATCAAAAATTAAGGCATCTCAACTACAACAAGATTTCCAGTAATTCATGTTCAAGTTTCAAAGCTAGTTCAAAGTTTTCAAGGATCAAAACAACAAAGATATGCAAAGTTTTCAAATTCCAGTTCAAGCCTTCCTGTTTTCAAACAAAAGGTCAAGCTTACTGTTTTAATGTCAGGTGAGCAAATTTAATCTTTAAAACCATTTCTTTGAATCCAATGTTTGAGAATCTGTGAGTAACATTTCATTTTTTTAAGGGTTTGAATCTATGCAAGTGTATCTGAGAAATGTATGTGTGTGCATATATAATTATCTGTATATATATATGTTAACTCCCATTGAGAAGCGACCTAAAATATTGAGCGAGTCAATGAAGCTTGCGACCTAACTGTTGAAGGAAGCTTGCGACCTAACTGAAGTCTGCGACCTAAGAACATAGCGACCTAAAAAATGTCGCGACCTAAGGTAGTTAACGACCTAAGAAGACTTAGCGACCTAACTGCTAAAGGAAGCTCGTAACCTACGACTTGGTGAAGCTGCGACCTAACGACTTAGGGCATATTGCGACCTAGCAGTATTGCTACCTAAGCGACCTAACATGCTACGACTTAAGGAAGTCTCCGGCTTAACTACAGAGCCAACTCAAGGGATCTGCGACTTAAGACTTGGAGAAAGTACCTGATCAGGAACAACTAATACAACTGCTTCTATCTCATCGCCGACTTAAGA
Organism: Allium fistulosum; assembly: GCA_030737815.1. Taxonomy (NCBI): domain Eukaryota; kingdom Viridiplantae; phylum Streptophyta; class Magnoliopsida; order Asparagales; family Amaryllidaceae; genus Allium; species Allium fistulosum. The sequence goes on from CM060902.1 coordinate 220,411,387, forward strand.
GTCTGCGACTTAAGAGTCTGCGACTTAAGAGTCTGCGACTTAAGAGTCTGAGACTTAAGAGTTTGCGACTTAAGAGTCTGCGACTTAAGAGTCTGCGACTTAAGAGTCTGCGACTTAAGAGTCTGCGACTTAAGAGTCTGCGACTTAAGAGTCTGCGACTTAAGAGTCTACGACTTAAAACCTACCTTAAGTCGAGACCGACCTACCACTTGTTCGAATGAAGCCAAGTGCAACTTCACCAGCTAATTTCCTACGTCGCAAGGAGACTGCGACCTAGCTTAGGTCGCTCGCGACCTACGACCTAACTAAGGTCGTTCGCGACCTAAGACTTAGCACTTTTTCTGTCCAGAATTCAGAGCCACTCCTATAAATACCCTACCACTTCCAACATGGAGAGGACTTTTTGGCAAATCATTTCTTCAAGCGTCCATATTCTGCTGCACTCACAACTCATTCAACAAGTGAAGATCTTCCAACACTCAAGGCACTACAACAAGCTTCATGAAGGACTTCATTCATCCGACACGGATCTAGCAAGATTCATCACCGAAGTTTGAGCTAGTAGTCGAGATTGTTGTGTAATCAAGTTGCATTGTATTTGACAAATGATTTGTATCGAATTGTAACCGAATCAGCAATAAAAGACTATAAAGTGGACGTAGGCTCAATTACGGGCCGAACCACTATAAATCTGTTGTTCATTTACTGCTTTTCTGCTATTTTCAGCTTATATTCTGTTCCCATACCAACGGGTGGTGCTTTCACAATTCTATTACACACACCGGGTGTTAGCGTTCACTTTTTAGCGTTAACATTTTTGGTGCTTTCATTGAGAGCCCAACTCAGGCGATCATCCACCGTTGCTTCGCAAAGATTCATAAAAAGAACCTCTCTTAAAAACCAGATCCGAAACAATGGCTCCTGGAAGAAGAGGTAGACCTATCAGATCCAGAAATGCTCACGAAGGGACTTCCGCTTCCCCAACAACAGACCAAGCGACTCCTACCTTTGGAGTCACCAGGGCTGAATTGGACGACGCAGTTTCTGGATTATACCAACAAATTGAAACTCAAAACGCTTTGATGATGGATAGAATAACTACCCTGCTCGGGGCAAATCGTCAACCAGAAAACCATCAAACCACCCTTCCTGAAATGCCACCTTTCCAAGCTGATGGTTCTATGCCGCAACCAACTTGTCATGAACCTATACCCGGGCAAACTTCCGAGGGAAGAACTGATGCTTGCCCGGAGGTGTCTTTGAACAATAAAGAGTACCTGTCTGAAATGGTTGGCCGCATCATGAAAGAGAGCATGCAAAGGGAAGAGGATGAGGCTGACTGGGGATTCACGCCAAGCAGAACTCTGTTTACTGAAAGGATCCTGAGAGCGGAGTTTCCAAGGAAATTTGCACCTCCTACTATCCAAGCCTATAGGGGAACCAGTGACCCTAATCATTTCCTATACAAATACGATTGGCATATGACCGGTGCAAGAGCATCAGACGAGATCAAGTGTCGGTACTTTCCAGTATACCTGGAAGGTGTGGCTTTACTTTGGTTCACAAAGCTTCCAGTTCGGTCTGTAGATAAGTTCTCCGACTTAACGCAAAAGTTTAAAGAACAGTTCAGATTGTATGCTTCAAAAGCTAAGGATATAATGTCGCTGTCTAACCTTGAACAAGCGCCCGGAGAATCAATCAAATCTTTCTTGAGCCGTTTCAATATAGCTTTAGCCGAAGTAGAAAATGCAGAACCACGCATGATCCTGACTTATTTGATGCGAGCCATTGATAAATCGAGTAAATTTGGAATATGGCTAAAGATGAAGGAACCAAACTCACTTGATAAATTTTATAAAAAGGCCGACGAGTTCATTCGCCTTGAAAGCCTTTCTACGACATCGAAAGTGGTTGCTGCCCAAACTAATAATAACAATGTCCCATCTAATAAAAGAGAATCTGAAAGTCAGAAAAGGGAGAATGAAGGAGGAAAGAGCCAGGAAAATGAAAAGAAACCTCGCCGCTTTAATCCTTCGGATTATACTCCTTTAACTGATACACCAAGAAATATCTTTTTTGCAACAAAGGACGTTGTCAGGTATCCTAAGCCACCTGAGATGACGAGAGGTGCAAAGCGTAATGGAAAATTCTGCCAATTTCACAATCAACCTGGCCATGACACTGACCAATGTCGCCAATTAAAGAATGTGATTGAAGAATTGCTGGAGCAGGGTAAACTCCAACAATACGTTAAGAAAGGCGGAGTCGCTCCAACCTCATCCACTCGGGATCAACAACATCCTACCCATCAATCCGATTCTCTCAACAACACTGCAGTGCAAGATACAGAAAATCTTGTCATTAATGTTGTCACAGGAGGTCCACACCCAGCAGGCAGAAGTTGGGACGACTGCTAATTGTCCACAAAACTGCAACTGGGGCATCTTTCACTTTCTCTGGCATATAAATCCGAAGCTGCAAATCTAGTGCAAATGGAAAATCAGTCCGGAGATTCTGAAATAACAATCACTAGCATCCATTTTTTGCTTAACAGCGTTGCTTAAATTTGTAAAAAATGATGATGGATGTATAACTTCTGCATTGTAAACCGCTGAGAAATCAGCGTGACTGAATAATGAAAAACTATGCATTCTGTGTTTTCTATTATAAAATGCCTGTTATATTTCGATGTGTAAATACTCTAAATGTATTGCTAAAATGTCGATCTAATATTGCAGGTCATTAAAGCAAAGCTCACCCATCGCAAAGCTAAACGAGCCTTACAAATCATTTATTAAAGCAAATACCAAGCAACAAAAAATTCCATATTCAAATCCTATACAAGAAGAACCTCACATAAAAAGTTGGCAACTTCACTGGGGCAAGCATTCGTTAACCAGTTGTGATTGTCAATATGAACAGACATCCAGCTAGGTAACTCGCGTTTGTCCCATGAAGTTATTCAACAGTGAAGTCCACTTCTTCGGATAAGGCAATTTACTTACAAAAGGAACGAAGATACGCTTGGAAATGATAATAAAAGATCGCTAATGGGCAGATGGTGGGAGAACATGGCCAAGCGAGCACGGAAGCAACCAAAAGGAATTTTGCTCCTCAATAAAAGGGCCGGTAGAACCATCGAAGGGACACCTTCCCAAGCAGAAGGAACAGGGCCCTTGCTAACTGATCGTGATGCATCCGATCAGGCAGCTTGCGTCCGTCCCATGGATCTACTCGCCCCTGAGAAGCAACCTTCCTGGCACACCAACCAACCGATGGTCCTTCCCAAAGGTCAACAAAGCCCTCTAACGAGGCACGCCAATAAATGAAAGTGCTTCTCTCAATAACAAGATTGGTGGAACCACCGGAGGGGCACCTTCCCAAGCTAAAGGAACAGGGTCGTTTGTGCCAACGAACATCCAATCAAGCAACTTGCGTCCGCCCCGTGGATCCACTCAACCATGAGAAAGTAACTTCCAGGCAATTTCAAGACCTCTTCGGAGGCAAAAGCCCTTTTCGAAGGCACATTTCACCCGTGTAGAAGTGCAAAATGCTTCTCTTCGGAGACCCACTTCACTAGTGATGAAATGCTAAAAAGCCCTTTTCGGAGGCACATTTCACCCGTGTAGAAATGCAAAATGCTTCTCTTCGGAGACCCACTTCACCAGTGATGAAATGCTAAAAAGCCCTTTTCGGAGGCACATTTCACCCGTGTAGAAGTGCAAAATGCTTCTCTTCAGAGACCCACTTCACCAGAGCTGAAATGCCAAAATTGCTTCTCTTCGGAGACCAAAATTGCTTCTCTTTGGAGACCAAAATTGCTTCTCTTCGGAGACCAACATTGCTTCTCTTCGGAGACTAAAATTGCTTCTCTTCGGAGACCAAAATCGCTTCTCTTCAGAGACCAAAAGACCTCTTCAGAGGCGTACTTCACCTTGCTTGAAGTACCAAAAATAAACCCTTTACTGGGGCACAAAATCAAAACCTTCTTCAGAAGCTCATTTCACTGTGCAGGAAAATTCACTTTTAAACAAATAAAAGTGATCATTCCCAAAAGTCGAAGTGCTCTTCGGGAAGAAAAAGAAAGTAAAAACTTCTCTGAAGACGAGATATACTCTATTAAAAGCAGAATGATTCTTCCCTTAAAAAGTGAAGTAGTTATTCTCTGAAGTAAGAATATCAGTCTTGAAGAAGCTAGAAATGTTACAATGCACTTGCGGTATGGGGGAAACACTATATAATTTAATTGTATTAATAAAAGCAACATGCCACAAGTTCATTGCAATATCACAAAAAATAGAGGTGGAATGAATGTATTCCCAAACACAGACAAAAAGTTTGTACAAGTAAAAGGAATCGTTTATTCTACACCAAAAAAGAGAAACAGATGCATTCTCACATACACAAGAATTTGTACAAGTAAAATAGCTATTTTATTCAATACTATGGAAACTTTTTACATTGTGCAGATTACAAAAAAGAGCGGAGACCGGTATCCGCACAATCTCCGGTCAACACATGCAAAAAGCAGAAAAGTCAAAATCAAACTCATCTCTCCTTCTTCCCACCCTTGGAGCCTTTACCCGGCCTAGTAATTAGTTTCGGAGGACGTATTGGAGAAGAAGGAGAAAGAGACTCAGCCGGATCGACTTCTGCTTCATCTCCAGCAGCAGAAGAACTTTTCTTTCCTTTCTTAGAAACCACACGTTTCCCCTTCTTCTTGGAAGAAGACTCACTCCCCGGAGTAAGAAATGTAGAAAGCTTTGTGTCGTAGTCAAAAGACTGCTCCGGGGTCTTCTCACTATCTTCCAGATCTTCTGCTTTCTGCTCCTCGGAAGCAGGTGGTTCATCCAAGCCTTGAAGGGCTGCTATCTGTTCTTCCTGTGAACCTGGTTGAGAAGCTGGAAGAGGAGTAACTTGAGAAGGAGGAGGAACGGCAGCTGAAGAAGGAGAAATTGGTGCAGTTTCCGGCACGTCCGCTGCATAATAAAAGAAATCAAAATCAGTATTCTCCGAGAAAAAAGAAGACAGTGGATCGTCAAAGCTTAAGTAATAAGTAAGAAGTTCGTCGAACTCGGTTAAGTCGAATAAGTAATTCACTAAATTCGTCTCGTCTAAGTTACCTGAAGAAGTCGGTTTGGCGAGATCAATCTCAAATTCCCGAGCCTGAAAGTCCTTCATTGCCTCTTCTTCTGTAGGGGTGGTCATAGTTTCTTGGGCAACTTTAGCTGGATGCGAAGAATGAGAGCTGGAATCCGTAATATTAACATCGGCTAAAGTTGAAGTATGAACAGGGGCAGTTAAAGGAGCTTCCTCTTTTGGAAGCTCTTCTTCCGTTGATTCAGCTCGTACTTTAGCAAGCTGCTCCTTCCCTTTAACAAGAGTGGCGCGAGCCTCATCATCAAGATAACGAGCCTCGAGTTCTGCTTCATCATAGCCGGCACCTTTAAACATATCAAGTGCGGCTTCCCACACTTCAGCCAGAGTGATTTCATAATCAGGACCCAGAAAAGCAAGTCTCCCACGACCCAGAACACTGTGTAAATAAAAGTCGAATAAGGTAGAGCTGATGTCTGCTTTCGTCGCCTCATGTGATTGCTCAGCCGCTTCCTTTTCGGCAACGGCAGCAACCCGACCAGCAATAGCCGCATCACGCTCTGTCTCAGCTTTAGCGAGTCGAGACTTTAGTAACTCAATCTCTACGTTCTGGGAGGTGACCTTTTCCCGCAGTTCGGTATTTTCTATGCGATATTTCTCAGTAATGTGCTGTTCGGTGGCAAGCTTCATTTCAACATCTCTTTGTGCAGCATGTGCATCCCGCACTTGCTTCTGAAAGACTTCTTCTTTTTGAGTGTGCGATGCAGAAGATGAGGCGAGATCTTCCTTAAGTCGCTTGACTTCAGATGCAAGCTTTGCGTTGTCGTCTGCAATGCTCGTCATCTCCGCATCATGCTTCATACGCCATTTGTCCCATTCTGATTTATCGTTCTCCATGGTCATCATCGCCTCAAGGTTCAAATGGTTGACCCTTTGAAGTTCATCAACCAGCTTCTGCCATCCAGACATTCTTTCAATATCAAGCTTGACAGCATCGACATTTCTCAACATTGCCTGCTTATCAATGGGAACCAAATCTAAGTCAAAACGGACTCCTCTTAGACACCAATTCGGAAATCGGCTCTGAAGCGTTGGAGGGCCGTCTTTAACTTGATATTGTGGCCTGTTAATGATGGTTTGAATATTAGATTCCTTTAGAGGAGGAGAGCCGGCTGGAATATCAGAAGAAATGGGAGCGTTAGTCTTCTCAGAAATAGCAGACGCGTCACTTGGCTTAGACCGTTTGCTCGATTCATCAGTAATATGAGTCTTCCCTTTGTCATCGTAGGACTTTCGCTTATGAGAATCGTAAGTTCTGTAAGAAGAATCATATCGGTCAGCATCTCTTCTTCTCTGCCGCTGCTCATAATCCCATTTTTCTTGAGCCTTCCTTTGGGCCCGTTCCTCATCTGTCTCTCTCTGGTCACCAAGATATTTCCTAAAGTCATAGGATCCGCGACCTCCATGGCACTGAAATGAGTCATAGTATGAGCCGGAGCGCCCCATCGGAGAATCTGAAAACGGAAAAGAAGTAAAGTTTAGAAATTTCCAGAAAGAAAGAGTAAATGCTTATAAGTGCAGAAAAATCCTAAGTGTGTGCGGCGTGCGAACTACGTGCGTCAAACTACAAACCACGCTTCAGTGCGAGAACGGAGACGACAGGTGTAGAAGGCGTCGAGGTCTGTTTCAAAGAGGACGTCGCTTCAACGACAGGAGAGTTCGCCTTTGGAATATTATCCTTGAAAAGCTCTTGAGAAGTTATCATTATGTCACTCAAGTCATCGAAAGTATCATCACCCTGGTATTCAGCCGACTTCTCTTTTTCAACTTCCACATCAATTGATTTTTCAGAAACTCGAGGATTTTCTTCCTCTTCGACAATTGGGGCAAGTGCCGACTTGCTGACTGACCCTACAACATTAGTGGATGCGGAACACTTTATCAAGGCAGCCTCTACGACAGGTGTTTCTGATGCAACTTCTTCTGCAGAAACTGGAGCATTCGATGCCTCTGCTTGAGGGCCCGAAGCAGCTAACATTTCTGCATCAGAACTAGAGATTTCATAAATCCGAGTCGACCTGGAAGAATGTAAAAGCCCAAATTGGTGCAAAAGCTCATCATCTAATAGAAACTGGATACTCCTCTCCTCTACCGGCACCGCCATAAGCCTCTCAAAAGTCACCTTGTGACTGGTATCTCGAAGTGGAGGAGGAAGTGCTGCAAAAAAGAAAGAATGGAGTTAAGCATTTGACAGTTCGAATTCTGAAAAGTCTTGAGAACAAATCGGAAAGAGGCAATCTTACTTCCGACTCTCCAGATGGCATAAAATCCCGGAGGACAGCGGACGTAAAAGAATTGAGTCAAGAACCCATGGGCACTTTCGGGCAAGTCCAAAATTAGTTTACGATTCCTAGCACTCCTCACAAGTGTAATAGAGGGATGATCTTTGTTCTTTGCAAATGTGCACAAGAAGCGAATTTCGGCAAAACTGGGAAAACGGCCCAACGTTCTCCTGAAAAGCACGCACAGTCCCAGCAGGATGGAGTATCCATTAGGGTGCAGTTGAAAAGGGGAGATAGATAGCCGAAGGAGAAGTTCTCGAAGACAATCATTAAAGGGCGGAATAGCTCCGCTCAAGCACATCTGACGATTCACAGCAACAAAGCCAAGAGGCGGCCTGTCAGCAGTGTCGCTTGACCCAGGAAGTAAAGCATCTGCTTCGGCAATACCGAACTGGATGCACAGTTGTCTGAAGACCTTGTGGCTCAGAGTAGTAGAAGTCCGTTCCAGAGGGTCGTTCAGTGGAGTAGCAATTGGAAAAGCTTCTCCAGCTATTTCCAAGTCTTCCTGTTGAGATGCCATTCTACACAAGGAACTGGACGATCAAATATTAAGGTGCACGTTTCCTAAAAAAGAGTGAAGTGTTGTGCAAAACTAACGCAATAACAAACAAATATAAATGAAACTAACTTAGTTGATACTTGTCGATTATAAAGTTTCGAGGCTTGATATCTTAAGTCCAAGGACAGTGTTGTGTTGATGCAAATAAATCAGCTTTAGTTGATCATTTCAATTTTGCTTTAATACTTCACTTAGATTTGTTAGTTCACAGCATTTCATTCGCGAAGTTCATTTAAGTTTGATATTCTTTGTCGACTAATCTGTCATTTGATGTGGGCAATCAATGGCAGTATATTCGTCCCATTTTTTCTGTGAATGTTGCTTTTAAACAGGTTATCAGCATTAAAGTTAAGGCAATCTGAAAAGAAGTACAACAAAGTCTAAAACAATTCAAATTCAAAAATCAGCCAAATTCTGCCTAAATTTCTAAGTCCCAGGTCGTTCACGACCTAACATAAGTCGGAGCAATTTTAAGCCGTGCAGTGCAAATAAAAGCATTCAGGGCTGTGCAGAATTGTTTCAAGTTCTAGGTCGTTCGGCGACCTATCCTTGGTCGAGGCACCTTTAGGTCGCACAGTGCAACTGAAGGGTTAAAAGCAATGCAGATTTGATCAAGTCCTAGCTCGGCTGCGATTTAAAGCTTATGTCACGGGAAAGTTAGGTCGTGCAGTTTCTAGTTCAAGCAACTATTAGGTCGTTCAGCGACCTAACTCAGGTTATAGTCTTCCTTAGGCCGAACTATTCCTTAGGTCGCGAATGGTCTTAAGTCGCCTGAAACCCTTATGCTGCTAACTTCCTCTACACGCCACAAACCACCAAACCCTATAACCCGTTATCAATTACACCTATAAACCCATCGCCTTCCTCACCCCTTCAATTCATCGAAAGATACCAAAAGCGATTCAACACATCCCCAATCCATCGTAGATTCAACACATTACTATGCCCTCAGGAATCAGCCAAAGCAACGATCGAGAGTCAACTACGACAGCCACTTGAGACGATGCACAACTTATAGAATGGGGCTAAGGTCGAAAAAGCAGGGATTCAATATTAGACGATGATTATGATAGGATGGATATCAAACTCACTTACGGGATGTAATGGTAAGGAAGAATCGATGACTGGAATAGGTTGAATTCGCCTTTGAAAACTCGAAAAATTCGTCAATGGCAGCAGGGGATCGAAGCAGTAGAGTAGGGAGGAAGAAGCGACCTAACCGATTTATATGAAACCAAGAAAGGGAGATGAATAGACAAGCAAGTTAGTGTTTTAGGTCGCTCGCGACCTAGCGAAGTTAAGTCGAAGCACACGACCTATGACTTCGGCCCGTACTTCGAGGGGCAAATGTTAACTCCCATTGAGAAGCGACCTAAAATATTGAGCGAGTCAATGAAGCTTGCGACCTAACTGTTGAAGGAAGCTTGCGACCTAACTGAAGTCTGCGACCTAAGAACATAGCGACCTAAAAAATGTCGCGACCTAAGGTAGTTAACGACCTAAGAAGACTTAGCGACCTAACTGCTAAAGGAAGCTCGTAACCTACGACTTGGTGAAGCTGCGACCTAACGACTTAGGGGATATTGCGACCTAGCAGTATTGCTACCTAAGCGACCTAACAGGCTACGACTTAAGGAAGTCTCCGGCTTAACTACAGAGCCAACTCAAGGGATCTGCGACTTAAGACTTGGAGAAAGTACCTGATCAGGAACAACTAATACAACTGCTTCTATCTCATCGCCGACATAAGAGTCTACGACTTAAGAGTCTGCGACTTAAGAGTCTGCGACTTAAGAGTCTGCGACTTAAGAGTCTGCGACTTAAGAGTCTGCGACTTAAATGTCTGCGACTTAAGAGTCTACGACTTAAAACCTACCTTAAGTCGAGACCGACCTACCACTTGTTCGAATGAAGCCAAGTGCAACTTCACCAGCTAATTTCCTACGTTGCAAGGAGACTGCGACCTAGCTTAGGTCGCTCGCGACCTACGACCTAACTAAGGTCGTTCGCGACCTAAGACTTAGCACTTTTTCTGTCCAGAATTCAGAGCCGCTCCTATAAATACCCTACCACTTCCAACATGGAGAGGACTTTTTGGCAAGTCATTTCTTCAAGCGTCCATACTCTGCTGCACTCACAACTCATTCAACAAGTGAAGATCTTCCAACACTCAAGGCACTACAACAAGCTTCGTGAAGGACTTCATTCATCCGACACGGATCTAGCAAGATTCATCACCGAAGTTTGAGCTAGTAGTCGAGATTGTTGTGTGATCAAGTTGCATTGTATTTGACAAAATGATTTGCATCGAATTGTAACCGAATCAGCAATAAAAGACTATAAAGTGGACGTAGGCTCAATTACGGGCCGAACCACTATAAATCTGTTGTTCATTTACTGCTTTTCTGCTATTTTCAGCTTATATTCTGTTCCCGTACCAACGGGTGGTGCTTTCACAATTCTATTACACACACCGGGTGTTAGCGTTCACTTTTTAGCGTTAACAATATATATATATGGGAAGATTGAAAATAGGTATGCAGGCTGTTGTTTTAAAATTTGCTTCTGTTTCCAAATAAAACTCAAACTGTTTGATTCAAAATCATTTACTCTCCTTCTGATTGATGATTGAACTTAAGACTTAAACAAAATATGTTTATATCATTGTAAAGTAAGCTTTAAAATTTAGTTAAGATTAAAACAACTTAAATTTATCTCTGGAAACCCAAAATCTTGAACAAACTCAAGATGGACCAAATTTCGAACTTCACGAGATATTGATTTAAATATATAACTTGAATTCGTACTGGAAGACTTGATTTTTAATCATGGTATGATGATTTTTAGTTGAGTGGTTTAGGTGCAGTTCGACATTGAACGGAAGTGTTTTTTTTGGGGATTTCTGGCGATCGGGGGTACTGGAGGCGCTAGGGTTGTTCGGGGAGGTGGAGGAGTGTTCGGTGGTCACAGGAAAAATGTTTCAAGGGTCGACTGATGATCACAATGGCGACGGGTGGCGTTTGAATTCCGGTGACCTAGTTTTGGAGGGTCGAGTACTTTTGATTCGTTCACCCTATTGGATGCATCAAGTTCGATGCGGTTTGGAGGGATGGTGGATGGGTCGTAGGTGAAGCTGCGACCGGAGTTTGGTGGCGAACGGTGGTCGGAGCGTCGAGAAGTCGGCGTTGAAAGGTTTGGGTTGGAGGTGGGTTTTTGGTTCCAGGTTCGACTGGGTTGCATATCTTCGATCGAAGGGTTGGATTTTTGTATTGATGATCGGAATAGTATGGGGTGTTGATCGTTGACTTGCGCAAGGGATCGCGAGTGGTCGGAGGTGACCATCGGTGATGTACACGTGCACGGTGTCAATTTTGTTCACCTGGAAGTGTTATGGAGGAATTGGGAAAAAGAGGAAGAAAGAAGGTGGAGGCTCGAAGTCATGCACGGGGACTTGGTTGATTTGCTCGAAGCAAATGTTGTTTGGCTCGGGTGGTTTGTTGCTACAGGTTGTACCTGTCTGGTTTCCAGATTTAGGAAACTAAGTCTAAATTTAGAAATTAAGGTTTAAACTGAAAGATTTAAATCAAAGTTTAAATAATAAATTCAAGTTTGTTTGAAAACTTAGTTTGTGAATAGATCAAGTTTTAGAAGGTTTAAATTGAAGGTTTTGAAATAAATGATCTTTAAAACAATCAAGTTTTAAGAATGTTGTAAACTTATATTCTTTTTTTGAGTTCATGGGAAACCTTAAGATCATGGTATTCATTGATACTCACTTAAGTAAACCACGCCGTGTGTCTACCCTGCTTTTATTTAGTCGTCGCACACGGATGCTTAACGTTGAAACTCCCACTGATGGTTTGGCGCTGGGATTCGAACCTGCCCAGACGCAGTCCTTTGGTTCCCATCTCCCAGCCCCCAAACCAACCGAGCTACGAACGGCGGGTGTAAACTTATATTCTTAGCAGGTTATTTTAAATAAAACTTGATAAAGTGTTTAGGAATAAATCAAATGTTTTAAAATGTTAATTAACATTGAAGTTTTTAAGGTTGGTAATAATTTGATTTCAAAGTTATTAAAGAAGATTTTAAAATGTTAATTAAGATGAATTATTGTTAATTAATTGTTTTAAAAAGGTAATTAATTAATTAAAGGTTAATTTATTAATTGAAGATAATTAATTAAATAGTGAATTAAATAATTAAAGATTAATTCTTTAAATAATTAAAGGTTGATGAATTATAATTAAAGGTTGATGAATTATAATTAAAGGTTAATTAATTATTGATGGTTAATTAATAAATGATTAAAGAATAATTAATCAAAATGATCTGTAATTTATTAATGCTAATTAACCAGGATTAGTAATTTTCGTAAGTAATTAAAACTGATTTGGGTTACTCAAACAATTAACTGATCTTACTTATAGATGTTTGATATTTTATTACATGCTATGTGATGGATTGATATATTAGTTATGTGATGCGATGCTATGTTATGTTTTGTGCTAAGCTGTTATATCTGTGATGTATATATTGTTATATGAATATGAAACCCTTGACCCGTAAAACGGCACTTGAATTTCGATGCGACAAGGAGTCGGATTCCAGTTGGTTATCCGAAACCCACATCGAATTATAATAGTGAATCTTTGTGACCGATAAATTTATTTTATCTATGAATCTGTGAATGAAGATAAGCGTTATCGATTATACCGCTTATCGATATATCTGTGATGATTGATGTTGCACTATTGTGTGTGAAACCCCTGGACTACACTTTTACACACACAAATATGGATTTCACGTGGAAATCGGTTAAGTCACAGATAATTTAAAATTTATGTTTTGAAATTGAAATTTTAATTTCAGTTGATTTTGAAATTGGAAATTTCGGTTTAAAGTGAAAAGCTTTTGAAATGTAATTTCAAATATGAAATTTATTTTGAATAATTTGATAAAGTTTTGAAGTTTAAATAATTTGATTTAAACTTAAATTCAAGATTTAAAATTGAATTCTATGATTTGAAACTAGGGATTAAAGATGTTATACCCGTTATATAAGGGTTAAACTATTTTAAAAGTATTGATTTGGAATGTGAATATAATTCAAGGGCTTTAACTCGTGAAAATATAATTGGATTTTTCTGAAACGAAAACTATTTGTTTTCAAATAATAACAGCTTTCATATAAGAAGTGAACTTCCAATTTGTGTTGAAAGGTTTCAAATTTAAAATGAAATTGAAATGTTTTGAAAGGCTATGAATGAATCTTTGGAAACGAGTTTTTGAAAGCTATAAGTTAAATCTTGATTTAAAGATTTAACGAGTTAATTCAATTGAAATAGAAATTGTTTTGAAATCCATGAATGGATCTTTGTGAATGGGGTTAACTTTGTGAATTGAATCTTTTTGTTTAAAAGATTTGAAAATGGTAATTTGTTTAAACTATTTGAAAGAAAGTTTTAAATTATTAAGTTGTGACTTAATTGAAATCCCATATCCATATGTTTTAAATATTTCGCTCACTATTCGGGTTAGCCGGGAAAGGACCTTTGGGTCGTATAACCCATTCCGAATATGTGATACGTCGTAATGGATGGCATTTGATGACCGGTGTTGAAGACCGGATATTTTTGAAAACGGAAGGATTATCGTCGAGTTACTCTACATCGGCTGATCTCCGATATAGAGGTTTTATCACCCTTAGTGATGGGAAGTCCGGACGTGATTAGAGAATTATCCGGATTTGCAAGGGCTTCGTAAGAAGTGCCTTCGGTTCTGTTCGAACCCGGAACAGACTTGTATGGATTGTATGTCTGACATTACACTTTGAGATATAAAGCTGATTTCTTTCAAATACATTCCTGTTTGGTGGCGGAGAATTTATTCTCTTAGCTTAACACCCTTCTCTGAGACGTACGAGCTCAGAGGTTATGTAATTGAAGGTTATCAGTGATATATTCCCAATTTGGTAATGTGACATGCTGAGTGTTGCTGTGTGATGATCATTGTTTGATCATTTGTGATATGATCATTTGTTTGATCATTTATCTTTGTGATCATTGCTTTGATCATCTGTTGACCCAAAGCATGGCTTTGTGACAAAGCGTAGCTTTGTGGACGAGACTTCGTCGAACCTCACAACCCGGTAATGGTTGAAACAGGAATTGTGCGGCAAGGTTTCAGAGGTAGCTTCCCTAGGGTATGACCATTCCTTCTGGAAAAGGGTAGTATCATGGTATGGAGCCCAGATACTTACTCATGTGGACACACTTTATTTATTATGTGTGATGTTGGTTATCGAGAGCTCTCGGATAAAGGTCCCAAAGGACCGGGGGTGGCATATCTGAGGTTTTGTATATTCCCCGGGAAGGGGGGTAGCCGGCCTTGTTTGGCAGAGAGCAGTTTGTCTCTCGAAGCGTCCCGCCAGAGGCGTTCTTTCGTGGCATAGGAAGTTCCTTAGCCTGACCATTTATTGGAAATCCAATCAAACAATACGAGCCTTGTACGGTTTTAGTTGTATTACCTGCCATGGAATGTGGCGGTAACCTGCTATTGAACATGGTAGCTATAGTAGGCATACGATAATGGTCGTATGTTGGCTAAGATTAATATTATATTTTCGAAATGTTTTCTACACTATGCACTAATAATAATATCAAAAATGATTTGATTTTGCGTAGTAAGCATCTTTAACTATCATAAGAAGAAATCTCCTCCAATTCTGCGTTTGCATTATGTGTGTGGCGGGAGGTCTTATGGTAGTTTCATTTTCCAAAAGCATTGCGAATTGACTTTAAAAATTCTCTTGTTGTTCGTTTTTAAAGATAAACTGTTTTTGTTGCTCACACCAGTCCCATGACTGATCCGGAGTTTATTGTTTATTTCCTAAACTCTGGATGCTCAAAATTTTTCTACACGGGCAGTCTAGAGTTGGGTTTTTCAGATAGTCAGAATTAGTAGATTTTCTGGAGCTAGTTCAGTCTTTGGATATGGACTGCACTTGCTTATCTTTGTGCATCGTTATTGGGAGTTCGAGCTATTTCTGGATTGGCGCTTTGAAGATGGAGATTATCCGCTGCTGATGTTATCGTTTTCTTTTCCGCTGCTATTTCTTGTATCATATCTCTGATGTATATTGATATTCTTTTGTATCACTCTGTTGTATCAGATATTGTATCAGATATTGTATATCAATGTATTATTCTTTTTCTTCCGCTGTGTTATTTACTTAACTGTGTTATAAGCTTCGGCGACTCGGATTTGAACGGTCGAATCTACGGCATTCGAGTACGATGTAAAGTATGGATGTCGATTTTCGAGCACGAAAATCCGAGGCGTTACAAGAAAGGGGGGAAATAGTTTAGTTAGTAAGGCTGGAAAAAGGTGTTTTTAGTTAGTGGGGCTAAAAAATGTGCGTCCTTGAAACAAAATTTAAAATTAACGTCCTTTAGAATAAAACTTATTTTAACGTTTTCCATTAAATTAATTTCCTCTAATCAATAATAGTCTATTTCTAGTATGCTAAATTGATAGGACAGTAGCTTAGTTTGGGTTCAAAATAAATACATCCATATCAAGCTATTAGAGTTGCGAAATGAATAAGAAAAATTGGTTTCTAGCAAAGTGATTAATTAATATTCATGAGAAGGTAAAGAATCTAACAAATGTTATTATGTCATGCATCCATGCATAAGTTTTGATTATGAATTTGTATGGGCATCAAACAAAATAACAGAAGTATGAGTTATATACATTATTTTGTAAAAAATTCTATCTTAGCTGTGAGCTTTTGATGTATTGATCCTCAAATAATACTAACAAAGAAAATAAATACACTAAAGCTTGCTTGAATAATTAGTCAATGCATGGCCACAACCTATTACAACTAACAAGTGCAAACTTGTGTTACGCACACGAATGTAGTATACATGTAGTAAAACAATTTAATTACTGGTAAAATATTATTGGTAAAGTAGTTCTGTTACTTGCTGAATTACTACAGCCTTGGATTTAAACATATCATGCAGTAATTGTAATGTATAATAATGTCAAAACACAAGGGCGTAGCTTAGAGAAGAAAATAATATAAATTTATGAAAAATATTATTGAATTGTAAATACGATAGTAAGATGAAATTAATGTTAGGACAAAATATACACCGACATGGATAAACCTTTGCTACCCATACATCACTACTGGATTAATTGAGTACATACTAAAAGGACGTAGGTTACAACATAACTCCTAAAATTCCATCTTAAATATATCTTCACCTGTTCCTTGTAACACTTTTTATCCTCTCTGTTTCAACAATATTTTGGATATATTTTAACCTATAAATACACTTCAAATAGTCAGCATTTGTGGTAGAGAGTAGAAGAGCAGTAGTCTAACAAATACTACCACAACCTAGTTCTCATGCATAGTTTACACTGAGTATCAAGGTTAAACGTTAATAGCAGTAACGTGTTTACATGACATGTCCGTTTTCTGCACAGCAAAGCAGCTAAGATCATTCAAGTTATTGTCTAACGTAAAATATTTATGGCCATGATGTTTTAACCGTAAATAGAAGTCATGAAAGAAAACAACTATATACAAAGACATAAGTCTACAACAGTTGGTAACTGGAAGCACTTATGTAAGTATAAGCAACATGTATAGTTTATTATTATACCTTCGTGGGCTTCCATTGCAAAGTAATAGCCCTTGGTTCGTGCATTTTTTTAAAGTAGTCTGTCACCACTTGTTTAGATAATCTAATGTTGGGTGACAAATAATAATACAATGCTTTGTGATGAAATGCGTATTTATTTTCAGAGCATAAAATGTGCACAAAACTAGTAAGTTTCAATTAATTAGTTTTAGGTTAATTCTTGATTATGGGTTGCCGGTTTTAATTTTCTAACTCAAAGTGCTTGGCAAAAATTATGAAACCATATAAAACAACTATAACACTCGGTCTAATACATCAAAAAAGTAAGGGAAAGGTAAAAAATGCATTACGAACTCTACAGGCATACTGCCGGTAGCGGTAGTTCATTGCAGTAGAGAATCTAAGAAATAATACTTCATACAACAAAGTGTTGATCCTAACTAAAATAACGACTATTGATTAAATAAAAATGCAGAGTTGACGCAGCGGATAATTCAAAACGGTCTTCAATCGACGTAAATAGCAATCTGTGGATTGATGGATACTGAAATGCTCGAATTCGTTGATCCGAAGATACCGAACTCTAGCTATCTCTGACTCGTTGATCCGAAGATACCGGGAAAGAGATCTACGATTCTTCGACGTTGATCTTGCGCACAAGATACCGTGAATCGGCTTCAACAAACGATGATCCGAGCGCACTCGAATGACGTTAGTGGAGATAGGAGATACACTCGACTACCAATTGAAATTGAAAGCACAAAGCTAACAAAAGAGAATTTTATTTAATTTTCAACAACCTTTACAAATGACTTCACTTGCCTATTTATAGGCTACAACACACCAACACAGAAAAATACAAGTCATAAGTCGGCAACCGACTTATCACATCTCCGACTTAACATAAGTCGCATACTATTTACAACACAGTTCAGAAAAGTTTAAAAATTACAAGTATTTAGGTCGGTTCCGACTTAAAAAAATATTCACGCGACTTATAAGATCATCACCGACTTAAGCTAAGGTCGTTTGCGACCTTCCTCCTTGTTTCTTCATTCGCGACTTAGATGAAATCAACGAAAGTCGTTCGCGAGCTATTGGAAGTCGGCAGCGACATAGGGTTAGATTGGAAGTGAATTTACATCGTCTCAGGCTTGGCTCGGAGATGGGTAACAAGGTGATTAGGCCGGAGCGACGATAACTCGTTCGCGAGTTAGGGCAAGGTTGGGGAGAAGTAACTAGGTCGGCAGTTGATGAGTCGGAGTCTGTTAGGTCGGTTTTTGTTGGGTCGGAGGTTGACTGCGAGCTATCGTTAGGTCGGAATTTGGGAATTAGGTCGTCTACGACCTTGGGTAGGTCGGCGATTGGGTTGGTAGGTCTACGGTCTTGTGTAGGTCGGCAATTGGAACGGTTGGCAATTGGGGATAGGTCGGCAGTTGACGATAGGTCGTAGGTCGGCATGAAGGTGGGAGTTAGGTCGTAGGTCGGCATGAAGGTGAGACTTAGGTCGGAGCCTCTGGTTAGGTATGCTGCTTCATCATCCTCCCCTTGTTGATAAAAATTCGACCTCGAATTTGTATTTCTCTCGTTTTCAACAAGCTCATCTCCATGGTACGGAATTAAATGTTTAACGTTGAAAACGTCAGCAGTGTGAATGTGATCTGACAACTTTAACTGATAAGCATTGTCATTGATTTTCTTCAAGATTTCTACTGGTCCAATCTTGCGAGCTTTCAACTTGTTGTAAGTCCCAACTGGAAAACGATCTTTCGTCAATACTGCGTAAACAAAATCACCCTCTTTGAAGACTACACTCCTTCGTTTCTTATCCGCCATTTGTTTGTACTTCTCATTTGTCTTTTCCAATCGTTCCTGAACGATTCTATGGCACTCCGTCAACCCTTCAACAAAATCAGCAGCTTTCTTAACTGTCTTTTTTGATTGTGGTATTACCGTTAAATCCAACGGGCCCTTCGGTAAGCTCGAATAAACAATCTGGAATGGACTGAACCCAGTACTTCGATTCACAGCATGATTAAGGGCAAACTCTGCTTGACATAACTTCACATCCCAACTCTTTAGATTATCTTGAACAAGACACCTCAACAAGTTTCCCAACGATCGATTAACCACCTCAGTCTGTCCATCCGTTTGCGGATGATAAGCACTACTAAATTTCAGCTTCGTTCCCACCATTTTCCACAAACTTAACCAAAAGTGACTCAAAAATCGAGTATCTCGGTCAGAAACAATAGATTCGGGTAAACCATGTAAACGATATATTTCTTTAAAGAATAACTGTGCCACTCGAACTGCATCCGCTGTCTTCTTACAGGCTATAAAATGTGCCATCTTCGAAAACCGGTCCACCACAACAAATACAGAATCATTTCCCCTCTGAGTTCTCGGTAATCCCAACACGAAATCCATGCTGAGATCAACCCATGGTTTGGTAGGCACGGGTAACGGCATATATAAACCCGCATTAGTCGCAGTTCCTTTCGAAACTTGACAGATATGGCATCTCTCAACAAACCTCTCCACTTCTTTCCTCATCGAAGGCCAAAAGTAGGATTGTGAAATTAATTGTAAGGTACGGTCTCTTCCAACATGCCCTTCTTCATGTAATTCCTTGATAATCCTCATTCTCAAACTACCCTCCGGAATGCACAATCGATTTCCTTTGAAAAGAAAACCATCTATTATCACAAAATCATCCGTCTCTCCCTCCTTGACCTTTTCAACAAATTTTGCAAAGTATGGATCATCAGTGAATAACTCTGGCAATATTTCAAACCCAGTCACCTCAACTTTCATTGTTGTCAACAAATGACTCCTTCTACTTAAAGCATCAGCCACACGATTTGTCACCCCTGACTTGTGTTTAACAACAAAAGTAAACTGTTGCAGATATGCAATCCACGATGCATGTCTTGCTGAAATCTTGTCTTGCCCTTGTAAATGCTTCAATGCTTCATGATCAGTGTAAAGAACGAACTCCTTCTGAAATAGATAGTGTCTCCAGTGTTTAATAGATTGCACAACAGCATAAAACTCCACATCATATGTACTGTATCGCATCTTCGCTCCGGACAACTTCTCACTGAAATATGCAATAGGACGCCCCTTCTGACTCAACACCCCTCCAATCCCAACCTTGGATGCATCAGTATGTAGTTCAAACACCAACTGAAAATCAGGTAGCACTAGAATTGGTGCAGAGGTCAAAAGATCTTTGATTCGTTCAAAAGCAACCTCGGCTTCCTCCGTCCATGCAAACTGTTTACCTTTCATGCAATCTGTAACAGGCGCCATCACACTACTAAAGTGTGGAATAAACCTTCGATAAAATGAAGCCAACCCGTGAAAACTACGAACTTCCGTTATCGTCTTGGGCTGCGGCCAGTTTCTGATCGCCTCAACTTTACTTTGGTCAACCTGTATTCCTTTCTCTGAAACAACATATCCCAGAAATAAAACACTATGCGTCATGAACACGCATTTCTTCGTTGCAGCATAGAATTGTTCTTGTCGCAATACCATCAGCACTTCTCTAAGATGATTCAAATGTTCCTCTGGACTCCCACTGTAAATAAGAATATCATCGAAATACACCACCACGAATTTCCCAATGAACGGTCGAAAAATCCGATTCATCACTCTCATAAAAGTACTCGGTGCATTTGATAAACCAAACGGCATAACCAACCATTCGTATAGACCCTCCCTGGTTTTAAAAGCAGTCTTCCACTCATCTCCTGGTCGGATACGAATTTGATGATATCCGCTCTTCAAATCAATCTTAGAAAAGATAGTAGCTCCGCTTATCTGATCCAACAAGTCATCCAACCTCGGCATTGGAAATCTATATCTCACGGTAATTTTATTCAATGCTCGACTGTCAGTGCACATTCTCCATGTCCCATCCTTCTTGGGTACCAATAAAGCTGGTACAGCACAAGGACTCAGACTCTCCTGCACACGCCCCTGTTCAAGCAATTCCTCTACCTGCCTCCGCAATTCTTCATGTTCCTTCGGACTCATTCGATAATGTGGTCTGTGTGGCAATACAGCACCGGGAACAAGATCTATCTGATGTTGTATATCCCTCAACGGTGGCAACTCCGTTGGTAACTCATCTGGAAATACATCGTCAAATTCTTTCAGAACTGGTTTAACTTCTTCTGGAATTTCAATCTCTTCACTGCTTTCTCGTCCAATCAACAAGAATACTTCCGGCTCTTCTTCAATTTCTTTAACAAACTCCTTCAAAGTCAATAGAGTTTTCAGCTCTTCGATTTTCTCCACTTTGTTTTCTTCCTGTTGGCGTTTCTTCGGAACCAGAGTAATCTTTGTACCTTCGAACATGAAACTGTAACTGTTGGTCCGTCCATCATGTTGTACTGCTCTATCAAACTGCCACGGTCTCCCCAGCAACAAATGACAAACGTCCATGTCTACTACGTCACACCAAACCTCATCCTTGTATTTCTTCCCAATTGAAAACTTCACACAAGCTCTACGTCCAACTTTCACTTCACCACCCTTCCTCAGCCAAGCTAACTTGTATGGTTTAGGATGTTTCTCGGTTTTCAACTCCAACTTCTTCACCGCTTCTGTAGAGATAATATTATCGCAACTCCCAGCATCAATAACAAATTTACAAACTCTTCCCAGAATAGTGCATGTAGATTGAAAGATATTGTTCCTCAACCAACTACTTTCCTCCTCTAGCTTTGGTGTTAAACAACTTCTCCTCATCATCAATGCGTATCCGTCATCTCCCGACAGTAAGTCTTCCTCCTCAACTGGTAAAGAATTAGAGCATTCAGCTTCTTCCTCCTCATCCTCAACCTCAGTAATCATTGCTCTCTTCTTTGGCTTTGGACACTCATTTCTTTTATGACCCAACTCCTGACAGTTGTAACATTTGAAACCGTTGTTAACCTTTGCCTTCTCAACCTCCTTCATCACTGGTTTACTGATAGGTTTAGACACATTAGAACTTCCACCAACACCCTTCACTTGATTATTGGAATTCGTAAACACACCACCTCCTCGCCGTCCCTGCTTCTCCCAAGCCAACGCTTTTTGATGTGCCTCTGCCACAGATCTTGGATCGAACATATTAACCATATCCTGAATCTGCATTCTCAATCCCCCAATAAATCTAGATGTCAGTTGTTCTTCCGTTTCCATGATATCATTCCTTGCAATAAGCTGGTAAAACTCATCTGCGTAATCATTAACAGTCTTTGTGCCCTGCCTCAAGTTCTGCAAACGTTGATACATCAGAGATTGATAATTGTAAGGTAAGAACGTTGCTTTCATCAATTTCTTCATCTTCTCCCAAGATTCAACTTTTGACTTCCCCATTCGTTCTCGTGTAAGTTTAGTTTGCTGCCACCATGCCAAAGCTCTACCCCTCAACCTTGTAGCAACCAACTTTACTCTACGACGTTCTGGAACTTCTTTGAAATCAAAAATTTCTTCAACATTAGCCATCCAATCCAAAAACTCTTCGGCTTGCATACCACCTTTGAATTCAGGAATTTCAGTTTTCATCCCCGATTCCCACTTGTGATCGTACTCCGATTGATTCCTTCCTCGTCCACGTCCTCGTCCATGAACACTACCACCATCATACTCTTCTTCACCATCCGATGTATATCGATGTCGATCTTGACCACCAACATCTCTACCACCACCATTTCTTCCATCAACATTCCTACGATCCACATTCCTCCGATCTCGATTAGTCACATTTCTATCACCATCTCGATCCACGCTTCTATGATCACTATCAACACTTCTCTCTCGATTTGAATGTGGTGAAATCCTACTTCTTCCATGGCTCGATTCAGGTGAAACTCTTCTCTGATTTTGACTCATCTCCAACATCATCCTCTCTAATCGACCAATCCCTTCCGTAAGCTTCTCATTGAAATTCTCGTTGATTCGTTGCTCCATTTCATCGGCCTCTTCTCTTCCGTATAAAGCATTAATATTGCGATGACGTTGAACTCGTCTTGGCGGCATGATTGAATACTTCACAAACACTTCAACAAATTCACACTTCAAGTTTCAAACACCTTTCGAACTTTGATCCAAAATGAAATGGATCGAAAACTCCAACTTTGTTGCAAAATATGATGAACACGATGAACACAACTTCAAATTCTCGGCTCCAAGACTCGATTTAGCTATGATTGGCTAAAACAAGCTCTGATACCAAACTGACGCAGCGGATAATTCAAAACGGTCTTCAATCGACGTAAATAGCAATCTGTGGATTGATGGATACTGAAATGCTCGAATTCGTTGATCCGAAGATACCGAACTCTAGCTATCTCTGACTCGTTGATCCGAAGATACCGGGAAAGAGATCTACGATTCTTCGACGTTGATCTTGCGCACAAGATACCGTGAATCGGCTTCAACAAACGATGATCCGAGCGCACTCGAATGACGTTAGTGGAGATAGGAGATACACTCGACTACCAATTGAAATTGAAAGCACAAAGCTAACAAAAGAGAATTTTATTTAATTTTCAACAACCTTTACAAATGACTTCACTTGCCTATTTATAGGCTACAACACACCAACACAGAAAAATACAAGTCATAAGTCGGCAACCGACTTATCACATCTCCGACTTAACATAAGTCGCATACTATTTACAACACAGTTCAGAAAAGTTTAAAAATTACAAGTATTTAGGTCGGTTCCGACTTAAAAAAATATTCACGCGACTTATAAGATCATCACCGACTTAAGCTAAGGTCGTTTGCGACCTTCCTCCTTGTTTCTTCATTCGCGACTTAGATGAAATCAACGAAAGTCGTTCGCGAGCTATTGGAAGTCGGCAGCGACATAGGGTTAGATTGGAAGTGAATTTACATCGTCTCAGGCTTGGCTCGGAGATGGGTAACAAGGTGATTAGGCCGGAGCGACGATAACTCGTTCGCGAGTTAGGGCAAGGTTGGGGAGAAGTAACTAGGTCGGCAGTTGATGAGTCGGAGTCTGTTAGGTCGGTTTTTGTTGGGTCGGAGGTTGACTGCGAGCTATCGTTAGGTCGGAATTTGGGAATTAGGTCGTCTACGACCTTGGGTAGGTCGGCGATTGGGTTGGTAGGTCTACGGTCTTGTGTAGGTCGGCAATTGGAACGGTTGGCAATTGGGGATAGGTCGGCAGTTGACGATAGGTCGTAGGTCGGCATGAAGGTGGGAGTTAGGTCGTAGGTCGGCATGAAGGTGAGACTTAGGTCGGAGCCTCTGGTTAGGTATGCTGCTTCATCAAGAGTAAAACTAAAATTTGAAGACAGTAAAGCATCGCCAATGTTGTGGACTTTGAAACTGAACCCTCCATGTCAGTGTTTCCCTTAACCAGAAATTTCAGACGAAATGTGGATTAGAGAGTTTGTTTCTTCAAGACAACTGAAAAATCGAAGTTAGTAATATAAATTTAATTATCATATTAAACTCATATTAAAATTATGTTGGGTTGATGGGTCTACATTTAGTTTGTAGGTGGTTTTGAAAATGGTGATATTCTCAAGATAACCACGTAATGGTGCCACCACATAGCTTGATATCTATTGGAAGTGGGAAGAAATTTATATTTATCATCTACTATCCTCATTCTGGTGTACTCGCCTGTTATCATTGTATTTTCTTCAACCTACGCTTTAACCTTGTCGAATATTTTTATTGGCTGTAAATCTTTTAATGCCATTTCCATATTGGAAATTTGCAACCCTAACCTGGAAGACAACACTTCACGACCCATAATTTGCTGAAAAACTTTATCAACCTCATCGAAGCCATTTTCCGACATTGTGGATGTATTTAATATAATAACATATCTTCCCCAAAACTTTTATTTTGGACAAACTCTTTTTTAGGCTGGTATGTAGGTTTTAAGGATATCTTTTTCTAGTTTATGTCACCTAGTTATTTTAGTTATTTGGAACTAATACGCCGACGACCCATTTTTTTTTTACCAATTTGGTTATTTTCTAAATTCTACCGTGGAAGTAAGAAAATAGTGAAAAGACATGGATTTCTTTTTTTCAATATCATTTTGACCACCTATTAAAAATTGAGCGGTCCGCTCATTGTTCTCCTTCATAACTAAAGACCTCAAATTGGAATATTTTTTTGTTACTATGTCGACACCGCTTGTGTAACGAACCAGAATTTGATCACTCTAAAAATAATATTTAAATTGGTTTTAAATATAAAATATATAAGATTTTATGATTCAAATAACATTAGATAGGATTTGGAGATAGAAATATACATAAAAATAAGAACCGTTGCTTATATCGGTAAAAGTGATAAAAGTCTGATTTCAGATTAGTAAGCTTAGATGATTAAATAAATTATTTTAATAAAGGTTTTTATTTTTAAATAACAATATACAAGTTTATTTTCAAGTTTTGTTTACATAGATAAATAGTTTAACAAAAACGTCAAAATGTGACCGTAAAACGTTTGTCAAAAATCAACATTTTGTTCAACAAAAGTTGTCGCAACATTGTTGCATGTTTATTTACATATATATGTACACATATATTTAAATAGGGTAAATATTAATTAAGTCACTAAACAAGATTACTTTTCCTAAACAAGTTTAGAAATTTCTAGAATACCATTAACAAAATGTAAGCACTAAAAGACAAACATGTCAAAATCAAATCTAAACAAAAATATTGTTTATTTTACTTAATACTTAAGTGATTAAGACATAAAGTTGTGAAGTGAAAGGTGATGTTAAGTGTTGAAAAATGTAGTTTACTTTAAGTTTAAGTAAGGGTATTTTGGTCATTTCACATAATAGTATTTTATTCCAAACTTTTTATATAAATATCAAACCATTTCTTCACTTTTTTTCACACTTCTCCTTCTTCATTTCTAAGCTTTCTCTCTTCATTTTTATGGCTTCAAACCTTAATAAAATAATGCCATAATTTTTTCCAAACATATCCATCCAAACACCTCAAATCCACACCCAAACCCCCTTCTTCCTCTCCCCTAAACACGCCTCCCACCTCCCCATCCACCCAAACCCGTGAGCTCCTTCCCTTAACCTAATGCCATGATCACCATCCACCTCCCCAAGTAAGTTGAGCCACTTAGAAGACTTTAAAGCAAGCATTCGTAAGCATCGGTTAAAGTTAGGAAAGTTATATCCGTCTAAACTTAGTTCAATCCCATTCAAGGTGAGAACTCCTAATTATATATATATATATATATATATGGATGTGATGATGTGATATGATTGTATGGATGTTTGTTTATGATTTTTATCATCATATATTGTTTATCCTATGTGAATGTTTCAACAAGTCACGATATACACGTCGTTATTTCACATGGAAAACACTTTCCGAATGAATTTGAAAAGTAGTATGAAATCATTTAATACCTTCTAAAATAATTGAAAATGTTTTAGAAATGTTTCATAAACATATAAACTTGTTTCGACAAGTTTTCATGAAAACCAATAAATGAGTCAAAACTAGACACGTCGCGTAACAGTAGTTCGTGATTTGGTGTCGAAGAATTTAAATGAGTATACGGAATGGAATTTAGCTCGGAATTATGCAAGATAAGAATTTTCTAGACTATTTTATCCATATTTTTAGAATGAAGAAAGAAAATCAAGATTTCATCTTGTAGATTTTAAAATATGTCCAAATTAAATTGTTAGAAAATCGCGTTTTTGCAGTAAAGCGACCAAAGTATAAAATTCTTTGAAATGATTATTTTAAATGTTTAAAAATATGAGAAACGAAGTTTTAAACTTAACGATTCTTTTCTAAATCTTTTATAAATATTTTCAAATAAATAATTAAGTGTTTTAAATATGATTTAGGGATTTTATAATTTATTTAAAAAGGTTTAAATAAACGATTTAAAGAAAAGCTGTCAAATCAAGTGATTTAATCTTGGCTATAAAAGCCGACGAGTAGACTGGATTTTTCTATTCAGGAGATCTGGGTGAGGTGCTTAAACTAAGGAGATGTTCATGAGAAACTAGTGCCCTAGCTCACTTGGCCTCATCTTGGTAAGGGATAGATAAGGTCGAAATGTCGGAAATAAGTTAAGTATAAAAGTTTGAATTTTTCAAATTTAAATACTCCCAAGTTACTTTCTAAAAAAATGATTTGATAAATTTCAAAAGAAAGGTTTAAATAATTCCGTATTTACTAAAAGAATATTTTTAATATATATATCTCTCGAAGATATTTTGATAAAGAAATGAACAAATCAAACAACAATCATCTACTTATAAAACTTCATTTTTATCAATGATTGGATTTCGAAGAGATCGGGATCGGATCTGGGAAATCCCTTTCCGGAAACCAATTTACGTTTCAAAGTAAAACATGTTGAAGATAAGATTATTGAAAACGAAGATATTCATGATGTAAGGCTACTTGCCACTAGACCCTCGGGAAAATTCACCATATCATATTGGCAGCAGTGCTCCATTATAAAAAACTTTTGCAAGGACTGATCGCTACTGATCCTAAGGATGATTCCTAAAATAGAACATTGTATGAGGAGTGCCTTCGGTTTCGTTCAGTCCCAGAACGAACTTGTATGGGCGAATGTCCGACGCTGCATTTTAAAATCACATTAATTGATCTCTATAAATGTATCATCTGCTTGGTGGTGGAGAAGGCAACTTCTCTTAGCTTAACACCCTTTCCTAATACGTACGAGCTTAGGAGTTATACGTTTATAGAAATCAGTCGTGTGATTATGGAATGGCAATGTGGCATCCAAAGAGGAAAGACGATGTGCTATGTGAAAGGTAACCGTTACCTCAAGCCTTACACTTGGAAATGGCCAAAACAGGGTAGATGCTGCAACAGCCGTTTGAGTATGATCCTCCCCTTCTAGACATATTTCTACCTGCTATAACGTTCGGGGTTAAATTATTGTGGTGTATGCTAAGAGACGTCTCAGATAGGTCGGTAACGATCGGGGCGATGACATATTCGGTACTATCTAGAAAGAGATAGGCCGGTCTTGTGTTGGTAGAGGACCATTAGTTGAGCCTTGGTACATTCCTCTAGAGATGTACTGCCGAAAGGTAGTCCATTCACCTGGTCATTTGTATGGAAATCTATTCTCCAATAAGTGCTTGCCATTTTGTAGAACCCATTTTATGGCTAGTATGTTGAAATTTATTCAATGTAACAATTTTGGCTAAGATTAATAAGTTTACATGCAAATGTTTCCAAAGAAATGTCATTAAAGATAATAGCCTTAATTTTTACGTAATAAAGAATTTGGTATCGTAAGGTAAAAACCGTTCTGTGTTTATGTGTGACATGGTCTTATGAGATACCTTTTTATTTTCAAACATTGTATTTTGAGTTCTCACATCAGTCTTATGACTGGTCCGGAGTTTATTTTGTTTTCCCTTTAAACTCTAAATGCCCTATTTTTTCAAGCAGCCAAGTAGTCAGGATCATGTTAGTAGCATTTTGGTGAAGAAGTTTGAGAGGAGTTTTTGGAGCAGGGAGCTGGAGCATCTTATCTTATGTGGATATCTATCTATCTTTTATTTTCCACCGTGACTAGTTGTTTGTACCAACAAGTGTGGGAGCGGGCAGTTATAACTGTTCCTGGCTGTGTTAGTTCATACCCTAGTGAGAGTGGTTGTATGCACTATTTATCCATATAGTTAAATCAATGTGAGAATTTATGTTTCTACCTTTTACCTTTACTTTATTTTTACCCCTGATAATCTACCTCCCTGACACTTAGAATTACGGCATGTGAATACCGTGGATGTATTAGTGTGAATTTTCGAAGATCGAGGAGACGGGTTGTCACAGATGGGATGAAAAACTAACAATGAATTAAGTTGCTAGTACAATAATGGTGCTGCTTATAGTATTTTCAAGCTCCAACATGGATTTGACATTGTGGTTGAGTAAAAGTTGAATTTTTTTTATTGAGATGGTGATTAAGGCGAACGTGTTTTTTTTCTCCACTTCCACCACTAATTTATACATGTATAGAGGCTATAATGTTAATAATTGTTTTTTATATTACGTGGAAAACACACATGTTCATTTATTTGGAGAAGGTAGTTATCATAAGTTAACTTGTAGAGCAGATTGATTTTTGTTGAATTACATTTCTTGCACTAATGATCTAGCGCAAGCTTGCATTGCAGATGTTGTAGGATACGTAGTTCCATGCCTTGTGATTATCAACCCGCAAAATCCTCCCTTGACAGGAAATTCTATTGCCCTGTATTTGCTAGCGACAATTTTCTACCTATTTGCTTGTTTGTAGCAATTTCAAAATATCTCATTAGGTAACCTTTGTCCCATTCATTCTGCTACTGATGAGCAGATATGGTAGTGTGGTATGCTGAATCAAGACATCATAGTATTTGCTAGCATAAGCTTCTTCCTCCTAAACGTCTCATTTCCTCTTTGAATTACCGTCGGTAGGAAAATAATTAGTTAGGTTACACTAGTTGGAAAAGGCGTAAGGTGAGGATTGTACAAACATAGTTTCAACACCTTATAATCAATTACTCGGTTTTAGCTATGTCTACGTCCAGATATCTCTTTTGTTGCACTTGCAGTGCTTAACTTGGCTAACCTTGGATGATGTGTTCATTTAAAATAGTTAATTTTTTAGTGTCTGATTGTAGAGAGTAGATATAGAGATGGTTTTGGAACGTACGATCAAAGCTTCTCACCGTTCCAGAGGTGAAGGCTATAGTAGTTGAGTTAGACACTACAATATCAGGTTGCACTATTGCAGTTTTATCACCCTACAACGTTGTTGAAATTGTTTTCCCACAGCAAATTGGTTGTGGTGATGTAGTTAGTTCCATATAGTTAGTCACACAAGTGTTAAGTTAGGGTCAATTGTTATATAAGAGTTAAAATAATTTTGGGTTGTTGCTCATAACAATAAATACGTAGATATAAACTCTGATGTCTTTAATGCAACATGGTAAGGTTTTAAATTAATCGGTGGAAGAATGAATAACCTAGCATAACCACTAAGTTTTCAAAGTGAACCATAGCATGTGTGTGTGTTTACACACTCGTAGATACACACATCCACATATATGTATGTACATACGTATGTACATTGATGTATGTGTGTATAAGCATGTGTTGGTTATGTGTATACACATTACATATAAATAATTGAGTAGAAGTAGACAGGAGATGATACTCCAAATGAAGCTAATCATTTTTTATGTAATGACATTATTATTTTCCCCTAGTATAAAGTATTTGATAAAATATGCAACGATTGAATCTATCCTACAGCTCTAAGTTAGTATGAAGGAAATACTGGAAAACGTGGGCAGACACATTGCATCATATTTTTGGTTATTGTAGGTTACAACACGATCAGTTCAGTCGATTGGTTTAAAACGATTTTTAACATCAGCAATATTGTTTATAGAAATGCTCACGCAGATTTTTAACATCGGTGACATTTTCAACAACACGATCGGTTTAGTAAGGAGCCAAAGCTATGTTGTTTTATGGGCTGAAGCAATTCGAAAAAAAAGTTATTAGAGCGGTAGGAATATAACTCATATCAAGGAAGTTCCACTCACAGCTCGCGTTTAATTAATAGTTGATCACCATTAATCTTTCTGCAAACAACTTGTACCCCGCCAACATGCTTGAGGATGCTAATAATATCTGAAAATGGAAAATATTGATCATTAAACTTACTGACCAATACATGTACATCTATAGTATTTCATCTCGTTTATGTGAATTATTGATTAATTTTTTTGTACTAGCTAAGTATTTTCCAATGAATGTTCGCTTAAGAATCTCTCGTAATCAGCAAAAGATAATTTGTAAATTAGTATATAATCATTTGTTCTTTTCTCTCAATAACTGTTGTGCATGCATTAAACAACAGTTAAATTTCTTTGTGTACTATTAAGATATCATATATTCAATAATAAAATCGTTTCAACAATAAAATCATTGATTTCATATATAGAACTTGCAGTTATCTTTCCTATGAATAACAGAAGGAATTTTGATGCCACCTTATCCCGAATCTCATTCCTCTAAATAGACAAATGTCGTCAAATAGTGGTAGTATAGAATTAATAGCCGTTTGAGAAGTCAAAGATCCAGGGTCACTGATATTGTATTTTAAATATATGTTTATGTTGTGATAATAAAACACGGTACCTTTATGTCGATCAACTACATGTTTTGGTAGAAGAACTGGTTAGCCATAATGCTAATAGAGTCCCATGCATGGGCTAATAGAAATTGTATTGTATATTGGTTGGCGTTAACTGTGAGGTTTTCCAAAAGCATGAAAGATGCATCCATTTTTTTTTACCAGCATAAAGACTGTTAGATTACAAAACATTTTTGTAGAAGGAAAAGTAATAAAACGTTGGAGAAATAATGTGAGATAACTTTGATTCACTCATAAGTGATGTGGAGTGGATCCTAGTAATATTTTAGGATTTTACTCTATAGTTGATGGCATTGATAAAGATATTTTGTTTTATTTTTTCTTTATCTGTTTGGGAAGTGAATGAGGATGGTCGATAGATTGAAATAAGGTTATTTATGTAACTGTAGGTAATGTGAACTTTTAGTAATGATAGTTAATTTTTTTTGTATCATATTCATTTTTATAAAGGTATATAATTTCTTAACAACTAATTCATGGGCTGTTTTGGAAGGCTAAGAGTTGTAGCTTGTTACAGTTATTAATTTTATTGTAACTGATGGGTTTACCTATTTCGAAGTAAGGAAGACGAATAGTATATGATATATGGGGTATATAATCAATGAAAAGCATAATTTGCATAAATAACTAACGATATGCGGCCGTTAGAATAATTGAGAAGGGTATATAGTAATAGTAATAGTGACCAATCCAGTGGGTATTCAGAAAGGTGAAGTTGATTTTAAGTCTTTATAGCTGTAGATGATTCACCTATGCCACTTGCTCTTAGTGAAGTTGAGATGACTTATTTACTAGCTAACATTTGGTATAATATCGTAAATGATTAATGTAATGCGACCGTTATAACAAGGTAATATCTAATTATTTATTAATAAGTAATCCCGTAAGGAATACATTTACATTGTAATGGCTAAATTTCAAATCAATTATATTTACTAACAATTAGCAATAATTCATTAATTCACCTTAACAATAGTTGAATGTTTAGTCATGTAGTAACATTTGCCAATGGTATACATTTGATGGCATATAATTAATGATGGATATAATGACAGAAGCGTAGAAATCAGATAAACCACCACTACATAATAAAGGTACAGTAGAAATAAACTAGTAAAAAATCAGGCTCTACACAGGTGAATTAAAACTTGTTAGGTAGGTTAATCCTTGAACAGTTAAAATAAGCTCATCTAATTATGTGCAATGAGTCAAAAATAAAATTATTCTCAAGAATAGGGTCGCTCTCCCCATCTTTTTATTAGAAGGTCCCAATTTTGACATTATCAGTGCAAAGTAAAAGTGTAAAAAAATGAGTTCTTTATTTGTAAAATAAGCCACCAAGTTGATGTGATATGATTAATATTAATAGCTAAATCCGAACAACATACCAAAAACTTCATATTGTTCAACCCACCATGTTGGTAAGGATACTTTTTCACAACTGAATTGTATATTATAACTCCAATAAACATTTTTGTTTAAAAATATGATCTATTTGTAAATGTAGATATTTAGTCATCGCGCATGTATGCATGCATACATACATATGTACACACACACACACACACACATATATATATATATATATATATATATATATATATATATATATATATATATATTACATCTTAATAATTGATCCAGTGAGTATTATGGAAGGCGAGGTGACCTATTTACTTGCTTACATTGTGCATAATATTGTACTTGATTACAGCAATGCAACCATTACAACACCTTAACATTTATTAATTTAGTAATTATTAAACCCTTTAAGCAATACATTTACAGATGCATTAATTGCTAAATTTCAAATCAATATGCGCAGTACTGAGCAATATTTCATTAATTCATTTGCAGAGCAGATGAATGTATAGTGTTGCGAATCCATGGCTCCAGACCAAACTAGTAGATAAATACTTCACCCGAAATTGATGGTATATAATCAATGGATATAAGCACGTTCACATAAAAATTAGTAAACTTATCACTAATAATTAGTTAGATAAAATTAGCTACTGACCAAATTGAAAAATTTAGACATAAAATATTAGGCAGGTCAATCCATTAATGTTGAAAAATAAAATTACCTGATATGATCATCAATAATGAATCGAACTTGGAAACATTGTCGCGAATATGGCTGCTCGGTCATCCTTTTATTTATAGGCCTGAATTCCACCTTTATCAATGAAAATGATAAGTAGAAAATGAAATGGATTGTTTATTTCAACAATAAGTCACTAATTTAATGTAGCATGAATAGTATCAACAACTAAACCAAAACATTATAATAAAGCATTCACTTATATTGCTTAGATCATCATATTTTAGGATACTTTTACCCAACTAACTTTTAAACCATAAGTTTAAAAACAAGCATTTTGTCTAAAAGCATGAGCTATGTTTAATAGTATAGAATCTAGTTGTTAGCACCAAAATTGGTCACTAACACCCAAACGTAAATGAAAGCACCAACTAACAGTCACAAATAACAGATAGAGTGTATGTAGAGAGTATAAATATGAAGAGCAGTAAAAATTAAAAAGAAAGCAGAAAAAATAGTGGAATTATAGTGGTTCGGCTGACTCTGGCCTACATCCACTCCAAAATTTTCCTTTTTATTAATATGAGAATCAATTACAGTTACAATCCGGAGTTTTCAAAACACTTATGGCGGAGTAGCCTTAATGAGGAAGAAGAAGGGAAAACAGAATGAAGATCCTTTTTCTGAAGCCCCGCTTGCTGTATTTATAGGCAAAACCTGAGTTACTGAGCTTCTTGAATGATCCAAGCCCATCAACACCAATGACGATCCAGAAATGATGATCCAGAAATGACGAACCAGAAATGGCGAACCAAAAATGACGAACCAGAAATGATGAACTAGAAATGACGATCCAGAAATGACGATCCAGAAATGACGAACCAGAAATAACGACCTAGAAATGAACCATAAATGACGAACTAGAATTGACGAACCAGAAATGACGACCCAGAATTGACGACCCAGAAATGACGACCCAGAAATGACGAACCAGAAATGACGATCCAGAAATGACGATCCAGAAATGACGAACTAGAAATGGCGAACCAGAAATGACGAACCAGAAATGACGAACCAGAAATGACGATCCAAAATGACGATCCAGAAATGACGAACCAGAAATGACTAAACAGATCACCGCCGAGCCACATCTACCGACCCACTCAGGCCAAGCCACTTGTGACTTTCCACCCTTGACCGAGCCATACTAGCCTTCATACCTTCAATACTTTCCTAACTCGATACTCGTTCGAGCCCGATCATATTTTCTACAACTATCATCTTGTAGCCAGGTAACACTGTTGATTTTAGTTAAATCCGCCTGTCCATGGCCTTGCCAAAAGGCGGGTTAACATTTGCCTCCCAAAACATGCCTTGTAGTAGGAAGACGTGTTTTGAATAGCTTTTGATCCGTTATCCAAAGTCCATATGTCATCCATAGCCATTCAAAGCCAAAATCCGAATCCATAACCTCTCCGGGTTCTTGCCAAGTGCACTCCACACTCGACGAACTGTGTTAAGTAATGCCATAGTATTCCTGGTTCAGTGTCCCCAAACGTTGAGTAATACCAGGGCTTAAGTCCTAAGCCGAATCCTGGTCGCTCCGGATCCTTGCCGAGCACAGTCCACACTCGACGACCTAAAATTATAACCGATAGATAATATGGGGCCTAAGTCTTAGGCTGAATCCTGGTCGCTTCGGACCCTTGGCGAGCATAGTCTATGCTCGCTGACCTTTTAGCCAAATATCAGACTAAAGGTCAATCAAAATCTAATCTGAAATCCAGATTCAAACCAGAAAACCATAAACCCATATCAAAAGTCCAAACCTAAAGGAAAACGTCCAAACTAAAATCCAAATCAGAAAACAAACAAAACCAGGAGTTCAAACCAAACTCCAAAACCAAACCAGAAAAAGAAAGTGTCCAAGCCAAAAAGAAATAACAGATTTCACAAACCAGAGCGGCAAGGTTTATCATCATCTTAGAGCATGCCTAGGGGTTGTCTCCGTCCCCGTACATGAGTAAGTGACTCAGCCGTCTGCCTAGAGTTTGTTACTTATTCCAAACCATCATGATTAGTTGATGACCAATCGACCACCATTCCTAGGCCTTGCACCATTATCATTCAAGGTAGGCGGTGGCTACTCCTGTTCCACTGCCCCATTTCGAGTTTCGACATATTGCCACAACTGACCATTCCTTACATGCTCCTCGATTATATCCTTTAGATGCCTGCAGCTGTTAGTATCATGCCCGTCCAAGTCATGAAACAGACAGTGCCTTCCTGATGCCCTTTCGCATTCTGAGGGTTCCCTCCTTGCCGGCCTTCGATAAGGAAGGCGATCCCAAGTGTCCAAGTATATTCGTTCCAATGTCTCATTCAGTCCTGTGTAAGTGGAGAATTTTGGTTCACCCCAGCGCTTCCTCTTCCCTTTATCCTTATCTTCACCCAAGCTTTCATCGGACGGTTCTCCATCCTTAACCATGTTTACTTCCTTTGACTTCATATACAAACATGCATCCTCTTGTCGAAGAAACCTTTCAGCTTCATGAAAGAACTCCCCGAGATCCATTGGTGGATCCCATATCAACGATACTTTGAAATCTGAATTATCCCTGACTCCTAATACCGCCGCCATTAGAACCATTGATGGATCCAGCCGATCCACTAAAGCAACTGCTGCATTAAACCGAGTTAAAAATGTCCTAAGCGATTCTCCCGCCTTCTGCTTCACCGACGTCAGTGTCATCACATTCTTCGCCTTTTGATGTGAACTCGAAACTGTTTCAAAAACCTGTCCACCAATTCTGTCCATGCTCCGATTGATCCATCTTCTAGCTGTCTGAACCACATAGCAGCTATATCGGTTAAGTACAGGGGAAAACATCGGGCCATAACCTCCTCTGATGCCCCCAGCACTTCCATATGTCTTGTATACCTCATCAAGTGATCAGTGGGATCCGTCTTACTATTGTATACTTCCAGAGTGGGCAGCTTGAAATCAAGTGGATTCCTTGCCATCCTGATGTTATGGTTAAACGGACTTTTGTTTACTCCCTCCAAATCTCTGTTTGTCAGACCCCCGCGAATAGTTCGCCTGATAATGTCGGATAATCCAGTGTTACCTACCAAGGGTTGCCCCCCATCTACATTTCCTAACTGCCCTCCAGATCCTCGAGGGAATTCCGGTACATACTCCTCATCACGCACTCCTGTATCCCTATTAGCGCCAGGCTGCGCCGTGCCATTTGGTATCCCTCTATGGATTGGTCCTGCATTACCTGGTGGTATGCCCCCAAGTCTAGGTTCATCCGGGTTGACAACTGTTTGCCGATCTAGGGCTACCCACTGCTGAACCACTCCATCTGCTTGCCGATTGAGTCCTTCTAATCCAGCTCCATGGATCTGAGTTCCTGCAGCTCCTACTTGTCCAAATTGTTTGAGAAGGGTTCTCATTATTTCCTCTTGCCTTTTCATCAACTGCTCCTGCATGGAATTCATCATGACCTGCATTTCGTCCCTAGTGATATAGATCGAGGCTTGATTAGCTCCAGAGGAAGCCTCTTGACTTCCCTCTTGTTGACTCCTTTCTGTCCTTTGTCTTCTGGTCGATTGCCTTGCCACAGTCTCCAGAATCCAAGTTCTTAGGCCTTTAAATCCAAAATCCAAGCTTCTGAATCCCTGAGTGCTAGCTTTCTCAGTGAACGCACCAAAATGTTAGCGCCAAAATTGGTCACTAACACCCAAACGTAAATGAAAGCACCAACTAATAGTCACAAATAACAGATAGAGTGTATGTAGAGAGTATAAATATGAAGAGCGGTAAAAATTAAAAAGAAAGCAGAAAAAACAGTGGAATTATAGTGGTTCGGCTGACTCTGGCCTACGTCCACTCCAAAATTTTCCTTTTTATTGATATGAGAATAAATTACAGTTACAATCCGGAGTTTTCAAAACACTTATGGTGGAGTAGCCTTAATAAGGAAGAAGAAGGGAAACAGAATGAAGATCCCTTTTTTGAAGCCCCGCTTGCTGTATTTATAGGCAAAACCTGAGTTACTGGGCTTCTTGAATGATCCGGGCCCATCAACACCAATGTCGATCTAGAAATGACGAACCAGAAATGGCGAACCAGAAATGGCGAACCAGAAATGACGAACCAGAAATGACGATCCAGAAATGACGAACCAGAAATGACGAACCAGAAATGACGACCCAGAAATGACGACCCAGAAATGACGAACCAGAAATGACGATCCAGAAATGACGAACCAGAAATGACGACCCAGAAATGACGACCCAGAAATGACGACCCAGAAATGATGACCCAGAAATGACGAACCAGAAATGACGACCCAGAAATGACGACCCAGAATCGACGACCCAGAATCGACGACCCAGAATCGACGAACCAGAAATGACGAACCAGAAATGACGAACCAGAATTGACGAACCAGAAATGACGATCCAGAAATGACGACCCAGAAATGACGACCCAGAAATGACGACCCAGAAATGACGAACCAGAAATGACGAACCAAAAATGACGAACCAGAAATGACGATCCAGAAATGACGATCCAGAAATGACGACCAAGAAATGACGACCAAGAAATGACGAACCAGAAATGACATGACGAACCAGAAATGACGATCCAGAAATGACGACCAAGAAATGACGACCCAGAAATGACGAACCAGAAATGACGAACCAGAATTGAAGAACCAAAAATGACGACCCAGAAATGACGACCCAGAAATGACGACCCAGAAATGACGATCCAGAAATGACGAACCAGAAATGGCAAACCAGAAATGACTAAACTGATCACCACCGAGCCACATCTACCAACCCACTTAGGTCGAGCCACTCATGACTTTACACCCTTGACCGAACCATACTAGCCTTCATACCTCCAATCCTTTCCTAACTCGATACTCGTTCAAGCCCGATCATATTTTCTGCAACTATCATCTTGTAGCCAGGTAACACTATTGATTTTAGTTAAATCCGCCTGTCCACGGCCTTGCCAAAAGGCGGGTTAACACTAGTAATACAAAAAGGAAAGAAATTATAGAAAAACAGGCAACATTAGTTAATACAAAAATTGCCTTGCACCGAACTGAATCTTCATAGGGTCAAAGAAACAGCAACCCAGTTGGCATTATTGAAGACTAAAGTTTAAAAGTTGATTGAAATATTTGAAGGATCACCGAAACTTTCACCGTTCAGCACAAAATAATTGATCGACGTAAAAGTAGTAAACTGTAAAGCAATTCCATGAAGAGTTGAAGTGTCAAAAATTACCCTGCATGAAACATGCTAAAATTCAACATTGGAAGCTACCACGGCAATCATTATTGAAGAAATGGTAACCGAATTGACATTATTAAAGACTGAAGTTTAAAAGTTGATTGAAACATACGAAGGATTACCAAAACTTTCATTGTTCGGCACGAAATAATTGATCGACGTCAAAGCAGCAAACTGTAAAGCAATTGCATGAAGAGTTGAAGTGTCATAAATTAACCCTACATGAAACATGCTAAAATTCAACATTGGCAGCTGCAACGACAATCATGATATTGCATCACTATGATAAACATTAATTTATCACCAGTTTGTCCAACCAATAAGGTTCTAACTAAAAAGCACTTAATTCAAGAGCAGATGAAATTATTCAACAAATAAATAAATGTTTGGCGAAAAAATTCTTTTGATTTGCTCAAATGGTTAAGTAACTGTTATTAGTAATAAAACTAAGGCTTTTGATGGTATGCACAATGCTAATTCTTCATTTTAAATAAGAATCTAGATTTTTAATTTTTTTAAAACAAAATGCTAGGGGTTCATACCAACTATTGTCGGCCATTATGTAAAGTCAACCGCTAGTGGTACAGCTGTAATAGGAGGGGTAGAGCAGTAATCTACAATTGATCCAAGCGACGGTAGTCGACCTATGATGGAAGATGAATTTGGGTGGGTTACAGTAAGGAAGGTGGAAAGAAGAATTGGGAATTTTTACCATGAGTAGAGTTACCTTTGAGAATTGGCAAATTGTTGGAGGAGGAGTACTAATCGCTTGTGGAAGAGAATAAAACACATCTGTGAAGGAGGAGAACAAAATGTTTCATGGAGAGCAGCATTAAATTTTGTGTAAGAGAAACGTTGAATTTAACTTATGCAAGAGAAGCTAAGAGAAGGAAAAAAGGAACGGGTGTGGGTAATTGTATTTTTGTTAGAGATCTATATTGCAAAGAATGGGTCAAATTAAGGAGAGAGCGGTATTTTATTTCTAAAATTATGAGAAAATAGAAAGAAAATCGTGAGAATTCTGACTTTAAGATATATAGTATAAGATGCTCGTCTCTTTGTACTATCTCATTGCTTCAATAATAAGAAAAGTCAAGAAAAACTAAGATATAACTAAGAAAGTATCTCTTGACCATCAATAAAGAATATATTGTACAATTACATCATATATATATATATATATATTTAAATTTGTGAATATGCATCAAAATTTTGAATTTAATAATATTTTTTCATATTATAGCTTATATATTAAATATGTCCATACATGGTACTTTGATAAATATTTGGTTAAGAGACCGATACTGCTTAAATATTGTTTTATACCTTAAGTTCAAACCTGCAACCTATCGTTCATACAACTCTAATGTTTCTTAATATATTAATACATATGGTTTTTAATCATAATAAGTCTTAATTTATGTTACTATTCCATGATTGAATTCGCAGTTAGGCAAACAACATATGAAAATAAAATGGCATTAGTTGTACTTGTATTACTTGATTCGATCTCTACATGTCAGCACCTTAAATAATATTCCAAGAGACAACCTATTTCACAAAATATACGGTACCTATAATACAAATAAATAAAATAAAAGTTAACCTTAAGATTTCAAGTTTATATCACGTACTCTCTTTCATTGAAAAATTAGTTGATTCGCATCATATTGGAAGCCATGATGTAGACTGGAAGCCATCAAAGAAACTGTTGGAAAATTCATCTTGCAATCATAACTAGACCATGGGTATTGTTATTGACACTTCACATTTGGATATGAGATGGCTATTTATTAAAAAAACTATTTTACTATGTGGGGTGCTAAATAAAATACCCCCTCATAAATTACTATCAAATTGACTTAAATGCCCCTTTTTACCCTAATTTTCT
Source organism: Allium fistulosum (assembly GCA_030737815.1). NCBI lineage: Eukaryota > Viridiplantae > Streptophyta > Magnoliopsida > Asparagales > Amaryllidaceae > Allium > Allium fistulosum. Next base: position 220,451,534 of record CM060902.1, read on the forward strand.
CCATATTACTAAACATTATTGTTTGATAATACTGTCTGATAATACAGAGAATAAGGTGATATTGGTGTTAACTAGGTTTTTAACTGAGCAAAAGTCAATGGAAGTTAGAACATCAAGACGAAGATGAAACAACTCGAAAACATTGAAGTACACTTAGAAGGAATAGAAACGCAACTGGAAAAAAATTCGTAGGGACTGGCACTAAGTAAATAACTCGGTACCGAGTCATTTAACTCGGTGACGAGTTGTTTTCTCACCCCATTCCTCCGTCCAAACTCCTTACCTTTTATACTACTCCAATAAGTGGTTTTCCTAGAGTTTGGATAAGAAATTCCAAGGATTGATGAGAAGAAAGTGAAGAAAGAAGGAAAGTTCAAGTGTTATTAGGAGTATCACTCTAATCAACAAAAAGTCGATGGAAAAGAGCTTGGAACACATCAAGTAGGAGATGAAAGAACAAAAGAGGTGGGAGAGATCACTTTTCACCAAGAAAAATAGATCGGTACCGATCCATTAAAGTCAATACCGAGTTGTTTTCTCGGTACGTGGGCCACCATGCTCACTTATACAACATCGGGTTATCTTCTGGGCTTCGATGCAAGTAGGCTTCTGACTATGTACCTCTGTTTCTTTATAAATCAAACCCTACTACAATTAAAAAGGGATCTAATTCTCTACTGGCATAGACTCTGTCATTTCTTCATCTCCTACCTCCCTCACACTAGTCATTTAAACAGCTACTCTTGACAGTTCTAGGCCATAGAACCTATCAAACCCTAGTATTGGTGACTTGTACTCTCTAATTCTCTATAAGCAACAATTAGTAAAGTTATAAAGTGGACATATGCCAGAGATTGCTGAACACTATATAGATCTTCTGTGTTCTTATTCTATTTTCTTTTATTCTCAATACTATCTGCTAGATCTAGGTCTCACAGGTTCCTTACAACTTATCTTGGGTGTTGATCCATTTTTGGCATCAGCATTTTGGTGCTTTCAATGAAAACCCTAAATCCGGAATTAGATCTAGCTCTTTACTTTGGATAGGAAGGATCTAAAAGTTAGATCTGGAAAATTTTCTTGAGGAACTTGAGGGTTTGCTATTGGAAACTTATGGCACCTAAAAAAGGAAAGTCCATATCCAGAAGATACGCAAGAGCGGTAGCTGCTGGTGATGAGCAAACACTCACCAAATAAAAGTTAATAATGGAAACAAAATACCAAGATCGTCTACTTAACATGAAGTAGTGACTAGAGGAGAGTTTGATAAGGTGATCCATGAACTTAACTAAAAGATGGCAGATAGCCAAAAAGCTCTCATGGACAAGATAGATTCTTTGCTCAATCTGCAACCTCGAACTACCAGGAGAATAGAATGGAAACTTCACCTATTATAGAACAAAAGAATTCCTCTATTTTTGGCCTAAGGAGAGATGGGAAGCAAAAGAAGAAGGAGATAGTTGGTGGATTTATAGGAGGACTTGCATGAGGAAGCATGAGTGCTCCCCTCTCAAGAAGACCAAGCGATATCGAGAGAATTTCTCTCAGTACCAAAAGGAATGCTCATGCAAATTCTGCTCAGGAAGGTGATGTCATGGTTGTCTCCAATGATGATATGGAGTTGGATGTTGCTGCTGATGAAGGTGGAGTTCAAATAACCGTAGCTCAACTAACCGTACGTCCGCCAAATTCCAGAGGAGTGGTACTCCCATAAACTAGAGCATCTAGATGCCAACCAGCAAACCAAGACCATTTGCAGAGTCAGGCACTCGGTGTAGCCCCTGATAGTCGACCTTTGAATCACTGTGCCAATGAGGAGTACATCGCTGATATGGTCAAATGACTAATGGAAGAAAGTAGGGGTAGAAAGAACAAAGATTAGGGTTCTGCACCGAGCAGAACCTCATTTACTGAAAATATATTGAGAGAAGAATACCTCAGAAAGTTCACCGTGCCAACAATGCTATCCTACATCGAAACTAATAACTCCAGATAGCACTTACTCAAATATGAATGCCATATGGATGGAGCTAGAGCTACGAACGTTGTTCGTTGTAGGTGTTTCCCTATCTTCTTGGAAGGAGTTACTTCTGTGTGGTTCACTAGGCTTGCGCCTAAATCCATTTCGACGTTTGATAAATTGGCTAAGAAGTTTCTGGAGCAGTTTGGCCTCCACACTGCATGATCAAAGGACGTTATGTAATTCTATGGCTTGTCACAAGGTCCGAAGGAGTCTTTAAAGGGGTTCTTGAACCGATTCAACATTGCTCTGATCAAAGTAAGCAACCCGAAGAAAGATCTGGAGTTTATGGCTCTGGTTCGAGGAATCCACCCATACAGGGATTTCGGTAGGTGGATAAAGATGAAGAAATCCACTACCATAGAGGAATTCCATCGAAAGGCAAATTAGTTTCTGAGGCTGGATGAAGCAAGCATGGTTGAAGGAAAGCTCAGATATGAGCAATCGAAAGATGTGATTCAGAGTAATGTTGCGGTCAAACAAGATGGAAATAGTTCTGAAACTGCTGTAGGAAGTGAGAGGAAAACTGCGAACCAGAAGAAGAGGAATCAGATTGATGATAGGTGTGATGGGGATAGAAAGTGTCCAAGGAATTTGAGACCCGAGGACATACGCCATTGAATGACAGTTTCAAGAACATCTGTCTTGCCACTCAGGGAACTGAGTGGTATAACAAACCTCCTAAGAGGGAATGGCCCGAGCAACAAAAAAGGTTAGGGAAGTATTGCTGCTTCCATGAAACTCACCAACATAACACAAATGAATATCGGCATCTAATGGACTTAATTGAGGAATTGATAAGAAACAACAGGCTTCAGCAATACATGTAGAAAACGAAAAACCCCAATCACCCTACTGGACCCCAAGGGCCATACGCTCAAGGTAATCTGCTTAGACCTTGCGGAGAAGGGCCCAAGCGAACAGATGAGAGACTGGTCATAAACACCATAATAAGAGGACCTCACTCAGTGTAGAAGCATTAGGGTGAGATGGAACGATATGCTAGTTCTTTGAAGCATGTACCGCAAGAGATTTGCTATGCAGTCGACGTAGAAGCTCCGACTAAACAACAAAGAATGATTATATATGACATTTTTTTTAGGAATCGGGACACAGAAGGCGCAGAAGCACCGACTTTCGACCTAATTGTGATAATGGTTGGGATCGGACCAGCAGCCGTGCATCGTGTATTGGTTAATAATGGAATGCAACATCCAGTATCTGGAAGCCAAAAGCTAAGCGCTACAGATGCTGCAGTCATTTATAGTATTAACTTCTGGTGATAAAATACGGTAATGCTAATGGTATCCATAATATCAGAAGCAACTGAATATGAACAAAATCACATATTTCAAAAAAAAAGTTTTACTGATTACATTTCAAAACAATAACTCATATCCAAGTTACATAATCCCTTAATGTTTCCCAGGCAATGATCAAATATACCAATTACAAAATATGCTAAGAGCGACATATGACGATGCCCCCTTGGTTGACCAGAGTCAATATAGTCATATTTGACTTAATATACAAAGCAGAAATAAACCGAATAAACTGTATCTCCTAACTAGCTACCGTTAGCCACTCGCTCGTCTTCGGAAGCTTTATTCGCCAAAATACTAAAACCTAAAAACCTCAACACTCAGCCTACTCAAATCAATTTTTGAGCACCCGAGAGTTAAAGGGGAAATAGAAACTTTAAGTCAGACATAAAGCCTGGTGTGAATAATACTATATATCTCGGTTATTGATATTTAGTGTGACCACGCCGCTTAGCGGAAGGGGTTTCCCCTCACTTATATCCTTTTAAAACATATCTTTTGTAAACCTTTTCCTGCAACCAAAACTGGTTAAAACCGTAAAGCATTATCATGTAAATAAACATATTAGGTAATAAATGGACCATCTGTCTGAGCATTATAGTTTTATTTGGCAAACTATTAACCTTTGGCTGACTTGGGCCTACCAGACAATATAAACAAAATTTATCTAACCTCTGTTAGACACTTCTTTTCTGGATAGTATGTCCTTAACTATCTGTTAAATACTTCTCTTTTGGACGGTTTATCCTTGACTTATCATCTCCCAGGGTCACCTAATCCTAATGGTTTTGCGGGCTCACCACTAACCTATCTGTGTACAAACTTATATTCCTTCTGTGTGTAATCATAATTTTAGTCCTACCCGTGACAAAGCCCTAACATAGAAATTTTGGACTAAATTAGCTGGGGCTAATAGCTAATGTATAGGGCGCGACCCTATACCAGTCCTATTTGGTATTCTAATATCCGAGTCATTTTACTTAGGGATACCTTCCCATAATTTTCCTTGAAAACCTTTTCAAAATAATTTAAAACCTTTAAATCAAACTCAAACAAGGAAAATATATATTCTATGCTTTACTCAAAATCACCTTGCCATGTTATATATATATAGACACACACACACACACACACACTTTGCCTAAATCTTAGTTGATGAAAATATTTAAACCTTTGAAAGTACCCCTTTCAAATTCATTGAAAGTATCTCTTTCGAAACCATTTAAAATACCTCTTTCTAAATCAAGTAAAACCCTTTATTTAATCTAGGCCGAAAGGTCAAAACCTTTCTTTTGAAACCATCCTCAAAACCCTTTCGAAACCACTAAAAATCTTCCTTTCGAAATCTTTAAAAACCTTATACATCTTTCTTTTAAAACGTTTAAACATTGCCTTTCGAAACCTTAGGAAAACCTTTCCTTTTAATTCTTTCGAAACAACTAGAAAAACCTTCCCTTTTGACTCCTTCGAAACCATTAGGGAACCACCCTTTTGAAACCTTTCTTTAAGACCTTTCGAAAGCATCGAACCTTTATAAACACAAACCTTTCAAAAGCACTTGGGTTTAATTTAAACCATATGGAAAAACACCTTCGAAACCATTTAAACCATCTCTTTCGAAACCATTTGGGTTATACTTCAGCAAAGAAAAAGGGTCATTATAACCATTAAAGTTGAAAGCCATTCTTTCAAAAGCTTTCCTAATTAAAGAAGTGATGGTGTCGAAACTGTCCCCGAAAGCATAGGAGAAGTGGTTAACTTTAAAAAGTAAAGCAACCCTTTCGAAACCATCTGGGTCGAAAGGTAAAAAGGCAGTAGCTAAGGGTTTCGACCTAGTCGGAAGCAGTTATTTAAAACAAAAGCGCAACCCAATCGAAACCATTCTTTTAAAATCAATTGACCTGGTCGAAAGCCAACCAAGTCGAAAGCTATTCAGTCGAAAGCAAGCAGGCGCATTTTCATTTGAAAGCTAAGTAGCGCATCAACCCCTTTGGAACCACGGGTTTCGACTCAATGCCTTCCGCCACTTATCCAATTCACTATGTACCAGTTACCTAATACCATGTGCATTGGTTTTGATGGAGTCGGAGGTGAAGGTAAGGAGGCAAAAGCATCGAAACAGTGAAAAACATGTATATTTGTCCTTTTAAACTATTTCTTTGTACTTAACCTGCCTTGTTTGTCAAATTGTGATTAGTTGCAAGTTTCTCTTTTCTAAAAGTACTGCTAATTTCCAAACTCAACAATTTTGAATTATTTACAAAATACCCCTTCTCATTTCTATAAATATATAAAACATTTAAGTCCCATACATTAAATAATTTTATATATCCATTAAAACATTTAGGAAAATTCTATAAAAATTCCAAAAAATCACTTTTAATATGTTTTCCAACATATAAAAATTTCAGACCCAAACCATTAATTATTCAACCGTAAATAATTTTTAACCCAAAATAACATTTTCTTCACTAGAAAATTCATATAAAATCCACATACGTTCGAAAAATTCTGAAAATTAAAACCCATCTCTAAAATATTATTTTTGGTCTATATAAAAATTCACAAGGCATTTGATGTCATTTAATAGGTTTTTCACATTAAAACATATCATAAAATCACTATGAACATGCATAAGTCATCAACAAGTATATATAATCATTCCATCATTCAAAAACATCACAAAACATTGCAAATAAATTCGGATTCATCTTAAAACTAAAAACAATAAGAAATATGAGAGGTAACCATTATTCACCTTAGCTTTAGAGATTAAGGAGATTGAGATGTGAATGGATTTGATTTGATTAAGCTTCTTCCTTAGCTTTTCTTAATCTTCTTCCACTTTCTCTTGTTAATGGTGGTAGGCCTCAAGTTTTAAAAATTTTGATGAATGAAAAATGAACGTGTATAGGATACACGGCCAAGGGTTCAGGGTATAAGAATGACCTCTTTCCTATTTTACCCCTCCTCTATTTCATTCTAACTTTTCTTTTAATTCATTGTTTAAATAGCACGGCTACCCCTTAATTAAATCAAATCTCAATCCCCTAATCAACACATTATTTTATTTAATTTCGCTAATTAAATATCCTAAATAATGTTACCAAAAATATGTGGTGTTACAAACTCCCCTCCTTAATTATTTCGTCTTCGAAATTACGATAAGCTACAAAACAAATCAAAGAGGTAAAACATACCATCAAACAAGTCAAATTAAGCATCTCTAATCCTGCTTTCAATCTTCCAAGTACAGTCCCTATCATCGTTGCTCCACTGGACTTTAACTAATCAGACTGTCTTGGTTCTAAGCCTCTTCTCATCTCTCGCAACAATACAAATCGGTGCAATAGTAGTCTCCGGGTCTCTAACACACTTTCTGGGATGAGAAACATGGAAAACATCATGGACTCCTGCCAAACTGCTTGGTAACTCAACTCTATACGCGAGTTTCTTGATCCTCTCAACAATACGAAAAGGTCCAATAACTCGGTGCCAGCTTTCCTGATCTTCCGAATCTGATCACACCCTTCATCGGTGAAACCTTGACAAAAACCTGATCTCTAGCTAGGAACTCTAATTCTTTTCCATCTTTTATCTGCACAACTCTTCTGCCTAGACTGAGCCTCCTTTATCCTAGCTCGAATGACCTCAATCTTTTCTGCAGCTTCTCTAACCAAATCTGGACCAAGAACCAACCTATCCCTAGTCTCTAACCAACTTGCGGGAGATTTGCATGGCCTTCCATACAAAGTTTCAAACGGTGCCGTCCCAATACTAGTCTGATAACTGTTGTTATATGAAAACTCGACTAAATGCAGATGGTCTTTCCATGATCTCCTAAAATCTAGAACATAAGCTCTTAACGAATCCTCCAAGATTTTATCAACTCTTTCTGTTTGCCCATCCGTCTGCGAATGGTAAGCGGTACTCATCTTGAGCTTGGTTCCCAAAACTGCCTTTGACTCTTCCAGAACTCACTAGTGAACAAAGAATCTCTATCACTAATAATATTACTAGGAATTCCATGCAGTCTAACCACATTCTTCATAAACAACTTCACCAAAACAGGTGCCATCCCAGTTGACATAACTAGAATGAAATGGGCATTCTTGGTCTATCTATCCACTATGACCCATATACTTTCATTTCCCCTACTAGATCTTGGCAACCAGTCAATAAAATCCATAAAAATAGAACCCTATTTCCATACTAGAATATCCAATGGCTGAAGCAATCCACTTGGCTTCTGGTGTTCAGCCTTTGCCTGTTGGCAATTCAAGCACTGCTTTACCCATATGCCAATATCCCGCTTCATACCTTCCCCTAAGAAACTTCTTTTCATATCCTGATACATCTTAGTTCCTCTTGGATGAACAGTGAACTTCGAACGATGGCATTCCTCCAAACCTTCTTTCCTTATGTTTCTTACACTTGAAACACATACTCTTCCTTTCTTTCTCAACCACCCCTTCTAGTCAAGACTGAAGTCCTTTAAGTCATCGCTCTCGGTTCCATCTCTCAACTTCCTGATCCATTCGGCTAATACTGGATCTTCCTTTTGTTTAGAAGCAATCCTTTTGATCATCACTGGTCGAACTTCCAAACAAGATAGTACAACAGTCTCTGCGCTAGGCCCAGCCTCGGATCTCCACTGCACTGTGCAATCTGACAATGCTTCTAAATATTTCCACTCAGCAATCATTGCTAATACTGCATTCTAATGTTTCCTGCTAAGTGCATATGCCACCTTATTTCCTTTTCACGGTGTGTACTCAATCCCAAAATCATAAGCGGCAATAAACTCTAACCACCTCTGCTCTCTTATGTTCAGCTCCTTCTGAGAGAACATATACTTCACCGACTTATGATCTGTATATAACTCAAACCTCTCTCCTAAAAGGTAATGCCTCCACACCTTCAAAGCAAATATTACTGCAGCCAATTCCAAATCATGTGTTGGATATCCGACCTCATTTTGTCTAAGCTGTCTAGAAGCATAGGGAATCACTTTACCTCTCTGCATCAGCACAGCTCATAATCCTGTTCCACATGCATTTGTATAAACCACCAAATCCTGATTCCCTTCCAGAACCACTAACACAGGTGCATGGGTCAACAAGTGTTTCAAGCTCTGGAATGCTTCCTCACACTTATCGGTCCACAAAAACTTCACATCCTTTCGCGTTATCTTAGTCATCGGTGCTTCTATCCACGAGAAATCCTTAATGAATCTCCGATAATAACCAGCTAATTCAAGGAAATTCTTTATCTCAGTTATTGTCTTGGGTCTCTTCCAACTATTCACCGCTTCGATCTTAGTCAGATCTACTGACAACCCTTTCTCCGAGACTACATGACCAAGAAACATCACTTCCTTCTTCCAAAAATGACACTTCGAAAACTTTGCCTTTAGCTGATGCTGCCTCAGCATCTTAAGCACCACTCTAAGATGAACCTCATGCTCTCTTTCATCCTTAGAGTATATTAAGATATCGTCTATGAAAACCAACATGAACCTATCCAAGTTCTCTCGAAAAACCCGATTCATCAAATCCATAAAGAAAGCAGGTGCATTCGTTAACCTAAATGGCCTCACTAACTGCTCATACGAACCACATCTAGTCTTAAATGTTGTCAAAGGAATGTTGTACTCCGCCACTCTCAACTGGTGGAACCCTGTCGCCAAATCCAATTGGGAAATTACCTTGGCTCCACTTAACTGATCGAACAAATCGTCAATCCTCGGCAATGGATATCGATTCTTTATCATCCTCTCATTCAACTTACGATAATCGATACATAGCCTCAATGATCCATCCGGCTTCTTAGCAAACACTATGGTTGCTCCCCAAGGTGAACTACTCAGTCTAATAAAACTCTTGCCTTCCAGATCCACTAATTGTACCTTCAACTCCCTCATCTCTGTAGGGGTCATCCTGCTTGGCGACCTACTCACTGGTTCTGCTTTCGGAGCCAAATCTATCTGAAACTCAATGGCTCGTTCCGGTGGCAATCCTACTAAAGGCTTAAAAACATCCGTGAATTCTCTAACAACGAAAACTCGATTCAGCTCATCTTCCAATTCCATAACACCCAACAAGGCTTTCACCTCACTGCTAGAACCTTCTACGGTATAAACAATCCCGTTGCTACAATCAGGATGTCTAAGCGATATTTTCCTATCATGGAAAAATATCCTAGCATCGTACTCACTTAACCAATCCATCCCAAAAATAATCCCGAACCCCATAATATCTATCACATGTAAACCGTAAACAAAAGTATGACCTAACAAGTCAGACTCTAACTGGTCACATCTCAACCCTAGAGTTGCATACCCTCCTATTGGATTCGTAACCCGTAAGGAAGTAACTAAATATGTGGGTTCTAGGTTAAGCTTATGTATCAAACAACTAGATAAAAGAATGCGATGCACCAGTATCAAATAGAATGCTAATAGACATACCATGAATCTGAAGCATACCTACCAAAACTGCCTTTCCTTTTTCTCAGCCGTTGGCCTTAAAGCAGCAGGCTCCAATGCATACACCTTGCCCTTCCCATCCTTAGCAGGCTACTTGCATTGATTCTTATAGTGGCCTATGAAGCACCTGATGTTCTTCTTCCCGATCACTTCTTTCGCCTTCCCAGTATGACACTCATTGGCAAAATAGCCCTTCTTGTTGCACTTAAAACAGACCACCTCAAACTTCCCCTTCTTGGCTGCTCTACCATTTTGAGCACCCATCTTGTGGAAGAAATTCCTCTTTTGGCTTTGCCCAACCTGGAACTCATTCACCTTACTCTTCTCCTGACATGCAAGCATCTCCTCGTGCCTCAAAGCTATCTCCACAACCACATCATAGGGATCTCTAATATGCGGTAAGGTAGCCCTGGCTAACTCAGGCTTCAATCCCCTAATAATTTCATTCCTCTTCATCACCGTATCAACAGTGGCATAACCATATCTAGCCAACTCTTCAAACCTGCTAGCATATTCCAGAACAGTCATCTCTCCCTGTTCTAGCTCAGCCAACTTCCGGATCAAAATAGACTGCACCAACACCGACATGAACCTCTCCTGGAACCTCCTTTTAAACTCTGCACATGTCATAGTCTCCTCATTCACTGCCACAGTCACACTATTCCGCCAAAATAAAGCAGCTCCCTGAAGCTGTCTTGATGCCAACCTCCTCTTCTGCTCATCATTGAGCCTCAAGTCAGCAAATATCCTTTCGTAATGCAGCAACCAAATTTCCACCTCGATAGCATCCTCGGTTCCAATAAATGGCTTCCCTCCAAGCTTAGTATAATCTCCACTCAACATAGCATAATCATTAACTACCGGAACTTTCGGAACTCCTGCTCCTGTAGCATTTCCTCCTACCGCTCCAAATGCAATTCCAGCTTGCATCATACTCACGAAAAACTGATACATAGCCCCCATATCTACTTGTGGGACTCCAGCACATACATTCTCTGGTTATGCCTGACCTTGGGTTCCCCTTGTATTAGGTCTAGCATTCCCATTGGTGCCTTCCCATCCTAGGTTAACTCTTCCTCTTCTACCATCCATATATGTATTCAAACCTCATAAGATACAGAAAATAACCTAACAAAGATAGGAGACTAGAGATAAAGCGTATACTTATACATAGCAAATACAAGTACGTTACTATAGAGTTATCCCATACCCCAATTTTACTCTAATTCCTTAGGATTATGTTTTCAAAATAATTTTTAGTTTAAAGCTTTTCCATAAACCTATGATCTGATACCAAGTTGTAACATCCCGTATCTGGAGGCCAAAAGCTAAGCGCTATAGATGCTGCCATCATCTATAGTGTTAACTTCTGGTGACAAAATACGGTAATGCTAATGGTGTCCATAATATCAGAAGCACTTGAATATGAACAAAATCACATATTTAAAAAAACAACGTTTTACTGATTACATTTCAAAACAATAATTCATATCCAAGTTACATAATCCCTTAATGTTTCCCAGGTAATGATCAAATATACCAATTAAAAAATACGCCAAGAGTGACATATGACGATGCCTCCTTAGTTGACCAGAGTCAATATAGTCATATTTGACTTAATATACATAGCAGAAATAAACCGAATAAACTGTAACTCCTAATTAGCTATCCATCAGCCACCTGCTCATCTCCGGAAGCTTTATTTGCTAAAATACTAAAACTTGAAAACCTCAACCCTCAGCCTACTCAAATCAATTTTTGAGCACCCGAGAGTTTAAATGGAAATAGAAACTTCGATTCGGACATAAAGCCAGGTGTGAATAATACTATACATCTCGGTTATTGATACTAAATGAGACCACGCCGCTTAGCAGAACAGATTTCCCCTCACTTATATCATTTTAAACATATCTTTTGCAAACGTTTTCCTGCAACCAAAAATGGTTAAAACCGTAAAGCATTATCATGTAAATAAACATATTAGGTAATAAATGGACTATCTGTCTGAGCATTATAGTTTTATTTGGCAAACTATTAACCTTTGGCTGATTCGGGCCTACCAGACATTATAAACCAAATTAATCTAACCTCTATTAGATACTTCTTTTCTGGATGGTTTGTCCTTAACTATTTGTTAAATACTTCTCTTTTGGTAGGTCTGTCCCTAACTTATCATCTCCCAAGGTCACCTAATCCTAATGGTTTTGCGGGCTCACTACTAACCTATCTATATATAAGCTTATATTCCTTCTATGTGTAATCATAATTTTAGTATTACCTGTGACAAAGCCCTACACTAGAATTTTGGACTAAATTAGCTGGGGCTAATAGCTAATGTATAGGGCGCGACTCTATACTAGTCCTATTTGGTATTCTAATATCCGAGTCATTTTACTTAGGGATACCTTCCCCTAATTTTCCTTGAAAACCTTTTCAAAATGATTTAAAACCTTCAAATTAAACTCAAACAAGGAAAATATATATTCTATTCTTTACTCAAAATCACATTTCCATGTTATATATACTCACACAGAAACACACACACACACACACACACACTTTGACTAAATCTTAGTTGATGAAAACAATTAAACCTTTGAAAGTACCCATTTCGAATTCATTGAAAGTATCCCTTTTGAAACCATTGAAAGTACCTCTTTCTAAACCAAGTAAAACCCTTTATTTAATATAGGCCAAAAGGTTAAAACCTTCCTTTTGAAACCATCCTCAAAACCCTTTCGAAACCACTGAAAAACCTTCCTTTCGAAAGCTTTAAAACCCTTAGACATTTTTCTTTTAAAACCTTTAAACATTGCATTTCGAAACCTTAGGAAAATCTTTCCTTTTAATCCTTTCGAAACAACTAGAATAACCTTCCCTTTCAACTCCTTTGCAACCATTGGGGAACCACCCCTTCGAAACCTTTCTTTAAAACCATTCCAAAGCATCAAACCTTTATAAACACAAACCTTTCGAAAGCACTTGGGTTCAATTTAAAACATGTGGAAAACACCTTTCGAAACCATTTAAACCATCTATTTTGAAACCATTTGGGTTATACTTCAACAGAGAAAAGAGTCATTAAAACCATTAAAGTCGAAAGCCATTCTTTTGAAAGCATTCCTAATTAAAGAAGTGATGGTGTCGAAACCATCCCATTGAAAGCATTGGAGAAGTGGTCAAGTTTAAAAAGTAAAGCAACCCTTTCGAAACTATCTGGTCGAAAGGTAAAAAGGTGATAGCTAAGGGTTTCGACCTAGTGAAAGTAGTTATTTAAAAAAAAGCGTAACCTAATCGAAACCATTTTTTAAAACCAATTGACCTGGTCGAAAGCCTACCAAGTCGAAAGCTATACAGTCGAAAGCCCACAGGCGCATTTTCATTTAAAAGCTAAGTAGCGCTTCAACCCCTTCAGAACCCATGGTTTCGACTCAATGCCTTCCGCCTCTTGTCCAATTCACTACGTATCAGTTACCTGAAACCATGTCCATTAGTTTTGATGGAGTCGGAGGCAAAGGTAAGAAGGCGAAAGCTTGGTGCCGAAAGCATCAAAACTGTGAAAAACATGTATATTTGTCCTTTTAAACTATTTCTTTGTACCTAATCTGCCTTGTTTGTAAAATTATGTTGGTTGCAAGTTTCTCTTTTCTAAAAGTACTGCCAATTTCCAGAATTAACAATTTTGAATTATTTACAAAATACCCCTTCTCCTTTCTATAAATATATAAAACATTTAAGTCTCATACCTTAAATAATTTTATATATCCATTAAAACACTTAGGAAAATTCTACAAACATTTCAAAAAATGCTTTTAATATGTTTTCCAACATATAAAAATTTCAGACCCAAACCATTAATTATTCAACTGTAAATAGTTTCTAACCCAAAATAACATTTTCTTCACTAGAAAATTCATATAAAATCCACATAAATTTGGAAAATTTTGAAAATTGAAACCCATCTCTAAAATATTATTTCTGGTATATATAAAAATTCGTAAGGTATTTGGATGTCATCTAATAGGGTTTTCATATTTAAACATATCATAAAATCACTATGAACATGCATAAATCATCAACAAGTATATATAATCATTTCATCATTCAAACATGGCAAAACATTGCAAATAAATCTAGATTCATCTTAAAACCGAAAACCATAAGAAATATGAGATCTAAACATTATTCACCTTAGCTTTAGAGATTAAGAAGATTGAGATGTGAATGGATTTGATTAAGCTTCTTCCTTCGCTTTTCTTAATCTTCTTCCTCTTTCTGTTGTTAATGATGGCTGGCCTCAAGTTTTAAAAAAATTGATGAATGAAAAATGAACGTGTATAGGATACACGGCCAAGTGTTTAGGGTATAAGAATGGCCTCTTTCCTATTTTACCCCTCCTCTATTTCATTTTAACTTTTCTTTTAATTCATTGTTTAGATGACACGGCTACCCCTTAATTAATCAGATCTCAATCCCCTAATCAACACATTATTTTATTTAATTTAGCTAATTAAATATCCTAAAAAATGTTTACCAAAAATATGGAGTGTTACATGGAAGTTCGATCAACATCCTATTCTCGAAGATGTTTGACCAAATGAAGATTAGCATGAAGGATATGACTGCCTGTAAAACAAAGATTTGGGGATTTACAAGTGAAGCTAAATAGCCGATTGGAACGATTGACCTCCTTGTAGAACTCGAATTCTGATATGTGCGAGATATCGTCAGAGATATCATATCATACACTTAATATCAATCCCAAGTTCACGCCAGTGAGACAGAAGAGGCATAGCCTTGGTTCGGAGTGATCCACTGCATTGAAGGAAGAACTGGATTAGCTGTTGGCCAATAGCTTTATATGTGATGCTATATATCCTGAGTGGGTGTCAAACCCTATGTTGGTCCGAAAATCGAATGGGAGGTAATGAACTTGCGTTGACTACTTAGATTTGAACAAAGCCTCCCCGAAGGATAGCTTTTTGTCGCCCATGATTAACTAGCCTGTTGATGGAACCACAGGGCATGAATTGCTCTCATTTATGGATGCCCACTCAAGGTACAATCAGATTATGGTGGATTCACCAGATCAGGAGAACACCAGCTTCATTACAGACTTGGGACTATATTGCTACAACGTAACGCCATTCAGTCTACAGAAAGCCGAAGCTACTTACATGAGAATGGTAAATAAAATGCTCAAGAACCAGATCGAACGAAGGATGGAAGTGTACGTAGATGACATTCTCGTAAAGTCATGAGTGTCCAAAACCATCTGGATGATCTCTCGGAGATGTTTAAGATACTTCGGAAGTACGGAATGAAATTAAACCCACTCAAATGTTCATTTTGTGTTGCTACCAGGAAATTTCTTGGTTTTATTGTGAATGTAGGAGGCATTGAGGCCAATCTTGAGCTGATTGACGGCTTACGGAACGTTAGAGCCCCGACGACGAAGAAGGAGTTACAAAGCTTAAATGAAAACATTGCAGCATTGAGCCAATTTGTCTCCAGTGTGATGGATAAGTGAATATCATTCTTTGTTGCATTAAAGAAGGGTAAGAAGAACTTTGAGCAGAGACAAGACTACCAGAATGCTTTCAAAGAATTACTACGACATATCGAGACACTATCAGTTCTATCTAAATCGGTGGACGGGGAGGACTTATTCATTTACCTGGTAGTGTCTATCTATGCATTTAGTGCAGCGAACGAGCCGTCTACTATATTACCAAGCGATTCAACAGAGCTGAACGGAACTACCCAAAGTTGGATAAGCTTGCTTTTTCTTGCTAATACCATCTAGGAAGTTGCGATCGTATTTTCAGGCTCATCCAATCAAGGTGCTGATAGGCCAGCCTTTAAAACTGGTATTGTACCAACCTGAGACTTCGAGAAGATTGATGAAATGGAATATTAAGTTGAGCCAGTAAGATGTGACTTACCATCCCCAAAGAGTGATTAATGGATGGCGTCGGCTGACTTCATTATCGAGTACACTATTTGGGATAATGAGGAGGATGACACAGCGGTCATGATATCCTAGTGGAAATTGTTCGTTGATGGCACGTCAAATGACTTTTGCTAAGCAGTGGGAGTTGTGCTTGAAACTCTTGAAGGACGATCAATTTGCTATGCTCTGAAGCTGGAATTTCCTACCACTAACAACGAGGTAGAATATGAGGCATTGATAGCAGGCTTGAAGATTGCAAAGGAACTGGGAATAAAAACTATATATATCTATAGCGTCTCGGAAATAGTCGTCTGTCGTGTTAGAAGGGAATATCAAGCTAAGGGCGCCAAACTTTCCCCTTACTTGTCAAAGGCTTGGGAGTTATTCAATGAAATTGAACACTACATGATATCTCACATTCCCAGAGAAGAGAATATGAAGGCTGATTCCTTAGCTAAGCTAGCCAATACCGGAGAAGCATAGCTATGGGATTAGTTCCAGTAGAAGTGCTCACTACTTCTAGCATAGATCAAAATGGATGTTGATTGTGTTTTGGTGACTTCAAAAGAGGTAGGGTTGTGGACGACACCAATATAGGACTACTTACTCAGGAAAATACTCCCGGGAGACAGGAACGAGCGATAAAAGCTCATTCGAAAGGCACTATGATTGGTAATGCATAACAGAGTGCTATACATGAGAGAATTCTCTTCCCATTTCCTTAGGTGTGTAACCAAAGATGAACCCAGGAGATTCTCGTGGAAATTCATGAAGGCAGCTGTGACAACCCAGATTCCCGACCGATTCGAGCCGACAATCAACCACACATGTCCAACCAAAATAGAACGGAAAGATGGATAATTAATGAGAAAGAAAGAAGAGAGAAGAAGAGAAGAGAAGAAGAAACTAAATCAATCATAGAATCTCACAATCTCAACGGAATAACATATAATAAAATATCAGTGAGCTTTACAAAAAGAGAAACTGTAGTATAATTTACATACATCCATCAGAGTACAACAATCAAATCACTAATCATCGGCCTGAACAGTTATAATAACCTGTCCTTACAAATGATGATAATTTAAACAATAATGCAGCGAAAAAATAAATATATATGGGAATATGACTAGAAGACCTCCAGCTCACTTGCTAAAGCTCCAAAACATCCAAATCTACATCTGTAATATGATAGGTCTAACCCGAGCATTGGAAGAGAAGAATGCTCTGATCAGTCTGGTACACTAACGTGAGAAAACACATCTCAACTGAATTTTTAAAGTTATAAGAACTTTCCTTTATGAAAATAAAGGTACCTCATAAGACCACGCTCACACATAAGCACGGGCGGGTTTTTACCTCACGATAACCAAAACATTTCATATCAAATCCTGTTATACTATACTACTGTCTAATATACAAATAATATTAATTATAGCCAAAATTGTTACATTGGTTAAATTATAGCATACTAGCCACATAGTGGGTTCTACAAACAAAATGGCAGGCATGTAGTGGATAATGGATTTCCATAGAAATGACCAGGTGAATGGACTACATTCTGGCAGTACATCTCTAGAGGAATATACCGAGGCCCAACTGATGGTCCTCTACCAACACAAGACTGGCCTACCTCTTACTAGATAGTACCAAATATGTCAACACCCCAGTCATTACCGACCTATCCGAGGGCCCTCATCACATACACCACAATAATTTAAAACCCGAACATCAAAGCCAGAATAAATATATCTAGAAGGGGATGAACATATCCTAATGGTTGTGAACCACATAGCCTTGCTGCATCTACCCTATTTTGATTATTTCTGGGTGTAAGGCCTAAGGTCACGATTACCTTTCACATAGCACATCATCTTTGAAATGCTACATTGCCATTCCTTCAATCACTATTGACTTCCATAAACATACAACCTCTAAGCTCATACGTCTCCGAGAAGGGTGTTAAGCTAAGAGAAGTTGCCTTCTCTGCTTCCAAACAGATTTACGTTTGTAAAAGTCAACGTTGTGTTTTCAAAAATGCAATGTCGAACATCCATCCATACAAGTTTTCCAGGAACAGGAAAAACCGAAGGCACTTCTCCTACCATATCCCATCGGGAACAACCCTAGGATCTGTAGTGATTAGTCCCTGCATTGGATATTTCATGATGAAGAGACCACTACTACTATATGTATATTAAGAGTTTATCCCCAAATGATCAATAAGCAGTCCATCATTATGGAAATCCCAAATATCAATGTCTTCCAATACCTACACATTCGAAAACACATACGTTGGTCTAAAGTGGTTTCCCGATAAATCCGATCCCGGTCTCTTCGGATCAGAAAAATAAAGAGGCCAATATTTGATAGTTGGTTATTTAACTATCAAAGCAACAATAAAATCTAGCATTATAAGCAAGTCACTAGGCCCATTTAAATAACTCTTTTATTAACTAAATCAATTTTCGAAATATTTACTTCAAATTATCTTTAAAAAGATATGCTCATAAAATCATTTCAATCTTTCTATATTGGAAAACATTTCCATATACTTATATCAATGGTATAAGTATATTTAATAATACTACCATTTGGAGACTCGCCAAATAGATTTCTATAACCGTACAAATCCAGAGTTCGTACGCCTCCAGACGGGTGTTAAGTATAGGAAGAAATGCTCCTACACCACCAAGCCTTTAGTACGATCATAAGAACTAATTCGTGTATTTCACAATGTAAGGTCAAAATACAATTTATTGGATCAAAACGAATGTTGCGTAAAACATCGTTACGATAACCCAAAACACTAGTATAGCGATTTGATTAATTAATTAATATATATATATATATATATATATATATATATATATATATTCCGAATACTATATAAAACATTTTCTTTTAGAAATCATTTACTATGACAACAGTGTTATAGTCCATGCCTTCCATACTTTCTGAAAATGTTTATTACAACAATAAATGTTGAAACCTATGTTTTCGTTACATAACATATTTTAAAATATTTTTCAAAACCATTAAATTCCGTTTGGAATTATTATTTTCCAAAACAATACCTCCAAAAGATAAATTACTTTTAAAACCATTAACTCCATCAAAATATTTCCTTCAAACATTCCTTTAAATAAAAATCCATGTTTAACACGTTGAACTCCATATCTAAATTTCAACATAAATCATTTCTTTATTTATATAACTATTTTTATAAATCCCCTTCGATTTTATAAAACTTCTATTTTATAAAATTCCTTTATTTACAAAATTCTATTTACAAATCCATTCTTTTATAAAAATCAATTCCACTTTCAAAATCCACTTATAAATCCATTTCTTTATAAATCAAATTTATTTATAAAATCTATTTATTAAATATTTATAAATTCCCATTATAAATCCATTTATTAATTCATAAAATATCACTTCTATAAATCTTTTTTATAAACTTATTCAAAAATCTCTAAATCAAAGTATTTCTCAAAACTATACTTTTATAACATCAAAAATCTTAAAATTTTTTCTTTAAAACAAATTCCTTTCTTTTAATAATTCAACAACTATTAAAACATATGTACTTTCAAAATCACTTCAATATTCTTTTTAAATCAAAATCATCAATTTTTAGTATTTTAAATACCAAAAATAAGGCCCAGTGCTACTTTAGCACTAAATAAGTCAAATCATATCAAAATCAATAATATGGCATCCAACACATCATATATCAACATATATATGAAATGTGAATCAAAAGTACGAGGAATCCTTTTGGATCCCTCCAACCTGTCCCCCTACATCACATACAAAATATAATTATAATATATAAAAATCAACCGCTTTGAGGCGGGATTCGTATACAAAGGGCCATCCGCTCTTACACGGGAACGTAATAGCGTCTCATCCACTTCAATAGGTGGGAATATATATCCAAACCAACTAATATATATAGTATATCATCCAAACAAGCAACAAACAACATAAATAAAATTATTCCCACTTATATAAATATATTAGCAGGCCAGAGAGGTGAGTTTACTCACAAAAATTCCAGAAATCGCCTAAGCGCTTCGATTTGAATCAAAATTAAATGGTCGTTCAATTTAACCCAAAATTCCAACTAGCTCCGAATTCATCTAATCCAACTCCATATCGTAGTGCTCATTGATACAACGCAACGCAACTTGCTGCGCTCGAAACTGACCTCGTACGATAAAATTATGGATTAATTAACATTTGATATAATTAAAAATTATAATTAACATAATAAAATAAAAATTTTAACTTAAACCTATCCTCTTCTTCCCTCAGCACTACATTTTCCAAGCACGCGCATTTTGTTTTATTTTTTTCGTTCAAACATCGATTGCTCGTGCTCAACCCACCACGCCGACGTCGCCGACCCACCGCCGAGCCGCGCTCCACCGCCACCTGCACCCACTGCCTCCATGCCATGCATGAACACATGAACATCGAGACCCAAAACTACTGCGGACGCAAGGGCTTTGTCGATGCCTCGATCGACGATAGCTCGATCCAACCGGTATTTTGCCTCATATCGACGTGCTCTACATTTTCCTGGTTGAAGTCGAAGGCTAATTCGGCCCCCAGAGGCTCCGATTGACGTCGGCCGTTGGATGGATTAGTTTAAGTGGCGGTTGAAATTTAGAAGCTAGGGTTTAGTTGCAAATGAAGGAATTTGATGGCCTATATATAGAAAATTAAACTCGGCATTATTCATCCTGAAATTTTCGAACTCCAAATGAAGCGTTCCTCCTGGCATCCTATATGTTATACTCCTATTCCGAACACAATGTGTTATCATATACAGAAGATAGCTTTTCAAAATCAAATTATATCAATTCAAATTCCTTTTATTAATTCCTATGCATTTCGAACTCGCATGACCAAACGATATGTCCAATCACCATGAAATTCGATGATATATAATAATTCACCATTACGGTTCCAATGAAACTGATTTCGTCGAAATCCGAGACAGTGCCCTAGAAAGACTGTTTTTATACGTTAATTAAAACGAGTAATTTCCAAAATCTATTTATTCACTTTTAAATCAAATTCAAAAGTTTACTATCTTTCTTCTTATTCAAATAGAATTTAAATCAACTTTAGAAATCGTTTTCATTCACATTAAATCTAAGATTCAATTATTTAAACAATTTCACATATTAAATTTAACAACTTAATTATCAAATAAATCGCTATATTTGAAATATAAGTTATTTAACTTATAAAATTTAACTTTTCAATAATTAAAATCAATTAAATATTCCAAATTCGAATGACTGAAATTCTGGGTCGTTACATTCTCCCATCCTTAAAAGAATTTCCTCCTCGAAATTACCAAGTAAGAAAGATGTCACAAAACCCATTAACTTTTCAAAACCAATTAGTTGAAATGGATTATAAATATTCTAAGTCTTTAAAATCATTCATAGTTATTAACTAATACTATTCCAAAAATCAACTAATATCATTTCAAGTTATAACTCAAAATCAAATTTTAGTTATAAAAATTTTTCCCAAAATTCTCAAAATTTTTCTAACGCCTTACATTTATGGAAAATTTCGCTAGTATCTCCTTTGCATGGTGCGATCGAACAAAACCACAATACGTATATAATCAAAAATATACATCTCATCTTCGAGTATGAGGCATCCCGTAGGGAAAAAATATAAAAGTACGATATGTAATCTAAGATGTGTACCTTTTATTATATTAGCAAGCATATACATGAATATAATGCGAAAGCGAGTTCAAAATGCGAAGCATATGCCATCCACACGTACTAAACACTCAACAAAGAATAAGAACATGTATATGAAAAGTAATATCAATATATATCATAGACTATACAATAACTATATGCAAATGTAGCAAATGCAACAAGAGAAACCATCAAATAATAATATTCATCCAATTAATTCATAATCATATCAATTTGCATTTTCCAATGTCAAAATTTAATTTATTAAAGCCCTTATGATGTACATATATCATCCGTATACAAAACCATATCTGATCGCTCGATTGATCACATAATTTCACCTCCGAACTAGTATCGTTCACACGACCACTCTACTGTTGACTCAAATCTGGTTCCTTGATTAGAAAGCCACCATTCTCCTTGCATAGCCATATACTATGATAGAGAATATCAGAATCAATCAAAAATCCATATCCACGGTTCGCCATCAAGAAATCGAATGAAAATCCTGACTCGGACCGGTGTAAATCACGTCGAAATCATATACTCGAATCTGGATCAAACAGTTATGTGAATAAAATAATATACGTACAACTTACGTATTTATTTCAATTGGTTTCTTATTATATCCCGTTTCTTTTATTACCGGTTCTTTTATTTACATTCAATTCCTATTACATTCGTTTGATCCACATCAATTTAAATCAAATTCAATTATTCATATTAATTTTGCTTACATTCAATTTATTAACACTCAATTTAAATTCAATTTAGGTTTAACAACATTTCATTCCATACTCAATTTACTTAGTATATCTTCTTTAATACTAACAACACTTAATAACCATTCCATAAAATTATCTACTTAAGTTTATATTCAACTCTATCAAACAACATCCTAAACCATATTCACTTCATCTCACAACTCCAATTGAATTGCGTTTACAACTTAAGTTCATTTTCATTTCAAAGTCAAATTCTAATTTATTTTACTCATTTCATCCCACTTTACTTAATCTTGAGTTAAATTTCATTTCATAATTCAAATTCAGATTTACTTTTCTTAACATTCACATTCAACAAAGTTAAATTTTGTTTTTAGCTTAATATTTTTCAAATTTATAAGTTATACAAACTTATTTACCTAAAATTTCATGAAATTTTTTGACTTAAGTTTATTCACATACTATATTTACAATTCAATTCATTTCAAATATGATTCACTTTCATTTAACCTTTCTTAAGTTAAACTTCATTTCATTTACTTCATTTATTTAACTTTACTTAAGTAAAAAAAATTATTCCATAATTCAATTTCAAATTTCCTTTGGTTTGCTTAACCAAAATGCTTAACCGTTTTAAAATTTGTTTTTACTTTCAATTCAAATTCATAAGTTGTAAACTTATTTCTTATCTATACTATTTTCAAATTATAAGTTCAAAAACTTATTTTTATACATTCATCAAAGCATACTTGGAATTCTACAACCAAAAATTGTTTCATCAAAACAAAACTTCAATAGTAAATTATTAAGGTAGAAATTTATCACTTAGAAACTCGAAAATGAATACTGATGATGCTGCAGTATTCATCCGAATTATTTTGCAGCAACTAAAGTGAGTTTAGTGCTTTTTTATTTCTTTTAAATTCTCTTTTTATTTATAAATCATATTTATAAATTTATACATATATATAATTACACTTTGGTTATATACAACCATTTCTTATTGTTTATCTTTGTTTATATTTATAATAACAACAACGTTTATTAAAACATAACAACAAATAACAAATGATAATAATCAAATATTACCATTCATTGACAACCATGCACACCATATATAACTATAATAACTTCTGAAAAATTATTCCTTTATATATAAAATATACTTTAGGTAGAATTATTTTATTTACCCACTTCAAAACAATATTGTGTTAGTTTGCCTTATTTAAGCTTTTAGAAACCCCTATCGATACCATGACATCCCATACATCAACTGGAATTCATAAGTCACTTCAACAGATAAATTAACACAATATAAAATATTTTATAATCACTAACAAATACGGTCTCATATCTATAATACACTCAACTCAATCTAGGGCATTACTAACCCTATCTATAATGAGTACCCAACCAAAGCCTAGGTGTTCCCACAATCCTAAGCTCTAATACCATGGTGTGATGACCCAGGTTCCTGCCCGATTTGAGTGGACAATAAACCACACATGTCCAACCCAAATTGAACGGAAAGACGGATAATCAAAGAGAAAGAAAGAAGAGAGAAGAAGAGAAGAAGAAGAAACTAAATCAATCATAGAATCTCACAATCGCAGTAGAATAACATATAGTATAATACCGGTGAGCTTTAGAAAAAGAGAAACTACAGTATAATTTACTTACATCAATAAGAATACAAAAATCAAATCAATAATCATCAGTCTGAACAGTTATAATAACATGTCCTCACAAATAATGATAATTTAAACAAAAATACAGCGGAAAAATAAACTTATATGAGAATACAACCAGAAGACCTCCAGCTCGCCTGCTAAAGCTTAAAGAATCCAAATCTACATGTGTAAATATGCTCGGATACATGTGTAAATATGCTCGGTCTGATCCGAGCATTGAAAGAGAAGAATGCTCGGATCAGTCTGGTAAACCAGCGTGAGAAAACACATCTCAACTAAATTTTTAAAGTTATGAAAACTTTCTTTTATCAAAACAAAGGTATCTAATAAGACCATGCCCATACATAAACATGGACTGGTTTTTTACCTTATGATAACGAAAACATTTCATATCAAATCCTATTATATTATACTAGTGTCTAGTATATAAATAACATTAATCATAGTTGAAATTGTTACATTGATTAAATTCTAGCATACAAGCCACACATTGGGTTCTACAAACAAAATGGCAGGCACGTAGTGGATAATGGATTTCCATAAAAATGACCAGGTGAAGGGACTACCTTTCAGTAGTACACTCTAGAGGAATGTATCGAGGCCCAACTGATGGTCCTCTAGCAACACAAGTCCGGCCTACCTCTAACTAGATAGTACCGAATATGTCATCACCCCGGTCGTTACCAACCTATCCGAGGGCCCTCATTGCATACACCACAATAATTTAAAACTCGAATATCATAGCGGGAATAAATATATCTAGAAGGGGATGATCATATTCTAATGGTTGCGAACTACATAGCCTTGCGGCATCTACCATGTTTCGATCATTTTCGGGTGTGAGGCCTAAGGTCACGATTACCTTTCACAAAGCACATCATCTTTGAAATGCCACATTTCCATTCCTTCAACCACTATTGACTTCCACAAACATACAACCTCTGCTCGTACGTCTCACAGAAGGATGTTAAGCTAATAGAAGTTGTCTTCTTCACCACCAAACAGATGTACATTTAAAAAAGTCAACGTTGTGATTTAAAAAATGCAATGATGGACATCCATCCATACAAGTTGTCCAGGAAAAGGACAAACCGAAGGCACTTCTCCTACCACATCCTGTCAGGAATCACCCTTAGGATCGGTAGCGATTAGTCCTTGCATTGGATTTTTCATAACGAAGAGACCATTGCTACTATATGTATATTAGAAGTTTATCCCCAAAAGATCAACAAGCACTCCTTCATTATGAAAATCCCAAATATCAATGTCTTCCAATACCTGCACATTCAAACACATATACGTTGGTTCGAAGTGGTTTCCAGATAAATCCAATCCCGGTCTCTCCAGAACAAAGATGATAAAGAGGCCAATATTTGATAGTCGGTTATTTAACTATCAAATCAATAATAAAATCTAGCACTATAAGCAAGTCACTAGGCACATATAAATAAATCTTTTATTAACTAAATCAATTTCCCAAATATTTACTTCAAATTATCTTTAAAAAGATATACTCACAAAATCATTTCAATCTTTCTATATTGGAAAACATTTCCATATACTTATATCAATGGTATAAGTATATTCAATAACACTACCATTTGGAGACTCCCCAAATAGATTTCTATAACCGTACAACTCCAAAGTTCATACGCCTCCCGATGGGTGTTAACTATAGGAAGCAATGCTCGTACTCCACTAAGCCTTTAGTACGATCATAATAACCAATTCATGTATTTCATGCTGGAAGGTCAAAATATAATTTATTGGGTCAAAATGAATGTTACGTAAAACATCAGTACGACAACCCAAAACACTAGTATAGAGATTTGATTAATATATATGTATATATATATATCCCATATACTATATAAAACATTTCCTTTCAGAAATCATTCACTACGACAACAATTTTATGGTCCATGCCTTCCATACTTTCTTAAAAGGTCTATTACAACAATAAATGTTGAAATCTATGTTTTCTTTACATATCATATTTTAAACATTTTTCAAACCATTAAATTCCATTTGGAATTATTATTTTACAAAACATTACTTCCAAAAGATAAATTACTTTTAAAACCATTAACTCCATCAAAATATTTCTTTCAAACATTCCTTTAAATAAAAATCCATATTTAACACGATTAACTCAATCATTTTTATATTTATAAAACTATTTTTATAAATCTCCTTTCAATTTTATAAAACTTCTATTTTATAAAATTCCTTTATTTACAAAATTCTATTTATAAATCCATTCTTTTATAAAAACCAATTCTACTATCAAAATCCACTTATAAATCCATTTATTTATAAATCAAATTTATTTATAAAATCCATTTATAAAATATTTATAAATTCTCATTATAAATCCATTTCTTAATTCATAAAATATCACTTATATAAATCCTTTTTGTAAATTTATTCAAAAATTTCTAAATCGAAGTATTTCTCAAAACTATACTTTTATAATATCTAAAATCTTAACTTTTTATTTCTCTAAAACAAATTCCTTTCTTTTAATAATTCAACAATTATTAAAACATATATACTTTCAAAATCACTTCGAAATCCTTTAAATCAAAATCAACATTTTTTAGTATTTCAAATACGAAAAATAAGGCCCAATGCTACTTGAGCACTAAATAAGTCAAATAATATCAAGATCAATAATATGACATCCAACACATCATATATCGGCATATATACGAAAAGTAAATCAACGGTGCAAGGAATCCTGTTGGATCCATCCAACATGTCCCCTTGCATCACATACATAATATAATCATAATATATAAAAATCAACCGCTTCAAGGCAGGACATACAAAGGGTCATCCGCTCTTATACGAGAACGTAATAGAGTCTCATCCACCCCGCTAGGTGGGAATATATATCCAAACCAACTAATATATATAATATATCATTCAAACAAGCAATAAACAACATAAATAAAAATATTCCCACTTATATAAAAATATAAGCAGCCCAGAGAGGTGAGTTTACTCATAAAAATTCCAGAAATCGCTTAAATCCTCCGGTTTGAATTAAAATTGAACGGTCATTCAATTTATCACAAAATTCCAACTAGCTCCGAATTCATCTAATCTAACTCCATAGCGTAGTGCTCGCTAATACGAACACAACGCAACTTGCCGTACTCGAAACCGACCTCGTACGAGAAAGTTACGGATTAATTAACATTTGGTACAATTAAAAATTATAATTAACATAATAAAATAAAATTTTAAACGTTAACCTATCCTCTTATTCCCTCAGCACCATGTTCTCCAGGCGCGCGCATTTTGTTTTTCTTTTTTTTCCGTTCAAACGTCGATCGTCGCGCTCAACCATCACGCCGACGCCGCCGACCCACCGCCGAGCCGCGCTCCACCGCCGCCTACACCCACTGCCTCCACACCACGCGAACACTTGAAAATCGAGACCCAAAACTGCTGTGAATGCAAGAGCTTTGTCGACGTCTCGATCAACGATAGCATGATCCAACTGGTAGTTTACCTCGTATCGACATGCTCTACATTTTCCTAGTTGAAGTCGAAGGCTAATTCGGCACCTAGAGGCTCCGATCGACGTCGGCCGTTGAATGGATTAGTTTTAATGGCAGCTGAAATTTAGAAGCTAGGGTTTAGTTGCAAATGAAGGAAGTAGATGGCCTTTATATAGAAAATTAAACTCAGCATATTCATCCGTGAAAATTTCAAACTTCAAACTGAGCGTGCCGCCTGGCGTCCTATATTTTATACCCCTATTCTGAACACAATGTAATATGTATCAGGAGCCACTTACATCATACAGAAGATAGCATTTCAAAATCAAATTATATTAATTTAAATTCCTTTAATTATTCCTATGCGTTTCGAGCTCGTACGACCAAACGATACGTCCAATCACCACGAAATTCGATGGCATATAATAATTCACCATTACAGATCCAATGAAACTGGTTTCGTTGAAATTTGAGACAGTGTCCTAGAAATTCCATTTTTACATGTTAATTAAAATGAGTAATTTCTAAAATCTATTTAATCGCTTTTAAATCAAATTTAAAAGTTTACTATCTTTCGTCTTATTCAAATAAAATTTAAATCAACTTTAGAAATCGTTTTCATTCAAATTAAATCCAAGATTCAATTATTTAAACAATTTGAAATATTAAATTTAACAATTTAATTATCAAATAAATTGCTATATTTGAAATATAAATTATTTAACTTATAAAATTTAACTTTTCAATATTTAAAATAAATTAAATATTTCAAATTCGAATGACTGAAATTCTAGGTCATTACAGCAGCTGCGGGGATCACACCAGGGGCAAACGTTAGCAAAAAAAGCGCATCATTACAGATACTGCTAGCTGACACTGCACAGGAATGCAGATGGTTATACGAAGCGATGTGACATATGCTAGAGGTTCTCAAAGATTTTGAGAGCCCGGTCGGCAGAGCTTATGCAAATGGTCGGTCCCTAGCAATTCGCGATCTAGGGAATCAACATTATTTGCATGCTACCAATGGCGAAAGGAGCTAAATACGCTATCGTTACAATTAATTACTTTATGAAGTGGGATAAAGTGGAACCGCTTACCATGATCACTTCTCAAAAAGTAATTAGTTTTGTAATGAAAAGTATTATTTGTAGGTTTGGAGTGCCTCAACAGATTATTACAGACAACAGGACTGGATTCGAGAGTGCTGAGTTCAAAGATTTCTGTAGGTGGTTCCGAATTGAGAAGAGCTTCCCTACGATATGCATTTGCATGCGACCGGGCAAGTGGAAGTAGTGAACAAAATCATCAAATCCACCATAAATAAATGACTGACTAAAGCTAAAGGCAATTGGGTTGATAAACTTCCACTCGCACTATGGGTCTACAGGACAACGCATAGATCTACAACTGGGCACTCACTGTTCACCTTGGCATATGGTTCAGAAGCTATGATCCCAATGGAAGTGGAAGTCCCCTCTCATCGCAGAAGACACTTCAATCAAAGAGAAAACGACAACTACTACTTGTGTCCCTCGACTAAATCAATGAGAGGCGGGAAGAAGCTGAACTAAGGGTTGCTGCTTAGCAAAAGAGAGTGGCATGGCACTTCAACGCAAAAGGCTGCAACTTCACCTTCTAAATAGGGGACGTCATTATGAAATGAGTTTTTCGGGCATGGGAGCGTTTGGCTTGAATTGGAAAGGACCCTATGTGATCAATCAGAAGTTTGGAAATGGAACATTCAAGCAGACAACCATCAATGGAATTCTGATTCCACATGCTTGGAACAGCGACTTGCTAGAGCACTACTACACTTGATCTATTCATTAATAAAGTTTGCTTCTTGAACTAATGGAACCGTGTTCTCATAAGTAAAACCGTTGGATTGATGGGAAAAATCGATCCCAACCTTTTGAGAACCGGTGTTGCTTTGGCCACGTTGGGAAGGTCCAAACCGCCAAGTCGATGGTAAAAATCGACCCTTGCCCTTTGATAACCAGTGTTGCTTCGACAACGTTGGGAAGGCCCAAAACCACCGAGTCGATGGTAAATATCAATCCCTGCCTCTTGAGAACTGGCATCACTCCAACAAAGTCGAGAAGGCCCAAAACCGTTGGATCCGTTGGGAAAACCGATCTCAACCTTCTAAGAACTGACATTGCTTCAACAACATCGAAAAGGCCCAAAACCGCCGGGTCGACAGTGAAAATGGACTCCTACTTCCTGTTAACCGACGTTGCCCCGGTAACGTCAGGAAGGCCCATACCACCAAGTCAGTGGGAAAACTTACTCAGCCCTCTTAGAATTTAACATCGTTTGGACATAGGTCATAACAAAAGGAATTAGCCAAAGCCCGGAGAAAGGCAACGACAAGGAGAAATCCACATTATTAAGCCACTCATGTATTAGTTTTTAGTGATAGAAACTGGTACACATCTGCGATCTTAACATTGAACTTGAAAGAATTTGTTATGACAAAAGATAACGATGATGCATCTTTACGGTACATACATCCAGAATGACATTGACTGATGACATCAACTTGGAAGAATTCTAATGAAGCTAAGGAATTAACAGCATTAAATATATAATGTTTGGAATTAATCAGCGAAGTCAATAGTTCTAGGAAGTATCTTGCGAATCAGATTGGGGGCAATCAAATGAATTGCTCAGGAGGTCCTATCTCTCGTAGATGCTCGAATCTTAATATTCAACCCTATAGACAGTGGCACATATGCCAACACTTGTTCGAAAAGAACTTGACTGAGCCTGAATTGGAATAGCTATAGAGTTGGCTAAGCAACAGTTCTATTTTGCCGAACAAAGTATTTTAGCAGATATAAACAGAACTAAGCAACAGACTATACTGAAGAAATTGTAGGAATATTATTTACATGCACAAAGTTGCGTTAAATGAATATATCACAAAGAAACAGAAGTATATAACATGGAAATCGCAGTGCAATCAATCATATTATATACATAGATTGTTATTCATAAACAGGCATAGTACTTAAAATGCAGGAAAGTGCACAAAAGAGAGATTACAAAGGAAAAGCTAATCTTTCATTACTAGTAATCCTTTATGTACAAATCAAACAACGGGGGTCGTACTCGCACAAGCATGGCCTGGTGAAAATAAAAAAGACGTAATATAATTATAGGCTCAACCACCACAATAACACAATAACCAAACGCTCAGTAGCACATACACTTTTGAGTCTTCCCCTTCTTGTCACTCTTGCTACTTTTACTAGAGTTTCCTTGTTGGTTCTTGAGCTTCTTTCTCCTTTTGCACTCATTGACAGGAGGAGTCTCACCTTCCTAGTAAGTAGATTCCCCGTTAGTCGTAGTATGTGGCTACATGGACTGGCATGCTAAAGACTCAGTAGGCTTTGTTTTAGGTGGCCGGATCTTTATTGTGGGAACCTTTTGCTGGATGCTTGTCAGTTTTGTAGAGGTGGACTGGTCAATTCTAGATTCTTTCTTCACACTAATCTTTTTCATATCATTCCTAAACCTCTCAACCATGGTTTCATGCTCAATCAGGTTGGAAGCACCTATGATGAACACATCCTCCTTTTAGAATATAGAAATATCCTCGAAGCTCTCTAGAGCAGCAATTTTCTCAGAGTCAGGAATTGGGCCAAAATTGGAGCTAAGAGTTGTGACAGTCAGTCCTACAAAGGTGGAGGTGGATGAAGTAAAGATAGCTATGGGTCCCGAACCTTGCATAACAGAAGAGGAGGTGGAAGAGATGGTTGACCTATAAGTTAACATATAGATTGGTAAAGTTTAATGATAGATTCTCGTGAGAACTAAAGCTTCTCAAAGACCGAAGAAACGAGAGAGATACCTATAGCAGAATCCCGATGAGATATGGTGAATTCGCCTTCTTCGGTCCCAAGCTCCCCAAGCTGGACCATAATGGGAGGAATGAGTGGCTCATGGAGTGTAGTCACTGTTGAAGTCATAATTTCACGGGCAAATTCAGAGCCAACCCCCATGGATGCATGAATGCTCACCATCGACTCTCTGGATTTTGAAGTGGATGCTCCATGGTGACCCGATGAGCTCGGGCTTGCAAGAGTTTTGGTAGCATCAGTAGTAGAAGTATCGGCAGCCTCTTTAGCTAGGAGATCCCTTCCAATAGAAATAGATTCGATGTCCTTGGCATCAAGGTATGTAGCCATTAGCTCCTCCTTAGAGCGATAGTCTCCAACCTTTGTTGCCCTTCCTCCCAAATGCTAATGAGTGTTTCAGGATAGTCTTCTCCTAGCTATCTCAAGTTCTTGTACATCACTACGTTGGTATAGAAAAATATGTTAACATCGAGTTCTTTGTTTATTTTGGCCTTCTATTTCAGAAGCTCTTTGAGCTTTTGCGTAGAAATTGTAAGCTCTAGGTCATTGTTATATTTTTTTGACGGATGGCTTCTCCAACTCATCGGCAATTTTCTTTTTCTCCTCGTTGATATTTTAATTTTCCTCCCAAAGCCTAGAAAATTCAATAGCTTGTTCTGAGATAGTTGGGTCCCAAGCCTGAATAGTCTCATCTTTCTACGTAAGCACCTGGGCCCTCTCATCAGCTAGCTTCTTGAACTCAGCACTCTCGGCTAAAGCAGATTTCAATTCATTCCTCATCATGACATCGGTGGTGGCTTAAGTGCACTTTAACTCTTCCATGAAGCCGTCAACGTTGGCTTTTTGCTTTTATGCGAGGTCTCTCGCTCTGGAGACCTTAACAAAATCTATATCCCGTTCCTTAATCATTCATTCAAGGTCAGCTCTCTTGGACTCAAAGGATCAGATGTTCGTGTAGTTAATCATGTGTACTTTAGAGAGAGCTATACAAAGTTTCTTCAACTTAATTCCCTCATCGATGTGCTGCTTGATGCTCTTTAAGTTCTCCATCACTACCTCTTTCGGTGTATTTGAAATTTCTAGATTAAACTTGACACCTTGTAAGAAGAGGTGTGGAAATGCGGCTTGCAAGCATGGAGGACGGAGTAGAAGAGTGAATGAATTCCACTTAAGCTATAAAATGAATTAATAAAATGAATATTGTGACGGCTCGGATTTTCGACGCTCGAAAATCGACATCAATACGTTCACTGTATTACATGGCGAGCAATCGAATGCCGGAAACACCAGATCGTTAGGGAAAAGAAGAAAGAGGTAGAAGAAGAGAATAGAAATAACAATACAGAATCTCACAATCGCAGCGGAACAATATATAATAGATAACAACTGGTCTTTATACAAAAAGAACTATAACTGTTTTTATACATTACGTCATCAGAGTACAACATATCAATAACACAATAATGTACGGTTATAATAACTTGTCCTCACAAATGCTGAGTATACAGCCTAAAATACACAGCGGAATTAATCAAATACGTATACTACATCTTCGTCATCCAGCTCGTCTCCTGAGCTCCACAGCATCCTATCATGTATCTGTAATACTCTGTCTGACCCGAGCATTATAATAAAATAACACCCGAGTCAGTCTGGAAAACCAGCATGAGAAAACACACTCAATTTGAATTATTAATGTTATCAAAATCCTTTAAAAACAAGGTATCTTGTAAGACCAAGCCACAAATAAACACGACGGGTTTTTACCTTACGATAACCAAAACATTTCATATCAAATCCTCTGATATTATAAAGTGTCTAATTATAAATACTTATTCAAATAGCTGAAATTGTTACATTAATTAAATTCCAACATACTAGGCTCTACACCCAAAACCGTAAAGGCACGTATTGGAGAATGGATTCCATACAAATGACTAAGCACTGGGGTATCACCTGTCAGTACACGTATAGAAACAATGTACCGAGGACCATGCCGGGATCCCCTGCAACACAAGACTAGACTACCCCTAACCTGGATAGACCGAATATGCTATCACCCCGGGTATTCCCACCCTTTCCGAGCTCCTTCCATGTATCGTAGTAATAGAATAATATCTGATGGTATCTAGAAAGGTAATAAACATACCCTAATTGGGTGCTACCCACTTAGCCTTGCTGCATCGCCCCTTCTTTTTAGTCATTCCTGGCTGATGAGGCTAGAGGCTACGATTACCTTTTAAAGGAATTTTCATTTGGAATGCTCATTGCTCTCCAATGACAATGTACTGATAGCATTCATCCATACAAGTCCGTTCTGGGTCCGAACGGAACCGAAGGCACTATTCCTACTACATCCATTTTGGAAAAATCCTCAGAATTAGTAGCGATTAGCCCTTGCACTTCACTGCTCCATCTTCGACTTCATGCTCTTGTTTTCACTTCGAAAATGTACTCGTTGGATCGAAGTGGTTTTCGAATAACTTATCCGATCCCGGTCTCTTCGAAACAACGTTCGATATTTCCATTAAACTAAACCCCGATTCTTTTGGAAATAAACAGACGAAAATAAGATCGGAGATCACCTCCTAACCGTTAGTGGATGGATTTCCTTAAAATCGTCCTAGAAGAACGAAACGAGTTTATACGTACCGTATAGCACCTCGAACGGTAACTGTACCATATAATCCCCGTATTTCTTCTAGATATTCCCAAAGTTATATTTTGGGTCCAGATTTGATAGTCGGTTATTTAACTATCAAATAACAATCATTAAACCAAATATTTCCTTTTCCACTGAAAACACTAAATCTCCTTTTAATTTAATTTTATATAAATTAAATCTCTTTATCCAAAATATATACTTATCTTGCCGAATTTAGTATATTCTCAAACTATCCTTTTCAAAATATTAGACACCCTTTTAAATAATAAGGAAAGTACCACTGCGGTATCAACCATGGATTCACAGCTAAATAGTCATGTCTCTATCCTAGAGCAATCCAAAACTTAACTGCAGGCACTCACTGCCTCCGATTACACCATGAAAGTATACCATTACGTTTTGAAACTTTATTGAATATTTTTCTCAAAAAAAAATACTTATAAAGTTTCTATAATAATTTCCCAAGTTTAAATTTAGGCAAATACTTTTTAAATAAAGGTTATTATATAAAATATTAATATTGAATAATTTATCCTTTTAAAATAATAAGTCTGATTAATTCTTAAATAATACTTGACTTAATATAACTAACTTAATTAATAATTAAATATATTTTAAATAATTTTAAACAACTAAATAATTCATTTTTTTTCTAAAATATTCTTAAACATTTTTCAAGTTACCTTGTTAATAATTAAAAATCCTTCTTTTTAAAAACAAACTTAACTTCTCAGAATTTTTTTTTCTCAATTTCAAAATAGCCAGTCTAACATTTGTAAATCTCTCTCGATTTATTTCCAATTTGATTTACGTCCCAATTCCGTAAATTCCCTTTTCACATTTCTAAAAAATAAATCTACCATTTATTTTTAAACCGATTTACCCATCTCCTTATAAATCCTCACCGTGAATTTATATCTTAATTTTATCCACTGATAATCACTTCACTTTATTTATAAACCTTGTTTATAAATTCCATAGTCTCATTTCCCGTTTATAACGGTTTCACAATACTTAATCAATTATAAATCGATTTCTAAATTGAATTTCATTTTTAAATTAATTTCCCCAAATAACCCAACTATATTCCAAAACCCTACTACCTTCAGATTTCACTTCCTTTTCATAATTTAAAATCTTATTTAAAATCTAGTATAACAATTTCATATTTTATTTTCAAAATTCCCTTTATATTCTCCCAACTATTTAAATCTCGATTTTAAAAATAAATCCTTTTACACTTAGTCAATATCGCTTAAGTTCTATTATTTAAAATCCTTTTATTTAAATTATCCCAAAATCTCCATTTTTTTTCTATTCTGAAATTATTAAGTGCAAATTCAAAATCAAACTATTTACTTCACCCAAATTCTTTTCTTTTAATTAATCCAAA
Source organism: Allium fistulosum (assembly GCA_030737815.1). Taxonomy (NCBI): domain Eukaryota; kingdom Viridiplantae; phylum Streptophyta; class Magnoliopsida; order Asparagales; family Amaryllidaceae; genus Allium; species Allium fistulosum. The sequence goes on from CM060902.1 coordinate 220,486,906, forward strand.
TTTTACTATAAATATTTTACTTTCAATTTCCCTTTTTATTTCTTTTTAAAATTCAATATTCATATTTATGGTATTTTAAAATGCCGAAATCTAAACTAGTAATACCATAGCATCCAATAAATTCAAATTCCACTATAATCTATCGCAGATTATTCAAACAAATCATATCATTGGATATGAAAATAATTTCAACATTTTTGAGAGATCCATTTGGATCCCTCCGACCTGTTTCCCTGCATCCACATATGTTAACACAATATAAAAATACCAATCCCACTTCGAGGGGGATATCGCGGTATATAGGGTCATCCGCTATTATGTGGGGCGCATAAGGTCTCATCCGCTATACATATGCGGGAATATCAATCACTCCAATATATATACTACTATATATAATATCACATCCAACTGATAATAATTTATCAATTCTATCAATCAATAATTAATTTTAACTATTTAAAATTTGTAATCCAAAATTTGAGTGAGATTAACTCACCTTGAGTTTTCAATTTGCCAACGTTCCAATTTTTAATTAAACCGAATAACGTTCGATTTAATCTAAAATTTTAGCTAGCTCCGATCGACTCCAAATCAATTTCGGCACGTAGTATTCGTCGCTACGATTCCAACACCTCTCGTTTCGTCAAATTTCGACCTCGTATGAAATAGTTATGCTATTTTAAAGATTACATAAATTTAAATATAAATAAATTTACAAAATTCAATTTTATTTTTACCCTCAATTAATCACGGCCATCTATTCTTTTTGAAGCAGATCTTGGCCGCATAATCTTCTTCTTCCCCACTGCTCTGTTTTCATTAGCCTGCAGCCCTCCTTCTTTTTTTTCTTCTTTTTTTCTTTCCTCTTCTATTATTCTTTTTTTTAAAAAGAGAAGTTGCCCATTACCAATGCAAACCCGGCCCAAACCATCATTCATCTTCCCCAAATGAGATGCCTGTACATGAAATGTATCATGGTCGTGCATGCTGCCACTCGACCTCCTACCAACGGATTCGACTTCACCCACACGACCCACATCTCCTCCTCGACATGCTGGTACCCACGACGTTCGACCCGACCCCTCCATTCAAAATGCGACCCCACGCCCTAACGAGCTACAGTGCTCGAACGCACTCCACCTCAAGCAACCGCACGTCGTCACACTTCTTCCCCAAATGCACCTCGTTTCCACGAATAAGACCCCGACCTCTAGACGAGCCATCAACGACCCAAACCCTAGTTTCGACTTCATGCTCTGACATTCAATTCGAGCATCACAAAACAAGGCCGCACCATACAAATATGATATCAGATAGAAGCTTGATAAAAACTAGGAATTTAGGAAGTTGTTTCAAGATTTTAGATTAGTGGATTATGAGATATAAATTTTTGAAGCTTCATCCATTTTTTCGAACTGTACAGTTTTTATATATATTTAAACTGTAGTTTGCGTTTTAAAAAGAAAAGGGTGGGAAAGAAATGATGGAAAGGAAAGTAACGTGTGTGGATAGGTATACAGTGTTTTGAAAGGAAGAATAAAAGCTGATGTGAAAAAAATTTGTCAAGTCAATCATATATATATTATTTAAATTCAAATCGTCTCGATTACGCAGCTTAAAATCTCGGACTCCTATTAAGGCGTGCCGCTAGGGGTTTATATTGTTATACCCCTATTCCGAACGTAATGGAAAAGGTTTCGAGTCCTAATTCGATCGTATGGAGAAGATAGCTTTTTGGACCCAATTATTATATGGAATTATCGATATAAATTACAGCGCGTTTATATCTCATACGGCCAAACGATAACTCCAAACGTTACGAAACCTGAAATCCGATAATAATACACTATTACGGATCCAATGGAACTGGTTTCGTCGAAATCCGAGACTATGCCCTGGAAGCCTATTTATAAATGTAAATTTAAACGATATATTTTTAAAACTAAACAAATCACTTTTAAATTCAATTTAATTTTTTTATTATCTTCAGTATTATTAATATAAATTTTATAAGCCTTTAAATTATTTTTAACAAGATTAAAACACACGATTCACTAATTTACCCAATATTCACTTATTAAATTCAATAATTAAATTATCCAATAAATAGTTATATTTGAAATTCAGGTTAAAAATTAACTTTTAAATATTAAAAATCAATTTAATATTCCAATTTCAAACATCCAAAATTCTGGGTCTTTACAAATATGAACTTGAGTTATAAAATGAACTGTGATTTAAGTTGTGAAAGAAATTGAATAAAATTAAATGAGTGTAGGTAAAATTAATGTGAGTAATTGAATTTGATTTAAAATGGATGTAAATAAATTAAATGCAAGTGGAGTGAGTTTAAATAAATTGAATGATAACTAACTGAATATGAAATAAATTAATGAAATGAATTAAAAGATGAAAATTAACTTCAGAGAAGTTGAATAAAATTGATTGTGGTAAAAAGAAAGATTTATTAATATGAATATGAGCTATAAAAATAAAATTTACTTAAGAAAAATTATTAAAATGAATTTGAATAAATGAAATGAACTAATTAAGTGAATCAATAAATTAATATGGACTTAAGATATGAAGTAGTAATAATAAACATGAGTTGTTTTATATAAATTGTTCATAATAAACTTAAATGGTTTATAAATGATATTAGTATCAAAAGAGAATATACTAAGGGGTAATAAATAAAATTTAACTTAAACTAGGTTAAATGGAATAATTTTATAAAATGGTTCATAAATGAATTTATATGAGATATGTTAAACATAAAGTGAAACAATTAAATTTTTACAAATTGAATTGAATAAATTCAATGTAAATGAAACAGATGTGAATAAATTTGAAGCAAACCGAATAAATATAAATAATAATTGGATGTTAATAAGAAATGAAGTGTATAAATTAAATGTGGATAATGGATAATGTAAATTGATATAGTTATGATCTAATTGAATGAATATTAATGGTTGAATGATTTCTTTTATTGTAAATCATTGTTTTACCTTGTCATAAAATTATAAAATACGGAATACCAACAGTTCACAAAAAATAGCTTCAAGCTTTTATTGATTGTAGAAAATAGGGACAAACTGAATTGTCTTATTACATGTCGGAAACAGAGAACAACAAAAGAAACATATACTGGAAACAATTGCTACTGAAATGCAAAAGAAATAAACTAAGTATAATAACGGTGCAAATGCTTTCTATTCCATGCTCTGGGGAGTGTCACATCATCAACAGTCGCTTGCTTGAAGGTTCCTACTCCAAGCCTCTGTTTGGTGACGTAGGGACCTTCCCATGTGGGATTCATATGTTATGAGACTGGAAAAACTCGCTTCAAAACAATGTCACCCACATCGAAAGCTCTTGGTCGAACTTTTTCATTATAATATCGGGCGACTCGGTGCCAATATGCAGCCACCCTTCACGCTTCTCGTCGACAAAGTCCAATAACTCCAGTAAAAGATCCCGGTTCGTTCTAGGATCATAATGAGTCACCCGGTGGGAACTTCAAGTTCCACATGTATAACTGCATCAGTGCCGTATGCCAAGGCGAAAGGAGTACGGCTAGTCGCAGACTTGTGGGTGGTTCTGTATGCCCAGAGTGCTGTTGGAAGCTCATCCACCCACTTGCCTCTAGCCTTCTCCAAACATTATTTCAAGATGGATTTGATTATCCTATTTACTGCTTCAACTTGCCCATTCGCATTAGGGTGAGCGACTGCTGCAAACCTTTTCTCAATGCAAAACTTTCGACAAAACTCTTTGAATTCTCTACTCTCAAATTGAGTTCCATTTTCAGTAATGATAGTCCATGGGAGACCAAAGCGGCATATAATGTTTCGCACAACAAAGTTAATGACCTTTTTGGTAGTGCCCGTAGCTAATGGCTCTGCTTCTGCCCATTTTGTGAAGTAATTTACCACGACAATTGCGTATTTCGCACCACCTTTGGAGATTGGCAAGGAGCCAATAATATCGATCCCCTATATCGCAAACGGCCACAGACATTAGTCGCATCTCCTTACATAGTCCGCGGCGTCCCGATTCATGGTCGGCCAATAGTATCCATAGCGGAGTATCTTTTTGGCTAGTGTCTGCCCCCAGTATGGTCGCTACATTCTCCATCATGGACTTCCCTTAAAACCCGCTTTATCTCATCGTGGGCAATGCACCTAAGCAAGGGAACAGAGAATCCCTTCCGACACATCATTCCATCCTACATTATATACCGCGAGGCCTTACGAACGACTTGTCGTCTCTCGTTCCTTCTCTCGGGCAAGGTTTCGTGTAACAAGTATTCTTTGAACGGGGTAATCCACAACTCCCTTTCTGTTTCTGTCTTCGCCACAAAATCAACCTCCATCTCATTTATACTCGAGGCATGTAAAGTTTGAACGGGAACCAAGCCCATCTGCTGTGCATCGCCAGTGCTTGCAAATTTTGCCAAGGAATTGGCTTCCCCATTTTGTTCGCGTAGGATGTGCGAAATATCGTAGTATTTGAGGTCCGCTAACAATTCTTGAACCCGAGCGAGGTATGGGGAAAACTTTTGTTCCTTTGCCTAATAGTCTCCCCGTACTTGTTATACCACCAACTGTGAGTCACAAAAGATTTCAACCGATTTCACTCCAAGTTCTTTGGCAAGCTTCAATCCAACGATCAATGCTTCATACTCGGCTTCGTTGTTCGCAGCGGGGAAGTTAGGCTTCAAAGCGTAACAAATCAATTGGTTCTCGGGAGTTACAAGAACAACACTAGCCCCAGAATAAAAGTCGTTGGATACCCCATCGGTATATAGCTTCCATCAAATAGCGGGAATCACATCACTTCCACTTGGATCGTCTGATATAGTGAACTCTGCAATGAAATCTACTAGAGTTTGTCCCTGGATAGCCCTCCGTGGCAGGTAGGTGATGTCGAACTGACTTAGCTCAATATTCCATTTGAGTAACCTTCTAGAAGTCTCTGGTTGTTGGAGCACCTGCCACAAAGGTTGATCGGTATAGATACTAACCGGATGTGCCTGGAAATACGGGCAGAGTTTGCGTGATGAGATCACCAAACAGTAAGCCAGCTTCTCGATCTTGGGATAATTTCTCTCTACCCCCATTAAACGCTTACTAACATAGTACACTGGCTTTTGGATTCGGTCCTCCTCACGAATCAAAGCTGCACTGATGGCATGCTAGGATACGGCCAAGTAAACATATAACTCCTCATGGTCTACGGGCTTTGACAGAATAGGGGTCCTCTCCAAGTGACTCACCAGAGCTCGGAATGTGTCCTCACAATCTGGCGTCAATTCAAAATTTATTTTCCCTTTCCATATCACATCAAAGAAAGGAATACACTTGTTGGTTGCTCTGGATATAAATCGACTCAACGCAGCGACTTGCCCATTCAGGCTTGTACTTACTTTATAGTTCTGGATACTTGTACGTCTCGAATAGCTTGAATCTTTTCTGGGTTCGCTTCGATTCCTCACACGTTGACAATGAAACCTAAAAACTTCCCCGACGCAACGCCAAAGGAACATTTCAATGGATTGATTTTCATTTCGTAAAATCTGAGTATATCGAACATCTTTGCTATGTCTCGAATGTGGTCATTTGACTATCGTGACTTCACGAGCATATCATCCACATAGACTTCCATCGTTCTATCAATCTGGTCTTTATACATCCGATTCACCAAACGTTGATAAGTTGCCCCTGCATTCCTCAATCCGAAAGGCATCACTACATAACAGTACAATCCAACATCTGTGACAAAACTGGCATGCTCCTGATCCGGGATGTGCATCGGGATTTGATTGTATCCCGGATACACATTCATAAATGACAACAACTCATGTCTTGCTGTTGAGTCAACTAGCTGATCAATTCTGCACAATGGAAAACTATCCTTAGGGCACGCCTTGTTCAGGTCTGAGTAATCAACACATGTTTTCCACTTCCCATTTGCCTTCCTCACTAGTACGGGATTAGATATCCATTCAGGATAGAGGGCGTCGTGGATGAACCCATTGGCTTTGAGTTTATCCACCTCCACTTTGAGAGCAGCGGACCTCTCCGAGTCCCTGCATCTCCTCTTTTGTTTCACTGGGACATACTTCGGGTCAATGTTCAACATATGACTTGCGATGGTGGGAGAAATCCCACACACATCAGAATGGGTTCAAGCGAAAACATCGAGATTCGCTCGGAGGAAATCAATAAGATTCCTCATCATCGAGGGGTTGAGCTGTGATCCAATCTTCAGCACCTGTGATGGGTCATCATGGTTGACTGGAATGTCAATCATCAGTTCAACCGGCGCCGCCTTGGCCTCCTTGGGCTCTTCATCATCATCTCTCGGATCTATGTCTCTATAGATTCGACTGTGTTGCCCAAGCCAAGGCTCAGGCGCTATTTGTCAATTTTCAGCAACATGGATACAGACAGACTTGTCCACACCCTTTCCCTTCTCTCTTCACTGGGCCTCTCTCAGCTTAGCCACATAACAAGCACGACCAGTCGCTTGATCGCCATGCACTACACCAACTCCATTGTCCGTCGGAAATTTCAAGGTCAAACACAACGGGGCCAAAGCTGCCCTAAACTCCGCCAGGGCCAGTCGGCCCAGAAAAACGTTATACAGGGAATCAACATCCAACACAATGAATGGTAGGATCTGTACCCTCCTGCATTCACCTTCTCCTAGTTCAACTGGCAATTTGACAAAACCTACTGCATCAGTAGCTGCACCATTAAAGCCGTGAATGCGGGCTTTAGATGGTTTCAGATCCTTCACCTCCATCTTCATTTGGTCATAAGCCTTCTTAAAGATAATATTTACAACACCCCCACAATCAATTAGTATTCTTCTCATAAGCGCTGGTCCGATTGTAGTTGAGATAGCCATCGGGTCAATGGTAGGTGCCTCCACCTGATCGGCATCCCAACTCCTGAATTCTATATCATCCATCATCATTCGCTAGTGTTTCTTCAGAGTCCCATCTTCTGTGTTCGAGCAGCACTCGAAGTCCGCGTGCTTCAAGGAACTAGCATAGCGCTCCATTTCTTGCTAACTCTTATCTGCAGGATGAGGCCCACTGATTATCGTGTTTATGACCAGCCTTCCTCTGGTCCGAGTAGGCTCCTCAGGTCGGTGTGAAGCTTGCCCGTGATTGGGGTCGGATGCCCCATGTCCGCCTTCCTGCGGATTCTTAACAAACTGCTGCAACTTCTTCTTGCTAACCGTGGAATGAAATTTAACTTAAAATTGAATTAAATAAAGTAAAATTTGGAGATTTAGTCTAAGTTAGGAAATGAAATAAACTTTTGGAAATGAATTAAGGAATGAACTAATTTAATAAATTAGTAAGTGAATATGATTTTGGAGTATGTTGAAATATGGAAATTTAACAATGAAATTGAGTTAAATAAAATTGGATCTGATCTAAAATGGAATTACTTAAGATTGATTAATGAAATGGGCGGATTAAGCTAACTAATGTAATTGGTGGGTTAAATAAGGTCTGGAATGTGGAGGGATAACATTGAATGTTGAAATTGGAAAACGAAATTGAATTTGAATAGAAATGGATATCAATTTAAGTGGTGAAGTGGAAATAATCATAAGAACTTTTGTATAAAATGTTTATAATCGACTTAAGCAAAATTGATGAAAATATTCTTAAGAGATAATCGGAAAGGAGTATACTAAGTAAATATTTGAATGCAGATCAAATAAATGTGAATAATTGAAAGTGGGAAATTAAAAGTGAATAGGATGAATGTGAATTATAAATGTGAATGATAGTTGTGAATAATTGAATATAAATGTGAATAAAAGGAAGTTGGTGTGGATAAGAAATCAATTGGAAAGAAATACGTAAGTTGTACGTATATTATTTTATTCGTATAATGGTTTGATCCAGATTCGAGTACAGAATTTCAAGATAATTTATATAGATCCGAGTTAGGATTTTTCACTCAAATTTCAACGGCGAACCATGGATATGGATTTTTGGTTGATTTTGGAGTTCTCTATCATAGTATATGGCTATGCAATGAGAATGACGGTTTCTGATCAAGAAACCAGATCTGAGTCCGCAAAAGAGAGTCGTTTGAACGATACTAGTTTTAAAGTGAAATTGTGTGATCGAGTGAGCTATCGATTTGATATTGCGTACGGATGATATACGTACATCATACGGGCTTGAGTGAAGCAAATATTGGAAATTGAAAATGCAAAACATAAAATGTTTTAAATTATATGATTGGATATCATTGATAAATAAGATGCAGGTATTTAAAATCAAGAAAATTTTGGATTGCCCGACAAAAAGGTACATGATTATTTTGTCATTTGATTTGATGGTTTTATGGTTGAGCCACTTGGCTTTTGTTTTCTTTTATTGGTTTGGGTCCGTAGTGGCATTTTGTAGTTGTCCGATCTAGCCGTGCAAATGAGATGCTGGCGAAATTTTTCGAAAATTCAAAGAGTTAGAAATTTTAAAGTATTTTATAATAATTAAAAATTGGTTTTGAATTATAATTTGAAACGATTGAATGAATAATATTATTTGGAATCTACGGATGAATTTGGAAATAAGTAAAAATGATAATGTGGTTTCAACAAATTGATTTTGGGAAGTTATTTCAAGTAATTTGTTGTAGAAAGGAAATGGGTTTGGGGCATTTTTCCTATCTTGGCAATTTCGGGGACGAATTTCTTTTAAGGGGAAGAATATAACGACCCAGAATTTTAGTGATTTGAAATTGGAGTATTTAATTTATTTTAAATAATTAAAAGTTAATTTTATAGATTTAATAACTTGAATTTCAAATATTGTGGTTTATTGGATAATTTAATTGTTAAATTTAATACTTGAAATTGGTTAAATAATGAATCTTGAGTTTTAAGCTAGATAAAAATAATTTCAAAGCTATTTAATTTCTATTTATAAGAAGGAAGATAATAAAACTTTTAAATTGGATTTATAAGCGGTTTACTCAATTTTAAAATAACTTGTTTAAATTGACATATAAAAATAGCCTTTCGGGGCATAGTCTCGGATTTTGACGAAATCAGTTCCATTGGATCCGTAATAGTGTATTATTATCGGATTTCAAATTTCGTAGCGTTTAGAATTATCGTTTGATCGTACGGGATAGAAACATGTCGAAATTAATATCGAAAATTTAATATTTTAATTGGGTTCAAATAGCTATCTTCTCCATACGATCGAATTGGGGCTCGAAACTTATTCCATTACATTCGAAATAGGGGTATAACATTATGAATGCCTGGTGGCACGCCTCGATAGGGATCCAAAATTTACAGCTGGATGATCTGAAAATTTAAATTATATATATATATATATATATATATATATATTGACTTGACCCTACATTCACATCAGCCACACAAAACTTACTTTCAGCCACCCTATTTTTCAATGCTAGCCACCCTACAAGCCATCCCTACGCTTCTTTTTCTCTGATATAAGCAAGCACACATAGGTTTTAAAAAAATAATCAAGACAGAACTTCTCTTTAAAAGTCAAAAGTTTAAAATTTTAAATCTAACAAGATGCTTCACGAAAAATTCCCAAACAAGTTTTAAAAATCAAGACTTGTGATAAGCTTCAAGCTGTAGCGATCTAGGGGTGTTCGAGTTCTCCTAGGAGCGTGCGGTAGTGAGGTCGAACGAGTTGTTTGAGCTAGGGTTAGCTATAGGATGTAATTGAAGCTTTGATTGTCGAATTGGGCATCGTATTCGTCGTCGTGAGGGAAAATAGCATCAGGGTGATCAATTTGGGAGGCTGCGACGCCTCGTGGTGGTTCGCAACATTACAGGGGGTTGCGTGCAGTCACGTTTCGATCTGGGTAGACGGAGCTATGGTGAAGTGGTTCGATTGAATGAGGACGGCGAGGCGAACTCGTGGGTGATGTCGAGATGGTCGATGGTTGCTACGGTGGTTCATGCATGTGCACGGTTGGGTGAGCGTGCATTTGGGTTTACTGGGAAGCAGTAGTTTGGGGAAGAAGGTTTTATTGGGCCGGGTTTTGTGTAGTGGGTATTATAATTTAACTAAAAATTTAAGTTATATAAATTTGTTTAAATATATTCCAATTCTAATAAATTCCATAACTCGGTCGTTTTAGGTCGGAATCCAATGCGGCTAGTCGTGTTGGGTTCGTATTGACGAGATCTTTGCTATGGAATCAAATTGGTTGAATTTAGAGCTTGTAGAATTTTCAGTTAAATTCAAACGCGTTCGAATTTACTTGAAACCAAAACGTGAAAGCGACAACAGAAAATAAAAAGTGGGTGTTTTATAACGCTCACGAAGTACTAGAATATTTTTATACTACTTAAATTTGAAATTATGAAGTGATATAAATTTATGTATCGTTGTTTGATAAATTTAATTGTCATTCGAATTAGCTGTTAAAAATTAAAAATTGACAATTAAATTTGAAATTGGAATTTAATTGCCAATAAAATACTCGATATTATTAACTATGAAACTGTTGTGAATTATTTTGACTGTTTGGATGATTGATTGTGATGGATGTCAATTGATTGATATTTGGATGATTGGATGCTTATTTATTTTTATATATATCCTGTTATCACCTAGTAAATTATTTACAGTATATAAAATTGTAAATCGAACTATTTCGAATAAATTAAGAAATAGGTTGAAATGATATATACCTATGACACTTTGATTTGGATTGAAATGATATATATCCATCCCTGAAATTATATACGGACACCGGATTGGTTAAATTAAATGATTTTAAAATTTTTGATTTGAAATTTATTTAAATGATTTGATTTTAAGAAAATGAAAATCGAATTTATGGAAATCGAATTATTTTCAAACTGGAGCTCGAAATGTTGAAATTTAAATTTGGCAAACGAAATGTTTTAAATAATTGAAGTTGAGATTTTTAAGTTATAATCGAAATATGATTTAAATTTTAGAAATTGATTTGTTTTAAAACACTGGATTGTATTAGAACTTTGAATATTGCTAAGTAAAAGTGATATAAAACGATATTTTGAAATTGTGCTCGGAATTGTATTTTATTTGAAGATTTGGATTTTTAAATTAGATATTGAAGATTAATTGGATTTAAGTGTTTTGAATCGATACTTTGAAAACCGAACTCGAGATTGATATAAATCGAAATGGTTTAATTTGAAATTATTTTGGAATTAAAATTGAAATTAATCTGGAATTGTAATTGAAATTTATTTGTAATTGGAATTGAAATTAATTTGGAATCGATGTAAAATTCGACTGAAATCGGAATTGAATCGATTAAATCCAAATGAACATTTAAAGTGATTTGAATTGGGAAAATTTAAAGTGAATCGGTTTGACTTTGAAACTATTTTTAAATAAAATTATTTTAGTATAAACTATTAAAAATCTATCTTTTTAACTACTCAAATTATTTTGATTTTCCAAACCATTTTACTATATAAGCCATTTTTAATACTCAAACTATTTTCTATGAAACTATTTTAACTATTTAACCATTTTAAAATTATTTAAACTATTTTCTAAAATTCAAAATGGTCAAAAGGATGAAATGTTTATATTTAAATCTTGGATTTAAATATGAGTTGGGTTAAATTGAAGTTATAACCCAAATTGAAAACAATTTTGGAATCGAAATCTAGATATTAAGATGAACATGATTTTTAATTGAAATAGTATATTTTGAGTAAATATGATGATTTTGAAATGAATTTGATTTTGAAGTGAATATGATATTTTGATAACAAATACGAATTGTTTTCGAAATGTAAAAGTACTAACCGGTGTATAAAACGATTTTTGGTTATTAAAGAGACCGGGGCCTCTTATTGGCATACTCTCTGTCAATATTAGAACCACCTTAACAACTGTGTACGTGGAGGAGACTCTAGAATGAAGTGGTTGGATTTGGCATCGTTTGCTGGATTTGAAGAAAGAGAACGATGATGGATAGACCCTGGCACTTGTGCCAATTTGAAATGACTAAACATGACGGCTTGACAGGGCCAAGTGGGCTAATTACCCCGAGCGGACATCCGTTCTTCAATTTTCTTAGACTTGGTCCATATTATTACTCTTGTTGTTGGTTTTGATTGGTGCACCTTGATTTGGGATGGCCTCCCTTTGACTCAATATAGGAGGGATGGACGCAGTGGGCGGTCATGGTTATGAAGCGTTACCACCAACCCTGCGACCCGAACTTGTAGTATCCTACCTTGGGCATTGCCTAACGTACCTTGTCATACTTTTATCCCTATACGAGACCCCTAAGATTTTAGTTTAATGTTGTCGTATCACGGCGCATTCCTATCCACCGACGGTTTACTGGTGTTTTATATGCAAACTGTACAACAATGCTTAAAAACATGTTAAGGGTGATCAATGTAAAGAAAAATATTTATTTTACTGATTAGACATTATATATGTAGCGTATTCTACTACATATAAATATTTTGACGGATCCTTAAGAGATGGAAAATCCTATAACCTCCCTTGAGTTATTGCACGCATGTTATACACTGGATAGGAGATGTGAAACCTCATAAACATCTCTGACGCCACGACACTCATGTCATATGCGATATTGATTTGACTCACATAAGAATATTTTAGTCCCGACTCGAATGTTTTGTCTTTTCATTATGCTCGGGTCAGTCCTGAGTTTTTCAGCGCTTTGAAGATCATTTTATGGAGGACGAAGACGAAGATGTGGTATATTATTACTATTATTACTCTCTGCATCATGCTGTTCTGCTGCATTATTTATTTATCCCTGTTGTATATATAACTCTAATAAATGTTGTATAAATTATAATCAAATGTATAGTAAACAGCTTCATGAACTGTTTATTTGATTATTATATTTTGTCGTTCCACTGCGAGATTCTGTGTTTGTTTTCTTCTTCTTTTCTTAGTTTTCTTAATTAACCCCATTGATTATCTATATCCCGGATTGTTAAAATTGGGCATGTGTGGATTTATTGTCAATTTAAACCTTTCGAAATGTGGGTCATCACACACACCAATGTCTAATATTACCAATAAGGCCAACTCTACTAGTAGGTCAGCTACTTCTACATTTACTAACCTCATCATCTACTTTGCATCTTATGTAGAGTTTAACTCTCAGAAGGTAGAAGAAATAAATGTTATATAATATAAGAAAATTACAAATACATCCCTCAATGATTACCCCAGTACTCTTTGTGTACTCCTACCACCCCTTACTATGTGGTAACTACCTAACACACCCAAGGGGATAGGGAATGTAAGTCTCATCTAAGGTCGAGACTCATGTCTCAAATAGATAATGCGTTACTCTAAACTTGCTCTGGTACCAACTGTAACTCCTTACCTCTACATCTGTATACCAAAGAGTATTACTACGTAATCCTGTATGATAATACAGAGAATGAGGCGAGATTTAGCTACCATACATGAATATTTCCTTAGGCTAATACCAGTACATATTTCAAAAATCATAAACTACTCACCTATATGTACTCATATATCAGCACAAAGCAATAATCACATGCATTTCTAGGATAGAACAATACACAATATACAATAAATGATAGAACATAAAGTCATTAGCGAAAGCATTAATATATAATAGAAATATACACAAGACCAAGTGGGATACAAAATATGTTAAATTCCCACTATATAAAAAATATAGAACATATATGTCCAATACATACATCTTAACATCATCAATACACATGAGGTTACGTAAATAGATAATGATGCACTAGTCAACTAGTAAACTAGCCTCTGACTACACCCAACAACCACAAGTCGGTCTCTTTGTCCCTGAACTTGAAATGTTTCAGACTGATCTGAGTATTATATAAATAACACACAAATTAGACTAGGTCTAAAATGTAGGGGTCAATATATCATAACTAATAGCATGGTATATAAATGATATTATAATATAGTATAAGGATATCTCAATATAGCAACATATCATAAAACCATGCATAAGTATCGTCACCCATATAAAAGCCATGTCAACCTAAATGCCATGCGTACAATGTCAAGTGGAGGAAACATCTAGACACCTAACTATAATAAAGCTAAGAGGACATCAAACATCATATGGTATGCACATAGCAATGCTTAAGATAATCTCTCAGATAATCATAAAGTAGACATTCTCGGGTTGTCATACTCAACATATACAAAAATATAAACAATCAACCAAACCAACACGTATGAAATACAAATAAGGCATACCCTCAGTAGCCAAGGTCATATCTCATATAACAACATAAAAAATAAGTACATGGTCCAACTCCTTGATCTCAACATCCCTAACTATCCTCGATGGTAGTACAATCAAGGTCTATGGGGTTAGGCATCTGTAACGACCCGTAAATTTCAACTGTTTTAATAACGTAATTAGTTGAAAATTTTGTGAAATTTTAAACGATAAAATTTTGAAATATAAATTTGATATTTGGAATGCGTCTAGTTAAACATAGCAACTGGTAAATTTTCGTCCGAAAATATGAAAGTTTATTTCGCGCGTAAATTCACTTCAATTTAATCAGTTAAAAAGCGATGAAAATAAAATGTTTCCGAAATCTAAATATTTTTACATAGAAAAATTTTAAACCATCTTCTGAGTAAGATGTCAGTTTGTCATTTTTCCAAATTCGGACATCTTTGGCTCCGTCGATCTTATTTTTCAGCGTTTTTCTCGCATTTTCCGCCAGTAGAAAAATTTGAATTTTTTATAATTCAACCATAACACTGATATCTGTATGCCCTTTTGATCGTCTCAGCGTGCTGATCCCTGCGGTACATTCATTTCTGTTTCGAGGTCCGTTAGGCATTGGAAAAAAATCAGAGAAGTATTTAGTATCGGTACCCGTTTAGAAAATTTAGCTTGCCTTTGTTCAAAATCCACCGGTTGATAGCCAACAGCCACTAGTTTTATTTTATCTCACCATTCTAAAAATCTTGCTGTAGCTAGCTTATAGACGTTGGAAAACCAAGAGTACTTTTGCATTAATTATTTTAAACGGTCCATATTTTTATTTGTTTACTTAGCTGTTTTCAATACGTTTCTTTTTATACTTGCCTGACCATTTCTTTTCCCCTTCCTGTCATTTTTCCTTCCTCCTTTTCTTTTCTTTTGTCACTTTATTTCCTCTATTGCATGCTAGTCCACTACGTCCTCCAGCCACCGACCCACTGCCTCAAACGCCGCTTCCACCTGACAGTTCGCCAGCCTCACCCAAAGCTTGGCCGAACTATGATCCTTGCAGCCACCGCAAGCCTCCGCTTGACACGCTTGCATTGCCACACCAGACCTCGTCAGCTCCATGCAAACACTTGAGACAGCGTACGCCGGCCTTCTCCCTTCCCTGTTCAACGCCACTCCCTCCTCAAATCCACGCGTGTCTTCCCTCTCGAAGCTCGACCGATCAACCAACTCAAAGACGATCCATCTCCACCCAAGTTCTTCCACCTCTTCCATCTTCCAACCTCCACTTCGGCGGAGTTTTCGTCATTTACACAGTCGCATGCTTCTGCAACCCACGTGCTAGAAACCCTCCGCCTTATTCATTTCCATATAGTGCCTACCTCCGTGAAGCCAAACACTCAACCGCCTATCACTTTCTTCCCATCCTTGCCGTCTCCAACTCAATGATCATCACCAGGCAGAGAAGTCACCACCTCATTCTCTTATATTATATATGCATGGGTACGTGTTTAAATATAATATGTGTGTTTATGTGTTTTGTTATATAAATATATATAGTTGTTATAAGGTATAAGTTATGTTTGTCCATATATAAGTAATGTAAGATCTGTTGTCAATATATAAGTTTATATAATCTATGTATAATATGTTTGTTCGTATATATAAGTTTACATAAGTTTATATATTATCTATTTGAGTTTATATATATATTATATGTGTACTAAGTTGCGGCATATAAGAGTGTTTTGTTTTCGAAATATATGTGGGTTTATACGTGTGTGTATGTTTCATTTTAAGGTGTTATACGTGTGTTATACGTGTTTGTGAAAAAAGAAAAAAAGAAAAAAATAATATATGTTGATGTGTACGTTGCATTCAATTCCCCTGGGCATGTTCATACTGCTTCTCGTTTTCCTGCATATAAGGTTTATTTTATAAGTATATTTTATACATAGCTATAGTAAAATGTACAAGTTTGCATAAGCCTACTATGTCTATATACAGTCTGCATGGGTCATTTTTGTTTTTGCATAAATAATGCATATGTTTACAGATGGATATAAAGCTTGTTTACAGTTTTACAGTTAGTTGTTTATAGCTTTGTTTTACAAAGTTATTTATAGCATTATATATATGTTCACATGGGTATATATTTAGTTACCGAGTATTACATATGGATTTTTGTAGTAGTGTATATATAGGGACTTGTTTTAAAAGTTATTTGTTGGATTTAAAATACATACAATGTTTGACAAATACTGTAGCATATTTTAAGATCTTTACAGTTTATATATATTTAAGTATATCAAGTTATATTGATTTCTTTTATAATTATTGACTTTAAAAAAAAAAGTATGTATGCACGTTTATACCTATGTTTATGCATTTGTAAGTATATTGACATATATAAATGTATATTTTTAAAAATAGGTTGTACATAAGATTTCGTCTATGTCTATACCTTGTTGATCAATTTATATAAAGTGTGAAACAGTTATATGAAACATGTTACCGTATTTATAGTATTTCAAGGTATGGGTTATCTGTTTATATATTAATTTAAATTCACATAATGGCTCATGAATACAGTCTGCAACTTTTTGGTTTGTTTTGATGGGCAATATCATCGTTATTCGCGTCTGTTACAGGTGCATGTGAACATAGGATGCTAGTTTTAATATATATCTAAGATATAGATATTTTGGTATACGTATTTGATTTAAATATTGATTTTGAGAAGAATTGATATTCGAATTTTAAAAGTTTGATATTCAACTTTTGGATATATTCTAAGAAAGTACACATATAATAGTATGATTCGGAAAAAAAAATTTTATGTAGATATGTCCTTTTGTTTTATGTGTTTTATTTAAACAATGATTTTGAAAATACATATATATTTAATTTGAGTTTTCTTTGTTTTTCTTGTTTATATATATAGTTATATATATAGTTATATATATAGTTATATATGTATAAGTTCATTTCCGATTGTCCCCATCGACCCAATTCTGATTTATGTCGTAAATTCTTTGTCAACAGCTTTGTCGCCAAATTCTCGCTCAATCGTGCTTCGCTTTTGGAATTCGTGCTTGAATTGTAACTCAACTTCATCGTCTATATCCTCTAGCCTCGAAAGGTGAGCACTCACTCACGATTAACGTTCTTTTATTTATTAAATTTGATTTCAATTGAAACGACAATTGAAATAGGTTGCTGTTAGTTAATTACACTGTTATATATGCTATTACCTGTATCAGTTCACCTGTGACATTTGACACCATTATCTGTTAATTATTTATGTGATGATAATACAGTTTGGCTGATAATTGATTGATTGTTGATGTTTATATTGGACGTTAAAATTGTTAATGTTAAAATGATAAATAGTATTGAAATTGAACTTGTTATAGGACAGTTAAATGTTAAATTTGATTAACTGACATTTGTATAATATGACCCCTTTAACTGTTAAATTTATTGACACGTAGGATTTGTGTAATTACAATTTGAACCATTGAATTGTATGTTGTTTAAACTGATGATGTATGAAATTGTAATTGAATGACAAGTGAAAACCGTAATATAATAATCTTTAATCTACAGCGTAGATTCTAGAAATAATTATATTAATTCGTACAAATAACAATGCGAATTAATACGGTTATTTCGGGATTATTTGAATTGATTATTGGATTGATATTGGTTGTTGTTATTGCTTGTTTATTTACTTTGACACCATCCCTGTTATCACACTGCAAGTTCCCTTTGCTATATTTTGATTTTTGAATTGAATTGGAATCGGGTTGAAATGATAAATACCCAAATTGAACTTTGACTTAGGATAGAAAATTAAATAAAAACCCGATTGGTCAATAATTTGATTTGAAAATAAACGAAGATTTTATTTGAATAAAGAATATGGTTTTGAAATGAAGTTGAAATTTGAATTTTGATGAAAGGAAAATGGTAATATTTAATAATCTGAAACAAAAGATTAACAATGTAATCAATGAAAGAATGTTGTTTAATTTGAGAAATGATTGAATTAAGTCTGAAATGATTTAATAATTAAGTTTGAAATTATAATTAAGTTGAAATTATTAAACTTTGAAATTATTTAATAATTAAGTTTTGAATTATTTAATAATTAAATAAGATTGAATTATTTAATGATTAAATTAAATTGAATTTTTGAATAAGTGAATTTTACTTCGAAATAATTGAAATTGAGTTTCTTTATTAATTAAGTTTTGGAAAATTATTTAAGTAAGTAAATAAGTGAAATTGAATTTCTTTAACAAGAAACGAAAATGTGATATTTTGGGAATTAATGTAAGACTTGAAATGTAAAGAATTGATTTGACGAATTGAATTTAATTCAAACTGTAAGTTTTGATTTAATGAAGTTGAACTTAAGAAATGGATTTAATGATTTGGAAATTTAATAGAAATTGTTTTGAATGATAAAGTAATTTAACGAATATTGAATGAAATCGATAAATGAATTTTAAATTGATTTAAATGTTAAATCAAATTAATTTAAATGATTTCGGAATGAAACTGATATTTGCCAACTTGAATCAATATTTGAATGGTTTTAAATAGATATTGAAATTGAATTATAAGATTTTGAAATGGTAAATTGGAAGTTTTGAAATGTAAATTTTGGAAATTGATTTCGAAAGACAAACGAATTGTTGATTTACGAATTCTATTTGAAATTGAATTTGATTTGGTTTTTGAAATATATAAACGACCAATCGGTGTAATAATTACGAAAGTTATTAAAGAGACCGGAATTTGGTTATGGGTATACTCTCTATCTAAACCGAAAACCACTTTAATAACTATACGCGGAGTGATGATCCAGAATGAAGTGGTTGGAATGATGTTCGTTGATGACTGAAGAAAGAGAACGATAATGGATAGCCTTGACACTTGTGTCAAATTGGAAATGACTAAAACAGGAGCTGTGCCGGGCCAATGGAGGATTTGCTACCTCAAGTGGACACACTTCTTCGAACTACTTATACTTGTTGTCGATTGGTGCACCCTTGATTTTGGGAGTGTTGTTTCACGGTGTTGCGGGCGCTGCGGCGTTGCGTTCTCACCAGTCCGGATCAGGCGAACGGTAGTATCACTACCTTGGGTATAGCCTCATGTGCCTTGCCATACTTGTATTCCATTTATGCGCGACCACTACGATTTTGATTTGTACCTTTAGTATATGGATTGCCCTCTGGTGACTTCCGGTTTTGGGGAAACTACGGTCTTGTATATGCTTTTGGGAATAAAAATGTGTTAAGGGTGGAATGGGCCATGACTTAACGCTATTTTGATATCTTTTTATATTACTGATAGATATTATCTACTTATCGTACATTACTACATAGTAGATAGTTTGACGGATCCTTAAAGGATGGCTATTCCAACATCCTTTGAGTTACTTGTATTTCAATTGCTATTTCACTTGAGTTGGATTTATTAATATAAGAATGTTAATCCTGACTCGAGTGTCTTGTGTTTTTGCTTTACGCTCGGGTCAGACTGAGTGTACCCGTATTCGAGACTCACCTTTTGAAGTTGGAGCTTTGCTTGAAGATCCAGCCATCTATTCTGCTTCAGTATTCGATGATTCCAGCGATGTATTCGGATTTGTATCTGATGTATCATATTACTCTTCCGTTGTATCTGGTTTAACTCTGATGTATCGTATTACTCTTCTGTTGTAAACTCTGATGTATTTTATATATTCATATAGTAGCTTCATGAACTACTATCTCTTTTATTTCCGCTGCACTTATTACTCTGTGTCTGTGATCTGTGATTATATTTATTTACTGTATATGTTCAGTTTTGCCAAATTTAAATTAACAACGCGGTATTTTGAGCAATTCAACTCCGGCATGAGTGTCTACCTATACACTTATAATGGATGCGAATGGTCCAAAATATCGGGTCGTTAGAGTTGGTATCAGAGCTTTGGTAGCTCTAGGCAAAACTTAACATATAGGGTAAATGTATTTACAGAATCACTCTCATTCGAGTTTCAATCTCTTCCCTTGACTCAATTTCTTTGAATTTTGGAACGTTCCCCTCGGTTCCGAAATTCATTCGTGTCCTTCACTATTCGTCTTCTTTCAATCATGGAGCACCCCATAACTCCATTCTGAATGTTATATATAATAGATCGGCGGTCTCGCCAATCTTAGAACGATTCGTAAGGGAGTAAACTCCTTTATAATAGGCATTGATTTACCGGAGATTCCTGTATCCTCGGTTTACGATGCTGTCTATTCCCTGCTATACCTGAATTCCATCTCGTGAGATCGAGTGTTGATTTACCTCGGAATTCAGCATCGGTCTTATTCTTGAAGTTACGGACGATCCGGTTAAGATTGCCCGTGAATTAAATAAGCTTATCCAACCCGATTCTGTTAATTGAATCATCTTATCTTTTCTTTCGAACTTGTATTTAAATCAGAATTCTCTTTAACTTGAGTCCATAAAATTTGAAACCCTATCCTTATTTTGAAAATTCATCCCTGTATCGTCGAGCAAAGAAGTGTATTTGTAAATTTATATAAAAATGTTTTATATATTGTGTTGTTTGAGTTGTTGATGTTGATTTGGGTTTCCGATCGATTCGTCTGATCAACGCTATCGATAGGATTTCCAAAACACTTGAACAGAGCAAACTGACACAATATTATTTTCAAATTTGGTAAATGAAATAAATTTGTTTGATTATATTGTAAAAATATAAGTTAAAATTTTCTGGAATTTAATAAGTTAATTAAATTGTTGTTGAAATGATAATATTTGATTATCATTTATTGTTCTAAATAAATTTATAAATACGGTTTATAAATTGATTTGGAATTTGAAATGAATTTAATTCAGAAATTTGAGAATTTACTAGTTTCCGGTGATTTTGAACTTTGGTTTTTAAAATCTTTAAGTATATATTATTGAAAGTATTTTCGAATAGAAATCGTTTCCAAAGAATTTTAAAATGTTGAAATCAGTGCTCTTCTCTTTGTCGCTGGAAAATAATTTCGGTGATGGCGGCCGCATCATCGACGTTCATTTTCTAGTTTCGAAGTGGAGATACTAGTCTGTAGTTTTGCTACGGCTTTGTTTTGAAAAATATTTAATTTGAATTTCTTCAGTATAATTTGATATATATATATATATAAGTATCTTATTTTAACATTTTAATTTGATTTGATATAAATATATTATACATATCTCTAAATTGTTTAAAGTTAATCGGAAATCTAATTCTTAAATTTGGTTAAAGGATGATTTTAATTATAAATAAAACCAAAAATTTGGAATAAAGAAAATTTAATTTGTTGAATTAAATATGATTGTAATAAATGACTATTCAAGTTTAGGGTTTTAGAAATTGTAAATTTAAGATAATTGGATAATAAGATAATAAGATAAAGAATTTAGAAATAATTGAGATTGATTTAGTGAAATCAAATGGATTAAAAAATTATTGAATATCAATTAATTTAAATTTGAATTTATATGGTTTAAATTAATTGTTATTTTGTATTTCAAATCTGTTTTTCTTTCTGGTTGTTTCTATTCTCCTACCTTGTTCCTTTTCGGGGACGAAATGTTTTGAGTGGGGGAGAGTGTAACGACCCGTAAATTTCAACTGTTTTAATAACGTAATTAGTTGAAAATTTTGTGAAATTTTAAACGATAAAATTTTGAAATATAAATTTGATATTTGGAATGCGTCTAGTTAAACATAGCAACTAGTAAATTTTCGTCCGAAAATATGAAAGTTTATTTCGCGCGTAAATTCACTTCAATTTAATCAGTTAAAAAGCGATGAAAATAAAATGTTTCCGAAATCTAAATATTTTTACATAGAAAAATTTTAAACCATCTTCTGAGTAAGATGTCAGTTTGTCATTTTTCCAAATTCGGACATCTTTGGCTCCGTCGATCTTATTTTTCAGCGTTTTTCTCGCATTTTCCGCCAGTAGAAAAATTTGAATTTTTTATAATTCAACCATAACACTGATATCTGTATGCCCTTTTGATCGTCTCAGCGTGCTGATCCCTGCGGTACATTCATTTCTGTTTCGAGGTCCGTTAGGCATTGGAAAAAAATCAAAGAAGTATTTAGTATCGGTACCCGTTTAGAAAATTTAGCTTGCCTTTGTTCAAAATCCACCGGTTGATAGCCAACAGCCACTAGTTTTATTTTATCTCACCATTCTAAAAATCTTGCTGTAGCTAGCTTATAGACGTTGGAAAACCAAGAGTACTTTTGCATTAATTATTTTAAACGGTCCATATTTTTATTTGTTTACTTAGCTGTTTTCAATACGTTTCTTTTTATACTTGCCTGACCATTTCTTTTCCCCTTCCTGTCATTTTTCCTTCCTCCTTTTCTTTTCTTTTGTCACTTTATTTCCTCTATTGCATGCTAGTCCACTACGTCCTCCAGCCACCGACCCACTGCCTCAAACGCCGCTTCCACCTGACAGTTCGCCAGCCTCACCCAAAGCTTGGCCGAACTATGATCCTTGCAGCCACCGCAAGCCTCCGCTTGACACGCTTGCATTGCCACACCAGACCTCGTCAGCTCCATGCAAACACTTGAGACAGCGTACGCCGGCCTTCTCCCTTCCCTATTCATCGCCACTCCCTCCTCAAATCCACGCGTGTCTTCCCTCTCGAAGCTCGACCGATCAACCAACTCAAAGACGATCCATCTCCACCCAAGTTCTTCCACCTCTTCCATCTTCCAACCTCCACTTCGGCGGAGTTTTCGTCATTTACACAGTCGCATGCTTCTGCAACCCACGTGCTAGAAACCCTCCGCCTTATTCATTTCCATACAGTGCCTACCTCCGTGAAGCCAAACACTCAACCGCCTATCACTTTCTTCCCATCCTTGCCGTCTCCAACTCAATGATCATCACCAGGCAGAGAAGTCACCACCTCATTCTCTTATATTATATATGCATGGGTACGTGTTTAAATATAATATGTGTGTTTATGTGTTTTGTTATATAAATATATATAGTTGTTATAAGGTATAAGTTATGTTTGTCCATATATAAGTAATGTAAGATCTGTTGTCAATATATAAGTTTATATAATCTATGTATAATATGTTTGTTCGTATATATAAGTTTACATAAGTTTATATATTATCTATTTGAGTTTATATATATATTATATGTGTACTAAGTTGCGGCATATAAGAGTGTTTTGTTTTCGAAATATATGTGGGTTTATACGTGTGTGTATGTTTCATTTTAAGGTGTTATACGTGTGTTATACGTGTTTGTGAAAAAAGAAAAAAATAATATATGTTGATGTGTACGTTGCATTCAATTCCCCTGGGCATGTTCATACTGCTTCTAGTTTTCCTGCATATAAGGTTTATTTTATAAGTATATTTTATACATAGCTATAGTAAAATGTACAAGTTTGCATAAGCCTACTATGTCTATATACAGTCTGCATGGGTCATTTTTGTTTTTGCATAAATAATGCATATGTTTACAGATGGATATAAAGCTTGTTTACAGTTTTACAGTTAGTTGTTTATAGCTTTGTTTTACAAAGTTATTTATAGCATTATATATATGTTCACATGGGTATATATTTAGTTACCGAGTATTACATATGGATTTTTGTAGTAGTGTATATATAGGGACTTGTTTTAAAAGTTATTTGTTGGATTTAAAATACATACAATGTTTGACAAATACTGTAGCATATTTTAAGATCTTTACAGTTTATATATATTTAAGTATATCAAGTTATATTGATTTCTTTTATAATTATTGACTTTTAAAAAAAAAAAATAGTATGTATGCACGTTTATACCTATGTTTATGCATTTGTAAGTATATTGACATATATAAATGTATATTTTTAAAAATAGGTTGTACATAAGATTTCGTCTATGTCTATACCTTGTTGATCAATTTATATAAAGTGTGAAACAGTTATATGAAACATGTTACCGTATTTATAGTATTTCAAGGTATGGGTTATCTGTTTATATATTAATTTAAATTCACATAATGGCTCATGAATACAGTCTGCAACTTTTTGGTTTGTTTTGATGGGCAATATCATCGTTATTCGCGTCTGTTACAGGTGCATGTGAACATAGGATGCTAGTTTTAATATATATCTAAGATATAGATATTTTGGTATACGTATTTGATTTAAATATTGATTTTGAGAAGAATTGATATTCGAATTTTAAAAGTTTGATATTCAACTTTTGGATATATTCTAAGAAAGTACACATATAATAGTATGATTCGGAAAAAAATTTTTATGTAGATACGTCCTTTTGTTTTATGTGTTTTATTTAAACAATGATTTTGAAAATACATATATATTTAATTTGAGTTTTCTTTGTTTTTCTTGTTTATATATATAGTTATATATATAGTTATATATGTATAAGTTCATTTCCGATTGTCCCCATCGACCCAATTCTGATTTATGTCGTAAATTCTTTGTCAACAGCTTTGTCGCCAAATTCTCGCTCAATCGTGCTTCGCTTTTGGAATTCGTGCTTGAATTGTAACTCAACTTCATCGTCTATATCCTCTAGCCTCGAAAGGTGAGCACTCACTCACGATTAACGTTCTTTTATTTATTAAATTTGATTTCAATTGAAACGACAATTGAAATAGGCTGCTGTTAGTTAATTATGTTGAGTCAAGATTTTTATAGAGTTTTGATTTCTGACAAAGGGATAAGCCGTGATCGACAAAAAGAAGTTATTCATTGTTTTAAAGAGACACAAAGAGCTCCATACATTAGAGGTTGATTATTTGGTATGTTAGTAGTGTTATTTATGTTAAAATCTATCCTCAAATAATCTCATACCTTCAATCTTTGAATATAAATGTATATATGTATGAGTGCACATTAACTGTGCAGTCTGGGCTAAACCGGTCGACCGGTTTAAAACAAGGTGGTCGACCGTTTTTGCCCAGAATGCACAGATAACGTGCACAAGTGTACATAACGTATATATATTCAAATTCCTGTCTACTGGTCCATTTTGACCTGTCGACCGTTTTCAAACAGAAAGCAACCTTTCGTACAGACACTTCCTTTTCTTCAACGGTTGCTTCTCTTTCTCTTCACCAATGATCATGACCTTTGTTTGTATCTTTTCACAAAGGGCTACAACTGTTTATTTCTTATATAAACATCATGAAATCATTATTCCAAAAAAAACCAATTCTATTATTCTAATCTCTATTCTATTGATCTCTGTCTTGAGCTCTCAAACATTTCAATTGCTTATTGAATCATTGAAATCATTTCATATCTTTTGATTCTATAAGTAATATACTTCCTTCAATCTTCACAAACATCATTCACATATTTTGAGGATAAGATTATAGGAAGGGTGTACTACAAGTGACAAATCCGTGTTATCAAGAGCACAAGTTGTCAACGACAATTATATTTGTTTTTGTTGAAGTCCTCGGTGTTGTAAGAGGCACGAAATCCCGTTCGGCTGTTCGGGTGTTGTAAACCTGTTCCTCCGGGTGAAGCGAGGTAGTTGGTTGTGAAAATCCAGATAGGAGTCTGGGACTGGACGTAGGATGGGAGGTCCGAACCAGTATAAAAATCCCTGGTGTGATTTTTACAGTTTACTGCATTTACTATTCTATATATGTGAACTGCTATATAGTTAGTTTATTTGAATATTTACTTGTATAGCAATTGTAAATAACATTCCGCATATATTAGTCCATATTACACGATCCGTAATTAGTGTGCACAAGCGTACACACTTTCATTTGGTATCAGAGCAAGGTTATCATATAACCGTAACACCGTTATTTGATATATTCTTGTAATATGGCAAATAACGCAAGCACTAGCTCTAGCACTTACACGGAAGGTCAATCAACACAAAGACCTCCATTCTTTAATGGTCTCAACTATAGCTATTGGGCTACACGTATGTCATTTTTTATGCAATCAAATAGCTATGATGCTTGGAATGCTACTCAAAAAGAAATAGTGAATCCAACAACTGAATATTCAGAATGGACAACGGCTGAGAAAACGGCAGCAGCCGTAAATGCAAAGGCAATAAATATATTATTTTGTGCATTAGACCAAAATGAATATAACCGTGTTAGTATCTATACTACTGCATATCAAATTTGGCAAACGCTGAAAACCACTCATGAAGGTACTAACAAGGTTAAACAAGCCAAAATAGCCATGCTGAAAAGTCAGTTTCAAAATTTCAAAATGAAACCGAATGAGATAATCAATGATATGTATTCAAGGTTTCAAACTATTCATCATGCACTTATCGGACTAGGACAAATATATTCAGATTTTGATGTTGTGTCAACAGTCCTACATTCTCTGACTAGTGAATGGGAAGGAAAAGTATTAGCAATTGAAGAAGCTAATGACCTTTCCATCATGAAGCCAGATGAATTGATAGGAAATTTAATGTCCTATGAAGCAAATTTGCAGGCTAGAAAAGAACAGAAAGAAGAAAAGAAAAATGTAGCATTTCATGCTGAGAAAGATGAAAATGAATCAGATTCTGAAAATGAAGATTTGGCATTCATTGCAAAAGGATTCAAAAAATTCCTAAAATATCGAAAAGCCAGTCGTTACAACAAAAGGAAATCTGGATCAAACAAACCATCTTCATCAACTATAGAATGTTTCAACTGTCACAAAAAGGGGCACATGCAGAAGGATTGTCCAGAACAAAAGAAGAAGTCAGAAAATGATAAATTCAAACATAAGAAGGACAAGTCAAAGAAACGAGCCTTCTCAGTAACATGGGATGATTCAGACTCATCCTCATCTGAAAGTGAAAGTGATCAGGAGAATGAACAAGCTAATGTTTGTTTTATGGCAACAGAAGATGAGGTACAAATTCCTACATTTGATGAATTACTTGATATAAATTCTGAATTGATAGTCAAATATAAAGACATAAAACGTCAATTAAAAGTAGCCAAAGCAGATTTGAGTAGAGCAGAGTTTGAACGAGATATGTTAAAAGACGAGAAGAAAATATTAGAAGAAGAACTTGAAAAACTTCAAGAATCATCATCTAATGTTGACTCTCAATTATCTCTTTTGAGTCAAGAAATTGAAACTCAAAAAGAGAAAAATGATGCTCTCACTATTGAAAATCATGAGCTTAAGGCAAAAGTCAAAAATCTGGACCTAGAAAAGGCGAGCTTACAAACTAAGTTAGATGACATAACTCAAAATGTTTCTAACTTTAACAAAGGTCGAGAAAATTTGACAAAAATCATTGAAAGTTCACAATCTGTTTCAAATAAACAAGGTTTGGGATATAGGAAACAAGAAACCAAGAAACATCTTGGTAATGAAAGGAAAAAGAAGGTACAAAAGACTGGAGCTAAGAAAAATCTTAGTTTATTATATTCCAAACCAAAACCAGTTGTGAAATTTCAGAAGAAAAATGTCAAGACTATCAAAATATGGGTTCCTAAAACAAATAACAATTTGATTAGGAATAAATATATTCAGAATTTCATGAATACTGTACATTTTAATACTAATTATGTATATAAAGGGGATACCGGACCCGTATGGGTTTGGATTCCTAAGATCTAACTCTTAGGACCCCATAAAGAGTGGGTACCATGGTCTTAATTATATTTTTTGCAGGTCCCACTTAAGAAAAGAGGAAAATGGATATTCTGGTTGATACATTCCTATATTATTCCATTATCTATTACTCCTTTTTGTCGATGACAAAGGGGGAGAAAGATCTAACAAATATTTCCAGGAATATATATATATATATATAAAGAATACAGACAAAATCTCAGGGAGATCACATATTCAGGGGGAGATTCAGAACTTCAGATATATGTTGTCATCAATCAAAAAGGGGGAGAATGTTGAGTCAAGATTTTTATAGAGTTTTGATTTCTGACAAAGGGATAAGCCGTGATCGACAAAAAGAAGTTATTCATTGTTTTAAAGAGACACAAAGAGCTCCATACATTAGAGGTTGATTATTTGGTATGTTAGTAGTGTTATTTATGTTAAAATCTATCCTCAAATAATCTCATACCTTCAATCTTTGAATATAAATGTATATATGTATGAGTGCACATTAACTGTGCAGTCTGGGCTAAACCGGTCGACCGGTTTAAAACAAGGTGGTCGACCGTTTTTGCCCAGAATGCACAGATAACGTGCACAAGTGTACATAACGTATATATATTCAAATTCCTGTCTACTGGTCCATTTTGACCTGTCGACCGTTTTCAAACAGAAAGCAACCTTTCGTACAGACACTTCCTTTTCTTCAACGGTTGCTTCTCTTTCTCTTCACCAATGATCATGACCTTTGTTTGTATCTTTTCACAAAGGGCTACAACTGTTTATTTCTTATATAAACATCATGAAATCATTATTCCAAAAAAAACCAATTCTATTATTCTAATCTCTATTCTATTGATCTCTGTCTTGAGCTCTCAAACATTTCAATTGCTTATTGAATCATTGAAATCATTTCATATCTTTTGATTCTATAAGTAATATACTTCCTTCAATCTTCACAAACATCATTCACATATTTTGAGGATAAGATTATAGGAAGGGTGTACTACAAGTGACAAATCCGTGTTATCAAGAGCACAAGTTGTCAACGACAATTATATTTGTTTTTGTTGAAGTCCTCGGTGTTGTAAGAGGCACGAAATCCCGTTCGGCTGTTCGGGTGTTGTAAACCTGTTCCTCCGGGTGAAGCGAGGTAGTTGGTTGTGAAAATCCAGATAGGAGTCTGGGACTGGACGTAGGACGGGAGGTCCGAACCAGTATAAAAATCCCTGGTGTGATTTTTACAGTTTACTGCATTTACTATTCTATATATGTGAACTGCTATATAGTTAGTTTATTTGAATATTTACTTGTATAGCAATTGTAAATAACATTCTGCATATATTAGTCCATATTACACGATCCGTAATTAGTGTGCACAAGCGTACACACTTTCAAATTACACTGTTATATATGCTATTACCTGTATCAGTTCACCTGTGACATTTGACACCATTATCTGTTAATTATTTATGTGATGATAATACAGTTTGGCTGATAATTGATTGATTGTTGATGTTTATATTGGACGTTAAAATTGTTAATGTTAAAATGATAAATAGTATTGAAATTGAACTTGTTATAGGACAGTTAAATGTTAAATTTGATTAACTGACATTTGTATAATATGACCCATTTAACTGTTAAATTTATTGACACGTAGGATTTGTGTAATTACAATTTGAACCATTGAATTGTATGTTGTTTAAACTGATGATGTATGAAATTGTAATTGAATGACAAGTGAAAACCATAATATAATAATCTTTAATCTACAGCGTAGATTCTAGAAATAATTATATTAATTCGTACAAATAACAATGCGAATTAATACGGTTATTTCGGGATTATTTGAATTGATTATTGGATTGATATTGGTTGTTGTTATTGCTTGTTTATTTACTTTGACACCATCCCTGTTATCACACTGCAAATTCCCTTTGCTATATTTTGATTTTTGAATTGAATTGGAATCGGGTTGAAATGATAAATACCCAAATTGAACTTTGACTTAGGATAGAAAATTAAATAAAAACCCGATTGGTCAATAATTTGATTTGAAAATAAATGAAGATTTTATTTGAATAAAGAATATGGTTTTGAAATGAAGTTGAAATTTGAATTTTGATGAAAGGAAAATGGTAATATTTAATAATCTGAAACAAAAGATTAACAATGTAATCAATGAAAGAATGTTGTTTAATTTGAGAAATGATTGAATTAAGTCTGAAATGATTTAATAATTAAGTTTGAAATTATAATTAAGTTGAAATTATTAAACTTTGAAATTATTTAATAATTAAGTTTTGAATTATTTAATAATTAAATAAGATTGAATTATTTAATGATTAAATTAAATTGAATTTTTGAATAAGTGAATTTTACTTCGAAATAATTGAAATTGAGTTTCTTTATTAATTAAGTTTTGGAAAATTATTTAAGTAAGTAAATAAGTGAAATTGAATTTCTTTAACAAGAAACGAAAATGTGATATTTTGGGAATTAATGTAAGACTTGAAATGTAAAGAATTGATTTGACGAATTGAATTTAATTCAAACTATAAGTTTTGATTTAATGAAGTTGAACTTAAGAAATGGATTTAATGATTTGGAAATTTAATAGAAATTGTTTTGAATGATAAAGTAATTTAACGAATATTGAATGAAATCGATAAATGAATTTTAAATTGATTTAAATGTTAAATCAAATTAATTTAAATGATTTCGGAATGAAACTGATATTTGCCAACTTGAATCAATATTTGAATGGTTTTAAATAGATATTGAAATTAAATTATAAGATTTTGAAATGGTAAACTGGAAGTTTTGAAATGTAAATTTTGGAAATTGATTTCGAAAGACAAACGAATTGTTGATTTACGAATTCTATTTGAAATTGAATTTGATTTGGTTTTTGAAATATATAAACGACCAATCAGTGTAATAATTACGAAAGTTATTAAAGAGACCGGAATTTGGTTATGGGTATACTCTCTATCTAAACCGAAAACCACTTTAATAACTATACGCGGAGTGATGATCCAGAATGAAGTGGTTGGAATGATGTTCGTTGATGACTGAAGAAAGAGAACGATAATGGATAGCCTTGACACTTGTGTCAAATTGGAAATGACTAAAACAGGAGCTGTGCCGGGCCAATGGAGGATTTACTACCTCAAGTGGACACACTTCTTCGAACTACTTATACTTGTTGTCGATTGGTGCACCCTTGATTTTGGGAGTGTTGTTTCACGGTGTTGCGGGCGCTGCGGCGTTGCGTTCTCACCAGTCCGGATCAGGCGAACGGTAGTATCACTACCTTGGGTATAGCCTCATGTGCCTTGTCATACTTGTATTCCATTTATGCGCGACCACTACGATTTTGATTTGTACCTTTAGTATATGGATTGCCCTCTGGTGACTTCCGGTTTTGGGGAAACTACGGTCTTGTATATGCTTTTGGGAATAAAAATGTGTTAAGGGTGGAATGGGCCATGACTTAACGCTATTTTGATATCTTTTTATATTACTGATAGACATTATCTACTTATCGTACATTACTACATAGTAGATAGTTTGACGGATCCTTAAAGGATGGCTATTCCAACATCCTTTGAGTTACTTGTATTTCAATTGCTATTTCAATTGAGTTGGATTTATTAATATAAGAATGTTAATCCTGACTCGAGTGTCTTGTGTTTTTGCTTTACGCTCGGGTCAGACTGAGTGTACCCGTATTCGAGACTCACCTTTTGAAGTTGGAGCTTTGCTTGAAGATCCAGCCATCTATTCTGCTTCAGTATTCGATGATTCCAGCGATGTATTCGGATTTGTATCTGATGTATCATATTACTCTTCCGTTGTATCTGGTTTAACTCTGATGTATCGTATTACTCTTCTGTTGTAAACTCTGATGTATTTTATATATTCATATAGTAGCTTCATGAACTACTATCTCTTTTATTTCCGCTGCACTTATTACTCTGTGTCTGTGATCTGTGATTATATTTATTTACTGTATATGTTCAGTTTTGCCAAATTTAAATTAACAACGCGGTATTTTGAGCAATTCAACTCCGGCATGAGTGTCTACCTATACACTTATAATGGATGCGAATGGTCCAAAATATCGGGTCGTTAGAGCATCTTCATGGACAGGCAGTCTAATGAATAATCCAAGTGATCGATAACCAGGTAATGATCATCCAGACATTCAGCCTCATAATAATCGATTTGGGTCTCAGCCACTGAAATACTCATACGGCCTCTCATACCTCTAACAATCCATTCAATTATCAGTATCTTAGATAGTCATTTGGACTCTCAGTCCTACGTGCTCTCAACACCATATGCAACAATTCCAGCATCAATCTCAATAAATAATCTGATCGGTTCTCAATCGTATGCTCAGTGACCTCATGTACGTTAATAAGTATATGTCTATATCATCTCATCAATAACCAAACGGGGGTCTAATAGCTTTTAGCCTGCTCCAATTAGCCTTCCTCACACGATCTGAGTACTACTCCTACCATCTTAATTACCTCAATGACTATCATGACCCAATGTCCATCGGGTATGAGACTATACTATGCAATGGTCATGGCCTTGAAAGTTTCCCAAATCCTAACAGACTGCTAGCCTATGTGACATGGAGGCGTTTGCTTTAACCCATACAAGACAAAAGGTATGTCATGGATTCAGGTTGTGACCCCATAATCAAGCCGCAAGGATGGAAACTAGCCTAATTTGGTTTACTCCACATCAAATAATAGGAGTATATACATAATATGTAGACATACATAACTCTTAACCTGCTTACTCTTAGTTTGCAACACAATAAATATAAATACCCCATATAACTCGACCCTATAAGAATGATGTCTACTTACAAAAAGCAATTATATAAATATCAGTTCAAACATCCTATATCACCAGATGTTATTTTCTCATTTACTCAAGCCTGTAAACTACACTCGATAATATTCTTCTATGTGATAAGTCTAAAGAATAACCGAATAAATATTACCGAAAGTCTCATACTAGACGGTATTATAACTCTATTTATCTAATATCCTCGTCACATAGAAAATGTAATCAAACGTAGCATACAATTTCATTAGAAAATAAGCTAGATTTATAGAAATGATTTCAAGTATTCCAAAAACCTTTCTATACTATTAAAGATAAATTGCTATTTCCTCTCTTGTATAAAACTAGAAACAAGGATTTGATTCTTGCAAATAGCTTCCACAACTCATTTCTTCCTTTTTAAATCTTAGAAACATCTTAGATAACTAAATATTGCTTATAAAGATCACTTTATAATCTCCGCTAATTAAATATGCTTTTTAATTGAATTTATAATCTCTAATTCAATTTCCTATTTTTTCAAACCCACGGAATATCCAAAACCCTTATTTATACACATAAATCATGAAAATACTTTAAAAACTACTTAATACTGATTAGAAACAATTTTATATTTTTCTAAAATTTTATAAGATTTTTAAATAATTATTTAAAGTAAAAAATCTAATTTATATTTAATATCAATTTAAATAAAAAAATTTAACAAAAATAATTCCATATTTGCAATGTGTCGACTTTCTACTTCTAAAATCAGATTTTTATTTAATTTTTCAATTTTAATAAAATGGTGCACGCACACAGCTTGGAACATCACTGTTTCAGGCCTCACGCCGATGCGCCAGTCCCTATGACCGGTCCACGGTCCACGGCCCAAAAACTAACATTCTAGGTCATGTGGTGCCATTTTTGGCGGCTCCAGCCGCCTTACTTCCCTCCATTTGAGCCCTATATCTCAGTTCCAGCAACTTAAAGCACATCAATTGTAACGACCCACCTTTTTGGACGGTTCAATTCGATAATAAACAATGCATGTTGGACTCAAACCATTCAAAAGGGAGGATTGTTAATTGGGTAAATATGAAAATAAAAGAAAAAAAAACATAGAATCTCGCAGCGGAACGACAAAATATAATAATCAAATAAACAGTTCATGAAGCTGTTTCACAAATAACATTTTATTACCTTTTTTACAATTCAAATCAAAGTTATGCATACATCAGAAATAAACAAATAATGCAGCGGAACACAGAATGCAGTGGAACAATAAATAGCAATAATATACCGAATCTTCGTCTTCGTCCTCTAGAAAATAGTCTTCGATAAACTGAAAAGCTCAGACTGACCCGAGCGTAATGAAAAGACAAAACACT
The DNA here is from genome assembly GCA_030737815.1 of Allium fistulosum. Classification (NCBI taxonomy): domain Eukaryota; kingdom Viridiplantae; phylum Streptophyta; class Magnoliopsida; order Asparagales; family Amaryllidaceae; genus Allium; species Allium fistulosum. Next base: position 220,521,071 of record CM060902.1, read on the forward strand.
CGAGCCAGAACTAAAAGATCTTATGTAAGTCAGATCAAAATAAGTAAAATAAAAATATTAGTGTAATGGTTTCATAGATGTTATGGGATTTTCATCTCCTATCTAGTGTACAACGTGAATATAATTATTTAAAGGGTTTCAAATAATCCGAAATATCAATCTTAATCATCTAATTAAAACAAATCCGAAGTTTGAATTAACTTAAACCCTTCAAATAATTCAATTCCAAATAAAAATACAAATTTAAGAAATTATATGGGTATATGTCATTTCAACCAGTATCAAAAATCAACATTTCCAAATCGATGAAAACCGCTCGGGTTTATCATTTCAATCCATAACGATTTTCCCCTAATCTATAAGATCGTTCAGGTATGTATCATTTCAACTCATAGGGATAACAGATATATAGACAAAAATAACATCCAATCATCCAAAATATCACCCAATAACATCCATCCAATCACCTAAATATCAACAATTGAACATACAGCACAATCATCATTGAAATCAACCAATAACTACCAACAAATTACTGGTTATCATTAACAGGTATTTAATTGGCAATTTAAATTTCAATATTAAATTAAATGGCAACTAAATTCAATAAAAGTCCAATTTAACTGGAATGACAATTTAAAATATATTAAACAACAACCAATCATTTTCTAATCACATCATAAATTCAATTTAAATAACATTAGTAGTTGTGAGTGTATGCTCACCTTTCGTGGCTACGAAGGTGATGATAAAAATGGAGCAATATGGAGATTCCTAGTAAAGATCCAAATGCAAAGCAAATCAAACAAAGCTTAGACACGAACACGAATCAATAAACAAGTTTCAACTACTTCCAACTTCCAAACAACCCAAGATCCAAACTACGGACAAACCTGAAACTAGGTCATTTTTAAGAAAATATTCGGACCAGAAATTTACTAAATCTATAAAAGTGACTAACTAGAAAGTTGTTGAAAATTCTTTTCTCTCCACTTTCGAAAAAAGAATCACCCAGAAAGCTTCTGTCTTGAGGGAGTTATAGTCAAAACAAGCAGAGGTGTTTTCTGAGTTGAAAATCTGATTTCAAAAATACTTCGAAAAGATTTAAGTTTTTGGCATAGAAAATTAAGGAATTTGAAGAACTGATCTAAAAGAAAGTTTAAGCCACTAGAAAAATAAATAGTTTGTAAAAAAGAATCATAAAATTTGGTTCATTCTTGAAGGAGATATGATTGATACAATATGAGCTATTTCGGTCAAAACTGGACCCGATAAAGGACTTGAAAAATGGAGTTTTTGATATATAAATATTCAGAATGGGAAGAAGGTTTCAACAACAAAGTTGTTGCCATTGAAATTATACACGGTTTCAAAAAAAAAATGATTTGGAGTAGTTTAGTGGAATATAGAAGCCATGGAAATAAGGGGAAGAAAGAGGGAAAATAGGGAAGGGGAAAAGAAGGGGAAAAAGAGAAAGAAGAGGAAAGGGAAGGTGGAAGGAGATGTCCTTGGAGATGGTGGAGAGGGCGGTGGCCATAGGGGAGGAAGGAAGGGTTGAAGGAGAGGAGGAGAGGAGTTTTTATTTGTGAGGTTTGTGGAGTTTTAGATCTAGAGTTCTCTGTAGATTTTGAGGAGGAAGAAGAAGTGTGAAGAGAAAGTTTCTCAGAAGAAAAATTATGTACGTAGATGTTATCGGATAAGAAACATAAAATCATAGGCAAAGGAATGGTGACATGACTGACTAGAGTTTCTTGGTTAACCAAGGCCCATTAGACCAAACAAACCCAATATGTCTTAGCCAAATAAGACACAACTAAACAATACCAATTCATGTTAATTTTTCACAGTAATTCAAATTTTTAAAGCAATAGGAATTTGATTTTAACGAAACGAAAAGTGGAGGGAAGATTAGAATTCAGTCTAGTATCATATAAAAAAAATAATTTAAAATTCAAATTTAAAATTTTCAACCTAAAGGTAAACTTTGATTAAGTTTGACCAAAATTTGAAATTCACAAAAGTTTTATTCTATTAAATTTGGTCAAATAAAACACTCAACATCACAAATTCAAATTTTTTTATTTAATTTTTATTTGAATTCAAAATACTACCATTTTAAAGTTGTTAAAAGTTACGGATCGTTACACTTTATCTTAATTAAAAGATGTAATATCAATTAATGCAATATTAATTTGTTTCCCTTATCATATTTAAAAGGTTAAATGCCTTTAACTACGCATCCAATTCTCATCCAATTACATTCAAACCTATGTTATCATCCTTATTATCCAATCAACAATATTCTATGAATTATATTAACATAAGTTTACATTTTATTACATTCATTATTTTACCGTGAATATCTTTTACCATATTAACTTCAATAATTAATTACATAAATTTTCATTGATTTCTAAATTAATTCCAAACGTATTAAATAATGAGATGATAAATGAGCAACTGTTACCTTTAAGTAATTTAATCATATTTATAAGTTTATAATCTACAACAAATGTTATGACTACTTACACATCACTGATTATATTCAATTTTAATTAACAACATATAATTCCAACATTCAACTGCCTTAATTCCATTAATTACCCATTTAATATTCAAACGGACAAATTAATGAGAAGATAATTACAACCATCGTTTATAATAATAGTTCATATCTATTATCTTATCATTTACAATCAAGGGTTATAACTAGGCCTGCAAATGGATGCAATCGGATACGGATAGTGCTGTATCCGTATCCGTATCCGAAAATGAAAATCCGAATCCGTATCCGATATCCGCGAATACCCGTTGAATATTATCTGTATCCGTATCCGCTAATATTTTCGGATATCCGAAAATATCTGTATCCGGCTTAGCGAATACGGATATTTTTGGATATCCGAAAATATCTGTATCCGAACCTCAAAATGTATCCGAAAATATCCAAAAATTAATCAATATAATGCATATTTCATTTTTTTGACTGAAAAAAAGATGAAAAAACCTTGTAATATATAAATTACATCAAATTAGCAATAGGTAATCCAATCACACAGAATCTGTACAATAATATTGCATATATAAATATAATCCATACGCAAAACCCATAGGCTAATTCAATCACAGCAAATCATAAAAGCAAACATGCATCACACAATTTAATTTCAAACCGGACGGATATTTATCGGATACGGATACAGCCATATCTGTATCCGTATCCGAAATATGTTTCGGATATCGGATATCCGCATCCGCTTTTCGGATATCGGATATTTTTCATGTTTTCGGATACAGATGCGGACGGATTTCGGATATTTCGGGTATTCGTTGACAGGCCTAGTTATAACAAAATGATTTTATATTCTATATTAACCTATTTTAATCAATTACATACAATCTCATCATTAAATGCATCATTTAATTTATTTCATTATTTACAATTATAACCAAATAACCTTACACTCTATTTCAACTGATTGAAATTACATTAAATAGTTATCAATAGCATTCAAACAACATCACTGATTTCATATTCAATATTAGCCAATTCTAATTGATCACATATAATTTCAACATTCAATGTATTTCCTTGATTACAGTTTATGACCAATTATAACTTTACAATCACTTCAATTAATTGGAATTACATTAAAATAGTTAGCAATCACCTTAAATTAACATTACTAACATTACATTCTACTTATTGCTCTCATTATAAAATAACAAATTTAGTTTTCTTTCAATATTAAATTCTAAAATCTTATTTAATTAATATTTTATTTATCGGAAAAAATATGGGTTGTTACACTCTCCCCCACTCAAAACTTTTCTTCCTCGAAAAGGAAAAAGGAGGGATTAATATATTTTATTCCAAGTATTCAATTTATAAATAATTAATTCACATAATTAAGTATTTTAATTAAAAATATACTAATTAATAACAATTAAATCTTCATATTCAAGTTTACTAAAGTTTGAAAATATTTTCACTTTCACAAAGTTTTCTAAGTCAAAAATTCATGAAAAATTTCAACAGGATCTCCTTTGTACGGAGAGGTCCGGAAAATAATAATAATATCAATAATAACCATATATATATCATATTTCAAAAATAAAATATCCCAAACCACGGGAAAACAATATAATATCGCTATAAAACCGTAATCCGAGAACATACCTATTTGTCGGGCAAACAACGTTTAATTTATGAAATCAAAATCAGTAGCTATTACTTCCATAAACCTGTACTTCACTTATATAATCCAAAATAGTGAGAATTATGTACAAGAGAAATATTTAAGTTGTTGCAATCAATAGCAAAACAAACCAACACAACATAACAATAGTCACTTGCAAACAAAACCATACAATCGTCATATTCAACCAACGTAATCAATCATACATCCATAGCAACCAAAACCAATGGTTTGTTTAGTTTAGATACTTTTAATCATGCAAGGTGATAAATAAACTATCAAGTGTACCCTACGCTTAACAGCCTTGGATAATTATTTAATAGATTATCTATACAACCTTAAACAATTAGAAGTATCCATTCCCAAACATCCCATAAGCCAAAACAACCAAGAATTTCAAACATTATTTACGTTTATTCAATTGATTTCTTTTCACATCATTATTTACCTTTTATTTATTTTCATTCATTCATACAATGTCTTTTTCTTTCTTTCATGTACTTATATAAATTATTTCACAATATTAACTTACGTTCATAACATTTCTTGTACATCAAAATTCTTATTTATAGAAATAATTCCATTGAACACTTTCATTACTCAAGTTTTACTCGTATAATATTCCATTACATGTTCCTATTTAACATTACAACTTTTTAAACATTTCAGGTAAGTTATATATATGTTTATAGAATATAATTGAATGTTACACAAGTTTATCTTATTCATTTTAGTTAACAAAATGTTCAATATTTCATATCTTCCGATTTACAAGTTACAAATTTCCAATATCTTATATATTTCATTAATCACTTAGCATGTATTTTCTTATTTTCATTTTAGAAGTTTCCAATTATTAATATAGCCAAGATTTCATTACATTACAATAACTGAAAACTACTAATTATCAGAAAGTTTTAAGAACTAAATTCCGAGTTCACTTCGAGTTGTATAAAATAATTTATATATATATATATATACTCATAGCTTTTATACATGTCAGATCGCATTTTGAAATTAAAATTAAGATTTGTTTATCAAAATAAATGTGCAGTAAAGCTACTACGGCGGTCTTCCCACTTTGAAACTCGAAAATGAACGTCGATGATGCTTGCACTCATCAGCGAAATTATTTTCCAGTGACAGAGAGGGGAGTACATAACTTATTTCCTTTTAAAGGTTCCTTTAAAACATTTCTTTCAAATCACGTTTGAAAATATTTATCCCAAAATACTTCCAACTAATACTTAGTATTATTCCAAAATCTTAGAAAACAATGTAAAAATTCTGGAATTTAAGTTCTTAAATTTCCAATTAAATTCATTTTATTTATAAATCCTATTTTGAAATCAATATTTATAAAATTTCACTTACTATCAAACAAATATATCAAATACAACTATTAGTACTTCAAAATCAAGTAATTGTTTCAAATCATACTTCAAAATAGCAATTCCACTTTATTTTTCAAGCATAATAGTATAATAAATTCCCGAATCATTTAATATCTTTAAAATTATACATTCAAAGAAACTTACATAAATTTGACATGAAATATTCATTTGAAAACTTCATTTGTAAATCAATCATCTTTAATACTTTACAAAATTCATCTGTAAAATTTCTTGCTTCATTTATAAGCACTATTTAAAATCTTAAATAACATCTTTATAAATATATGTAACAATTTGAAAATAATTATTTACATCATTACTTATTTTTAAAAGGGGTTATAGAAAACCTTAAATCCAATATTTACAAATTTTATTAGTTTTAAATCTAAAATACTTTTCAAACATTATTTATAAATTAATAATCATTATCTTTAAATATGTTTTATTGAATTAATAACTTCTCATAATATTTACAACGTTGATAATTAACTATTAAACCAAGTTGTACATAAATAAACAATATTTTAAACAATTTAAAGGTATTTAGAAAAGAAAAAGAAAAATGAACAAAATATCCTTTATATTTATATAATACTTTATCAAAATACTTTTATAACTCGATGTCTTAACAAGTTTATCCTTGTTCTTGCAGACTCTAGCCATGCGTTAATCAGACGCAAGGCTAGAATTCTCCAAGTACTTAGTTGACCTGTTTCAACACCCAGTGGAAATACTTAAAAACATTAAAACAGATATGGAAAGCTTATTCCCCCATGGATCACAGTTACGCAATGTTTACGCAGCTATCCCAACGGAATCACTTGTAACTATAGGCATCCCGCCCCTCGACTTATGCCATGGTAGATAGATCGCAGCTACGCAATGGTTAAGCCATTATCCCAGTGGAATCACTTGTAGCTGTAGGCATCCCGCCCCTCGATTTACGCTATCCAACAATACCAAATGAATATAATAAGTGACCCACCAAAGGGATCCGATAAATGAACTACCAAAGGGATCCGATAAATGACCCCCCAAAGGGATCCGATAAATGACCCAACAAAGGGATTCGATGGAAGGTACTTCCCATATAATTTACTTCAAAATATATCATACCATATATGGTACCCTTTCAAAATCATAGCTTCAAATATCGCACTTATATAAATAGGGCATTTCACTAGAAGGACAAACTTTGCAGCCCAATTTGTTTCTAGGACACATATCCATAGAAATTAATTTCAAGGCCAAAGTCAGCAGAATAATTACTTTTAAGTACAAAGTCGGCAATCCAATTACTTTCAAGGACATAATTTCATAGGTTTTTAGGCCTTAGAAACTAATTATTTTGCATTTTGTCCTTAAAAGTAATTATTTCAATTGTGCATCCTAGAAACTAATTGCACTAGCTAAAGAGGCCATTGTGGCTAATTTCCACTATATAAATTCAATTATATGTAAGATTTCATTTTCAATAGAGTACTTTCCAAAATCAATAGTCTCGAATATATCAAATCATTCGTATATAAATTCCGTTATATATCAAATTTATCTCTTCAGATTAAATACCTTCCAAAATCAACAGTTTTCAAAGTCAGCTTATACTTATATAAAGTCCGTCTTATACAAGAATAATTTTTTTTGCCAAAATCAATTTCGCTGCATGAAGAGCCATATGGGATTGAACATCATTGCTTTATATAAGGTTTGAATTTAGAATAGTTTTGTATATAATATAGTTTGTAAAATAGTTTGTATATAAAATAGTTTGTAAAATTGTTTTGTATGAAAATTTTGTTTGTAAAATAGTTTGTATGTAAAATACTTTGTAAAATAGTTTATATATAAAATAGTTTGTAAAATATTATTGTATATATAAAATAGAATAAAAATAGTTTGAATAAGATAAAGTAAAAGAAAAATTGTTAGTAATATGGTTTTAAACTAACAATAGTTTTGCATAGAAAGAAAAATTCCAATTTGAATTACAAAGATATCCAATCCAACAACTTTCAATTTCAGTGTCAAAGCATATCAATAATATTAGAACATAATATGTACACATGTCATCATCATGCAAAATCACATTCGATCGCTCGCTCGATCACACAAGTTCGCTTTCGAACTAGTATTGTTCATTCGACTTCCCTAATGCGAAATTCGATAAGATTTCTTGACTAGAAACCATCATTCTCCTTGCATAGTCATATATTATGATAGAGAATTTTAGAATCAAACCAGAAATCCATATCAAATATTCGCCATCAAGAATCAAATGAAAAATCCTAACACGAAATGGTGTAATTCACCTCGAACTTGTGAACTCAAATTCAGATCAAATTAATTATGCGAATAAAACAATATACGTACAACTTTCGTATTTATTCCAATTTGTTTCATCATAATTACATTTTAATTTAAATTCATTATTAATCTCATTGATTAACACAAATATCCATACTTTAATATTTGTTTCATAGAATTTCTCCATTTAATATAAAACATTAATATATTCATTCTCATAATATTGCATATATTTCTCTTCAATTTAAATTACATTCATTTCACATGTAATATTTCTCATTTAAAACTACATTTATTTGCAAATCATTTTATAAGGAATTTTCTTAAGTTCATAACCAATTTATAAAAGCTTAATTCCTTATTATAAGACATGGTTCGAGTTAAAGTTATCACAAGTTTAATTATAACTATTTATTGCAACATCCATTTATTTCATAAACAATTTACAAGTTATGACTTTATTTATAATCATTCCACTTAGTTCATGTTTGTTTATCCAATTAGTATTCAAGTTTACTTTCAAATTTATTTATGACACATTTCATAAATGTTAAATAATTTAGAATGCATACAACAATTCATTCATTTACTAAACATAGATATAACAAATTAAACCTTGTTTCTCTTGCTTACAAATTAAGGTTATCAAATTTAACACAATTTCTAAGTTTCAACTCATATATTAATTCAGAAGTTTTCAACTATCCAAACATCCATATATTCCATTTTATTTCAATAGCAGAAACTACAAATCAACAAACAACAAAATTCATAACAAAACACTTCAATTTCATAATGAATATCCTAATTATCCACTTCTGAATAATACTACTATTATTTACAAAATATTAGGAAACCAATTTCTAAGACATCGGAGTTTAGTTCTAAATTTTCAGTTTAAATTCTCTTTATTAAGACTAAACTTAGAAATCATGTTCATATAATCATTCACTTTATTTCCTTTAATACACCTTTATTATACTAGTGTTTAGTCCATAAATTCAATCAACAATAATAGCCAATGCTTATAAACTGACTAAATACAACAAATCAATAATGAATGATAATAGTTAATTATTATCATTTCCTAAATCAAACACATTACAAATAACTATAATAGTTATAAAAAAATTTATTCCTTTATATATAACATTTAATATTAGGAAAATTTATTTCATTTCAAAACTTATGAAAAACATTTTATAACACTACCAAATATGAGCTTTTGTATATATATACACACCCAGACAAACTCATTCTAGGATATTACTATCCTATCTCTAATGAGTTAACCCCAACAGGCTAAGGTATGTCTAAACCAGGCTCTGATACCAACTATAACGACCCACCTTTTTGGATGGTTCAAATCGATAATAAACCACACATGTCAGACTCAAACCATTCAAAAGGGAGGATTATTAATGGGGTAAATAAGAAAATAAAAGAAAGAAACAAAACACAGAATCTCGCAGCGGAACGACAAAATATAATAATCAAATAAATAGTTCATGAAGCTATTTCACAAATAACATTTGATTACACTTTTACAATTCAAATCAGAGTTATACATGTTGATACGCTATATTTTGATCAATGACAATGTGCTTCAACAAAAAGGAAGAGATATGTGCAAAGCTAAAGGGAGAACTATGAAGACCAAAGATACCATAAGTATGATTTAAATATAGGTCTTAGTTTAGATTCATTGTTAAAATCTATCCTCAAGAGGCTTGCACAAAACACTAAAACACGTTTCATAACTTCAATTTTTTAGAAAAAAATTCACTATTCAAAAGCTAATAGTTCAGTCGACTGAACAGGTATTCCCAGTCGACTGAACCTGTTACAGAAGTACAACATGCACAGTTTCAGTCGACTGAACCTGTTACAGAATTACAACATGCACAGTTTCAGTCGACTGAAATTCCCTGTTCAGTCGACTGAATTCGAACCTGCGAATTTTTAATGAAAAGACACCTTCTTCTTCCCAAGAGTTGCAACCATTCTCCAATGGTAATGGATGCATCTCTTGCCTGAATCTTTTGCAAATAGATACACCTCTTCTACACCTATAAATACATGTTTCTATCATTTGTAAATCATGAATTTTAATTGCTTTAATATCTCTATTATCTTGATCAAATTTTCAGATTTCTTAAGTTTTCAAAAGCAATCACAAACCACTTCAATTGCTTGAATCTCTGATTTATCTTAAATACTCTTTTGATTCATAGCAATTTATATTTCCTAAATCTTCATAAACACATTTCATATTCTTGAGGATAAGATTATAGGAAAGTTGTACTCAATTAGACTCATTAGTGTTATCAAGAACACAACAAGTCAGAAATACTCTTTGTATCTAGTTGAAGTCCTCTTCGGTAGTTGAGGCAAGAAATCCCATTCGGTTGTTCGGGTAAGTTGTAAACCTATTCCTCCGGGTTAAGTGAGGGTTGTTGGTTAGTTGAATTCCTAAGAGGAGCTTAGGGACTGGACGTAGGACAAGAGGTCCGAACCAGTATAAAGTCTTGGTGTCTACTTTACTTACTGCTTATTGCTATCTACCTAGACCATTCCACTATTCCATATTATACGATCCTACCGCATACCCCTCTTGCAATTGGTATCAGAGCAAGGTTGTCTTATAACCATAACACCGTTATTTGACATATTGATAATATGGAAAATAACACAAGCACAACAACTGCCTATAACTCTACATTTGCGGAAGGACAATCTACCCAAAGACCCCCACTATTCAATGGACTAAACTATAATTATTGGGCTACAAGGATGAGGATTTATATGCAAGCAACAAGCTTTGAAGCTTGGAATGCAACTCAAGCAGATTTCGTTGTACCCACAACTGATTACCCTACATGGACACAAACTCAGAAAAATGAAGCTAGTGCAAATGCCAAAGCTATGAATATGCTATTTTGCGCTTTGGATAGAAATGAGTTCAATCGTGTTAGCATTTGTACTACTGCACATCAGATATGGGATACATTTAGAACCATACATGAAGGCACAAACAAGGTCAAACAAACAAAGATCTCCATGCTAAAGAACCAGTTCCAAACTTTAGAATGCGACAGAATGAATCCATCAATGACATGTACTCGAGATTTCAAGACATTCATCATGCCTTAATAGGATTAGGAGAAAAGTATACGGATTTTGATATTGTATCTAAGGTCCTAAATTCACTCACTGATGAATGGGAGAGAAAAGTCTTAGCAATCGAGGAAGCAAACAATCTACCTACAATGAAACCAGAAGAATTAATTGGAAACCTTATGTCTTATGAAGTTAACATGCAAGCTAAGAAAGATCAAGCACAGGAAAGAAAAAATGTGGCTTTTCACGCAGAAAAGGAAGAATCAGAGTCTGAAGATGAGGATCTAGCATTTATTGCCAAAAATTTCAAGAAATTCTTAAAATATAGAAAAGGAAATGAAAACGGTTTCAAAAAGAATTTCTTGAACAAACCTTCATCCTCAAATATGGAATTTTTTAATTGTCACAAGAAAGATCATATGATAAAAGACTGTCCGGAGCTAAAGAAGGAGAATCAGAAAAACTTCAACAACAAGAATAAGAAAGACAAATTTAAAAAGAAGGCTTTTTCTGTCACATGGGACGATTCTAATTCAGATTCATCAGATAGTGATAGTGATAGCAACAATGAACAAGCAAATGTGTGCTTCATGGCTTAAGAATCTGAGGTTAGTGATCTTATGATGATTTAATTGAAGTAAACACTGAATTTTTAAATACTATAAAAATTCTCAAAAAGAAACTTAAAGAGACACGTGAAAATTAGAACAAAGTTGAATTTGAAAGAGATATGTTAAAAGACGAGAAAAAAATATTGGAAGAAGAACTTGAAAAAGTTCAAGAATCTCTCTCAAACTCAGATAGTCAACTTTTACTTTTGAGCCAAGAATTTGAAACTCAAAAGACAAAGAATGGTGAAATTATTTCTGAAAATCACAATTTAAAAAATAAACTAAAACAAGTTGAATTAGAAAATACTAGTCTTCAAATTAAATTTAACATTACTAAAAATGTTTCTAATTTTAATAAGGGAAGAGAAAATTTATCTAAAATTCTCGAAAATTCTCAATCCTCTTCAAATAAAAATGGATTAGGTTTTAAAACGGAATCAAAAAAATTTCCAAAGAAAAATGCTAATTTTAAGAAGGAAGATAATTCAAAACATAGTATAGTATTGAAAAATAACATACCAAGACACACTAAAAAGAAAAAGGAAATCAAAATATGGGTTCCGAAAACAAACTATAATTTAATTCGGAACAAATATATAAATTCCTTTATAGAAACAGTTCACAAAAATAGTAATTATCTTTATAAAAGGGATACTAAACCCACTTGGGTTTGGTTTTCTAAGATCTAACTCTTAGGACCCTATTAAAAGGTGGGTACCAATATATTTATTAATATTTTTTGCAGGTCCCGTTCAAGAAAAGAAAATGGATTTTGGATAGTGATTTCTTTGTTTGACAATTATATACTTCTACAAATTATTACTTCCTTTTTGTCGATGACAAAGGGGGAGAAATCTATGTTACTAACCTTGTTTTGTAGGAAAGAAGTGCATATATTCAGGGGGAGGAAATAATTACACACATAAGTATTGTCATCAATTAAAAAGGGGGAGAATGTTGATATGCTATATTTTGATCAATGTCAATGTGCTTTAACAAAAAGGAAGAGATATGTGCAAAGCTAAAGGGAGAACTATGAAGACCAAAGATACCATAAGTATGATTTAAATATAGGTCTTAGTTTAGATTCATTGTTAAAATCTATCCTCAAGAGGCTTGCACAAAACACTAGAACACGTTTCATAACTTCATTTTTTTAGAAAAACATTCACTGTGCAAAAACTAATAGATCAGTCGACTGAACAGGTATTCCCAGTCGACTGAACCTGTTACAGAATTACAACATGCACAGTTTTAGTCGACTGAAATTCCCTGATCAGTCGACTGAATTCGAACCTGCGAATTTTTAATGAAAAGACATCTTCTTCTTCCCAAGAGTTGCAACCATTCTCCAATGGTAATGGATGCATCTCTTGCCTGAATCTTTTGCAAATAGATACACCTCTTCTACACCTATAAATACATGTTTCTATCATTTGCAAATCACAAATTCTAATTACTTTAATCTCTCTATTATCTTGATCAAATTTTCAGATTTCTTAAGTTTTCAAAAGCAATCACAAACCACTTCAATTGCTTGAATCTCTGATTTATCTTAAATACTCTTTTGATTCATAGCAATTTATATTTCCTAAATCTTCATAAACACATTTCATATTCTTGAGGATAAGATTATAGGAAAGTTGTACTCAATTAGACTCATTAGTGTTATCAAGAACACAACAAGTCAGAAATACTCTTTGTATCTAGTTGAAGTCCTCTTCGGTAGTTGAGGCAAGAAATCCCGTTCGGTTGTTCGGGTAAGTTGTAAACCTATTCCTTCGGGTTAAGTGAGGGTTGTTGGTTAGTTGAATTCCTAAGAGGAGCTTAGGGACTGGACGTAGGACAAGAGGTCCGAACCAGTATAAAGTCTTGGTGTCTACTTTACTTACTGCTTATTGCTATCTACCTAGACCATTCCACTATTCCATATTATACGATCCTACTGCATACCCCTCTTACAATACATACATCAGAAATAAACAAATAATGCAGCGGAACACAGAATGCAGTGGAATAATAAATAGTAATAATATACTGAATCTTCGTCTTTGTCCTCCAGAAAATAGTCTTCAATACACTGAAAAGCTCAGACTGACCCGAGCATAATGAAAAGACAAAACACTCGAGTCATAACTAAAAGATCTTATGTAAGTCAGATCAAAATAAGTAAAATAGAAATATTAATGCAATGGTTTCATAGATGATACGGGATTTTCATCTCCTATCAAGTGTACAATGTGAATATAATTATTTAAAGGGTTCCAAATAATCTGAAATATCAATCTTAATCATCTAATTAATCCGAAGTTTGAATTAACTTAAACCCTTCAAATACTTCAATTCCAAATAAAAATCCAAATTCAAGAAATTATATGGTTATATGTCATTTGGACCAGTATCAAAAATCAACATTTCCAAATCGATGAAAACCGCTCGGGTTTATCATTTCAACCCATAACGATTTTCCCTAATCTATAAGATCGTTCGGGTATGTATCATTTCAACCCATAGGAATAACAGAGATATAGACATAAATAACATCCAATCATCCAAAATATCAACCAATAACATCCATCCAATCAGCCAAATATCAACAATTGAACATACAGCACAATCATCATTGAAATCAACAAATAACTACAAACAATTTACTGGTTATCATTAACAGGTATCTAATTGGCAATTTAAATTTAAATATTAAATTAAATGGCAATTAAATTCAATAAAAGTCAGATTTAACTGGAATGACAATTTAAAATATACTAAACATCAACCAATCAGTTTCTAATCACATCATAAATTCAATTTAACTAACATAAGAAAATCTAGTGGTTGTGAGTGTTTGCTCACCTTTCGTGGTTATGAAGGTGGTGATAAAAATGGAGCAATATAGAGATTCCTAGAAAATATCCAAATGCAAAGAAAATCGAACAAAGCTTAGACACGAACACGAATCAATAAACAAGTTTCAACTACTTCCAACTTCCAAACAACCCAAGATCCAAACTACGAACAAACCCGAAACTAGGTCATCTTTAAGAAAATATTCGGACCAGAATTTTAATGAATCTCTAAAAGTGACTAACTATAAAGTTGTTGCAAATTATTTTCTCTCCACTTTTGAAAAACGAATCACTCAGTAAGCTTCTGCCTTGAGGATGTTACGGTCAAAACAAACAGAGGTGTTTTCTGAGTTGAAAATCTAAGTTCAAAAATACTTAGAAAAGATTTGAGTTTTTGGCATAGCAAATTAAGGAATTTGAAGAACTAATCTAAAATAAAGTTGAGGCGACTGGAAAATTAAATGATTTGAAAAAAGAATCATAAAATTTGGTTCATTCGTGAAGGAGATATGACTGATACAATATGGGGTATTTTCGGCCAAAACTTGTAACAACCCGGTATTTCGTATCGATTAACTATCGTCTTTAGACGATTTCTTTTTTTTCTCGCTAATCGTTTGTTACTCGCTATTGCAGTTTTGAGTTGATTTAAAATTCTTTAATAAAAATTGTTGAAATGGTTCGCGGGCTTTAATTGGACCTTGGCCCACGTTCTTTTGGTTGTGGTAATTATCTAGGGTCGAAAACCGTTCCTCCTTGATCACTTTTTCCCATTCGTTTAAACCCTAAGCCTAAAACAAACGAAAGAAAATGGGGGCGACTATTTCTCTTCGATCTGAAGAGTAGGGCTTTGGCAGCGTTCTTCTTTCTCGAATTAGAGCTTCGACCCTGGGTTGCACTCGTCCTCTGATGGTCGATTCTCTGGTTTGCTCGCGCTCGATTCTCCGTTCGTCTCGACCTTGTCTCGGAGCAGCTCGTCTCCGCTACGTCAATAAGGTGAGTGGTTAATCCCCTCACATCTAATTCGATATTCATTGATTACGGTAGTTTGATTTTTGTCTTGTGCTGGGAATGTTTGATTTCAATTCAAGTCGCCTCTTTTACTTTCCCTGATTTCGTGATGATTTTGGTCACTGTCTTGCTCTATTTGAAATTCCTGCATCGATTGTTTTAAAAGTAGGATGGCCATCGTTCGAGTTATGGGTTGTTTTCTTTGAGCTTGGGCTCGGCATTGTTTTGATTTGAAACTGCATTTCCCTGAGTTTATACGATTTCGTTTCGACTGTGACTTCTCTGCAGTTTTGTTTCTGGGGTAGCTCTGTAGTGTCACGACTATTCATTTGTTGTCTGTACAATTGCATCATTTCAGTGCTTCATCACTCGAGTCTTTAAGTTGCAGTTGCTTTGTGTATTGTTCCAGTTTAGTCTGCACATGTTTCTTCAGTGTACACTAGAATATTGTTGAGACTTGAGCATGTTGGTCTTGTTTTTTTTTCTGGTTGATGTAGAAGGTTGTAACTTGAGCCTGTTGCCATTCTGTTTGATCTTTGGTCATATGAACATCACTAAGTTGCTTGATGCACTGGTCTGCAGTCGTATCTTTTGTACACTGGTAGTTGTTGTCTTCACTTTGCAGTTTTATTTCACTGTGACCTATAGCCTTCACTGTTGTACATCACTGTGTACACTTTGATGATCTTGTATATTGTCCAGTTTGTTGACCTGGTGCCTGTAGTGTTGTTGTAGCTGTGGTGTCTGCACTGGTGACCCATTGGTTATACTTGTGACATTGAACTTGAATTTGTATCCATGTTTATCCATTTTGTAGTTAAACTTGAACTTGGATGAGTTTGTTCATTGGCCTTGTTGCATACCCATTCCATGTTGGTCGAGGCTTTGATGGTTCCAGTTTCATTTGTTATGTTGGTGGCATTTGTTGCTTGCCAGCCTTTGATATTTGCCTGTCCACTGTTTTACCTGGTCATTTGAAATCTTTACTTTGGTATCTTCACTTGAGTCATTCTTGTTATACTTCGACTTGGTCTTTGATTCACAGTTTTGTTGACTCCTGTGTTCATATACATTAATGTTTTGTTGGACTATAGCTCCATGCTTGCACTGTCACTTCTGTCTTGTTTCATGTATATTTGATACTGCAGTTTCTTCACTTGGTCCCTGCATATATCACTACATGGTGTTTATGCTATTCTGACTTATGTGCATGCGACTTTAGTTTGGGTTCATTTGAGGCTGCTGTTCCACTTTATTCATTACAGTTTCATTTGCATGTATTTGTGCCCTTGTACATGCTTCACTGCATCATCTTCTACCTGTTGCACTTGCAATGATGTTCTCCATTTCATGTTCGAATTCATACTTGTCTGCACTGATGTTCATCTGTTCTTGTTGGCATTGGATTACTGAAACAGTTTGTACATGTTTATTCTCGAGTTGTCCATCTCAGTTGAACTGCACTTGGTTCTGCTTCATGATGTACTCGAATTCGTGTCTATTGCTGCGTATGCTTGAACTGTTGATGACTTTTCTGCAGTTTAGTTGCAGCCTGCCTTCGTCCTTATACCTGTTTGCCACTGCAGTTTCATTGGGGTGGTGACTTTATATTCAGTGGTGGCGAGGCAGTGCACGCGTGCGTGCACTGCAGCCACCCAGAATTGACAGATTTTAATCGATATTTTCTTTTATTCTTAATTCATCGACCTGTTGCGTAATTCGTAGGCTGTATTGGCGAGGCAGTACACGTTAGCGTGTACTGCAGCCAATTAGCATTGATATTTTTACATTGACATTTCAATTGCTTAAACTGCCTTGGGATTTCTGTTTTGTGGATTAACACTGTTTAGTGTTATATCTGCCGTTATCCAATTCTCGTATCGAGAGTTGGATATACGAGATTTCTGTGACTGTCATCTATATTGAGATTGATTATTATTGCTTCTATGCTCTAATAACTGATTTTGAATTAGACTGATCCGAGTATTATTTTCTTTTGAATGTAATACTCGGGTCAGACCGAGTATTTACAGGTTGTAGATTTTTAGCTTTGGGTTGCTGCTAGAGCTATGAAGACTTTTTACATCATTTGAAGTGGTCTTCGTCTTGTTGTAGTAGCCTGTGTGTCTGTTGTAAGATGATAATGTATTCATGTATATTAGTCGATAATGTACTTGTATATATAACTTCTTGAGTCGACAATTGTAGTTGTATCATTTGTATTGTGTCAAATGTATTGTAACTGATATCAGTTATTGTATATATGAGACTTTTTGTTCCATCTGTATTCCGCATTTATGTTATCTGTGTTATTTTTATATTTATTGTCCTAAACTATTATAGCCACTGTGTAGTAGCTTTGAGTTTGTAACGGTATGTCGGATTTCCTCTAAAAGATGAAATGCATGTTATTCTATCTGACATATCGGTGCTCGCACAAGGCAATTACATGGATGGTCGCTCCTCAACAGCCTTATTCTCCGTGCTAGTTGACAGCACTACACCGTAGTGATCTTGGCTAGCGTGGGTATAGAGGTGGGGCGTCACAGCTTGGTATCAGAGCCTGGGGTTTAGGACAATTATAAAACATAACTTAGATGGAGCATGTGTTACAACTATTTGTCGATGTTTTATCTCTCATCTTTACATATGATTATTTTTGACTGTTAGGTATGAATTCCTAACGCTTATTCTTGTGTTTTTGGCTTTGAATTGATTTAGCCGATGTTGATTTTGTTTTAATTTGGCAAATTAAAGCCATTTTGACTTTTGAACTTTGTTCCACTTTTGTTCTATGCTATGGGTGTCATTGTGTACCTGTTACACTGTGATGAAAAATAGCTGGACCAGTTGCAAATTGAGTGATTTTGATTTCTCGTTCACATCTAGTTCGAATCTCAGCGATTTTGAACTTGATATTTTGTGTTTTCCTCATCTTGAATTCCATTCGACTTCGGTCACTTGTTTTTGGGGAAATTGCTAATTTCTTGATTTTCAAGACTCTGATTTTGTTTGCCGTTGGTTTCTTTGATAATGATGATTGATTCATTTTGTACTCGACTGCGGCTATTAACTGCTGGCTTCGACATTGACTTGGTTCTTACTTTTGTTGAAGTCAATTATGCATTTCTACTCGTTTTGCTTTGTTTTTCCAGTTGATATCGATTCTTCTTTCCTAATTAGTTGTTATCACCTTTATTGATTTTGATAACTTCTATTTTCTGGAATTTTTGGGTGTTCCTATTTTAATAAATTCAGTATCGATTTCTTTGGATTCCATTCACATCTTCGTATGTGAATTCTTGTGATTGATTGTTTCTACAATCATTTTTGTGATTTGTCACTTTAAAAATATAAAGGTTTTCTATACTAGTAGTAAATATTAAAATCCTTTTCTCCAAACGATTTCAAAAATTATTTTACTACAAAGCTCTTTTCCTAAATCGTTTTCCAATCTATTAGTATATACAAGCCTTTATTTCACTCGTATGAGAAATTGAATTAAACGGCCTAGTAAAACAAGTGGTATGAAACGCTTGCGTTTACTTCGTCGGTTAGCTCTTGGACTTGTTCGATTGAACCCTTTTTGTGACAATTTCCTAGTGAAGATTTACAGCTTGTTCGTAAATATTTAAGTTAAGCAAGTGGTTATGGGACATGAAGCTAAACTCATATATTTACTAGCTTGGTGTGATTGACACTTCTTTATGATCATGACGATCATTTTTATGATTTAGACTGGACCTCATCGGTGTGATTTCGTCTCACACATATCTCTTGGGCTTTGAGGATTGTCTAGACACCAGTGTGTGATTTCGTCTCACACATATTGCACGGTTAGACTAGGCCTCATCGGTGTGATTTCGTCTCACACATATCTCTTGGGCTTTGAGGGTTGTCTGGATACCCTTTGTGTGATTTTTATGATTTAGACTAGCAACTGTGCTATGTCTCTTTGTCTGCGAGGGAGACTAGACCCCGCTTTGTTGTAGGGTAGCGCCCTACGGTCTTCGGGCCATTCCTGTGTGAAAATTTAATGGATGGCTTCCATGAGATAGCGTCTCGTCATGTGATACCGGTCGGTGAGTTTTCATACTCCCATTTTTGTGATAGGCCTTTCCCCTTTTCTTTTTATGATTTAGACTAGCGATTATGCGATGTCTCTTTGTCTGCGAGGGAGACTAGACCCCGCTTTGTTGTAGGGTAGCGCCCTACGGTCTTCGGACCATTCCTGTGTGAAACTTTATTGGTTAGCCACCAAGAGATAGCGTCTCGTTCATGTGATACCGGTGTTTTGGAGTTTTCATACTCCCATTTTTATGCTAGGCCTTCCCCCCTTCATGTGTTTTCTGGATTTCTTGTGATGATTTCTAGAATTTGTGCTTCACCAATTTTCGTGATTTCTATTGACAAGTTTCGTCAATTTTTGTGTATTGGTGAATTCATGTGTTATTAACTTGTTATGAATACAAGTTTAGGGTATGAAATCCCTTTCTATCTTTGAGAAGATTCTTGTGACATTTTTGATGAATGAAAATTCATTTGGCATTATATTTTGATGCCAGTTATTTTGATGAGATTTTGACGTGTTAACTTCAGTACTCGTCAATTTTGAAATGGATTTACAAGCGGTTCTCCCGCAATACTGATATTGCTAATTTAATCACGTGTTTTCAAAATTCTTTATTTTTAAAAGTTGTTTCAAAAATATAAATTAAAATTGTTTTCAAATTTTTACAGCTTACATTTTCAAAAGAACGAGGAAGCGATTTAAACATTTCAGAAAAATCAAGGACTATGACCCCTTTCTTTTACTGATTCGCTTAATTCCGGACTTGTCCGTTTGAGAATGTGAAATGTTATTTTTAAAACACACAATCCTGCACTTTCAAGGAAACGATAAAGAGATTTAAACGATTTAGCAAAAATACGGACTGTGAAACCATACTTTTACTACTTCGGTTAATTCCGGACTCGTTAATTGAATATTTATGACTTCTGATTATCGTTTTTGATAATCAGATGTTTGTGATTTCTGATTATCGTTTTTGATAATCAGATATTTGTGAAATTTGATTATCGTTTGAGATAATTAAATATTTTTTCGATTTGATTAATCGAATATTTGTGTTTCTGATTATCGTTTTTGATAATCAGATATTTGTGGAAATTTGATTATCATTTGTGATAATTAAATATTTTCCAATTTAATTATCGTCTGAGATAATTAAATATTTTTTTTTGATTTGATTAATCGAATATTTCTGATTTCTGATTATCGTTTTTGATAATCAGATATTTGTGAAATTTGATTATCGTTTGAGATAATTAAAATTTTTTCGATTTGATTAATCGAATATTTGTGTTTCTGATTATCGTTTTTGATAATTAGATATTTGTGAAATTTGATTATCGTTTGAGATAATTAAATATTTTTCGATTTGATTAATCGAATATTTATGATTTCTGATTATCGTTTTTGGTAATCAGATATTTGTGAAATTTGATTATCGCTTGAGATAATTAAATATTTTTCGATTTGATTAATCGAATATTTGTGATTTCTGATTATCGTTTTTGATAATCAGATATTTGTGAAATTTGATTATCGCTTGAGATAATTAAATATTTTTGATAGTTAAACCTATTTGCGATTTGAAAATTCGACTATCGTTTTTGATGATTGAATATTTTCGATTTTTGAGATTTGAGCTTCGTCTTTTTCTCTGGCAATTCAAGTGAGTAATCTGATTTACTCACATTCAATTCGTGCAGTACGTGATTTCTGCTCTGATCCCTTTTCTTTCAATTGCTAGAACTCGATTGATTCTTGCTTTTGATAGTCGTCTGATTTTGATTCCTTGATCCCCACGATGTTGATTCTTTTGATTTTAAGCAGTCGAACCTTTTGATTTCATATCTAATACTCCCCTGCTGATATTTGCCTTGCTTATGCATTCGACATTGCCATGCTCTTATGGTTGTTACCTTGTTTCCACTTATTCCTTAAGATTGCGAGGACGCAATTTCTTTAAGGAGGGGAGTCTGTAACAACCCGGTATTTCGTATCGATTAACTATCGTCTTTAGACGATTTCTTTTTTTCTCGCTAATCGTTTTTTACTCGCTATTGCAGTTTTGAGTTGATTTAAAATTCTTTAATAAAAATTGTTGAAATGGTTCGCGGGCTTTAATTGGACCTTGGCCCACGTTCTTTTGGTTGTGGTAATTATCTAGGGTCGAAAACCGTTCCTCCTTGATCACTTTTTCCCATTCGTTTAAACCCTAAGCCTAAAACAAACGAAAGAAAATGGGGGCGACTATTTCTCTTCGATCTGAAGAGTAGGGCTTTGGCAGCGTTCTTCTTTCTCGAATTAGAGCTTCGGCCCTGGGTTGCACTCGTCCTCTGATGGTCGATTCTCTGGTTTGCTCGCGCTCGATTCTCCGTTCGTCTCGACCTTGTCTCGGAGCAGCTCGTCTCCGCTACGTCAATAAGGTGAGTGGTTAATCCCCTCACATCTAATTCGATATTCATTGATTACGGTAGTTTGATTTTTGTCTTGTGCTGGGAATGTTTGATTTCAATTCAAGTCGCCTCTTTTACTTTCCCTGATTTCGTGATGATTTTGGTCACTGTCTTGCTCTATTTGAAATTCCTGCATCGATTGTTTTAAAAGTAGGATGGCCATCGTTCGAGTTATGGGTTGTTTTCTTTGAGCTTGGGCTCGGCATTGTTTTGATTTGAAACTGCATTTCCCTGAGTTTATACGATTTCGTTTCGACTGTGACTTCTCTGCAGTTTTGTTTCTGGGGTAGCTCTGTAGTGTCACGACTATTCATTTGTTGTCTGTACAATTGCATCATTTCAGTGCTTCATCACTCGAGTCTTTAAGTTGCAGTTGCTTTGTGTATTGTTCCAGTTTAGTCTGCACATGTTTCTTCAGTGTACACTAGAATATTGTTGAGACTTGAGCATGTTGGTCTTGTTTTTTTTTCTGGTTGATGTAGAAGGTTGTAACTTGAGCCTGTTGCCATTCTGTTTGATCTTTGGTCATATGAACATCACTAAGTTGCTTGATGCACTGGTCTGCAGTCGTATCTTTTGTACACTGGTAGTTGTTGTCTTCACTTTGCAGTTTTATTTCACTGTGACCTATAGCCTTCACTGTTGTACATCACTGTGTACACTTTGATGATCTTGTATATTGTCCAGTTTGTTGACCTGGTGCCTGTAGTGTTGTTGTAGCTGTGGTGTCTGCACTGGTGACCCATTGGTTATACTTGTGACATTGAACTTGAATTTGTATCCATGTTTATCCATTTTGTAGTTAAACTTGAACTTGGATGAGTTTGTTCATTGGCCTTGTTGCATACCCATTCCATGTTGGTCGAGGCTTTGATGGTTCCAGTTTCATTTGTTATGTTGGTGGCATTTGTTGCTTGCCAGCCTTTGATATTTGCCTGTCCACTGTTTTACCTGGTCATTTGAAATCTTTACTTTGGTATCTTCACTTGAGTCATTCTTGTTATACTTCGACTTGGTCTTTGATTCACAGTTTTGTTGACTCCTGTGTTCATATACATTAATGTTTTGTTGGACTATAGCTCCATGCTTGCACTGTCACTTCTGTCTTGTTTCATGTATATTTGATACTGCAGTTTCTTCACTTGGTCCCTGCATATATCACTACATGGTGTTTATGCTATTCTGACTTATGTGCATGCGACTTTAGTTTGGGTTCATTTGAGGCTGCTGTTCCACTTTATTCATTACAGTTTCATTTGCATGTATTTGTGCCCTTGTACATGCTTCACTGCATCATCTTCTACCTGTTGCACTTGCAATGATGTTCTCCATTTCATGTTCGAATTCATACTTGTCTGCACTGATGTTCATCTGTTCTTGTTGGCATTGGATTACTGAAACAGTTTGTACATGTTTATTCTCGAGTTGTCCATCTCAGTTGAACTGCACTTGGTTCTGCTTCATGATGTACTCGAATTCGTGTCTATTGCTGCGTATGCTTGAACTGTTGATGACTTTTCTGCAGTTTAGTTGCAGCCTGCCTTCGTCCTTATACATGTTTGCCACTGCAGTTTCATTGGGGTGGTGACTTTATATTCAGTGGTGGCGAGGCAGTGCACGCGTGCGTGCACTGCAGCCACCCAGAATTGACAGATTTTAATCGATATTTTCTTTTATTCTTAATTCATCGACCTGTTGCGTAATTCGTAGGCTGTATTGGCGAGGCAGTACACGTTAGCGTGTACTGCAGCCAATTAGCATTGATATTTTTACATTGACATTTCAATTGCTTAAACTGCCTTGGGATTTCTGTTTTGTGGATTAACACTGTTTAGTGTTATATCTGCCGTTATCCAATTCTCGTATCGAGAGTTGGATATACGAGATTTCTGTGACTGTCATCTATATTGAGATTGATTATTATTGCTTCTATGCTCTAATAACTGATTTTGAATTAGACTGATCCGAGTATTATTTTCTTTTGAATGTAATACTCGGGTCAGACCGAGTATTTACAGGTTGTAGATTTTTAGCTTTGGGTTGCTGCTAGAGCTATGAAGACTTTTTACATCATTTGAAGTGGTCTTCGTCTTGTTGTAGTAGCCTGTGTGTCTGTTGTAAGATGATAATGTATTCATGTATATTAGTCGATAATGTACTTGTATATATAACTTCTTGAGTCGACAATTGTAGTTGTATCATTTGTATTGTGTCAAATGTATTGTAACTGATATCAGTTATTGTATATATGAGACTTTTCGTTCCATCTGTATTCCGCATTTATGTTATCTGTGTTATTTTTATATTTATTGTCCTAAACTATTATAGCCACTGTGTAGTAGCTTTGAGTTTGTAACGGTATGTCGGATTTCCTCTAAAAGATGAAATGCATGTTATTCTATCTGACATATCGGTGCTCGCACAAGGCAATTACATGGATGGTCGCTCCTCAACAGCCTTATTCTCCGTGCTAGTTGACAGCACTACACCGTAGTGATCTTGGCTAGCGTGGGTATAGAGGTGGGGCGTCACAAAACTGGACCCGATAAAAGACTTGAAAAATGGAGTTTTTGATATATAAATATTCGGAATGGGAAGAAGGGTTAAAGGAGAGGAGTTTTAATTTGTGAGGTATTTGGAGTTTTAGATCTTGAGTTCTCTGTAGATTTTGAGGAGGAAGAAGAAGTGAGAAGAGAAAGTTTCTCAGGAGAAAAATTATGTACGTAGATGTTATCAGATAAGAAACATAAGGTCGTAGGCAAAGGAATGGTCACATGACTGACTAGAGTCTCTTGGTTAACCAAGGCCCATTAGACCAAACAAACAAATATGCCTTAGCCAAATAAAACACAACTAAACACTATCAATTCATGTTAATTTTTCATAGTAATTCAAATTTTTAGAGCAATAGGAATTTGATTTTGACGAAACGAAAAGTGGATGGAATATCAGAATTCAGTCTAGTATCATATAAAAAGAAAAAAAAATTAAATTCAAATTTAATTCTTTCAACCAAAAGTCATACTTTGACTAAGTTTGACCAAAAATTGAAATTTCACAAAATTTTTGTTCTATTAAATTTGGTCAAATAAAACACTCAACATTACAAATTCAAATTTTTTTATTTAATTTTTATTTAAATTCAAAATACTACCATTTTAAAGTTGTTAAAAGTTACGGATCGTTACACTTTATCTTAATTAAAAGATGTAATATCAATTAATGCAATATTAATTTGTTTCCCTTTATCATATTTAAAAGGTTAAATGCCTTTAACTACGCATCGAGTTCTCATCCAATTACATTCAAACCTATGTTATCATCCTTATTATTCAATCAACAATACTCTATGAATTATATTAACATAAGTTTACATTTTATTACATTTATTATTTTACCGTTAACATCTTTTACCATATTAACTTCAATAATTAATTACATAAATTTTCATTGATTTCTAAATTAATTCCAAACATATTAAATAATAAGATGATAAATGAACAATTGTTACCTTTAAGTAATTTAATCATATTTATAAGTTTATTAACTACAACAAATATTATGTCTACTTACACATCACTGATTATATTCAATTTCAATTAACAACATATAATTCCAACATTCAATTGCCTTAATTCCATTATTTTTCTATTCAATATTCAAATGGACAAATTAATGAGAAGATAATTACAACCATCGTTTATAATAATAGTTCATATCCATTATCTTGTCATTTACCACCAAGGGTTATAACAAAATGATTTTATATTCTATATTAAATTATTCCAATCAATTACATACAATCTCATCATTAAATGCCTCATTTAATTTATTTCATTATTTACAATTATAACCAAATAACCTTACAATCTATTTCAACTGATTGAAATTACATTAAATAGTTACCAATAGCATTCAAACAACATCACTGATTTTATATTCAATATTAGCCAATTCTAATTGATCACATATAATTTCAACATTCAATGTATTTCCTTGTTTACAGTTTATAACCAATTACAACTTTACAATCATTTAAATTAATTGGAATTACATTAAAATAGTTAGCAATTACCTTAAACTAACATTACATTCTACTTATTACTCTCATTATAAAATCACAAATTGAGTTTTCTTTCAATATTAAATTCTAAAATATTATTTAATTAATATTTTATTTATCGGAAAAAATACGGGTCGTTACATCCATATCACACAAAATCAATCAAACAGATGAAATGCAGAAGATTCATGACGAGCAAGCAACACATAATTCAAACATTTCAATCATTCAACATAAATCACATACATATAGTCATAGATTTGTGAGTAGAAAGTACTCACTTTAGTTTAGAGAAGCATTAGACATTCCATTACCCTTCATAACTTTGCTAAAACCCAATCTCACTCTTTCTAAAACTGCAACATGACATAAAAATTGCTCAAAATTCCACTTTGAAAATTCATAGGGGTGTAGAGCCATGTAGAGAAACTTGGTTTCAAGCTTCATGATTTATAGAAATTGATTTGATTTTATATTGGATTTAAAAGATGGGGGATTAGGGATTTCATAATTGGGATTAAGAAGATGTAAATAGAATGAGCATACGGGATGGAAATATGAATATAAAGAAGAGTCTTCTAGACTTTTCTTGAAAGACAATGAAGTGGAGATTTTCTAAGTATAGGAATGGACCTGATGGGCGTACTTTCTAATTTATTTTAATTCATTTTCTTACCTCTTAATACACTAATCTGTTTTTGTACCATACTAACTTCACCCATTGCTTCAAATAAAATTCATATTATTTTCCATAAATGATTCACTATAATTTCATAAATTTTCCACAGTTATTATTTATAATTTTTATCAAATAAATAATCATTTTTTTATCTATTGTATAATGCCTAATTTCATAAATAAATTAATAAACTCCTTTTATAAGTGAAATAAAATTTCATTTTTTTAAAATAATCCTTTATCTTGCTTATTTCTAATATTTAACTTTATAAAATTTTATTTCTAATATTTAACTTTATAATTTTTTTAACAATTAATACATTTATAAATCATTTTGTCCCTTAAAAATGTCTAAACTCCTTTTATAAATTAAAATTTACTCAAATAAATTATTTTATTACTTTATAAATATTTTCCCATATAATTTCCCAATTATTTCTATAATTTCCTCATCTTAATATTAAAACCCTTTTAATTAATTAAACTTTTATTTCAAATCGCAATTAAATTCTATGTTTCCAAATCATCACATATCTCAATATTCACATTTTATTGTTAAAAACTCATTTAATTAGTTAGTTCTCTATTATTGATTTAGTGAATTGCTTCCCAACATTGAATTGTTACATTAACCTTCATTAATCTTTAATCCAAAATCATTAATCGATTAATGGAGAATTCAAACTCACCTCTAGATGTAATTCCAAATTAGAAAGACATAAGGTTGGTTCTTATTGAAGAAAGCATTCGAATCGTAGATTTTGCTGAAGCAAAACAACCAGGTAATTTATTTACAAAATTTTTAGTGTTTTTTTAGGGTTTGAGAGTAGATTAGAGAAACTATAGGCATTATAATCACGCACTTAAAATTCATAAGGGAAATGCCGAAATATGCAATTTAGTTAGGTGGGGATATGTTAAATAATACATTTTAGTTTAGCCCACTTTTGCCAAAATTTTATTTTTATTTAGAAGCCCTCCTGCCAATTTGTGAACATTATTTTTTAATAAAATTTAATTTATATTCAACTTTTCTCAGTATGGAAGAATGATTGTGAGAAAGAAATAATTAAAGGACATAATTGCAATGAATTCTAAAATGATGATATCGATGATGACCATAAAGTTGAAGTTTATCTATTGGATTCATATGATTTAATTGCACATTTTAGAAATGATATGGTATGACCAGTTCATTCGATTTTATCTGCACAGTTGATTTATGTTGAATTATGTTGTTGATACTTATTGTAGGTTTTTGAATTAAAGGAAAATGTACGAGATTGGTGCATGGATCGTTGAGTTGGCGTAAATTGTATTGTTGTGACAAAAATAAAAATAATAAGAAATTTACATGCTAATGGAAAAGGATCATGGATGGTTCTTGTATGTGAACAAAGCGAGGAGTATATTGATCATAGGGCAAAGAATTATGTTTTGAAAATGCAAGTAAATCGAAGAAGGATGGGAAGTAGAAAATATGATGGTGTATTTGAGTTAAGTGCATGTTTTCAAAATGATGGAACATGGATACTGAATGTAGAGAATCTATGCCATAATCATATGCTTCCTAATATCCTGATTGGCATCCGTATCTCGCAAGGCTGAAAAATCATGAAATTAAGACTATTGAAACATTGATGAATAGTGAGGCTAAGCATTATAATATATTAACTACTATTAAAACCATTAAACCATAAAACTAGTCAACCATAAGAAATGTTTACAGTGCAAAATCGAAACTTAAAATACAAAGTATGGAAGGTTGATCAATTATGCGGTAGTTTATGAAATTGCCTAGTTGTCATCATTATCCATGCAACATAGGCTTGATGGTACAACCAATTAGGTTTTTTATTTTTTATTTTTTCCATCTTAGATGTGTTGGTCTTGTGCAATGTTTTCATTAGATATTGATCATGGATTGCACATTCAAGACAAATCGTTACAAGTTGCAATGTTTCTATATGGTGTCACAAACATCGAGGTTGCAATTGCTTTTACTAGTTGAAAGACTACAAAATTATATATATAGGCATTTGTATGTTAAGAAAATTATATAGAGAGAAAGAAAATTCCAAGTGTTATTATATGAGTGGCGAAATTGCTTTTACAAATGCAGTAGCAAGTGCGTTTCCAACAGCATTATTTGTGCATGGCATATATCAAAGAATGTAAAAGCTAATTGCGAGACAAATTTTATTGAAAGAAACAAGATTGTCAATAAAGAGATGGTGTGGGAGGATAAGTAAGGGAAAGGGGAATCCAAATTTTTTCGGATGGTGGGACTAATGTCATCAACTCTTTGTTAGATGAAGGGCACCATTGGAACTTAAACTCATTTCATGATGAATGGCTTGTGAAACAAAAATATCAATCACGTATGTCACGAAAAATTAGTTGAATAAATATAGAGATACATTGTTATGGCTTAGACCAATAAAAAACACCACGGTAATGTGTCAACTAGCATAGTTGAAAGTGCACACCATAGTTTAAAAATGTATTTTGGTTTAGCTATAAGTAGCTTTGTACAATGTTGGACGAATGCACATCCTTCTGCGGAGAATGAATTAGTTGAAATTGAACATGCTTTCGAGACGGGTACTTCTAGGATAATGCATCGTTTCTGAAATGAATTTATATTCAAAGAAATTTTAGGATTTGTTCTCATAAAGTTTTGGATTTATTATTAAATGGGTTGGGTAGCATTTCAAATGTCGAATTGAGTATCGAGACGTATGGTTGTGTTTTATGGAAAGTAATAGACTACCATGTGCATATATGCTTGTAGACTTTGGACATCCACATGGTTTCATTTCTCTTAGTTCCGTGGTCTCTTTTTGGAAGCAATCATCTTTCACTCCTCTACATTGCATCGTTCAGCACTTGGCTTCCTTGACTTACCCAAAATCCAAGTCCTAAAAAGTAAGTGTGAAGAAGCTCCTGATAACATTAGAGTTGTTATGCAATGTGATCTGAAAGTGATAGCATGCCCTTAAACAACCAATATTTTAGAACCCCCATGGCAACAATTAAAAAAGTAGGCCTTCAAAACAACGATAAGTCGAAAACATGAGACCTTTCTCGCTTTAAATATGTTGAAACGTTATTGTCTTATGACTCAAATCTTACTGCAATTCATTCATATAGAACCAGAAATACTAAGAACAAAGTATGTGAGAACCATGAAGTTGATGAGTATTATTTGTTGTAAGAGGCCCTACATAATTGGTTTGGAAGACATGCCTAGTGATGGTAATTATGGTCATTGAATTGTGGTTAATCAATTGAAACTCTACAATCAAAGGCCTGAAAATCCTTATAAGTTTGTACGTGAGCCTACAGTTGATAATTTACTACTAAATTATAAGATGTACAAAACAATGTGGGAAGAATGTGATTACAAAGAAATAAAGAATATGATACAATCTATAAATACCATTGGGTACAACGAGTGAATGCAGTTGCTAGAATCATGATTTGTTGTTGCTAAAACGTTTGGCATTATTATAGTGTGTTGAGTAAGCATATGAGTTTTGCATCTGTCCCCACTACATTTTGTGTGAGCCTGTTAAGCCAGAATAGAATGGTAGTTATGAACCACATAGACAACTCATATTTTGTTAGTACTAAACTTCATCCGGACTTTCCTTTGCCTCCTACTCCTCGGTTCACATATTTTTAACGCTTTTACAACATTAATGCAATGAATTGGGTTAAACCATTCATGGAAAGAAAGAATAAGTACTTAGCTTTAGGATCGAAATGATGAAGGAAAGATAATTAAAGTAGAATAGGTTACTGTTGCTTTATTTTGATTGTACGGAAATGGTGGATGTATGTAATGTTGGTTTACTTTTGATAGTACGCAAATAGCAGATTTATGTCATTTTTGCTTTTTATGTTAAATTCATTAAAAAGGTTTACTTGAATTAGTAATTCATAATATTCCTTGAATCATTATGGTTTAAATTAAATAAGATTTATTTACTAAATTACATAGAAATAACAACTCATCATGTTGAAATTATATATATATATTGTTATAATGTTCTATGGGTGAAAAATGCTATTCTCGAGCAGTTTCAATGACATGCCTCTGAATATATGAAAATAAAGTGATAGCCTTGATCTAAAAATAAGAAGTCAAAGGGGTGTTATCATATGAGAAGCATATTTTCGATGGGTGACTATTATTCCCGAAACTTTTTCCATCGTTCATTGCATCTTCATTGAATGTTATAAATTAATTCGATGGGGGGTCGTCATTCCTATAAGTTTTGATAAAATACAAAATGGCATTGTCGAATTAAATTTTCCATTTCAGCAGAAGCCCAACAAAACTGCTGATATAAGTTGTAAACTGCATTGTATTTTTAAATTTGATGACATTGTGTTGTATTATATTATAATTTTTAGTATACCTCCATCGAATCCGCTATTCAAAATTGTAACATTCCACTGAACTTCTAAATCCACCTTATAATCAAAAAATGTTTTATACAATTCGTATATCATCACCATCAACATACTTTGATCAATAACCACCATACATTTAAGTGCTAAGTAATGTCATACATCATCATCAATAATATGAAGGAACTGGGCTATCCCGCAGTGGAGTTAAATGGTAAATTTCAAAATTTTCCTTCACAGGATCTTTAATGGGCTTATGAAGACTAAATTTATTCAGAACTTTTCAAAGTTTCTTTTAAATAAAATCCATATTTTATTTTATTTCATAAGGAGTAGGAATTTTAAATTTAATTTGAGTTTAAATATATAATAATGAATGAATCAAATACATTCATGTGTGTATAGTGCAAGTGCAACATATAAATACTGTACATAGTTAACATGTATGTATACATGTACTGGAATTTACACTGTAATGGACATATTCACTCTTTATATATGCATTTTTTTCCATAGTTTATTTTGAAATAATATAAAATAATAGTATATGCATATATGTACTTTACTTATATTTACTTATACATGATATGTTAGAAAGTTATTTTACCTAATCAAAAGTTTACATATATATAAAAGGACAATCAATTATGCTAAAGAAATCAATTAATGTGGAGAAGAAAAAATGGAGGAGTTATCTAATTTCATTAGTTTACTTATATTTACTTATACATAATATGTTAGAAAGTTATTTGACCAAATCAAAACTTTGCATATATATATATATAAAAGGATAATCAATTATGTTAAAGAAAGCAATTAATAAGGAGAGGAAAAGGTGGAGGAGCTATCTGCTTTCATTAACTTGTCTTTAATTCTAGTTTAAAAAATTTGAATACTCAAACACACACACACACACACACATATATGCATGTATACATATATGAATAATGAAACTATGTTTTAAATTAAAATAACCCCACAGATATATATATATATATCTGTGTGTGTGTGTGCGTGTGTGTATAAAAACATTGTAATCTATTGCATTTTAAAATTAAAGTAACAAATTGAAATTTACATTAACTTAAAAGGGATTCAAAGTGTTTATAATGTTTTGCACAAAAGTCCACTTATGTTTTTTTAATTAAAACAACTTTTAAACAAATGTCAACAATGACCAAACTGTATTTAGAACAACAAATATGTGGAATATTTATGCAATCTCTAAAGTATATTTAAATAATTTACATATATAATTAATTTATATTTGTGTATATGATGAGGTGCAAAATACATCATGCAATTAAATTAGTTTCCAGTCCAAAATTGTTTGTTTGTTTGCCCTTTTTATAAAATAGTAAAATTTAAAACAATGAAAAAATTAGATTGAAAATGTTAGCATAAATAAATTTGTTGCAAAACGAATTAGATCGAAATATACATATTATATGAACATATGATGAAACGGTTGTTGTAACGACCCGTATTTTCACGGATCGAAACATCATAAAACAGTTGACATTTGGTCGTATTTGTGATAAGTCGTTATGAGTTTAAGTCCTAGGTCGTATGGAAGTTTTGGAGCGACTTAAGGATTTTAGGTCGTATGGTAGGATAGGTCGGTCGAGCGACCTAAGTGTTGACGACTTATAGAAGTTAGCAGGTTAGCGACCTAGTGGTTAGCGAAGTTAGGTCGTTAGACGACTTAAGGAAGTTAGGTCGTAGCATAGTGAGTCGTAGAGTTGCTAAGTTATTAAGTCATGAGCGACTTAGGGGTTAAGCCGCAAAGTCGTAAGTCGTATCTCCTGTTAGGTCGCGCATATTAGTTAAGTCGTAGGTCGGCTTAGTAGTTAGGTCGTATGCGCATGTGTTAGGCGGAGCAGCTGTTAAGTCGTATGAGTTGTTAGGTCGAAGACTTAGGTCGGTGGGGGTCTTAAGTCGTAGGTCGGAGACGACTTAACTCCGAGGCAACGACTTAGGGAGATTTCAGCCTATAAATAGAAGGGTTTTTCTCACTTTTTGGGATCCGGATTTCGAAGCGACGAAGTGCTACCATTTTGAGAGCTCGACTTCTACACTTCTTCACTTCTTTTCTCCACTTTAATCTAGTGATTCCTTCCATCCATTTCGAAGATCAAATCGAAGATCGAAGAGCTTAGATTGAAGATCTACACTCTTCGAAGAGAGTTTTCTTCATTTGAAGCGGATTCGTGATAGATCGAGTTTGATCCTTCGCTGTCCAGATCTGAAGCGTGTTGATTTTGGGTTGTTTAGGTGATTTGGTGAGTGGTGATTATCTCTCACACGGATCCAAAGGAGTATATCGGATCGTTGGCTTGATTTGGTGTTAAAATAGTGATTTCCATGCATTTTCCTAATCACATGTGTAGATCCGTATAGATTCATTGTTCATGATGATTTGACATCCATCTTACTACATGTTAACCTATGCAAGTTCATTCATCAAGATTATAGAGACATTGCTCATGTTTTCATGCTTATTAGACTTTCGACTCTTTAATTACGAAATTGCCATTATTGTGATAATTGTCTACTTAGATCATATTTAAATGCTTGATTGTTTGGGTTAATGTTTGATTTGATTGATTGCTATGAATTAGATGATTGATGATTTGATTTAGACCGAAGATGATTCAAAAGCTAAGAGAAAGGCTCTTGAATTGGAAAAGCTGCTCGTGGCATATGTAGCGGATGATGAAGCTCTTATGCATAGATTTGATGATGATGTCGAGATGAGACTTTGCGGGGATGTGATGAAGCGAAGCATGATATGAGATAGCCTTGGTCTAATCCAGACGGGATCATTCCAAGCAGATTGATAACTCGGTGAAATGTTCGAGTTTGAGGATAATGGATGCTCGAGAGGCGCTTGAGCTAATATGGAAATAGTCGTCGAGGAGGATGGCTAGAAGGCTGAGATCTCATCGTTGTTGAAGGTTCTAGCATGCTCAAAGCAAGAGTACGTTGGGCAGATTCGATAGTCCCTGAAGGCTACAGATTGGTAGTCAAGTACTCTGGGCAGATTCGATAGTCCTAGGCACAGGTCACGATGACGTGCGGGAGTTATGTCTAGAACCAGGGTTTCCATTAGCCCTTAACGGACGGCTGAAAGAATGTGCCGGTCATTTAATAAACGGTGGTATCAAGGCAATGATAACAGTGATAGCCAGAGTCATGGATGTTTGGTTGTATCGTCACTCGGCCTCAAGAGCAGTGTTTTCTGGGTGCTTATCTGATCTTGGTTTAGGCCTTGGGGGTTTGTACTTGGAAAACATCGCCCTTGACTCGAGTGATAATTACTTTACTTTAAATTGTATGTTCTGCTATGTCTGCTTTTGCTTAGTGTGTGTCTGGGGGCTATCACTGTAGAAAGAGGTTGGAGTGGGAGGGTTGTATTCCTATTCCTTTTTCCTTTATGCTCTTTTGGTATGTTGTTAGTTAATTTACTGCTCACTAAGACTATTGTCTGACTCAAGGCTTTATGTTTTAACTCTTATTGCCTTGGGTTGTTCGTCCATTTTGGGACGGGCAGACTAGGTAGCAGGTGACAGGTGCTGCTCTTGTTTCCCACGATGCTGATGACGAAGACGAGCTGGAGTATTGCATATTACTTCTTACTATATGTACTGGATGTTCCGCTGCTTTGTATTCTCTGAGTGATATGTAGTGAGGCTTGTTGTATTGACTATTCAAATGTTGTATTCAACTATTATGAAGTTTTATTGATGAGATTCTATTCTGTGAAGCTTCACTATATATATGTTCTATTGTATTTTGTCCATGCGCTGTGAGTAATACGATAGATTCTATTGTTTTTAATTTACCTTGACAATCGTCCATGGCTGCCTGGCACACTTTACAGCGCACTTTCTCTAGGTTCGGTGCAGGGGTTATGGGCGGTCGTCACAGTTGTAGCGAATGTAGGATCTACTTATATTATCATAATGAATATACAATCAATTAAGATATATCATATATGAACTTTGGGTCAACTTAATGAACAAATGATGAGATTAGATGTAGCATGTGTAGGATTTGAACTTCATTAACATGGTGAATATATTATAAGGTAGAATTAGAATTACTTAAAGATGAAGCCTAAGGTTTGCACCTTGAATGAAGAATAAAACTTCGATTCGATCGATTCGACCTATGGATTTTGCAAGGATCTAGAGGTAATCACCATCTTGAATGTTATTGATTTATATTTGAATTTTTTTAGGAAATTTTTCTCTTCATGGAGGCCATTAAAGAAGAGGAGGGGAGCAAGAGAAAGAAAATAAGATGTTTTGTTAGGATAGGAATAATGATGGATTGAATAAGAGAGAATATGTTTTGAAGGAAACATTGAAAACCTTTCAATTTTCCTTTTTTAAAACCTCTCTATTTAATTCTTAATTAAGTACAATTAAATCCTTTCCCTCCTCTTTATATTTTAGTCAGAAGAAATAAAATTAAAGAGAAAAGGATAAAAATCATTTCATAAATGAGATTTAAGCGAGTCAAAAAGAAGAGTAAAGGGTGGAGATTTAATTTCTTCTTTTAATTGCTCCTTTTATATTTTCAAATTGCATTTGAAAAATCTTCCCTTTTTCATCATGTATGTGGGCCTTAAAAAAAATTCTAAAACAACTTAGCAATTAATCTATTTAAACCCAGTTTAAATATTTTATCGATATCGTCTATCAATACGTGCGTTTATTAAACGCTAATGATATTCAAAACAAATCAAATAAAGTTTAATAATTAATATTTCATAAATATTAATTAATTTAATTAATTTACAATAATTTATAAATTAATTAAATCATGTGGTTTATTCAGAGTATTCATCATTATGGTTGTGCGACTCAAAGGTGTTAATTCAATTAGTGATTAAATCGAACAATTCAAAAATGGACCTTCACACATCACCTTAGCTAGTGATGTGACATTTTGACTGAATTTATTGCTTACACATCTTTTTAGTAAAATCTAATTTTACTTATTATAAGCGGTACCTGATAGTGACGATTATTTACACCAACTCTCTTCGTCAAAACTATATTACTTTGGACATATGGAATTTGGTAATGGTTAAAATTCCAATATTGTCCACACTCAACTCTATAGTCCAAACATAAAGTCCTTGGTTCAGTAACAATAATTATTATTAACCAAATTGCTCTGGCCAGAGACTTTGACTCTGAGTTGACATCAGTTGATCGTGATACTAACCTTATATAACTAATGTAACGACCCTGAATTTTTTTTGACATTTGAAATGTGAATATTTAATTGAGTTTAAATATTCGAATGATAGTTTAAATTGAAATTCAAATATTAGAATGAATTTGGCAATTTAATTTTTTTAATTTAATTATTAAATCTGGGTAAAAATTTGAATCTTCAGTTTTAAGCTGATTAAAAATAATATGAAGGCTTAGAAAATTCATATTGATAATACTGAAGGTAATGGAACTTGAATTTGAAACTGTTTTGT
This sequence comes from Allium fistulosum, assembly GCA_030737815.1. Lineage (NCBI taxonomy): Eukaryota > Viridiplantae > Streptophyta > Magnoliopsida > Asparagales > Amaryllidaceae > Allium > Allium fistulosum. The sequence continues at coordinate 220,557,744 of CM060902.1, forward strand.
TCAGTTTTGAATTTTTATCGTTTAAATCGATATAAAAAAATAGCGTTCCGAGGCATAGTCTCGGAATTTGACGAAACCAGTTCCATTAGATCCGTAATATTGTATTATTATCGGATTTCATTTTTGTAGTGTTTAGAGTTGTCGTGTGAGCGTACGATAGGTAAACGCGCTGAAATTTATATCGAAATTAATATTATAACTGGTCCAAAAAGCTATCTTCTCCATACAATCGAGTTAGGACTCGAAACATTTTCCAGTGCGTTCGAAATAGGGGTATAACCTTATAAATGCCTAGCGGCATGCCTCGATATGATGTCAAGATTTTAAGCTACGTTAATCGAGACGATTTTAATTTAAAATAAGATATATAATTATATACATTGATTGACCTATATCTTCATATCAGCTGCCTTCTTTCATTTCGAATCATTGTGGTAGCTAGGAGACAGCATGCAGCCTACCTTTCAAATCATGTTGCCTCTTTTTAAAAAAACATCACGCAAATATCAAAGTAAGTTACTGGAAGAAAATAGAATCATCGTTTCCCCTCTCCTTTATAAAAATCTTCTGAACGAAATAAAAATGGCCGAAGAATGTCGTGATCTTTTCCTTTTCTTTCTTCCTCAAATTTGCCATTCTAAAACAAAACACAAAGAAGAATCGGGCCTATCTTCCTCTCACGCCCAGATTCTTCGAAACCAAAATTAAAATCGCGTGAATCTTCCCTCTTCTCCAGACAAATCTCATTCCTTTCTTCATTCAGAAAACAAAAATGGCCAAGCCTTTCTCTTCTACTCCTCAGTACAACCGTGAATTGAATTTGAGAAAAAAAGAATGGTGCCAGGCCTAATCGAATGAACGTTTCATTCGATCATCGCGTATCTCGTCTTCACGAAGATCGATTTGAAAATCGATTCGAATCAGGTAAAAGGAGGGGAGAGCATTCTCGTGCTTGCGTGGGACAACCTCGGTAAGGTTCGGCGAGTGAACGTTGGTGGCGCAGCGACTATGGCATGTCAGAGTCGCGATTTGTCTCGATAGGGTTTGAGCTCGTACTGGGGATGGGTAGCCAGTGTGTTCGATCAGGAGCAGTAAGGTAGATTTGTAGTATTTTATTCTTCATTTTCAACTTAAATTAGATGATGTATATATATGAAAATAAGCAGAGGAAAATATATATATTTTACAAAGGTACTGAGAACCCTTCTATTGATTTAGCATTAGACTTGGAAAAGAAAATGGGAATTTTTATAATACTGTAAAGTTTATATATAAATCATTTTTTTTAAATGTATGGGTTTTAAAGGGGAAATTAATTAAAAAAACAAATTATTAGTTTAAACTAATTTTTAGTTAAGTCAAATTTAAAATGGAAATTTATTATTCGATTTAGTTCGAATATTAATCAACTGTATAAAATTGTTTATACAAGGTTTGAAACTGCGAAGAAATGGTCAAAATGGAAAATGGACTGCAAATTAAACTAAGGTGAGATCTTCTCACTCAAATAAAAATTTGAATTGCAGTTATTGATTGACTGTTTGGATTGTGATAGTATATATATGTAGTATATAGCAATATATATATATATATTGGAGTTGTGATTTCCCGCATTATATAGCGGATGAGACCCTATTGCGCCGCATAATAGCGGATGATATTTTATAAATCCTATATACCGTGATATTCCACCTCGAAGTGGAATTGGTTTCATATATTGTGATGTGATTATTTATAATCTGTGTGTGATTATGTTTGTGATTGGAATTATTGAAGGCTAAAATTTAGCCGAATGTATTTTTGGTATCGTTGGATACCAGAAATAAATAAAATTGGATTTTTGGAAATTTATTTTTAAAAGAATTGAATAAATTGGAAAGAAAATTTAAAAGTATAAAAAGTTGATTTTTGTAGTCTTATCAAAAATTTTCCAAAATATGGGAAGTGATTTTTTAATTAATGGGTTTTGAATAATATTGTTACAATGTTGAAGAATTTATTGAAAATGGAATTTTAAATAATTTGGAACAAATAAAGGAATTTATTTAAAAGTGATAAATTTCTAGAAATCAATTTGATAATTGATTTGTTATTTGAAAATAAATCATTGGGAAATCAATTTGAAACTGATTTAGTGTGTGGAAAAATAAATTTGGAAATCGATTTGTAAAACTGATTTGGTATTTGAAATAAATGGAGGAATTAATTGAAATTTGTTTTGGTGTTGAAATAAAATTAGAAATCAATTCGGAATTTGATTTTGGAGTTGAAAGTGAATATTTGAGAAATCGATTTGAAAATCGTATAAAAAAGTGAATATTTGGAAATGTAAATTCAAATGGAATTTATAAAGGAAAGGGAAATTTGTTTTAAAAATAAACACTGATTTATTTTTAAAGTGTGGAAATAAATTTACAGATTTGAAATGTAAATTTGAAATAAATCGATAAGGATTTATTTAATTGGTTTAAATGGACCATTTTGAAATGGGAGTGTATTTTCCTTGAAAAACCGAGTATATTTCCAAAGTAGCTTTTAAAAATATAAATTAAAGGTTCTAAAGTTGGTTTTTAAAAGAAATATTTGGAAATATATTCCGCGTAGGGAAATTGATTTGAAATTTATTTTCAAAAGTTGAAAGGTGAAAAGTGATTTGAAATTTGTTTTCAAAGTGTTGAAGTGTGGAAAAATATATATCTTGTGAAGATATTTTGAAAATAAATAATTTGGGAAAATTATTTAAATCTGATGATTGTTGTGAATGTTGTTTAATAGTTAAATCACCGACTATCAATATTTGCCTTTGAAATGGCACTTGAATTTGTTTTTAAAACAAACGCTTATTATTCGGTTTAGCCGGGAAAGGACCTTTATGTCAGATAACCCATTCCGAATAATGATACGACGTGTATGAATTGCAATTGAAGACCGGTGTGAAGACCGGGTATTTTCGAAAATGAAAGGACAACCTGTCGAATGTCTCTGTACCAAATTGCTCCGGTATAGAGATTTATATCACTCTTCTTGTGATGGGAAGTCCGATCGGGATTGTGAATACCTGAATTGCAAGGGCTTCTTTGGAAGTGCCTTCGGTTCTGTTCGAACCCGGAACAGACTTGTATGGTTACATGTCTGGCATTACATTTTGAGATATAAAGCTGATTTCTTTCAAATACATTTCTGTTTGGTGGCGGAGAATTTATTCTCTTAGCTTAACACCCTTCTCTGAGACGTACGAGCTCAGAGGTTATGTAGTTGAAGGTTATCAACGATATACTCCCAATTTGGTAATGTGACATGCTGAGTGCTGCAGCGCGATGATCATTCGTTGATCATTTGTGATCAAAGCATGGCTTTGTGAAAAAGCGTAGCTTTGTGGACGAGACTTCGTCAGACCTCACACCCCGGAAATGATCGAAACAGGAATGATGCGGCAAGGTTATGAGGGTCGCGCCCTTTAGGGTTTGTCATCTCCTTCTAGAAAAGGGTGGTATCAGGTATGGAGCCCTGGTATTTAACCTATGTGGTTGCTCCAATCTCATTTCTTTGTGGTTGTTGCTTTGTGATCGAGGCGCCTCGGATAAAGGTCCCAAAGGACCGGGGGATGGCATATTCGTGTAGTAGTTACCTAGTGTAAGGGGTAACCCGGCCTTGTGTTGGCAGAGAGCTGGTTAGTTCTCGGAACGTCCATCCAGAGGCATACCCATTGGCAGTAGGAAGTTCCTTAGCCTGACCATTTGTTGGAAATCCAAAGAAACAATACGAGCCCTGTACGGTTTTAGTTGTATAACCTGCTATGGAATGTGGCGGTAACTTGCTATTGAACATAGTAGCTATAGTAGGAATAAGTGCGAAATGCCTATGCTGGCTAAGATTGATATTATACTTTTGAAATGTTTTCCACACTAGACATTAATAATAATATCAACTGATTTTTCGTAGTAAGCATCTTTGACTATCATAAGAAGAAATCTCCTCCAATTCTGCGTTTGCATTGTGTGTGTGGCGGGCGGTCTTATGGTAGTTTCATTTTCCAAAAGCATTGCGAATTAATTTTATTTTCTTTGTGAAAATAACTGTTTTACGATCTCACACCAGTCACCATGACTGACTCGGAGTTTATTGTTCCCTTTCTAAACTCTGGGTGCCCAAAATTTTCCACACGGGCAGCCTAGAGTTATGTTATCAGGATATTCTGGAGCTTTGAAGATGAGCTGGATGGCGAGGCGTACTCCCGTACTTGTTTATTTATTCCGCTGTGTATTCTGTATGAGGACAGGTTTATATAACTGTCCATTGTTGTATTGAGTTGTATATTGACTCTCATTGTTGTATTGTATAGACTGATATAGTTCTTTGTTTAAAAGACTAGTGATTATCTATTATATATTATTCCGCTGCAAATGTGAGATTCTGATATTGTTTCTGTTTGCTGTTTTTCTGTTCTTTCTTTTCTTCTGTCTTCTTCTACCTCTTCTTTTTAACCCTAATGGTTTGGATTTCCGGTATTCGATCGCGTGGCATTTGATACAGTGGACGTATTAATATCGACTTTCGAGCGTCGAAAGATCGAAATCGTTACAACTAAGGAGATGAATCCTCTCTAGAATAGTGTTTCACTTCCAATGCTTCCACTCAACTCAACTAAACTCATTCGATAGACGTCCTGCCATGATTTAAATATAATCAAAACAAAGCTTCCATATTGAAGTTCAACAGTATACTCAAGTCAAGAGAAATGTGTAAATTGGCCACATTGATATTTTCTATTTGACCTTAGTTATATTAAAAACAAACTAATATCACAAAACGTACCATTTATTTTCATCTTGACCAAATTTGGAGAGCATTACTTGACTAAATTTAGAGAGCATTACTTACTCTAGTCTTAACAAATATATCGATATCCAGTCTCAATACATCTTGACTGGAAATGTGTAAAATGGTACATTTATTTTCGTTGTGATGAATTACTCACGGTTACAACATTTGTAACTATTATCACAAAATATACCATTTATGAATTTTCCATTAAATATACTTTTAAATTAATTAATTAATATATAACACATTATATCAAGTATATAATAGAAAGAAGACACCTTTTATAACAAGATTGGTTATTGAGTTAGATATATGTATTAAATTACATAATTGCCCCTAGGGCAAACCCCTAACTCTACCAGTCTCCTACTTGCATTTGGGGTCGATTTTGGAATGAGAAACTTCTCCAATCTGTTTTCTCAAATCCAATTGGGTCAATCCCTCAGTGAACGGTTTGCTATTATGTTTCAATTTTATACTCTGTCAATCAACTCTCTTCAATGTTGATAAACTACATTTATCATGTGAAACAATTCGAAGTATGCCTCTTGAATTCTAGTGAGTTCTAAGTTATATTATGAACCATATCATGAAAACTTTATCATATAACAATGTTATAGGATTCTCAACACTTGGAATCACCCGCAACTTATTTATAAATTTGTGCATTTATATTTACATACATTTCTTTTATTGCGGTACTATTCAAGGCGATGTGCATAGCATTTTTCATTGAATCAGCAATGGTCTTTCATTTTGAACATTTTCGACTTAAAGATTCTTTACTTGAATTTATTATTGACATATTATACTCAATATTACTTATGAATATTTGAGTCTGAATACTCCTTCATAAGGGGTCTATTGTTTCCATATATAATTCTCTAGTATTTCATAAATACACAAGAAAACCTCAAACAACCATTTCGTGATATCAATTTGGATTTGATATTTGATTCAAGTATCAGATAAACAAACAAATCAATATAACATGTATGATAATTCCTATTGTCAATACATAAGGAACCCTTCTTACATATTCCGTTTTAAATATTTTAATAAGGTGTTCTTGCATATCGTTTGGGACATTGCTAATATCTTTTAGACTTACTACAAAAGACATTATTTACAAATCCAATGTCGAGTATTAAAATTACTAAGCTGATTTTAACACAAATACGTCGTTAACAATCACCAATATGTTGTTTACTTACGGTTGAGAAATATCTATGTACCTTTTAACATTCTTTCTTATGAGCACATGCTTCCTCTGCATTTTGATTGACAATCAAACTATTTGGCATTTTTATCAAAACACTTGTTCAATTTTGATGCTTGTCGAATGACACTTTCATGTCTATTCTTGGATCATGTCCAAAAACTCACAAAACCAATATCGATCCCACTGACTTCGAGACAATTTGGTCATGTGTAAACAGTTTACTCTAAATCATTATTTAGAATTTTTTATTTCAACACACAATACCAAAGCATAAAGTCATACCATGTGATAATTTTGTGAGTAAATTCGAATTAACTTGAGCACATTAAATAACGAACCTATTATGTTAGTTTCAACAATTGAAATTTATGATTTTATTTTTATTAATATTGCTCATTTTATTCCAACTGCATTAGTCTTACACTTTGAAAATAGATTTGCGGACGATGGATCATATCCATTCGGGTACAACTACCAAATCATATTTTGATAATGTACTTGGAATCCATTTTAGATTTAATTGATAATTGAGCATCATCTTTCTCGAACTGATAAGAAACTTATAGTTTCTCTTCAATGTGTGAGAATATTTATTAGACATTCTAATGTGTTGTGTTCATTTTCGTTTGGTTAATTTTATTTCATCCCTCATAGTCATTTTTATCCTTGGATTGTATCCAAAATCCATTTTATTTCCAATAATTTCTGAGAGAAATTCATTCGCTATAAATTTGGTATTTCTTGAAACACCAGTTGTTTCTCAATGCAACGGAATGGGAATTCATAAACATTTTATGAATTACCTTATATAAAACTGATTTAGTGTTAGTTTACAACATTTATGTTCACAACAGAAATTAGTTATCCAATGACTATCATACCCAAATTTCTTTTAGTGTAATTCATACAAGATCCCTTACGTACAATTATTATGTGCAGTATTTCGATTCACACAATCCGCCAACTCCTTGGCCTAGGATATATAGGGGTTTCTTATAAACCCTTATCTTGTTTAGTTTTGTTAACTATTCTTTGGATGATATTAGTTTTAACCATCTGTACTACTCTTAAGTACACACCTTATAGAAAGAATTTACCTCAACTTCACTCATCATTAATCGTGCTTTGTCCAACAAAATTCGATTACTCTTTATCAATACATAATTATGTATTATATGAAGGAGTTACCTTTGAGGATGAATTTTTATTCATATTAGGTACATACAAAACTCATTCCAATATGCTCACCCATTCGATCAAATCAAATCATTTATGTTGCATATTATATTATTATTTCTGTTTTATATTCTATGAGCTTATTATAGATTTATACATGTGCATCAAATACGCATGCCCGTGTCTACGATAACTCATCTGTGAATATAATGAAGTATGTGGAACCTTTTAGTATCAATAGACTTACGATTGCATACATCCATATGCATCAATCCAAAGAGTTCGTCAAGTCTTATGACACTCCCACTAAATGAGTTCATAGCCCTTAATTATTTGAGAGGTAATTAACTAGTATCGGATGATTCATAATCATATGATAAAAATTATTTCTCAAAACTACGGCTTAGTCTATAATTCCAAAATAATTGTAAATAATTTTAGATGCTTTAGTATTTTCCAATGCATCACATTTGTTACGAAAAAAATACCATATTATAGTTTTATTTCATAAGGAAATACATAATATTCACACTAAAATACAGTTATGTCTATTTTTTAACTGACACTGAAAATAGTCATTATTTCATAAATAATGTATGGTATGTTTTAAGAAAACAATTTCCGTAACTTGACGCAATCATTAAGTGCTACATGGCATGCTCCATTATTTCTGCCATGCTATAATAGCGTACTAAATTCAGAGGTCTATTATTCACTTAATATAGATTATTTATTTCATATACTACTGTTTACCGTGGAGAGTTTTTAGATCAAATATCTTGAACTCAAAGAAATAATTTCATAGAAAACAATTTTCTATATGAAAATACGTTTCGAAATCAAAATCATAATTTTCATTTCCTCGTACCATAAATCCAATACTCTTGTGCACTCGTTTTTCTTTCAAAATGGTCGAACCATTTGAAAGAAAACCATTACTATAATATCATAAAGAACACTTTGAAAAAGCGCATTCGATTATCCTTTAACATTTAAGGACATCAAATATGTTGCACTTTACGTAAACTGATCAACAATTAACATTTCAACGATCGAGTTAATCTATCTTGTAGTTTTGGTCTAGTGTTACATTTAACACAATACGATCTTTGTGACGACTAGGGATTTTCGACCCATGAAAATCAACATTTATACGTTCACTGTATAGAATGCCAAGCAATCGAGTGCCGGAAATACCAGATCATTAGGAGTTAAGAAGAAAAGAGATAGAAGAAAAACAGAAATAACAACAGCACAAAATCTTAAAATCACAGTGGAACAAAATATAATATCAGATTTTTATACAAAAGAATATGCAACTGTCAATATACATAAAATTTATCAGAGTAAAACCATCAACATAGAAATCTGGACATTTATATTAACTTGTCCTCAAAAGTGCTGAGTATACAACCTACAATACACGGCAGAATATAATCAAGTACGTGTAATACGTCTCTGCCATCCAGCTCGTCTCCTGAGCTCCAAAACATCCTACCTGAATCTGTAATACTCGATCTGACCCGAGCATTACAATAAAGTAACACCCGAGTCAGTCTGGAAAACCAGCATGAGTAAACACACTTAATTTGAATTACTTAAGTTATCAAATCCTTCGAAAACAAGGGTATCTCGTAAGACCGCATCACACATAAACACGACTGGTTTTTCCATTACGATAACCAATTTTTTTTATAGAATATCCAGTGATATTATAATAGTGTCTAAGTATAAGTACTGATTAAAATAGCTGAAATTGTTACATTAACTAAAACCCAGTATACTAGGCTCTACAATCAAACTGTTAAGGTTCGTGGTGGTTATTGGATCGAAATGGTTTTCGGATAACCCTGATATTCGATCCCGGTCTCTTCGAATCCATTTTTTACAAGCCAAGTCGTTTAGATAACAATTTCACAATCAGGGTGTCAATATTCACATATGGAAATTCATTCCATATGTTACTTTATCATAACCAGTCCAACGAAATTTATTTGCTTGTAATCATTCCATTTTTCTGAATTCGGAATAGTGATCAGTACCAGTCGATTTACTTCTAATAGAACATGACAAAGTTTTATTCTAACTTCTTTAATTTATTTGGCAACTTAATGGCAGAGTCAATAGATAATTGAAATCAATATTCAAGAAAAATATCAGTCCACATGGATCGTTATCTCAGTTAATAATAACTATTAAATCAGTTTACAGCATCAGAACTGAATGAGTTTTCAATTACTGAGTCGAGTTATTTTTAAATCCAGATTTATTTGCTGACCAAAGAAATTAAATTAAATAATTTATTTTTAGTTAATTGAAGTTAAACAATCCATTTAACAACGAATCGATTAATTAACATAATTTATCGAATAAGAAATTTCTTATTCGATCACCTTAAATATTATAAATCATTAAATTTTATATTGCAGAAAAATTACTGATATTGGTTCAGATGGAAATATTCGACAATAGTAACTCGACGTAAAAAATCTGCTCGTCGATTTTATTTGGAACGAAGGAGAAAATTGTTTTAAAGTTTAGAGATTTTAATAAAATAGTTATTTAAATTCCTTTCTTTTTTTCTTTTATTTTTATAACCAAGCCTAAAAATATACACGGCCCATCCAAACTACCCGACCCAATTCCTTTCTTCTTCTCCTCTCTGTTACTTTTCCTTCCTCTCATACTCGTGCATGAAACCGTGCCCAAAAGCGTGCACGTACACATCACCCACGACCGACCTTCACGACCGCTAACCATCCACCTGAACCTTGGCAAACTCCCTCGTTTGAAAATTCGAACCCGAACCTAAATACTAGAAAACAACCATGCGCCACCAAAATGCTTCGCCCCATCACCAGCGACCCCCATCCACCACAAGGGTTTGCCCAAAGCTTCGCCACATCATCCGCCATATTTTACCCCAAAACTGCACACCTCCTTCTTCCCCTTCTCTTCGTCATTGCCACGTAACAGAGACCACAACCAACCACACCTAAAAACCCTAAAACCGGCTCGACTCGCCTTTATGGCCCACTAAAAATTGTCGTGTCATTTTTCTTAGGTTTGCCATCATCCAAGCGTCCTCCACGCCAACCCCTTCGCCACGAAATCAAGCATATCGCCTGAATTTTGCATCTTCCCCAATTTCGTTCATCTCCCCTTATCTACCTCCACAACACATGAAAAATCTTCACACCATTCTTAAAAATCATGATTTCCAACAACAAACACAACTCCATGTATTAAATTATGAAAGTTGAATTTTGACCAAAACCTTTCCACTCACTGTAATTTGAAATTTTCTTCCTCTATGCTTGATGAAATTGCATGAAATAAATTTTATTATGTTCTATACTTAAAAACAAATAACTTTTGTTTTGGAATCATGTTTTAAAACAAATTGGATAATGAGATATGGATTTTTGAAGTTGAAGGCTTCACTGTTTTATCAAACAAAACAAGAACAGGGAGCCTATAAGGAAGAAGTACAGTGATTATTTGCGTGCAGGTGGGATTTATCCATGACTAAACGCATATACATACACATATCCACAACATATATATACTCGATACAAAACAAAAATTCGACAAAGACCACAGTTGTATGTATGTATGTATATATATATATATATATATGTGTGTGTTAACTAGTAAACAAACTCAGGTTGTTTTACTCACTGTTAATAATGGATGAACAACTGCTGCTCTGTATTTTTCTCTCTGATCAACCATCTTCTTCTTAAATTTTGAATGGCAGATTTCTTCTTGTTTTTTCTTGTATGTGAACAAATGAACCAGGCAAGGCCATATATATAAATATAAGGGGAAAGTAGTTCAGTGAACATAGGGTGGTTGTGTTTGTTACAGACCTCAAATCTTTCATGTTTATTTTATTTCTTTTCTTTTGTTTTAATGGCTGATTTGATATTATGGGATGATTTGATATTTTGTGATTTGATTCATTATGAGGCTTGATTTAATGTTTTGGGGGCTTGTCTTTGAAATTGCCATCATGATGTTTTACTATGTATATATATATATACATGCATATATGTATAGATATATACACTTACATGCACAAATTCTCACCATATATATATATAATTACATATACTTATTTTATATAACATATATGCATACACATATACTTATATATTTTGTTATATATATATATATATATACACACAAATTTTCCTATATATAGATATTTATATTCCCATATGCACTATACCTTATAACATATACCCATATGTGTAAAATCATACGTTTTGAAATTTGCCATTATGAAGTTTATTCATTCATGTACATATATTTATTTACATATACAATATTTTTTTTATAAACACGTATACATGCCTACAAACTTATATATATAATTTTGTCATTAAAATGAATATATAGATATTTTATCACAAGTTTGAAATGGTGAATTTTACATATATGTTTTTTTTTCTTATTCAGAAATTTACATTTTAAATTTTAATATAGTCCAATCAATTTATAGATTCAGATTTTTCAATTATCAGAAAATTTATCTATTTGACTTATAAAAATTATTATTTCAATAATTAAAATTAGTTAATTTTCCCAATATCAGATGGCTAAAAATCCGGGTCGTTACAATCTTTATTGTAACAAATCAAATCGAATACTTGATCTCAAGTATAGTTTATTTGTTTACTATGAATGAACTAATTTCATTGAGATATCATATATTACGAATAGTGACCATTCACCATATAATACCTATATGAGATGGTATATGGATCAAATTTCCATAGCCTTGTATTGCTTTTGAGTTCGAAACCATAAAATGCAATACACGGTCTTGACCAAATAAACAAATAGGCGACCAAATTACGAACATATTAAGTAATTATAAAATTAGGCACTTGTAAAGGTGTAGAAAACATTAACATGCAAGAAGTATTTAATGGTAAATGTGTGTGTGTGTGTGTGTGTATTAAATTTTTATTTGTCAATCTTCAATTCATTTCAATTTGTATATTTTAATTGATAAACATCTTATCAATCGTATTAAAGCATAACTTTATCAATGTAGATTATTATAACATTATATAGCATATATATTTACAATATTAGAAATGTTAAATGTTATAATTTCTTTTTTCTAATAAGGCCCCTACTAGCCTTTTATGTTTTTCCAAACCCTAAGACGAAACGTAGAAGTATTTTGACTTCACTTGTGGGTGCTAGGAGCCGTCTTTCTTGGGATTTTGATATTGAGTTTGCTCAACAAGTCATAGCCCCACAAACGATGGATAACTCCTTATCAGTTATATCATGTATAACTCCTAACTCATGGTTCCTTTTCCTAATCTCATTTCAAACTTGAGTTTGCTCAACAAATTGAAAAATATTATTTACTCGTATCTACCATCTTGTGATGGTCTAAGTATAGTATATGTACCCTAAGTTTGCTCAACAAATACATATAGTTATCTTACCCCGTCTAGTCAATATATTAATAATACTACACATAACATCTCTAGCTTGAGTTTGCTCAACAACTAGAGAGTATCCAAGTAATTTATTAATATATAAATGGTAAAGGATGACATTAAATTAAAAATTCATAATCTATAACATTATTCTCGAGTGAAATTGACTTATGAAATAATGTATTTATTATAAAATACCCTTGTAACTCAAGTGTCGGATACATCTGAAATCATGGTATCCGTACAATACATATGTATTTATCCGTTAAGGCTATTTGGATTTCTTAATGTTCCACCTTTGGTTTATACATTCATATTATACAGGTTTAATTATTATATAACTTTTATATTTAATTAACTTATATAATAATTTTATGTATAACATTAAATTAAATAAATATTATTTGATTAATTTTAATTAATTAACTCTTTAATTAATTATATATTTTTCCAATATAACATTTATGTCGAATATTTATATATATACCATAACCTTTATAGTATAACACATATATCATATATATGTATGTATGTATGTATGTATGTATTTTTATTTAATTAAATAACCTTAATTAATTTAATTAATTAACATTTAATTAATTTATTTAATTAAAAAAATTAATTGAATAATATTAATTTAAAAAAATTGTTTTACATACATGTATACTTATGAAATCATAATAGTTGAAAACAACATAACATATATTGATATATATATATATAATGCATGCATATAAGTATTAATTAATTAACTTATTTAATTAATTTATTTTAATCTTATTAATAAATTTTAAATTTTGAAATTAATATTTACATATTTCCAAACATTTTGAAAATTTCATTATCATTTCAAACGTTTAAAAAATTTAGGTTATATTATAACTTTTATAATAAACATGTTTCATTTTAAATTTAACCTTTAAATTTAAAATATATTCTTTAATTTTTAAAACATTTTGAAAATTAGCCCAAAGCCCAATTTAAATTGGGTCTTTTCTATGAGGTGCAACCTTTGGGCTCACTTCACTTTTAAAGTCAGGTTGGTAACCGGGTAGGACAGGGTACTTGATTACCCAATTCCAATCCTAGACAATACCTTCTTAGATACCGTACTAAGTGGGTATGCTTAATTAGTTAGCCCTAACATGACTAATTTAGACCACATAAATTATTGGGCTCTAATACCATTGAACGAACTAGGCTAGCCCGCAGTGGAGCTAAACGGTAAATTTCAAAAAAAATTCCTTTATAGGATCTTCAATGGGCCTATGAAGTCTAAATTCATTTAGAACTTCTCTAAGTCTCTTTTAAATAAAATTAATATTTTATTTTATTTCATAAGTGAAAGGAGTTTTAAATTTGACTTCAAATATATAATAATGAATGTATTAAATACATTCATGTGTGTATACTACTGGTGCAACATATAAGTACTGTAACGAACCGGATTTTCGACCCATGAAAAATCGACACTAATATGTCCATTGTATCACATACCGAACATTCAAGTGCCGGAAATACCAATTTGTTAGGGTGAAAGAAGAAGGTAGAAGATAGAAGAAACTAAACAACACAAAATCTCACAACGCAGCGAATAATATATAATACAACAATGATATTTACAAAAAGAAAACATCTTTATTTATATCTACAACATCATATTACACTAGACTTAACTTAAATTTGGACAGTTATAGAAACCTATCCTTATATTGACAAACATACAAACTCTATAATACAGCGGAAGAAAAATATACGTGTATACGTCTTGACCATCCAGCTCCTCTTCAACTCCAAAGTATCTAGCTAAACCTGGGAAAACATGCTCGGTCTAACCCGAGCAATACATGGAATAATTCCTGGGTTAGTTTGGTAAACCAGCGTGAGTAAAACTTGATAACAAGTAACAACCAAACTGATTCCTACATTTGAAATTTTTTCAAACAAATGGTATCTTGTAAGACCACACCGCACATAAAAGCGGATTGGTTTTTACCTTACGATAACCAAAACATTTTATATCAAAATCTAGTGATATTATCATAGTGTCTAGGTTAAAGTAAATAGATAAAATAGCTGAAATGCTTGCATCTCACATTCCAACATACTAGGCTCTCCAATCGAAAACGTAAGGCACGTATTAGAGATTGGATCCCAACAATGGCAAGGTAAGGGACTACCTTCCGATGATACACCTCTAGAAAATGCACTGATGCTAACACGGAGCTGACTGCCCCTTTAACATGACAGACCGGATTACCTCAACCCCTTGACACTGAGGCCTTATACTACCATGGTGTTTGTGCGCAAACCAACTCTGAAAGGGACATCTAGAATGGGGTGACCGCTCGTAATGGTAGCTAACCACATAGCTCTGCTGCATGCCCTGTTTTTTCCATTCCTCTCGGTTGTGAGGCTTGAGGCTACGTTTTACCTTTCTGAATAGCAATCCATCTTGGAATGCTAACACTACCCTCCAGGCGTTAATGCAATGCTAGCATTCATCCATACAAGTTCATCCATACAAGTTTGTTCTAGATCTGAACGAAACCGAAAGGACTAACTCTATTACAACCATTTGGAATCACCCTCAGGATTAGTAGTAGTAGCCCTTGCACTTCAAAGAGCACCATCTTCAATCATCATCAAGATGACTTCCACTCAAACATACATGTTGGTTCAGAGTGGTTTTCGGATATAGATCCGATCCCGGTCTCTCCGTATCAACACCGGTAAATTCCCGTTGACTCATTCCCAGTTCTTTTGGAAGTAAGAATTCAAGAACTTATCGAGGAACTCGAATTTACATTCATACTTCCTAAGTCAAATTTGGTGAAACTTGATAGTCGGTTATTTAACTATCAAATAAACATACATCCAATCATGGTTTAATTTCCATATGGGATCTTTTAAGCCTTTATTAATTAAACTTTAATTAATAAAATCACTTTATAAAACCTGATCAAAAGATCTTTTCAAACCCTATTTCCAAACCTCTTTCATTCCTTTTTACATGAAAAAAACAATATAAGTATTTACTAAACATTTTGGAAATTCCATTTCCTTAAAATTCCGTATTAAATGGCCAAACAATTCCCTTTCAAAAACATCACCTCCTATAAAACACATTTACTTGTTCCTTATATAAATTCTTTTTATAAGTTCACTTCACATTTCAAACCACTTAAAAGTTTTCAAATTAGATTTAAAACTTCTTTCAAAAATATCTAAATTGATTTATAAAATTGTAACAACCCGAAATTTAACTCATAATAATTAATTAGTTAATTAATGAAATAATAAAATAACTTTGTGAAATTATCAGAATTGAGCCACGAGATGTGCACCATTGTGTTCGTGGTAATTTCCTGGCCAATTTCCATATATAGAACGTCAGAATCCGAGTTAATATGAGCGAGATACAAAGAAAAAAAGAATCAACGAAAAAACTATATAAATGCAGGGAGGTCGACCTAGAGGTCGACCATCCCAAGGCCTAGGTTGACTAGCCAGTCGACCTGGCTTCAAGGGCAGTCGACCTGTAGGTCGACCAGCCTACGAATGGGAAGCGAAGGAAATTTCCTTCATTCCTGTTGGTTCCAACAAGTTTTTTACACGTTGTTTTCGTCATTTTGGCTCATCTGAACCCTCCGTGCTACCATCCGACGACTCCCATTCAGCCTATGACTTGGTTGCATCCTATTCAATCTCCAAATCCAATGATCTGAGATCCACTTCTACCCCAATAAATAAGACCTTAGGCCTAACACCTTTTCTCATTCTATATTTTCTCCACTTGGGTTCACCTTTTCAGGAAGGACCCTAAAAGGAATAATTTTCCAAGGAGAGAATCTTTTTAATAAAAATATTTTAATACCCTCAAGTGGATCTGGGAAGACCAAAAGGAAAGAGCTTAGGACTATAGGTGGGTGATTGTAATTATTTAGATTTTTAAGCAATCTAAAATAATAGGGTTTCCAATAGTTGTAGTTTTTCTACGATTTTAGAAATACCTTTTTATCAGTTATTTTCAGTTTTAGATTTATTTTTAGTCTATTTCTTTTTAGCTATTCTTTTCAGTTATTTGTAGCTAATTTCTATTAATTATAGCTTTTCCATTTAATTACAATTATTTACAGTATTTTAAATTTATTTACTATTATTTATGCGTTATTTACATCTTTTTCATACGCTTTGGATTTTCTTTTATTTTCAGTTTTCTTTTGTTTCTCTCTCTTCTTCGCATATGGATTAGAATGTATTAAACGCGAGTATGGATTAAAATTATAAGAATACTGAAATAACAGATGATAAGATGTAAATTGTAAAGACTGTAATAAAAATGGAATTAAGACTGGAATTGAGCCTAATTATGATATTAATGTTAGAATTGGACTAATTAAAGATAATTGGCCTAGTTATAACATAGAATTATAACTAAAAAGAGTATAAGATAAAAAAAGGCTTATTTTCACACCTAGACCTTGGGTTAAGTAATAAGCATGATTACAATGTAGGTTATAATAAGAAAACAAAACGGAATGAGGCTTATTTTAAGACTTAGAATAAATTAATAAGCACAAATAGTAAGAACAATAATAAAGGCTTATTTGAGTAATTTATCTAAGTTAATAAGCAAAGAAGTAATTAAGACCTATACCAAAGCATTCCCTTATTATTTCTATAGAAACGGTGTTTCACATAATCCTGAAGTGAGACGAGGGGCACGCTTATGCTAATAATGGTAGTAATTGGTCAATAAGTAGAAGTCCAAATCATGGGGATTTGGGCAAAGGGCGGAACTAGATATTGTTTGGATGACGGGCCAGTACTAACAGCATTTCCCCTATTTATATGGACACGGTGTTTCACATAATCCTGAAGTGAGATGAGGGGCACGCTTATTCTATAGCTTAAGGTAATAAGAAGACCCAATGGGTGGAACAATAGGTAACGTGAGCTTAGTGGTGGTCATGCGTGCGACTTCCAGTGATGGCTCATAAATCGTTATGAGTTCCAAGCGCTTAGTATGTGTGTCTTTCGTAGACACCGTTGCCTTCTGTGTAGGGAGCTATATAACGTCTAGTCAACAGTAAATACTTATATAATGTTTTTAGAAATGTCCAAAATAAATTCATGGTGGTATTCGTGGACGACATTTTGGTGTCTTCCAAGAGTATAGAGGAGGTTCTTCTTACACCTCGCATTCTTCAGTTAAAAGCAAAGTTCTTGAAGTATCACTTTTGGCATAAGGAAGCGTGTTGCTTGGGGCATAGAGAAGGTCTACACATGGAAAGAGTTTGAGAAACGATTTTGTACATTTAGGTTCAGATTGTGAAAATCCATAGAGAGGTAGGCAAAGATTGGAGATGTACTATAGATTCAGTTGATAGGAAAAGAAGAAAGCCCATGTGTAGAAAATTGCAGAAATTATAATTGTTTCATATAGTAGATTTAACGGTAGCACCTTAGAATAAATATGAGTATAGGAATAAAAGACTTTAAGTAAGGAAATGAGATTTCCAAGGTTTAGAAATGATACTCATAGGGTGGTAAGTAGGAAAATCCAATTTATGCCTGACCTAATAAAATGAAATTATTAGAATTGAAAAGAAGAATTGTCAATATTTTTAAAAGTAAATACTGGGTTTTTGGGAATATGGTAAGAAATTTAAATTGGTTTTTATATGATATAAATTTTGTTAAAAGTGAAATTCTTTTTGAAGAATTACAGAACATATATAGTTCACTAGTTTCTTTGTAAGTAAACAAAAATTTTAAATATAAAAACCTAAAAAGTATTAATTATCGGAAACGTAGATTACAACATTTACTGTTGTAATAGATGTTTTCATGAAAATAAAGGGAGCATAGACTATAACGCTACCGTTATAGTAAGTAACTCCCAAAGGAAATGTTTTACTTAATATGTAAAGTTTATTAGTATTTATTTTTAATTAAATTCATACACTAGTATTTTTTTGGGTTGTAGTAACAGTGTTTTACGCAACATTGGTTTTAAACCCAAATAAAAATGAACTTTAAAAGAGAATTTATAAGAGTAGAAATGAAAGTGATTTGTAAAATACACTTATTATTTAAATAAGTAGACGAAAATGTTTTCTGGCTATGGATATATTAAAACAGTTTTAAAAATGAGTTTTTCTGAAAACAAAAGAGTAAGTTAGATATTAGAAGATGTCTATCATAAGAGAATATAAATTAAACATACTTTAATCTATTGGAATGAAAAGAGTAATGCTATAATTTTCTATGAAACAAATAAAAAAGTTTTGTGCGGGTTACAAGGAATTCATGAAAGAGATATATAAGGTATGGGAGCATCATATTTTGTATAGCCTATATCGAAAAATATAAAACAAGTTCCTTGTAATTTTACATAAACATGAAGTCCTCTTTTAAAAGGTTCATAGAAGATTTTAGCGTTAATAATTTCTCATAGAAGAAAGTAGTTCCAATACGTTAAGGTATGAGACCGTTAGGTGTAATAAGAAGATGTTTTGAAAACACATAAGGATATCTTAAAGATATTCTAAAAGAAAATAGTTTGGTGAAAAAGTAAACAAGTGTTTGGAAAACTTCATAAAAGTAAAATTTGAAAATTTAAATTTTTATAGAAAACTAAAAAGGTCTTTAAAAGAAAACGAGGAATAAGTTTTGGACTTAGAATTTGAAAGCTTTTCCCTCTAGGTTTGGGAAAATAATGTGAATTCAAAAGGCTGTGAAGATGTAAGGCTAGAAAGATAACATTTTAAGTAACCTAGTATTTTTGAATTTAATAGAAACATAAAGGTAACACTTTTAAAGACAAAGATTTTGGGATATGATGTTTTAAAAATTTAGAAATCTTAATTTTTAAAATGGAACTACAAACAACAAACCAAACTCCTAAATCTGAAGTAGATAGGAATCATTTCCTAGGTGTAACGGAAAAGGTGTGAGGCTACAAAGGAGACAGCAGTAATTACTTTTGGAAGTAATAATAGAGTTTCCCGTAAAGCATATAGGGCACTAGTGAGAACTTAGGAATATTGATTCATGTGAGTAGGCTAAAGAAGAACAATAAAGTGAAATTAGTAAGATTGTAAGGCATACATGGTTAAGGACGTGTATTTTTGATTTTGAAGAAACTTGGGAAAAGCATCTTCCATTAGTGGAATTCTCACATGATAGTAGTTTTCAAGCTAGCATTAGAGTGGCACCTTTCGAAGCTCTTTATCGAAGACCGCGTAAGTCGCTTTCGTATTTGATAGAGTCTACAGAGGTTGAAAAGACTTCGGAGAAGACTAAATTTGATTTGGAGAAAATTCGTATCTTATATCCGCATTTCTTTGATAGTAATTTTTCGAATTTTCTATTTTCTATCTTTAGTTTTGAATAGGTTCTTTCCTTTATTATCCTTCGGGAGGGTAGAACTTAGGAGTTAACCTATGGATGGTAGGATTTGATGTAAACATGTTATTAGAACATGTTATGGATGATGTATGCAAGTGGTTGTAAGTGTTTGCTAGTGGATGCTAATGGACGCAGATACTTACACTAGGCACTATTATCTCTTAGGGATCGGCCTAACTAGGACACTAGAGCATATGCATATGGATGTGTGCGCATTTGCATTTTTATTTTCATGGTTGCTATAGATGGATGTTTATCACATGGTTGTTGCATTTGGATGATGATTGAAGCACGCATATAGAACTATCAGTTATCATTAGGAATTTTTGCATTCATTTGGATACATAGCACATATATGATTGCATAAAAGGAGGTCAACTGAATCAGTGGACTGCCTAATCTTTTGTATTAGTTAGGGACATTAACACTACACTAATCACATAAGTATCATAAATTGCATTAGAAAAACTTAAGGACAATGGATGAATGGATGATGGTCGAGTAGTTGGTTGTAGAACTTGGACGAAAACATTAGTTCATTCTTTTATCCTTAGAGATTTCGGGGACGAAATCCCTTAAGGAGGGGAGAATGTAACAACCCAAAATTTAACCCATAATAATTAATTAGTTAATTAATGAAATAATAAAATAACTTTGTGAAATTATCATAATTGAGCCACGGAAGTTGCACCATTGTGTCCGTGGTAATTTTTTGGTCAATTTCCATATATAGAACGTCAGAATTCGAGTTAATATGAGCGAGATACAAAGCAAATAAGAATCAATGAAGAAAAAAAATATGTAGGGAGGTCAACCTAAGGTCGACCATTACAAGGCCTAGGTTGACCGGCCGGTCGATCTGGCTTCAAAGGCGGTCGATCTATAGGTCGACTCACCTATGAATGGGAAGCAAAGGAAATTTCCTTCGTTTCCGTTGGTTCCAGCAAGTTTTTTACACGTTGTTTTCGTCATTTTGGCTCATCTGGTCCCTCCATGCTACCATCCGACGGCTCCCATTCAGCCTATGACGTGGTTGAATCCTATTCAATCTCCAAATTCAACGGTCTGAGATCCACTTCTACCCCTATAAATAAGACCCTAGGCCTAACACTTTTTCTCATTCTAGATTTTCTCTGCTTGGGTTCACCTTTTAAGGAAGGACCCTAAAAGGAATAATTTTCCAAGGAGAGAATCTTTTAATAAAAATATTTTAATACCCTCAAGTGGATTCAGGACGACCAAAAGGGAAGATCTTAGGACCACAGGTGCGTGATTGTAATTATTTAGATTTTTAAGCAATATAAAATAATAAGGTTTCCAATAGTTGTAGTTTTTCTACGATTTTGGAAATACCTTTTTATCGGTTATTTTCAGGTTTAGATTTATTTTCAGTCTATTTCTTTTTTGCTATTCTTTTCAGTTATTTGTAGCTAATTTCTGTTAATTATAGCTTTTCTGTTTAATTACAGTTATTTACAGTATTTTAAATTTATTTACTGTTATTTACATCTTTTCATACCCTTTGGATTTTCTTCTATTTTCAGTTTTCTTTTGTTTCTCCTTCTTCTTCACGTATGGATTAGAACAGATTAAACCCAAGTATGTATTAAAATTATAAGAATATTAAAATAACGGAAGATAAGATGTAAATTGTAAAAACAGTAATAAAAATGGAATTAAGACTGAAATTGAGCCTAATTATGATATTAATGTTAGAATTGGACTAATTAAAGATAACTGGCCTAGTTATAACATAGAATTATAACTAAAAAGAGTATAAGATAAAATAGGCTTATTTTCACACTTAGACCTTGGATTAAGTAATAAGCATGATTATAACGTAGGTTATAATAAGAAAACAGAACATAATGAGGCTTATTTTAAGACTTAGAATAAATTAATAAGCATAGATAGTAAGAACAATAATAAAGGCTTATTTGAATAATTTATCTAGGTTAATAAGCAAAGAAGTAAAGTAGGACCTATACCAAATAGCATTCCCCTATTATTTCTATAGACGCGGTGTTTCACATAATCCTGAAGTGAGACGAGGGGCATGCTTATGCTAATAATGGTAGTAATTGGTCAATAAGTAGAAGTCCAAATCATGGGGATTCGGGCAAAGGGGCGCAACTGGATATTGTTTGGATAACGGGCCAGTACCAACAGCATTTCCCCTATTATTTCTATGGACACGGCGTTTCACATAATCCTGATGTGAGACGAGGGGCACACTTATACTGGAGCTTGAGGTAATAAGAAGACCCAATAGGTGGAACAACAGGTAACGTGAGCTTAGTGGTGGTCACACGTGCGACTTCCAGTGATGGCTCATAAATCGTTATGAGTTCCAAGCACTTAGTATATGTGTCTTTCGTTGACACCATTGCCTTATGTGTAGGGAGCTATATAACATCTAGTCAACAGTAGATACTTTGTGCATCTTTTGTAGACACTATTGTACTTTGTGCATCTTTCATAGATGCATTACCTTATGTGTAGGGAGTTATATAGCGTCTAGTCCACTGTAGATTCTATGGAGTAGCAGGCTTATCAAAGGGTAGAATTAGGATTTCAGCCTTATTAAAATAGGATTGGGAATTTAGCCTAATCAAAGCCGCTATCTAAGACAAGTGCAAACAATCAAATTTATCCAATCGTATTAATTTAGCAATAGTTAAATCGTATTTATTTCCAGCTCTTTCTTTCTTTTTCCTTTATTTCCTTTTATAACTAGAACTGTTGCAAAGTCTTTTATCTTTACTTTGCTTAAATATGCTAGTAATTACTATTATTCACCGGACTTTTAGTCTGACCCACTCCTCTATTTTCCCCTTTGCCCCCCATAGGCAATCAGGGGCAAGGGCGGTAGACTGCAGATTCTTGGAGACTCCTTTGGCAGAGATTCTAACATGTATTACTTTTCTTCATTTCCAGTTTTAGTTCTTTTGTTGTACTGGCACTATTTAAGGGATGTTTTGTACTCTGATTTTATTGAGACTATGTATTTTCAATTTCGCAAGACATGTATGGGTATTTTGACATATGATGTATTTGGTATTTGGTGACTTATTTGGTTTTTAAAGTAATTATGAATTTTTGTTCTAAATAAGTTATTATTTTAATTGTTTCTGCTGTTTTTATCTATTTTTGTCTTGTGAATCTTAGTCTCTGCTAGCTTTAGTTATACCAACAACGCACCACATCTTTTAGTCTGTCCTTTCAAGTATACTAAGGGGTGTGGGGTGTTTCAAAATCTCTTTCTGTTTTTAAAACTATTTAAAAATCTTCCTTCATAATTTCTTTATAGAATCTCATTTATAAAATATCATTTTCAAGATACCTTTGTAAATCACTCTGAGTAAAACTTTTTAATTTAATAAACCCCTTTTTAAAACAAAGATATTATTTAAAAGTAACTTTATAAAATAATAATAAAATTTGAAAATCATTTATAACCTTTAAAAAAATTCATTTAAGAATTAAAGTTAATTCAAAAACATACTTTAATAATTTGAAAAGTGGCTTAGCAATCCCAATGGTACTAATTTAAGTTACCATTTAATTTTAATTCCAATTCACTTAACAGTTATTTACATAGGTCAACATATATGTAAATACAACTCATATCCAAAACAGGGAATAACATGTCAATATAAACTAATTATCATATACATGTCCAAATAACATAATAGCAAGAGGGTGATTTGTCATGCTAAATAGATGTCCAAATAATTCAATCAGTTAATAATAGAACGGGGATTTATTCTGCCAAACACATATCCAAACAATCCAAACAATTACCCTATAATAGAATGGTGTTTTATTCTGCTAATGAACGTCCATACAACACAAACAATCACATTTTAACTTATTCATAGTTGTTTGTCTATTTAATATCATGGACAAGAGATCCTTTGGTTAAAATCAAACCACTTAGAAAGAACCCAACTTAAAACATAACCAATAAAGTTTAAAGTAACTTTTAAAATTTAAATCATAATTTAATATAAATTAAAGCTTAATTAAATCTTAAATAATCAAAATCAAATCATAATTATGTCTTAATTAATTAGAAGTAAATTAATAATTAAACTTTAAACAAATAAGCATTTACTTAAAATTAATCCCTAATTAAGTAATAATTAATCTTTAATTAAATAATAATTAATTGAATAATTCAACTTTAATTAAATAATAATTAAAATAATTAAACTTGATTACATAAAATAATTACCTTATTAACTTAATTAATCATTAATTAATCTTCTTAATAACTTACTTAATTATCACTAATTAGTCACTAATTACTTAGCCTAATTACTGATTAATTAATAAATAATTATCCTTAATTAATAAATAAATTAATTGTTAAAGATACATAATTAACTTATGTGTTGCTAATTATGTTTGAAAATAGGTTTTCAAATCATTTTAGAAAGAAAGTTTAAAGTTAGAAATCAAACTTTTTCAAACTACATCCATAGCGACTATCGCTATGGATGCAATAACTTCGAATTACTTCTCTAATTTACCATCTAAAATTTTAACCTTGCTTTGGATTACTTTTATAAAACATAAAGAAAAGGTTTTTGAAAACCTTAACTCGAGTTAGAATTTTAAAAAAACATTTACTAACTCCAAACTAGTAAATAATTATATTTCTAAAATGGATCTCAAGTCCCTTAACAACTCAAGTTCCTATCTTCCATACCATTCAACCATAATCCAAGCATATATGAAAGATACCAAATCACATCATCATCATATTGTAGTAAAATCACCATATTCATATCCAAACACATCACCTAACCGTCAATCTCAAATCAAATGCTAAACTACAAGTGAGCACATACACAAAACTTGCAAGACATATCATAATCCAAATACAACATCATATATATATATATA
The DNA here is from genome assembly GCA_030737815.1 of Allium fistulosum. NCBI lineage: Eukaryota > Viridiplantae > Streptophyta > Magnoliopsida > Asparagales > Amaryllidaceae > Allium > Allium fistulosum. Next base: position 220,582,758 of record CM060902.1, read on the forward strand.
TATATATATATATATATATATATATATATATATATATATATAAAACCATAAAACCAACAGATATATAAAGCTAAGATCTTTCCCAAAAAGTTAACAATTTACTCATCGAAGGCTATCCAAACTTTCACTGACTTTGTACGACCTAGAACTTTCATTTCTAAGCAAAAAGATGGAGTCTTGAATCCTAAATGTACTAGGTAGGCTAGGCCATGGATGAACAAGGAAGTGAGACATGTTTTGGTAATGTAGAGCGACTTCAGATAAACATCGATACCTCAATAATAAACCCGAAAATAGGTCATTTTGCAACTAAATTTTGAGCTATCTACTCTTGGAATTTCATAAAGCACTCAAAGAGAAAGTTATTGCAATTTATTTTCTCTATCATTTCAATAGATGAATCTCTCATTTTCGATTAGTTTCGAAGAAGTTATAATCAAAAGAAGAAGGGTAATTTTCGGACTTAAAATTTTAGGTGAAAAATTATTGTGCAAAGATTAGGTACCTTGACATAGCTATGATAGAAATTTGAAAAATTGGTCAACTAGAATGTTGTAGCCATTAAAATTTCACACTGTTTCAAAAAAGGAAACCTTTATTTGAGTTAGAAATGAGGAAGAAAAGGTTGGTGGAAAGAGGATGAAAAATGGAGAAACATATGGCTATTTATAGGCAAATTTTCTATGTCATCATTATATCTAGTCACATCACAAATCTTTTATAATATATATATATATATAATTATGTTTAATCACATCACTCTTATATATATAATTTTGTTTAGTCACATCACATTATTTTATATATATATATAATTATTATGTTTAGTCACATCACTTTCTTATATATATATATATAATTTTAATTATTAATTAACTAAGATGTGACAGGAGATAATTATGGTTAATGATTACAAATTCTAAGAAGTGACAATATTTAATATATATATATTTAAAAAAATGTTTATTATTTTTAAAACCATGCCTTGTCACATCACTTACTAATCTAAATTAATATAAGATAATTTATTTCTAAGTGTATTATTATTTAGTTAATGAACTCTTATATATATGTGTATATGGTGCACAAAAGACGAACAACGTTCGCGACAACTTTCTGGTGTCGAAAGGTTGAAATTTCGAAAAACATTCTTTGGTCACATTTTCTATTTTTCTATGAACTATTTAATTTGTTAACCAAATTTTGAAAATGATTTTACCATCATTATTAGTTAATTAAAATGAGTTTATTTTCATTATAAAACCTATATATTGAATATTTAAAATTAGTTAAATATTCACTAATCAAAGCGGTGAAATTTCGGGTCGTTGCATTCTTCCTCCCTTAAAAGAATTTCTTCCCTAAAATTACACCTCGACCTATCCCAAAAAACACTTAACACTATACATCAGTCCATATAATGTACATAGATCATTCTTATACTAAGTCTGATTTGATCATAACTCGAATACATAACTTCACTTCTGAACTAGTATTGCTCACCCGATTCTCTAGTGCGGACTCCGATCAGGCTCCTTGATTTGGAACCTTTGTCCTCCTTACATAATTGTAACTATGATAGAAAACCTTGGTCCCATACTAAGAACCCTCATCAAGTGCTCGCCGTCAAAAGTCGAGTAATAGATCCTTATTCAGAACGGTGCAAACACCTCAAAGTCATATACTCCAATCTTAGATCAAAACTCTATGGAAAGGAGAAATGATTTACGTCCACCCTACGCACTTAATTAATTGGTTCTCCATAATATCAATTAAATTCCCACTAAATCGTTTATGAAAACATTCATAAACAACTCTTTGTTTCAACTTGGATAACACCCCACTATGGCCTAAGAGGATATACCCTTATCTAATTTCACTATTCCATTTTGAAATTATCTCCCTAAGAAAACTCAAGATCCAAATACCTGGCTTTTATTTCAATTTTTTTTTGAAATGAAACTCTATATTTTAATCATATGACATAACATACATATAGCCCGAGTAACTCCAAAATGATACTAAGGAACTGGGTATCACCGAATAGTATCATACTTTCCCTTACCAAGAAGGGTAATACTCAAGAGAAATATTTACCATCCGAACACATCTCTTCCCCAATTTTAAGTTATTTTCGAGCCACTCGAACTAGTTAACTTAAAAATAATTCTGTTTTTATTTCAAAATCTCAGTTTTGAAATAATATTTTTATTCTTCCAACAAATTTTTTATCACCAACTTACTTTGGGTTCGTTCGGGTTAACTTATTTCGATTGTACAATGATAAAGAGAATAATTTACTAAGTGCACTATAAAGTTCGCCTAGGAAAACATCTGATCGTCACTTAAAAGATTATTCTGATTATCACAAAACAATCAAGACTCATTCCCCCTAACTAATCCAAAGAAAATCGCTTTTTAGTTAAATTTTCATTCCCAAAATTTCATACTTGAACCAAAGTTGCTTTCAAATACTATTATTATTTTCAAAACCTTGAAAATCATTTTTCAAAAACACTAGGATTTAGATTCTCAAGTTTTCATCCTAAATTCTTTTTAATTAAAAGACTTATCATATTCAAAGAAAAGTACATAAACATTTACACAATAGTCAATGCTCAATCTGGAGGAGCGTGACTAACCAAACCCTATATGATAATAATAAAATATTATTATCTCCCAACAACATCACCTCATAAATACATATACTATTTTCAAAAAAAATTCTTTTATATATAAAATATACCCAGGGTAAAATTATTTCATTTACCTTAATGTCAACACAATACTGTGTCAGTTGTTCTGGTTCAAGTGTTTATGAATTCCTATCGGTAACGTTGGCCAAATGCACCAACCAGAATTCATATACCACTCAACCAATCAAACAACACAATATAAAACATTTTTATATCACTAACAAATACGCGCTCTTATATACTATACACTCAAACTCATTCTAGGGTATCACTTACTCTATCTCTAATGAGTTTAACCCACCAAAGCCAAGGTTCTTGCTTATCCTTCAGCTCTGATACCAAATGTAATGAACCGGAAAAAGTGGGTTCCGCCTCTTTCTGAAGTACCTTCGAACCTATGCTCCTGCCTCCAACTAAGTCAAAACTTAATGGCTAAGCGGAAACCAATACACAAGGTATCACAAGTGTGGTACGTAGTGGATTGGAAAAAGGGCGGAAGGCGTGGTGTTGAAACCATTGCTTTCGATAGGGGTCGAAACTTTTGTTTTACTTTCAAAAGGTAAGCGCCTGCCTTGCTTTAATAAAAGCTTTCGAAAGAGTCGAAATAAAGGCTTTCGAAAGGGTTCGCTAAAATGGCTTTCGAACGGGGTTGCCGCTTTATGGGTTAAGTGTAGCTTTCGAATGAGACCTTGTGTTTTGAACTAATGCTTTCGAAAAAGAAGGTTCCGACCTAGTCGAGACCTTGCTGCCGTTCTTTTAGCCTTTCGAACATATTGAAGTCATCAATGCTTTCGAAGGGGTAGCTTTGTTTTAAACTTATACTAAGTCACTTCCTAAAAGGCTTTTGAAGGGGTTCAAGGGTTTCGAAGGCAATGGTGTCGAAAGGGGGTTTCGATGTTATCCTTCAATGTTTTACTTAAATGTTCTAAGCTCTCGAATGGATGGTTTCGAAGCCATCAACTTTTCCCCAAATAATATTATATAAAGATTAATAGTTTCCAAAGGGGTACTTTCATATGTATTCACTTAGACCCAATAAGTTATGTTTTAAATTAAACCCAATGGTTTCGAAAGGGGTACTTTCATATGGTTTTGAAGCTATACTTCTATGATTGAATGGTTTCATTTTAATACATTCGAAAGGTTTAGAAAGAAAGGTTTTAAAGTGTTTCGAAAGGCAGGTGCCTAGAGTTTTGAAAAGAAGATTTAAATGCTTTCGATAGGAAGTTTTCTAGTGATTTCGAAAGTAAAGATTAAAGGATTCGAAAGCCTTAGTTTTCAAAACAAATAACCCAATCTCATTTTAAAGGAAAACCATGGCATAATAAAAGAGTTTTGAAATGGTTTAACTATGGAGTTTTTGAAGAAGTTTTCCTTGATTAATAGGTTAAAGGGATTAACCAAGTTTTGTATAAAATGATTTCAAGGATATTAAAGCACAGGTGTTGGTATTATATGTTATTATGTTTACTTCTTCATACATATATATTCACATTGTAATGGACCCATAACTATATTTTGGGGAGAAAAGGGCAGAATAATCAACTAGGTTGACCCAGTAGTGGATATAATTTGAACTAACTCCTTAATGAGTAGAATTACATCCACGGGGTCAGATAGACCTGAATGTAGGAGGCCAAAACAGTGAAGTTGTCAGGTAGACAGGTTCATAGTAAACCTATAAAACTATGATTAGATTGAGTTATTGGCTGGGGCCAATAGGTTTGTAGTGAATCCATGAAAACTATATCTGAATTAAGTTATTGAGAGATGTTAATAGGTTCCTAGTCAACCCATGAAAACTAGGATAAAAGAGAAGTTATTGAAGATACTAATAGGATCAGGGATAACCCATGAAACAATGAAGTTATTGGCAAGGGCCAATAGGTTCTGAGTGATCCCAGGAAAACTGTGAAATCGGACAAGGAATCCATAAGTGTTAAACAGGTTAATAGTCATCCCAAGAAAACTATTAGGTTAATAGTGATCCTAGAAACTATAAAATGAGACAGCTAGTCAAAAATGAATGAGGATGGAAAATCCAAAAATTGATTACTTATTTGCATATCATCATGTTATTCTATATTGCTATGTTTTAACCATTATGGATGCAGGAGCATAGTATATGGTTTTATAAAGTTTTAGGATACTAGTGAGGAGAAAACCCGTTCCGCTAAGCGGCGTGGTCTTACTAGATGTCTAAATGGTTTGAGATGGTAGATTACTATTCATACCAGGCTTTATGTCTCACTCGAAGTATATGTTTTCCCCTTAAACTCTCAGGTACTCGATTGATTTTGAGTAGTTTGAGAGTTGAGGTTTTCAGGTACCTCTTTAAACGAATAAACTTCCAGAGATAAGCTGGAAGCATGATAGCTATTTAGAGATCTTTTCTATTTTGATTCCGTTGTGTTTGTTGTAAAGGAAAAGTAGTATAATTGCCTAGATATATACTTTGATCATCCAATGGGGCATCTTCATATGTCGCTCTTGGCGTATGTTGTAATAAATATATTTTCTCTGAACGTGGTTAACGATTGTGCTCTCTCGGACTAAACTCATTCTAGGGCATTGCTAACCCTATCTCTAATGAGTTGACCCCAACCACGCTTAGGTATTCGCTCAACCATAAGCTCTGATACCAAATGTGATGAACGGGAATTTTCGACTCTCGATACCAAATGTGATGAACGGGAATTTTCGACTCTCGAAAATCGACACTAATACATCCTTGGTATTCACGTGCCGCAAATTCAAGTGCTGGAAACTCGATCTTTAGGGTAAAAAGAAATAAAAATAGAAGATAGAACAAATAGAATCTCACATTGCATTCAAACAACTTATAATTTTACATATGGAAGATTACATACAATCACTCCAAGTGATCTATTAGAGTTATGACATGTACTAACCCAGCAAGGATAGCTATAACGGTCTATCCTTACAAGTGTTGGTAGATACATAATACTGGTACAATGGAATATGATAACTTCTTCAGAAGACCCTAAATGCTTCATGCTCCATCCAGAAATACTCCAAGCTTTCCCAACTACTTGGCTGCCTGGGGAAAATTAGGGCAACCGGAGTTTATTTTTCTTTTCCCTTAAACTCTAGGTTCTCTAATTTTCCCCGGGCAGCCAAGTAGTTAGGAAAGCTTGGAGCATTTTGAGATGGAGCATGGAGCATTTTGGGTCTTCTAAAGAAGTTATCATATTCCGCTGTACCGGTATTATGTATCTACCAGCACTTGTAAAGATAGACTGTTATAACTATCCTCACTGGGTTAGTACATGCCATAACTCTGATAGATCACATGGAGTGATTGTATGTAATCTTCCATATGTAAAATTATAAGTTGTTTGAATGCGATGTGAGATTCTATTTGTTCTATCTTTTATTTTTATTTCTTTTTACCCCTAACGATCGAGTTTCCAGCACTTGAATTTGCGACACGTGAATATCGAGGATGTATTAGTCTCGATTTTCGAGGGTCAAAATTCCCGTTCGTCACATGGCTCAAGGATAATACGGGCTGCCCATAAATAAGTAAAGTAAACCCATCTCAAAGGTAGGGAATAATACTATAACCTGCTCTTCTCCAGTACTCTACGAGTCAAAATAGCTAATATAATGTGTCTGATACATAATGGTGTATCATGGTAAAGGTAACCTAATATTAAAATGCAGTGGTAATATAAATATCATATTATAAACCTATGCTAGAATACATAACAATAATATCAACCAACTACTACACTATGCATTGTTGATCACATAACGATATATGTCAAATGGAGAATACAAATTGATACCCATCATCGCTGATGGATGGAGTTTGTAGTGGACATCAATCATGATTCAGTCACCCCTATCAGATCCAAAATAATTAGTGTAAATACCAAATTGTACTATTGACATCAATTGTAATCCAATGATTCCCTTGGATGGTCCAAAATAAATAGAGGCGGTACCTAATTTTACAATTGACCCCGAGCCGTATCTAGCTTTGATCGAACTCATTTAGGTCTCACCATACCCTTATATTGGTCATAAGTGATTTATGACCTACTTAAGATATTTGGAAACTATTTGGATTTTACCGTACCCTAACATTGAGCATAAGTGATAAACTATCCACTCATATATGGTTGTCATCAAAAATGTTATATCCCTCTTCTTAGTCATTATGGATTTCTCAACTAACTTGTATATGTCTCTATCAAAAAGAAAATGATGGGTGTGTACCGTCTAATAAGCTATCAGGAACAGCAAAAGAGGACTAATGTCGTGTAGACATATACATAAAGATATACATCACGTAATCATATAATCCTACTATGAACAAAGACCACTATATCATCATCATCTATTATTCGTATGGTCGCTACTAAAAGACCAATAACATATATGGCCACTAATATAAGGCCAATATTAGGAACAATCATAAATATAAGACCGATACCAATCATCAAAACATCTCTACACCAAGGTCGAACCAAAAGGCACGCACTAACTTCGCTCAATCATACATGCTTCTCGAAGGTGCTTGGGCAACCAATCAGTATACCAACCACATATTCGATCATTATTTGTCACATAAACATTAATTAAATTAGCATTCGGATCTCAAGCTTCGCTTTGCATTCTACTCTCTCGAGTAGGGCAAAGTGATTCTGAAGTCATGCCAAAGCCTTGCATCGAATCGCATCAGAAATTGAGGAAACTTCCCCATGTCCTTACACACACCCTGGGCTTACTGGCTAGGCATGTACTCCATCGTCGCATTGGTGGTATAGCCACCGGTGAAACCATGTTAGCCTGCACCAGGTAGTAAGTCTAGGAAGGTACCTCCTGCGCCACAACAACCACCGAATCGCATGTTGTTTCCTCTGTCGCTTCACCTGATGAGTTGCCTTGCTCCTTTAATCAGCTTTCACCACATCGGGCCTCTTCCGAAGTTTATTGGTTGTTATTTTGGAAGTGGTTTCTTATGTATTCGAAAATTGATTTCGATAAGAAATCCACTCTTTTACGTGGAGAGTTTCGCGAGATGATTTCAACAACCTAGCCTCCGTTAACATACCAAAATGAACTCTACCAATCCTCTCATCTCATGTGGTGCTCACACTTGTGTCGATGCAACTACTTGTGCATGCATGTGCACACATGTAAACAATAACATGCAAAAGCTTTACAAATTGCATTTCAAGCCTCATCAGAGCGATTCCTCGACCCAGTATTCTCTCACGCAACTTAGCGCACCTGATAGTCGTTATGGCTACATTAAATTGCTCTTAACTTACTTATATAAATATATGGATTTTCCCATACACATATATAATTAATAACACAATTATATTTATAATCACACATAACCGTTATCAACAATTCCATACACTACATGAATTGTATTTATTATTATATAACTTCAAATACACGTATACGTATGCTTACCCATATACATAGACATACATGTATATTTAGATAAACAATTTGATTATTTTAAAAATCAAATATTACCTTTATTTATCAAATCTTTCTATAGAAGCTCGTTATCTTCTACTATTTTATAAAATCATTCCATTATTTTATGAAATAAAATAGTAGCTTAAAAATCATTTAAAGCCTTCATAATACTTAGTTTCTTCATAAAAATTAGGTATTCATCTCATAATTATTTTATAAAACCTTATAACCATTTTATAAAATAATTCCTTCATTCTCTTTTATAAAATCTCATACTTATGTGAAATCTGACTTTTATACTATTTTATAAAATTTCATTCTATTTTACAAATTATATCATTTATACTGTTTTATAAAATCTCTCTTTATCTGAAAAAAAAATCACATTTATGTTATTTTATAAAATCTCATACTTTTATAAAATACCTCTTTTATACTATCTTATAAAATCTCATTCTATTTTATAAAATATGTCATTGCTATTTCATAAAATCTCATACTTTTATAAAATATCTCTTTTATAATTTTTTTAAAATATCTCATACTATTTGTTACCTGGATGTTTGACCCGGTTACAGGATGATGATCATATAGGCTTTTGTGTCAATCTGGGTGGTTCGGCCCAAAATAAGAAGATTGAATGTCGCTCGGCTTAGGATGGAAGTGCACCGTTCATCCTAGGCGCGTCGTTCGGTACGCAAGTGCCGTTCTGCCTAAGTCCATCGCTCGGCACTCTCTGCTCAAACGCCATCGCCCAGCATCCTTCGTTCGAACATCATTGCTCGACTACCTCCATTCGGCCTGAATATGTGGTTCGGCCTATGCTGCTAAGCGACCATCGCTCGGCATGACCTCGTTTTGAGTCAACTACCCAAATTTCATTGATCAGTCAATTACCGCTCGGTGTAGAATTGTTCCAGCCTTAGAAGCGCAAACACCTCAGCCATCGCCGCTCGGCATCTATCGTTCGGCCAATACCATTCAGCATCCTTTTTTTGGCAGCATCATTTGGCAAAGTCGCTCGACAAGGTCGCTCGGCAGCTGCCGTTCGGCATCCCTGGCTCGATGCGCAGAAGTCACTTACTACGGGCCGAAGTATTTTGCTCTTGGGCTCGTGAAGGAAATCCAACCTATCTTCGCCTATAAATAGAGGGGCAGGGGCACAGTGAAAAGGGACCTTTTTTGGGAACTCCGGGGAGACTCTGCCATTTTCAAGACTCACTTATTTTCTGTTCAAACTTGTATTCAAGTTGTTGGTGTATGGATTGTATCTGTATTAAATTATTTGAAAAAGCAATAAAGATTAAACTCAAAGTGGACGTAGGCAGTTACGCCGAACCACTATAATTCTGGTGTTCCCGTTTTTTGCATTTAGTTTTGCATACATTCCTCTATTTTAATTTTCTATCTTCATTAATCTCTCTACACAAATCTTTCTTTGGGTGTTAGTGATCAATTTTGGTGCTAACGCTATTTTATAAAATATATTATTTATTCTATTTTATAAAATCTTCCATTTTATAAAATACATCATGTACTTATAAAATTATTTCTTTACTTAAATAATATTTATAAGCACTAATTAAGCTTTAGTTAAGCTCCAATCACTTTAATAATAAGTAAATAGCCCAAAACTAACTTAATTAGCTTGCTAACTTTTCTAAAACTCTTACAAATAGTTTAATTATTATGAGCTAATGATATAACACATAATTATATCACCAAATTAGCACCTTATCCATCACAATATCACACACAATCATTCAATTAACCTAAAATCTATTCTAAGGTATACTAACTTTTCTAAAGATAGCAATTAAGGTTTTAAATAAATAATTAGCTAATATATCATGTTTTCAATATGAACATAACCCTAAATCAAACCAAACATTCTCTAAATCACTTCATATTACTCCACAATCATCAATAAACAAATTAACGAAGTTTCACTAGTACAAAAAGTGCATATTGCTTCGTCTCATTTGCATCGGTTGAAGTAAAAACTGATGCAAATAGAACTATTTGCATCAGTTCTATCTTAATAACCGATGCAATTGGTACGTGGAAAGCAATAGGTAATAAAAAATCAAATTTGCATCAGTTGTCACCAACAACCGATGCAATTACGTCGATGCAAATAGTTTTAGTCGCATCGGTTTTAAAGTCAACCGATGCAACTACATGTTGATGGCAAAGATATGAAATTTAGGTGGGAAATAATGAAAAATTGGCTCCAAAGTTACTACTTTGGACAAATGTACTCTTTCCTCCTCATTAACCCACTCCGGAAAAAAAAGATAATTACGTTGGTCAGCAGCGATAATGAATCTTTCGAAATTGAAGAATCAGTGGCGAAGTTGTCCAAAACAATCGCTGACCTAATCGAAGAAGGCGTTGATACTGACAAGGGCATCCCAATTCCGGTTGTGCATAGTGCTGCTTTGGCGAGAGTAATTGAGTACTACAATAAACATGTGGAAGAGGCAAATAAGAAGAAGGAAAAGGCTGCTGAGAATGATGCTTTCGCTGATTGGGAGAAGGAATTCCTGGGTACTAATTTTGATGACCTCGGTGCAATTCTTACGGTAAGTTTTGTTTCTGAATTATTTTTGTTGATGTTATCAATTTTTTGCTTTAAAATGTTTCTTTGCTTTTGCTGATAATCAAGATCTATCATACATGTTTCTTTAGTGCCTTAAAAAAGGAAAAGAAGCATGTTTTCTTTGAACAAATTGTTGAAATTCCATGCCAGTTTCGTGTTTGTCCAAATTACGACAATAGATAAAGATCGATGCATACCAAGTTCATTACTTGAAGGTATATAACTTGTTCTTTCTGCTAGGATGCAAATTATCTGAATATAAAGAGTTTATTGACAATAGCTTCAGCTGCGGAAGATGAGACATTAAGATTTTGGAATGTTTTCGGAACACCTCAATTTGCAAAACGCGCTCCTAAAGCCACTACTGGACCATTCAGCAGTATCAACCTTATTAGGTAATTAAATTACCAGTAGCAAATATGACACCGGAGATGCAATTCGGGACTTACCACAATCTTCCACATTTGTGTACTGAGGTATTTTTGTCATTTTAAACATCTTTCATCATTTGCTTACTTATATATGTTCTTGTGCATGCTGATATACTTTGCTTTGTTGATATGCAGGCTGATGATGCATTCGAGTAGGCTTAAAAAGCTAAGTATTCCAACATTATTTATCTTTGATTCTATCTTATATTATAATTAGTATTTATATTATAGTTCGAATGTCTAGTTTATTTACTTTGGTTACATCTCTCGTAGTTGTTCTATGTTTAGGTTTTATTTGCCATTTTTTGCATTTTTTTCTGACAGTTGTTTTAAGTTCATATGTCTAGGTAAGAATCTTATGCAATGTTATGTCTAGGTGATGTTATAGTTGTCTTAGGTTCAATGTATTTATTGAAAGCTCCTTTTATTTGTCTACTCATCTCCTTAATGCCGAATCTTTTGTGGTGAATATTTAAAGAAAACATTAGACTTTCAGTTAGATTGTAATCCTGCATAAGCTTGTGGTAAGCTTCAATTGTTTTTGCTATCAACGAACCTCTTTTTGGTTCTAAATTAGTTTTACTTGAATTTTTTTATGGGCATAAATTTAATTAAGAAATATTGAAATGTATAGGTGCAAATAATATTAAGGTTAGATTTTTGTTCTTTTTGACCATACAGTGTTAATTTATATATCTGATTATAGTTTATATACTTCTTTATGCACATGAACTTACATCGATAAGAAATGCCCTTTCACTAGTCATGTCTCCATTAGAGGTCGTATCATTGCAGGAACATGCCACAGTGCAAAGATGAACAGAACTATTATTGTCAGAAGAAATTATCTTCATTATGTGAAAAAATATCAGAGGCAAGCTCCGTCAATCAAAGTTCTAGCCTTCATTTGTCCACTGCATTAAGCATCTAATATCCTTTTTATTATTATTCCAGGTATGAGAAGAGGCACTCAAACATACCAGCACACGTTTCTCCCTGTTTCCGTGTTAAGGAAGGTGACCATGTGATCATTGGCCAATGCAGGTGATGTGTTGATTTTGTGCTTATTTCACTTGCTGTCTTACCTTCTGTTTTTACTTGGTATATACTTAAGCATGTTTGGCAACTCTTTATAAGTAGTGAAAACTATTTTCTAAGCAACTTATTTCAATCTTGATGGTTGGGAACTTCATATAAGCAGCTTGCAAAAGTAGACGAATGAGTAGAAGTAATATTATCCAAACACTTCTACTTTCAAGTAACATAAAACTGCCTAGAAGTTACTGTTCAAAACTCAATTTTAAAATTTTCAAAATATGCTTTTTCCTTTTTCTCTTTTATGGCTTGTTTGGATCGACTCATTTAAGTTGTTTTTTGCATTTGGAAATCAAAACCAATTCATTTTGACTTTCAAAAAGCCAAAAACGACTTATTTAAGTCGATCAAAACAAGAGCTTAACATGGGCTATCCAAGATATATGTTTTTCCTTCTGATTCCTAACAGCCATACTTGTGCATTTCCCCATATGGTAGTGAAACTTTAAATAGATCCATTAAAGTTTACGTTAATTATAAGTTTTAACATTAGTAGCTTGCTTTGTCTTTAAAGTTTATGTGAATTATATGTTTTTAATTAATAGTATAAATCCAATAAATCATTGTTTGGGCTTTAGCTCGTTTGTGTCTTAGGTCAAAACTATTAGAAGGCATGAACAATTCCTTGATAAAATGTTAGCTGTGGAAATAGAACATAGAGATGAGTCCTACCTTTCTTTTATTTTTTGTCTCCCTGTACATTTGTGATCTCCTTATTTCAGGTCCTCTAGCACAAATTCTTAGGTAGCCTGCACAAAGATAACACATCAAGAACAATATCTTCCTTCTGATGTGACAAGATGCTAACTATAGCATCATGAGATATTTCAAATGATGATCGGGGATTACCAGATGCAGTTTGATGTATATCTGAGGGATTTTCATTGCTGTTTGCAAATGTTTGACATGAATTATCAGGGACTGGGGCACAAGTATCAGGTACATCATTAAAAACGTGCACAACTGATATTGTTGTGATATTGTTATCCATGCATGAATGATTCCTCCTAGTATTCTTTATCATTGTTTCTTTTTCCAGAATCTCCACAACATTATCAATTTCCTCATCCACACACAATACTGAGAAAGGATTGGTGAGCAAACTACATTCACCATCCTTACTTAGCATTTTAGTTTTAGCAAACAATGGAACTTTCTGAAAAATATTACCAAACTGTATTTTTCAAAAATTATTTTTCAGAAAGTCGTAGTTTTGCAAAAAACAAACATATTTTCTCTGCTTAGACAAAATATTTTTAGCCTGAACTATTTATGGCAGAATCTTTGTTAATACCTGGTATGAAAAAAGTCTGATGCTCTTTAATTGGGTTGTTGAGATTGTTCGATTGAGGTTTGTTCTATTCTCTTTCTTACTGTCTTTTTTTGGGTTTGAAGAGGAATGGCAATTGTTGATGGTTTTGAACATGTTTACAGCAGTGCCAGCTGTTTGTTTGCAATGGAGGTGTCGGGGGTGGATTTTCAGTTGAGCAATGTAGTTGGCTGTTGAATATGACAGTAAGGCTTGGTTGTATGAATGTGTGTAGTGGATTGAGAAGTGCTACAGGTAGTTTTTTCTTGGTGAATATGACAGTAAGGCTTGGCTATTTGCGTGATGGGAAATGTAGTGATGTTGTGGCTGAGGAGTGATGATGTTACTGGTGGTAAGTTTTCGTGAGGAGAAAGCCAGAGAAGAATGTAACAGTAGTGGTTCAAGTGAGTTGTATGGGTGAAGCAACGTTGATGGTTGTTGTGGATTTGACAGTAGTTGTGTGGATGGTTGAAGTGGGAAGTTCTTTGTTGTATTGATGATGCAGTAGTTTGTAGAAGTGGTCGTGATGATGAATTGAAGGTTTATGTTTGTTGTAACGGTTGTTGATGTAAGTGAAGGTGCAGTTTGGTTTGGAACTGTAGTCTGTTGTGATGAGTTGATGAAATGTGATGTTTTGAATAATGGAGATGGCTTTACTGTGTTGTATTGCAGGGTTGCAGTTGAAATGTGAGTGTGGGAAGAAATATAGAGTTGATGAGAGAAGTGTGTATGTCAGTGTGCAAGTGTTTGGCAGCAATTAATAGTAGTAGCAAGTGGTAAGTAGAGATGATGACAGTGGTAAGGGAAAATCCAAAGAGGTAGGTTTGGTAGGGGCTGATGTTAGCAGTTCTGGGTTAGATGAAGGCAGGGTATTATTTTTATTGGCAGCAGTGATGAAGTGTTTTGGTTGCGAGGAGGATGGATGGGACAGAGATGCAATGTAGTCAGGTGGTTGTTTTGGCAGGGAATGTATGCACTATGCTTTGTGGTGAGGAGTTAGAAATGCAGGGTAGAAGTGGATGACTGATAGGGGAAATGTGGTGTTGTTGTAATTGAAGATGGTCTGAGAGGTTGGTGTGTGGTTGTTGTGGCAACTGTGAAGAAATGAAGTGTGCACAGTGATGCACAGTGGAGATGACAGAAATCAATGTTGTAAATGAAGGTGAAAATTTGTAAACCAAAGCAGAATTTGTAAATGATAATGAAATAATCTTTTTTTATGTATGTTTTTTTATTTTATTTATATATATATATAAAGATTATCGATAATATATATATATATATATATAGTCTATTTGAATACTGTAATAATGGTTTCTAAGGGATTAGTTTGCATCGGTTGTCAACAACAACCTATCGGTTTTCATTACAATCGATGCAACATGGGGGCTGTGTCCAAGCAACCAACCATGATATTTTGCATCAGTTGTTAGTAAAAACCGATGCAAAAAGGACCTTTTTGCATCGGTTTCAGAACTGATGCAAAAGTGTTAAGCCTGTTGCATCAGTTGCATATGCATCGGCTGCTGAACTGATGCAAAAGGGTGGTAAACAACTGATGCAAATGGCCTGTTTTGTAGTAGTGTTTACAAGTAAATATTATTATAAAATCTTCCCACTTACCTCTTCTTCTCCAAACTAAGCTCCAAAACACAAAACTCACTCTGTGCTTCTCTTTAAATTTGAGAAGAAGTTCCAAACTTCTATTCAAGCTAATCCTTGATTGGTTATGCAAGGAGTTGAAATATAGGAAGTATGGTGATTTTATTAGGATTTATAGAATTTTATTTAAGACTGATTTGAAAATTTAGTGCTTAAGAAAGTGATTAGGAAAAAATTAGGAGAGAAAGAGGAAAATAATGTGAAATGAAAAGTGAATGGAAGTAATGAAAGGGTTTGACGACTTATAGGCAAGCTAATTGGCCTTAGCCCAAGCTCATTTCTTTCTTAGGAAACCACTATTCATCTAAAAATCAATCGACTCCAAAATTAGCCAAGTTTATATTCTTCTTGCAATAGAATTATGGTCCCAACGGCGGGTGCCTCAAGTCCAAATTTATCCATCTTTCAAAAAAATAAGTATAATGAGCATTCCATTAATTGCCAATTAAATATTTAAATTAATTATTTAAATATCCAGTCGTTAAAACTGTGGATTGTTACATCCTCCCATCTTTAAAAGAATTTCATCCCCTAGATTCATATGAGTATGAGAAAGTAAAAGGATTGACCAAAATTCCCTAACCTCAATTTTGGAAAATTGAAGCAGTACTTCATGTTATGCTGCCAGCATTATGGAAACTCCCAGAATGCATCACATAACAAGGAACTATATGATAACCTACATTATCTCACATTTCCTAAAAATACACATCGCTTTCTAAGAAAACCTCTCACCATTTAAATGCAAATTTGAATAATTAAGCATTAAGTAGCCATGCCTCAGCTCTCAAGTACCTAACTGTACAATATAAAAAGAATTATGGACCAACTTAACAACAACACAAGGTTAAAACATGTAAAATTAAGCATAGAAACCAATACTACCACAATTATACAAAACTAACAATTGGAGAGTAATAAAATAAGTCGTATCTAAAGATAACATAGGCCCGGACTCACACCAAGCTGCAATCAACTCGTATATTTCTCATCTCGATCCCCACAATGATCATGGATGATATATGGTCTATCCTAAATAGGTATTGCTATCTCTCTCTAAACATGCTATAACAGGTAACTATAACCAGCATACAAGCAACCAGACAAACAACGATAATCAACAAAAATCAATCATTAACCAATCAAAAAGCAACAGAAGCAACAATAATCAACAATAATCAATCAAGCAACAACAACAATACAGGCAACAATAAGTAGTAACAAACAATAACAAGTAATAAAAAGCAACAACAAGCTAAAACAATCAATAAAAACAATCAACAAGCAACACTAGTAATAATAATAATTAGCAACAATTAATCAATCAATAACTGGAAACAATCAATCATCAAATAATAACAAACAGTAACAAACATTAAAAACAATAACAAACAATCATCATAAACAATAATTGGCACACAAACAACTAAAAACACCAAAAACTCTATTCCAACATGCATGGTAATCAATAATGGTCGAAGCGTCCATGTCAAAATATAAACTCTCATGAGTTTGTTCGACATTAGGAGGAACAAAATGCCTAAGTGGAGCAACCCCTTTCATGTATATAGTACATGAAAATCCATTACACTTTCCAGTACAAAATGAAAACTTATATGATATGTTGGATCAACAATCTTCAAAGCTCTTGAATAAACCCAACAACCTAAGTCTTAAATTTTCCTTTCCTTTCGAACAGAAATCATTCACCAAAGAAGAAAACATTACAAATAAAATTATTATTAAATGAAAATATACAAATTCTCAGGCTCACTCGATTCCAAACTCACCTCACTCACACAATGCCAATAAGGATAAAATACTAAATGTACTATGATGCTCGTCTAAGAAAGTATACTTAAAAGATTATTCGAATCTTCATAAAACCAGTCAAGAAGTCCTTCCCCAAACTACCACAAGCTGCCTTAACTAATTATAATATAAATAATTTTATAATGAATAAAGATCATCCAAAATAATATATGATACCTGATCTAATCCTTTGTTCGCTTGCATGGTTTCTTTGTTAAACTACGGTCAACCACCAGATTCCTCTCATGCGAACTTCGATTCGGTTCTAGTTCGACCATTGAAATTTCCTCGCATAACTAATCGCATTTCATAATCTCTCAGCTACCTCAAGAACCCTTCTCAACTGCTTGCCTTTAGGAACCGAGTGAAAAAAACTCTTTCTTAATTGGCACAAATCTACAAACACTACGATTGAAATAGTGATTAGGAAATGATACATCAATCGACCGATCCCTAAAATGTATCTATTTAGTACATGGGATTAAACCTACCACCAAAGGTTTATTAACAAAAATACAAACACTTTTAACACGAATTACTCTATGCAAAATGCATGTAAGTCATCCACTTGGTCCTCGCTCATACTTGCTATCCACCGAATCCTACTTGGATGCATATCCAAGTCACACTTCATCAACCGACCCCACTTAACTCGAAATCTCATGCATCATGTTTTAATAGCAGTGCTCACGATCGCTACACCAATCGCAGTTGCTCACGTACCTTGTCTGGTCATACTAATAGCTTACACGGAGATACCTTAGTGAATAGTGATAGAAATATATCAGAGCTCAAAAGACAAGTGGTGCATACAATATTATATAGTAGAAAAATACAAGTATGCTCTCTTTACTTATCTCCTTTTACCAGGTTGTTTTAACTCAAATTGGTCTATTTTTTCCTGAGTGTTGAACCTGAGCTCTGATACCAAATGCAACAACCCGTCCTTCGTAATACCCTGAAACTAATGTTGAATAACAATGTCTAACTTCCGAATACCACAAAGGACTTTTTGTCAGGGTAAAATTAAAATAAAACACTATACCAAGGCATATTGATAGAATTTGACGGCGAAAGGATAGCATATAATATATTGAATATACATTAATAGAATTGGATAAACAATATATAAGAGACTGCACTGGCGGAAGTAACTAATAAATAAATACCAATATAGAAAGTCGAAATAAAATATCTGATACAACAACTCTCATATATAAATAACATGTCTCTATGTATAACTATAATATCAAGTATATATCCAAAATAATGACATCATGCCTCCAACATGCTCCATCTGCACCATTTTGATTTCATATCCCCAAAAGCACCTGACCCCTAAACTACACAATCGAGTACACGAGTGACATGAACATAGAAAGACAAAATGTGGGTCAAACATTAAGCCTGGTGTGAGGAGAACTATCTTAAAATACTATGTATCAAAACATAAACAAATATCTAAAATAGCAAACTACTAAGGCACATTTGGTCCTCTCTACAAATGTGGCTCAAGGATAATCCGGACTGCCTATAAACAACTAAAGTAAACCCACCTCAACGGTAGGGAATCATACCATATCCTGCTCTGCTCCTGTAATCAACGAGTTAGAATAACCAATATAATGTGGCTGATACATGATGGTGTATCATGATAACGGAAAACTAATATATAAATGCAGGGGTAATATAAATATCATTATATAAACCTATCCTAGAATACATAATAGCAGTATCAACCCAACAGTAGTATCAACCAATTGTTAATCTACACGTTGTCGACTACATAATGATATACATCAAATGGAGAATACTAATTGTTACTCATCATTGCTAATAGGTGGATTTTGCAGTGGACATTAATCGTGATTCAATGATCCCTATTAAGGATCCAAATTAATTAGAGTTAGTACCGAATTATGCTGTAGACATCAATCGCAATCTAATTATTCCTTTGGAGGGTCCAAAATAAAGAGAGTCGGTACCTAATTGTACCATAGACCCCGAGCCGCATCCAGCTTCGATCGAACTCATATAGGTCTCACTGTACCCCAATATCGAGAATAGTGATATATGACCTACTATAGATATTTGGAACCTATGTGGATCTCACCATACCCCAATATGGAGCATAAGTGATAAATGATCCAGCCGTAGATGGTCGTCATAAAAGAACGTCACCTTCACCTTCTTAGTCATCATGGATTTCTTAACTATCTTACATATGCCTATATCAAAAAGAGAACAAAGAGCATGTATCATGTAATAATCTATCGGGAGCTACAAAAGTACACCAATGCCATATAGATATATACATCAAGATATACATCATGCAATCACATACACCTACTACGAACAAAGACCATTATATCTTCATGGTCTATCTATATGTATGGTCACTACTAAAAGAAAAATAACACGTATGGATATAACTATAAGACCAATATTGGGCATATTAACAAATAAAATACCAGTACCAATCATCAAAGCATATCCACCCCTAGGCCGAAAACAAGAGGCGTAGACCAACTTTGCTCGATCATACACACTCATTGGACGTGATCGGGCAACTAATCATTGTACTAGCCGCATACCCAATTGTTATTAATCTCATAAACATCAATTAAATTTGCATCTAGATCCCGAGCTTCACCTTGCATTTCAATCTCTCGAATAGCCCCATGCCTTCCTGAAGTCATGCCAAAGCCTTGCATTGAACCGCATCTGGAACCGAGGAAAAAAATCCTCATCTCCTTGCACACCACCTACGCTTACTACCCAGGCCTATACCCCACCAATGCACATGTGGTATAGCCAACTATGGGCTGGTAGTAGCCTGCACTAGATACTAAGCCTAGGCATGTAACTCACCCACCACAAGGATCGTCGATTCCCTTGTCATTTCCTCAATCGCGTCACCCGATGAGTTACATGGTTCCCTTAGCCTACTTCCACCACATCGGACCTCTTTTGGAATCTATTGGTTGAAATTTTGGAAGTGGTTCCTTATTTATTTGAAAATCGATTTCGATACAAAATCCACTCTTTTACGAGTAGAGTTCCTTGGGACAATTTCATTAACGCGGCCTCATCTAACATGCCAAAATGAACTCAACTGACCATCTCGCCTCATGTGATGCTCACTTGTATGCCAATATACCTACGCGTGCACGCATATGCATACATGTACATGCAAACACATTAAAAACTTCACAAATCACGTTTTGAGTATCATCAGAACAATTACTCGATCCGGTATTCTCTCACTCAATTTAATGCATTCTATAGTCGATATGGCTACATGAGATTGCTCGTAACTTGCATATATACACATGGATATTCCCATATGCATATAAACTAATCACACAATTATATTTATATTCGTGCATACATACCCATTATCAACAATTCTAATTACTATACATGATTTTTTATTATTATACAAATTTAAATACACGTACACATATACTTATCCATATAAATATACATACACATATATTTAATTAAACATTTTGATTATTTTAAAAATCAAATCTAACCATTATTTATCAAATCTTTCTATAAAAGCACAATAACTTTTTCTACTATTTTATAAAATTATTTCATTATTTTATAAAATACAATACTAGCTTAAAAATCATTTTAAGCCTTCATAATACCTACTTTTTTCATTAAAATTAGGTATTTACCTTATAATTATTTTATAAAATATTATAACTATTGTATAAAATAATTCCTCCATATTATTTTATAAAATCTCATTCCATTTTATAAAATATATCATTTATACTATTTTATAAAGTCTCAGTCTATTTTATACAATATCACATTCATATTATTTTGTAAAATCTCATACTTTTATAAAATACCTCTTTTATACTATTTTATAAATTCTCGTTCTATTTCATAAAATATATCATTTATACTATTTTATAAAATCTCATTCTTTTAGAAAATATTATTTATACTATTTTATAAAATATATCATTTATACTATTGTATAAAATCTTCCACTTTATAAAATAAATTATTTATGTATAAAATTATTTATTTATTTAAATATATTTATAAGCACCGATTAAGCTTCATTAAATCTCTAACCACTTTAATAATAAGTGTAGAGCACAAAACTAACTTACTAACTTTCCAAAACCTCATTCAGATAGCTTAAAATAGCTTAATTAATACTAAATAATGGTATGCACATAATCATATTGCAAAATTAGCCTCTAATCCATCATAACATCACACACAATCATTCAATTAACCCAAATCCATTCTAGGGCTTAATAACTTTTCTAAAATTAGCAAATAAGGTTTTTGACAAATAATTAGCTAATATAATCATGTTTGAAATATAAACATAAGCCTAAATCAATCTAAATATTCTCTAAATCACTTCATATAACTCCATAATCATCAATAAACAAATTAAAGAAGTTTAGTAAGTAAATATAGTTGGAGAATCATCCCACTCACCTCTTCTTCTCCAAACCAATCTTCAAAACACATAATACCATTATGTGCTTCTCTTGAAGTTTGTGGTCAAGATCTGAACTCCAATTTAAGCTAATTCCTTGATGGGTTATGTGAAAACTTGGATGAAAGGAATTATGGTGATTTTATCGGGATATATTTAATTTTATTTAAGCTTGATTTGAAGATTTAAGGCTTAGGGATAAGAAAGTAATTAGGAAAAGATTAGGAAAGAAAGAGAAAAGGTAAATGAAATGAAAAGTAAATGGAAGTAATGAAGGGGTTAGCCAACTTATGTGCAAGTTAATAGGCCTTAGCCCAAGTACATTTCTTTCTCAAGAAACTGTTATTCGCTCCAACATTAATCGACTTCAAACATAGCCTTTATAATCAGTCTTCCCTTATGAAATTATAGTCCCAATGTGAGTTTCTCAAGTCCTAATTCATCCATCCCTAAAAAATGAGTATAATGGGCGTTCCGTTAACTAATAATTAAATATTTAAATTAATTATTTAAATATCCATTTGTTAAAATTTAGAGGTATTACAGTACCCGATTCGGTAGTACATATGGTAAGCTTTTACATCCATAAATACCCGATTAGGTTGTGCATCAGGTTAGTTTTTATATTTGGTATTTAACTCGGTTAATCATTGTTCTAACTCGGTTACAAAGTTGTTTTCATATGTACCTGATTAAGTTATCATCAAGTTAGCTTTTTCATTCGATGATTAGCTCGGTTACCATTGTTCAAACTTGGTTATAGATTGGTTTCCATATATACCCAATTAGGTTGTTCATCCGATTATGTTTTACATCCATAGGGACCCAATTAGGTTATGCATTCGGTTAGCTTTTGCATCCATATGTACCCGATTAAGTTATGCATCCGGTTAGCTTTTGCATTCGGTGATTAGCTCAGTTAACTAGATTTGTTTCCATATGTTCCTGATTAGGTTGTGCATCCGATTGTCTTTTACAACCATAAGTAGCTGATTAGGTTGGGCATCAGATAAGCTTTTGTATTTGGTGGTAAGCTCAGTTATATCATTCTTCTAATTGGTTATAAATTGGTTTCCATACGTATCAGATTGGGTTTTGCGTATCTGATTAACTTTTTCATTCAGTGTTTAGCTTGGTCAACCATTGTTCATACTTGGTTATAGATTGGTTTCCATACGTACTTGCTTAGGTTGTTTATCCGATTAGCTTTTACATCCATATGTACCCAATTAGGTTGTGCATCTGGTTAGCATTTGCATCCATACATCCCTAACTAGGTTATGTATCCATATAGCTATGCATTTGGTGGTTAGCTCAGTTAACTATTAATCTAACCCGGTTACAAATTTCTTTCCATATGTACTCAACTAGGTTGTGCATCTGGTTAACTTGTACACACATAAGTACTCGATTAGATTGTGCATTCGGCTAGCTTTGCATTCAGTGTTAAGCTCGGTTAACCATTGTTCTAACTCATTTACAAATTGGTTTCCATGTGTACCCGATTAGGTTGTGCATCTGGTTAGCTTTTACCTTCAATGATTTAATCTATTAAATATTGTTCTAACTCACCCGATAATGCTATTCATACGGTTAGCTTTTACATCTATATATATCGATTAGGTTGTGCATGTAGTTAGCTTTTGCATCCATACATATCTGATTATGGTGTGCAATCGATTAGCTATTGCATTCGGTGATTACCTTGGTTAACTATTGTTTTAATTTGGTTATAAACTTGTTTCCATACGTGCCCAATTAGGTTGAGCATCCAGTTAGCTTTTACATCCTTAAGTACCTGATTAGGTTGTGCATCCAGTTAGCTTTTACATTTGGTGGTAAGCTCAGATAACCAATGTTCTAACTTGGTTACATATTTGTTTCTATACATACCTGATTAGGTTGTGCCTTCAGTTGGCTTTTGCATTCAGTGATTAGCTCGGTTTACTATTTTTTTAACTCGATTATAGATTGGTTTCCATATCTAACCGATTATGTTGTTCATCCACTTAGCTTTTACATCCATATGTAAGAAATTAGTTTGTGCATCCAATTAGCTTTTACATCTATAAGTACCTAATTATTTCTGCATCCGGTTAGCTTTGTATTTGGTGGTAAGGTTGGTTAGCCATTGTTCTAACTTGGTTACAGATTAGTTTTCATACATACCCAATTAGGTTGTGCATCCAATTACCTTTTGTATTCAATGCTTTTCTCGACTAGCCATTGTTCCTTAGTTACAGATTGGTTCCCATTCGTACTCCATTAGGTTGTTCATTAGGTTAGCTTTTACATCCATACATATCTGATTAGGAGTGCATCCGGTTAGCTTTTGCATTCATTGGTTAACTAGGTTAACCTTTGTTCTAACCTGGTTACATATTGGTTTTTACACATACTCGATTAGTTTGTGCATTTGTTTTGCTTTTGTAATTAGAGATTAACTCGGTTAACCATTGTTCTAACTTGGTTATAGATTTGTTTCCATATGCAATCGATTAGGTTGCTCATCCGGTTAATTTTAACATCCACACGTACCAGATTAGATTATGCATCCAGCTATCTTTTGCATCCAAATGTATTCGATTAGAGTGTGCATATAAATAGTTTTTGCATTCAGTGATTAGCACGATTAACCATTGCTCTAGCTCGATTATAGATAGGTATCTAAAATGTACCTGATTAAGTTGTGCATCAGGTTAGCTTTTACATCCATAAGTAAATTATTAAGTTGTGCATACGGTTAGCTTTTGCATTCGGTAGTAAGCTCAGTTAACTATTGTTCTAGCTCGGTATAGATTGGTTCCCATTCATACCCAATTAGGATGTGCATCCGATTAGCTTTTACATTTAATGATTAGCTCCGTTAACTATTTTTCTAACTCAATTATAGATTGGTTTCAGTATGTACCCTATTTGGTTGTTCATCTAGTTAGCTTTTAAATCCATACGTATCCGACTAGGTGTGTTTTCGGTTAGCTTTTATTTTCATATATACTCGATTAGGTTATGCATCCGATTAGCTTTTGCATGTGATAATTAGCTCATTTTACCATTGTTCTAACTCGATTATAGATTTGTTTCCTTATGTACCCGATTATGTTGTGCATTTGATAAGCTTATACATCCATAAGTTCTTGATTAGGTTGTGCATCTAGTTAGCTTTTGCATTTGGTGGTTAGCTCAGTTAACCAATGTTCTAACTTGGTTACAAATTGGTTTCCATATGTACTTGATTAGTTTGTGCATCCATTTAGTTTTTTCATTCAGTGATTAGCCAGTTAACCATTGTTAGAACTCGGTTACAGATTGGTTTCCATATGTGCATTATTTGATTGTTTATCTAGTTAGGTTTTACATCAGTATGTACCTAATTAGGTTGTGCATCTGATTAGCTTTTGCATCCATATGTATCTGATAAGGTTGTGCATCCGCTAGCTTTTGCATTCAGTCATTAGCTTAGTTAACCACTGTTTTAACTTAGTTATAGATTCATTTCCATATGTGGCCGATTAGATTGTGCATTCTAATTGCTTTTACATCCATAAATTCCCAGTTAGGCAAGGCATCCATTTAGCTTTCACATTTAGTGGTAAGCTCAGCTAACTATTTTTCTAACTTGATTATAGATAGGCTTCCATATGAAACAGATTAGTATGTGCATCCGGTTAGCTTTTGCATTCAGTGATTAGCTCGATTAACCATTATTCATACTCTGTTACAGATTGGTTTCGATATGTAATCGATTATATTATTCATCTGGTTAGATTTTACATCCATACATACCAAATTTAGATGTACATCTAGTTCGCTTTTGCATCCATACATAACCAATTAGGTTTGCATCCAGTTAGCTTTTGCATTTGGTGATTAGCTAGGTTAACCATTGTTCTAACTCGGTTACATATTTGCTTCCATATGTACCTGATTAGATTATGCAATTGGTTAGCGTTTACATCCATAATCATCCGATTAGACTATGCACCCAGTTTTTAAATTCGGTAGTAAGCTTGGTTATGGATTAGTTTCCATACATATCCAACTAGGTTGAGTATCTGGTCAGCTTTTGCATTCAGTTAACGATTGTTCAAACTTGGTTACACATCGGTTTCCATACATACTCAATTAGGTTGTGTATTCGATTTGCTTTTTCATTCAGCTATTAGCTTAGTTAACCATTGTTCGAACTCGGTTATGGATTAGTTTCCATGTTTGCCCAGTTAGGTTGTTTATCTGGTAAGCTTTTGCATTTAGTGCATGGCTTAGTTAACCATTATTCTAAATCGTTTACAGATGGGTTTCCACGTACACCCAATTAGGTTATTACCCGGTTAGCTTTTACTTCTGTAAGTACTTGATTAGGTTGTTCATCCGATTAGGTTTTACATCCATACGTACCTGATTAGGTTATGCATCTGGTAAGCTTTTGCATCCATACGTACTCGAGTAGGTTGTGCATTCGGTTAGCTTTTGCATTCAGTGATTAGCTCTGTTAACCATTTTTCTAATTCGGTTACAAATCTGTTTCCATATATACCTGATTAGGTTGTGCATTAGGTTAGCTTTTACATCCATAAGTACCCATTAGGTTGTGCATTCGATTAGCTTTTATGTTTAGTGAAAAGCTCGGTTAACCATTGTTCTAACTTGGTTACAAATTGGTGACCATACGTAACAGATTGGGTTGTGCATCCAGTTAGTTTATGCATTTGGTGATTATCTTGGTCAACCATTGTATTACTCGATTATAGATTGGTTTCCATATGTAATCGATTAGACATCTAGTTAATTTTTTACATCCATATGTACCAATTAAGTTGTGCATCTAGTTAGCTTTTGCATACATACATACCCGATTACGTTATACATCATATTAGCTTTTGCATTCGGTGATTAGGTTGGTTAACTATTGTTCTAATTCAATTATAGATTTGTTTTTGTACCCGATTAGTTTGTGCATCTGATAAGCTTTTACATCCATAAGTGCCATATTAAGTTGTTCATCCGGTAATATCGGTTAACCACTATTCTGAATGGGTTACAGATTGTTTTCACTGTGTACCTGATTAGATTGTGCATTCGGTTAGCTTTTGCATTCAATGAATAGCTCGGTAAACAATTGTTCTAATTTTGTTACAAATTTGCACCCATATGTACCTAATTAGGTTGTTCATCTAGTTAGCTTTTACATCCATACGTACCCAACTAGGTTGTGCATCCGATTAGCTTTTGTATCCACACGTACTTGATTATGTAGTAACGACCTGTATTCCACATATTGAAAAGGTCGTAGAATATTAATATTACTTTTATTTAGGGTCGTATGATTCTGTAACCTTGGGAAATGACTACTGGAGATATTTTCTATCCTTAGAATTTTTATCAGACTATTTTGATCCTAAAAATCTTGTATGGCCTATAACTTTTTATAAGAGCCAAATTGGGGTCTGAAACCATTTCCATTCAGTCAAGATGATAGTTCTCTTTCTATAGAGTGGTCATAAACGAAAAATGGACTTACCGTTAGGAAGTTATGGTTGTTTGAAGTTTCACTTGATTTTGAACAGATTAAAGGGTAATTCAACCGATTTAATGGTTAGGCCCAAAACCCATTCGAAATTAGCATAATGTTGGTTCTGATGGAACTTCTCTCCATCATTACACACTTCCCAAAAATATATAGAAAATCACCATTAACCACTTCTACGACAAAAAGTTTAACCTAAACCATACTTTAATTAGCCAAATCTTATTAATAGGAGACTAATGTAATTAGCACCTAGATTTGAAGATTTATCGTTGGAGATAACTTGGAACTGCTGTTCATCTTAGGATTCATGACTATTTGGATTCTCTTTGATTTAGATAAGTGGTTAGGACCTCTCGCTTACTAATTAATTATTATGTACCTTAAAATGATGTTTTAAAATAGTTTTTAAACTATAAAATATGTTCTAAACCCTCTTTAATCACATATATACATTTCAAACAATTTGGAAGAGATTTGTAAAACGTGTTTTATGGATTGTGGATCTTCTTCTTTAGATTTAGGTTTCACTTTGATGTAAATGGATGAATGCTTTTTAGGATATATTGTACGTAATGTATGCTTGAATGTATGTTGGTTGAATGGTTGAAAAGTCGATCGAATGATGATTTAGTATAGAAATAAGCTTGGATCGGTGGTAACCCATAAAAGTCAAATTTTCTAAATGACATGCGATCCACATAGTAGGTCAAGAAGGACCCCTTAAAGCTTCATTTCAAATTTCAACTCATTTGGAGTTTCTTTGCTCGAGTTATGGCCAATTGAAGATGGATAGGTGGTAATATGGAGACTATGGATCGGTGGAAGATTTCTTCGATGTGTGCTCATGTCATGAGATGGATCACTTGGAGTTATATGATAGAACGCTTTGGATCTCCAGCATACATGGATGGATTGCATGGGAAGATGAGGGAAAACCCTGAGTATGGGATCAGTCGTGAGCAATGCTTCGTGTTTTGGGGTATTTTGCTTCAAGTCATGAGCGCTTGCTTCGGAGTGTAGGCCGATAGAGCGAAAGAAGAAGAAGTTTAGCTAAGATATGGATCAGTAGCCATTGATCAGTAATAATCCATTGGGTACCGATCGATGATGGTGATAATTCGATGAAGTAGGGTTTCATGTGGTGAAGCATGGTCTTTTTGCATTTTAGTGTAGGGTCGGTAGTAGGATTGATCAATGATGATGAATCGGGCTTCACGGTTTAGTGGTGATGGATCAGTGATGGAGATTTGTAAGACGGCTTCGAGTCATCCACATGCTTGCTTCGAGTCCTAGGAACTAGTTCTTCAAGCCTTTATGTTTATACCTACTTCAAGCCCTGAGTTCTTCTACTTTGGGCTAAGGATAGGGTCGGTATCGAACTATAAGGTTTGGTAGTGATTTTCGATGACAAAGACGCATGATTCAATGATGATGATTACGTAATGGAAACTGATGGCTTCGATGATGGATAGCTGTACTTTGAGATGCAGAGTAGAGGACTATGAGTCAGATTGAAGGAACTATTGGAGGAGGGCTACGGGATAAACGATGTTATTATATGACTAAAGATGGTTGTCGAGAATAGTCTCAACCGCGATGACTTTAGATGGGACTTATAGGGACAATTCCAGGATGAGCTCTGCTATGAATGATATGTGTAAAAGGATAGTTGATACTCAAGGGTTTTTAGAGTACTCGTAAAGTAGGATATGCACTTAGGGCATGATGTCTCCTGGAGCATGATAGCTCTTTGTTTTCAAATGAGAGGTTTGTTTACCGCAGACTAACTTGATAGTTAGTTTAGTTCATAGCCTGCCGAGTGGCATGGATTAGAGTACCGTGAAACCAGGACGTTGAATTTCATGATGGGTAGTTAAGTCCTCGAGTGTGATGGCTTAGGCAAGTTACCAAATATCCAATGCACTGAGTGACTAAATGTAAGAATGGATGATGGATGTTATGTTTGCTTGAATACTTATCACCATAGGGATGTCACATGTTCCAGACGTTACTAATGTTGGTACTTGGATACCCCTTTCTACACCCATGATGTCTATGTTGTATAATAACGTAAACCTTATGTACATGCTAGCTCTATGGATGTAGGGACAAGACAAGTATGATTTCTATATTGTATGTCCTAGTATATTGACTTTGTAGTGTTTGAGATTTTCTACTTCTCAGATAAAACTACTGCCGGACTTAGAATTTTATGCTTTTCTTCCTATTATTCTGAGTACTCTTAATGAGTAGATTAGGGATATTAGGTCTGGTAAGAACGTGGAGCTAGTTAGAGGATGGACATGAGGTCATACTCTTGTACTTATTATGATTTTCTATTCCAATGCACAACACTATGGAGCTTATTAGTGCCATTATTACTTAGAGGCAGTCAATTTATGAGTTATTATTTAATGTATAACTCTATCACTTATGATGTATACTGTATGGATCTAGATACTCTGGTTTATGTAATTCATCCAGTTATTACTGTCTTGCATGTTTTATATCTAAGATGTTTATTATTATATTTTAATCAATGCGCTGTGGGATATATGACATGTTATGTGATAATTGATTTACTTTACTACAACCTTGACTGTCATCCTACATCAGCCGGGCACCGTTGCAGCGTACTATACATGTATATTGGGTGCTGGTGGTGTAGAGCGGTCGTTACATTTTGGTATTAGAGTTTAGATTGCATATTTTAATTTAAGGGATACCGTGATCTAGTAGAGATAGGGTAGGAGTTCTTACCCTAGACCGGAGTGCATATATATATATATATATATATATATATACACACACACACACGTACACGAGAGCGTGTACTTGTTATATATTTTGGTTTTCTAAACTATATAGTAGTATATAGTAAATAAGTCGCACCATATGAACAAGTACTACTTAAGTAGAATTCCTTATAGAGAGATTGATCATCCTTATTACGGATTGAAGGATGAGTCATCAAACAAGGAATGCTGCTAGGAACTTAGTCTCTGGAGTTGAAGAGGGAGCTAGCTTAGGAGTAGCTAACCATGACTTGTAGACCATGTTCAATACCATGCTATGGAGCATGCTATAGAGTGCTTAAGTAGCCGCTCCAAATGTTGCTTTGGATGGTAGTGCTCCGATGCATGCGCCTAGAGCTAATTTCCTAAGCTAAACAAAGACATTGCTAGTCTTGGTGGCAAACCGTTCTAAGGAACGAAGTCGGCGATTGAAGTATAGGATTGGATTGATACCCACGAAAGAATGTTTGATGACTTAGAGCTGAATAATGCTATGAAAAGGTGATTGGCTTCCCGATAGCTTTATAGGTATGCCATGAACTAGTGTAATGCTGTGAAGCTCGCGACTCCTAAAGACCAGTTCATATGAACTAGTTCAAAGCCCAATTTGAAGAAAATTTTATTCCAGCAACTCAAAAATCAGTAATGTCCTGCAATGCAAGTCTAAAGCAAAGGGACTTGTCTGTTCTCGAGTATGTTGCTGAGTTCGATGCCTTGTCAAAATATAGGATGTCCTTCATTGACACTCCATTAAAGAAGAATGAGACGTTCATCATTCTCTTAAATAATTGCTTGCGAGAGAGGCTCATGGTCCATGTTGATGAGACTTTTGAGATGATAGTTGAGAAGGCCCTAAGGCATGAGAGTTTCTATCCAAAGCCAAAGACAACAATTCCTAAAGAAGAGCTAAAGCCACAATTGGGCAGGGAAGCAAGAAGAAGTGGAATAATAAGAAGAGGATGTAATTTTAAGGCAAGGATAGCTAGAAAAAGAGCAAAACTATGATGGTCTGCTGCTGGTGTGGTGATAAAGGTCATTACAGTAGAGATTGCAAAGCCAAGGAGAAGAAAGGCTATAATTGCAACAAGCTTAGGCCTATTTAGAAGGACCATTCAGGGCTATTGAAGCAAAAGCAGATGGAGAAAGAATATGCTCTCAATGTTGTCCCGACTTCATCAAGTGCTCTATTGGCGAAAAAGAAGGGGAAGAGCATCATTATTCTAAGTATGCTTTCCATTTACGATGTTCCCATTCGTGTTTTGTTTGATACTATGACTTCACATTCCTTCTTATCTAGTAATTTGGTAGATAGATTTGAATTGAGGCTAGAAATTGTTGATCGACTTTGATTGTGGCAAACCCTATTAGAGGCTCCACTAGCCTATGTATGGTTTGTCATGGTTTGGTTTTATCAATTTATGGATGTTCTTTTGATTATGATTGTTTTGTATTGGGTTTCATTGGATTTGGTATTATCCTGGCTATGGACTGACTTCATAGATATGGAGTGATGGTGGATTGTGAGAAGTCATTGGTGACGATAAGGGTAGATGATGAGCGGATGGTAGTGTTAGGCTGCCTACCAGATAATGACGTGATGGTCAGCTTTTTGTATTCACTCGGTACCCCACATAATGAGTTGTCATCAGCGCCTATTATTAGGGAGTATTCGAATGTATTCGAGGAGTGATTGCAATTTCGCTATACAGAGAGATCGTGTTTCATATTGATTTGGTTAAAGATGCTAGACTGATGGTGATACCTTTGAGGAGGATAGTACCTAGAGAGCAGCGGGAGCTCGAGATGCAAGTGAATGACCTACTACGGCGAGGGTTCATTCGTAGAAGTATTTCTGAGTGGTGAGATCCCGTAGTATTCGCCATGAAGGTGGATGGTTCCCTTATATTATGTGTTGATTACCATGAGCTAAATAAAGCGATGAGGAAGAATAAGTAACCACTCCTAAGTATTGATGACTTGTTCGATCAGCTTAATGGCACTGGGTACTTTCTTAGTTAGATCTTGCAATGGGATTCCACACTTGAGAGTAGTGAAGGAGAGTGGGTCGATTACATCGTTTCATATGTCTTCAGTTTTCTATGAATGGTTGGTTGTTCCATTCGAGTTAACTAATGCGCTTACATACACCGTAGACCTTCTGAACCGTGTTTTCAGGGATCAGCTAAATAAATTTGTGTTTGTGTTCGTCGATGATATTCTCCTCTACTCACGGACAGAGGAGGAACCCAAGGCGCATTTGAGGATTATGCTTGAGGTTTTAGGAGTGCAAAGACTTAAAGCAAAGTTTCCAAAGTGTCACTTTTGGAGGAAGGAAGTGAGATTCTTGGGTTAGGTTGTTTCTGAGAAGGGCATTGTCATGGATCAAGCAAAACTCACAGCAGTTCGAGATTAGACTAGACCTATAAATGCTATGGATGTGAAAAGCTTCTTGAGGTTAACTAGATATTATAGACGATTCATCCAGGACTTCTCCAAAGCAGCTGCATCGTTAACTCAGTTGAAGAAAAAGAATCAGGCTTTTACTTGGGATGCGAGATGTGAACATGCATTCATGAGTCTGAAAGAAATGTTGACGAGCGTATCGGTATTGACTATTCCAAGTAGGTATGAAAAGATAATGGTATATACTGATGCTCATGGTATCGTTTTAATGGTGTTCTATGGTCTTTGGAAAAGTTTGATGGAGTTTGGAGTTGGTTTGATATAGTTTTAAGAAAGTTAGTAAGGAAGAAGAAGAGAAGAAGAAGCCATTAAAATAACTTAAAGGAAGAAGAAGAAGAAGAGAAGAAGAAGCCATTAAAATAACTTAAAGGAAGAAGAAGAAGAGAATGTGTGTGATAAAATGAGAAAAACAACTTATGTATTTATAGGAAAAGAGAGAAGCGGTATGTTACCAAATTAACCCCTTGCCAAATGACCAAAATATCCTTCTTTAACTCTAAAATAAACTTACTGTTTTCAACACTTACCGTCATCCATCACTTCATTACTTTATGTCATTTTCACTTAATACTTAAGGAATGTATTTAGATGGAAGAGTGGATTAAATTGAAGATTTTCCTTGGTTTTGGTGAGATTTGATTTGATGTTTACATTTTGACTTTTTTAATTACCTTACTTACTTTTACTAATGACATTCTAGAATTTTCTAATGATACTTAGTAAAAGTAAACTTGATTATTTGTAAAATATATATATATATATATGTATGTATGCGTGTGTGTGTGTTAAAACATGTTAACAAAGGCGCAACAACGTTGCGAAAATTTATATTAAACAAAACCTTGATTTTCGACAAAACGTGTTACAGTCACATTTTGACTTTTTTGTTAAACTATTTATTTATGTAAACAAAACTTGAAAATAATTTTCTTATCATCTTTAAATTATTAAACTAGTGTATTTGATGTGTAAAAGCACATTTAATAATATTCAATCCAATTGTAAAAATATGACGTTGATTTTGTCAACGTGCGACGAAATTTATCAATCTTTATAAAACAAGTGTATATGTTTATAAAACCATTAAATCAAATTTTTATTATTATCAAATCATTATATAACCATTAAAAAGAGCGATTTACCATTTACAACAATTATTCGAATGTATCTCAAATTTTATCGAAAACCGGCTTTTGTCATTTTACGATGAAACTCTAAAATCTCTTATTTTTGTAAACCAATTCTAAAAATAAGTTCACCATTCTTATTTAACACATAAAACATGATTATTTAAGTTTGAAAATTCTCTATTTGAATACTTAAAGTTAATTAAATATTCCATTTAAAAGTGCTAAAATTACGGTTCATTACAAAACAATATTCAAATTCAGAAAGGAAATAAAATTGTTGGATTTTACACAAAAGTCCATACATGGATCATAAAAGAATTTCCATTTTTTATTAAAACAATACTCCAAATGACTATATTCAAAACATCAACAAAATAAAAAAATAAATTAGTATTCAATACAAAAATAAATGATTAGCATATATATAGTATAAAATTATAAGGATGGTTTCCAATCAAAAATAGTTTTTTTTTCACCAGTGGAAAAACAATAAGGATTTGGACAACTTGGGCATACGTAAATTTGTTATAAGAATATTCACATCCAAACAGTACAAAGAATAACTACAAAATATCATAGAAGATTGAGAATCTAAATTATATGAATCATGATGGACTAACAATAAATGGATTTAAGAAAAAAGATGGATGTTTATGAAAAAACACAATACACTAAACATACTTCAAATTTAGATGGGTAAAATGGGATTTGAATTAGATGTTGTAAGATGAAAAATAAAAGGCAAGATGAATAATAGTGAATTCAAGCATATGAACATGTTAAATAAAAATACCTTAGAATGTTGCCAAAAAGTCACACCTTATTATTGAATCGATGCTCCTGGATTCATGAACCAACCTCCAATGTAAAGATTAAGAGGTAAAAACCACCGTTAATAAATTGATTTAATTTCTATTTAATTTTTGGAATTTTTTGGCCTTACAACATAATCAAATTTCGGCCATTACTTGACAGGAGGAAGAGTATTTTTGTCAGAAAAGAATGGATTGAATGAATAAGAGAGAATATGTTTTAAAGGAAACACCGAAACCTTTCAATTCCCTCATTTAAAAGCTCCTTTATTTAATTCTCAATTAAATCTCATCAAATCCTCTTCTCCTACCATGCATAGTTGGCAATGGGATGAGGTATAGTTGGCTTAACAAAATTTCCAAATCCTTTCTATTTTTGTTCCATTTAAATCTAATTTAAATATTCTATCAATATAGTATAACGATGCTCACATTTATAGCTTTTATACATGCACTTTATTAAATACTAATGGTACTCAAATATCGAATATAATTTAATAATTAATATTTCACAAATACTAATTAATTTACAATGATTATATAATAATTAAATCGCGTGGTTTATTCATAGTATTCATCATTTTCGCTGTGCGACTCAAAGGTGCAAATTCAATCAATGATCAATATCGAACAATTTGAACATTAACATTCACACGTCACTTTAGCTAGTGGTGTGACATTTTGGTTGAATTTATCCCTTAGACATCTCTTTCCATAAAATCCAATTTTACTTATTATAAGCAGCACCCGGTAGGAAGATTATTTAATCCAATTCTCTTCGCCAACACAATATCACACTATAACTTATGAAATTTGGTTTTGGTCAAAATTCCAATATCGGCCACATTCAACTTGGTCTGTCCCTAAACAATGTACATGGTTCAATAATAACAACTATTATTAACCTTACTACTCTTGCCATAGATTTTGACTTTGAGTTGACTACAGTTGACCGTGATACTAACCCATATAACCGAGAAGAAAAATTTTCTACTGAATAGTATTTCACTTCTAATGCTTTAGCTTATACCTAACTATAGTTGTTCAACGGATGTCATGCCACGATTTAACTATAATCAAAGTGGAGTGTTCATTTTGAAGTTCCACGGTATTCTTAAGTCGAGGGAAATGTGTAACATTATGGCTTTGATATTCTCTATTTGACCTTAGTTATATTAACTAACATAAAACTTTTGAGTGGGTCATTACATGGTTATCCAATAACTATTTGTACGTAACCCTTTGGTTCCCCCAACAGCCATGAGTAATACACTACCTAACATTTAGAGAGAGTTACGTACTCTAGTCTTAACGGATGTATCAAGATCCTATCTCAAAACATCTTACTAGGAATATTTAAAATAATATGTCATTTTAATGTGATAAATTTATCATGATTACAACACACTGTAATTACTATCACATAACATACAGTTAAGGATTTTTAATTAATGTACTTTAAATTAATTATATCATAATATAACAAGTATATAATAAAAAGAAAACGCCTTTTATTTTGAACAAGATTAGTTAGTGGGTTAGACATATGTAACAAATTCATAATTGTCCCTAAAGCTACCCATAACTCTATCATAACCTATGTGCTAACTCTTAAGTATGCTTTCATATTACAAGAAATTAACTTAACTTCACTCGTTATCAACCGTACTTTGTCCAACAAAGTGCGATTACTTCTTATCGATACATCATTATGTATTATCAGGAGGCGTGACTTTTGAATTGAATCTTATTCATTTTAGTACGTTTGGAACTCCATTCCAATACACTCACTTATTCGATTAAATCATTTTATTTTATTCTGCATCTTATGTTATTCATTTCATTTTATATTCTACAAACTTATCGTAGTCATTATATGTGTATCAAATACAAATGTTCATGTTTGTGATAATTCATTAGTAAATTTAATAAAGTATGTGGAACAGTTTTGATATCATTACAATTGCATACATCTATATGTGTTATTCCTAAGAATTCACCAACTCTTATGTCACTCCTAGTGAATGGAGGTGCATTGCCCTTAATCATTCGAGATACGATTCATTGGTACTGTTATCCCACTTTTTGGCAAAGCTGAGATACCCAAAAATTAACTGAAATCAATATTAACCAACCATGAATATTAAATATGCATTGCAGGATGATCATGGATATCGATGAATTTTGCCCGAGTCCGGATCGAACCATAATTGACAAGACATGACAAGCAAAGCCATGAAAGCCAGTGCTCCAAGTCTCAGGTAAATCGGAGTTCATATGAACGAGATATGATCGATACAAGTTAGATGAAGTGCGCTGTTCGTATCCATCAAAGACCTGTTCGAATCGATCAGATTTCGTATCCATTATGTTTGCGTAGATCGAATCCATCAGGTGTTCTCGTGTCCGCATGTTCAAATCCATGACGTTCGACTCGATCAATCCGCGCTGCTTCGCATCCATTGGTGCACCTTGCTTCGAATCGGTCGGTTTCGTACCCATAAGTCTTAGTTCGTATCGACAGAAAGGAGGCTTGATCGAATCCATCGGGAAGCCTTGATCGTATCCAGCTGGCATCGATGGATTCGGGCAACGTCTCTGATACGAGTAAGGCGAAGTTTAAGGGGAGACGCGGTCGACTCGGAGTAAGTGGTGGATCTACCCGAGGGATGCGCGCTACGCCACTGCAGAACCATGTGCTGTATCGATGCGAAGTCATCAATACGAATTTATGGATTCGAACCGGGCAGCGCATACGGAGCCTTGATCTCGTATCGATCATATCTCACAAATCCCTGATCCAAATGCAACGAAATTTTCAGAATAGCTTCCATGCAAAGTAAAGAGCAATCCTGCCAAGTTTCAGCTCGATTGGAGCATTTCCTGATCGATACGAAATTGATTCGAATCGATCACAGATTGAGTTGAAACTTGGTGGGACCGGTCGCGTGGGCCCCCTCACGTGCCAGAAAAAGTCTCCTGAAGTTTGGGCGAGATCTGGGCCTCCTACACCTATAAATAGCCCCCTGAAGCCTACGGAAAAGGGATCTTTTTTGGCCATTCAACGTCCAGACTCTGCCGGACTCAACTCTACTCCTTTCCATTGCTGTTTTATTCAGATTCACTCATTGTATTCGCTGTAATCATCTGTAATCAGTGAAAAACATCAATAAAAGATAAAAATCCTTGAAGTGGACGTAGGCCGGAGATAGCCGAACCACTATAAATTGCGTGTCACTGTTCATTATTTCTGGATTGTTGTTTGTTGCTTGCTTAGATCTGATATTTGTGTCTGAATATTGCTGATTTGTATTCATACACTGGTGCTTTCACAACACTTGGGGTTTGTGACCATTTTTGGTGCAAACACTTTGGTGCTTTCACTGAGAAGAACTAGCACCCGCTACACCAGATTCGAAGTTCACATTTGAAAACTCGAAGATTTGAAGACAATGACTCGACAGACAAGTAGAAGACAAAGAGCTGAGAGAAGCCATCAAGGAGGAAGTCAAGAGGCATCCTCTGGTGCTGGAGAAGAGTCGGCTTCGATCTACATCACTAGAGACGAAATGGAGACCATGACCAATCTGATGCACGAAAGAATGATGAAAAGTCAACAAGAGATGCTGCAGAATTTCTTTGAACAGATGAGAGCTGCAGGGATGCAGAGCCTAGGACCAGCTACAGCGGCTATGAATGTGGAACAAGGAGCTAGGATTGCGGAACCTGATGAAGAACAGAATGCAGATCCAGAGGACAATCAACAAGGACTCGGGGGCAGACCCTCGGGATCCGATGCTAGAAGGCCAACAAACGAGGCTCAACAAGCTAGGGCCAATGCTGATGCTAACGGGCCGCACGAAGAGTACGTACCAGAATACCCTTCAAGACCAAGAGGGCAACCCCAGGATGGAGATGAAAAGATGGCTGGATTAGTGCGACGACTCATGAGAGGAGGATTGTCTAGCGGAGGATTGGAGGAAGTCAGTCGGAGTCCGTTCACTCCAAATATCAGGAATGCAAGGAACCCTCCAAAGTTCAAACTGCCGACGCTGAATCCATATGACGGAAAGTCATACCCGACCATGCACGTTACCAGATACATCAGGCATATGGAAGTGCTGGGGGCATCTGAGGAAGTGATGGCACGATGCTTCCCTTTGTTTCTATCAGATTTGGCTGCGCTTTGGTTCAGACAATTAGAGACTGGATCAATCAGGACATGGGGTGAGCTAGTGGAATGCTTCATGAGACAGTTTAGGGTCCATGTGACGCGACCCAAGAGTGTGATGACTTTAGCCTCGATAAAGCAAAGGACTGGAGAGTCCATAAAAGATTTTCTATTGCGATTCAATGCAACGGTGGCTTCTGTAGATCGCCCGGATCCATCAATGATTTTGATGGCGGCAGTAGCAGGAATTGCAGAAGGCACCGAATTCAAAGATTCTCTGACCAGAGACCCACCGCAAGATCTAGGAGAGTTCTATCATGAAGCTGAAAAATTCATTCGACTAGAGGAATCACGAGCCGAGAGGCAGGAAATAAACACTACACGAAGCGAAGGAACCGCGGGAGGACAGTCTGGAGCAGACAAAGGAAAGAGAAAGCAGGATGACACACATGATGGTCCTGATAAACGGAAAAAATTCAGAGAGCCTAGATTCAGGCAATTCACAGATTTGACGGCAAGCCTAGAAAGGATTTACACTGAAACTCGGGGGCAACTCCCCTATCGAAAACCACCCAGGAGAGATCCCACGGAGCGGGAACGCTGGACTGGAAAATACTGCCTATTCCATGAGCTGGATGGACACACTACCGATGAATGCCGCCACCTAAGGGATGAGGTGGAAGAACATGCCAGGAGTGGTAAGCTGCCACAATATGTCAGAGAACGAGCAGCAGCGGTAAGGCCTGAACAACTACCGCCTCCACCTAACAGAAACGATCCTGGATCGGGATCACGACTCATCATCAACTGATTAAGATGGCAAGGGCCAAGTTAGAGATCTGGACTTCGGCCAAATAATTTCATCAGATTTGCTTTCAAAATAAAACGGCTATTCCACTCACTCATGTATGGGAACCAGAGAGACCCCTAGGCATGCTCTGAGATGGTATAGACCGTTCAGCCCGGAGTGGCGTTGTTTAGTTTTTCCCTGATGTTTGAGATTGAACATCTAGGGTCTGAATTTAATAAATAAATTTGAATTTCTTGAAATAAACCTTTGACCGGAGAGTTAAAGGATAAACATTAAATATCAATATAAAAATGATCGCTTTATGATCCTACCCAGAGAGGCGTGGTCCGGAGTGCAAGAAGTGAGTTGCTTCGCCAGAGAGCGACAGGATCGACTCACTTAAGCATCGTTTCCTATTCACCGGAGAGTGTATCGATTAGGATTCGATAAGAGCCCAGATAGGCTATGATCGGCCGACGATTCAGGTCAAGACATCGCTTAATGTTCAGATACACTGAACCGGAGTGCAAGAAGTGGGTCGCTTCGCCGGAGAGCGACAGGATCAACCCACTTAACGTTGTTTCCCCTTCACCGGAGAGTGACAGGATGGGATCCAGCAGGAGCCCGGAGAGGCTATGATCGGCCCAGAACGGCCAAGACATCGCTTCACGCCCTAACTGGGGCCAGAGTGCAAGGGATAGAAAGCAACGCCGGAGTGCAATAGGATCTTTCTATTCGACCGCTAAGTCTGGAATGGGCTTCGCAAGGGTCCGGAGCGATCGACAACAGTCCGGAGAGACTGTAGAATTTCATTCTTAACTTCCACTGGCAGAAATTGATAATGCTTCGGCTTCGAACAGCCATGAACTCGATTGAAAATATCATAAGATTCGAATGAAACCCGAGCTTACTACATTCGAATTGAGACTAATCAAAACACACCTTTTATCAAAAGGCATGTTTTGGGGGGCAAAGTGTTATCCCACTTTTTGGCAAAGCTGAGATACCCAAAAATTAACTGAAATCAATATTAACCAACCATGAATATTAAATATGCATTGCAGGATGATCATGGATATCGATGAATTTTGCCCGAGTCCGGATCGAACCATAATTGACAAGACATGACAAGCAAAGCCATGAAAGCCAGTGCTCCAAGTCTCAGGTAAATCGGAGTTCATATGAACGAGATATGATCGATACAAGTTAGATGAAGTGCGCTGTTCGTATCCATCAAAGACCTGTTCGAATCGATCAGATTTCGTATCCATTATGTTTGCGTAGATCGAATCCATCAGGTGTTCTCGTGTCCGCATGTACAAATCCATGACGTTCGACTCGATCAATCCGCGCTGCTTCGCATCCATTGGTGCACCTTGCTTCGAATCGGTCGGTTTCGTACCCATAAGTCTTAGTTCGTATCGACAGAAAGGAGGCTTGATCGAATCCATCGGGAAGCCTTGATCGTATCCAGCTGGCATCGATGGATTCGGGCAACGTCTCTGATACGAGTAAGGCGAAGTTTAAGGGGAGACGCGGTCGACTCGGAGTAAGTGGTGGATCTACCCGAGGGATGCGCGCTACGCCACTGCAGAACCACGTGCTGTATCGATGCGAAGT
The DNA here is from genome assembly GCA_030737815.1 of Allium fistulosum. Classification (NCBI taxonomy): domain Eukaryota; kingdom Viridiplantae; phylum Streptophyta; class Magnoliopsida; order Asparagales; family Amaryllidaceae; genus Allium; species Allium fistulosum. The sequence continues at coordinate 220,623,622 of CM060902.1, forward strand.
CATCAATACGAATTTATGGATTCGAACCGGGCAGCGCATACGGAGCCTTGATCTCGTATCGATCATATCTCACAAATCCCTGATCCAAATGCAACGAAATTTTCAGAATAGCTTCCATGCAAAGTAAAGAGCAATCCTGCCAAGTTTCAGCTCGATTGGAGCATTTCCTGATCGATACGAAATTGATTCGAATCGATCACAGATTGAGTTGAAACTTGGTGGGACCGGTCGCGTGGGCCCCCTCACGTGCCAGAAAAAGTCTCCTGAAGTTTGGGCGAGATCTGGGCCTCCTACACCTATAAATAGCCCCCTGAAGCCTACGGAAAAGGGATCTTTTTTGGCCATTCAACGTCCAGACTCTGCCGGACTCAACTCTACTCCTTTCCATTGCTGTTTTATTCAGATTCACTCATTGTATTCGCTGTAATCATCTGTAATCAGTGAAAAACATCAATAAAAGATAAAAATCCTTGAAGTGGACGTAGGCCGGAGATAGCCGAACCACTATAAATTGCGTGTCACTGTTCATTATTTCTGGATTGTTGTTTGTTGCTTGCTTAGATCTGATATTTGTGTCTGAATATTGCTGATTTGTATTCATACACTGGTGCTTTCACAACACTTGGGGTTTGTGACCATTTTTGGTGCAAACAGGTACTATATGATTCATAATAATACAATTAAAGATTTATTTCTCAAAATAGTGGCTTAGTTTATAATTCCGAAATAATTGTAAAACTTGAGATATTTCTATATTTTCTGATGCATCATTATGTTACAAAAACAAACAGTATTATTATAATTTTATCTTATGATGAATATTTACAATATTCATATTGAAATAAAATTACATCTATTTTCAATCAAAACTGAAAATAATTATTTTTTCATAAATAATATTTGGTATGTTTATGAGAATAATTTTCGTAACTAGATGCATCCACCAAGAAGTGTTATATGGTATGCTCTCACTATTTCCACCGTTACTATAATAACGTACAAAATATGAAGCTCCATTCAACCATTAATTATGGAATTTTATTTCATTTACTGTAAATAGGTTATAATCGTGAGCTTCGGTTCAATTATCCTGAACTCGAAGAAATAGCTTTTATTCTATATGAAAATACATTTAGAGTAGGGATCACATTTATCATTCCATATTAAGTATCTTTTAGTATTTATACAATTTTTGTTTCCAATGTCTCTTTATGAAGCAGAGGTGACAGTTCACTCTCTTCATTCCAACTATGCCTATTTAACATCTACTCGGACATTCGTTTTCCATTCCAAATAGTCGAACCATTAAAAAGGAAACATTTACTTTAAGGCCATGAAGAACTCTTTATGAAAATGCAGGTCATCCCTAACATTTAAGGATATAGAATAAATGGCACTTCACATAAACTTTTCAAATTGACAGTTCATTGATCGAGGTACATCTGGTAGCTCTTGATCTAGTGCAACAATTAACACCACCAAGCCCTTTAGAAACTATATAATTAGGCGCTTGCATGGGTCAACGTTGATAGAGTTAAGAGTATGCCCTAAGGGCAACTATGTAATTTGTTATATGTATCTAACTCGATAACCAACCTTGTTAAAAATAAAAGGTGACTTTCTTTCTATTATATACTTGTTATATTGTGATATAATTAATTAAGTAATTAATTTAAAGTATATCAAATAGAAAATCTTTAAATAGTTATGTAATAGTAATTACAATGTGCTGTAACATGAGAAATTTGTCACCTTTAAAATTACATATTATTTTAAATATTCCTAGCTAAGATGTTTCAAGATGGGATATCGATACATCCATTGAGACTAGAGTGTGTAACACTCTCCCAATGTTGGGCAGTGTATTACTGTAACACCCCGGGTTTTGATAACATTATTTAGGAGATTTAGTTAGATAAACTAAATAAAATAATGTGTTGATAAAAGGATTGAGATTTGATTTAATTAAGGTAGCCGTGCCTTTTTAAATTAAATAAAGGGTTTAAAATGAATTAGAGGAGGGGTATTATGGGAAAGAGGCCATTTCTACATCACCTTCCTTAGGCCGTGTATCTCTTCACACGTTCATTCTCATTCTAAAAATTTAAAAGCAAGGCCGGCCACCATTAACAAAGAAAGAAGAAGAGGAAACTAAAGAAAAGCTTAAGGAAAGCATATTCAAATCAAACTCATTCAAATCTCAAGCTCATTAATCATTAAAGCAAAGGTGAATAATTTTTACATCTCAAAATTTTTATGGTTTCAGTTTTAAGGTTAATTCCGAATGATTTTGCAATGGTTTGCCATGTTTTTGAATGATAAGTGATTATATATACATGTTGATGATTTATGTATGTTCATATAGATTTTATGACATGCTTTAAGTTGAAAACTCTATCAAATGACATCCATTAGCCTTGCGAATTTTTATGATGATCTAAAAATTTGTTTTAGAGATGGGTTTCAATTTTCAGATTCTTCTGAATTTTTGTGGAATTGTTATGAATTTTTTAAGGAATAAAATGGTATTTTGGATTATTAAATTATTTACGGGAAAAATAATTATTGTTTGGATCTGAAAATTTTATATGTTGAAGAGAACATATTAATTGATTTTTTGGAATTTTTCCAGAATTTTTCATGATGTTTTAATAGTTATATAAAATTGTTTAAGGTATGAGAGTTGAATGTTTTGCATAATTATAAAGGAGAAAGGGGCTTTTTTAAATTTATTTAAATTTCCAAATAAGGAAAGTCGGCAGCAATTTTTAATATAAAATTCTGGCAACCAATCAGATTTAGACATACAAGGCAGGTGCGGTACAAAAGAACTATTTTAAAACAGTATTTTCACTATTTCAACTCTTCCAGCAAGAGCTTCCGCCTTCATTCGAAACCTTCCAACAAGGTCGAAAGGTATCAAACCTTTCGACTAGGTCAATTGGTTTGCTTTCTTGTTTTAATTGAAACCTTTTGACAAACTCGAAAGGCATAGCTTTCGACAAGGTCGAAAGAATAATTGACGCTTCCTAACCTTTCGACACAGATGGAGTCGAAGGTAATCTTTTGTTTTTCTAAAAACTTGCCGCCTCTCTCCATTAATTTTGAAGGGTTGATTCCAGCACCAACACTTTATTATTTTCGAATGGTTTCGAAAGTTTTTATAAAGGTTTCGAAGCAGTTTCTTTCGACTCCAATGTTTTTTTGATCCTTTTGCTCTACTTGAAGGCATAATCCAAATGTTTTAAGTCGAAACGTTTTAAAGGTTTTAAAGTAGTTAACTTTGAATGGTTTTGATAGGTTTCTACTAGTTTTAAATTGAACCCAATGTCTTCGAAAGATTTTGAGTTTCATTGCTTTCGAAAGGTTTATAAATGATTTTATAGGGGAGGTACCGTAGGCTTTCAACAAAGTCGAAAGGTGAAACCTTTCACCTAGGTCGAAAAGAAACCTTCCGTCAAGGTCGAAAGGTATGGTTTTGCAATGTTTTCAAAAGGCTAAGGTTTAAAGGATTTAAAAGGCGGACATCATATGTTTTAAAGCTTGTAAAAGGAAGGCTTTTAAAAGGTTTTGAAGGAGTTACCTTCAATGATTTCGAAAGGTTTATAAAAGGTTATGAAGAAGTTACCTTCAATGCTTTCGAAGGGTTTTATTAATGGTTTAGAAGGAGTTACCTTCTATATTTTCGAAATGGTTTTTAAAAGTTTTAAACAAAGGTTTCGAATATAAGGACTAGGCAGATGGCCTAAGTGTTTTAAGTTATAAAGGACTTTAACTTATTTTAAAAGGATAGATAATCCTTATTGAACATCATCAACATTATTTTGAGTAAAGTATATATAACATGGCAACATAGCTTAGAGTAAAGCTAAAGATATTTTTTCCTTGTATATGTATGATTTGACGGACTAAATCATTTTGAAAAGGTTTTCAAGGAAAATTTTAAAGAGCAGCTAGCTCAGATAAATGAAGGGCAGTTAGCCAAGATATTTTAAAGGGTAGTTACCCCCAAAAGAAAATTCGAGCAGTCAGCTCATTTAAATTTGGACAATTAGTACATTTTGAGGGCAGTCGGTCCAGAGGACAGTTAGTCCAGAAAGAGCAGTTAGCTCTGATATGAATTCATTTATTAGCATAACGGACCTTGCTATTTTGTAGGACAATCAGTCCACCCTTTTTACCTATTTTAAGCAGATAGCCCATTATCTAACATAATAGATATTGCTATTTTTGTATAATCAGTTTTAGAACAGATAGTCCAGAAAGGAGAAGTTGGCTCAGAATTTAGGACAGATAGTCCAGTATAGAGCAGATCGCTCAGATTTTAGACAGACGGTCTATTTTACTTCCTGTTTTAGCATAATGGATATTTCTATATTATTATCACAATCAATTGATTAACCAATTTGGTTGCAGGAAAGGATTTGTAAATTATATGTTTAGAAAAGAGATATTTGTGAGGGGAAACCCGTTCCGCTAAGCGACGTGGTCTCACTATTTATTAGTAAACTAAGATGTAACAGATATTATTCATACCAGGCTTTATGTTTGACTCGAAGTTTTTGTTTCCACTTAAACTCTCGGGTGCTCAAAATTTGATTTGAGTAGGCTAAGGCTTTAGGTTTTCAGGTTTTAACAGATTTTGGCGAATAAGCTTCCGAAGACGAGCAGGTGGCTGACGGATAGCTAATTTAGGAATTCTGTTTTAAATTTTTTTTCGTTGTGTATTTAGACAATTATGTCTATATTACTTTGATCATCCAAGGGGGCATCTTCATATGTCGCTCTTGGTGTATGGTTGTAAATTATATTTGATCAATGCTTGGGATACGTTGAAGGATTTTTGTAACTTGGATGTGATATTATTTGAAATGTAATCACTGATAATTATTGTTTTTGGAAATCTGTGATTCTGTTCATATTCAAATGCTTCTGATATTATGGATACCATTAACAATACCGTATTTCATCATCAGAAGTTAATACTGTGGATGACTGTAGCATCCATAGCGCTTAGCATTTGGCCTCCAGATACGGGATGTTACAACTTGGTATCAGAGTATAGGTTTATGAAAACTTTAACTAAAAATTGGCTTTGAAAGCAAAAATCCAAAGTAATTAGGGTAAGACTTGGGGTTGGGTTAACGCTATGGTAACATACTTATATTTGTTATATAAAAGTATGCGCTTTATCTCCATTCATCTATCTTTGATTAAGTTATCATTCTGTATCTCATGAGGTTTGAATATAGATATGGATGGTAGAAGAAGCAGAGTTAACCAAGCAGGGGGAGGCACCGAAAGGAATGTCGGACCTAATGTAGGGAGAGGCCAAGGTCTGGCGAAGAATGTTGGTGCAGATGTCCCGTAGGTCGGAATGGAAGCCATGTATCAGTTTTTCAGGAATATGATGCAGGCAGGAGTTGCAGCTGGAGTGTTAGGAGGAAATGCTGCAGGAGCAGGGGTTCGAGGAGTTTCGGTAGTTAATCATTTTGCTAAGATGAGCGATGATTATGTGAAGCTAGGAGGAAAGCCGTTTATGGGAACGGAAGATGCCATTAGAGTTGAGAATTGGTTGTTGCACTGCGAGAGGATTTTTGTAGACCTAGGGCTCAATAATGAGCAGAAGAGGAGGTTGGCATCCAGGCAGCTTCAAGGAGCTGCATTATTCTGGTGGAACAGTGTAACAACAACAGTTGATGAGGAGTCAATAACCTGGGAGGATTTCAAGAGGAGATTCCAGGAGAGGTTTATGTCAGTAATGGCACAGTCATCTTTGATTAGGCAGTTTGTTGAGCTGGTGCAAGGAGAGATGTCTGTTACTGAGTATGCCAGGAAGTTTGAAGAGTTGGCCCGGTATGGTTATGCTTCTGTAGACACCGTATTGAAGAGGAATGAGAAGTTCATCAGAGGATTAGATACCGTATTGAAGCAAAATGAGAAGTTCATCAGAGGATTTAAGCCAGAATTGGCTAATGCTGCTTTCTCTCATCTTAGAGATCCTTCTGATATTATTATAGATATGGCTTTGAGACAGGAAGAAGTCTTTGAGTCTTTGGAGAGAGAGCAAAGAAAAAGGGTCCAAGTTGGGCAGAGCTAAAAGAGGAAGTTCTTTCCCAAAAAAGGTGCTCGGAAGGGTGGAGCAGCCAAAAAAGCGAGGTCTGAGGTTATCTGCTATAAATGCGACAAGAAAGGGCACTTTGCTAATGAGTGTCTCTCAAGGAAAGCGAAGGATGTGGCTAAGGAGAAGAATGTCAGGTGTTTCAACTATGACCAGATAGGCCATTATAAGAACCAGTGCAAGGAGCCCATTAGAGATGGTAAGGGCAAGGTGTATGCATTAGAGCCTGCCGCTTCCAAGCCAACAGCCCAGGAGAAGGGGAAGGCAGTTCTTGGAGGAATGCTTCAGATTCATGGTATGACTGTTAGCATTTTATTTGATGCTGGTGCATCGCATTCTTTTATATCTAGATGTTTGATAGATAAGCTTAACCTTAAACCCACATATTTAGTTACTTCCTTACGGGTTGCGAATCCAATAGGAGGGTATGCAACTCTAGGGTTGAGTGTGACCAGTTTGAGTTTGACGTGTTAGGTCATACTTTTGTGTTCAGTTTGCATGTGTTTGATTTTGTGGGGTTTGGGATTATCCTTGGTATGAATTGGTTAAGTGAGTACGATGCTAAGATATTTTGCCAGGGTAGGAAGATATCTCTTAGACACCCTGATTGTAGCGATCAAATTGTTTTCACCGTAGGAGGTTCTAGCGGTGCAGTGTTTGCTTTGTTGGGTGCTTTGGATTCAGATGATGTGTTGAGCCGAGTTTTCATGGTTAGAGAATTCGCAGATGTGTTTGAGCCCTTAGTAGGATTGCCGCCGAAACGAGCCATTGAGTTTCAGATAGATTTGGTTTCAGGAGCAGAACCAGTGAGTAGACCGCCAACCAGGATGACCCGTTCAGAGATGAAGGAGTTGAAGGTGCAATTGGTGGATTTAGAGGGCAAGAGTTTTGTTAGGCCGAGCAGTTCGCCATGGGGTGCAGCGGCAGTGTTTGCTAAGAAGCCGGATGGATCGTTGAGGCTATGTATCGATTATCGAAAGTTGAATGAGAGAATGATAAAGAATCGATATCCATTGCCTAGAATTGAAGATTTTTTCGACCAATTGAGTGGAGCAAAGGTATTTTCTCAGTTGGATTTGGCAACAAGTTTCCATCAGCTCAGAGTAGCAGAGGATAGTATACCTTTGATAGCATTCAGGACCAGGTATGGATCGTACGAATGGTTAGTTATGCCGTTCGGACTGACGAATGCTTCGGCTTTCATTATGGATTTGTTGAATCAGATTTTCCAAGAGCACTTGGATAGGTTCGTGCTAGTTTTCATAGATGATATCTTGATTTACTCTAAGGATGAAAGAGAGCATGAAGTTCATCTTAGAGTGGTGCTTGAGACGCTGAGGCAGCATCAGCTGAAAGTGAAGTTTTCGAAGTGTCACTTCTAGAATAAGGAGGTGAAGTTTCTTGGTCATGTGTCTCAAAGGAAGGGTTATCTGTAGATCCAACTAAGATCAAGGCAATGAATAGTTGGAAGAGGCCCGAGACAGTAACCGAGATTAAGAGTTTCCTTGGGTTGGCTGGTTATTACTGGAGGTTCATTAAGGATTTCTCGCGGATAGTAGCACCGATGACCAGGCTAACGAGGAAGGATATGAAGTTTGTGTGGATCGATAAGCGTGAGGAAGCATTCTAGAGTTTGAAACACTTATTGACTCATGCACCTGTGTTGGTAGTTCCAGAAGGGAATCAGGATTTGGTAGTCTATACTGATGCATGTGGAACATGATTAGGAGCTGTGCTGATGTAGAGAGGTAAAGTGATTGCCTATGCTTCTAGACAACTTAGATCGCATGAGGTCAGATATCCGACGCATGATTTATAATTGGCTGTAGTGATTTTTGCTTTGAAGGTGTGGAGACATTACCATTCAGGAGAAAGGTTTGAGCTGTATACTGATCATAAGTCGATGAAGTATTTGTTCTCTCAGAAGGAGCTGAACATGAGACAGCAGAGATGGTTAGAGTTCATATCCTCTTATGATTTTGGGATTGAGTACACACCAGGGAAAGGCAACAGGGTTGCAGATGCACTTAGCAGGAAACATCAGAATGCAGTGTTAGCTATGATGGCTAAGTGGAAAGATTTAGAAGCATTAGTAGATTGTAGATTGCAGTGGAGATCTGAGGCAGGGTCTAGTGGTAATACAGTTGTATTGTCTTGTTTGGAAGTTCGACCAGTGTTGATCGAACGGATTGCTTCTAACCAGATAGAGGATCCAGTGTTAGCGGAACGGATCAAAAAGCAAAAAGAAGGAACCAAGAGCGATGACTTAAAAGATTTCAATCTTGACCAGAATGGGTGGTTGAGAAAGAAAGGTAGATTATGTGTTCCGAGTGTAGGAAACATAAGATAGGAAGTCTTAGATGAATGCCATCGTTCGAAGTTCACTATACATTCTGGAGGTACCAAGATGTATCAGGATATGAAGAGGATTTTCTTCTGGGAAGGAATGAAGCGGGATATTGGTTTGTGTGTAAGGCAGCGCTTGATTTGCCAACAGGCAAAGGCCGAACACAAGAAGCCAAGTGGTTTGCTTCAGTCGTTAGATATTCTAGTGTGGATGTGGGATTCTATTTCTATGGACTTCATAGATGGGTTGCCAAGGTCGAACAGAGGAAATGAAAGTATATGGGTTATAGTAGACAGATTGACCAAGAGTGCCCATTTCATTCCAGTCAGGTCAACCAGGATGGCACCTGTTTTAGCAAGGTTGTTCATGAAGAATGTGGTCAGACTGCATGGAGTTCCTAGCAGCATAATTAGTGATAGAGATTCCTTGTTCACTAGCGAGTTTTGGAAGAGTCTGTAGGAAGTTTTGGGAACCAAGCTTAAGATGAGTACCGCTTACCATCCGTAGACAGATGGGCAACGGAAAGAGTTAACAAGATCTTGGAAGATCTGTTAAGAGCTTGTGTTCTGGATTTTGGAGGATCATTGGAGGACCATCTACATCTAGTCGAGTTTCCGTATACCAATATTTATCAGACTAGTATTGGGATAGAACCATTTGAAGCTTTGTATGGAAGACCATGCAAATCTCCCGTTTGTTGGTTGGAGACCGGGGATAGGTTAATTCTTGGTCCAGATTTGGTCAGAGAAGCTGCATAAAAGATTGAGGTCATTCGGGCTAGGATGAAGGAGGCTTAGTCTAGGCGGAAGAGTTATGCAGATAAGAGACGGAAAGATTTGGAGTTCTCAGTTGGGGACTAGGTTTTCGTCAAAGTATCACCGATGAAGGGTGTGCTTAGATTTGGGAAGTCGGGGAAGTTTTCTCCTAGGTTCATTGGACCATTTCCTATTCTTAAGAGGATCGAGAAGCTCGCATACAGACTTGAGTTACCGAGCAGTTTGGCAGGTGTCCATGATGTTTTTCATATTTCTCATCTCAGAAAGTGTGTGAGAGACCCGGAGACTGCTATTGCACCGACAGTGCTAGATGTTTTAGTGGTAGAACCGGACTTAACCATAGTGAGGAAGCCAGTTCGCATTGTTGCGAGAGATTAGAAGAGGCTTAGAACTAAGACGGTCAAATTAGTCAAAGTCCAATGGAGTGACGATGACAGAGACTGTACTTGGGAGGTTGAGAGCAAGATTGGAGACACTTATCCTGACTTGTTTTGATGGTATGTTTAACCTTCTTATTTGTTTTGAGCCCTATAGTAATTTCGAGGACAAAATTCTTTAAGGAGGGGGGTCTATAACACCCTAGATTTTTAATAACTTTATTTAGGAGATTTAGTTAGATAAACTAAATAAAATAATGTGTTGATAAAGGGATTGAGATTTGATTTAATTAAGGTAGTCGTGCCTTTTTAACTAATAAATTAAATAAAGGGTTTAAATGAATTAGAGGAGGGGTATTATGGGAAAGAGGCCATTCCTATATCACCTCCCTTAGGCCATGTATCTCTTCACATGTTCATTCTCATTTTAAAATTTTAAAAGCAAGGCCGGCCACTATTAACAAAGAAAGAAGAAGAGGAAACTAAAGAAAAGCTTAAGGAAAGCATATTCAAATCAAACTCATTCAAATCTCAAGCTCCTTAATTATTAAAGCAAATGTGAATAATGTTACATCTCAAAAATTTTATCGTTTAGGTTTTAAGGTTAATTCCGAATGATTTCGCAAAGGTTTGCCATGCTTTTGAATGATAAGTGATTATATATACATGTTGATGATTTATGTATGTTCATATAGATTTTATGACATGTTTTAAGATAAAAAAACCTGTCAAATGACATCCGTTAGCCTTGTGAATTTTTATGATGATCTAGAAATTTATTTTAGAGATGGGTTTTGATTTTTAGATTCTTTTGAATTTTTGTGGAATTGTTATGAATTTTTTAAGGAAGAAAATGGTATTTTGGATTATTAAATTATTTACAGAAAAAATAATTATTATTTGGATCTGAAAATTTTATATGTTGAAGAGAACATATTAATTGATTTTCTGGAATTTTTCCAGAATTTTTCATAATGTTTTAATAGTTATATAAAATTGTTTAAGGTATGGGACTTGAATGTTTTGTATAATTATAAAGGAGAAATGAGCTTTTTCAAATTTATTTAAATTTCCAAATAAGGAAAGTCGGCAGCAATTTTGAATATAAAATTCTGGCAACCAATCAGATTTAGACATACAAGGCAGGTGGGGTACAAAAGAACTATTTTAAAGCAGTATTTTCACTATTTCAACTCTTTCGGCAAGAGCTTCCACCTGCATTCGAAACCTTCCGACAAGGTCGAAAGGTATCAAACCTTTCGACTAGGTCAAAAATCAATTCACATGGTATCAGGCGACTGGTACGTAGTGAATTGAAAGGGGTTGAAAGGTTTAGGGACGAAAGGTTAGAGCTTTCGAAGGAGATGAAATTTTGTTTTCGTTTTAAAGAAATACGCCTGCTAGCTTTCGACAACGAGCTTTCGACATTGTCAAATGGTTTAAAAGAAAAAAGTTTCGATTTTTTTGCTTTCTTGTTTTAATTGAAACCTTGCGACAAAGTCGAAAGGTATAGCTTTCGACAAGGGCGAAAGAATAGTTGCCGCTTCCTAACCTTTCGACACAGATGGATTCGAAGGTAATCTTTTGTTTTTCTAAAAACTTGCTGCCTCACTCTATTGATTTCGAAGGGTTGGTTCCAACACCAACATTTCATTGTTTTCGAATGGTTTCGAAAGGTTTTATAAAGGTTTCAAAGCAGTTGCTTTCGACTCCGATGTTTTTCTGATCCTTTTGCTCTACTTGAAGGCATAATTCAAATATTTTAAGTTGAAACGTTTTAAAGGTTTCAAAGTAGTTAACTTTGAATGGTTTCGAAAGGTTTCCACTAGTTTTAAATTGTACCTAATGTCTTCAAGAGGTTTTGAGTTTCATTGCTTTCGAAAGGTTTATAAATGATTTTATAGGGGAGGTACACCAGGCTTTCGATAAAGTCGAAAGGTGAAACCTTTCGACTAGGTCGAAAAGAAACCTTCCATCAAGGTCGAAAGATAGGACCTTTCGACAAGGTCGAAAAGTATGGTTTTGCAATGTTTTCAAAAGTCTAAGGTTTAAAGTATTTAAAAGGTGGACGTCATATGTTTTAAAGCTTGTAAAAGGAAGGATTTTAAAAGGTTTTGAAGGAGTTACCTTCAATGATTTTGAAAGGTTTATAAAAGGATATGAAGAAGTTACCTTCAATGCTTTCGAAGGTTTTTATTAATGGTTTAGAAGGAGTTACCTTCTATATTTTTGAAAGGTTGTTTAAAAGTTTTAAACAAAGGTTTTGAATATAAGGACTAGGCAGATAGCCTAAGTGTTTTAAGTTATAAAGGACTTTAACTTATTTTAAAAGGATAGATAATCCTTATTGAACATTATCAACATTATTTTGAGTAAAGTATATATAATATGGAAAAATAGCTTAGAGTAAAGCTAAAGATGTTTTTTCCTTGTATATGTATGATTTGACGAACTAAATCATTTTGCATAGGTTTTCAAGGAAAATTTTGAAGAGCAGCTAGCTCAGATAAATGAAAGGCAGTTAGCCAAGATATTTTAAAGGGTAGTTACCCTAAAAGAAAATTCGAGTAGTCAGCTCATTTAAATTCGGACAGTTAGTCCATTTTGAGGGCAGTCAACCCAGAGGACAGTTAGTCCAGAAAGAGCAGTCAGCTCTGATATGAATTCATTTATTAGCATAATGGACCTTGCTATTTTCTAGGATAGTTAGTCCACCCTTTTTACCTGTTTTGGGAAGATAGCCCATTATCTAGCATAAAACATATTGCTATTTTGGTATAATCAGTTTTTGGACAGATAGTCCAGAAAGGAGCAGTTAGCTTAGAATTTAGGACAGATAGTCCAATATAGAGCAGATCGCTCAGATTTTAGATAGATAGTCTATTTTACTTCCTGTTTTAGCATAATGGATATTGCTATATTATTATTACAATCAGTTGATTAACCAATTTGGTTGCAGGAAAGGATTTGCAAAATATATGTTTAGAAAAGAGATATTAGTGAGGGGAAACCTGTTCCGCTAAGCGGCGTGGTCTCACTATTTATCAGTAAACTGAGATGTAACAGATATTATCATACCATGCTTTATGTCTGACTCGAATTTTTTGTTTCCACTTAAACTCTCGGGTGCTTAAAATTTGATTTGAGTAGGCTGAGGGTTTAGGTTTTCAGGTTTTAGCAGATTTTGGCGAATAAGCTTCCGAAGACAAGCAGGTAGCTGACGGATAGCTAATTTAGGAATTCTGTTTTAAAATTGTTTTTGCTGTGTATTAAGACAATTATGTCTATATTACTTTGATCATCCAAGGAGGCATCTTCATATGTCGCTCTTGGCATATGGTTGTAAATTATATTTGATCAATGCCTGGGATACGTTTTAGGATTTTTGTAACTTGGATATGATATTATTTGAAATGTAATCACTAATAATTATTGTTTTTGGAAATCTATGATTTTGTTCATATTTAAGTGCTTCTAATATTATGGATACCATTAACATTACCGTATTTCGTCACCAGAAGTTAACACTGTGGATGACTACACCATCCATAGCGATTAGCTTTTGGCCTCCATATACGGGATGTTATAATTACTCATGGCTGCAGGGGTACCAATGGGTTACGTATTGATATTTATTTGATAACTATGGCATACCTCACTCGAGAGTTCTCTATTAGTTAATATAACTAAGGTTAGACAGAGAATCTCAAAGTAATGATGTTACGCAGTTTCCTCGACTTGAGGATACCATGGAACTTCAATGTGGATACTCCCCTTTAATTATAGTTAAATTATGGTATGACATTCATCAAATGATTATAGTTGGTCTAAGTTGAAGCAATCGGACGGAAACATAATTCAATAGATAATTCGTCTCCATAGTTATATGAGGTTCGCGACATGGTCAACTGTAGTCAACTCAAAGTCAAAGTCTCTGGCCGGAGTAATAAGATTAAAAATAATTGTTGTTTGAAACAAAAATGGCACAAGCACCCATGATTTTAAGTAGAAAATGATGTTGTTTTGCTGATACTCCTAGCCTTGATGAGCAAATGATTGGTGCTTTGTCGGATGAGGGGACTGGCGGAACTTAGGGTGCTCGGGCCGATGATGATATTGTGATAACTAGAGTTTCTGAGCCCCTGTTGGGTCCCACCATGAGTGATCTCGAGTGAGAACTTGTTGCCAAAGAGGTCAAGCTAGAGAAAATTGAGAAACAAATCCTCCTTACCACAGAGATTAAGTAGGAGAAGTTAGAGGTCATCCCTCCTCCTTTATCCATTGCCCCGCCTAGCCAAACTATTTTCGCTCCAGTTCATATTTCTCCGCCTTGCAACGCTCAAAGCACACCTATAGGGTCTTCACAAAGCATTCCAACCTCTCTTCCTCCACCAGGAGTGCTCAAAGCATGCCTATCAGATCATCACAGAGCACTCCTTCCAACGACAAAGGAAGTGAAGGAAGAGGAGGGAAAAGGAAAGGCAAAAGCTCAAACGACGTCTCTCTCGGCACTAAGAAGAGGAAGCATAAGCCAAAGAAGTAGTTTTCAGTCTGTTTTGTGTACACAGACACTCTTCTAGTTTGTAATAATAGTAGTCTATTTTGGTTTTTGGCCGGCTTTGTGGGGGTTCAACCCCCGCTTTTGCTTTTTGTTATAGGCGTAAATAAACTTGTACTTGGCTTTTCAAGTTCCATGTTGAATGTTAATAGCAAAGACGTTTTGCTTAGTCAAATCTTCTTATGATTTCTCCTAAGTTGTTTTAGAAATTGCACTTTCCATTCAATGTACTTGTCATCCATTCCTTTTATTGATCTTTATCGGACAAAACCTTTAGCCCGTTGTGTAATTTACTGGCCTTTCGTCATTCTTGCAAATGTAAAGTAATTGTTGAAGTATCAAACTCTAGGCATTAGTTGAGGCTTTACCACTTAAGACAATGGTCCAAGTATCCTTTTCCAGGATAATGATATTCGATTGCACCAAACTCCAGGCGCTAGTCAAAATTAACTACTTAATAACGTAGTTCGCACATCCTCATCCAGGATGTTTATTTCCAATCGCGTCTAACTCTAGTCATCGATTCAATGTTCATAAGTAAGATCCCATCTTACGCTAGTTATGGACCTTTATTTTTTCCTAATCCAGGGAAAATGTTATGGATTAAACGGTCTTATCATGTCCATTTCGGTTTATACTCATGCCCCCAATCCAAGGATAAGAGTTGAGTGAGTGAATAGTCGTATCACGTTCTTTTTTATTTATACTCATGGCCCCATGTCAAGGGAAAGATTTAGGAAATGAATGGTTGTGTCACGTTCATTTTAGATTTATACTCCTACCCCTACATCAAGAGCTAGAGTTAGCTGATGGACGGTCGAATCACATCCATTTAGTTTATACTCTTGTCCCCAATCCGAGGACAAGAGTTGGTTGGCATCAATCCCCAGATATCGAGAAGAACTTCATGGGTCCGATCATGGACCGTAGAAGTTTGGTTGGCACCTATCTTTGGATACCTGCACACCTGCATTTATCACACGCAAATTCATTCGAGTCGGTCAAATCACAACACTTAAGTGATGGAAGGATAGAGTCTCAGACTTGAAAAGCCGTCTTATTCCACAAAAGGTGGGAAATGATAGATTATGTCTCATTAAACGACTCGAGCCAATTATTTACAAATTTATTTCCAAGTGAAATAGCATCATAAGTGCTCGCTATTCCATGCCCTCAGGAGTGGTATCCCGTCTATCGTGCTAGCTTGAAAGTGATATCTCCAAGCTTTTGCTCTGTTGCGTATGGACCTTCCCAACTCGGGCCCAAGTTCCAAAGGCCTAGGAAAATTCATTTGAGAACCAGATCGCTGATTTCAAAGGTCTGATTCCTGATCTTAGCATTGTAATATCAGGCGACTTGGTGTTGGTGTGCAACTCCTCTCAACTCAGCTTCATCACACTTCTCATCGATCATATCAACGGACTCTAGAAGGAGTTGCTCATTCGTTCGTGAGTTGTAGTGAGTCACTTGATAAGAAGGTACTTTCAGTTCAACCAAAATCATTGCCTCTGATCCGTAGGCTAGGGCAAATGGAGAGTGTCCAGTCACTAACTTGTGGGTTGTTCGATAAGCCCATAGCACTAATGGAAGTTCATCAACCTACTTGCCTTTGGCCTTTTCCAATCACTTCTTAAGAATGGACTTGATAATCTTATTTACAGCTTCAACCTGTCCATTCGCTTGGACGTGTGCCACCGTAACAAATCTCTTCTCTATGCGATGTTGGCGGTAGATACCTTTGAATTCGGTACTGTCGAATTGGATCCCGTTATCGGATGATCACCTGTGGAACTCCAAAACGATAGATGATATTCCAAACAGCAAAGTTGATTACCTTCTTTATAATGATCGTGGCTAACGGTTGTGCCTCAGCCCAATCGATAAAGTAATCAACTGCGACGAGGCATACTTTGCACCACCTTTAAATATCAGCAATGCACTGATGAAATCAATTCCCCAAACTGCGAACGGCCAAAGACTGACCATTGGAGTGATCTTCGTCGATAGAGCTCTCAAAAGTTTAGCGAATCTCTGGCACTTGTCAAACCTTCAGGTGTAATCAGCTACGTCTCTATTGTCGGTTGGCCAGAAATACCCATAGCGAAGGATCTTCTTCGCTGGGCTTTGCCCCCAATTTTGTTGCCACAAACCCCTTTATGAACTTCTCTTAGGACTCGCTTGGCCTCGTTGTGAGCGACACATCAAAGCATAGGGACAGAGAAACCCTTGTTGTAAATTACTCCTTCCTGTATGATATATCTCGAAGCCAGTCGAAGGAGCTTTCATCATTCATTCCTTCTCTTCGGAAGGATTCCTTTTGCAAATAATCCTTTATTGGAGTCATCCATGACTCTCTTTTGAGTTAGCCTCCAAGATCCAATCGACATCCATCTGGTCGATGC
This sequence comes from Allium fistulosum, assembly GCA_030737815.1. Classification (NCBI taxonomy): domain Eukaryota; kingdom Viridiplantae; phylum Streptophyta; class Magnoliopsida; order Asparagales; family Amaryllidaceae; genus Allium; species Allium fistulosum. The sequence goes on from CM060902.1 coordinate 220,640,203, forward strand.
TCGGAGCCAAAAGTACTTCCATCGGTCCAAGCCCATGAGCTGCGCAACTCCGGAACTAGCCAATTTAGCCAGCGAGTCAACCTTCTCATTCTCCTCTCTGATAATATGAGTGATCATGTAATATTCGATGTCACCGAGCAGCTCAAGGACTCGGTTTAGATAAGGAGCTAGCCTCGCTCCTTTCGCCTGAAACTCTTTTCTGACTTGACACACTACCAGCTGGGAGTCATAGAAAATGTGCAACGTCATTATTCCCAGTTCTTTGGCAATCTTGAATGCCATAATCAAGGCATCATATTCAGCTTCATTGTTCGTTGCAGGAAAGCCGAGTTTCAAGGCGTAACAGATCGGGTGTTCCTCGGGGGTGACAAGTATAACTCCAGCACCAAAACACTGTTCATTAGACGCACCATCCATGTACATCTTTTATCCAGTATCTTTCTCACCATTGCTCTTCGAAGGATCATCTCGTGCAGTGAATTCAGCTATAAAATCTGCCAAAGCTTGACCCTAGATTGTTCTCAAATGGTGATAAGTTATGTCGTATTGTCTCAATTCAATGTTCCATTTCAATAGCCTTCTAGAAGTCACAAGTCACCGCAAGACTTGTCGCAAAGGCTAGTCAATAAGAACTTTGATCGGATGAGCCTGAAAGTAGAGGTGGAGCTTTCTCAAAGCAATCAACAGGTAGTATGCGAGCTTTTCCAATCTCGGGTAATTTCTTTCTACTCCCATCAATCACTTACTGATATAATAGACTTGTCGCTGCATGAGGAACTCCTCTCACATGAGTGCGACACCCACAACATGCAATGACACTGCAAGGTATATAAACTGGTCCTCGTCATCTAATGGCTTCGAGAGGATGGGGGTCTCTTCAAGTGATTCACCAAAGCCTGGAATGCTTTTTTACACTCCTGGTTCCACTCTTTTTCCCTTCTTGATGACACCAAAGAAAGGGATATGTATGTGGCTCTAGAAATGAACCGACTCAGGGCGGCGACCTTCCAATTCAAGCTTTGGACCTACTTGATCATCTTTGGGGCCTCAATCTTTCTCAGTGCCTCATCTTTTCTAGACTGGCTTTAATCCTACGGAAGTTCACATTGAAGCCTAAGAATTTCCCAGTTGTAATGCCAAGAGCATTTCAAAGGGTTGAGCTTCATCATGTATTTCCAGAGAACACTAAACATCTCAGCTAAATCATCCATATGGTTCCCCGATCATCCTGACTTCACAAGCATATTGTCCATATAGACCTCCATCGAAAGTCCAATCCGGCCTTAAACATTCGGTTCAATAGCCTATGGAAAGTTGCTCCAGTATTCACTAACCCAAAAGGCATGACCAGATAGCAATACAGTCCCAGGTCGGTGAAAGTAGCTCATGTCCAGTTGTTGAATCCACCAACTTATCAATCCTCAAGAGCGGGAAGCTATCCTTTGCGCACGCCTTATTTAAATTAGAATAATCGATGCATGTCCTCCACTTCATGTTTACTTTCCACAACAAGATAGGATTAAATAACCACTCTGGATATAAGGCATCGTGGATGAAGTCATTGTCCTTCAGCTTATCCACCTCCTCTTTGAGTGCAACGGATCTCTTTGGACCCATGCTACGGTGTTTTTGTTTCAAAGGAACGCATTTGGGATTTTTGTTTAATGCATGGCTTGCTATCCCGGGCAAGATCCATCATAATTTTGAGTGTGTCCAGGCAAACATATCTAGGTTTGCTAAGAGAAAACCAACCAACTCTTTCATCACTCTTATGCCAAGTTGCGATCTGATATTCAGGACCCTATTTGGATCATCCTGGCTAACCGGAATAGCAATCGTCAACTCGGACGGAGCTACTCTTCCATCCTCTGGCTCTTACATCGGTCCATGTCCATATGGAACCGACTAGGCTGCCTGAGCCGCGGTTCAGGCTGTAGTTACTATACATCCAAAGCCTTAATGCAAAGGGTCCCCTCCATATTCTTTCCTTTCTCTCTTAGCCTAGCCTCCTTTAGTTCGATGACGTAACATTCGCGGCCAGCCACCTGATCTCCTTGGACAGTCCCTACACCATTTTCTATAGGAAACTTCATCATCAAGCACCAAGGAGCTGTTGCCGCTCTGAGTTCAACTATGGCCGGTCAGCCCAAAAATGCATTATAGTTTAAGTAAATATCCAATACCAAAAAAGGCACGACCGACACTCGCTTGCGGTCGCCCTCTCCAACTACCACTGGTAATTCAATATATCCAATTGACTCAGTAGCTATCCCATTGAAAGCCTATATTCTAGATTTACAAAGTTTCAAATCCTTCACTTTTACAAGGAGAAATTGAACCCTTGTATTCGAGATTTGCACCTTTGAGTCATGCAACCATAATGATGAATATTCTAAAAAACTGCACAATTCAATTAATTTAGAATTGATGTAAATTAATTAAATTAATTAATATTTATAAAATATTAATTAGTAAATGTTAGTTGATATTTAAATACCATTAATATTTAATGAAGTGCATGTACAAAAGCTATAAACGCACATATCGATATCTGTTATTGATAGAATATTAAAATTAAATTTTAACGGAACAAATCATAAATGGAGTTGGAAATTTTTAAGACCCACTACACCTCATTCTATAGTCAACCATGTATAGTGGGGGGAAGATTAGATGAGATTTAATTGGAAAGGTTTTAAAGGAGGGAATCGAAAAGTTACGATATTTCCTTTAAAACGTATTGTCTCTCTAATTCATTCACCGTTATTCTCCACTGATGAAATTTTCTCTCTACCTCCCATCAAGCAACAACTAAAATTTTCATGGTGGTATAGAGCTAAAAAATTCTAACATCAAATACAAATTAAATCAGTTTATCAAAGGTGGTTTATGCCTCCGACCTTTGCAGCATCTAGAGGTTGATTCAAGAATCTAAAAGCTTTTGATTCATCAATCAAGGTGCGATTTTTGGTAAAATCCCAAGGGAATTATCTAATTTAATTTATTTATGAATATTCATATGTTTGGATTCCATATTATTTTTTGGGGTTTTAGTGGTTTATCTTAGTACATACCCTTTTATGTTCATCCCTGTTGAAAGTATGTCTAATATGTTCATTTAATTTAGATTTTTTTCCTTCATTTATTTTCTAAATATGTTAATTATTATTGATATTATTTAGACTCTTTTCCTCCTTATTAATTTTGTAGTTATTTTCTATGTTGTTTTGATGTGAATATGCTATCAGGAATTTACATATGCCTAAGTCATCGAAATCCTTATTATTTTTCCTTTTGTTATTTTAAAAAAAATAACTAATTTTGACTGGAAACCATATTTGTAATATTATACTATGTATGTATTAATCATTTATATTTGTATTGTAAACTAATTTATTTTGTTACATTGATTGATTTTTTGAATACATTTGTTTTGAGTACTGCTTTCACTAAAAGGAGAATTTTTTTATTTATGTGTGGACTTTCGTATAAAATCCAGCATATCTATTTCCTTTTTAAATTTAAGTACCGTGTAAAAAGAATTGCTATTATTTCTACTCTAAATTAAATGTTTGTTCAAATATTGTTACCTTTAAGTTTTAACAAATTTATACGCTGATATATATATAATTAAATTTTTAAATAAATAAGTTAATTTAAGATCTAAAACATCATATGTTATTTTATACATATGGAAACATATTTGTAGATCCCCAATTCAAACTAGTAAGATGAATTTTCTGCATTAATGTAATTCTTGACTTCAAATCTTTCTCTAATGTAAAGTTAATTCATTAATGTTAATTTTAGAATTTAAATTTTATAAGTTTGCCCAATGTAATATATATATATATATGTATGTATGTATATATATATATATATATGTAAACAATTGTACATCTTTTATTATATACTTTTAATTGAAAACCATGGACAATAAAGGCATATATAAAGGAGAAATGGATCTGTTACTGTGTAAATCGTAGCACCTACGTACAGTCACATTAATTTTGCACACTTCTTATCTGTTGCACTTTAACAATATACACTAGAGTATATCTAGATATACTCATAATTTAGACTGTGTATAAATCGCTCAGTAATGACATTTAATAAATCAATAATTTAATTAAAAAGAGAGAAATGAAAGGTTTCTCTCTCCAATTGAAGAAAAATCTTCCCTTAATTAATTGCATAAGTTTTTGAGATAGAAACGAAAGGTTATCCTCTCTAAATTAACTTTAACTTGTAAAAGTTACACACGTGGGTGTATTTGAAACACTTATACATTCAAATTATTTTTTAAAAATAAACTTTTTTTAACATATTAAATAAAATGAATATTTTGTTTAAAATATTTTAGATTGGATCTAAAATCCATTTAGGCTTCATAAACTCAACTAAGATCAAAATAGGAAAAAAAATTAAATCTATCTATTTGACCCACTTTCGACTAGCCTGGTTCCAACACTAGCATTGAAGCGAGGTTGGTTAAAGCATTCACTTGGTATGTTGGATGTCCCATGTTCGATCCCTGCAACTAGCATGATAGAGGGTCCTCATATTGCGATTTATGACGAAGCATTGCCTCTTGCTCTACGTGTCATGTGATGTTATGCTACTCGAAAGCTGCATGTAAAACTCGCTCGTGAGGTACTTAGTTGGGTCACCTAAAAGAGTTTGGGTTAGACCAACATTGGTATCAAAGCCATAATGGTTAACACAGTCTAAAATTAACAATATTAGAGCTAATTGATTAAAGCCTACACATTTAGTAGGGTGTCTAAAAAGGTAGTTTCGAAGGTTGGTTTAGGTAACATGTAAGCTGTTGGCCTAGCCCGAAGGATGAAGTAAGCCCAAAAGTTATCCTCTAATGGCTCAAACTGATTTTAGCTCTTGGGCTAATTTTTCAAAATATATTTTGAACTTTTTTAAAATATTTTTAATTTAAAATTTAATTCTAAGATATGACAAGTTGTAAATGTTATATAATTTTCAAAATTGGGTTTGAATGTTAATATACTAATAAAAAAATTCTTTTACCTTAATTATTTATTTAATTGGATTAAATAATAACTAATTAAAAGTTAACTATTTAAATTTAAACATATATAATGATATATGCATATTTGTCTTAAAATGTTCAAGGTAAACGAAGATAAAAAATTTAATTTAATTGATGTTATTTTAATTAAAATTTGTTTTAATTAACTCAGTTAATTAAAATTTTATTAATAAAGAATGTACATGTATAATGATATGTGTACATAATTATTATAAATGTTATAGTTTGTATTCATCTTTAATTATTGAGGATGAAAAAGTAAAATTCAATAGTTGAAATTTAAATTCAATTAATCAAAATGTTAATTGAATAAATTAATTAGTTAATTTAAGTAAATACGATTTGATTAATTAAATTAAAATTAATTTAATAAGGTACATGTATATTGTTGTCCCGCCTTTTGGCAAGGTCGTGACACCAAGAACTTGACTGGTAACCAAGGACAGTCCATCCCGAAGGTTGGTTATACACAAGTTTACTATGGATATTGGCAAATTTGGTCTGAGCCTGGATCGAGCTACAATTGATATGGCACGACAAGAAAAGCTATGAAAGTCAACTTTCCAAATTTCAAGTCAATCGGAGGTTGTATGCTCAAGATATTAATGGATTAAATCAATAAAACCAACCTCATTCGTATCCTGGGATTTCGTATCCATCAACTCATAAGCATCTATTTCGTATCCATCCCTCAAGCTACTTCAGTGCGTATCCATCAAGCAGAAACAACCTGGTTCGTATCGATCGCTCACCTGATCGATAAGAAGGAAGTCATGACAGATCGATGCAAAAAGCACAAGTTTGTATCGATACGAAATAGAGTGGAAGCTATCGATACAAAGGAGCTTTAGGTGAACGATAGGAATGAAGTAAGATGGAACGATACGAAAAGGGTCGTCTCAGATCGATACGAAGAACATGGGCAATCTTTGATCGAAATACATGAGTTCGCATCGATACGAAGCAGTTACAAACCATCGATACGAAAGGAATTCTCTAGATCGATGCGAACAAGGCATGAAAAGTGGAAGACTTGGTAACTCGGCATGAAAAAATGGATCGATCCTAGAATATAGCGCCACGTCACCTAATCGATACGAGCTAACATGGATACGAACATATCGATACGAACCAGATCGATATGAAGACGCTAGCTCATTGAAATGTCAAACTTGGATCGATCGTAACTCTAAATCTACAAGTCCAAATGCTACCAAATTTTCACAGGAGCTTGGGTACCATCTCTACTTGGTCTCTGGTCGATCTCAGCCCAAATGGAGTCGTTTTTGATCGGTACGAATTGTACACGTATCGATCATGGATTGATCTCAAATGTTCAGGGATCGATCTGGTGGGCCCACCCATGTAAGAGAAGGGGTCTTTCGAGATTTGAGCCAGATATTTTCAGCCTACACCTATAAATAGTAGTCCTAGGCCTTCAGAAAATGGACTTTTTGACTCTTCTACGCCGAGACTCTACTGAAAACTCCATTATATCTCTAGTGCTTGAGAGTGTACTATTGTAATCAGTTGTAACCAGTTAGCAAAGTTAATAAAACAGCAAACTTTCCATAGTGGACGTAGGCTATAACGCTGAACCACTCTAAATTCTCGTGTTTTTACATTTCTGTTTGTCTGTTTTGGCGTGTTTGTTAGATTAACCTCATTTTTCATTTATATTCTTCACTTTAATCTCTTCAAATACGTCCGAAGAGTGTTGTGCCCAATTTTGGTACAAACATATATATTATATAAGTAAATTTAATTATAAAACTTATAAATAAATTAATACTTATATAACAACATATGTGCAAAATTAAGTGGAATTGGAAAGAAATCCAAATTAGATTTAGGGAGTGAATAAATACATATAGTATATATACCGTATTTCAGATGTGTTTGACACTTGAATCACAAGAGTATTTGATAAAAATACATTATTTCCTAAATTGACATCACTTAATTAAATATATTAAAGATTATGAATTTATAGTATAAAAGTTATCAACTACCATTATATATTAATAGATTATGTTAACCCGCCTTTTGGCAAGGCCGTATACAGGCAGATTTAACTCAATGGATTACATGGTTATCGAGGTTGGAATGTTATGGTTTTGGTTCGAATGGATGGATGGACAATCGATTATGTATGATAAATATGAATATGAAGTCAGGATTCAGCACAGTCGATGGATAAGCGACGCCGGGTATTTAGAATATGGATTTCGGGAAAGGTCGAGTTGCTTTGGGTCATCCAAGGGTTTGCTTCGGGTCAGGCAAGGGTTTAGTTTGGGTCGGTGAGTGATTGGCTTCGGGTCGGCTATGGTAGATGCAAGGGTCGGCATAAGGAGATGGCAAGGGGTCGGCATTGGTTGGACTTCGGTCGACACTTGGGAAACTTCGAGTCGGCATGTTCAACCAGGGTCGGCAAAGGAGAAGGAGCTTGGGGTCGGCATTGAAGAGGAGTGCTTCAGGTCGGCGTAGCATTGGCTTTGGGTTGGCATACTAGGTGCTTCGGGTCGGCATACTTGGAGGAGTCAGCATACTTCGAGGGGATGGCGTACTTCGAGGGGTCAGCATATGGAAGTACTTCGAGTCATTGTAGCGTTTACTTTGGGTCGATGTATTTGGACATGGGGTCGGCAAGGAAGGGTACAAGGGATCGGCATTAGCTTTGCTCCGGGTCGGCTATGTGGTGGACTTCGGGTCGGCAAGGCTCCAGCTCCGGGTCGACGTTGAGAGGAGATAGGATGGGATCGGCCTAGTCTAGAGATTGTGCTACTTCGGGTCCAGAGATTACTTTGGGTCAGCAAACTGGTAACTTCAGGTTCGACTTTGGGTCAGCATAGGATGGACGAGTTGGGTTCAACAATCGTGATAGTGGGCCCATGGAGATGAGGAGGCCCTGCAATCGAGATTTGCCCTATAAATACAGTAAGTGTGGCTTCAAAAAGGGGGATCTCCATTATGTTTCTCTTCATCTTCTTCTACAAAAAGCTACTCTACCATTTATGTTTCAAAAATTCCGGATTGTAACTGTAATCAGATTTCAGTATAATAAAAAGGAAATTTCTGGAGTGGACGTAGGCCAGAGTGGACGTAGGCTGGAGTTAGCCGAACCACTATAAATCTTGTCTATTTTACTGCTTTCATTTTAATTTTGATTATTCTTCATATTATCTCTCTACATATACTCTATATGTGATCTATGACTGGATATTGGTGCTTTCGCTTGTAAATGGGTGTTGGTGGTCAATTTTGATGCTAACATTTTGGTGCTTTCACTGAGAAAGCTAGCACTCGGTGATTTGGAAGTTAGGATCTTGGATTTGGAAGCTTAGGAATTTGGATTTGGGAAGCTATGGCTAGGCAATCAACAAGAAGATAGGAAACAGAGAGGAGCCGTCATGAAGGAAGTCAGGAGGCTTCCTCAGGAGCTAATCAGACCTCAATCTACATTACCAGGGACGAGATGGAAACGATGATGGATGCTATGCAGGAAAGGATGCTCAAAAGGCATGAGGAAATGATGCAGAACTTATTCCGATAGATTGGACAAGCTAGAACGCAAAACTAAGGGAATGGAGCTATAAGGAATGTAGGAAATGTGGATCACAAAGCTGAAGCGGTAGGAATAGAGGAAGTCCAGAATCAGAACCAAGGAAACGAAGCAAACAGGATGCGGGATAGAGCGGAACCATTGGGAGCTGCCCCTGATCGTTCCACACTCAGGGGCATCCCCCCAGATCATATTGCCTCGATTCCAGACATGATACCAAGTGGTGCTATGCAGTTTGGCGTTGATCGGGATATGGATGCTCATCCAGAAGGGTAGGTTTCAAGATTCCCTCGTGGACTCGGGGGGCAGGTTGGAGACAACGGGCAAAGACTACCACTTGATGATAACGATAGGTTAGCGGATATGATCAGACGGGCCATGAGAGAAGGATTATTAAATAGAGATTTGGAGGATGTGAATAGGAGTCCCTTCGTTCCTACGATTAGGTAAGCTAGGAATCCGCCAAATTTCAAACTACCAACACTGGATACGTATGATGGAAGGATGGATCCCACTGTTCATCTAACAATGTATATGAGGCATATGGAAGTACTGAGGGCATCGGAGGAGGTCATGGCACGGTGCTTCCCTTTGTATTTGACGGATATAGCAGCACTGTGGTTCAGACAATTGGAAAGTGGTTCTATCGGGACATGGATGGAATTGGTCGAAAGGTTTATGAGGCAATTTCGGGTCCACATCGTGAGACCCAAGAGTGTGATGACTTTAACATCAATGAAGCAGTGGAAAGGAGAATCACTAAGGGATTTCTTAACCAGGTTCAATGCGGCAGTGGCTTCGGTGGATCGACCCGATCCGTCGATGGTTCTGATGGCAGCAGTCTCGGGGATTGCAGATGATTCGAATTTCAAGATATTATTGGAACGGATCCACCGATGGGTCTCGGGGAATTTTACCATGAAGCAAAAGGTTTCTATGATAGGAAGATGCGAAGGCTGATAGAGAGGGGAGAGAGGAGGCTGAAGTTTATGCTGTAAAGGGTGGAGGTCTACCCAAGGAAGATTCAAACAAGAACAATAAAGGCAAATGGAAGATGAATGACGGCGGTAATGTCTCTAAAAGGAAATGGAGAGAACCAAAATTCTCTTCTTACACAGATTTGACTGAAACTCTATAAAGGATCTATTTGGATACTCGAGGGCGCCTCTAGTATTGAAGGCCGGCAAAAAGGGAACCCTCCGAATACGAGCGGGCATCAGGAAAGCATTGCCTATTCCATGAGCTAGATGGGCACAACATGAATGACTGCAGGCATTTGAAGGATATCATTGAGGAACATGTGAGGAATGGTCATTTGCAACTGTATATAAGGAATCAAGCTGTGGTAGTGGGACAGGAGAAGCCACCGCCCACCTTGAACGAAGATGGCACTGGATCAAGGCATCGTCGTCAGCTTATTATTAGCTAAATGGATTTATGGTATGGAATAAGTAATAAACCCCGAAGTAATGCGGCTAAGTCACTTACACTTGTACGGGATCGAGGACGATCCCTAGGCATACTTTGAGATGATGACGAACCGTGGTGCTTGGGTTTATAAAATCTTGTTTTTTCTGTTTACTGCAAACTTTGTTTTTTCTGGTTCTATGGCTATTTAGTTTACTTTGTTGTACGGACTTTTATTTTATCAATTGAACTCTGTAATGATTGGATTTGGATTAATGTAATAGATAATACTGGACGCGGTTACGGTCCCGACCGGAGCGACGGGGCAGTAACCGCGAGTTACGAGTCCCTTCGCCGTAGAGCGATAGGATGGACACGAACATGGATTAAGTCCTCGACTGAGGATCGAGGACGGAGTATAACACCCCACGGATTAAGTCCTCGACTGGGGATCGAGGCCAGAGAAGGATACCCTGCGGATTAAGTCCTCGACTGGGGATCGAGGCCAGAGTAGGATACCCTACGGATTAAGTCCTCGACTTGGGATCGAGGCCGGAGTAGGATACCCCACGGATTAAGTCCTCGACTTGGGATACCCTACGGATTAAGTCCTCGACTTAGGATTGAGGCCGGAGTAGGATACCTTACGGATTAAGTCCTTGACTAAGGATCGAGGCCGGAGTAGGATACCCCACGGATTAAGTCCTCGATCGGAGAAGGATATTCACGGATTAGGTCCTCGGTTGGGGATCGAGGCCGGAGAAGGATATTCACGGATTAGGTCCTCGGTTGGGGATCAAGGCCGGAGTTGGATACCCCACATATTAAGTCCTCGATCGAAGAGTCGAGGTCGGAGAAGGATATTCATGGATTAGGTCCTCGGTTGGGGATCGAGGCCGGAGTAGGATACCTCATGGATTAAGTCCTTGACCAGAGAGTCGAGGGTGGAGAGGGAAAACCATGGATAATCCCTCGACCGGAGAGTCGAGGCTGGAGTAGGAAAAAATAACTCGGAGAGGTCTATGGATTTGGATTTGGACCCGGAGAGGTCCCGGCTTTGGATACAAGACCCGGAGAGGTCCCGGCTTTGGATACAAGACCCGGAGGGGTCCCGGATTGGATATAGACCCGGAGAGGTCCCTGATTTGGATATGGACCCGACGAGGTTCCGGATTTGGATTACATGACCCAGAGAGGTCCCAGACTTGAATAAAACGATCTGAAGAGATCGTGGATTCGATTAATGGAACTGGAATGGATTCGAAATTGGATATCGACTCAGAACAGAAATGGATTTCGCTAATGATCTGGAGAGATCAAGGAATCGGATTGGTAATGGATTGAACTCTAGGTTGGATGATATGACGATCAATGGATTATGGACTTCGGATTTTGGACTTATGGCAATACAAAACACGCCTTCCAATTGCAAGGCATATTTTGGGGGGCAAAGTGTTAACCCGTCTTTTGGCAAAGCCGTATACAGGTGGATTTAACTCAATGGATTGCACGGCTATCGAGGCTGGAATGTTATGGTTTTGGTTCGAATGGATGGATAATCGATTATGGATGATAAATATGAATACGAAGTCAAGATTCAGCATAGTCGATGGATAAGCGATGCTGGGTATTTGGAATATGGATTCGGGAAAGGTTGAGTTGCTTTGGGTCATCCAAGGGTTTGCTTCGGGTTAGGCAAGGGTTCACTTCGGGTCAGTGAGTGATTGGCTTTGGGCCGGCTATGGGAGATGCAAGGGTCGGCATAAGGAGATGGCAATGGGTCGGCATTGGTTGGACTTCGGATCAGCATAGCCTATGCTTCGGGTCGGCACTTGGGAAACTTCGGTCGGCAAGTTCAACAAGGGTCAACAAAGGAGAAGGAACTTAGGGTTGGCATTGAAGAGCAGTGCTTCGGATCGGCGTAGCATTGGCTTCGGGTCGGCATACTAGGTGCTTCGGGTTGGCATACTTCGAGGGGTCGGCATATGGCAGTACTTCGAGTCATTGTAGCGTTTACTTCGGGTCGGTGTATTTGGACATAGGGTCAGAAAGGAAGGGAACAAGGGATCGACATTAGCTTTGCTCCAGGTTGGCTATGAGGTGGACTTCGGGTCGACAAGGATCTAGGCCCGGGTCGGCGTTGTAAGGAGATTGGATGGAATCGGCCTAGGCTAGAGATCGTGCTGCTTCGGGTCACTACAGAGATTACTTCAGGTCATCACACTGGTAAATTTGGGTTCGACTTTGGGTCAGCATAGGATGGACGAGTTGGGCTCGGCAATCGTGTTGGTGGGCCCACGAAGGTTAGAAGGCCCTGTTGCCAAGATTTCCCCTATAAATACAACGGGTGTGGCTTCAGAAAGTGGGATCTCCATTTTGATTCTCTTCATCTTCTTCTACAAAAAGTTACTCTGCCATTTTTGTTTAAGAAATTCCAGATTGTAACTATAATCAGATTTCAGTATAATAAAAAGGGAATTTCTGGAGTGGACGTAGGCCGGAGTTAGCCGAACCACTATAAATCTTGTCTTTTTTACTGCTTTCATTTTAATTTTGATTATTCTTCATATTATACTCTCCAAATATACTCTATATGTGATCTATGACTGGATATTGGTGCTTTCGCTTGTAACTGGGTGTTGGTGGTCAATTTTGACACCAACAGATTATTTGCATACTCTTTGGTTGTTGATATTCCTCAAGCTAGAGATGTTTTGTGCAGTTATTTTCTTTTCTTGATAGGATAAACAAGTGACACTTGCATCTAGCAGCTTGAATATCTTTGTCCAACTTGATTCTATCAAAGATAAGGTTAGGGCAGAACTCGGGAAGATACGCTGTTCTGAAGGCACTTTATCCCTACAATTTCCAGATAATCCTAATACACAAAACTAGCATGACAAATACTACAAATTAAGATCGTCTAATGGTCAAAAAGATGACTTCGGATTTAGAGAATCATGTTAAAGAAAGGGACGGAAGAATTCAAGAGTTTAAAAGAAAATAATATGCCATTAGTCAATCTAGGCTTTCTTCCCAAAAGGATGATTTTGAAATTGCTCAATTACGTCAAAAAGTGATGGATCCTAAAGTGCAACTGTTGAAAAGTCAAGTGACCTGCCGGTCTTTGGAACTTATTGCAAGCGAAGGTGAATTCCGCCTTCCTACTCCAACTTCCTTGATTGGTCAAGAAAAGTTATCTGCTTTGTTCAACCCTCCTTCTGGTTTGGATGATAATGAAATTGTTAAATGGAGTCAAAGAGTTAGATTTGAACGTATGCAATTTCTGAACAAACAATGGAAGGACAAAGTTTCTACTCATCTTAATGCTTATGAAGCTAAGGTTGAGAGACTTGAGTGTGAAAGACACACTTCTGATCAAGAGATGAAAATTTGAAAGGTAAAATCAATATTTTGAAAGGAGCAAACAAAACTCTCGAACATACGTTAAATATAACATCCTGTATCTAGAGGCCATAAGCTAAGCGCTACAGATGCTGCAGTCATCTACAGTATTAACTTCTGATGACAAAATATGGTAATGCTAATGGTATCCATAATTTCAGAAGCACTTGAATATGAACAAAATCACAGATTTCAAAAAACAACATTTTGCTGACTATATTTCAAAACAATATCATATCCAAGTTACATAATCCCTTAACCGTTTCCCAGGTACTGATCAAATACAATTTACAATAATACGCCAAAAGCGACATACGACGATGCCCCCTTGGTTGATCAGAAAAATATAGTCATAACTGACTTAATATACACGGCGGAATCAAAACAAATAAACTGAAACTCCTATTTTGCTATTCGACAGCCACCTGCTTGTCTCCGGAAGCTTTATTCGCCAAAATCACAAAAACCTGAAAACCTCAACCCTCAGCCTACTCAAATCAATTTTGAGCACCCGAGAGTTTAAGGGGAAACAAAAACTTCGAGTTGGACATAAAGCCTGGTGTGAATAATACTGTTCATCTCTGTTATTTTACGTTAAGTGAGACCAAGCCGCTTAGCAGAATGGGTTTCCTCTCACTAACATTCCTTTAAAATATATCTTTTGCAATTCTTTTCCTGCAACCAAAACTGGTCAAAATATCTATAAAGCATCATTATATAAACATACATGTATATCAGGTAATAAATGAACTATCTGTTCAAACACATAAGTTTTGTTTGGCTAACTTTTAACTTTTGGCTAACTCAAGTCTACTAGACAATATCAAAATATATCTAACATCTGTTAGACACTCCTCTTTTTTTAGACGATCTGTCCTTAACTATATGTTAAATACTTCTCTTCTAGACGGTCTTTCCTTAATAACCTATTTGTATACAGAAATATATTCATTTCTGTCTGTATCCATAATTTTAGTCTTACCTGCGACAAAGCCTTGCACGCTGGAATTTTGGACTAAATTAGCTGGGGCTAATAATGTATAGGGCGCGACCCTCGCATATGGTATTCTAATACCTGAGCCATTTTACTTTGGGATATCTTCCCAAAATTTTCCTTGAAAACCTTTTCAAAATGATTTAAGACCTTTAAATCAAACTCAAATAAGGAAAATTATATAATCTCTATGCTTTACTCAAAATCACCTTGCCATGTTATATATACTTTACACAAATCTTAGTTGATGAAAACACTTAACTTTTGAAAGTCCCCCTTCCAAAACCATTGAAAGTACCCCTTTCGAAACCATTGAAAGTACCTCTTTCGAAACCAAGAAAAACCCTTTCTTTTATCTAAGCCAAAAGACCAAAACCTTCCTTTCGAAACCATTCTCAAAACCCTTTCGAAACCTTTGGAAATCTTCCTTTCGAAAGCTTTAAAATCTTAGACATCTTTCTTTTAAAACCTTTTAAACCTTGCCTTTCAAAATCCTTGGAAAACCTTTTCTCCCGAAACCATCAAAACTATACCTTTCGACTCCTTCGAAACCTTTGGGGAACCACCCCTTTGAAACCTCTTTTAAAACCTTTTGAAAGCATCAAATCTAAACCTTTCGAAAGCACTTGGGTTCAATTTTAAACATGTGGAAACCTTTAGAAACCATTCAAAGTTTACTCCTTCGATAACCTTTGAAAAACGTTTTGGTCGAAACCATTTGGATTATGCCTTTAAGTAGAGCAAAAGGATCATAAACCCATTAAAGTCGAAAGCACTTCTTTTTGAAATCATTCATATCATCTCTTTCGAAACCAATTTGGGTTATACTTCATTTGAACAAAAGGGTCATTAAAACCTTTTAAGTCGAAAGCCCTTCTTTCGAAAGCATTTCCTAAGTAAAGAAGTGATGGTGTCGAAACCATCCCTACGAAAGCATAAGAGAAATGGGCAGATTTTCTAAAACAAAACAACCCATTTGAAACCCACTGGGTCGGAAGGTAAAAAGCTAGCAGCAAGGTGTTTCGACCTAGTCGACAGCATTCATTTAAAAACCAAAGATGCAACCCAATCGAAACCATTTCCATTTGAACCATTTGACCTGGTCGAAACCCAACCAAGTCGAAAGCATCTTAGTCGAAAGCAAGAAGGCGCATTTTCCTTTAAGACAAAACAAAGCCTAAACCCCTTCGAAACCCCATGGTTTCGACCCTATACCTTTCGCCCACATCCAATCATTACGTACCAGTTGCCTGATACCATATGCATTGGTTTCGACTGTGTTGGAGGCGATAGTATAGAGGCGGAACCTGGTGCCGAAGGAGATGGAACAATGAAAACCCTATTTATTTGTACTTTTAAATTATTTCTTTTGTACCTAACTTGCCTTGTTTGTCTAAATCTAATTGGTTGCCAAATTACTTTTTCAAAAGTGCTACCATTTCCAGAAATAACAATTTCAAACTATTTGTAGAAAGTCCCTTTCTCGTTTTAAAATATATAAAACATTTAAGTCTCATACCTTAAATAATTTTATATACCCATCAAAACACTTAGGAAAAATCTAGAAAAATTCCAAAAATCTCTTTTAATTTGTTTTCTAACATATAAAAATGTCAGATCCTAACCATTTATTATTTACCCAAAAATAATTAATAACCCAAAATAACATTTTCTTTACTAGAAAATTCATATAAAATCCACATTAATTCCAAAAAATCTGAAAATTGAAATGCAACTTCAAAATATTATTTCTGATCTTCATAAAAATTCGTAAGGCAAAAAGATGTCATTTAATAGGGTTTTTACCTTAAAACGTATCACAAAATCAATATGAACATGTATAAATCATCAACAAGTATATATAAACATTCCATCATTCAAAAACATGGCAATACATTGCTAATTATTTCGCAACTATCTTAAAACCGAAAACAATCAAAATAGAGATGTAAACATTATTCTCCTTAGCCTTTGTGATTAAAGAGATTGAGATATGAATGAATTTGGTTTGCTTAAGCTTCTTCCTAGCTTTCTTCTATCTTTTCCCCTTTTTTCTTTGTTAATGGTGGCCGACCTTGGTTTATAAAAATTTGAAAATGAAGTGAATGTGTGAATAATACACAGATGTGGGTAATAGATATAGAAATTGCCTATTTCCCATTTTACCCCTCCTCTAATTCATTTTAAACCCCTTTTTAGTTCATTGTTAAATGGCACGGCTACCCGTTTAATAAAATCAAATCTCAATCCCCTAATCAACACATTATTTTATTTATCTAATTAAATATCCTAAATAATGTTATCAAAATATGGGGTGTTACATTAAATATTTAGATTGCATCAATTGATGATACAAATACTATTCGTCGGAAGGAGAGGAAGCTCAAACAGCTCTTAAATTTGGCAATTCGTCACATTACCGATTCCTTCTTGGTTGTTGAAGATTTTAGGAGGCTAGCTCAAAGCTTTGAATAGTAGCTTGTAATCTTTTTATTTAGGTTATCTTGTTGTCCAATCTTCTGTTCCTACAACCTTTTGCATTTTACATGTAACTAGTAAATAAATTTGTACATGAATGGTTGATATTCTATTCTTTGCTTTTATATGAGATTTGCAATTAACCTCCCTGTTTCGATATTATGCTTTGTAGCTGTTGTTTTGAGCATAATCTTCTTTTTGTATTCCGAGCCTTTAATGTGTAGATCAATAATCTATTTGTTAAGAGAACTAAGAACCTTGTTGATTGAGCATTCAGAAAATTAGTGGTATGAAGACCATAGATTTTGATTTTGATGTAAGAATCTGCCTCTTCATTAATAAATATAGCTTATTTAGTAACAGAGGTTCCTATTATTTTAATAAGAAAATTGAATTCCAATCAGAATTGGGAGTTGATTTAGTGTAGCCCTCACGCTTTGAGTAATTATGATATTATCAAAATAAAGTACTAGCAATCTGCCTAGAAATGATATGAAACTGAAAAATCATCTGATAATAACATGAATAGAAGACCAAAAAGTTCACCTAGTAATAGTGCGAATAGAAGACCAGAAAATCAATTTGGCAACAATAGAAATAGAAGATCAGAAAATCCATCCAGCAATAATAGAAATAGAAGACTGGAAAATCCATCTGGCAATAATAGATGATGGGAAAATCATCTAGTAGCTTGAGGTTACTTCTTCTTATAGCACAAATGGCTCGTTTTAAAAGATATTTCTCTGGTATATTGTTTTTGCTTTAGGGTGCTAATGACTCATATTTGATAGATCTTTCTCCAGAAGATTGATTGATTTTTCTTTGGAGCACAAATGGCTCGTTTTGACAGACCTTCCTCTAGAAGATTGTCTTTGATCTGTTCTTCTGGATAGAGTGCGATTGACTCGATTGATTTTTTTTTCACCAACTTAGATGATGATCTCAACTTGGATCGAACCCCTTATCACTGTCTTAGGTGATGATTAGGTCTTTTGTCTGGTGCGTTTGGTTAACTATCTTTCAACAGGACCAAAGACTTTTGTCAAGCCTTATGAGCGATACTGAAGGTTAGTTAGGTGCCTTGAACCAGCTGTCTTAGGTGGGGATAAAGGCTGACTCCATCCTCTCTTTAGGAGGCGCTTTGACCAAGCCACGTAGGCGGGAGCAAAGGATTGCTAATGCTATGGACAAGATGTTTTAAGGCGGGAACAAATGCTTACTCTAACCTCCCTCTAGATGGTGCCTTAAACAATCAGTTTTCAGGTGGGAATAAGGGCTTATGTTCGGTACGCTACGTAGGCAGGACCGAAGGCTCAGTCGGTGCTTTGGCTAGGCCACCTTAGGTGGGACCAAAGGTTTACTCCATCCTCCCTCTAAGAGAAGTTTTGACCAGACCATCTTAACTGGATCAAAGGCTTTTTCCTTTATTTTAGGATTTTCATTTTCTCCTTAACCATGTAGACACACTTTTTTTATGTAGAGAATCTTCCTTTATTGCCAACTCGTTCAATATCTATTTACAAATTCTTTAAGCCTCCCTTGTTCTAGGAAGGTGTTGTTATCTTTTCCAAAGCTTCGACATTGACTTGTATCATGTCCATCAGAACGATGATAATGACAGTATAATCCCCCAATATTTCTCTCATTCTTTGGTTGCTTCTATTGTAAAGGCCAATAATTGAGCCTGTCCTTGGTCAATAGGTAGATATTCTCATAAGAATTAGTAAGAGAGTAATTCTTAGAAAGTCCTGATCTTTTGGAGGATGCTTCCTTTGAATTCCTCTTAGCCCTTTTATATATGATGGGCTCTTTAGCTCTTATAACAAGCTTCCTCTTTAGAGAGTTTTGAGGTTCGTTCAATCTATGAGAATGATTCAATATGTTTTCCCATCTTTTAATGAATTGATCGAAGTCCTTTGTTATCTCCCATTTTAAGATGGTTCCTCTTGCTTGAAGTTCAGTTTTCTTTCTCATTTTCATGGTGTTATATGTCTCATCTTTCTTTCCCAAAAGCAAAGATTGGTATGGGCCCTATGTGGACAGAGTTTATGCTCTGTATGTGGTTCATAAGAAGCTACTTGCTTTCTCTTATCTTCCATGATTTGTAATGCCATGAGCCTTAATACTTGTTCGTCATGAAGTCGAGGATCACTAATAATTTGGTAGGCTATCCTAACCATTTAAGGCATAAAAGAACCTTGTTTGGAAATTTTAACATGTTTAGTTGACATGACTAAGCAAAGCTTAGTTGATATGATTAAATGGTGTCAAGAATCAAGAGTAGGCCGGTTTGGAGTGATTCCTTAAAGGGATATGCTTGGCTAAGTCCTTTAAGTTGTGTGTGTGTGTGTGTGTGTGTGCGCGCGTAGGTTATGGTAGTTCCATTTATGGGTTAAATAGAGTCGGAGGTTTGGGTCCTCCTTCTAGTGCCAAAATATTAACGAATTTCCTCGCTAACACCCAAAAGGTATAAAGTAAGGGATCTTTATTGAGTGAAGGCTTGATCGACCCTTATAGACCTCAACGAGTGTTGGAAAAGTGACACTTAGTTGAGAAAAGGCTTAGGTAAGTAGGTTTAGAAAGTTCAAGTCCATGATGTTATCGTCATTGTTCATGTCGATGTTATGCCCAAGCCATGTCATCTTGAAGTCAATTATTGTAGATCAATCTTATTCAAATAGTAATTAAGTCTATATGTGTTTTAGAATTTGAAGCAAGCTATGATAAATATCACAAAAGTCATTTGTCGTAAAATCTTTCTTCATATGCAATGAAATAGTTGAATGTACATAGCCTTATGTGTATAAAGTTTGAGTGCTACAATCCGCAAAAATCCCCAAATCAATTTAGGGGCACAAAGTTTAAAATGTAAGAAGTTGAGAAATGAATCATTTGCCTCTTCCTCCTTGCCCTTAGGTTCGTATTTATAGGGGTAGAAGGGTTTGGCATGGCTGCTTTATGCCGCATTTGGAATGCTTGGCCTTTGGCATGCATAACCCTTCATATCATCGACAATTGCAGTGGTACTAAGCTTCATACTTCATCTTCGTTGATCTTTGGTATTGATAAGCTTGCAACATCATTTCTTCCTTGATAGTTTTCATGGACATTGATGGCATTAATGTTGCATTGAGGACCTATGGTATCCTTTAATGGTTGACGAGCGTATCACCAGGGCATGGCATTGATAATTAACAATTCTGAAGAGATACATAATTACTAAGAGGCGACATTAATAGGTAGCGACATTGATGACTAGTGCATTGATAAAAGATGGCATTATTAGGATGCGGCATTGATAAAAGAAGGCATCGAAGGAGAAACGACATTAAAAAGAGATGGCATCAAAAGAGAAATGACATTGATAAAAGACGGCATCAATGGAGAAGCGGCATCGATGAGATGCGACATTTCTTTGAATGGTGACCTTAGAGTAAAGTGGCATCAGAGAGACGTGGTATTAATTTGAACCGACGTTAATTCTTCTGTCTTCATGGAGGAAGTGCTTCATTGACAGAATGTAGCATTAATGTGAGTGGCATCAATGTTGTATCAAACTGCTACAACGTTGATGGCTTTCGGCATAAAGTTCTCCAACGTCATCACTACCTTGTTGACATGCGGCGTTGTTCCCAATTTCTTTGGAGCAATATCATTCATTCGAATTTATAAGTGGTATGCGGCATTGATGGCATTCAGTATCCTTAGCTTCGTTGATGACCAGTAAGGTTTATTATCTCTTGTTGATGATAGGTAGCACTATATCCTTTTGATATTAGCTTATTTTCATACTTTCGACATTGGATGTTGATGCGAGATCATGGTTATGTTGGGATACCATATACTTTCGGGATTGATAATATAGTAACAATTACTCTTATATATTAAAGAAAAATTATGACTTCTTATCGATGTCGAGACAAGTCAGTTGTCAATGAGCTATCGATGTCTAATTATTAGTATAAAAGGATGTTGGGATTGTCCCAAATGATATTTGCAGATATGATATTAAAATAGTTTAATATGGAGTATGTGTTAACCCAAAAAATGGTTCAACACCCAGAAATCAGATGAAAGAACCAGTTCTTGTAAAAAATAAAGGAAAAATGAAAGAAGACACAAGAATTTTTATAGTAGTTCAGCGTAATCTCCGGCCTACATCCACTTCAATCTCTTTTATTAGTTGGCCTCTCTCTATATTTTAACTAATTATCTCAGATCTGACCAAAATCTAGTGGATCCCAAATTTACAATGATGTCTCTAGAGAATTTAAGAGTCACTAGTACTAGAGGTTTGCTAATCTAAGTCCTAGAGTGGCAAATAGTAGCTTCCTAGATGACTCTAATTGAGGAGAGGTTAGGTGTGAAGAAGAGGAAGAAGTCTCCAATGGCATAGAAATCAGATCCTTTTTGGTTGTAGGTAGGCTGGTATATAGAGAGAAACAAAGGAAATGGGTTAGAAGCCTGCTTGCACTGAAGTCTAGATGAAGGCCCGATGTCACACAGCAAAATTCAATGGCACACGACCTAAGGACATAGGTCGGTACTGAGCTATAGGTGTTGGCGATTTTCCAACACCAACTCTCGGTCTGCCCTTCTACCTTCATGTTGATGTGTTTTAACATGTTTTTTGTTGGATTGTTGGTTGATTCTAGCAATCTTCCCTCTATCACTTGAATTCTCATGCTTTCTTAGTTTTCTTCTTATCAACCTTGGAATTAATCGTCTAATCTCTAGGAAAAAAACTGATCACGAGCATAGGAGTAGTGAAAGAGATATGTGGGTTTTAGGAAAAGAAATAGGGAAAATTTATAGGTCGGTACCGAGCTATTTATAGCTTGAAAACGAGCTATGTACTTAGCTCCTTTTTGATAGAAACTTCTCCGAGTTGTTTTCCTTCCACTTCTGATTGTACTTCCAAGTCTGTGAATCTTTTGTTCTTGTTTTGATCTTCTAAGTTCAGTTGAAATCTAATTTGCTTAAATGTGGGTTAACACTTGCACCCCAAAGTATGTCTTTCGAATGTAAGGTGTGCTTTGCTCAAGAACAATTTCCATCAGGAATCCTTCTTTGGTAGTTGAGCTCTCCAGCCTTCCATCGATCCTGATCTTAGTGAATCATCTGGTTCCTTCGGATTCTCTTGTAAATCAAAGGTCATTCCAATCCATTTACAATTAAGGACTCTAGCCCTGCTTAAGTGTTGTTCATACATCATTATCATTCCGATTTAATTCAAGTTGTTACATCACATATCAAAATTATTCCATGTTCATCTAGGATTTATTTGTTTTACTCTAATTATAAGGCGTTCAAATCCTTTTATCAGATCTGTATCCATCTTAGGGTTCGATATCTCTGGATCATTTTGCATTCAATTTAACATGTGATCTCTACGAATCGTTCATAATCCAATCTAGGATCCGACCTCTCCGGATTATTTAACTTCCAATCTAGGGTTCGATCTCTTCGGATCGCTCATCGCCCAATCTAGAGTTTTGATCTCTTCAGATCCTTGCAGAGTCTGCTTGCTCTCCGACAAAGGAACTCAACGACTAAGTAAGCCCATCCGCTCACTCTTCGGTGAAGGACATACTTTTCATACAAGTCCATCCACTCGCTCTTCGGCAAGACAGCTTGCACCCTACACTTCAGTCCCGTCTCTCCGGACGGGACTTAAAGCGATCAATATCGTACAAGCCCATCCACTTTCTCTCCGAAGAGAGGATTTGCACCTGCACTCCGATCTCATCTCTCTAGATTGGACTTAAAGCGATTAATATCAATCATCATATTCAATGTGATTTTCCAACACAACTCCTGTTCCGCCCTTCTATCTTTATGTTGATGTGTTTTAACCTGTTTTTTGTTGGCTTGCTGGTTGATTCTAGCAATCCCCCCTCTTTCACTTGAATTGTCTTGCTTTCTTGGCTTTCTTCTCATTAACCTTGGAATTGATCATCTATTCTCTAGGATAACAACTTCTTCACGGGCTATTGGAGTAGTACAAGAGGTGTATTGGGTTACGAAATGAAACGAGGATGATTTATAAGTAGGTACCAAGTTATCTATAGCTCGGCACCAAGCTATGTACTTAGATTCTTTTTTATTAAAACTTCTCCAAGTCATTTTCCTTCCTCTTCTGGTTGTACTTCTAAGTCTATGAATTGTTTCGTTCTTGTTTTGATCTTCTAAGTCCATTGAAATCTGCTTTGCTAAAAAGCGGGTTAACACTATGTAAGATGGAATTTTTATGCATTGGCAATATGAATTATCATACATGCTATATTGTTTACAATATCACACTTTGCTTATGTATTTGATATATAGAGAAAGTATCAAATCTGAATTAAGATTATTATATGAAAATTGAGAGTGTTCTCTAGTATTTATGAAATACTAGAGAATTGTTCATAGAAACAACAAACTCCTTATGAAAGACTGCGCAAACTCAAACTCGTAAGTGATATCGGGTATGATGTGTCAATACTAATATTATGTTCAAACTTTAGCTAAGAGCATTAAGTTGGTAATGTTCCAAACAGTTGGTAGTAACTGGTTCATCCAAAGGCTAAGTTCATTGTCTTGAATAAAACTAATTAAAGAAGTATAGATAAATGCATAAATTAATAACCGAGCTAGGGGTGATTCCGAAAGTTGATAATCCGATGACATTGTTATATGATAAGAATGCTTCAATACAGTTCCTAGAAGAATCTAAAGCTCACTCGAAGTCGAGAAACATATGGCGAAAGGCATTTAAATTGAAATTTAAGGAGAGGTAAAGATGGAAATCTTTTGGCCTTCTTTTAATCTTTCTTCAGCTTGTTTTTTAAACATTGTGTTTGTGTATTAGTGTGTGTGTGTGTGTATCAAAATTAATTAATTTATTAAATGAAATAAACAATTTAAACTATTTGAATAGATTTGATTAAGTCATAAAATAGAATCAAATTTAAAATCCAAAATATCCAAACTTTTCTAAGAAAATAATTTTAAATATCAAATTGAAAACTATAAAATAATTAAAGATGTTTAAAATATGAAAAATGAATATATATATATATATATTGAATCCTTTTATGTTGTAAATATTGTTGTTGGAGTTTGGTATTAATCAAACAAATAACCTTTTTAATTAATACAAAACTCCAATAACAATATTTACAATGTAAAAGGATTCAAAGATATTTATTTATTTTCTTATTTATACTTATATATGCAGATTCAAACGGTTATAAGAGAATACATTTGCACATATAAAATCATGATAAAATATAAGGGATCTAATCTACAGTTACAAGATGTGATATATAATTAAAATTGAGATGAGATAATTACCATAAAAAACCTTAAATGAAGATATCTTCTCAGATCACCAAGATCCACACCCAATCCTTGCAAGAGATGGATGAATCACTTATGATTTATTTTATTTGATGTTATTTTCATTGACTTGGAGATGTTTTTTTGTTTGGATGGGGACATGAATATTTGGCTATGGTAAAGAAGGAGGAGAGGAGGAAAGTGAATTGTGGAAAAATTGAAGAAAAGAAATAAAAGAATATTTTTACGAAAATATTGAAATATTTCCAATTTCTTCCTTAAAAACTTCCTCTTTAATTCCCCATCAATTCTCAATAAAATCTATAACCCCCACCATGGATGGCTAGCCAAGGATGTTACCATCTTATGGAAAACAAATCCAAGGCCCATTAAGTAATTATCTTTTATTTAAATCCGTTTAAAGTTACACAGATATTGTATATCAATGCGCATAAATATAACTTTTATAAATGCATTCAGATAATTAAAAACAACTCTCGAAGATCAAATAAACTAAATAATAATTAATACTTATTAAATATTGATTAATTTAATTAATTCACAACATTTGATAAATTAATTAAATCATGTGGTTTTTCGAAGAATTCATTATTACGGTTGTGCAACTCAAATGTGTAAATTCAGTCAGGGATTAATATCAAACAATTTAAATAAATGTTCACATGTCACCTTAGCTAGTTATGTGACATTATGGCATAATTTATCGCTTGCATATCTTTTCAGTAAAATCCAATTTTACTATTATAAGCCGTACTTGGTAGTATTTATAGCAATTCTCCTCATTAACACTATATCGCATTAGGACAAATGAAATTTAGTTTTGGTCAAAATTTCAACACCGTCCACATTCAACTCAGTTCGTCCAAACACAAATTCCTTCATTCAATAATATAATAATTATTATTAACATTATTGCTCTAGCCAGACTTTAACTTTGAGCTGACTATAGTTAACCATGATGCTGACCTTATATAACCGAGGAGACAAATTCTCTATTGAATATTGTTCCACTTCCAAAGTTACGACTCAGACCCAACTATAATTGTTCGATGGACACCATGTAACGAGTTAACTATAATCAAAGTGGAGTGTCCACATTGAAGTTCAACAATATTCTTAAGTCGAGAGAACTGTGTAATATCATCACTTCGAGCCTTAGTTATATTAACCAATGGAAAACTCTTGAGTGAGTCATTTCTTAGTTATCCAAAAAGTATCATTACATAAGCCCTTGGTGCCCACCAACAGCCTGCATAATATCTTCCTGACATTTGGAGAGTGTTACGTACTCTAATCACAATTGATGAATTGATATTCTTTCTCGAAACATCTTGACTAGGAATATTTAAAACAATATGTTATTTTTCAATGTGATAAAATTCTCATGATTACAATAGACTATCACATAAATATCCTTTAAGGATTTTCTATTTATATACTATAAATTAATTACTCAGTTATTTATATCACTATATAACAAAGTATATTATAGAAATCAAACACCTTTATTATGAACAATATTACCTATCGAGTTAGATATATATAAAAAATTACATAATTGCCCCTAAGGCATACCTCCAACTCTATCTCTTCTATAACTTTACTTTAGAAACTCGATGGTTATACTTTCGATAGTTTCTACAAACTCGATAGCTCTACAAAAATTCATAGTTTTTCCAAAAATGACCAAATTGGAAAAATTCTTCGACCAATATGCATATGAAAATATTTTATATTTTTCAAAAAATTTCAAAATTGAGTTCAAAGTTCTCACCAAAAGCATCATAATATTAAATTAATTTTTAATCCAAAATTCAAACCATCTTGAAAAGCTACAGATTTGTGGATAATACCACATATACCCATAATGAAGAAAGAAATATCGATAAATACTCAAACAAAGATGAACAACATATTAGTTTCGAACTCATTTGTAATATTTTTATTCACTGGATTTTATAACAAAATACATGGCATCTTCTTCCTCGTCGGTAATTAAAATTGTTCCCAAGCTCTCTTGTGAGCTTGGAAATTACTAATTAGGAAAATAAGCAAGATTGAAAGAATGAGGAGAAAGGTCCTTTCTTATGTAGGGGTAGGCCTCTATTTATAGTAGTTGGCGAGTAGTGTGCCTTTCTTGTATTGGTTTATCAAAGTTGACGTCGATTAGTGATGTGGCATGATGGACGATATTGATGGAGACAAATTTTATGATCCCAAATCTTGCCGGTTAGTAACATAATCGTATGTATGCATGGAATTGGAAAAGAGAGGGACTGTCATATAGTGAGCATCTTGGTCTTCTTATCTTTGGTTGAGTATGGACTTCTCTTTATATTATTGCACTTGCTCTTCATATAACTAATTTATCTTCAAATATCCTTTATCCTTTAATTCCTCTTATATAATGGAATTAATTTGATTAACACGAACTTATTTACATATTTTAATAAAGACGTTTCCTTATAACATCCTAAATGATTTCATAACTTCAATAGCTTCCATAAACTTGATAACATCTCCTTCTATAAACCCAATAACATATCAATATATGAACTCTACAGCATCTCCTTCTACAAACTCAATAGCATCTCCATTTATAGACTTATAGCTTCTCCTCTCATAAACTCGATAACTTAATTAATAAGATAGTTTCCATAGACTACACTTCATAATCATATTTTTACGCCATAACTGCCATTAATAGCTTTTGTTTTATAACTATTTCTCTTACTTCATGAAAATTTTGGTATAACATATATTTCTTGGCTGGATTTTTAGGGATATTTTGAGCGAATTAAGTCCTAAAATGGCTCCTTCTACACCTATGAATATACATGATCATTACCTAAGAAGAAGAACAACAAGAACTTCAACTTTCCACCAAGTTCCACCAAAAACCAAATAACCATTGTAGCTCTTATTATCGTAAATAAAACCTTAAATAATATTGGACAAATTTCTTCTTCAAATTCATTTAATCTATCCGGTTGTGACAACTCGCACCATAGGGGACTCCAATCCAAGACCTAGACTGACATTTGAACTCACATCATGTTAAGAAGTATGAGTCGTTGGGTCTTTTTTTAAAATTACATGGCATAAAGACAGATATACATTTAAGACATTCTACACTTTCAGTCCTCGCAGTAGAAGGAATAAAATATAAATACATAACATAAATAAACCATAAGTAGTCTCCAAATAATGCAGTCACCTCATAATGTCTCTAAACAACAATACACAAACTCTGATAATGAGAACAACATGGTACGAAACGAAATACATGGAGAATAATAACAATAGTAAATGTATCTCTTAGCGCTACACTTTCTTCCCTACGTACAGTGCTTGGCCAACTCTCCTATTGGCATGTCCTTTTGTAATAGAGATAAAGAGGGAGAAATGGATGAGGTCAGACATAGTCTGGTGAGTGAATTATATCTCTAGTCTTATGGTGTGGACAAGTAGTTAATGTTCAATTATAGCCTATACCTAAAGTTTTCTTTAGTGTGCTTTCTTTATAAAAGTGATTAACTATTTTCATGATATGATTTGACTATTCCTATGGTGCCAATGTCCCAATTTTATTATAAGTATTTCCACTCACAGGTGGAACATATCAACTGAATGTTTCATAGAAGGACATTTCTATTATATAGTTATCTATTATGTCAACATTTTCATTTATAGTTGTTTGGTCCACTCTAACTTAAATATAACTTACTATGCTAAGCCTATATATATTCGGGTTAACAAGCCCAAATTTTCCCCTTTAGGTTAACATTCCCAATTCTATTCCTTTAGTTAATAATCTTAATGTAGTCTCCTTTGCTAGTATACGTATCCTATGAATCTATCATTACACAAGTAACATTCTGGAACGGATTAATTATTCCAATTCCCTGTAGGATTAAAAATTCTAATTATGACAGCTTTCTCCACCATTCCTCTTTTCAGCTCAAACCCGTTGGTAGTTAGGACCGACTACAAATGATAGGAGCTTCTAATTGTGATTTAATCGCTCGCTATCCTTAATGCTACGTCCACCAACTTCATAAAGCGCAAGCATAGGACCTCACCAAGGTGATCACATTTCCTGCTTGCTACACGACTCCATATTGTTGTGTGAACAAGGAAGTGGGAATGCGTTTCCCCCGATCCTTTCTACTTGACTTGGACCATGTCCAGGTCCAACCTGGGTTGACTGGTATATTTCAGGTGTTTGAGTATATATATTTCAGACGTTTGACTAGTTTTTTTTAAATATGCATCAGGTGTTCAGACGTTTGAATTTCTTCCTCAGACATCTAATTTTGATCTTGGATGTTTGAAAAAGAATTCAAACTTCTGAATCGAATTAAATTACTTTATCCGCTATCAGGTCATAAAAATTTGAAAATAGACGTATGAAAAATGACACCAGACATCTCAAAAATGCATGCAGACGTCTAATTGGCATTTTCAGACATTTGATTCGATTCACTGCTTCCAAATATTTAATAAACTTAGCTTATTTTTAATTTTATCAATTTTCCTTATGGTTTTAATCTCATATTTTGGGGTATATTTTCATGGTGTTTTAGTGATTTTTCCTAATGTTTATACATAGTTTTCCATTAAATTTTCTATATGCCTTTCGAAGGGTTATCTACATATTTAAATAGATTATCGCATATATTTTACTGTAAATTGAACAAAAACGAAATAAACTTTAACGGACATGTTCGTTTATCCCTATCTATCATTTCAAGTTCATCATATAAGTCGAACCCATGTGATTAAAGTATGTTTCGTATCAAATTAATTCTTGTTCATCAAATTCAACTCGAACATGTTATATGAAAATAGATCTATAATATTAAAGCTAATTTCATTTTGTTTTCTCTTATTTACCAAATGATTTCAAAATAAATTCATAGATTCAAGAATAAAATTATATATTTTTATTTCTAGGTAGGCATATAATTGAAAACAAATCACTTATCTCTAGCATATGCATTTTGTAAATAAACCCAATCACCTTGTATGTTAAAATTCTCCTTTTGGCTTAAATGATTTGCTACTCCTAGTTGTTTCTTCGTAACTCCTCCTTCTTCTTTTCTCTAATTTGACTTCTTCTTGTTTAATTTTTTTAGGAATTTGTTTGAAGAGAAAAGGGATATTTTATTGTTGAGAAGTATCCGAGGAAGAGAAAGAAGAAATGTATGTATAGAGTGGCGGGTAGGGTTTTTGAGTGATAAAAATGAGGGTTAGGGTCTTATATATAGTAGAAATCTAGGATTTGCTGACTTACGTTCAAAAATAATATTTATGAAAATGGCACTGGTCATTTTTCTCTTATATTCGACCCTTTTTATCAAATTTAACTAGTTATGTATGTTTCTTAACTATAAACGACGTTCCAAACGTAATGGAATTGGTCCCGTGGCTGGTTCTGACGTTTATGAAAATTTATATTTTTATCCTTTAATGCAAAAGTACACTTTTTCGCTTATTATTGTTTTAATTTATTTGTTAAAATTTTCGGGGTATTACATTCTCCCCCCTCCCCTCGTTAAAAGGATTTCGTCTTTGAAATCTCTAAGGTTGGAAAAATGTAATTCACTCATACAATCAATATATACGACCATCTACTCAACCATTAACCACTTGCAACCATTGTCCTTAAATCAAATTTATAATGCAATATGTACATATAAATATGGAATGCATATGAATAAATAAGTAATGTGAAATTAGGCGGTCTCCAACACTAGTCGACCTCTTGAAATACAAGTGCTTATCCATGTAACCAAAATGCATGCAATGCCCTATATAGTTTTAATTCTACATTGATGTGCGATAATTCAACATATATGCAATAATCATTATGCATATAACAGATAAAATAATGAGTAAGGTGGTGTGTGTTGTTGGCTAACCTGAATATGTTAGCTCATACGTGCAATGCTAACTAATAAAATTCATTTATTAGCAAACATCATCTGAAACATGTCCTAGTGACACATTCACAACCATGCCTAGCATCCAAGCGTCCCTACCCCTGGAATATTCTAAGGTAAATACCATATGCACTAAACATTATACTAATTAAAATGGAAATGTACCAAAAAAGAGTTTTGTATGGGTAGTTCAGATCTTATCTTTGGGCTCCCACGTACCCTCCACTGGGTCGTCTCCTCATTGGACTCTAACCAGTTTAACCACTTTATTGTGGATTCGCCTAGTTCCATGCTCAATAATACGGGTATGTGCATGGTGAGCAAGTGACTCTCTCTATTTCAACTTCTTCCAACTGACTCGGCCAGACCATAGTAACTGAATCATGTAGACACTTTCGCAAATGTGACACATGGAAGACATTATGAACTCCCCTAGCTTTTTAAGAAGCTCCACTTTGTATGCTAACTTCCCTACTCTCCCTATGATCAAAAAAGACCCTACAAACGTCGGTGCTAACTTTTTGAACTACCAAACCACATAACATGTCTAAGTGGCAAGATCTTCACAAAGACTATGTCGTCCATTACGAACTCCAACTCCGTGTGTCTCTTGTCAGCGAAAGATTTCTACCTACTTGGGCAGTCTTCATTCTCCTATGGATCAAGTCTACTTTCTTTGAAGTCCCCCTTATCATCTTTGGCTCAAGTATTATTCTATTTATAGTATCCCACCAATAAGATAGTGATCTATAAGGCTTCCCGCACAACACCTCAAACGGTGCCATTTCAATAATTGCATAATAACTATTATTATGAGAAAACTCTACTAATGGCAAGTGATCCTCTCAAGAACCTCCAAAATCCAAAATATAAATCTAAAGCAAGTCCTCCAATACTATATTCACCATATCAGTCTGTATATCTATCTGTGGGTGGTATGTAGTACTCAATTTTAATTCAGTTCCCACGGCCTCCTAAAGACTCCTTCAAAACTCATTAGTGAAATGCGAATCTCGATCATTGACAATGCCAGAAGGTACTCCATGTAATAAAAAAATCTCCCATACATATAAGGTCGCTAAAGATGCGGTTATCCTCCCACTCCCGATTGGAATAAAATGAGAGCATTTGGTCAGTCGATTGATTATGATCGAAATACTCACATTTCCCTTTTTACTAAGTAGCCCATCAACGAAGTCCATGGAGATACTTTCCCACCTCCACTGCGAAATATCCAAGGACGACAATAATCCACTAGGCTTCTTCTACTCTGCCTTTACCTTTTGGAAAGGCACACACTTGAAAATACTCTGCTACATGCCTCTTCATACTAGGCCAATAAATTACACTCTTCATATAATGATACATTTTGTCATCATCGGGATGAATAGTCATCCTAGAACGATGGGACTCGGCTAGTATCATGTATACCAAATCCTTAATAAGAGGGACACCAAACAACCATCCCTTCGGAACCACCTTTTCAAATTAATGGAATAGAGATCCAAATGATTTGAATGATCTCCTCTATCTAGCTTCTAAAAAATATTTAACAACTTCTTGTCTTGCTTCTAACCCAAACCAATAATGTCCATAAGTGAGGATGAACACCAAAGTTGCGAACAATCCTAGTGTAATGTCCGATGAAGGTCAAAAATCAAATATAGGAATGAACTCCAAGTTCTTCCATTCCACGAATATATGACTTATCTTCGCATGATTTCTACTCAAGGCATCGCCACGACATTGCATTTGCTTAAAGTATAGAAGATACTGAAATCATACGACGCCACGAACTCCATCCACTTCTATTTCCTCAAATTCAAATCTTTCTGGGAGAATAAATACTTTAAAGACTTATGATCCGTGAATAGCTCAAATTGCTCCCCTAATAGATAATGCCTCCATGATTTGAGGGCGAAGACAATAACTACCAACTTAAGATCATAGGTTTGATAGTTCCTCCCATGTACCATCAATTATCGATGAGCATAAATGAAAAATCTACCCTCTTACATCACAAATGCCCAATCCTCTTTCAAAAGCATTATTATATACCGCTTACGCCTTCAAACCATCTGGGAGGACTAAAATAAGTGCACTAGTTGACAACTCCTTCAGCTTAATGAAAGCATCCTCATATTCTATGTTCCATAAGAAAACTAAATTCTTCTTGGTAAGGCATATCAGTGGTGTGGAAATCTTTGTTGAACTTCCTACAATAGCCAGCCAAACCAAGAAAACTTCTCACCTCTATGGAATTCTTTGGTACGTGCTAATGCCAATCATGTACAACAGCAACTTTACTAGGATCAACCGCTAGTCTATGCTCGAAGACAACATGCCCTAGAAAGTAAACCTCCTTGCTTCAAAAGTACATTTGGAAATTTTCACTTTTAGCTTATGCCTACGGAGAGTATTGAGCATTTCTCCTAAATGAAACACATGCTCTTCCTCGCTTAGACAAGTATATCATCAACGAATACCACTATGAACTTGTTCAGCAACCTTTTAAAGACTCGACTCTTGAGGCCGACAAAATATGTTGGCACATTGATCCAAATGGCATGACTGACCACTTATACAGTCCACAGGGTGTATGAAAAGAAGTTTTCAAAAAACTATCCTTGGCTACACCCAATTGATGGAATCCGGTAGCCAAATCAAGTTGAGAGAATATCTTTTCTCCAACTAATTAATAAAAGAGATTGTCTACATTGGGCAGTTGTTAACCATTCTTCTTTGTCTTCTTATTCAATCCATTATAATCGACACAAAGCCTTAGAGAGCCATCTGCTTTAGTGGAAAAGACAACCGGTGCTCCCCACTCTAAAATACTTCTACGAATAAAGACATTTTCAATTAATTCATTGAATTTATTATTTAGCTCGCGCCTTCCTTTAGGAAAGGGTACGACAACATGTTTAGCATTCTCCTTAAGATAAATTCGAAATTCGATCTCCCTATAGGGCTTAAGACTAGAAACTTAAGAAAAGACATCCAGGTAATCTCAAACTATAGGCATGGAAGCTAACTCATCATGTGATAGGTCAAGAGAATATAAGTAACTCAACATAATTGAACTCTTAGGATCGCAGTAAACCTCTAGTCTGCATACTCTGCAAGTACTAAAATGGACTACATTTCTATCACAATCTAGTACTGCTACACATCCAATCCATTCAAAAAATCAAACCAAACCCAAAAATCCTAATACAAAAGCATCACAATAAAATTTGACACCCAAAATATATAACTTCAAACCCTTAAAAATCATAGACAAATGAATCGATCATCCAACCAGGTTTGATACTACTATAGGAATTGTAACTATACTAGTCTCTAAGTGCAACTCATCTACTAGTCTACTCGAAATAAATGAGTGTTATGTTCCAATATCAAATAAGTTATGAATAGATAAATCATAAAGAGTTAAGACACCTTCAATGACAACTTTCTTCCCCTTCTCTACAGTTGGAGCTACGCTCAAGCTAGGAATAACATCCAGTGCATATGCTGGAACCACCTGGGCATAGGTCATAGACAAGTTTAGGCAATCTCTTTATGTGACCCATCTGGTTACAATGTGGCATTTGATCTTTGCAAAATCCGTCTTACAGTTCCTAGCCGTATGTCCTCTGAAATTGCATCTTTTACACCTGAGATCCTTCTTCTTTATCTTGCCTTGAGCTCACATTCCACCCTTGCACTAATTCTGCTGAATAGGCCTTCCTTCTACTTTCTTAGGTTCCTTCTTCCTAATATATTTTAGCAATGCCATCTTAACCAAGCTCTCAAAAGTTACTCCAGTAGGTACATGGTTCAAAGCAATCCCACTCAAAGATGGATTCAATCCCTTTACAAATTTTGTCACCTTTTCACTGATATATTGATAACGTCTAAGCCATACATTTCCAAATGATTACATTCACTAACATACTCCTTAACAATTCGATAACCTTGCTCCAAATGGACAAACTTCTCTAACTCTACTTCCCATTTAGCCTCATAAATAAACTTTGTCTCAAAGCGTCTTTTTAGATCAATCCAAGCAATACCAGTCTCAACAACAACAAACTCCCACCAGTTCAAGGCCTCTCCTTGCAAATGCCATGAAGTTAGCTGTCACTTTGCCGCATCCTCCACACCCATCATAACTAATATCCTATCACAATTCCCCATCCATGCTCGCATCTCCACAAATGATTCAGTCCCATAATAATTCTTTCCGCCCAAACTCTAGAAATTTTTACATACCTTGGGAATGTACAAAGCAAGTAGAGGAGCTGGGGCTGTAACTTGCGCTTGTATCGTGGTTCCTCCATTGGGGTTGATTTTAGTTTGGCCTCCTCCCCGAAGATACCGGCAGAACCATATAAAAATGTTCATGCCCGGTACCTCAACTATCTCACCATAGCTATTTCCAATCTGATTACTCATTCTCACTTATTTGTAAACAGGAATTATTAGTAACTTTCCTCAACTAAGCATTACCGGACTAATATGGGTGTGTTTGCATTATACTTATATACAAATAACTTTTTGAAAATATATAAGTACGCTCTCTCAATATGCACCTAATCTCTAAAGAATTATGAACCTAATCTCTAATATCAACAATGATAACTCACACCCCTGGGCAAACTAGTCTAAGGCCCAAATTAGCGTTTGAACTCGCATCTTGCTAAGAAGTGCGAGTCATTGGTTTTTTTAAAACATTACATGGAATAGAGACAGATATACATCTAAGACATTCTACACTTTCAACCCTAACAGCGGAAGGAATAAAATATAAATACAGAACATAATTAAACCATACGGTAATATCAAAATAACGCAGTTACATCACAATGTCTCTATTTATATCAAAAGGTGGCACAAACACCCAAGAAATTATAGTAGAGAAATAAGTGAAGAAACTAAATGAAGATTAGTCAAAATGAGACACACAAACTTTATAGCGGTTCAGCTAAATGTTGCCTACGTCCACTTAGCCTTGTTGTTGATTATATTATGTTCACAAACTATGTTCTTGTGGATTGGTAATGATCCTTAGAATTACAAGAATTCTATGAAAACCCCTAAACAACTGAAAAAGACTCCTCAAAATGTCACCCTATCACCCTTACCCCTTATATATAGCTGAAGGTTGCCGGAAATTCCTCCACCACATTCATAGCCATATTCTCCACATCCAAAGAAAGATAAGATCGGAAGATCGTACCCACGACAACCATTTTCGCGCATCGGTACCAATCTATAGTCGGGGATCGGCACCGATCCATACGATTGCTTGATGAATCTTTCTTGTGTCCTTGGGTAGGTGTGAATTGCTCATGCCTTTATGTTTCTATCTTGATTACTTTTCTAGAAAATTGTTTTTAGGTGAATTGCTTGGATCAGTAGTGGAATAGAGTTATGGGCTTCACGTACATGAGATGCTCGAAGGTAATTGCTAGCAAATGATTCATTGAGGCCTGGAATAGTTTGCATTCATCATGGTTGAGAAGTAGAAGGGGCGATGGATGATATTGTTGAATATGTGGGAATCGGTACCGGCCTTCAAACAGGGATCGGTACCTAACCTCGATTCTTCTATTTTGTTGCTTCTTTGGTTCATTGATGCATTTGGCTTTGTCCCTCAGTTGGAAGCTAATTGCTATTATCTTTGCCTTTTAGTCTTGGTTGCACTTACCATTTGGATTTTCCAGTTATTACTTTGGGCTCTCTACCTTGATAACTACCAAGTTTGACTATTAGGACTCGTCCAAATACGGCCTGGTAAAAAGGCTAGATAACAGTCTCTAAATAATAATACATAAAGTATGATAATAGAAACAACATAGTACAAAATGAAATACGTGGAGAGTAATAATAACAAAAAATATCTTCAGGTGCTATGCCTTATTCTCACCTATAGTGCTTGGCCAATTTACCTACTTATATGTCCACTTGTAATAGAGATAAAAAGGGAGAAATGGAGGGAGTCGGACATAGTCTAGTGAGTGAATTATATCACTAGTGTTATAGTGTAGACAAAGCTCAGTTATAGCAAGTAGTTGTAGTAAAACCTGGCATGTTGACCCTTTGGCTTTTCCAGCGATATGCACATATCTAAGTAATTGTTGCTTTGTCAGACCATAATGAAAACGCAATTTATCCTATACTTAAGGTGTTTTTAGTGTACGTTTTCTTTATAACATAAGTGACTAACTATTTTCATGATATGGTTTGACTACTCCTATTGTGCCAATATCCCAATTTTATTATCAAGACTTCCACTTAAAGGTGGAACATATCAAATGAATATTTCATAGAAGGACATTTCTATTATATAGCTATTTATTGAGTTAACATTTTCATTTATAGCTGTTCGATCTACTCTGATTTAAATATAGCTTACTATGCTAAGTCTATATATATTCTGGTTAACAATCTCAAATTTTCTTCTTTTGGTTAACATCCCCAATTATATTCCTTTAGGTTAAAATTTCCAATTCTATTCCTTTGGTTAACAATCCCCATCTAGTATATTTCGCTAGTATATGTGTCCTACACCCTCTATCATTACACAAGTAGCATTATGGAGTAGATTAATGATTCCAGTTCCCTATAGGATCAACAATTCAAACTATGATGGATTCCACCGCCATTCCTATTTCCAGCTCCCACACATAGGTGGTTAGGACCATGGGTTGCTGAATTATGGATCTTAAGGCTAACTAAATGCTAGATGGAGGTGAATAGTGTTTTCTAACTTATGTAAATCTTTTTAAATTTCTTTCAAGATTAATACTAAATCACAGATTATCAACACAGAATTACATCAACAATCAATCACGGATGCAATAACGGATAAAAAAAGCAGTAAAGCAATGTCAAGAGTTGGACAGGTAACCAAAGATTTTATACGGGTTCGGATTTCTCCTACATCCAGTCCCGTACCATTTCGTACACAGATTTCTTTTTAGATGTTAATCTTTAAACTGGCAAAAGGCAAACCCAAATACAATCTCGATTTCGAGGTTATGAGACACACCCTCTGTAACAACCCGCACTTTCATGGGCCTAAATTTCGATAAAAATCGAAACCCAAGTCCATCAAAGCATAAATCAATGGATTTGATACAAGCAAATAAGTATGAGCATTGTCAGAAATTGATAGAAACCTAAACTCATAATAGAAACAATAGTAGGATAAGAATACCGACTATGACTTCTACCTTAAAATTAATGGTATTCCTTGGATAGTAGATTGTCACATTAGCATTGAGCATAAGAGAAAGAAGACTCTTCAACAACAAGGCACATCCAACTTCAATGACCTGTTACTCTAAATTCTATCCTGTGGGTTGTAATGAGGAGGGAGTCAGAACAATATCTGGTGACTGAAAAAATATAAATTGTCCATAATATAAACTTATACTGATAGGTTTCCATTTAATTGTTATGTCCCTCAAGATTAGCGATTATAATCTAACCTTGCATTGCACATACGATTACTTACTTACCCTTTCTCAAGGTACGAAATACTAATGAAGCCATATCAACCACCCAATACTTCAAAACCCATTAGCCACTTAGTATATCTAAATTATAAGTGGGCTTCTATAATACTTTTAAAAGAGAAATAGACAGACTCTGTCATATATGACCTTAATTGAGGTAGACCCCGTCATTTGAGACCTATTCTCAAGGTGGTTTTCTTAACAACGTTGTCAAAGGTTAGTGGGTCCTAGTTACAAGACCTCCAACCACTATTTAATGCTTTCGACATTTAATGTCCAACTATTGCCATATATATTGTTGATAAAATCGTAGTTATGTAATAAATAGTACCCAAGCCACTTAATACCTTTTATTAGAAAATAGGCAGGCCCTGGTCATTTAAGACCTTAACTAAGACAGACCCCATCATTTAAGACTTATCCCCAAGGCATGCTCTTAAATGGTACTATTATTGTTACGGCTTTAGAAATGTAAGAGACTGTACCCAAGCCACTTAATACTTCCCAGTGGAAAATAGGCAGACCTCATCATTTAAGACATACTTCCAGAGCGTGCTCTTCAATGGTGCTATCTAGCTGTCCTTGCTTAGAAATCTCATCGGGCTACTTAGTACTTCTTTTATAAAAAAGAGGAGGACTTTACAATCACTTAAGAGTCTAAGACCTCAAAACTGAAGCAAACCCTACAAGATATCCACTCTCACTCTTTAACGATAAATATGGCATCTCATTAGGTTACTTCTTTCGGTAAGGAGGTGGACCCTTCAGCCACTTAAGATCTCAACACTGAAGTAAACTGTAACGACCCCGGATTTTTAATGAATTTAAACTGATAATTAATTGAGATTTTGAATAAAATTGTGAAATAAATCGATAAATTGAAGCGAGTTTCCCCGGATCAAATAAATTTTGTATAAATCCTTTAAATTTTAAAATACTGTATACATGTGATTTGGATTTAAATTTCAAATAAATGGTTTAAAACATAAATAATAATAATAAATTTTGAATTTAGAATTGATGGTTTAATAAATATTTGAGTTTATAAATATATATATAGTTTTTATACAATATAAAGTCGATATATTAAAATAAATCTTAATATCATGTTAATAAGTTAATACAACTATATAAAATAAATTATGAAAAATATATATATAGTAACACATAAATAAAAATTAACAACATGTTAAAATAAAAGTTATTCATACTATAAAGTAATAAGACAAAGCAATAGAACAAAACATATATATGAATTAACTTGCAAAACAAGACAAAGCAATTAATGCTGGCAATGTTATTAGCCACCAAAAGAAGGAAATATATATAGGCTTGCTTAAGAAGACAATATCATACATCTAGATACAAACAAATAAGTATGAGTGTGGAGTAGTTATGAAGGCAAGTAAAATATATGTGTATGCAGCCTGTAGAGTAGTAATGCAAGATATTTTAGTACACAAAGCATATCATCTCAGCACAAATAAAATATGTCAACCGAGACAAACAATGCAGGCAAGAACATAAACAAAGTACAAAATAAAATATCTTTGCACAAATAAACAAGTATAAGTAATAGCTTGCAAATGAAAACAAAAAGGACATAAGCATTTAATACAAGCATCTTCAGCCATGTCCTTAGTACAAACAAGATTTTCAGCCACCATAAAGAAAGAAAGAAAATCTCTACCCTGTTGTACAAACCAAACATAAATTATATCACTTGTACAAATAATAACATCAACCTGAAGATTTGCTTTCTTATATATCAATTTCTTCATTTCAAATTCGTTCATTTCAAAACTGAGATAGTATCACTTTGTAAACAAACAAACTTCAATCTAAAACAAAACAAACCAGATCAAAGTTAGCAGTAGTTTCCCAGATTTTCAAGACTTCAGCTTGTTTCAACTCGGTTTAAAAGCAAATCAAACATCAACAACTAAGCTTCAGTTTCCACTCAATTATATCAAGTAGCAGATCAAAATTCAGATCAAAAAACAAGTGCCAGCTTTCAAATTCAACTTTGCATTTCCAGGTTGTCTCTGTTCTTCTTCCAAAAACATCCAGGTGAGCAAACTCATCTTTGAACCAAATTTTCTTGATATCTGTGGTGATGGTAGCTTGATAGTTATGATCAATGATTGAATGTTGTTGTGGAAAATATTTGAATATGTTTACCTGTGATACATATATGTCTGCATGTCTGGAAACAGAACAAAGCTTGCTTTTGTTCATTCATTCCAGATCTTAAAACTTAGTTTAAAAATTCCTGCTGTATGATGTATGTGACATCTATGTTTCCAGATTTATGTTCTGGTTTTGATTTAAATTCAAAACCCCTTTGTTTAATCTCTGTTAAAAACTTAAGTTTCAAAAGGAACTGGTGTGTTCCATCACAAAATTTAGTAGAAATTGATTTAAGTTAAATAAATTGGAAATATCACTGGGAATCAAGAAAAGAAAACTAAGCAAACTTAATATAAGAAAAAAAAATTCAAATATCTTAATTTATAAATTCAAGAATGTAAACTGTCTTCTTATCCTAGAATATGGTTTTTAAAGCTAAAATCATAATTTAAAATGATGGGATGAGTGTGCAGTTCTGTGATGAACTGGATATGGAAATATGGGGTTTTCTGGTGATCTAGTTGCTCTGGAGGTCTGGGATTTTTAGTGATGGTGGAGGAGTGATCAGTGTTGAAGGCAAAATGGTGAGTGGTGTTGAACTTCGTCGAGGAGGCAGTGGTGGCGAATTGTCTCCTGTA
The DNA here is from genome assembly GCA_030737815.1 of Allium fistulosum. NCBI lineage: Eukaryota > Viridiplantae > Streptophyta > Magnoliopsida > Asparagales > Amaryllidaceae > Allium > Allium fistulosum. The sequence goes on from CM060902.1 coordinate 220,680,679, forward strand.
ACCCTAGTTTTAACTAGGCAATTTGATTTGGTCAGCACGGCCTGTAGGAGTGATCAAGTTCAACTAGGTTTTAGGAGTCGGAAGCTTGGTCGTAGATGAGAGCATGGCCGGAGTTGCAGAGTTACTGGTGGTCGGAGGGACGTGAACGAGGCAATTTCGTGATGGTCGTTTGGTCCAGTTTCATGTCAGATTGCTCGATCTCGAATTCGAGGTGGAGGCGAGTTTCTCGGTAGTCGGGAAGTTCGAATGGGTGATCGTCGTCGTGTTGATGGTCAGAGCTTCGACCGGAGGTGACTGCTTCAACTATGCATGTGCACGTGTGCACGTTTGGGTCTGGGAGTATTGTTGTGATCGGGGAAGAAGCAAAGTCTCGGGTTCGTCTCGAAGTAACTTGCGTGGTGGCTCGGGGAAATGAATGTCGTGGAGAACTCGAGATTGGGCTCGAGTATTTCAAACGATGGCTCGAGTATTTCAAGCATTTGGCTCGGTTTTAAACATTAATAAGAAAATCAAGTTTATTGAAAACAATTTTGTTAAAACCCGATTCTTTTTTAAATGTTAACCCAAGTTTTGAATTTGGTTAAAAGATTTTTTTATTATTAATTTAACTTAAAGGTTTTAAGATAATAAGCTGATGATGAATTTATTTCAAAGATTATAAATAAAGATTTTTAAATGATAAATAAAGTGATTAATAAAAGATTAAATGGGTTATCTTAAAATTAATTAGGTAATCAATGACTTTTTCATATTAGTAATTAAGAATGGATAATTTATGATTAAAGATTGATTTATCAAGTGTTTAAAGGTTAATTATTTAAAGCAATTAATTTGAAGATAATTAATCAAAGATTAATTAATTAATGAGAGTGGTTAGGGATGATCACTTATTGGAATTTTATTAATTAAATGGTAATTAATTAATTAAGGGTTAAATTATTAATTAAAGATAATTAATTAAATGGTGAATTAAATAATTAAAGGTTAATTATTTAATAATTAAAGGTTGATGAATTATAATTTAAGATTAATTAATATATTATTAATGGTTAATTAATAAATGATTAAAGAATAATTAATCATAATGATTTGTAATTAATTAATGTTAATTAACCAGGATTAGTGATTTATTCATAAGTAATAAATCTGATTTAAATTAATCAGATAATTAATTGATCTTACTTATGGATGTTTGGATTCTATTGGATGTGAAATGTTTGATATCCCTGATATATGATGCTTTGTGATACATCCTAATTTGTGTTGTGATCTGTAGTTTATTTATCTGGGATGAATGTAATTGATTATCTGTGATATATATCTGTGATCTGTGAAGGAACGATAAGCGTTATAGTTAATACCGTTTATCAACTATATTTCTGTATTTTGAACTGTGATGATTCATTGATGTTGCACTATTGTGTGAAACCCTTGGACTACACCATACACACACAAATATGGATTTCACGTGGAAATCGGTTAAGTCACAGATGATTTAAATTTAATGTTTTTGAAATTGAAAATTTTAATTTCAATTGATTTTAGAAATGAATTTGGGTTAAATGTTAAAGCTTTTGAAATGGAGTTTTTAAGATAAAAGTTATTTTAAATAACTTAATTAAATTTCCAATTTAAATAATTTAATTTGAATTTGAATTCAAAATAAGGAATTGAATTCCCTGTTTGGAAATTACGGTAAAAAAATGTTATAAATGTGTTTATATGAAGTTAAACCATTTTAAAAGTATAATTTTGAGAATTTGGATTTAAACCAAGAACTTTAACTCGTATAGATGAATCAGATTTCCAAAATGAAAACTGTTTGTTTTAAAAGAATAAAAGCTTTCAGATAAGAAATGAAATTCAAGTTTAATTAAAGGAATTTCAAGATTGAATTGAAAAATGGTTTTCCAAGTTATGAATGAATTCTTTTTGAAAACTATGAATTGAATCTGTTTATTTTTAACAGATTTAAAATGATGATTTGTTTAAACCATTTGAAATGGAATTGTTTTGAAAGCTATAAGTTAAATCTTTGATTTAAAGATTTAACGAGTTAATCAAATTGAAATGGAAATTGATTTGGAAAAATCTGTGAATGAATCTTTTGTTTAAAAGATTAAAGTGTGGAAATTGTTTAAACCGTTGAAGATTGTTAAAATAAATCTTTTTGTTTAAAGATTTGAAAATGGTAATTTGTTAAACCATTTGAAAAGGAAGTTTGGGTTTAAGTTGTGACTTAACTGAAAATCCCATTATCCATATGTTTTGTAAAGATTGCGCTCATTATTTGGTTTAGCCGGGAGAGGACCTTTGTGTCACATAACCCATTCCGATAATGATATGTCGTATATGGATGGCATTTGAAGACCGGTGGTGAAGACCGGGTATTTGCGAGAACGGTAGGATGACCTATCGATTGTCTCTGCACTGAGTCGCGCCGGTATAGAGATTTCCTAAGTGATGGGAAATCCGATCGGGATTGTGAATACCCGGATTGCAAGGGCTTCTTCGGAAGTGCCTTCGGTTTTGTTCGAACCCGGAATAGACTTGTATGGTTACATGTCTGACATTACACTTTGAGATATAAAGCTGATTTCTTTCAAATACATTTCTGTTTGGTGGTGGAGAATTTATTCTCTTAGATTAACACCCTTCTCTGAGACGTACGAGCTCAGAGGTTATGTAGTTGAAATTCATCAGCGATATACTCCCAATTTGGTAATGTGGCATGCTGAGTGTTGCTGTGTGTTGATGATCATTTATTGATCATTTGTGATCAAAGCGTGGCTTTGTGAAAAAGTGTAGCTTTGTGGACGAGACTTTGTCAGACCTCACTCCCCGGAAATGGTCGAAACTGGAATATGCGGCAAGGTTATGAGGGTCGCACCCTTTAGGGTATGTCATTTCCTTCTGGAAAAGGGTGGTATCATGGTATGGAGCCCAGATACTTACTCATGTGGACACACTTTATTTATTATGTGTGATGTTGTTACCGAGCGCTCGGATAAAGGTCCCAAAGGACCGGGAGGTGGCATATTCGTGAGTTACCTAGTTACAGGGGTAACCCGGCCTTGTGTTGGCAAAGAGCAGTTGTCTCTCGGGACGTCCAGCCAGAGGCGTACCTATGTGGCAGGAGGAAGTTCCTTAGCCTGAACATTTGTTGGAAATCCAATTTCCAATACAAACTCTGTATGGTTTTAGTTGTAGAACCTGCTATTTAACATAGCAGCTATAGTAGGCATAATATAATGGTACCTATGCTGGCTAAGATTAATATTGTATTTTCGAAATGATTTTGTTACACTATGCACTAGTAATAATATCAAAAGAGTTTTCTTGCGTAGTAAGCATTTTTGGCTATCATAAGAAGAAATCTCCTCCAAGTCTGCGTTTGCATTGTGTGTGTGGCGGGAGGTCTTATGGTAGTTTCATTTTCCAAAAGCATTGCGAAATCCAATTTTACCTTGTTTTTAAAGATAAATTGTTTTTGTTACTCACACTAGTCCCACGACTGACTCGGAGTTTATTGTTCCTTTCCTAAACTCTGGGTGCTCACAATTTTCCACACGAGCAGTCTAGAGTTGGGTTTCTTTTTCAGATAATCAGGTTCAGTTGACATTGGAGCTAGTTCAGTTTTGGAGATCATGACTGACATTGCTTATCTTGATGGTTCGAGCTGATGTTGGAGTTGTTGGAGTCATTCTCTTTTGTAGATCATTTGGAGTGATCTCTTCCATTATTGTTATTTCCGCTGTATCTTTATTTCTCTCTGATATTGTTGTATCATATTGATATCATTGTTGTATATCATACTGGATATTGTATTCATTGGAGTTGTATACGATATTATCTATTTTTATTCCGCTGTGTTATTATGCTTAATGGTGTTATAAGCTCCGGTGAACCAGATTCGGAGTTTGAATCTACGGCATTTTGAGTACAAGTGAAGTACGGGTGCCGATTTTCGAAGGCCGAGTTTTTGGGTCATTACATAAACCCTTTTTAGAGACATCCTTGTTTATTTATTTGGAATCTCACTAGGTTACTTAATATGTCCATTTAGAAGAGAGGCAAACCCTTCAGCCACTTAAGACCTCAAACTAGAAGCGAACCCCTATAGAGATATCCTTCACCGCTCCTAATTCCAAATTTTGGACCATTTAATACTTTCCAATTAAGAAAGCAAGTCCAATCTCTCACGTCGTCATGGGTCGTTGGATTAATGATATCTCACATCAGTAGTAAGTACACTCGACTGCTGGTAGCCTCAAAGTGAAGGGCAATCTTCTATCGAGTGACTCTACGGACGTCGCATCACTAATCTACTGAGTCCAATTAACCATCCTAAGTCTTCATTTATATTACTTACATAGACATTGGACTTAGCTTACTAATTCCCTTTTTACTTAAGGCAATAAGATTTACCTTAAATATTTAGCTACCCGTAAATCCCCGTTTAATGCTCATAAATGTCAATTTGTCTATAAAATCCTAACGGACATTTCCAAAGACATTTATATATGATTACTAATTTCACATTAGTAACCTTTTATACCTATTCCATTTTTATCAGTCTTATTAATCCATTTGCCCTATTAATTTATTGCAACTCTCACATTTATTAACATTTATTGGAGTTACAACCTTTAAAATTCTTTTCCCATTAATTAATTATCCTAAACGCGAATATTACGTACAAGCATTGTTATTAGCTTTTTATTTAATTATTATAAGTGCAGTAATTACGTACAGTTTACTTTTATCAAATATGTTCTAGTTATATCTTTACTAGAATATACTTTTTCATTTTAAATTATTGGAACCATATCTAAAAAGATTATCTGTTATAATTTTCATAAATTAGTTCAAAACAGAAGATATAACTTTAAAATATAAAAGACTGTATCGTTTGAAATTACAAGGAATAATCATTTATTTTTTATTATTTAAAATAGACAGTGTAAACTATAATGAATTCATACTTTATGCATCTCCTTCCCTTTCTATTTGTATATATTTCTTGTTAGATTAAACAATGTATCTTTCTAAAAAGGAAAGAAATCAAACTAATTTATAAATATTAAATAGATCTAAATTCCAACAATTCCAAACATAGAAAATTTACACTATAACAAGATTAGGTTAACAATCCAAGTTTAACATTATTATACGACCTATTTCAAATTTGGAATAAATTTCATTCAAATCAATACTCTAAATTCGTACTTTTGGGACTGATTTCCAGATCATGTTTTATACAATGCTAAATCAGTTCATAAACAAGAATATGTTGGAGATATTTATTATATTCAGATCGTATTCAATTCATTGCCCACAACTCATATGCAATTATCCAATTAGGTATAAAAATCAAATAAACACCACGGGATACGTTTTATATTATAACAATTTATAAAATTTCCCACTCACCTTTTAAAAGCAATCCAAATCTCTGGATCTGATGTAGAACCTTTGATTCATCTCTAAATCATTTTTAATCCAAGAGATATATATAAAAAGGTATATACATACATTAGAATTATAGATCTAAGAAGAAATTTGGGATTAGGAGAGAAAATAGATACAAATACACACACACACATACATATAAATATATAAACTACCCAAATACGCATATGGTTGATTCTCTTCTCCTTTTTATTAGATTTCTACTCTTCTACAATTTGTATGAATATAGATATAAATATCTTATATTTATAATTTAGAAAGAAAGTGGAAAAGAAGAAATGACAAAGCTTCACTACTGCTTCCATAAAAATATGAGAAGAAAATGGAGGGTTGGGCCTGAATTTATAGACGCTATAATCAAACAGAACCGTTAGATCGAAATATATTAAATCCCCGCAGTTGCGGCCTAGGTTTATTGCAGTCGCCAAGTCGCTATCGGTCGATCGCCCTTGAGTGACCGGTCGACCGCTAGGGGTCGACCGTCCCCAATGATGGGTCGGTCTGTGGGCCTTGGTAATTAATATAAAAACGTTAATTTCTTCTTATTTAATTATTTTTGTTTTGAATTTGTTTTTTGTCCGTAAGTTCTTCGTTTGGACTCCGATCGCAAAACTCCAAATATGAAAGTTGCTCAGAATTTCGTTGTGAATGTAATGGTACAAGTTTCATAGTCAAATTCCATCGTTTGCACAAATTTCTTTTTCGGAGCCTAATCAATTAACTAACTAATTAAATAACTAACGCCAACTTACTAGGTGTTACACCCTCTTGAATTTCTGGGCTCAAGGTACATCCACTTGATTTGAATGGGCTACAAGCACACCCACAATATTTTCGAGCTACTAAGCACACCCACTTGATTTGAATGGACTGCAAGCACACCCAAGCAAATACAAATAGTGTTTGATAGATTTTCCAAAGACAGTTTCTTGATTGGATACAATGGATCCTATAACCTCTTGGACATCACTTTGATCTTTTAATTAAGAGAGAGATGTTTCCAAAATAGTAAGAAAGTAGTAATGAATCAATATAAAGAAGCATGAATTGATTCTATATGATTTTGAGTAGATTCGAATATATCTTTCAATGGAATTTTCAGGAGAGTAAGAGGAGAGAAGAAAGTAAGTTATTAGCTGTCGAAAAATTTATTTGCACTCTTCTTTATATAGTAAATAAAGAGACGTGTCCATTCGTAAAGAGTTGCGATGCATAGACAATTTCTTTCAAAATTCCAAAAACCACTTGCAACATATATGTCAAATATATGGTATATAGGTATGTCGACATACCTTAATTAAAATTGAAAATTGTTTTGTTTTAAAATGTTTTGAATATCCTATACTTTGTAAAATAATTTGATACTTTGTAATATGGTTTGAACATAGTTTATATATATTTTGAACTTTGAAAACTTTTTATAATATATTTTGAAAATATATTTCGTTTAAAAATATAAAAGATAGAAAATAGAAGATAGAGATCAAAGATTGCTACCAGGGACTTTAACAATATATATTATAACTCTATACACTAAATTACAATCTTGAAGTTACATATCTTGTTCATTGTACCTACGAGTCTGTCTTTATTCTGTACAGTCTTTGATTCAACACTTGTGTAATATTATGTACTATATACTATATAACTTGGTAAAACATTAGTATCTATATTTTACATGATTGTATATGGTTGTTATCAAGGTTGTTATCATCAAAATCAATAAATAAGGTATTAATTAGGACAACTACGAATGATAAGAGCTTTTAATTGTGATTTAATCACTGGCCACACTAAATGCCACATCCACCAACTTCATGAAGCGTGATCCTAGGACCTCACCAAGGTGATCGTGCTTCGAACTTTTTGCACGACTCCACTCTACTGCATGAACAAGAAAGTGGGAACACATTTCCCATGATTTTTCCTACTTGGCCTTTACTAGGTCCTGGTTCAACCTGGGCTAATATATATTTCAAATGTTTAACTATCTATATAAAAAAAATATGCATTAGGTATGCAGATGTCTGAATTTCTTTCTCAGACGTCTGATTATGATTCCAAATGCCTAAAAAATAATTCGGACGTCTGAATCAAACTAACTTTAGCCGCTCTCGGGTCGTAAAAGTTTGAAAAAAGATGCTTGAAAAATAGCACTGGACATCTAAAAAATGCATTTAGACGTATGATTGGCATTTTTAGATGTTTAGTTCACTATTTCCAAATTTTTAATAAACTTAGCTTATTTTTAATTTTATCGATTTTCTTCATAGTTTTAATCTAAGATTTAAGGGTATACTTTCATAGTGTTTTTAATACGATTCCAAGTGATTTTCTCAATGTTTATACATAGTTTTCGATCAAATTGTATACATGCATCTTGAAGGATTATCTAGGTATTTAAATCGATTCACATATATTTTACTATAAATCGAATCGAATCAAAGTAAACTTCAACAAATATGTTCATTTATCCATATCCATCATTTCAAGTTCATTATATAGATCAGATCTATGTGATTAAATATAGTTTCGAATCAAATTAATTCTTATTCATCAAATTCAAACTCGAACATGTTATATAAAATAAGATGTACAAGATTAAAGCTAATTACATTTGGTTATTTCTTATTTACCAAGTGATTTCAAAATAAATTTATAGATTCAAGAATAAAAAATGTATTTTTTAATTTCTATGAAGACATATAATTGAAAATCAACCACTTATCTCCATCATACGCATTTTGTAGATAAACTCACTCACCTTGTTTATAGAAATTCTCGCCTTAGATGATTTGCTCCTTCTAGTTGTTGCTTTGTAACTCCTCCCTCTTCTTTTCTCTCATTTAATTTCTTCTTTGTTTAATTCTTATTTTTGTTTGGTAATTTGTTTGAAGAGAAAAGAGATAATGTTTGTTGTTTAGAAATTTCTAAGAAAAATAAAGAAGTAATACATGTATAGAGTGGCGACTAGGGTTTGAGTGGGTTACAATCTTATTTATAGCTGTAATCTAGGGTTTACTGAGTTATGCCTGAAATCTATATTTATAAAAATGACACTAGTCATATTAATTCCTATTTTCGACCCGTTATATCAAATTTAACAAGTTATGTATGTTTCTTAACTATAAATGACATTCCGAATGCAAAGGAATAGATCCCATGGCCTAATTTCGACATTTGTGAAAATTTTATTTTTACTTTTTAATATAAAATTACATTTTTTCCCTTATCTATTAGAATTTCTGAGGCATTATACTTGTGCTCCTCAACTCCAAACGGTAAAACAAAAGCATTTACTAAAGATCAATAATGTTAGAAATCAAAGAATAATCATAGGGAGTTGTGATTTTTCATAATATCACGTTAAAACATTTTATATGTACACATATATGTGAAATAGGTATTAATCAAAATTTTGGACAAGATCAAAAATGAATTATTTCTAACTAAAATGGTCAACTAAAATACCTAAATTAAAGAATAAAAGTTCAAATTGAAACTAATTAGAAAAGTGTAACTGGAATGAATAAAATAAGTATCCGGATAAAGAAATATTCTCATTTGTTAATGACTATGCAAAATACAATGCTTAACTTTTTATGGAAAGTCCTCCAAAATAAAATAGTAAGAACGATGACGGTACGTTTTCAATAGTTGTCTAAAATCGGTCATTTAAATTAGGGGTTTTAGTTTTAACGACACATTCTAGAAAGAAAAAAATAGATCCGAGGACAACGAACTTTAATAATTAGATTAAGGATAAAGACCCCGTTACATTATGTAAACCTTGAATTCATTTTAATTACTCGCCTTCCGTGAATTGTTAAAAAAACAAAGAATGACGCTCAAAATTGCAAGAGACAAAAGTGATTTTAGAAAAAATCGATTAATGTTAGCATAAAAATATATATGTAAATAGCTTGGAAAGCTATATTTATAACGTAAAAAGTAGTATTATGTGATATCACTTAAAATATAGAACTAAGCGATTTTGAAAGTTATTCTTATTTAGCATTTGAAAAATGTGAGTTGTAAATGATAAAACTATATACGTTTAACTTTCCATGCTGTTTTTTCCTTTATTTTTTTCCTCGCATTAAAAAAAGTTTTCGTAATTAATTTTAATTTTTTTTCTCATATTAAAAAAAAATTCATAATTAATTTTTATTATCTTTGAAATGTCGATATGTATACTCAATTTAAATATTATGATTTTATTCAATTAAAACTTAATTCTTGATATGAATAATTTAATTTGATTTTCTTTTGAAATTAAAAAACACAATTTCGTCTTCAAACAAGTATCCATTTTAAATCATATTTAATACCTAAATATTACCTAATGTTAATTTTTCTAAAATTTAGTAGTTGCTCCATTTAATGTTGTCGATCGTTTCATGAAAATTAAACCAATAAACGTACTTCAACGTTATCTCGTACAATACAACTTCTTTAGGCCCACTACCCACTGGGCATTAACCCCCTCATATTTGGAAACCCCTTTCAATCAAACAATTAACTCGACCCTACGCGAACCGCTCCAATATAGATGTAAATAGCTTGGAAAGCTATATTTATAACTTAAAAAGTAGCATTATTTTATATCACTTAAAATATTGAACTAAGCGATTTTGAAAGTTATTCTCATTTAGTATTTGATAAAAGTGAGTTGTAAATAATAAATCTATATACATTTAGCTTTCTATGTTGTTTCTTCCTTTATTCTTCTTCCTCTCATTAAAAAAAGGGTTTTCGTAATTAATTTTAATTATTTATAATATTCTTTTTTCTCACATTCAAAAAAAAACATTTTCATAACTAATTTTTATTATGCGTGAAATGTTGATGTGTATATTTAATTTAAATATTACGATTTTATTCAATTAAAACTTAAAAATTGTCCTTGATATGAATAACTTAATATGGTTTCATTATGAACAAAAAAAAAACGGTTCGTTCTTGAAACAAATATCCATTTTAAATTATATTTAATACCTAAATATTACCTAATGTTAATTTTTCTAAAATTTAATAGTTGCTCCATTTAATTTAATGTTGTGGATCGTTTCATGAAAATTAATCCAATAAACGTTACTACAATGTTATCAGATACGATACAACTTCCTTTAGGCCCACTAGTTACTAGGCATTAACCCCCTCATATCGGGAAACCCCCTTCAATCAAACAATGAATTCAGCCCTACGCGGACCGCTCCAATAATCACTCCGTATCCGTCATCGACCGACTACCGCGCCACCACCATCAACCGCAGTCCCGCTGTCTTAAACCACACCACGACCCTAAATTAGCTACGGCCCTCCAGTTCTGCAACTAATCAAAAGGTATTACGCTATTTTTGTTTGAAATTGAAATTTGATTATATGCTCTATCATGAATTGCTTCGAATTGGTATTGGATTGTGTTGAATCTAATTGGTCAAATTGATATGGGTTGCTTCAAGGTTTAGGATTGCTTTGAATTGTTCTATATTATTTTTTGCAAATCTAAATGCTGACTGCTGATCAGCATTCTCTATTCATTTGAGAATCAAAGTCAATTTCATGGGAGAAACCAAAACTAGCATTTAAGCACTTAACTGTCACTTAATATAAAAATCAATTTAGATACAATTTGATCTATTTGTTCAAAAACAAATTGAGTGTGTGAGTGTTTGAAGAGTTTACTTATGATGAAATGATTAAAGATTTTGCTCTTAAAAACTAGAAAAGGAGTTGTCTCTGTTGAATATTTGGTATGATTATGTTAAAGACATCGTAACATGTTTTTACATTTGTTTTTATTTTTTATGTATTTTGATAGCGTTTTGATATGTATGCAACTTAAGGAAAAATTTACAATTATATTAAATAAATTGTAAGTCAGCATCAGCAAAATTTCAATTGTTTCATGTGTAAAAAAAATCAATATTGAAAAATATTTTTTGTAAAAAATTAGTCTTTTGTAACCATGCATTGGTTTACTTTTGTTTCGTATTGTCAAAAACACACAAGTAAATTTGTTTTGAAAGATGTTTGAAGACCGTATAAAATTATGTAGTATTTGAACTACAAGGTAAGAAGAATATTAAATCAGACAATATGATAAGTTCCAACAAGATTTTTCATTGAATCATTATACATATAGTGGTTGGTAAATATTAATAAGGTAATATTGGTCTATTCTAATGACAGTATTGGCTTTTTCAACATAGTAGAAGAGGAACTACATTAGAATGCATAGACACACGCAGTTGTCTGTGATGTCTGACAAAAGAGAATTAAAGGAGAGTGAGGAAGATGAACCATTTATGAGAAAAGTAGAAGAACAACACCAAAGTAGATACCATACAAGAAAAACTGAGGAAACAGAGCACTTCAAAAGAAAAGATGACTTCAGCTCTCGTGAAGTCATAACCTTACCACAAGATCTCATTGTTTCTGAGATACTCACAAGACTTCCAGTGAAAACTCTGGTAAGATTTCGATGTGTTTGCAAGAACTGGAGAAAAGTAACTTATGATCCTTGGTTCATATCATCGCACTTGGAGCACTCAAAGAAAAACCCAGTATTACTTATAGCACCACTTAACCCAGGCGGGCAAAAGGATATCAGTGTTTACAAGTACGACAACATAGATGAAAATATTAATAAAAACATGAAGATTGCGAACCTAATGTTTAAGTACAAATTTAGGGAAACCCTGCAAGTTTTAGATACTCCTTTGCATGCGAATGGTTTGATACTGTTAGGTTCACCATCTACTTTGGTCGTCTGTAATCCATGTACTCGAGAATTCATAAAATTGCCCGATGGTTACCGTAATAATTCATATTGTAATAGTTCTGGCTATAGGGCTGCGTTAAGTTATGTTTCTAGCAGCGATTCCTACAAAGTTGTGCAATATTTTTATAGAAATATAGTATTCAAAGAAGGATTTCATTATCATGTGGGTTTAGAAATTCTGACGTTGGGGGGAAAGAAAGAGGATTTAAGATGGGAAGTTGCAAGCGAGGATGCTCCATATCCAATAGACGGTACTTTGCGCCCTAAAGCGGTTGGGGAATTTGTATATTTCAAGATCAACAACAGTTTCCATTTATCAACTCCTAAAGCTATCTTGTCCTACAATCTTAAAGATGAGAAATATGGGGTAGTAGACCTTCCACCTCATTATACAACTAATTTTGCAGAGATAAGCATTTCAGATTTGGAAGGGGACGCTTGTTTTACATGTATTAAAGATACATCTACGATAGATGTATGGATCCTATCATCTACAGATTTCACATTGTATCCTAAGTATAGTATCAAACTCCTACAACCTGTGTATTTTTGTCAACCCATTGCTATTTGTTATGGGAAGCTTTTGCTACATTTGAATGATGGGATACAGAGGTTGGGCTACTATAATCCGGAAACTGACTCGTTTGAAGATGTGGCTTTGATGTCAAGAGATATGGGATATTATGAAAAGGAGAAGTGTAGGCTTTGGATATTTAATCAACACTCCGTATTCAGGGTAACTAGCTTTGTGGAGAGTTTGGTACCCATTGCAGGATCTGCTACTAATTAGAAGGCTACTTTAATGCAACAATGTTGATATGAATTATGATGAAAGAGACAATTGTGTAGGTTTGAATTATGCACATCCTCTATTTTTATCTTGTCATTTATTTTTATTTTTTGTTAGTACTCGGTCTATTATCATAAGACAATTTAAACTGGTACCAGTGCGTTCTCATGGTTTCTTTGAATTATGTTGTCAGTACCTAATCCTGTTGGTTTTGAAGAATATCGTACTTCATATGTAAATGCTGCGTTGATTTACTATGCATGTTTGTTCTATGGAACTATTCTATCCTTTAGCATCAGTATTGCAGAGTATAAGAGTGCGTGATGAAAACACTCTCATTTATTGATTTATTGATGAAAATACAACACTCTCATTTATTGATGAAAATACAAAATCGTTATTATATTTTCTAGTGCTCTGATATATGCATTGATTAATACGGTACTCCGTAAAGGAGAACTACATGCTAAAGATATACATCCCATTTGTTCTTTTGATTTGAAAGTTATGATGCATGGATGATCTTATGCTTAATTTGAGTATGATGTATGGATATATGTATCCTATCATATGTCTGATCTTTTTGATCTTACAAGTTATATGATGCATGCATGACCAAATTATCTGATTATGATTCGCACATGAATGATCATACCCCATATATCATGTATGCATATTCAAGAAACATCGAGAGCTTTTAATGTACAAGAAGTTAAGACTGTGTACAGTATGTATAAGTTTGTGTGAGCATATTGAAGTAGTAAATGTGCATCTTTGCATATATTAAATGCACCATGTTCATTCCCATAGCTAAGGTTTCTTCGATTTGCCTCTCTTTTTTTTCTTTTTCTTTCTTCTTCTTTTTAGGTTCTTCTTCCATGCAAGATCTAAAGTTACACTGCTTTGTAGTTCTTTTGCAGGTGGCTTTTGTTTGGTGGTATCACTCTTTGTCTCTGTCTATTGCTTCAAGCTTTAAGTCTGCAGAGGTTAATTTGCTACTGGTAACTAACAGGTGCATCTTATGGCAATTGTGATTTTACAGTGTTGGAGACTCCAAAACCGTTTGTTTAATAAGTCGGAGCTTGAGAAATAATTGCATTTTGCTTTCTGTTTTGTTGCTTTGTGCTTGTTGGTATTTGTCTTGAAACCGTGTCTGTCTATTCCAGGACTAACGATTGAACAGTGACATTCGTATCTTTCTTGCCATGTGATCTGTATTTTTGTTCTATATTGTTATTTGTTGTGCCATGACAAGACCCCTGATCGTTAATAGGGGCAATTTTGCACTTCAGAGCATCTCAACATTAGATAACATTGAGCGGTTTGCTACGTGCCACTGTTGATACTTTCTGCCACTTTAATTGTTAAAAGGTATCATGTCGAGTTTCAGAAACCCCAGTATATCAACATGCCCAAGTTTCAGAAACCCGGGTTGTCATATTATCAACGACTGCTTCAACTAGTCGTATGGATTCCCCTTGTATAAATCGTGCCTCAAATCGCAAATTCTAACGCATACAACAACCGCCTTACGAAGAACAAGCTAAAACCAAACTTAGTGCACATCTATAATTCCATCTCAAAACATCGTGGATTCTTAAGCAGTTTAAATTAGACAACAATATTGGAGGATGAGTTATGGAGGAAATATAATTTGGAAATATAGTCATAATCGGTTGGTGTTAGATTATTTCTATCGTGATCCAACCTGTAAAGTTAAAGAGCTTAGCAATTGTATAGTGGTAGAGTGCAAAAAAAGTTATAGGGGTATATAGCGGAAAATAGTAAAGATGCAAAAAGCTTCATTAGATATAATATCAAATATTTAAAGCTAATTTATATTCATTCTCAAATCATTTGTGCAGAAAAAGAAATATTATTTAATCTTATATAATAAAACCGAAGAATATCATGATTTATAGAGTCTAGATTCGGTGATTAAGATAGATTTCTAGTTTATATTAAGCACTTATGTCTTAAAATTAGGTCTTTACCCAGTCTCGTTCCCATCCGTGTTCACCATCGTATCACATATCGTACTGTATAGTATATCATATCACACATTACATATAATAACAACCAACCATTCATTATCCATTCATTTCGTATTATCGTCATGTTCCATCCATCCACTTGTTTCGTATCACCATCATGCTCCACACACCCATCATTTCATAGCATCATCACTCGCTTTGTCCCTTCTCAGATCACCTTCTAGAACATAGGAGGAAGCACGAATCGTATTTTATATTATATATTTAATTTGGGCCATTTGGTCGAGGTTCAGGTTGCCAAATATAATGTCTTCCAGTGCGTCGGTCATACCCCTCGATCCATCGGTGTACATATTTATTATGCAGTTCTGGGTTTGGGAAAATTTGTATTATTGACACCGTTTCGACTCCAACCACCACTGCTGCACCTCAGGTTATCGGAGAACGTCTCTAGACCTTAGCTACACATTCCTAAGTTATATCAATTATATCAATGATTTAACGGGTTTGTTGTCATGTTTACAGAAACTGCCTAATACTAGTTTCCAATCAATTAATCATCCAAATCCCTCCCGAACTATGTTAAATTCAAAATTAAGTGTATATCTATGTGTTACTACTTTAAAACATAGCATACAGATCATATTGTAACATTTTTTTGATAGAACGGTTGCACGACCCAGGGTCGTACAACCTCATGCATAACATAGATAATAAAAGGTACGGCTGACTAACAGAGCTAGTCGACGATCATTATAATGTAAGATTAAAATTTTATTATACGAAGATTGGAGCATAGACCACTCACCGAATGGCCAATTCCAGTCAAATATCTCACTGTTTCGGGTTGCTGCTCTTCCTACCCTTAAGATTTCGCCTCCAATTCACTGTGGGTTGTAGTCCCATTTAGTATCTTCGATTCCTTTTTCGTTTCATTGAAATCGGTTAAAATTTGAGAAAGTTATTTTGATTTTAGTAAAGTGGTTATAGAAATTCTGGAGAAAGAAGATAGAATACAGAGTTATTTTTGAAATAGAAAGTTATATATTTTCTATTATAAGTTAAGGAGGGAAAACTTCCAACCGTTTCAGATTCAAATTTCAAACCCAACCCATTTGGCATCCGCTCGACCCGATTCCTCTTTCGTCTATAATTCTCTCATACAGACTCCAAATAAACAAACAAAAAATTACCACATAACTCAAAAAATGAAACGGTCACAATAGCGTTGGTTTCGCCATCAAATTCCACTATTTGTAAAATTATCGTTTTGCCCCACCTTATATTTAATTTAATTAATTTGTTAATTTCAATATTTTTCACAATATCATATTACTTATATTTAAATAAAATTTTACTCAAATTTTTGGGGTATTACATTCTCCTCTTTTTAACAGAATTTCATCTCCGAAATACCCATGGGACAAAGAATGTATTGTATTTTCTTGTATCATACATATATCTAACATATAGTCAATCATACAACCATTCACCCAAATAGTCATCCAAACAACGAAGAAACCAATCCAACTGTAACTGGATTTTTAGCCAAGTTACAATCAATAGGAGTTAGAATGTCGATGCGAAGATGTAACGACTTGGAACTAGGAAAAGGTACTTACAATGTAAGAGGAAAGGCTCAAGAAAGAATAGACCCAAAATAAGCTAAGACCTTAACTCGATTCGAATTAACCTCCTTGAGTCTGTACCGAGTTTAAATGCCTCATCATGACATCTTCGTACTTTTGCCAAAGTGATCCCATAATCTTCCTATGCATATTTATGAAGTTTCGCAGGGTCCTAGTGAATCTGTCATCAAGAATGAAAACGTGCTGATCTAAATGACAGGATAATCCAAGTCATGGAAGAACGACAATCAAAACTGATCAACAATCTACCAAATTACACGAAGGACATCTAAACTAACAAAGGAGACCAAGACAAGAAGTTTCAGCCAAAGATTGGCTAAGAGTTAAACTCGGTCTTGAGTTAAGGCCTTAACTCGGTACCGAGTTTAGCAGTTAACTCGGGTCGTCTTGGTATTTTTTGTGTTATCTTAGACTAATCTCTAGAATTCTCTGATAGCGGGCTGCTGATCCAATATGACTGCTACCCCTATAAATGCAAACCATGGAGCAACGAAGAAAGGATTTAGATTTTGCTATCACTATGCGTGATCTCTATCTATTCTACAACTCTTTCCTCTACACTATAGTCACCAAGGCAGCCACTCTAGGCAATTATAGGACTACAATCAGTCTAACCCATGTACTAATGACTAATTCTTTCTCAATTATCTTATAATCTCATTAAAGCTAGATCAAACCATTAATCAAAGCTACAAAGTTGATGTAGGCTTCGTTAACAGCAGAACCACTATAAAAATCCATGTGTCTCATTTACTTTACTGCTAGTTTCTATTATATTTGCTCTGTTCTAACATGGCTGGTACTTTCACATCATACTCTAGGGTTTTGATCCATTTTTTAGGTTAACATTTTGGTGCTTTCACTAAAAAAAGAACTCACGCTTGGATCTAGCTATCTACATTGGATTGGATAGATATGGAGGTTAGATCAGAAAAGTTTGCTTGAAGAAGGTTAGAGATTTGCTATTCCGATGGCTTATAAGAGGATGACAATATCTGGAAGACTTTTTGGGACAAAACTTGGTGTTGATGAAACCAATCTCCAGCAAACAGAAGTGAACAACGCCAACAATCATCGAACAGAGGTTAATGCTGGAAACCTAGCACCAAGTGCTTCCACTGGACATAAGGTTGTGACCAGAGGAGAGCTTAACCAGATGGTTGATCAACTTAATCAGAAGATGGCTTATAGTCAGAAGGCTCTCATGGATAAGATTGATGCTGAGCTAGTGCTACCACCAGCAACTGTCCCAAGGACTAGACCAAAAACATAAGAGGTTATGGAACAGGAGAATTCCTCCATATCAGGCTTAAATAGTAGGGATGTCAAGCAAAAGCAAAAGGAGATAGTTGGTGGAGCGACTGGAATTGTTATTGAAGGTAATGGAAGTACTCCTCCTGTCGGAGGACAACCTGCCTCAAACCCCAACCTCGGAGTAAAGGCTCCAAAAGGGAATATTGCAATGCTTCTCTCTGATTTCTAAGATTACATGCAACTTGATGCTAAAGGACTGGAATTGAATGCTGACATAGGTAGGCAAAATGCCAGAAAGGAAGTTCAAACTGCCATTATAAAGCCAACTACGCGCCAACGAAATTCTACAGGAGTGGTTTTCCCAGAGAATGGAGAACCTAGACTTTAGTTGGAAAACCAAGCCATTTGCAAAGTCAAGCACTTGGCATAACCCTTGACAGTTGACCTATGGGCTACCGGACTAATGAGGCATTCATTGTGGACATGCTTAAATGCTTGATGGAAGAAAGTAAGGGCAGAAAGGACGACGATTGGGTTCTGCACCAAGGTGAACTCCGTTTACTGAAAACAAATTAAGGGAAGAGTACCCTCAGAAGTTTACAATACCCACTATGCTATCTTACAATGGGACGACAGACCTCAAATAGCACTTGTACAAGTACAGTTGGCATATGGACGGAGCTAGGGCAACAGATGTTATCCGCTGAAATGTTTCCCTATCTTCCTAAAAGATGTTGCTTCTATGTGGTTTACTAAACTTCCACCGAGATCCATTTCTACCTTTGATGAGTTGGTAAGAAAATTCTTGGAGAAGTTCGGACTTCATATGGCATAGCCAAAAGATGTGATGTCTCCATTTGGCCTTTATCAAGGACTAAATGAGTCGCTAAAAACCTTTATGAACCAGTTTAATACCGTGGTTACTGAAGTGAGAAATCTTAACAAAGATTATGGTATTTATGGCTTTAGTCCGAGTATCCATCTGGATACAGACTTTGGAAGATGGATTAAAATGAAACAACCAACCACTATGAAGGAGTTTAACTAAAAGGAGAGTCAGCATCTGAAATTGGAAGAGGCGGATGCGTTGGAGAGAAAGACTATCAATGTGCAACCAAAGGAGATAGTTCAGACCAATGTAGCGGTCGGCCAAGATGGAAACAATTCTAGAGCTACGACAGGAAATGCGGGGAAATCAAAAAAAAGAAAAACCAGAACACCTGTAAGCGTGATGAGAATGGAAAGCGGATGAGGAACCTGAGACCCAAGGAGTATACGCCATTGAATGGAAAATTGGAGAAAATCTACTTTGCAACTCAGGAAACTGAGCGATACAATAAGCTTCCAGGAAGGAAGAATCTGAATGACAAAAGAAATTAGGGAAGTTCTATCGCTTCCACGAGACTCACGGATATAACACAAATGAATGTCGGCATTTGAAGGATTTAATCGAGAAACTAATAAAGAATAATAGGCTCCAATAGTACGTGAGGAAACCACAAAACTCTGACCAACCAGTTGGACCCTAGGTTCTGAGCAATTAAGGAAATCAGGCTATACCTAGTGGAGAAGATACTCATCGGACCAATCAAAGACTCTTCATAAGTACTATTTCTGGAGGGTACCAAGCACAGAAGAGTTGGGGTGAAATTGAGCGATACACGAGTTCACTAAAGCATGCTCCAAAAGAAGCTTGTTTTGCAATTGAGTATGGCGCTTCGGCCAAGCAGTAAAGGACACTCAATGATAACATAGTGTTTCAGGACCTAGACACTAAAGGAGTAAAAGCACCGACTCTCGACCGATGGTAGTAATAGTCGAAATTGGACCAGCAATTGTATGCCGAGTCCTATTGGATGTGGAAGTTCTGTTGCATCTTGTTTCAACATACCTTCGATCAGATGAAGATCTGTATGAAGGATGTGTTTGCTTTTCGAATGAAAATCCAGGGCTTTCGGGAGAACCAAGACAGCCAGTTTGGACATTGACTTGCCCATGGAGCTCGGAGATGGAGAATGAAGGGTAGTCCTTATCCAAACCTTCATGATCATGGATGAAATGTCAGCTTACTATGCTTTCTTGGGTCAACCGGCTTTTACTGATTTTAGGGTCGCTTTGGCTCCGTGGTGCCTTACTATGAAATTCCTGATGGAGAATGGAGTTGGAGTTGTAAAGGGAGATCAAAGCGTTGCTAGAGAATGTTATGTCGTCGAGTTACGCGGATCAAAACGAAATGAGAAGGGAAATGATGTGAAGAAGTCTCTCCACATTCGCGAACCGTCAGCATAAAAATTATAGAACCTCCCCTGGCTTGGGGACCATAGCCATTTCGACAAGGCTTTGGACCTTAGGAAAAAGAGTTCATGGGGGGAACGGGAAGCACCAGCAGAGATTACAATGTCTGTCCCTGTCGACTTAGATGACCCAACTCGAGTCTTAAAAATAGGGTCACAACTTGGGATCAAAATACAACAAGAGTTGATCAAATTTCTTCGTGCCAACCTAGACATGTTCACTTGGACGCATTCCGATATGTGTGGGATATCGTCGGAAATAGCATATCACACACTCAATATTGATCCTAAGTTCACTCTAGCAAGGCAGAAGAGACGCAGTCTAGGTCTGGAGTGATCCGCTGCAGTGAAGGAGAAAGTGGACAGCTTGTTGGCTAATGGCTTCATCTGTGATGCAACTTATCCTAAGTGGGTATCAAATCCAGTTCTGGTTAAAAATTCAAAAGGGAAGTGGTGAACTTGTGTTGACTGCTTAAACCTGAACAAAGCTTGCCCGAAGGATGGCTATCTGCTACCTAAAATCGACCGGTTAGTTGATGGGACCGCAAGACACAAGTTGCTCTCATTCATGGACGCCTACTCAGGATACAATTAGATTATAATGTACAAACTAGATCAGGAGAACACCAGCTTCATCACCAACCTCGGATTGTATTGTTATCGAGTAATGCCATTCAACCTAAAGAATGTTGGGGCAACTTCTCAACGGTTCGCGAACACGATGTTCAAGCATCAGATTGGACGAACAATGGAAGTCTACGTGGACGATATGCTAGTCAACTCACGTGCATTCTGGAAATCATTTGGATAACCTCTCGAAAATGTTTGAGATTCTCCGAAAGTATGGAATGAAGCTTAACCCGCTGAAATGCTCTTTCGTTGTAGCTTCTGGAAAAATTTGGGTTTGATCATGAAAGTTAGGGGCATTGAAGCTAATCCCAAGCAAATTACTACATTGTAGATTATTATAACCCCTACAACAAGAAAGGAGTTGCAGAGCTTGAATGGAAAGGTCACAGCATTGAGCTGATTTATTTCCAAAGCAACATACAAGTGTATACCGTTCTTCGACGCATTGAAGAAGGGTAAGAAATATTTCTAATAGAATCTGGCCTGACAAACAGCTTTTGAGGAATTATTGCAATGTATAGAGACCCCACCGGTTCTATCTAAACCTCAAACGGGGAAGACCTATTCATCTACTTAACAACAACCCATCATGCTCTAAGTGCAGCACTTGTACGAGAGAAAGCCAGAATTCGATGGCCCATTTACTACATAAGTAGATGCTTAACTGGAGTTGAACGAAACTATCCGAAGTTAGGAAGATTGGCATATTGCTTACCAAAAGCATCAAGGAAGTTGCGACCGTACTTTCAGGCTCATCCAATTAAAGTCACTACACCAAAACAGTGATTTTGCAACATTTTATATTTGCTAATTTCTAACACTTATAAATGTTACAGCCTACTAACAAAAAAAAAGTGTTAGGATACCTGAAAAAGTGTTGGGAAATATAAATAATGTTTTTTTATAAACTTTCCAACACATAGTTATAATTTACAACACAAAAAAGTCTTAGAACAGTTGGTAAATTTGTAAATAACTCGCTAAAAATTGGACCCTTATGTAATCTTCTATATGTAGCATTTTCTAACGCTTTCCCCTTCCATCACCACTATCGGCCGCATAATTTTCAATTAGATTAGGGTTCCCCTTCGCGCATTCCATCGCCATTTTCTAACGCTTTCCATTCCCATTCCATCACCAGCATCGATAGATCAAACTTTGGCCATCGAACATCGAGCGGCTTAAGACTAGGGTTCCCCTGTGGCGCGTCATCTCCAGTCGAGCCATCTAACATCGAGCGACTTAAGACTAGGGCTTCGAGAAGGAATCGATGATGTCAGGTGATTGCAGGAATCGATGATGTCAAGGAATCGATAACGGTATGAGCTTTTAATCTTTAGGTCAATATATCAAGTTAATGAAAAGTGATAATTTATCGCAATAATATTTTTATTTATTTATCAGGAAATTGCACAGTTTTTGGCATTGAGAGCGCAAGATGTAGGTAGGTCTGCATATACAAGAAGCCCTTTCACTGATGCTGCTCGTATTGCTGGTTATCCATCTTTGACTAGCGGCAAGATTGATGATGTCACTGTTATTGTTTCTATAGTCCAGAAATTGATGACATGATATACTCCACTTATGTAAGTATTATAGTCATCTTATCTAATAAGTTCGGTTTTATGTTTAATTAAATCTGCATTTTTTTATGTAGGCTGTGGTGATAGTTTCGGAAATAGAAGTGAAATAGTACAGAATCAGAGAGCAAGCATTATAGTTCTTGTTGAAATAAGTTAAATAATGCAAGAAGGTAAAAGAGAAGGATGTGAGCCCTGGAGTTGGACAAAAGTGCTTTGTAAATATTCGTTTATTTTACTTTTCTTTTGTGTGAAGCATAGTTATACAATTTCTAATATAAGGCAATAAAGTTTGGGTATCTAAACATTTAATAGATCATAAAATATGACAATTCCAGGTGCATACGACATTCTTATTGACAAAATTAGTGAAACTATTTTTTCATTCATGTCCATATGCTTTAAAATTTTCGCAACTATATATATACATAAATCTTTTATATATCTTTTATACTCCCTGGAAATATGCTTCTACCAAGAATTGGGCTGTCATGGCTATAGCTGTGCGATCGCCAAAAAACCCAAATATGTCACATAAATCTTTGCCAATGTACTAGACTTGCATAATGAATTGCTACATGTAGATTACTACAAAATTTGCTCTGGCTGTGATTCCAAGTTTGGTATAAGGCTTGTCTAGTGTGTACTGTTTGAGTTCAACTAGGTAATGTGTGATAAGTTATGCTTCAAATAGGTATATGTTAAATGCAGCTTTCTCATATTATCATCAATTTTGCAGCAATCAAATTCTTGTTTACCAAAACTATCATAACCAATAACTGATTACCCACGGAGTCCAAGATGGAATACATCAGAAATGGCACAATGGATCTTGTAAGTTCATTCCCACTAGTACTTGATGATATGCTATAGAAAGACCCACAATTGAATTCAGTTCTCTATGCAGCGACTTTCTGGTTTACGAGAGTTTGAACTTTAAGAGATGCTGTACTGAAGCAACACCTTGATAGGTAATTAATATAATTTTATGTTTCCAATATTTTTGTACCATTGTGTTACTTTGGTAGGATATATCAAGGTATTTTATTACTATCGAACCACTATGCGCATGCTAGAAGTAGAGCCACTCAACAACAGTAACATATTAATAGTCTTTTGAGAACCCACTTAAAATTTCTTTCCAACTATTAGCATTTGAGAAACAGTAACATATTAATAGTCTTTTGAGAACCCACTTAAAACTTTTATTCCAACTATTATCATTAACAATAGCAATAGAAACCTTTCACTTGGTGTGTTGTTTGATTTTACTTTATATGCATATATATTGACAAATGTGACTCAGCTCCGCAGTTCCTACATTGGATTACATATTCATTTTTAACGTTAATCAATTTTTGGTCATTGATCATCACCTTATTGTCTTTTTAGTAATGCACTTTGATTATCTGGTCGGGTTGAAGCTAAAAAGTCCACTAAGTAGTGGTGAAGTGGAACATCTGATAAATGCGACACTCTTAATGTGGTAATCCTAGGATAGGAGGTTATAGAATTATGCAGAATGGGTTGTGCTGGACGGAAATGACTGTGGTGGTGGCTGTGATGCATGCACACATTTATAATTGTTAATAATCATGCGGAGTAATTATTTTTTCTCAAATTGCAACTTGTACCCATCTGGTTTTTGCACCTTGTACCTATATGGCTCCCTCAATTATGCTTGGCTCAATTAATTCTAACTGTATTTTTGTCAACATTGAATATTAGTTTATTGCATTATTAGGAGCAGATTACTTGATTTCTATAATCCTTCCAGTAAATTTAAATGCAATATATTCCTAAGACTTTACTATATCATCAGTGATCACTGACTCCTTGTTGTCTTTGCAATTGTAGTGATCATAAGTTATTTTGCAAATATATAACGATCTGAAATAAGTTGTAAGTACTCTTTAATAAACACCGCATCGAATTTCAAAAGTATGAATTTTGACACTAAACAAATGTGCTTTTGCAGTGGGATGACTGGATTTCGAACTGTTTTCTTTTAACTGTTTTGCCAGTAAAAAACTTGTTCTGATGAAAAGCAACTATCATAGATTCTCCGTTAGTGTTTTTTTTTGTTTTTTCCCCAAAGCTAGGATTTGTACTCCAAAACATATTTTGTTAAAAAAGAAAAGAAATCCAAACATCCTCGAGTTAGTTTACAAGTTACATAAAAAGCTTATTATGATGAAAAGCAACAATCTTAGCTCCTCTGTAAATGCTTTTTGACGTTTTCTTGGAGAGCTAATATTTGTATCTGAAATGTATTTTGTTAAATAAAACTAATTCAAACATCCCATTGTTAGTTTACAAATTTCTTTAAATGTTAAATGCCATCATCTGTATCTAACTTTATAATATGTTAATAGTTTGTACAAATATATATATATATATATATATATATATATATTACTTTCAAAATTTATATATAACTATTATGGTCAAGCAAACATAGTAATTTGTTATTGTCATTTATTGAAAAAGTATACGCTTGCTTATTTTTCAAACAATATACCAAATATGAGTATGTCATCATCTTGCTTATTTTCCAAACAATATACCAAATACCAAATACGCTTGCTTATTTTCCAAACAATATACCAAATACCAAGTATACGCTTGCTTATTTATTTCATTTATATTCTTTTTTTTTGTATGTCATCATCTTCTAATTTAAATTTCATTTGGAAGCAAGTGCACTATCTTTGTAAGTGCATATTCAGATAAAATTTAGGTATACATTCTTAGCCATAAATACTTCCACCCAAAACCTACAGTGATAAAACCATCACCCTATGTTCATGGCTCAAGCTCTGTTTTTAGTAAAATGATCTTCATGTTATCTTACAAGTCCAATCATTTGTCTCCCACACTATCATGACTGAAACAACTGTGAGTGTAAGTAATGCAGTCTTTCGGCTATGACTGCAGTTTCTATAAAGTTATTTACTGAGAACATGCTCTAATTCATTTATTCTTAGAAAAACCCATTAACATGTACTATGTTTATACATAAAGATCTTCAATCAAAGATTCCTAGTACACCTGATGGGCATATAAATGCCTGAAGGCCTAAATTAATGCCTTAAGGCCTAAATTAAAGAAACATCAAGTTATGCTTGAAAAACTAGGAGAAGTACATATTTGTTAGGCCAAGCATAACATAACTTCATTTGGACTTATAGAGCATTTAGAAGAGGCGTGGATACATGGAAGAAAGAAACAATCACAATGATGGTAAAATACATTGTATCATCATTTTTGCTTTTGTTCTGATCAATGCCTTACTTACCAACTATTTGTTTCTATCTACAGGAGGCAGCTAATGAAAGAGATAACATAGGTGATCTATATGTTCCTTCTTCTTGAAACTTTTTTTTATTTGCTTTTTGATTTACAAAGCATACATTAATTTATTCATATATACAATCTATAGATGCTCAAAGTGGATTTGAATACAGTGCTATACCTCTTGGACCTCTTGGTCCTGTTCATCATGAAGATCTGCAGTCAAACTTAGAAGCAGAGGTAATTCAAGTATATACTGTGTGTACAAAACTATGCTTAAATTACATATGTAAGTCATAACGCTTTGTAACTATAATATATCTCAGTCCCCAAATAAAATTTAGTTAGGGTCAAGGCATACTATTTTTGTAGAAATATATGTAATCAAGATGTTTTAAAGAGTTAATCTAAAACTAGGCAAACTTTGAAAATTAACCAGATATGGCTTACTTGAAAACATATTACAAAAATAGATCTTTTTTGAGAATTTGTATTAGCTCACTTTTAAATTGATCAAGTACATTTTCAACTTTGTATTTGCACACTTTCAAAGTGTGCAAATCCAAAGTTAGAATTTATAATTGTCGCAATTTTAAAGTGCGCAAGTGTTTTAAATCTCGGATTTTGGCCAATATCTCGGGAAAATATCTCGGCTATCTCGGGCGATATTTAAAACACTTATAACTAAATAGGCTGCCAAATCTCGGATTTTGGCTGATATCTCGGATTTTTCATCTCGGCCATCTCGGGGAGATTTAAAAGCCCGCAAATATAGTATTCGAAACTAGACTTATTTCGGTAATAAGTTTTCAAGAAAATCTATTATTGCAATAAGTTTGTTCTGCAAGTCTATATCTATATCTAAGATGAGTTATTTTTTAATATAAACCTTAATAATACAGGTCTCAGTTGTCGAAATCGTCCAATGGGAAAAACTTGGCCTTCTTGTCTTGGTGTGGATGGTTTTTCTAGTTTTGCAGATCGCTAAGGTAATCTGGTCTTCAAAAAGACGATAAATTCAATTCATTGTTAGTCTTCATCTACTAGCAACTTCTCTTCTATTATGATTATACATAGAATTACACAACAACTTGTTTGAGTTGGTACTGGTTGTTGAATGCACTATAGATAAATCGTCGAGTGTGGACGGTAGAGGGGAGTTCTGGTGGTCAAGGGAGATTGTCGCGGTGAGGAAAAGTGATCGAGTGATGCCGAGATGAGGTTAAAGGCTGAAGTCGATTTGGTATATTGGTCATGAGTGTGAATTGACAAGAGTAGAAATGTATGTTGCAGTGTGGTTATGGGTTGTTGCAGTGAAGTATGGTAGTGAGTTTGTTGAATTGAATGGTGCAGCAAGCAAGTACGGTTGTCAATGTTGTCAATGGGTGATAATTGATGACAGGTTGGTGTGTGTTTTGATGTAGGACTGTGGTTAGGCAGAGGTGATGGTGAGTGTAGATGTCAGTGAGTGGTAGTGGAATTTATGTGATAGCAGGTGACTGGTAGGTAAGTGATGATGGAATAGGTGAAAGGGATTGCAATTTAAACAGGTAAGTAATGATGAAACAGGTAAGTCGAAGTTTTGAACTGTTGAACGCCTGGGTTGTAATTTTAAGATGATGGTGATTCATACATGTATATGCATTGTGTTGAAGTTTGAATGAATGGTAATGGTGGCTGCTTGTAAAGTGGTGATGGTTTGTGGGCAGAGGGTGTTGCTGTTGTGAAATGTAAGGCAGTGTGGTCAGTGGGAGTTGTTGTGTGGGGTGATGATCTGAACAATATGTTATTCGTTTGAAGTTGTATTGGTGAATGTGGCAATTTGTAGTGAATGTGTATGTGGAGATGAGATGGAGGTAGCAGATGAATGCTCACTATATATGCAACAATGGTTGATGGTTCTTGAACTGTATAGGGGTGGTCTGATTCAAAAGTTAGTAAGCAAGTGGCTAGATGGTAGATGGTTTCAGGTGAACAGTTTGTCCGATGTAGTAGTGGACTGGAGCAAGGAAATGGGATGTAGATGATATATGCAGTGAGTAGTGATGATCAAGGCTGATATGCAGTTGTAGAAGGCAGTTTGACTGTGATTGTGACGCCCCACCTCTATACCCACGCTAGCCAAGAACACTACGGGGTAATGCTGTCAACTAGCGCGGAGAATAAGGCTGTTGAGGAGCGACCATCCATGTAACTTCTTTGTGCGAGCACCGATATGTCAGATAGTATAGAATGCATATCATTTAAGGAGGAAATCCGACATACCGATACAAACTCAAAGCTATCACATGGTGGCTATATATAATCTTCGGAAACAAATATAGAAATAAACGTAACACAAATCAGTCACAGACAATTCATATCACAAAGGCGGAAATAGATATGAATATAACACATGAAAGTGTACATCAGAGTAGTGGTCAAATAAGATCCACAATAACACAAAAGAATAGATACAAGTGCTAACCAAAAGAATATGTATACATCAAGGAGTCTACTCTCAAATGTATACAAACAAAAACTACTAAACTAGAGTAGTTAGCCAAAAGTCAGAAGATGGCTCCAGATAAGAAGTCATGAGGAAGTACCTGTAAATCTCAGTCTGACCCGAGTATTATTTAAGAAGAAAATAATAAACGGATCAGTCTAGCTATAAATATCAGATAAAGTGATATAGAATAAGAGGTATGACAAAAACGTATCATAACCATAATAGCGTACTGTGATAAGTACGTAATTGAAAATCAACAAGAGATTAATCAATACCACAAGAATCTTCTCAAAGATTAAAAAGAATGTCATATTCTCTATTTAATTCACCAAGCCACAATAAATGACATACATATCAATGCCCATCGTAAATGCTGGTGAAACATAAATTCCAGAAATCAATATCCAGAAATCAAATAATCCGAAGCAACGACGTCGTACAGCGTAACGTCCGATGATCCAGAGACAAAAATAAATAGGAACAACGACGTCGTACAGCGTAACGTCCGATGAACCAAAGCACAAATAAAAGGAACAACGATGTCGTACAGCGTAACATCCGGTGAACCAAAGCATAGGGAAATGGAACAACGACGTCGTACAGCGTAACGTCCGATGAACCAAAACACAATAAAAAAGAAAAGGAACAACGATGTCGTACAGCGTAACATCCGATGAACCAACACGTAGCGAAATGGAACAACGACGTCGTACAGCGTAACGTCCGATGAACCAAATCACCATAAAAAGAAAAGGAACAACGATGTCGTACAGCATAACATCCGATGAACCAACACGTAGCGAAATGGAACAACGACGTCGTACAGCGTAACGTCCGATGAACCAAATCACCATAAAAAGAAAAGGAACAACGACGTCGTACAGCGTAACGTCCGATGAACCAAAACACAGTAAAATGGAACAACGACGTCGTACAGCGTAACGTCCGATGAACCAAATCACGATAAACGGAACAACGACGTCGTACAGCGTAACGTCCGATGGGCCGAATTAAAGAGACATCGCACATTGCTAGTCTAAATCACAAGAATGATCGTCATGATCATAAGGAAGTGTCAATTACACCAAGCTAGTAAATATATGAGTTTAGCTTCATGTCCCATAACCACTTGCTTAACTTAAATATTTACGAACAAGCTGTAAATCTTCACTAGGAAATTGTCACGAAAAGGGTTCAATCGAACAAGTCCAAGAGCTAACCGACGAAGTGAACGCAAGCGTTTCATACCACTCGTTTTACTAAGTCGTTTAAGTCGATTTCTCATTCGAGTGAAGTAAAGGCTTATATATATTAGTAGATTGGAAATTGGTTTGAGAAAACGAACTTTTGATATTAAAAATAGTGTTGAAATCGATTTGATGAAAGAGTTTTGATATTTACTACTAGTATTAAAACCTTCATATCTTTAAAGTGACAAGTCATAAAACGATTGTTGGAACAATCTATCACAAAAATTCACATTCGGAGACGTGAATAAAATCCAAGGAAATCAGCTCAAAATGCATCAAAGTGGAAGTTCTGATGAATGCTTTTCAGATAAGATTGCCTACGCAGAGTAAGTTTAAAAAGGCGGGCGACTTAACAAAGTGGCCAATAATAAATGATAACAACAAAAAGGGAATCAACCCGATTTGATTAGAGTTGGATATTCAAGCTAAAAAAACAACTAGGCAAAACACAGCAGATTCAGACGTCTGAGATCAAGAATTCAGACGTCTGAATCTGGAAAATAAACTATTTTCCAGAACAGAATTCAGACGTCTGAATCCTAGACTTCAGACGTCTGAAATAGGCACTTTTTAGCCTATTTCTTTTCTGGTTCAAAACGAACCAATTCAGACGTCTGAAATTTTGATTCAGACGTCTGAATGCTGGGAGAAGAAAATTCCCAGTATTCCATTCAGACGTCTGAACCATACGTTCAGACGGCTGAAACTGTTATTCAGGGCATTCCCTGAACCTAGGCCAAAAATGGCCAAACGACATCGATAACGATCGGTCGAGCAACAACGACTAAGGAATTGCACAAGGATAAGTGTTAGGAATTCATACCTAACAATCGAAGATAATTATTGACTTAGATGTGAGATAAAAATCTCACCTTTGAACCCAAATCAATGAAGAAGAAGCTTGAAAGCAATGGCAATGGCAATCACTCTTCAATTCCAACACAACAAGCTTGAATCAAAGCTTAAAAGAAGAACATTCCCAAAGTTAGGTTTAGGAATAAACTGAAATTGAAGAGGAGAAGAAGAAGGAGATGCTTACCAATGGGTTCTCTTTGAATTTGGAGCAAGAACTTGAGTTTGCAAGAGGAACTAGGGTTTGGAATTTCTAATTCCCTTTCCTTTCCACCATTTTCAGTCTTTGCTTGAGTTTGAAGAGTGAGAATGAGTGAATGGAGAGGAGAGGGGGTTGGAACTGAGTTAATAAGTGATTAATGGGTTCAGCCCAAACCAAAGCCCCAAGTGAAAAAGTGGCCAAATTCCACTAACTCCAAATATATCGAAGTTTATACTCAAAAAGATCGCAAACGTAATTTTGGACTCAATGGGGGTGGTCTCGAGTCCCAATTCGACTGTTTGCAAAAAGTAGCTTTTCGGACTAAAATCCGAGGAACGATGTTATATTTAAATAAAATATTTAAATATAAAATCGACAAATATGCGGGTTGTTACAGAGATTGTTGTGCAGTTGTAGAAGGCAGTTTGACTGTAGTTGAAGGCAACTGGCGATGGTAGTCGGAATAGTGGTAATTGGTTCAGGCGATGCTTGATTTTGGAGACTGGTGAAGTTTCGGTTTCGATTGTTTTTTTGGGAGTGAAGTGAAGCTATTATGCAGTACCGGTATTTGTTTTGGATTGTTGTATTGGACGTTGAAGAATATTCAAAACCATTAGAGTTTGGAGTGGATGATCAGGAATGGTTAGGTTAACCGTAAGTTAAACTTTAAGTGTATTTTGAAAAAAAAATTGAAGCTTATGTTGTAATAATATCTGAATATATGACGTTGTGGTATTCGAAATATGTAAATAATTGTTTATGATATATTATACTACATTTGCAGAGCGTTTAAACTTTGCATTGAATATGTATGATGAATTATTTGTGATATGGAAACCATTATTTGCAGAGTGTTTATATTTAAACTTTGCATTTAAGTTTTGGTATATATATATATATATGTGTTACTAAATAATCATTTTCCAACACTTATAAGCGTTACCGTATATTTCTGTACCAACACTTATAAGTGTTACCGTATATTTCATTACCAACACTTATAAGCGTTACCGTGTATTTCTGTACCAACACTTATAAGTGTTACTGTATATTTCGTTACCAACACTTATAAGCGTTACCGTATATTTAGGTACCAACACTTATAAGTGTTAGTAATACGTATGTTTGTAACACTTATAAGTGTTATAAATTTGGCCGCTCCATTCCTCACAGTCCATTAGTAACACTTAAAAAGTGTTACTGAAATTATCTGTAACACTTAGAAATGTTAGAATTTGCCATTTTGGTGTAGTGAGTCTTGACAGATCAACCTTTGAAACAAATACTATATCGACCTGAGACTTCAGATTGACTTCTGAAGTGGAATATTGAATTAAGCCAGTATTAAATGACTTATCACCCTCGAAGGGCAATTAACAGATAAGAGCTGGTTAATTTTGTCGAACAATGGAAGTTTTTTGTCGATGGCGCATCAAAAAAATTCTACTCGGGAGCGGGAGTTGTGCTTGAGACACCCGAAGGATGATCAATTTGTCACGCCTTAAGACGAGAGGTCCCTACTACTAATGATGAGGCAGGGTACGAGGTGTTGATAGCGGAATTGAAGATTATGTAGGAAGTGGGAATAATAGTTGTGCATGTCTACATCAACTCTTAGCTAGTCGTTTGTTAGGTAAAGAGGTAATATCAAGCTAAAGAGGCAAATCGCTCTCCCTAATTGTCAAAAGCATGGGAACTGCTCGACGATATTGAACACTACACGATAACCCGTATTCTCAAAGAACAAAATGTGAAGGCCAATTACTTAGCCAAACTGGCAAGTTCTGGAGAGGCATAATATATCGGAATGGTTCCAGTTGAAGTGTTAATAGCACTAAGCATAGATCTGATGGATGTAGATTGGATTCTGGAGACCACGGAATAGAAAGAATCATGGATGACACCAATCAAGGATTATCTGCTCAGTAATCTTCGAAAACTGAAATGAACGAAAAAAGCTCCTTCGAAAGGCACCGTGGTTCATGCTACGAGTTGGAGTGCTATACAGGAGAGGCTTCTCCCCCCTACTAAGGTGCGTAACCAAAGATGAAGCCAAGAAGATCCTGTAGGAAGTCCAAAAAGGCAGTTGCGACGACCACACTGGGGGATAGACACTGGCAAAGAAGGTTTTATGTTAAAGATATTTCTAGCCCATAATCAACCGAGACGTAGTAGACTACACGAAGCGCTGTGATTGGTGCTAGAGATTTTTAAAGATCCCGAGAACCCCATCCTTGGAACTTACGCAAATGGTCAGTCCTTAGCCGTTTGCAATATGGGGAATTGATCAAATCGGTGTATTACCAATAGCCAAAGGAGGAACTAAATATGCTTTCGTTGCAGTTGATTACTTTACCAAATGGGCTGAAGTGGAAACACTCACCACCGTTACCACTAAAAAAGTAATTAACTTTGCAACGAAAAACTTTATTTGCAAGTTTAGAGTACCACAGAATATCATCACGGACAACGGAACTCAGTTCGAGAGTGCTGAATTCAAAGACTTCTACAAGCATTATCAGATCTAGAAGAGTTTTTCCACGGTAGCGCACCCGTAGGCAAATGGGCAAGTGGAAGCAGTGAACAAAATCATCAAATCCACCATCAAGAATCGACTAACGAAAGCTAAAGGAAACTGGATAGATGAACTTCCACTTGCACCATGGGCTTATAGAATAACGCATAAATCTATGATCGGGCACTCACCGTTCGCCTTGGCATATGGTTCAGAAGCAATGATCCTAGTGGGATTGGAAGTCCCCTCTCATCGGAGATGACACTTCAATCAAAATGAAAATGAGTAGCTTCTGCTCGAATCACTTAATTAGATTGATGAGAAGCGGGAAGAAGCAGAACTAAGGAACACTGCTCATCACAAGAGGGTAGCAAGACACTTCAACACCAAAGTTCGCAACCGCACCTTCGAAGTGAGAGATCTCATCCTAAAACGGATCTTCTAGGGTATGAGATCGTTTGACCCAAACTGGGAAGGACCATACGTTATTGGCTAGAAACTTGGAGATGGAACTTTCAATCTCACAACGGTCGATGGAATTCTAATTCCACATGCTTAGAATAGTGACTCGTTACGGCACTATTTTATTAGTACTTATTTATGTATTTCATATTTCCATAAATAGGCCACCCAAGGATACTGTGGGCATTGTAAATAGGTAGGATTTGCCTTTCTCTTTATTTTATCAGTAAAGTCATTTTGCTTCTTGAACCAATGGAACCGCGTTCATGTAAGCTACCCGCTGAGTCGACGGTATCAAATCGGCTCAAATCTCCGGATCGATGGGGAAAATCGATCCCAGCTTTGTAAGAACCAGTGTTGCTCTAACAACATTGGGAAGGCCCAACCCTCACGTGCATCCATAAGTTGTGCCTCGCTTCTTGGATCAATGGAACCGTGTCCAAGTAAGCATCCATTCTTTTGTCACTTGAACCGATGGAACTGTGTTTGAGTACTCTTCATTTCTTCGCTTCGTGGACCGATGGAACCGCGTCCAAGTAAGCATCCATCCTTTTGCCACTTGAACCGATGGAACTGCATTCGAGTACGCTCCATTTATTCACTTCTTGGACCGATGGTACAACATCCAAGTAAACATCCATTCTGTTGCTGCTTGAACCGACAGAACCACGTTCAAGTACACTCCACTCTCTCAGTTCTTGGGCCAATGGAACTGCTTCCAAAATAAGTACTTATTCCTCGCTGCTTGAACCAATTGAACTACATTCAAGTATGCCTTAAATCATCGATGTTACCTAAGTAACATCGTCGGTTTATCAAAATCTCCTAATTACTGATGTTGCTCCAGCAACGTCGAAAAAATCAACGGTTGTAGGATTGAAAGGAATCAATCCCCACTTCCCAAAACTCAACATCGCCCAAATATCGGCAATGTGGAAGAAAATCCAAGGGATTGAGCTGTCCGTAGGTCTTTAGAGACAGAAACTAGTATGCGGATAGAACCTCAATACCGAGCTTGGAGAGAATCAACCGCAATCAAAGTACAGAGTGCTCGGAATCAAGCATTTAAATTACAAGTTCCCAGATATAGGAGCTGCAATACATCTTGGACTAGGGGCGGCCAGAGAGCCATCCACAACATCCGGTTTCGTATCAAGTTTTTGGAGTAACTAGCCCCGTGGACTAGGGGCAAACTTGCAGAGTGACTCATTGTAAGCACCCGCGCTCACCCCTCGATCGTAGTGGAAAAATACCTCTTACGTACCATTTCGGAGTTACCGTGCTTGTAATCCCGCTAGTACTGGGCTCTACTTAGCTTTATATCGACCTACAACCTCTTACTATCCTAGCAAGCATCCAACCGTGCAATGCTTGCGCAATAAAAAATGGAATACCTGGATCTCCTATTAGGACCGAACTCTCGGGAATTCCCTTAACTGGTGTTGTGCCACCTGATCATAACAACCTGAGTCTAATGTGAAACATATTGCCTGTTTCTCAACAACTCTATGCGTCCTACCTTATGACACGAAAAGGAAACCTAATTTCATACCAAGTCTTCTAATAAGGAACTCATTTCCCTATTATCTCTCCAGCACATAACGAGGTCCATAAACAGTTCATCACATTCTAGAAATTACAAGATTTCATTCATTTATTGGGCTAAAGACCCAAAACAGTTGAAAAGCCCATTTTGGCCTATGGACCGTCGACCTGGGATTTCCATAGGTCGACTGCCTACGGTCGACCCACGGGAAGCACAGTCGACCGTCCCTTTTTTTTATATTATTATTTAGGGTTTTGGTTTGTTAATTTTTTAATTGCTATGCATTCAATTTTTATTTTATTCGTTAGTGCTAATCTTATCGATTTCATTAACTATGATAGTTAACCCTAATTCATATTTAGATTCTTGATTCCAATTCAATTTAAGGTGTGATTTAGGGTTCCACAATTTCTAATAACCAATTTCAATTTAAAACAAAGGATTTGTATTTCCTAATTTCAATTAATTTATTTAACAGTTTAGATTTAGATGATTACAATCTAACCAACATAAAATAGAATTAAAAATAATTGGCTTAGTTATCTTATTATATATGTGCCCACTCACCTCTGTCCTTAGCTTTAGATCTGGTTCAAACTCTGCTTGTTTCCCCTAGATCTGCTTAGTCTCCCTTCCAATTGTTTAATATCTCCTTTAATTTTAGTTTAGATTGGGGTTTGTATTTGATTGGGGTTTAGGGATTGATTTGGGAATTAGGGTTTTAGTTTTCAATTTGGCAGAGCTTCACTGCAATGGTGGAAAACTAATGATTTAGGTTAACCCTAGCTGTTTATTTATAGGGGAACTCAACTAATGCTAGCCATCAGATCAGTAATAGTCCAGATCCTATTCCTTCACCGGTTACTTCGCCCGCACGCACTCAATCTCGTCCCTTATAACAAATTGACATAGGAAATCGAACCACTGATTTACCCATGGTCGGCGACGTGACCTTATTGAGGGTCGACCCGACCCTTTGTTTTGTTTTTCAAATCACTATTTTAAATTTTCATTAAATCTTCCGACACTCGTAACTGTCTCTACTAACTCGGATCTCAACAAGTTATATCATCTAGAAAATTGCTATGGACATAATGGTGCAAATCCAGTAGCCATATTTAGACGTTTGTGAAAATTTTACTTTTAAGTTCATTCTTAACTTTTATGTATATTTTCTTATTTAGTCCGGAAAATTTAGTGTTACATTCTTCTCCCTTAAAGGATTCCATCCTTAGAAATCTTTAAGGACAGAAAAATGCAACTAACAACCAGCAACCAAAATCTACATCTCTTTACTCATCCATCATCCACAATAACCATAATTCTTAATATTTATAATGCAATTATATATTTATGCAATGTGGAATGCATTTGAACCTAAAATAATGCAAAAGAGTTGTCAGTCTACTGATTCAGTCGACCTCCAGTTATGTAATTATGCTCATGCTATGCATCCAAATGTAGGCAAGATCCTAATGATAAACTGATAATTCTACATGTATGCTCAACCATTCATCCAAATGCAACATCCATATGCACAACATCCATGGATAACAATCAACAATCAGAAAGTAATGTATGTGCACATGATATGAGTGTGTATGCCTAAAGAACTCAATATCCTAGTGTATAGAGATGCAACCATTTGCATCCATAACAACCATTAGCATCCATTATTCATAACATGTCATATTCACACGGTTACAACTATGCCTATCATCCAAAGGTTTCTACCTAAGATAGTCTACCCCCACTGAAGTTCTACCTAAGGGTTCTAAAGAGAAAGATTGAAACTTAAGACGTACCAGAGAAGTGTTATGGGCGGGAAGCTCAAATCTTATCCTTGGGCTCCCATGTACTCTCCGCTGGGTCTTCCCTCCACTAAACCTTAACTAATCTAATCTCCTTATTGCGGAATTGCTTGGTGCCATGCTATAAGATACGGGTAGGTGCATGGCGAATGAGTGACTCACGCTCCACCTCAACCTCCTCCAACTAATGAGGGGCAACTATAACAATCGAATCATGTAGGCACTTTCACAAGTGCAAAACATGGATAACATCATACACTCCAGCTAGCTTCTTCGGAAGCTCAACCTTATAAGCCAACTTCCTAATCCTAGCCACAATTGGGAATGGTCCGACAAATATTGATGCTAATTTTCTCGAACTCCCAAACCTCATCACATTCCTCAAGGGTGAAACCTTCACAAACACCATGTCTCCCACTGCAAACTCTAACTCAGAACGCTTCCTATCTGCATAAGACTTCTGCCTATCCTGAGTCGTCTTCATCTCCTCCGAATCAATTCCACTCTCTCTAATGTATCCCTAGCCATATCGAGTCCAAGAATGATATTGTCTATCATGTCCCACCAACACAATGGTGATCTACATGGTTTGTCATACAAAGCCTCAAATGGTGCTATCCCAATTGTAGCCTGATTACTATTATTGTAGGTAAACTCAACCAATGGCAAATGATCCTCCCAATAACCTCTAAAGTCAATGATACACATCTAAAGCAAATCCTCTAAAACTCGATTTACCCTATCTGTATGTCCATCGATCTGTGGATGCTATGCTGTACTCAAATTAAGCTTAGTCCCTAAAGTCACTTGTAGTCTACTCTAGAACTCACTAGTAAAAAGTGGGTCTCTCTCACTAACTATACTGGTGGGAACTCAATGGAGCCTAACAACCTCTCTCACATAAAAAGTTGCCAATGATGCTGATGTCGTAGTGCTTCTCACTGGTATGAAACGAGCGCACTTGGTCAATCTATCCACAATGACCCAAATGCTCCCATTCCATCTCCTAGATCTGGGTAATCTATCGACAAAGTCCATAGGGATACTCTCCCACTCCCACTGAGGAATATCTAATGGCGGAAAAAACCCTCCAGGCTTCTTTTGCTCTGCCTTTGTCCTCTGGCAAGTCACACAATTAACTACATACTCTATCACTTGCCTCTTCATCCCGGACCAAAAGAAAACTCTTCTTATATCGCGATACATCATATCTCCAACGAGATAGATAGTCATCCTAGAATGGTGAGACTTTGATAGTACCACATCTACCAAGTCTGCACTACGAGGAACAAAAATCCTACTATCTCTCTGCAACCATCCCCTTGAGTCTATGGCATAACGCCTCAGATGACTCGATGACTCTCATTTGCCCAACTATCTAGAATATCAACTAGCTCAAAATCCTCTCTCTATCTAGATCCAATCTACTCCATCAAAGTTGGTTGAACAACTAAGGATGCCGGTAATCTAGGGGTGATATCCGATGATGGTCTAAATTCAAAAATAGAAATATACTCCAAATGTCTCCAATCCAAAATTAAAGAACTCAATACTAATCTTTACCTACTCAAAGCATCTGCTACTACATTTCTCTTGCCCGGGGTATAAGAAATCTCAAAATCGTAAGGTGACAAGAATTCCATCCATCTCTCCTGTCTCAGTTCAAGTCCTTTTTGGAGAACAAGTACTTTAAGGACTTATGATCAGGAAAAGCTCAAATCTCTCCCCTAGAAGATAATGTATCCAAGACTTATGTGGAAAAACTATAGCTACTAACTCAAGATCATATGTCGGGTAGTTCCTCTCATGGGTCTTCAAATGCCTACTTGCATAGCATAATACCCTACCGTCCTGCATCAAGACTGCTCTTAACCCAATACCACAAGCATCGGTATAAACAATAAAGCGCTTAGTCCCATTTATCAATACTAACACTAGCGGACTAGTCAAAGCTTCATTCAACCTAATAGAAGCATCATTACACCTTGCATCCCATGAAAAAAGAAGATTTGTCTTGGTAAGGTGGGTTAATGGAGTAGAAATCCCGGCAAAGTCCTTATTGAACTTCCTATAATAACCCTCAAGACCGAGAAAGCTCCACACCTCCGTGGCAATCTTTGGAACATGCCAATCCTAAACTACCCCTACCTTACTCGAATCTACAGCCAAACTACTCTCTGAAACAATTTGCCCTAAAAAATGAACCTCTCTCCAAAAGTGGCACTTAGAAAACTTAGCCTTAAGATTATGTACACATAATGTCTTAAGCACCTCCTCTAAATGTAAAGCGTGCTCCTCTCTACTCCTCGAATAAACCAAGATATCATCCACAAATACTACCATAACTTATTTAGCAATTCCCCAAACACTCGGCTCACAAATCAACAAAATAAGCTGGTGCACTGGTTAGTCCGAAGGGCATGACACTCATACAACACATCAGGAGTCTTAAATGTTGTCTTTTGAATACTATCCTCGGCTACTCTTAATTGATGAAAACTTGTTGCTAAATCAACTGGGAAAACACTCTAGCTTCAAGCAAGCAATCGAAGAGATCATCTATGTGGGGAAAAGAATAATGATTCTTCTTCATCGGTTTTTCAGCTCCCTGTAGTCGATGAAGAATCGAAGAGAACCATCTACGTTAGTGGCAAAGACAACTGGGGCTCCCCACTCAAAAATGCTTCTCCTAATAAAACCCTTCTCAAGCAAATCATTCACATGCTTATTTGACTCTCGTCTTTCTCTTAGAGCCTTATGCCTCAAAGGTAAGGCAACTAGTCGAGCATTCTTAGCAAGATAGATCCTAAACTCAATCTCCCTCTGGGGCAGGAGATCGGTAACCTCAGCAAATACATCAAAAAAGTCTCTAACTACTAGGACAGAACAAGCTAATCCTATGGTAGGTCTAGGGATAAAGGTAGCTCAACATAACCGATCCTTATGGATCCCAAAAAAAACTCTAAGCTACGCCCGCTACATGTGCCCAATCTAACATCTTCCTATCACAGTCCAGTATTGCCCCATACATGGAAATTCAATCCATCCTAGGATCAACCCAAAACTAGAGAACCCCAATACATAGGCATCACACTCAAACCTGACCCCTAAAATCATCAACCTCAAACCCCACCCCTAAAATCATCATCTATTAGGGAACTCTTATCCCTATTATCCCCCTAGCACATAACATGGTCCATAAACAATTCATCACAATCTAGAAATTACAAGATTTCACTCATTTATTGGGCTCAAGGCCCAAAACAGTCAAAAAGCCCATTTTGACCTGGAATGGTTGAACTAGGCTTTCAATAGTTTGACCGCCTACGGTCGACCCATGGGAAGCACGGTCGACCATCCCCTTTGTTGTTATTTTTAGGGTTTCGGTTCGTTAAGTTTTTAATTACTTTATGTTCAATTTTCATTTTGTTCGTTAGTGCTAATCTGATCGATTTCATTAAATATGATAGTTAAATGTAATTCATATTTAGATTCTCGATTCCAATTCAATTTAAGGTGTGATGTAGGGTTCCATAATTTCTAATAACCAATTTCAATCTAATACCAAGGATTTGTAATTCCTATTTTCAATTTATTTGATTAACAGTTTAGATTATATAGGTGATTAAAATCTAACCAACATAAA
The DNA here is from genome assembly GCA_030737815.1 of Allium fistulosum. NCBI lineage: Eukaryota > Viridiplantae > Streptophyta > Magnoliopsida > Asparagales > Amaryllidaceae > Allium > Allium fistulosum. The sequence goes on from CM060902.1 coordinate 220,721,198, forward strand.
ATAGAATTAAAATTAACCGATTTAGTTATCCTGTTAGATCTATGCCCATTCACCTCCATCCTTAGCTCTAGATTCGGTTCCAACTCCGCTTGTTTCCCCTAGATCTGCTTAGCCTCCCTTCTGGTTGCTTGATCTCTCTTTTAATTTTAGTTTAGATTGGGATTTGTATTTATGGGGGTTATGAATTGATTTGGGAATTAGGGTTCTAGTTTTCAATTTGGCAAAGCTTCACTGTAATTGTGGAAAACTAATAATTTAGGTTAACCCTTGCTATTTATTTATAGAGTAACTCAACTAATGCTAGCCACCAGATCAACACTAGAGCAGATCTTATCCCTTCAATAGTTACTTGTTCAGCAGGCACTGATCTCATCCCTTGAAACAAATCCACACAAGAAATCGAACCACTTGATTTACCTATGGTCGGGTTGACCATTCATAGGGCTAGGTCGAATGCCTATGGTCGACCTGAACCTATCGAGGGTCGACCTGACCCTTTGTTTTGTTTTATTTTTTAAATCTCTATTTTAAATTTTTGTTTAATCTTCTTAGACTCCTAACTCCCTCATACTAACTCGGATCTTGATAAGTTATATATGAAAATCATCCAGAAATTGCTACGGACATAATAGTGCAAATCCCGTAGCCAAATTTGGATGTTTGTGAAATTTTACTTTTAAGTTCATTCTTAACTTTTATGTTTATTTTCTTATTTATTCTGAAAATTTTCCAGGGTGTTACAGGATAATTGTTATTCCTACTACCACATTAAACACTTACTGTAGCTAGTTTCCTAGTATAATTTAGTGTGAGCAAGTTCATAAAATCGCAACTTTCATTAACAATTAATTATGTGTTTGATGTAAAAATTCTCTTTGTAGAGGAGCAGTATTAGCTTGTGCATCATGGTGGCTTAAAAGTGTACTCAGTGAACATGCAAGCATTGTTTAAAAAACCTGCCTGGATACTCGCCTTGAGGTGCACCTCGAGGAAATGAGAAATAAAATGCCTTGAGGCTATCCTCAAAAAGGATTTTTACCTTAAAAGCTTACGCTCAACAACTAGAGGCATATGAAGCGTACAAAATGCACGCCTCAAACTTTTGAGGGATACAACTCAAAGAATATTTTTATCCTTAGTTGAAAATATTGACACTAATAGAAGTTACTAAATTTTAATTATTTAATGGAAAACAAAAAAGATAAAATTTGTGAAAATTGAAGTTAGTGTTTTCTTACTTTTCAATTTCAATATCAACATGTTTAAGTAAGACTGTTTTTGAAATAACGATAAAGAGCTATGTAATGGATTTTCTCATTGCTGTTTAAAGAAAATTTCTCAATAGACTTTATTAAATCTTCAAATAAATTTTGTAGGTCAATTTGAATTGTTAGAAGGATTCGAAACTACAATTTTATGGAATCTCCAAATAAATTTTGCATAATTGATATTGTAATCATATTGATTTCAATTGTTTATGCTTAATCTTTTTAGAAAAAATAAGTGTTACCTATTCAAAGTCAGACTTGCATGATTTGTTTTTCATTTTTTGCAACAAGTTAATTTCAAATTTCATTATATGTTTTATATTTTATTTTTACCAAAAAAGCTTACGCCTCAATGTTTTGGGGCTTACGCCTCGCTCTTACTGACCTAAAAAGGCCTTATGTACACTTTTGCGTTTTAAAACAATCAATGCAAGCAGTATAGCATCCCAAGAGTTTATTTTAAGAATTCTTAACTCCTTATATCATGTCATCTTTTATCTGTAAAATTACCAACTTATCCCATTTGACTGATACTACATTGAAACTCATATATATCCACCTATCGTCCGAACACAATGTAGTACTATAAGCAGGTCTTTGTCATTTGTGTCATTATTTGAATTGGAGTTGATAATTATAAAGATGCACATACTGTTATTCTTAATTAGAGTCTAATTTTTCAAATTTGCTTTCATCTCCAATACATGAGCGAACCATATTGGATAATAATGAATCAACAAATTAGCAATTTCATTTTTTTTCTTTTAAATAATAAATCCTGGACCTGTGTATATAAAACAAGTCGAACATAATTCTTGAACCACGTTACTTTCACCTTCTCTGAATAGTTACCTTTATATATATATATATTAACAATTAGGAAAAAAATAGAGAAATAATTTTATTTTGCATCCCTTTGTTGAAGAATGATAAACTACGCCTCTAACCCATGAACTTTCTCCAATTTGGTTACTTGCATATCATCTTGCTCTTGTTGCTCAACCACATCATACGTAGCATGCAACCCAACATACATATAATAAACCAACATAACAATTGTACACATCCCAAAAATTATTAATGCCTAAAGCCCAAATGACCCCATGAAGAACAAATTTGTCGCAACCAACATTGATGGTATCCATGGCACTAGGGGTGCGCACTAAACTTTAAGGGCATGCCTCTCCTAAACTAGAACATAAAGCCCTAAGATGCTCAGGAATCACACCCCTCCACTCTATGCATACCCTACTTGCCCTTGAATACTTTGAGTTCCAACAAGCGAATACTCTGAGACCCTTTTGGATAACCCCGAACAGCAAAAGTATGAGTTTGATCCTATCGACCCTGCTTGCCTCGCCCTTGACGTAGTACCTGTTAAGAGAATATTATCAATATGTTAAGAATATGTACTCTAAAAAATGAAATAAATTAATGATGTTTATAAAAATAAACGAAGTTAACTAAGCTTTGTAAAAATTAAATAAATTAACTAAATTTTATTAAAATTTAACCAAGTTGACTAATTTTTATAAAAATTAACTAAGTTAATTAAAAAAAAGATGGAAGCTAGTGCACGAGACTCCTGCACGATAGCGGGCTCTGGGGAGGTCGATAATGTACGCAGTCTTTCCCTCGCATTACGAAGAGGCTGTTTCCGGACTCGAACCTAGGTTTATAAAAATTAAACAAGTTTATAAAAATAACTAAGTTTATAAAAAATAATTAAACTTTGAAAAAAAATACCTAAGTTTATAAAAATAAACTAAGTTCATAAAAATTAACTAAGTTTTATGAAAATTAACCGAATTAACTATGTTTTATAAAAACTTAACTAAGTTGGCTAAGTTTTATAAAAATTAACTAAATTTATAAAAATTTACAAAGTTGACTAATTTTTATAAAAAATTAATAAGTTTATAAAAATAATTAAATTTATTAAAAATTAGTTAATTTTTTTTTAAAAATTGACTAAATAACTAAGATTTTTAAAAATTGAATAAACTAGATTCATTAATAAATTAAATAAAATTTATAAAAATTAGATTAATTCATAAAAATAACTAAGTTAATTAAGTTTATAAAAATTAAATAAATTAGTAGCAGTAATACTAGTAATAATAATAATAACTTGACTTTTAAACTTGGCACATTAGCTTCTACTTATGTTATTGTACCATATTTTTCTTGTAAGGCATGGACTGTTAAAGAAGGCAAGTTCAATGATTATTACAATTCGCTACATTGGCAGTTGTAGTATCTTTATGATTCTATTATATATGATTAAAGCATTTTCTATGAAATATTATGTACAAATATTAATTGTTTGGTGTATGAGCTTGGTGAAACTTCGATTATGTTTAATATATAATGTGTTTAGATTGTCAAATGATTTCTGTTAGTGCTATTTGAATGGATTAATGTGCATTTCAATGTATTTTATTATAAATAATATAATATCTAGAAATTCTATGTAAACTCTACAATGATAAAAAATAAAATGCTATATTTTTTTATAGCACTTCTAAAACGTTGTTAAATTCTTTAGGCATCATTTTTTGAAAGATGCAAAAAGATTTTACAGAGTTTTAAAACGCCATGGAATCTAACATGATGTAGGTAAAACCGCTACATGATCTGTAACATTGCATAGGTAAAAAGGTTATAATAGGACTTCTTTCGGCCTCTCACAATGCTAGAATAGGATTCGAACTTATTAGAACATGTTGTAGTACAACGTTCTTTATAACACTGTAAAAAGATTTAACAGCATTTTTAAAAGTCTACGAAAAGTGTTTTCTACTGTAGTGATAATTCGAAATCTAAAATTAACATTAATGAATTAACTTTCAGTTAGGGAAAGATTTGAAATCAAGAATTACATTAATGTATAAAATCCATCTTATTAGTTTGAATGGGGAAATACATATATGTTATCATATACATAAATAACATGTGATGTTTTAGATCTTAAATTAACTTCTTTATGTAACCACGTAATTATAATATATGTTCATAGTTTACTAGAACTTAAAAGCGACAATTTTAAAACAATCATTTAATTATAAAAGAGAGATGACATATATACAATATTAAACAATACTTTAAATTTAGAAAGGAAATAAAATTATTGGATTTTACACAAAAGTCCATCCATGGATTCAAAAAGGATTGCTCTTTTTTTATGAAAACAATAATCCAAACAACTGTATTCAAAATATCAAAAAAATAACAAAATAAATTAGTTTTCCATGCAAACATAAATGATTAGCATATATATAGTATAAAATTATAATGATGGTTTCCAATCAAAAATAGTTTTTCTTCACAAGTGGAAAAACACTAAGGATTTGGACAACTTCGGCATACGTAAATCCATGATAAGAATATTCACATCAAAACAATACAGAGAATAACTACAAAATATCATAGTAGAAAGAGAATCTAAATTATATTAATCATGATGGATTAACAATAAATGGAGTTAAGAAAAAAGATGGATCTTTATAAAAAAAAACAACACAATAAACATACTTAAAATTTAGATAGGTAAAATGGGATTTGAATTAGATGTTGTGATATGAAAAATAAAAGCAAGATGAAAAGTAGTGAATTCAACCATATGAACATGTTAAATCAAAATAACTTAGAATGTTGCCAAAAAGTCACACCTTGATTATTGAATCAATGCTTTTGGATTCACGAATCAACCTCCAATGTAAAGATTAAGAGGTAAAAACCACCATCAATAAATTGATTTAATTTCTATTTGATTTTTGGAATTTTGTGGCCTACAACATAATCTGATTTCGGCCATGACTTGATTTAAGGAAGAGAAAATTTTTGTTAGGAAAGAATGAAATGAATGAATGAGAGATGATATGTTTTGAAGTGAACACTGAAACCTTTCAATTCCCTCATTTAAAACCTTCCTTATTTAATTCCCACTTAAATCTCATCAAATCCTCTTCCCCTACCATGCATAGTATGCTATAGAACGAGGTGTAGTGGGCCTAAAAAATTCCAAATACATCCCCCTTTTTTGTTCCATTTAAATCCAATTTAAATATTCTATTGATAGCGTATAACGATACATGCATTTTTAAGTTTTATTGTGACGCCCCACCTCTATACCCACGCTAGCCAAGAACACTACGGTGTAGTGTTGTCAACTAGCACGGAGAATAAGGCTGTTGAGGAGCGACCATCTATGTAATTGCTTTGTGCGAGCACCGATATGTCAGATAATAAAACATTGCATTTCATTTTTTAGAGGATACCCGACATACCGATACAAACTCAAAGCTACTACACAGTGGCTATAATAGTTTAGGACAATAGATTTAAAAATAACACAGAAAACATAAATGCGGAATAAAGATGGAACGAAAAGTCTCATATATATAATAACTGATATCAGTTACAATACATTTGACACAATACAAATGATACAACTACAACTGTCGACTCAAGAAGTTATATATACAAGTACATTATCGACTAATATACATGAATACATTATCATCTTAAAACAGACACACTGACTACTATAACAAGACGAAGACCACTTCAAATGATATAAAAAGTCTTCATAGCTCTAGCAGCAACCCAAAGCTAAAAATCTACAACCTGTAAATACTCGGTCTGACCCGAGTATTAAATTCAAAAGAAAATAATACACGGGTCAGTCTAATTCAAACTCAGTTATTAATGCACGGAAGCAATAATAATCAAATATCAAATGGACGATAGTCACAGAAATCTCGTATACCCAACTTCTCGATAAGAGAACCGGATAACGGCAGATATAACACTAAATAGTGTTAATCCACAAAACAGAAATCCAAAGCAGTTCAAACAATTGAAATGTCAATTTAAAAAAAAACATCAATGCTAATTGGCTGCAGTACACGCTAACGTGTACTGCCTCGCCAATACAGCCTACGAATTACGCAACAGGTCGATGAATCAAGAACAAAAGAAATATCGATTAAAATCTGTCAATTCAGCATGGCTGCAGTGCACGCACGCGTGCACCGCCTCGCCACAACAGAATATAAAGTCACCACAAGGGACAAGGGTAAAACTGCTACGAAAATGCAGCCACCACTTATATTTAAGGGCAAGGCTGCATCAGTGAAATGAAACAGTGTATCCAGTGAAAGAGGCAACAAGTGAAACAAGTTCAACATGTCGCAAAGCAAGGCACAGGGAAATAGCAAACTGAAGGCGAGAGCACCAAAGATATGGCACTACAACACACAACAGAAAAGATGCAGATCAGCCTCATTAGAAGATAAGGTCATCAGTGAAGCAAAATGACAAAATGCAAATGATACAAGGCATCAATGCAATGTATCAGATTTGAGAACAAGGCAGCTGAAGACAGTAACAAGAAAGGGCAGACATGACTCAACATGTATGAATGGCCTCAACGTCAAAGACAGAGAGACCAAAATGAAACTGCACATGCCTCAATAACAACTACATGGAACTGGAGATTGCGACTTAAATAGAAAATGCACGTGAACCTCATGGCAACAATTCAAGGCAACAGTGACAACTCAAATACAAACCAAATGCCATCAATGAATATGATAACACTGCAACAACTACGCTGCAAGTACCACAGGCACATGGAGATGCAGTGAAGCCAATATGGAAAATAATGATGAAGTATATAAGTGCAGGCAACGAAAATTAGAGAAGTACAAAATGGTCAAGCTGTAAAACCAAGACTACAGGCACATGGTCAAGTGCACTAGTTCAAAAAGGCACAAGAGAGTCAAAGTGCACAAGAGATACAAGTGCAGACACAACTGAACAAGTTCGAGTGACAAACAGAGGGAAGCAGTGAATCAAAAAGAAACTACAAGATTGCACAATGGAAATGCAAGGACCAGGCAATTCAAATACAATTGCAAACCAGATCCACAACTAACAGGCCTTAATGAAGCAACCCAATAACTCAAACTCAGTACGAATACAACAATATATGCAAACAGGCATACTTACGTATGTATGCACCTAAAATGCAGACTTGAGTAAACCGGGATAAGACAACACAAATCAGTGAAATGCATCAGGACTAAGGCAACAGTGTGCCAACAGGTGACAAAGCAAGGCCAGAGTGATAACTCAATAATAAAGCAGTTAAAACGTACGTACAAGAAGACCAGATGAAGGCTGCATATAATAGACCAACAAATACTAGATCAACATCAAAATGACACTGAGGAATATTGAACTACAAGTATGCAGTATACAAATGATGTCCAGACCAAATACATTGCTCCCAGACAAGGCAAAGGCCATATAGTCATATATATACATATATGCCAATATATGTATACACATATACGAGTCTAAATGACAACAGTGGACAATACAAGTCTGCAAACTTACATCATGAAACTAAAATGCACTATAAACATCACATTGAAGCAACTAGAGCAAATCACAGTGAGCATGGACAGAGAACAACAAGCAAAGTGTACACACGTAAATGGACAAATGATCTCGAATAATCAAGCAGCTCAAGTCGAAGCCAGAAAATCATCAACATCGAAATATACTCAAATTTTAACAAGTCATAAATCGTCTCGACCATTTAAACCTTATCAAGCAGTCGAGATAAAGCAATTAACAGTTCAAAATCGAAATCGAGAGAACGAAGGAAAAATTAACAAATCGAAGCTATCTAGAAACGAACGAAAACCAACAGGGTCGAGTGAATTAGATGTGAGCTTTCACTCACCTCTGTCGAAGAGAAGGACACGACGATCGCCGGAGCTTTCAATCGATCTGATTGAAGTCGGCACCTTCAATTTTTCCAAAGCCCCAGCTACCCAATTGAAGAACGAGCGAAAGAATTGACGAGCAGCCCTAAATTTTGAAGCCCTAGCTTTCGAGACCGCCATTTTTAATCTCTCGTTCGATTGCTTATTCCTTTAGGGTTTTGCACGATAAAATGTGAGAGGGGAAACGGGTTTTAGAGCTTTAGAAATTTCTCACGGCAATAATTTTAACCAATTCTTAATCAATTTATATAATAGAGGATTTAAAGAGAATTTTGCCAATACTAAAAAGACTTTCAAATTTTATTTAAAGTCTCAAACAACGATTAACAATTTTATTAAAGAATTTTAAATACGATTTAAAACTCAATATCAATTGTCAACTAGATTAAATCGTCATTTTGTCGATAATTAAAATTTACGAATTTGCGGGTTGTTACATTTATACACGCACTTTCTTAAATACTAATGGTACTCAAATATCCAATAAAATTTAATAATTAATATTTCACAAATACTAATTAATTTACAATGGTTATATAATAATTAAAATGTATGGTTTATTCAGAGTATTCATCATTTTGGTTGTGCGACTCAAAGGTGTGAATTCAGTCAATACTTAATATCAAACAATTCAAATATTAACATTCGCACATCACCTTAGCTAGTGGTGTGATATTTTGGTTAAATTTATCCCTTACACATCTTTTTTAGTGAAATCCAATTTTATTGATTATAAGCAACACTCGATAGTAACGATTTTTACACCAATTCTCTTCGTCAACACAATATCACACTAGGATTTATGGAATTTGGTTTTGGTTAAAATTCCAATATTAGCCACATCCAACTTGGTTAGTCCCTAAATAAAGTACTTGGTTCAATAAAAACAAATATTATTAACCTTACTACTCTGCCATGGATTTTGACTTTGAGTTGACTACAATTGACCGTGATAGTAACCCTATATAACCGCGGAGATGAATTTTAATGTCACGGTCCAAATTTCAGCGTTCGAAAATCGACACCCGTACTCCACTTGTACCCGAATGCCGCAGATTCAATCGTTGAAATTCGACTCGTGTCGGAGCTTATAACACAGTAAGTATAACAACACAGCGGAAGAAAGAAATGAATGATATCATATACATCACAAATGATACAATATCCAAAATATGATATACAACAATGATATCTATATGATACAAGAATATCAGAGACAAATAATGTTACAGCGGAAACAACAGAAATGATACTCCAAATGATCATTAAAAGAGAATGAGTCAAGCTCGAACCACCATCACATCTCATCAAGAGAAGCAAGTGCAGTCGTCATGCGTGAACTCCAAAAACTGAACTAGCTCCAACTAATCTACTAAACCTGACTATCTGAAAAACCCAACTCTAGACTGCCCGTGTGGAAAATTGTGGGCACCCAGAGTTTAGGAAGGGAACAATAAACTTCGAGTCAGTCATGGGACTGGTGTGAGTAACAAAAACAGTCGGCTTTGGAAAACAAAGTATAATTGAAATTTGCAATGCTTTTTGGAAAATGAAACTACCATAAGGCCTCCTGCCACACACACAATGCAAACGCAGAATTGGAGGAGATTTCTCCTTATGATAGTCAAAAATGCTTACTACGCAAAATCATTCGATATTATTACTATTAGTGCATAATGTAGAAAACCATTTCGAAAGTATAATATTAATCTTAGCCAGCATAGACATTCCGAACTATGCCTACTATAGCTACCATCTAAACAGTGGTGACCACCATAAGTAAATGGCAGGTTCTACAACTAAAACCGTACAGGGTTCGTATTGGGAATTGGATTTCCAACAAATGGTTAGGCTAAGGAACTTCCTACTGCCACATGGGTACACCTCTGGAGGGACGTCCCGAGAACCTACCCGGATCTTTGCCAACACAAGGCCGGGTTACCTCTGTAACTAGGTAACTACTACTCGAGTATGCCACCCCCCGGTCCTTTGGGACCTTTATCCGAGGATCCTCGATTACAAAACAACAATCACACAGTAAATGAGATTGATGCAACCACACAGGTAAAGCATCTGGGCTCCATACCATGATACCACCTTTTTCCAGAAGGAAATGACATACCCTAAAGGGAGCGACCCTCATAACCTTGCTGCATCTTTCCTGTTTCGACCATTTCCGGGTTGTGAGGTCCGATGAGGTCTCGTCCACAAAGCTACGCTTTACACGAAAGCCATGCTTTGATCAACAAATGATCGGCAACACACATCAACACTTAGCATGCCACACTACCAAATTGGGAGTATATCACTAATAACCTTCAACTACATAACCTCTGAGCTCGTACGTCTCAGAGAGGGTGTTAAGCTAAGAGAATAAATTCCCCGCCACCAAACATAAATGTATTTGAAAGAAATCAGCTTTATATCTCAAAGTGTAATGTCAAACATACAACCATACAAGTCTTTTCCGGGTTCGAACAGAACCGAAGGCACTTCCAAAGAAGCCCTTGCAATCCGGGTATTCACAATCCCGATCGGACTTCCCATCACTTAGGGAATCTCTATACCGTAGCTACTCAGTGCAGAGACAATCAATAGGTTATCATATCGTTCTCGCAAACACCCGGTCTTCAACACCGGTCTTCAAATGCTATCCATTCACGTCGTATCACTATTCAGAATGGGTTATATGACACAAGGTCCTCTCCCGGCTAAACCGAATAGTTAGCGCAATATTTTAAAACATATGGATATTGGGATTTCAGTTAAGTCACAACTTATTACCCAAAACTTTTCTTTCAAATGGTTTAAACACATTACCATTTTAATCTTTTACACAAAATGATTCATCTCACAAAGTTCACCCAGTTTCACAAAGATTCATTCACAGATTTCAAACCAATTTCCGTTTCAAATCTTTTATAGAAAGGATACACTTTTAAGACCCCTTTTTTATTTGAAAACAAAGCATACCAATCTTTAACAAAGATTTATACATATTCTTTTCAACACAAATTCTCTTTCAAATTGGATTAACTCATCAAATCTTTAAATTAAAGATTTAACTCATAGCCTTCAAAAATCATTTCCAAAGATTTATTCGTAACTAGGAAAACCATTCTCAATTCAACTTGAAATTCCTTTAACTCAAATTGGAAATTCATTTCTTATATGAAAGCTTTTATCATTTGAAAACGATTAATTTCCATTCTGGAAAACTATTTAAGTTATTTAGAATAACTTTTATATTTGCAACTCCTTTACAAAGCTCTCAGTTCCAATTACAAAACTATTTAGATTCAAGAATTCAATCTTTAAAATTGTCAAAAATCTATGACTTAACTGATTTCCATATGAAATCCATATTTGTGTGCGTACAGTGTAGTCCAGGGGTTTCACACAGTAGTACAACATCAATAAATCATCACAAATCAAAATACAGAAATATAATTGATAAGCGGTATGAAATATAACGCTTATCTTTTCATTCACAGATCACAGATCATAGACAAATGTATCACAACTAAATGAATAGATTATACACAGTTCAATCCACAGAACAAAATATCACAGATCAGATAGGACAATCAATTCAAGGCATCTCATACAATATAATCATTCATAAGTAAGGTCAAACATTCAATAATCATTTATAAGCAGGATTAATTAATTGTTTAATCCTAATTAATTCAATTTATTTCCAATTAAATTAATTACTGATGAATTCGTAATCCAATCCTGATAAATTAATTACAAGTCATTTGATATGAATTAATTAATCAATTACCTTAATTAATTAAATTATTCTTAATTGATCATAGTTAATCTCATTTATAAATTAATCCTTAATTAATCTTTATTTGATTAATTATCCTTAATAAGTAATTATCCTTAATTACTTAATTAACTCTAACTATAATTTAATTTCTTTTAATTAAATAATTATCTCTAATCATTATCATTAGTTAATTAATCTTTAACTTAAACTAATTAATCTCACATTAATTACCTTAATTAATTCATCACATGATCCTTGGATTAATTATTGATTAATCACTTGCTTAATCAACTTTAACCATTAATTAATATTTAATTAATAATCCTTAATTACCAATTAATTAATCTTAAAATCTTCATTAATTACTTTAACTCTTTAATTACTTATTTAATTGATCCAAATCATTTATTTAATTAAATAGACAAATTATCCATTTTAATTGACTTAATAATTATGAAGTATAAATCATCATCATATCTTCATTTCTTAAAGTAACTCATGATTTATATTACTATTTAAAATATGTTCGGAACATTGACTTCAAATTTTACTTTGAAATTTCAAATTAAATTTCACGCTTTAGAATAATTACCAATTTATCTTAAATAAAGTTTAAAATCCGATTATTTTTCTAACTTTTAATTCCTCATGTTAAAATAATATTTTTGTTTAAAAGAAAATTTGAGAGTTGAATTCAAATTCCTTTTTAAATCCACATATTAAAAAGTATAATTTAACATTTAAATCTATCTTAAACATTTAAATTTTTAAAACTTAATTTTATCTCAAAATCTAGAATTTAAGGCTAGACTTTAAATCCAGATTTCAAATTTCAATTTCTTGTTTAAATCCTTCTTTTACAATTCAAATTCCATTTTAAAATTCAAATCTCCTTTTCAACACTTAAACATTTTTAAGTATTTAAAACAATTTAAATTTGAACTTTATTTGTTTCTAAACTAAATTCTAATCTAAACTTGAATTAATATTTACACTTGGATTTAAAATTCATTTTAACCCTTAATTTAAAAATTTAAATCTCAGTTTAAATTTGCAGAAACAAATCAGGTTTGAAACCTGAAAACAAATTTCTACCCGAGTCCCCCACCATTTTACTTCGAGTCCTTTCCCTCAAAACTTCGAGCACACCTTCGAGTCAACCCACACGAGAGCAACCTGGAAACACTTCAGGCTTTCAAAAATTTCCAGACCACCAGGCTCGTGCACGTATACGTGCACAACGCCGTTGATCATCTTCAGGCGTCGCTGCATCGACGAGCAAGTCGATGATCATCCCTAATCCAATTCCCGACCACCTAAACTCCTCCATCATCTCGAATTCGAAATCGAGTTCGAGCTCGAAACTTGGAACATGAACTGGAAAGCACACTCAGACCTGGAAACGCCTTGACCTCGCAACCCCGACCACCGGAGATGCCCAAACTTCGTCCACTCCACGACAACACGCTACACTTCCACTCCCTTAAATCTCGTGAAACTCGATCACATATTGGGGACGAACACGCCTCGTTACAGACACATCCAGAAACTCGAAACAAAGCCCTATATCGACCTTGTACCGTTAATTCATGCAATAGAAAAATTATTCCATAATTTTCTCGAGATCACAGATGTTTATATTAGCTTCAAACCAAGTTTCAACATTTAAAATTGGATCGATCACCAGAAATTTGTAAAAGTGCAATTTTTGTTCAAATACAAACTGCTCTATAATCCTAGCTCTAAAAATTATGATTTAAGCTTTAAAATTCATGATTAAGCATACGAATTCAGATTATATATTTGAAATCGTAAATTACGAAGTTTGAAATTTGGCTAATTTAAAGTCGGTTCAGATATCTTGATTTCCAGAATCATTCATAAGATGTTTAAACTTAAATTGATTTTTAAAACTTAGTTGATGATCAAACAAACAGTTTTTGTTTTGATCCCAAGTCCAAACAGTTACTAGATCAAGAGGATTTGATTTTTGAAATGAAGCTTATGTTCAGAGTTTCAAACAGAGAATGAACAAAATCCTGCACACACCATTTCCAGAAAACTCATACACACATATATATATAGATATGCACCAATACACCCATACTTATTCACTGATGTGCAAGCAACAGATTCATGCCTTTAAAAAAAAAATGAGGTTACTCACCGTATTTCCAGAATTGACAGAGCTTCTTTTATTTGAAACAGACTTTGAAATTCAAGCTAGAATCCTCTTCTTAAATCCTCTGGGTTGTATTGATTGTATTTGTTGTTTATGATTGAAGTTTGTTTTAATTTTGAATGGTATTTGATTTAGATTTTTTTTCTCAGTTTAGAATGATCGAACTTATGAAAAGGTATATGATGTATAGAGAAATGAAGTTACAGGTGATATTATTTTGTTTGTACAAGAGGCAGAGATTTTTTCTTCATTTGTACTGAAAATATTTTGTTTAAAGTTTTGGCCAGAGATTTTTTTCATCTTTTGGTGGCTGATAGATATTGTTGTGTACTAGAGATAATGGCATTAATTAAGCTTGTCTTCCTTTGCAAGCTATTCTCATGCATATGTTTTGTTTTCTTTTTTTTCTCAAGTGTTCATACATAACTTATCTTTCTTCCTTTACAAATGTACATACTTACATTTTTGTTTGTTTCATTCTATTTGTATTATTTTGTATTATGATATTAAGATTTATATATATTTATTTTATATTATATAAAACTATATATATTTTATTTGGTAATATAGATGAATTTCTAGATTTTAATTTGTTGTTAAAATTTTAAGCAAATGTTCTGCTTTCTATTTTTATTATAATTTATCTTATATTTATTTCTATTTCTAGTTTAAATATTTATTATTATTATTTTACCTTAATATTTATTGTCTTATATTTATTTTATAAATTCAAATCATCATTAACCATCAATTCTAAGTTTAAATCATTTATTTATTTCCTTATGTCCAATGTCTATATTTTTGTATATTTATTTATAACCCATTTATTTAAGATTTAAATTCAATTTCAATGTATATATATATATAAATTCAAATCTACTCATATATGCCCATATACATATATATTCACATATATACATATATATATATATACAATATTTAAATTTTTAAATGATTTAAGATAGAATTTATTTGAACTCGGGGAAACTCGCATCAATTTATCGATTAATTTCACAATTTTTATTCCAAAAATAAATTAATTATCAATTTAAATATATATAAAATCCGGGGTCGTTACAACCTTCCCCCCTTAAAAGAATTTCGTCCTCGAAATTTGAAAGTAGGGAGACAACAAAAGAATTGATGAAGAATGTTTCATCAAATCAACTGAATATCTATTCTGCATTTGGCTTACCAAATCAGAATATTAATAATAGATACGAGAACGAATCTATTTAACAATCCATAAAATACTCGGGTTGTCCAGATCTACAAAATATGCAGTGGCATTGGTTAGTTCGAAAAGATAACTTACCATTCGTAGAACATATCCGAACCCAAATTGTATTCATATATCTGTCCATTTTTGGGTACAATTTCAAAACTTTTTAGTTTATAAACTAAAGTATACCTATCATGTAACGACCCGTATTTTTACGGATCGACATGTTCGTCAAAATCTAGAATTTTAGCACTTTCATGTCATTTCAGATTTTTAGGCAGATTTGTCTAAGTCCTAGGTCGTGCGCGACCTAAATGTTGTTGGCGACTTAGGAGATAAGTCGTGAGCGACTTAGAGAAGATCTACGACCTAAGGGGATAGGCAAGTTAAAGGATAAGTCTGGGTCGAGTTGCCGACTTAAGGTAGTGACCGACCTAAGTGATGAGTCGTGACCGACTTAAGAGGTTTAGGCGACCTAAGGAAGAGTAGTAGGCGACCTAAGTATTCTGGGGTAGAGTTAGGTCGGCAACGACCTAAGGAAATGTTGTGAGCGACCTAAGTTTTTGTTAAGTGTTAGGTCGGCTGGGAAAGTTAGCGACCTAGTGGTTCCGGGTTAGCGACTTAGTAATTAAGTTGTTAGGTCGGTTGGGACGACCTATAGGAGTTTGCGACCTATAAGAGTTAGCGACCTATGGGATTGACCGACCTAAGTGTTCGTAGTTAGGTCGTTAGTTCTGTGTTGAGTTAGGTCGTAGGCGACCTAAGATGGTTAGGTCGCGTGTGTGTTAAGTCGCGAGTTTGCTAAGTCGTAAGTCGCGTGAGTTGTTAGGTCGCTAGAATAGTTTAAGTGTTAGGTCGCGTGGATCTAACTGTTAGGTCGTATGTTGTTTTAGGTCGACATGTGTTAGGTCGCGTAGAAGCCTAAGTTGTTAGGTCGTAACCCAACTGAGTCGTAGGTCGTAAGGTTTGGATAGGTCGAGAATTTTAGGTCGGAGGCTCTGTTAAGTCGTGGGGGTTTTTAGGTCGTAGGTCGGCATAGTGTTAAGTCGGCAGCGACTTAAGAAGATAGCCGAGTTACGACTTAGGGTATTTTCTGCTATAAATAGGAGAGCTTCTCTTCATTTTTGGGATCCGGATTTTGAAGCAACGAAGTGCTGCCATTTTGAGAGCTCGACTTCTACACTTCTTCACTTCTTTTCTCCACTCTAATCTAGTGCTTCCATCCATCCAAATCGAAGATCAAGATTGAAGATTCAAGAGCTTAGATTGAAGATCTTCATCTTTTCAAGAGGGATTTCATCGTTTGAAGCGGATTCGTGATAGATCAAGCTTCATCCTTTGCTGTCCAGATCTGAAGCGTGTTGATTTGGGGTTGTTTAGGTGATTTGGTGAGTGGTGATTATCTCTCACACGGATCCAAAGGAGTATATCGGATTGTTGGCTCGTTTTGGTGTTAAAATAGAGATTTCCATGCATTTTCTTCATCCTATGTGTAGATCCATATAGATCCATTGTTCATGATGATGTTACATCCATTTTATCATATGTTAACCTATGCAAGTTCATTCATCAAGTTTGTAGAGATATAATCCATGTTTTCATGCTTATTGGACTTTCAACTCTTTAATTACGAAAATGCCATTATTGTTATAATTATCTACTTAGATCATTTTTGAATGCTTGGTTGCTTGGATTGATGTTTGATTTGATTGATTGTTATGAACTAGATGATTGATGATTAGATTTAGATCGAAGGTGATTCAAAAGCTAAGGGAAAGGCTCTTGAATTGGGAAAGCTGCTCGTGGCATATGTAGCGGGATGATGAAGCTCTTATGCATAGATTTGATGACGTGATGATGAGATGAGGCTTTGCGAGGATGTAATGAAGCAAGGCAATCATATGGTGAAGACTTGGTCTAATCCAGACGGGATCATTCCAAGCATGTTGATAACTCGGTGATATGATTCGAGTTGAGGATAATGAATGGATATGAGAATAGTCGTCGAGGAGGATGACTAGGAGGCTTGGATAGCATCGTTGTTGAAGGTTCTAGCATGCTCTAAGCAAGAGTACGTTTGGGCAGATTCGACAGTCCCAACGGCCAACTGTTGATGGTCGAGTACTCTGGGCAGATTCGATAGTCCTAGGCACGGGCTGCGACGACGTGCGGGAGTTATGTCTAGAACCGGGGTTTCCATTAGCCCTTGACGGACGGCTGAAAGAATGTGCCGGTCATTCAATTAACGGTGATATCGAAGCAATGATAACAGTGATAGCCAGAGTCATGGATGTTTGGTTGTATCGTCATTCGGACTCAAGAGCGGTATTTTCTGGGTGCT
Source organism: Allium fistulosum (assembly GCA_030737815.1). Lineage (NCBI taxonomy): Eukaryota > Viridiplantae > Streptophyta > Magnoliopsida > Asparagales > Amaryllidaceae > Allium > Allium fistulosum. The sequence continues at coordinate 220,738,789 of CM060902.1, forward strand.
TATCTGATTTAGGCCTTGGTACTTGGAAAACATCGCCCTTGACTCGAGTGATAGTAGCTTTACTTTAAATTGTATGCTCTGCTATGTTTGCTTCTGCTTAGTGTATGTCTGGGGGCTATCACTGTAGAATGAGGTTGGAGTGGGAGGGTTGTATTCCTATTCCTTTTCCTTTGTGCTCTTTTGGTATGTTGTTAGTTAATTTATTGCTCACTAAGTCTGTTGTCTGACTCAAGGCTTTATGTTTTAATTCTTATTGCCTTGGGCTGTTCGTCCATTTTGGGACGGGCAGACTAGGTAGCAGGTGACAGGTGCTGTTCTCTTCTCACGATGCTGATATCGAAGACGAGCTGGAGGGTTGCATATTATCTTCTTATTATATGTACTGGATATTCCGCTGTTTTGTATTCTCTGAGAGATTTGTAGTGAGGCTAGATGTATTAGCTATGTGGATGCTTGTATTCAACTATTATGGAGTTTTATATGATGTCATTTTGCTCTGTAAAGCTTCACTATACATATGTTCTATTGTATTTTGTCCATGCGCTGTGAGTAATACGATAGATTCTGTTGTTTTAAATCTTACCTTGACAATCGTCCATGGTCTCCTGGCACACTTTACAGCACTCTATCTTTAGATTCGGGGCAGGGGTCATGGGCGGTCGTCACATTTGGTATCAGAGCATTGGTTAATCGATTTTACCCAACGCTCGCCGTCGTAACTACGTATGAGAGACGTAATTGTATTTTGATGGATGAATACTATATATAATATAGTAGCTTAGTAGAGTTGAGTCCTTTATGCAGTTGTTTCTCTAGATGTTCTAATCATTCCTTTTTATAGATATTGAGAATGAGTCGAAGAGGGAGACCAGCTGCTAGGGAAGGCCGTGCTACTGAAGAGACTGCTGATTATGCAGCCATGTTCGAAGCTATGATGACTTCGATCATGAGGAGGATACCAGTTCCGGGAGCGACGGTTGATGTTGGAGTTCAAGTTCAAACTCCAAGACCGGTGGACTTTGCTAAGTTGTGTAAGGACTATACTGCTCTTGGAGGAAAGGTTTTCTTGGGAACAGAATCAACTATCGAAGTCCAGAGATGGATAGATGCTTGTAGAAGGATCTTTGGTGATTTGGGAATTGATGATGCAACTAAGAGGAAGTTGGCATCGAGGCAGCTTCAAGGGAGAGCTTCTGATTGGTGGAACTCTATTACCATCACTACTCCGGAAGAAGAGATTACTTGGGAGCAATTCCAAGTCAGATTTGAAGCTAAGTTCATTTCTACAGCTCAGAAGTCTGTTCTGTTCAAGAAGTTTGTAGAGCTCAAGCAGGGTGGAAGATCTGTTCTTGAGTATGTTTCTGAGTTTGAAGCTTTGCCCAAATATTCCCGGTCATATATTGAGTCTGCTTACCAGAAGAATGAGAAGTTTGTGACCGGCTTGGATAGCTATCTTGGGAGACAGTTGGTGGATCATTTGGACGATTCATTTGAGAAGCTTGTGGAGAAAGCTCTCAGGCATGAGAGTCTGTTTCCTAAGGATGGATCTGTTGTTGCTGTGACCAGGGAAGAGTCTAAACCCCAGCAGGGTGGAAACAAGAAGAGGAAGCAGCAGCAGCAGAAGGGTAAGGATGGTCAGAAGAAGCCGAAAGGCGAGGTGACTTGCTACAACTGTCAGCAGAAGGGCCATTTCTCGAAGGATTGTAAGAATCCTAAGGTGCCGATGAAGTGTCACAACTGTGACAAGCCGGGGCATTTCAGGAAGAATTGTCCAGAACCGAGGAAGGACAGGCAGATTGTGCAAGCCTATGCTTTAGGAGCTGTTCCGTCGTCTTCGAAAGCTCCTACTGCTGAAGAGAAGGGAAAGAGTGTGGTTGTTCAAGGTACTCATTTCCTATGTGGTGTTCCAGTTAGAGTTTTGTTTGATACTGGAGCGTCGCATTCGTTTGTTTGTAGTGAACTCGTAGGCCGGTTGGGTTTGGAGCCGGATATTGTTGATAGGCCATTGGTTGTGACTAATCCAGTTGGGGGTTCGTCTTGTTTGTGTATGTTATGCCGTGGTCTAGTTGTGTCGAGTCATGGTTGCTCTTTTGTTTGTGATTGCTTTGTTCTGAACTTTGCGGGGTTCGGAATTATCTTGGGTATGGACTGGCTTAGGAAGTATGCGGCAAAGGTTGATTGCGAAAGGTTGGAGGTGACAGTCGAGAATGTGGAAGGGCGAAAGATTGTGATACGATGTAAGCATGAGGAAGGCGTCTTCATGAGCTTCATGTATTCGCTAGTTGTTCCACGGGATGGACTGTCTTTAGTGCCAATCGCAAATGGATTCGAGGATGTCTTTGACGAAGTCAAAGGGTTGCCGCCGCATAGAGAGATCGAGTTTCGTATAGATCTAGTTGAAGGAGCCAGACCTGTTGTGATGCCTCTTAGGCGGATGGCGCCTAGGGAACAGCAGGAGTTGAGGGTGCAAGTTGATGATCTTTTACAAAAAGGATTCATTCAGCGTAGTGTGTCCGAGTGGGGTGCACCAGTTGTGTTTGCAACCAAGGCAGATGGGTCGTTGAGATTGTGCGTCGATTATCGTGAGCTGAATAAGGTGACTAAGAAGAACAAGTATCCATTACCGAGAATAGATGACTTGTTTGATCAGCTTCACGAAGCTAAGGTGTTTTCTCAGATGGATTTGGCAACGGGATTTCACCAGTTGAGAGTAGCGAAGGATAGTGTGCCGAAGACTGCTTTTAGGACACCATCCGGTTTCTTTGAGTGGCTGGTAATGCCGTTTGGATTGACTAACGCGCCAGCATATTTTGTGGATCTTATGAATAGAGTGTTCAGAGATCAGTTGAACAAGTTTGTACTTGTGTTCGTGGATGATATTCTGATTTATTCCAGAACGGAAGAAGAGCACAAGACGCACTTGTGTATTGTTTTGGAAATCTTGCGGAAACATCAGCTGAAGGCTAAGTTTTCGAAGTGTCACTTCTGGAAGAGTGAAGTGAGATTCTTAGGCCATGTGATTTCTGGATATGGAATAGCGGTTGATCCCGCTAAGGTGGCAGCAATCCAGGATTGGATTAGACCTAAGAATGCATCTGATGTGAGAAGTTTTCTTGGATTAGCAGGATATTATCGACGGTTTATCAAAGACTTCTCCAAGATAGCTGCACCATTAACAGGATTGACGAAGAAGAACCAAGTGTTCAGTTGGGATGCTAAGTGTGAGCAAGCTTTCGGAATCCTGAAAGAGAGATTGACGAGTGCTCCTGTTTTGACTATTCCAAGTGGGAATGATGAGATGGTTGTTTACACCGACGCATGTGGTACTGGACTTGGAGCAGTGCTGATGCAGAAGGATAAAGTTGTTGCGTATGCCAGTCGACAATTGAAGCCGCATGAAAGGAATTACCCGACTCATGATTTGGAGTTAGCGGCGATTGTATTTGCTCTGAAGATGTGGAGACATTATCTGTTGGGAGTTCGATTCGAGTTGTTTACGGATCACAAGTCGCTGAAGTATCTTTTCTCCCAAAAGGATTTGAATCTTCGGCAGCAACGTTGGCTAGAGTTTTTGGCATCATATGATTTTGGTATAGCTTATACTCCGGGAAAAGGTAACGCAGTGGCAGATGCGTTAAGTCGAAGACATGCAGGATTGGGAGTCATGTTTTCAGAATGGAAGAGTCTCGAGTATTTAGCTGAATTTGACTTCAGGCCTAGATGTGAATTGGAACCTGAGATGTTGGCAAACTTATCAATAAGACCCACTCTTGTGGAAAGGATTGGTGAGAGCCAAAAGCGAGATGATAAGCTTGCCAAGATTATCCGTGAATTGGAATCTGGATTGGATCTAGAAAAGGATAAAGGATTCGAGGTCGATCGAGAGGGTTGGCTTCGGAAGCAAGGACGACTAGTTGTTCCCGATATAGATGAATTGAGGAGTGAAGTTCTGAAGGAGAGTCATCACTCGAAGTTGACAATTCATCCAGGTGGAAATAAGATGTATCGGGATATGAAGAGAACCTACTACTGGGAAGGCATGAAGAAGGATGTTGGAAATTTTATTTCCAAATGTATGAATTGCCAGTTGGTAAAAGCCGAACAGAAGAAGCCAAGTCGATTGCTTCAGCCATTAGAAGTTCCTACATGGAAGTGGGAACAAGTGTCGATGGATTTTATCGATGGATTGCCTAGAACCAGAACGGGAAATGAAGGGATTTGGGTCATTGTGGATCGTCTGACTAAGAGTGCGAGATTCATTCCTGTTCGATCGACTAGGACTGCATCAAAGTTGGCTGAGTTGTATGTTAAGTGGATAGTTCGATTCCATGGTATTCCGAAGAGTATAGTGAGCGATCGAGACCCATTGTTCACTAGTGGATTTTGGAAGAGCTTCCAAGAAGTTTTGGGAACCGAGTTGTGTTTGAGTACAGCTTATCACCCTCAAACAGATGGTCAGACCGAGCGAGTCAACCGAGTTTTGGAAGATCTCCTTAGAGCTTGTGTTTTGGATTTCGGAGGATCGTGGGAAGATCATCTTCATTTGGTAGAGTTTGCGTACAACAACAGTTACCAGTCAAGCATTGGTATGGCACCGTATGAGGCATTGTATGGAAGACCGTGTAACTCTCCGACATGTTGGGTGGAAACTGGGGAAAAGCTGATGCTTGGGCCAGAGATGATTCGACAGACTTTAGATTGTATAGAAATCATTCGGCAACGAATGAAGGCAGCCCAAGATCGTCAGAAGAGTTATGCCGATAAGCGTCGAAAGGATTTGGAATTCGACGTAGGAGATATGGTTTTTGTGAAGATTTCTCCACTGAAGAATGTTATTCGATTCGGGAAGAAAGGAAAATTGACTCCGAGATTTGTTGGACCATTCCCGATTATCGAGCGAATTGGAAAGCTCGCTTACAGATTGGAGTTACCAGAGAAGATGTCGAGTGTGCACAATGTTTTTCATGTATCATATCTACGGAAGTATGTGCACGACTCAAATGCAGTAGTTTCTGCAGATAGCTATGAAGATTTTGAAGTTGATCCAGTTGATAGAAGACCTCGTAAGCCGCTTCGTGTTGTTGAAACCGACACGAAACAGCTTAGGAGAAAGGTAGTTAAGTTGCTCAAGATACAATGGAGTGATGATGATAACGACTGTACGTGGGAGGTGGAAGAGAGGATGAAGGCTGCTCATCCTGAACTCTTCAAGGTATGGCCCTAAGGTGTCGTCTCATCTCGCGATATTGTAACTTGCTCTAAGTCTTAGAATTCTGTACGCTAAGCTAGAATTGGATGCATGGTTTGTTGATTGCTATGGATGATAGGCGTACAGAATAGTTTTTGATTGCTTGGAATTTCGGGGGCGAAATTTCTAAGGGGGAGAGAATGTAACGACCCGTATTTTTACGGATCGACATGTTCGTCAAAATCTGGAATTTTAGCACTTTCATGTCATTTCAGATTTTTAGGCAGATTTGTCTAAGTCCTAGGTCGTGCGCGACCTAAATGTTGTTGGCGACTTAGGAGATAAGTCGTGAGCGACTTAGAGAAGATCTACGACCTAAGGGGATAGGCAAGTTAAAGGATAAGTCTGGGTCGAGTTGCCGACTTAAGGTAGTGACCGACCTAAGTGATGAGTCGTGACCGACTTAAGAGGTTTAGGCGACCTAAGGAAGAGTAGTAGGCGACCTAAGTATTCTGGGGTAGAGTTAGGTCGGCAACGACCTAAGGAAATGTTGTGAGCGACCTAAGTTTTTGTTAAGTGTTAGGTCGGCTGGGAAAGTTAGCGACCTAGTGGTTCCGGGTTAGCGACTTAGTAATTAAGTTGTTAGGTCGGTTGGGACGACCTATAGGAGTTTGCGACCTATAAGAGTTAGCGACCTATGGGATTGACCGACCTAAGTGTTCGTAGTTAGGTCGTTAGTTCTGTGTTGAGTTAGGTCGTAGGCGACCTAAGATGGTTAGGTCGCGTGTGTGTTAAGTCGCGAGTTTGCTAAGTCGTAAGTCGCGTGAGTTGTTAGGTCGCTAGAATAGTTTAAGTGTTAGGTCGCGTGGATCTAACTGTTAGGTCGTATGTTGTTTTAGGTCGACATGTGTTAGGTCGCGTAGAAGCCTAAGTTGTTAGGTCGTAACCCAACTGAGTCGTAGGTCGTAAGGTTTGGATAGGTCGAGAATTTTAGGTCGGAGGCTCTGTTAAGTCGTGGGGGTTTTTAGGTCGTAGGTCGGCATAGTGTTAAGTCGGCAGCGACTTAAGAAGATAGCCGAGTTACGACTTAGGGTATTTTCTGCTATAAATAGGAGAGCTTCTCTTCATTTTTGGGATCCGGATTTTGAAGCAACGAAGTGCTGCCATTTTGAGAGCTCGACTTCTACACTTCTTCACTTCTTTTCTCCACTCTAATCTAGTGCTTCCATCCATCCAAATCGAAGATCAAGATTGAAGATTCAAGAGCTTAGATTGAAGATCTTCATCTTTTCAAGAGGGATTTCATCGTTTGAAGCGGATTCGTGATAGATCAAGCTTCATCCTTTGCTGTCCAGATCTGAAGCGTGTTGATTTGGGGTTGTTTAGGTGATTTGGTGAGTGGTGATTATCTCTCACACGGATCCAAAGGAGTATATCGGATTGTTGGCTCGTTTTGGTGTTAAAATAGAGATTTCCATGCATTTTCTTCATCCTATGTGTAGATCCATATAGATCCATTGTTCATGATGATGTTACATCCATTTTATCATATGTTAACCTATGCAAGTTCATTCATCAAGTTTGTAGAGATATAATCCATGTTTTCATGCTTATTGGACTTTCAACTCTTTAATTACGAAAATGCCATTATTGTTATAATTATCTACTTAGATCATTTTTGAATGCTTGGTTGCTTGGATTGATGTTTGATTTGATTGATTGTTATGAACTAGATGATTGATGATTAGATTTAGATCGAAGGTGATTCAAAAGCTAAGGGAAAGGCTCTTGAATTGGGAAAGCTGCTCGTGGCATATGTAGCGGGATGATGAAGCTCTTATGCATAGATTTGATGACGTGATGATGAGATGAGGCTTTGCGAGGATGTAATGAAGCAAGGCAATCATATGGTGAAGACTTGGTCTAATCCAGACGGGATCATTCCAAGCATGTTGATAACTCGGTGATATGATTCGAGTTGAGGATAATGAATGGATATGAGAATAGTCGTCGAGGAGGATGACTAGGAGGCTTGGATAGCATCGTTGTTGAAGGTTCTAGCATGCTCTAAGCAAGAGTACGTTTGGGCAGATTCGACAGTCCCAACGGCCAACTGTTGATGGTCGAGTACTCTGGGCAGATTCGATAGTCCTAGGCACGGGCTGCGACGACGTGCGGGAGTTATGTCTAGAACCGGGGTTTCCATTAGCCCTTGACGGACGGCTGAAAGAATGTGCCGGTCATTCAATTAACGGTGATATCGAAGCAATGATAACAGTGATAGCCAGAGTCATGGATGTTTGGTTGTATCGTCATTCGGACTCAAGAGCGGTATTTTCTGGGTGCTTATCTGATTTAGGCCTTGGTACTTGGAAAACATCGCCCTTGACTCGAGTGATAGTAGCTTTACTTTAAATTGTATGCTCTGCTATGTTTGCTTCTGCTTAGTGTGTGTCTGGGGGCTATCACTGTAGAATGAGGTTGGAGTGGGAGGGTTGTATTCCTATTCCTTTTCCTTTGTGCTCTTTTGGTATGTTGTTAGTTAATTTATTGCTCACTAAGTCTATTGTCTGACTCAAGGCTTTATGTTTTAATTCTTATTGCCTTGGGCTGTTCGTCCATTTTGGGACGGGCAGACTAGGTAGCAGGTGACAGGTGCTGTTCTCTTCTCACGATGCTGATATCGAAGACGAGCTGGAGGGTTGCATATTATCTTCTTATTATATGTACTGGATATTCCGCTGTTTTGTATTCTCTGAGAGATTTGTAGTGAGGCTAGATGTATTGGCTATGTGGATGCTTGTATTCAACTATTATGGAGTTTTATATGATGTCATTTTGCTCTGTAAAGCTTCACTATACATATGTTCTATTGTATTTTGTCCATGCGCTGTGAGTAATACGATAGATTCTGTTGTTTTAAATCTTACCTTGACAATCGTCCATGGTCGCCTGGCACACTTTACAGCACTCTATCTTTAGATTCGGGGCAGGGGTCATGGGCGGTCGTCACATATCAACCATAGCAACCAAAGCAACCAATTCATCCAAACAAACAATTCTGACCTATTTGGAGTTTATGTCCCATGCAAATATATCAAATCTTCTCCCTGGATCTACCAGAAACCATCGAAGAATTGAAAAGATGACGAACAAAAGAGATTGATAGAGAAAAGATTGTTTCCTTATTGTTACAGGGTATTGACCATTTATAATCGTATTCCCCTATCCCCTATCTCATCCTCTTCTTGCACTCATACTTACTATCAGTGGATAGTAAGAGAATTTACTGAGGCATACGGACGGATATCTTAGGGATACTCATTCTAGGGTATACTTCACCCTATCTCTAATGAGCTACTTAATGTGTTATACTCCTGAGCTAAAGTTTAACCTTAGCTCTGATACCAAAATGTCACGGTCCAAATTCAGCGTTCGAAAATCGACACCCGTACTCCACTTGTACTCAAATGCCGCAGATTCAATCGTTGAAATTCGACTCATGCCGGAGCTTATAACACAATAAGTATAACAACACAGCGGAAGAAAGAAATGAATGATATCATATACATCACAAATGATACAATATCCAGAATATGATATACAACAATGATATCTATATGATACAAGAATATCAAAGACAAATAATGTTACAGCGGAAACAACAGAAATGATACTCCAAATGATCTTTAAAAGAGAATGAGTCCAACATCAAGCTCGAACCACCATCACATCTCATCAATAGAAGCAAGTGCAGTCGTCATGCGTGAACTCCGAAAACTGAACTAGCTCTAACTAATCTACTAAACCTGACTATTTGAAAAACCCAACTCTAGACTGCCCGTGTGGAAAATTGTGGGCACCCAGAGTTTAGGAAGGGAACAATAAACTCCGAGTCAGTCAGGGGACTGGTGTGAGTAACAAAAACAGTTGGCTTTGGAAAACAAAGTAAAATTGAAATTCGCAATGCTTTTTGGAAAATGAAACTACCATAAAGCCTCCCGGTACACACACAATGCAAACGCAGAATTGGAGGAGATTTCTCCTTATGATAGTCAAAAATGCTTACTACGCAAAATCATTCGATATTATTACTATTAGTGCAGAGTGTAGAAAACCATTTCGAAAGTATAATATTAATCTTAGCCAGCATAGACATTCCAAACTATGCCTACTATAGCTACCATCTAAACAGTGGTGACCACCATAAGTAAATGGCAGGTTCTACAACTAAAACCGTACAGGGTTCGTATTGGGAATTGGATTTCCAACAAATGGTTAGGCTAAGGAACTTCCTACTGCCACATGGGTACGCCTCTGGAGGGACGTCCCAAGAACCTACCCGGATCTCTGCCAACATAAGGCCGGGTTACCTCTGTAACTAGGTAACTACTACTCGAGTATGCCACCCCCCGGTCCTTTGGGACCTTTATCCGAGGATCCTCGATTACAAAACAACAATCACACAGTAAATGAGATTGATGCAACCACACAGGTAAAGCATCTGGGCTCCATACCATGATACCACCTTTTTCCAGAAGGAAATGACATACACTAAAGGGAGCGACCCTCATAACCTTGCTGCATCTTTCCTGTTTTGACCATTTCCGGGTTTGAGGTCCGATGAGGTCTCAACCACAAAGCTACGCTTTACACGAAAGCCATGCTTTGATCAACAAATGATCGGTAACACACAGCAACACTTAGCATGCCACACTACCAAATTGGGAGTATATCACTAATAACCTTCAACTACATAACCTCTGAGCTCGTACGTCTCAGAGAAGGGTGTTAAAATAAGAGAATAAATTCTCCGCCACCAAACAGAAATGTATTAAAGAAATCAGCTTTATATCTCAAAGTGTAATGTCAGACATACAACCATACAAGTCTGTTCCGGGTTCGAACAGAACCGAAGGCACTTCCAAAGAAGCCCTTGCAATCCGGATATTCACAATCCCGATCGGACTTCCCATCACTTAGGGAATCTCTACACCGTAGCTACTCAGTGCAGAGACAATCGATAGGTTGTCCTATCGTTCTCGCAAACACCCGGTCTTCAACACCGGTCTTCAAATGCTATCATTTCATGTCGTATCACTATTCGGAATGGGTTATATGACACAAGGTCCTCTCCTGGCTAAACCGAATAGTTAGCGCAATATTTTAAAACATATGGATATTGGGATTTCAGTTAAGTCACAACTTATTACCCAAAACTTTTCTTTCAAATGGTTTAAACACATTACCATTTTAATCTTTTACACAAAAAGATTCATCTCACAATGTTCACCCAGTTTCACAAAGATTCATTCACAGATTTCAAACCAATTTCCATTTCAAATCTTTTATAGAAAGGATACACTTTTAAGAACCCTTTTTAATTTGAAAACAAAGCATACCAATCTTTAACAAAGATTTATACATATTCTTTTCAACACAATTTCTCTTTCAAATTGGATTAACTCATCAAATATTTAAATTAAAGATTTAACTCATAGCCTTCAAAAATCATTTCCAAAGATTTATTCGTAACTTGGAAAACCATTCTCAATTCAACTTGAAATTCCTTTAACTCAAATTGGAAATTCATTTCTTATATGAAAGCTTTTATCATTTGAAAACGATTAGTTTCCATTCTGGAAAACTATTTAAGTTATTTAGAATAACTTTTATATTTGCAACTCCTTTACAAAGCACTCAGTTCCAATTACACAACTATTTAGATTCAAGAATTCAATCTTTAAAATTGTCAAAAATCTGTGACTTAACTGATTTCCACGTGAAATCCATATTTGTGTGTGTACAGTGTAGTCCAGGGGTTTCACACAGTAGTACAACATCAATAAATCATCACAGATCAAAATACAGAAATATAATTGATAAGCGGTATGAAATATAACGCTTATCTTTTCATTCACAAATCAAAGATCATATACAAATGTATCACAACTAAATGAATAGATTATACACAGTTCAATCCACAGAACAAAATATCACAGATCAGATAGGACAATCAATTCAAGGCATCTCATACAATACAATCATTCATAAGTAAGGTCAAACATTCAATAATCATTTATAAGCAGGATTAATTAATTGTTTAATCCTAATTAATTCAATTTATTTCCAATTAAATTAATTACTGATGAATTCGTAATCCAATCCTGATAAATTAATTACAAGTCATTTGATATGAATTAATTAATCAATTACCTTAATTAATTAAATTATTCTTAATTGATCATAGTTAATCTCATTTATAAATTAATCCTTAATTAATCTTTATTTGATTAATTATCCTTAATAAGTAATTATCCTTAATTACTTAATTAACTCTAACTATAATTTAATTTCTTTTAATTAAATAATTATCTCTAATCATTATCATTAGTTAATTAATCTTTAACTTAAACTAATTAATCTCACATTAATTACCTTAATTAATTCATCACATGATCCTTGGATTAATTATTGATTAATCACTTGATTAATTAACTTTAACCATTAATTAATATTTAATTAATAATCCTTAATTACCAATTAATTAATCTTTAAATCTTCATTAATTACTTTAACTCTTTAATTACTTGTTTAATTGATCCAAATCATTTATTTAATTAAATAGACAAATTATACATTTTAATAGACTTAATAATTAATGAATTATAAATCATCATCATATCTTCATTTCTTAAAGTAACTCATGATTTATATTACTATTTAAAATATGTTCGGAACATTGACTTCAAATTTTACTTTGAAATTTCAAATTAAATTTCACGCTTTAGAATAATTACCAATTTATCTTAAATAAAGTTTAAAATCCGATTATTTTTCTAACTTTTAATTCCTCATGTTAAAATAATATTTTTGTTTAAAAGAAAATTTGAGAGTTGAATTCAAATTCCTTTTTAAATCCACATATTAAAAAGTATAATTTAACATTTAAATCTATCTTAAACATTTAAATTTTTAAAACTTAATTTTATCTCAAAATCTAGAATTTAAGGCTAGACTTTAAATCCAGATTTCAAATTTTAATTTCTTGTTTAAATCCTTCTGTTACAATTCAAATTCCATTTTAAAATTCAAATCTCCTTTTCAACACTTAAACATTTTTAAGTATTTAACAATTTAAATTTGAAACTTTATTTGTTTCCAAACTAAATTCTAATCTAAACTTGAATTCATATTTACACTTGGATTTAAAATTCATTTTAACCCTTAATTTAAAAATTTAAATCTCAGTTTAAATTTGCAGAAACAAATCAGGTTTGAAACCTGAAAACAAATTTCTACCCGAGTCCCCCACCATTTTACTTCGAGTCCTTTCACTCAAAACTTCGAGCACACCTTCGAGTCAACCCACATGAGAGCAACCTGGAAACACTTCAGGCTCTCAAAAATTTACAGACCACCAGGCTCGTGCACGTATACGTGCACAACGCCGTTGATCATCTTCAGGTGTCGCTGCATCGACGAGCAAGTCGATGATCATCCCTAATCCAATTCCCGACCACCTAAACTCCTCCATCATCTCGAATTCGAAATCGAGTTCGAGCTCGAAACCTGGAACATGAACTGGAAAGCACACTCAGACCTGGAAACGCCTTGTCCTCGCAACCCCGACCACCGAAGACGCCCAAACTTCGTCCACTCCACGGCAACACGCTACACTTCCACTCCCTTAAATCTCGTGAAACTTGATCACGTATTGGGGACGAACACGCCTCGTTACAGACACATCCAGAAAATCGAAACAAAGCCCTAAATCGACCTTGTACCATTAATTCACGCAATAGAAAAATTATTCCATAATTTTCTTGAGATCATAGATGTTTATACTAACTTCAAACCAAGTTTCAACATTTAAAATTGGATCGATCACCAGAAATTTGTAAAAGTGCAATTTTTGTTCAAATACAAACTGCTCTTTAATCCTAGCTCTAAAAATTATGATTTAAGCTTTAAAGTTCATGATTAAGCATACGAATTCAGATTATATATTTGAAATCGTAAATTACGAAGTTTGAAATTTGGCTAATTTAAAGTTGGTTCAGATATCTCGATTTCCAGAATCATTCATAAGATGTTTAAACTTAAATTGATTTTTAAAACTTAGTTGATGATCAAACAAACAGTTTTTGTTTTGATCCCAAGTCCAAACAGTTACTAGATCAAGAGGATTTGATTTTTGAAATGAAGCTTATGTTCAGAGTTTCAAACAGAGAATGAACAAAAGCCTGCACACACCATTTCCAGAAAACTCATACACATATATATAGATATGCACCAATACATCCATACTTATTCACTGATGTGCAAGCAACAGATTCATGCCTTTAAAAAAAATAAAAAAATGAGGTTACTCACCGTATTTCCAGAATTGACAGAGCTTCTTTTATTTGTAACAGACTTTGAAATTCAAGCTAGAATCCTCTTCTTAAATCCGCTGGGTTGTATTGATTGTATTTGTTGTTTATGATTGAAGTTTGTTTTAATTTTGAATGGTATTTGCCTTAGATTTTTTTTCTCAGTTTAGAATGATAGAACTGATGAAAAGGAAGATGATGTATAAGGAAATGAAGTTACAGGTGATATTATTTTGTTTGTACAAGAGGCAGAGATTTTTTCTTCATTTGTACTGAAAATATTTTGTTTAAAGTTTTGGCCAGAGATTTTTTTCATCTTTTGGTGGCTGATAGATATTGTTGTGTACTAGAGATAATGGCATTAATTAAGCTTGTCTTCCTTTGCAAGCTATTCTCATGCATATGTTTTGTTTTCTTTTTTTTCTCAAGTGTTCATACATAACTTATCTTTCTTCCTTTACAAATGTACATACTTACATTTTTGTTTGTTTCATTCTATTTGTATTATTTTGTATTATGATATTAAGATTTATATATATTTATTTTATATTATATAAAACTATATATATTTTATTTGGTAATATAGATGAATTTCTAGATTTTAATTTGTTGTTAAAATTTTAAGCAAATGTTCTGCTTTCTATTTTTATTATAATTTATCTTATATTTATTTCTATTTCTAGTTTAAATATTTATTATTATTATTTTACCTTAATATTTATTGTCCTATATTTATTTTATAAATTCAAATCATTATTAACCACCAATTCTAAGTTTAAATCATTTATTTATTTCCTTGTGTGTAACAACCCTAGATTTTGCATATATTTTAATTTTGACTTTATTTTTTTATTTTAAATTATTTTAAACTTGTCTATTTCAAACATTTCATTTTAAATATAAATGTTGATTATTAAGTGATTTATAGTTCAAACTAGTATAAATTGGATATTTCACTGAAAAGTGAATTTCTATTCAAACTGGTCAAACTTTGACTTTTGAACTTTAAATTTAAATATTTAAAATTATTAAATTTTATCTTTTATTATGAAAATATATTTAATTCCATGAATATTGCTTTTCGTTTCGTTGAAAATGGACTTATATTGTAGAAGTTATGTAATTTTCAATTTTGTGTATAAACTGTTTATGTTGCAATATTATTTATTTTAAATCATATAAATTATATTTTTATTGTCATATTTTGTTTTAATATGTGTTAATAGGTTATTTTATGTCTTTTAATATTTTTAAAATGATAATATAATTTTTCTAAAGTATACTTGAATTTATTTCAATTTATAAAGCCTAGTTTCCATTTTTATGCTATTTTCTTCATTAGATTATATTTAATTAAAATGTATTTATTTATTTTTGTGAATTCATTTTTATTTTGTGTTCTTATCTTTATTTATAAATATTTTTCAAATACATAAAGATTTTATAAAGTTCATTTAAATTTGTTTCAAATTTATAAAGCCTAGTTATGTATATATTGCCATTTTCTTTATTTATTTGATTTTTATTTAAATTTATTTATTTTATTTTCTGAGTTTATTTATCTTTATTTTCAGCCTTTTTATGTATTTATAAAATTAAAATGAATTTGTGGAAATTTGAAAAGACTTGAAACTCTTTATCTCCTTTTGACTTTTCCTCTTCCGCCTTTTCATTTTCCAACCTACATCTCATTAAAAAAAATTTGGCCGTACAATACTTTTCTCATTTCAGCTGACTTCCTCACTTTTTTCACGTATTCTAACCTTCTCAAACCCACAAAAAAAATCATGGCCATGGCTTCAAGAGATTGGGTAAAATTCTTCCTTCCTTTTTCTTGTTTTCTATGTTTTCTACCTTTGTTTTGCATATGCTCTCTACCTCATAGCTTGGCTCCTCCTCAACCAGATCTGACCCGACCACCACCACCCCCTTCCTCTGACATCACCCATACTAGCAACCCTCCTTGTAATGACCCAAGATTTTAGGAATTTATTCTGAAAAATATAAATAAATTCAAAATAATTTTTAAATAAATTTTGAAAGGGAATTGATATAGCTTGATAGTGTATCAGTATGTGTGTACATGTGTGCATAGGAAATGCACATGAACTAAAGCTAAAATCCCTGAACTCTAAGAATAAATACATATTGATATGTATGGGAATATATATATATATATATATAGATTAAATCCTTAAAAGCTGTATGCATAAGTAAATACACATATATGGATGCTACTGAATATTTTTGAGTGTACATGTGCATGTGTGTGTCAATACAGAATGATGTATAAATATATATATGGGTGTACTAATTATTTCAGTAAGACATATATATATGTTAATAAAATACTAGAGTTCAAATTAGTAAAATAAAATATACAGACATATTTTAGTATATAGGCAGAAAAAAAATGAGGATATAAAAAGGAGTAGTCCTCTTGTAAATAAATAAAGGAAGTACATACCATTTACATGAAAGCTAAAAATAGGAAAAATAAGACAAAAGAGGGAAATGCTTGGTATAGGCAGAATTAGGAAGAGTATTTGATAAATAACAAATCAAGTCACATTTTTAGCATGATTGTAGACAAAGGAAAAAGTATTTTCTGAAAAGCAAATTTCTAAAATTAACCAAAAAGAATATAACCACTTTTCTCTTCACCTAAATTAACCAAAAAGAATATAACCACTTTCCTCTCCTTCTCAGAAAATAACTTTGAAAAAAAAGAAACAACACCATAGAAATCATAAGGCAAGGGAAGGAAAAGAGCTTGAGGCTAAAGGCAGAAGTTCATCAATTAATTAAGGAAGCAAAGAAGAGAGCTAGGTGAGAAAACTCACTCAACAACTTAAGGCACTAAGTCCTAATGAAGGCAGCCAGTTATAAATGATTTTTTCTTAAAAGTATATGTGATTGTTTTTCAGAAGTTAAGGATGCTTTAATGCTAAATGGTTATTCTGGTTGTTTTATTTTGTGAATATTCTAAATATGATCTGCATGCATACATAAGTATCTTTGAAACCCAGATCTCTTTTTAATATGATACTGGTTAGAAACAAATAAATACCCAGAAAAATAAAATGTTGGATATAAGCAAGTAGTGTTGGTTTTGGCTTAACCCAGAAGAATTGATAAGCTTATGGGCTGCAATATACATATGTATATGTGCTGAGGCTTAAAATGAAAAGGAATTAGGAGTGCAATAGGCTTGCCTATGTGCTGACACTCCTGATTCAAAGAAAATATACAATATCCACCCAGCAAATAGATTTTGTGATTTAGGAAGCTTGGTCAATCTGAGTTAACTAAAGCACAGATGTTTGCAATAAAATCTTCCCATAGAGCCATAAACCAATGTTAGTTGTCTATATATCTTTAAAATTGCAAGAACATGTTTTAATAAGCACCAATACTAAAATTGCTTGGTTGTCTCTGTTTGTTTATGAGAATGATAAGGAATGCTATGAGGTGAATGCTTGTTTTTGTAAAATAACTCACTGATTGGGTTTGCTCTGAAAAATTTAAAAAGAGAAAGTACCTAAGAATTTGATTAGGAAATGGGGTCAAGATTACTGCAGGAATGACTTGTGTTCTTGAGTAATGCAAGTTGACACATGGCTTGTTCAAGTCCTGAGATCTTTGTGTAATGGAGTGAATTAGTTCATTACAGTGTGTCCATTGATTCTTAAAATTGCAGATGAGACCAGGATAGATAAATATACCAAGGGAAAAATATTTGATATGATGAGGAAACTAGAGTTTTTCCTAGAATTGAAATATGAGGATGGAATAAATGATTTAACTCATATTGGTTATTTTCCTGTTTGGTGTGAATGATTGTTTGACTATGACTGAATTGTATGCTTGAATGTATGTACCATATTTATATATGTAGTCTTTGGAAAGAAAGATTAAAATATGCACATGCACAATGACACAGAGCATGCACACAAGTATTACCTGTTTCCAAAGGGCAGAACTTTATGTATATGTACTTAACTTGATTTTAACCTAATTAATTAATTTCTTTTGTGAATTTTCTCATACCAGACATGTGTCTGACCCTAGTGTGCTAATGGCATCTGGGGTGTCTCATTTAAAATGAGGCAGCTTCAAATGCTTTTTCAGGGACAACAGCCTCTAGATAGGAGTAGAAGCAAAGCATTGAGAAGAAGATTATAGCATGCTAGAATTAGATAGATAAGAGCTTACAAGATGAAATTTGCATGTATGATATTTAAAAAAAATTCCATTGTACTAAGTACAGAGTGATGTTGGATATTTGGTTAAGTATTTTGAGAATTTGACTTGGAACTGGTATATAAAATATCTGAGTTTTATTATCTGGAATGTTGAAAAGTTTTAGCTATAATTTTGTAAGTTAGATCACCAGTAGGGATTTTATAAGATAGTGATGTTAGATCCATATTAGTAAATTATTTACATGTTTAGATATGATTTGCTCAGACACTGTCACACCAGTACCTTAGTAATTTTAACATAAAATCTGAATCCCTCTTTACTAAAGCTTTGGGCAAAATGCATTTTAAGACCTTCTGAAATATGTCTGAGTAGAGAGTCTGTTTAATCCATATTTTATTTGCTAAGTATCCATGTGTGAGGAAACTCACCCCGGACTGCATTTCATTTAGTCTAGTACCTTGGTATCAAGGAATCAAGCTTCTGGAATATGATGATTCACTTAAGAATATCCCAGACATGAGTTTGCATATAAGGTAGATATTATAAGAAAGCAAACATAGGAAATGATATAAGCTTATATCATTTTCAAAGCACAGACACTATACAATTGATTTTACAGATAATCATAACATAATTATCTGGGTTCTATGAATCATATTTCATGGAGAATCCAGCAAGCTATCAAAGAATAAAAACCATACTATTACCTTTATGAATAAGATTTTCATTACTTAAATAATAAAATGAAATTAAGCTATGTGGGGATTGATTAAATTTAATCAATCACTGTAACCTCTTGTTTGCCATAACCTGATTAAACCAGAGGGGCACATGCATGTGTGTGCATATTTTTGTGGTTGCACCGATATATCTATATTGGTAAAATTTTTGATCCTGGATAAAGTTTGTTTATTGGAAAAAAAAATGACTCTGGAAAAATATATTTGTTAATAAATGATATATACATATATCATCTCAAAAAAAATCCTTACAAAATAAAGGTAGAGAAGAGAGGGTCATTTCATTTGGTATCAGAGCTATGTTATTCAACATAGTAGAAGTAAAGATCAAGTTCTTAGATAGAAATAAAATTTAAAGGAACTAAATATATATCAATGTTTTCAGTGTGAATAAAAACCACCGAAATAATAAAATTACCAATCAAACTAACCAGCTATGTAAATTATTATTAGCAAACTATGGTAGGGAGACCACCAAATCAGGGAGTAGGATCTTCCCATGCACCACCAATGGTCAATCTGCAAGACTTGGTGAGAGCATTTAGGGATGGGGCAGGACAAAGGCAAGAAAATCCCTATGAAGAACTCTCAAAATTACTTAAGACATATACTCATTTAGGAGGCAAAAGCTTTGAAGGGACAGAGGGTATCATGGAAATTCAAACATGGTTGAGAACATTGGAAAGAATTTTCAATGACATGCAACTTGATGATCAAAGAAAGAGGCAAGTGGCTTCAAGACAACTAAAAGGAGTAGCTTTAAGCTGGTGGGAAGTAATCATTGCAGGGAGAGGTGAGAATGAAATCACTTGGAATCAATTCAAAGAGATGTTGGAAGCAAGGTTTGTACCAGCATCAGCTAAGACTACCTTGCTAGAAGAATTTATTAGACTTAGACAAGGAACCATGACTGTCACAGAGTACACTCAAAAGTTTGAGGGGCTTTCCACATATGGAGCAATGCTTGTGGCAGATGAGGCATCCAAAAATGATAGGTACATAAAAGGTTTGAACCCAGGACTTAGCAGAGCCATGTTACCCTATGCTGACAGGACTTTTGACCATGTGATAGACTTAGCTTTGAGGTTGGAGTAGCATGACAAGGAAAGGGAGAAGTTCAGAAATTTTAAGAACAATAACACCAAGAAAGGTAAGGGGAGGTATCACCCTTATGATAAGAAGAAGGAAGAGGCCAGTAACAAAGGCACTGGAGATGTCAAAGCTAAGGAAACCAAGAAGATTGTGTGCCATCAGTGTGGAAAAGAAGGACATATCAAACCAAGATGTCCAGAATTGAAAGGAGGAGCTTTCAAGTGTTATTTATGTGGGAAAGAAGGGCACATGAAAAGAATTTGTCCTGAGAATAGGCAGCAAGGAAAATTAGCAAACTTGGAAGAAAAAGGCAAAACAGTGGAGATCAATGCTGAGAAGCACAGTCAAGTGGAAGGTACACTATTTATTTGTAATGTACCCATAGCAGTAGTATATGATACAGGGGCAACTCATTCTTTAATTTCCTATGAATTAGTTAAAATGCTGAAATTAAGTTGCATATTGGTTGAAACCCCTTTACATATACAAAGTCCACTGGGAAGTTCTAGTGTTTTAAACATGATCTGTGTGGATGTGGGATTAAACATAGGAGGAGATACTTTTATTTCCAATTTATATGTTTTAAATTACCCAAATATAGGTGTTATTTTGGGAGTAGACTGGTTAAGGCAATTCAAGGCCATAATTAACTTAGACTCATCCACCATATCATTGCAAAACCATGGAAGCCAGAGGATCACAATTTTGTGTGAAGTGTCCAAGGGAAGAAAATTGTGTCATTTGATTGATTTGAGTAAAGATTCCAGTAAACATATTATTGAGGAAATTCCCATAGTCAATGAATACTTGGATGTTTTTGAGGAGGTTAATGGTGTTCCAAACCATAGGCCAGTGGAATTCCAAATTCATTTAGTTCCAGGAGCAAGCCCAGTGATTAAAAAGCCAACAAGAATGGGGCCAAATGAACTAAAAGAATTAAAGAAACAATTAGAGGAATTAGAAAATAAGGGTTTTATAAGACCCAGTAATTCTTGCTGGGGGGCACCGGTGGTGTTTGTTAAGAAACAAGATGGTACTTTGAGACTCTGCATAGATTATAGGGAAATAAACAAGGTAACCATTAAAAATAAATACCCACTGCCAAGAATAGATGATCTTTTTGATCAATTGGCTGGAGCAAGAGTATTCTCTAGGCTAGATTTAGCATCTGGTTTTCATCAAATGAAGGTGGAAGAATCAAGCATCAAGTACACTGCCTTTAACACTAGATATGGGTTGTATGAATTTTTGGTTATGCCATTTGGATTGACCAATGCACCATCATACTTTGTAGATTTAATGAACAGAACCTTTAGAGGTTATTTAGACAAGTTTGTGCTTATTTTTATAGATGACATTTTAATTTATTCCAAAACAATGGAAGAGCATGAAAGCCATCTGCACATGGTTTTGTCTAGACTAAGGGAAAAAGACTTAAAGGCAAAATACTCAAAATGTGAATTTTGGAAAGAGGAAGTGCATTTTCTTGGCCATGTTATATCTGCCCAAGAAATTTCTGTGAACCCCAATAAAGTAGTGGCTATTCAAGCATGGAAGAGGCCAAGCACTATGAGTGAAGTAAGGTCATTTATGGGGATGGCAGGGTATTATAGGAGATTTATAAAAGATTTTTCAAAAATTTCTACACCACTCACTAACCTAACCAGGAAGAACCAAGCTTTTGTTTGGTCAGAAAAATGTGAAAAGTCTTTTGAACAGTTGAAGGAGGCATTGGTGAATGCTCCAATTTTAAAGGTACCTCATGGAAATGAAGAATTAGTTGTATACACTGATGCTAGTGGATTTGGCTTGGGTGCAGTGTTGATGCAACAAGGCCAAGTCATTGCATATGCATCCAGACAACTTAAACCCCATGAAGTAAGGTATGCCACACATGACCTTGAATTAGCAGCTGTGATCTATGCTTTGAAACTTTGGAGACATTATTTGTTAGGCACTAAGTTTGAACTTTACACTGACCACAAGTCTCTAAAATATTTATTTTCACAAAAAGATTTGAACATGAGGCAACATAGATGGGTGGAATTCTTAGCTGCCTATGACTTTGACATACTCTATACACCAGGCAAAGCAAACAAAGTTGCAGATGCTCTAAGTAGACAGCATGCTAAATTGGCTATGATGATAGAAGAATTTAAGGACTTGTCTTTGCTAACTGAGTTAGAAATTGGGGAGAATGGTTGTGTGCACATTGATGAGCAGATGCATGGTGCACAAGAAGATAAAGGGAAGTTAAGCTTAATGACACTTCAACCAGATTTAATTCTGAAGGTAGGAAAAATGCAAGAACAGGATGCCAACTTATTAGAGAAGAAAATGCTCCTCTCAAAAGGGGAGGAAGTGATGAATCACCATATTGATAAAAATGGTTATATGAGATACCAAAATAGGATGTGTGTACCAGAGGACACAGAATTAAAGAAAGAGATATTGAATGAATATCACATAAGTAAATACTCCATACACCCAGGCAACACAAAAATGTACCAAAATTTGAAAAGAGACTTCTGGTGGAAGGGGATGAAATCTGATGTAGCTAAATACATTGCCAAATGTATGACTTGCCAACAAGTCAAGGCTGAAACCCAAAGGCCATCAGGGTTGATGCAGCCTCTTAGTGTACCACAGTGGAAGTGGGAAGACATATCTATGGACTTCATAGATGGACTGCCTAGATCTAAGAGAGGCAATACAAGCATATGGGTGATAGTTGATAGGCTAACCAAGGTAGAACACTTCATCCCAGTCAAGTCAGAAAGGACAGCACCAAAATTAGCTCAAATTTTTATCAAGGAAGTGGTAAAGTTACATGGCATTCCTAAAACCATTGTGAGTGATAGGGATACCATCTTCACCTCAAAATTCTGGAGAAGCTTTCAAGAAGCAATGGGAAGTGAACTATGCCTAAGTACTGCCTTCCATCCTCAATCAGATGGGCAGACCGAGGTAGTAAACAAGGTTTTGGAGGACATGTTGAGAGCATGTGTACTGGACTTTGGGGGCAACTGGGAAGATTATCTTCATCTAGTTGAATTTACATACAACAACAGCTATCAAAGCATCATAGGAATGGCTCCATTTGAAGCCTTATATGGTAAACCCTGTTTGTCACCTGTTTGTTGGGTAGAAGCAGGAGAAAGGTCTATTTTAGGACCTGAGTACATACAAGAAACTAAGGAGAAAATTGAGTTGATAAGAAGAAGAATGGCAGCAGCACAAGAAAGGCAGAAGAAATTTGCAGACATGAAAAGGAGGCAGGTGGAATATGAAGGGGGAAATTTTGTTTTCATCAAAATCTCACCTATGAAAAATGTGCTGAGGTTTGGGAAACAAGGCAAGTTAACCCCAAGATATATTGGACCATACAAATTCTGGAAAGAATTGGTCCCTTGGCATATAAGTTGGAATTACCAGAAAACATGCAAGGTATACATGATGTTTTTCATGTATCACAATTGAGAAGATGGGTCCATGACAAGGCAGAAATTCTTGAGACCCCAACCCAAGTGCAGATAAATCCTAATTTGATTTATGAAAAGGATCCAGTGGGAATTTGGGCAAAAGATGTGAAGAAGTTGAGGAATAAAAATCTTAAACTTGTAAAGGTACAGTGGAGTCTTGATCCTAGTGATTGCACATGGGAATTAGAAGACAAAGTTAGGATGAATTATCCTAAGCTATTTTCAGATTAAAGGTAATTCTGATTTTTGATTGTTTTAGATGCATATATTTTTAGTTATTATAGAACTAAAAATCTATTTGGTTGAGAATGTACTTGTTCTCTGAATTAAGTTTAAAATTCATTTTAAGCTTAGGAAAATTGTGGGACACAATTTCTAAAAGGAGGGGTGTATGTAATGACCCAAGATTTTAGGAATTTATTCTGAAAAATATAAATAAATTCAAAATAATTTTTAAATAAATTTTGAAAGGGAATTGATATAGCTTGATAGTGTATCAGTATGTGTGTACATGTGTGCACAGGAAATGCACATGAACTAAAGCTAAAATCCCTGAACTCTAAGAATAAATACATATTGATATGTATGGGAATATATATATATATAGATTAAATCCTTAAAAGCTGTATGCATAAGTAAATACACATATATGGATGCTACTGAATATTTTTGAGTGTACATGTGCATGTGTGTGTCAATACATAATGATGTATAAATATATATATGGGTGTACTAATTATTTCAGTAAGACTTATATATATGTTAATAAAATACTAAAGTTCAAATTAGTAAAATAAAATATACAGACATATTTTAGTATATAGGCAGAAAGAAAAAAAATGAGGATATAAAAAGGAGTAGTCCTCTTGTAAATAAATAAAGGAAGTACATACCATTTACATGAAAGCTAAAAATAGGAAAAATAAGACAAAAGAGGGAAATGCTTGGTATAGGCAGAATTAGGAAGAGTATTTGATAAATAACAAATCAAGTCACATTTTTAGCATGATTGTAGACAAAGGAAAAAGTATTTTCTGAAAAGCAAATTTCTGAAATTAACCAAAAAGAATATAACCACTTTTCTCTTCACCTAAATTAAGCCGGGAAGGGTAGAATTTTGGGTTCAAATAAAATGCAGATAACATAATTTTTCTGGTGGGCAAAAATGGCTTTAGCCAATACCCAAAACCCTAAGGAGGACCCTGTATATATATATGTATATGCAGTAGCCTCCTCTCCTTCTTAGAAAAGAACTTTGAAAAAAAAAGAAACAACACCATAGAAATCATAAGGCAAGGGAAGGAAAAGAGCTTGAGGCTAAAGGCAGAAGTTCATCAATTAATTAAGGAAGCAAAGAAGAGAGCTAGGTGAGAAAACTCACTCAACAACTTAAGGCACTAAGTCCTAATGAAGGCAGCCAATTATAAATGAATTTTTCTTAAAAGTATATGTGATTGTTCTTCAGAAGTTAAGGATGCTTTAATGCTAAATGGTTGTTCTGGTTGTTTTATTTTGTGAATATTCTAAATATGATCTGCATGCATACATAAGTATCTTTGAAACCCAGATCTCTTTTTAATATGATACTGGTTAGAAACAAATAAATACCCAGAAAAATAAAATGTTGGATATAAGCAAGTAGTGTTGGTTTTGGCTCAACCCAGAAGAATTGATAAGCTTATGGGCTGTAATATACATATGTATATGTGCTGAGGCTTAAAATGAAAAGGAATTAGGAGTGCAATAGGCTTGCCTATGTGCTGACACTCCTGATTCAAAGAAAATATACAATATCCACCCAGCAAATAGATTTTGTGATTTAGGAAGCTTGGTCAATCTGAGTTAACTAAAGCACAGATGTTTGCAATAAAATCTTCCTATAGAGCCATAAACCAATGTTAGTTGTCTATATCTCTTTAAAATTGCAAGAACATGTTTTAATAAGTACCAATACTAAAATTGCTTGGTTGTCTCTGTTTGTTTATGAGAATGATAAGGAATGCTATGAGGTGAATGCTTGTTTTTGTAAAATAACTCACTGATTGGGTTTGCTCTGAAAAAATTAAAAAGAGAAAGTACCTAAGAATTTGAATAGGAAATGGGGTCAAGATTACTGCAGGAATGACTTGTGTTCTTGAGTAATGCAAGTTGACACATGGCTTGTTCAAGTCCTGAGATCTTTGTGTAATGGAGTGAATTAGTTCATTACAGCGTGTCCATTGATTCATAAAATTGCAGATGAGACCAGGATAGATAAATATACCAAGGGAAAAATATTTGATATAATGAGGAAACTAGAGTTTTTCCCAGATTTGAAATATGAGGATGGAATAAATGATTTAACTCATATTGGTTATTTTCCTGTTTGGTGTGAATGATTGTTTGACTATGACTGAATTGCATGCTTGAATGTATGTACCATATTTATATATGTAGTCTTTTGAAAGAAAGATTAAAATATGCACATGCACAATGACACAGAGCATGCACACAAGTATTACCTGTTTCCAAAGGGCAGAACTTTATGTATATGTACTTAACTTGATTTTAACCTAATTAATTAATTGCTTTTGTGAATTTTCTCATACCAGACATGTGTCTGAACCTAGTGTGCTAATGGCATCTGGGGTGTCTCATTTAAAATGAGACAGCTTCAAATGCTTTTTCAGGGACAGCAGCCTCTAGATAGGCGTAGAAGCAAAGCATTGAGAAGAAGATTATAGCATGCTAGAATTAGATAGATAAGAGCTTACAAGATGAAATTTGCATGTATGATATTTAAAAAAAAATTCCATTGTACTAAGTACAGAGTGATGTTGGATATTTGGTTAAGTATTTTGAGAATTTGACTTGGAACTGGTATTTAAAATATCTGAGTTTTATTATCTGGAATGTTGAAAAGTTTTAGCTATAATTTTGTAAGTTAGATCACCAGTAGGGATTTTATAAGATAGTGATGTTAGATCCATATTAGTAAATTATTTACATGTTCAGATATGATTTGCTCAGACACTGTCACACCAGTACCTTAGTAATTTTAACATAAAATCTGAATCCCTCTTTACTAAAGCTTTGGGCAAAATGCATTTTAAGACCTTCTGAAATATGTCTGAGTAGAGAGTCTGTTTAATCCATATTTTATTTGCTAAGTATCCATGTGTGAGGAAACTCACCCCGGACTGCATTTCATTTAGTCTAGTACCTTGGTATCAAGGAATCAAGCTTCTGGAATATGATGATTCACTTAAGAATATCCCAGACATGAGTTTGCATATAAGGTAGATATTATAAGAAAGCAAACATAGGAAATGATATAAGCTTATATCATTTTTAAAGCACAGACACTATACAATTGATTTTACAGATAATCATAACATAATTATCTGGGTTCTATGAATCATATTTCATGGAGAATCCAGCAAGCTATCAAAGAATAAAAACCATACTATTACCTATATGAATAAGATTTTCATTACTTAAATAATAAAATGAAATTAAGCTATGTGGGGATTGATTAAATTTAATCAATCACTGTAACCTCTTGTTTGCCATAACCTGATTAAACCAGAGGGGCACATGCATCTTCATATGTGTGTGCGTATTTTTGTGGTTGCACTGATATATCTATATTGGTAAAAAATTTGATCCTGGATAAAGTTTGTTTATTGGAAAAAAAATGACTCTGGAAAAATATATTTGTTAATAAATGATATATACATATATCATCTCAAAAAAAAATCCTTACAAAATGAAGGTAGAGAAGAGAGGGTCATTTCACTCCTCCTCAGGCCGAACCAATCCAAGGCCAAGATCTACACAAAATCCACCAAAAACCATCACAACCTATCACCTATTGCACTAGCCTAGCCTAGGTTGTCATCTCCTCCTTCTACCACCTTTGGTTGCCACCACCTCCACCACCACCACCTCTGACCTGACCTCCAACATCTGCCACATCACCCACCACCACCTGCACCACTGGTTGGGCCCATACAGCCCATGGCCGAACCAAAGTATAGGATAGATGTGATGTTATTCGCCTTGTAGTGTTGCTATGTTGCACCTAGACTTCACCACATCAAAACCCATGTGTAGGCCGACCCTTGCACACCCAAACCTGACCCAATTCCTTGTATTAGCTGAGCTTAATCACTGCATAACTGAGGTACCTAAGGTAGAGAGCAAGTGCAAGTCAATTGTTGTTGTTTTGGGTATAGATTTCTTATGTTATTTGACGATAAATTTGTGTTGTAACTTATGTATTATTGTATTGTTTTGTGTAAATGTTTGAACAAGTCAAATTGCTTTGGCTCTCCCCTCCCAAATCATATTCGTGCTCTCGTGACTTCGAAGATTCTGTGTTGTGTGTTTTGGTCGTCATCTCCAGCTTAAACAAGTGAGTAATTCTCACCAGACAATGTGTACTTATATAATTAGTAAACTGACACCATTTGAATCTGTAAAATTATATCATCCTGTTATAACTGTTATATTATGATCATATGATGCTCACCCCTATTATTACTCATGTTATATCATCATTTACTGTTATATAATGCTATTCTGTTATTTTATCAGTTTGTCACACTGCAAGTTCCCTGTTAGTATAGAAATCACTATGGGTTGAAATGATACATACCCGAACGGACTTTAGAATAGGGAAAAATCGTTATGGGCTGAAATGATAGGCTTGAACGGTTTTTATTTATTTTATTTAACTTGGGATTGCGGGTTTGAAATGATAGAACCCGGTTTTTCTTTGTAAACTGTGGATTGAAATGATACATATCCGTATCACTTGACCTAGGCTAGAAAATTGTATATAGACCCGTGGTTTATATATTTTTCTAAATTTTTTAAAATATTTTAAAAATGTAAATATTATGATATTTTGATTTAAACTTTATTAAAATGATTTCTATAAAATATTTGTGATTTTCTACAAATTAAATAAGTGAATTAAGTAAATGGTGAAGTAGAATTTGAAATTTAAGTTAATTTTGGAATTTATGATTTTGTTTATAAATGGAATTTATGTAAAGTAAGAATATATGAAAAATTTGATTTAAAAATGAATTTAATGATTTTATTAAGAAATAATGATTTTATAAAGTGTTAATGATTTTGTATAACTTAAAATATGAAATAAATGAATATTTAAGCTGAATTTGGAAATAAAACTTAAATTGAATTTTTGTGGAATTTGTTTAAAAGTGAAATATTAATTAAGTAAAATAAATGGAAATAAGTTATATTTTGGAAACTTAAACTTAGTTGTTAAGTTAAGAATTTAATTAAAGAAATGAAAATTTAATTGTTATTTAATTTGATCTTTGTATGGAAATTTGACTTTATAAAATCATAGAAATAAACGTATTTAAATGATTGTTTTTAAAATGTGAAAATATGTGATTTTATAAGTTAAAATGATTTAAATTAAAAGTTAATTATGTGTGAAATTGTAAATAAAACTCTGAATTTGATTTGACAGCATTCTTGAAATGTAATGTAAAAGATATTACAGCATTTTTAAAATGCTGTAGTAGTTTTAAATGAACTACAAGGCTAATTTGAACTAAAGGTATTATAGCACTTTGTAAGTGCTATAGTTGTTTAATTTAACTAAAGTTTACTTGAAATTAAAAAAAACCTATTACAGCACTTAAGTGTTGTCTTTTGTAAATGAACTGTTTTTAAAACATAACATTTCGTAGCATTTTCTAAGTGCTGCGAAAGTTGAATTTTCTTTGTTTAATAAATTCAAATGAATAAATGATCTTTGAAAAAGATTAAATTTTGGGAATTAAATATTTAATTATTAAATATAATGAATTGACTTTAAATGATTTAAATGGAATAGTTGATTTGGGAAATACAGCTATTTTGAAATGTGATTAAATGGTATTTAAATTTAAATTAAATAGATGATATTTTGAAATGATATTTTGATATTTTGAAATGAATTTGAAATGATATTAAATCTTGGAATAAATAATTGAAGTTTATATTAGTATGAAAAATATTTAGTTTACTTGTAATTTGAATCTATTTAAAAGATATTGGACTTATGAAATATAGGATAATAAAGCTTTGGAATTTATTTTATATTTTGAATAGTTATTTTGTCGATTAAATCTATATTTGAAATTTATAAGATTTGAAATGGTCTAGGGAAATTTAATTGAAACAAATGATTGAATTGAATTGAATCTTTGGAAATTTTAATACTTGATTTGAAAGTACAATAATTACACTTTCAAATGGTTTAAATGATATTTTGATTGAAATATAAACTATTTAAAGGGTGACTTGAAATGATAATAAATGAATTATATCTTTAAATTTAAAAGGTATTTAAAGTTGAATATTTAGATTTGAACTCAAATGATATTTTGGTATATTAAAATGATTTGAAATGAAGTTTGAAAGGATATGATATTTTGATATATTAAAATGATTTGAAATGAAGTTTTGGAAAGATATGATATTTTGATATATTAAAATGATTTGAAATGAAGTTTTGAAATGATATGATATTATAAATATATTGAAATGGTTTGGAATTATTTAATCTTTATTTTGATAAAGATTTGGATTTGAAATGATATTTGATTTGAAATATAAACTGTTTTTAAATTTATAACCACGTGTTATAATAACGATTGGTTGTTAAAGAGGCCGGGATCAGATATGGACATACTCTCTGTCGATACCTAAAATCACTTTGACAACTGTGTACGCGGTGGAGTTTCCAGAATGAAGTAGGATGGTGGCGACGATCCTACGGTATATACGTGGACCCAACTCCTGTGAGTTGGCATAAGGTGGCTAAAACATGAGCGATTGACGGGCCAAGGAGGTAGCACCTCTTATCGGAAACACTTCTTCGATACCATTCTATTACTGGTGATTGATTTGGTGCACACTCTTGATTTGGGAGTGTTGTTCGAGGTGGGCGGTAGTGGCTGCTATGCGTCACCACCAGTCCGGATGCGTAATTGGTATATCTACCCTGGCATTGCCTTGTGTGCCGTGTCACCTACCATATCGAGCCCACTACGATTTTGGTTTAAAGATCCGACCGCGTTAAGGTTCACCATCCCCTTATCGCTATTTTCTATATGATTATACTTTACTAATTAGACACTACTGTATATAGCGTATATTACTTCATAGTAAATAGTTTAACGGATTCTTAAAGAATGGGCGATCCCAAGCATTCTTTAAGTTACTTGTACCTTTATTACAGTTCACTTGAGTTGGTTTACATTATATAAGTATATGTTGTCCTGACTCGAGTGTTTTGTGTTTTTCTTTACGCTCGGGTCAGCCTGAGTTATTCACAGATTTGGATTTCCACTCTCTTGGAGATTTGAATCGCTGGAGATTATCTGCTTGTCATGTCCTATCTATTTCAATTCCATTGTTCTACTCAGCTTGTACTTGGTTATTATATTGAGACTTTTGTTGTATTCTATTTCTTCTGTTATATCTTATGTCACTCTGATATAGTTATATAGTAGCTTCATGAACTACTATTTCTTTTACTTCCGTTGCATTATTTTACTCTGTGTCTGTGATATGTGATTATTTATTTACTGTATATTCTGAGTTTTGCCAAATATAAATTAACAATTCGGTATTTTTAGCAATTCAAGTCCGACATGTACGGATGCGAATGGTTGAAAATATCAAGTCGTTACAGTTGGTATCAGAGCTTTGGCTTTGAGGCAAAACTCAGCATATGGAGTAGATTTATTTACAGAATCACTTTCGTTCTGGTTTGAATCTTTTCCTCTTGATTCGAATTTCCTTTGAATTTTTGGAACGTTCCCTGCG
This sequence comes from Allium fistulosum, assembly GCA_030737815.1. Taxonomy (NCBI): domain Eukaryota; kingdom Viridiplantae; phylum Streptophyta; class Magnoliopsida; order Asparagales; family Amaryllidaceae; genus Allium; species Allium fistulosum. The sequence continues at coordinate 220,769,711 of CM060902.1, forward strand.
GTTCCAAAATTCATTCTTGTCCCTCACTATTCATTTTCTTTTGATTCTGGAGTATCACATAACTCCACTTCGAATGAGCTTTATAGTGAATTGGCGGTCTTGCCAATATTCTAATGACTTGTAAAAGTGGAAAACTCCTTTACAAGTTTGCATCGATTCACCAGAGATTTATATCTATCCTTGGTTTAGATGCTAATATCTTTTGTTATTCCAAACTCTATCTCTTGAGATCAGATGTAGATTTACCCCAGAAAATCCACATTTGATCTTATTCATTAAGTCACGGTTGACCCGGTTAAGGTTGCCCGCAATTTATCTAAGCTTATCCATCTTCATATTTTGTTAATTAATCATCTTGTCTTTGTTTCCAAAATATCTACAAACATTTTTAATTGTACTTGTAAATCTATGTTTGTTTTATATATTGTGTTGTTTGAGTTGTTGATGTGGATTTGGGCTTCCGATCGATTCGTCTGATCAACGCTATCGATAGGATTTCTAAAACACTTTGACAGAACAAACTGACACAATATTATTTTAAAATTTGGTTAATGAAATAAATTTTGATATAAGTAAATATTATGGAACTTAATAAATTGATTATTTGAAATGATAATACTTGATTTATCATTCTATAAATGAAATTATAAATAGTTGTTTATAAATTTGATTTGGGAACTGAAATGAATTTAAATCAAGAATTTGAGAATTTAATTTCTTATGGTTTCAAACCTTGTGTTTAAAGTTTTAAAAGGACATGTTATTTAAAGTATTTTGAATAGAAATTTGTTTCCAAAGAATTTTTAAAGTTTTAAAATTTTAGTGCTCTTCTCTTTGTCGCTGGAAAATAATTTCGGTGATGACCGCGGCATCATCGACGTTCATTTTCGAGTTTCGAAGTGAAGAAATCGTTCTGTAGTCTTGCTACAGCTTTGTTTTGGAAAAAAATTTAATTGATTTGAATTTCTAAAATATGATTTGATTTATTATATATATAGATATATGACTTAAATTTGATTTGACAAATTATGTACATACATTTATTTATCTCTAAATGGTTTGAAAGGAATCGGAAATTTTATTCTTAAATTCTATCTTAAATAATAACTTCCAATATAAAAAGAAAATCAAAATTTTGAATAAATATTCAAGCTTGAAATGATTGAATTAGAATGTTTATATTGTAAATTAATTTTAGAAAGTTTTATTTGTATAATTCTCAATTGCATTCCAATATAACTTACCTTAATTTTAGAAGTTAACAATGTAATTGGATAATATACAATATAAAAGATTTTATAAATAAAATTTGAGTGGTTATAATAAATATTATACACTTAAATTTTAGTTATAAAAAGATTAACAGAGGTAAATAGACTAAAAGGTTAATTGAATAATTTACAATATAAATGATGTTAAGGGAATTAGGAATAAATTGAAACAATTATAATAAGTGTAAGTATAATTAACATAGGTGATAAAATATATTGAGAGGGATAAATTTAATTTTAATTAGGAATAAAGAAGAATTAAATTTATTAAGTACATTATGAGTATAATAAATGATTGTGCAAATCCATGATTTTTTTTAAAATTGTTAGTTTAAGAAAATTGGATGATAAGATAATGAAATTAGAGATAGTTAAGGTTTATTTAACTTGTGTAAAATTAATTATCAATTTAAGCTGAAACCATGGAAATTTCAAACCTATTATCTTATTTTGTTTTTCAAACTTATTATCTTATTTTGTTTTCAAACTGTCTGTTAGTGTCCTTATTATCCTTATCTTGATACAGACTGGTATAGGCATCTTTCTATAATCTTTCTGTTTAGAAATCTTTCTATAATCTTTGATAATGTTTGGTACTTATTTTAATCTGAGCATTGCTTGCCATCCACCTTGTTAAACTTACCTATAACAATAGTTGTCAGGTATAATCTCAATCTCCTTGTCATCCTGTCTTAATCTTATTTCACTCTATTTTTTTCTGTGCTTTCCCGTACTTCATTCCTTTTCGGGGACGAAAAGTTTTGAGTGGGGGAGAGTGTAACAACCCTAGATTTTGCATATATTTTAATTTTGACTTTATTTTTTTATTTTAAATTATTTTAAACTTGTTCTATTTCAAACATTTCATTTTAAATATAAATGTTGATTATTAAGTGATTTATAGTTCAAACTAGTATAAATTGGATATTTCACTGAAAAGTGAATTTCTATTCAAACTGGTCAAACTTTGACTTTTGAACTTTAAATTTAAATATTTCAAATTCTTAAATTTTATCTTTTATTATGAAAATAGATTTAATTCCATGAATACTGCTTTTCGTTTCGTTGAAAACGGACTTATATTGTAGAAGTTATGTAATTTTCAATTTTGTGTATAAACTGTTTATGTTGCAATATTATTTATTTTAAATCATATAAATTATATTTTTATTGTCATATTTTGTTTTAATATGTGTTAGTAGGTTATTTTATGTCTTTTAATATTTTTAAAATGATAATATAATTTTTCTAAAGTATACTTGAATTTATTTCAATTTATAAAGCCTAGTTTCCATTTTTATGCTATTTTCTTCATTAAATTATATTTAATTAAAATATATATATTTATTTTTGTGAATTCATTTTTATTTTGTGTTCTTATCTTTATTTATAAATATTTTTCAAATACATAAAGATTTTCTAAAGTTCATTTGAATTTGTTTCAAATTTATAAAGCCTAGTTATGTATATATTGCCATTTTCTTTATTTATTTGATTTTTATTTAAATTTATTTATTTTCTTTTCTTATTTATTTTATTTTCTGAGTTTATTTATCTTTATTTCAGCCTTGTTATGTATTTATAAAATTAAAATGAATTTGTGGAAATTTGAAAAGACTTGAAACTCTTTATCTCCTTTTGACTTTTCCTCTTCCGCCTTTTCATTTTCCAACCTACATCTCATTAAAAAAAATTTGGCCGTACAATACTTTTCTCATTTCAGCTGACTTCCTCACTTTTTTCACGTATTCTAACCTTCTCAAACCCACAAAAAAAATCACGGCCATGGCTTCAAGAGATTGGGTAAAATTCTTCCTTTTTCTTGTTTTCTATGTTTTCTACCTTTGTTTTGCATATGCTCTCTACCTCATAGCTTGGCTCCTCCTCAACCAGATCTGACCCGACCACCACCACCCCCTTCCTCTGACCATCACCCATCCTAGCAACCCTCCTCCTCAGGCCGAACCAATCCAAGGCCAAGATCTACACAAAATCCACCAAAAACCATCACAACCTATCACCTATTGCACTAGCCTAGCCTAGGTTGTCATCTCCTCCTTCTACCACCTTTGGTTGCCACCACCTCCACCACCACCACCTCTGACCTGACCTCCAACATCTTCCACATCACCCACCACCACCTGCACCACTGGTTGGGCCCATACAGCCCATGGCCGAACCAAAGTATAGCATAGATGTGATGCTATTCGCCTTGTAGTGTTGCTATGTTGCACCTAGACTTCACCACATCAAAACCCATGTGTAGGCCGACCCTTGCACACCCAAACCTGACCCAATTCCTTGTATTAGCTGAGCTTAATCACTACATAACTGAGGTACCTAAGGTAGAGAGCAAGTGCAAGTCAATTGTTGTTGTTTTGGGTATAGATTTCTTATGTTATTTGACAATAAATTTGTGTTGTAACTTATGTATTATTGTATTGTTTTGTGTAAATGTTTGAACAAGTCAAATTGCTTTGGCTCTCCACTCCCAAATCATATTCGTGCTCTCGTGCCTTCGAAGATTCTGTGTTGTGTGTTTTGGTCGTCATCTCCAGCTTAAACAAGTGAGTAATTCTCACCAGACAATGTGTACTTATATAATTAGTAAACTGACACCATTTGAATCTGTAAAATTATATCATCCTGTTATAACTGTTATATTATGATCATATGATGCTCACCCCTATTATTACTCATGTTATATCATCATTTACTGTTATATAATGCTATTCTGTTATTTTATCAGTTTGTCACACTGCAAGTTCCCTGTTAGTATAGAAATCACTATGGATTGAAATGATACATACCCGAACGGACTTTAGAATAGGGAAAAATCATTATGGGCTGAAATGATAGGCTTGAACGGTTTTTATTTATTTTATTTAACTTGGGATTGCGGTTTTGAAATGATAGAACCCGGTTTTTCTTTGTAAACCGCGGATTGAAATGATACATATCCGTATCACTTGACCTAGGCTAGAAAATTGTATATAGACCCGTGGTTTATATATTTTTCTAAAATTTTTAAAATATTTTAAAAATGTAAATATTATGATATTTTGATTTAAACTTTATTAAAATGATTTCTATAAAATATTTGTGATTTTCTACAAATTAAATAAGTGAATTAAGTAAATGGTGAAGTAGAATTTGAAATATAAGTTAATTTTGGAATTTATGATTTTGTTTATAAATGGAATTTATGTAAAGTAAGAATATATGACAAATTTAATTTAAAAATGAATTTAATGATTTTATTAAGAAATAATGATTTTATAAAGTGTTAATGATTTTGTATAACTTAAAATATGAAATAAATGAATATTTAAGCTGAATTTGGAAATATAACTTAGATTGAATTTTTGTGGAATTTGTTTAAAAGTGAAATATTAATTAAGTAAAATAAATGGAAATAAGTTATATTTTGGAAACTTAAACTTAGTTGTTAAGTTAAGAATTTAATTAAAGAAATGAAAATTTAATTGTTATTTAATTTGATCTTTGTATGGAAATTTGACTTTATAAAATCATAGAAATAAACGTATTTAAATGATTGTTTTTAAAATGTGAAAATATATGATTTTATAAGTTAAAATGATTTATATTAAAAGTTAATTATGTGTGAAATTGTAAATAAAACTCTAAATTTGATTTGACAGCATTCTTGAAATGTAATGTAAAAGATATTACAACATTTTTAAAATGCTGTAGTAGTTTTAAATGAACTAAAAGGCTAAATTGAACTAAAGGTATTATAGCACTTTGTAAGTGCTATAGTTGTTTAATTTAACTAAAGTTTACTTGAAATTAAAAGAAACCTATTACAGCACTTAAGTGTTGTCTTTTGTTAATGAACTGTTTTTAAAACATAACATTTCGTAGCATTTTCTAAGTGCTGCGAAAGTTGAATTTTCTTTGTTTAATAAATTCAAATGAATAATGATCTTTGAAAAAGATTAAATTTTGGGAATTAAATATTTAATTATTAAATATAATGAATTGACTTTAAATGATTTAAATGGAATAGTTGATTTGGGAAATACAGCTATTTTGAAATGTGATTAAATGGTATTTAAATTTAAATTAAATAGATGATATTTTGAAATGAATTTGAAATGATATTAAATCTTGGAATAAATAATTGAAGTTTATATTAGTATGAAAAATATTTGGTTTACTTGTAATTTGATACTATTTAAAAGATATTGGACTTATGAAATATAGGATAATAAAGCTTTGGAATTTATTTTATAATTTGAATAGCTATTTTGTGGATTAAATCTATATTTTAAATTTATAAGATTTGAAATGGTCTAGGGAAATTTAATTGAAATAAATGATTGAATTGAATTGAAACTTTAGAAATTTTAATACTTGATTTGAAAGTACAATAATTACACTTTTAAATGGTTTAAATGAATTATTTGATTGAAATATAAACTATTTAAAGGGTGACTTGAAATGATAATAAATGAATTATATCTTTAAATTTAAAAGGTATTTAAAGTTGAATATTTAGATTTGAACTCAAATGATATTTTGGTATATTAAAATGATTTGAAATGAAGTTTGAAAGGATATGATATTTGGATATATTAAAATGATTTGAAATGAAGTTTTGGAAAGATATGATATTTTGATATATTAAAATGATTTGAAATAAAGTTTTGAAATGATATGATATTTTAAATATATTGAAATGGTTTGGAATTATTTAATCTTTATTTTGATAAAGATTTGGATTTGAAATGATATTTGATTTGAAATATAAACTGTTTTTAAATTTATAACCACGGGTTATAATAACGATTGGTTGTTAAAGAGACCGGGATCGGATATGGACATACTCTCTGTCGATACCTAAAACCACTTTGACAACTGTGTACGCGGTGGAGTTTCCAGAATGAAGTAGGATGGTGGCGATGATCCTAAGGTATATACGTGGACCCAACTCGCGTGAGTTGGCATAAGTGGCTAAAACATGAACGATTGACGGGCTAAGGAGGTAGCACCTCTTATCGGACACACTTCTTCGATACCATTCTATTACTTGTGATTGATTTGGTGCGCACCCTTGATTTGGGAGTGTTGTTCGAGGTGGGCGGTAGTGGCTGCTATGCGTCACCACTAGTCCGGATGCGTAATTGGTATATCTACCCTGGCATTGCCTTGTGTGTCGTGTCACCTACCATATTGAGCCCACTACGATTTTGGTTTAAAGATCCGACCGCGTTAAGGTTCACCACCCCTTAACGCTATTTTCTATATGATTATACTTTACTAATTAGACACTACTGTATATAGCGTATATTACTACATAGTAAATAGTTTAACGGATCCTTAAAGAACGGGCGATCCCAAGCATTCTTTAAGTTACTTGTACCTTTATTACAGTTCACTTGAGTTGGTTTACATTATATAAGTATATGTTGTCCTGACTCAAGTGTTTTGTGTTTTGCTTTACGCTCGGGTCAGCCTGAGTTATTCACAGATTTGGATTTCCACTCTCTTGGAGATTTGAATCGCTGGAGATTATCTACTTGTCATGTCCTATCTATTTCAATTCCGTTGTTCTACTCAGCTTGTACTTGGTTATTATATTGAGACTTTTGTTGTATTCTATTTCTTCTGTTATATCTTATGTCACTCTGATATAGTTATATAGTAGCTTCATGAACTACTATTTCTTTTACTTCCGCTGCATTATTTTACTCTGTGTCTGTGATATGTGATTATTTATTTACTGTATATTCTAAGTTTTGCCAAATATAAATTAACAATTCGGTATTTTTAGCAATTCAAGTCCGACATGTGCGGATGCGAATGGTTGAAAATATCGGATCGTTACATTGTGTCCAAAGTCAATATTTTTATATTTATTTCTAACCCATTTATTTAAGATTTAAATTCAATTTCAATGTATATATATATATATATAAATTCAAATCTACTCATATATGCCCATATACATATATATTCACATATATACATATATATACAATATTTAAATTTTTAAATGATTTAACATAGAATTTATTTGAACTCGGGGAAACTCGCATCAATTTATCGATTAATTTCACAATTTTTATTCAAAAACTAAATTAATTATCAATTTAAATATATATAAAATCCGGGGTCGTTACATTTCTACTAAATAGTGTTTCACTTCTAATGCTTCAACTCATACAACTATAGCTGTTCAATGGACGCCATGCCTCGATTTAACTATAATAAAAGTGGAGTGTCTATATTGAAGTTTGAAGGTATTCCTAAGTCCGGGGAAATGTGTAACATCATCACTTGGATATTCTCTATTTGACCTTAGTTATATTAACTAACAAAAAACTCTCAAGTGCATCATTCCATAGTTATCCAATAACTATTGGTACGTAACCCTTTGGTTTCCCCAACAGCCATGAGTAATACACTGCCCAACATTTAGAAAGTGTTACGTACTCTAGTCTTAATGAATGTATCGATATCTTCTCTCGAAAAATCTTGATTGGAAATATTTAAAATAAAATGTCATTTTAACGTAATAAATTTCTCATGATTACAACATATTGTAACTACTATCACATAACACATAGATAAGGATTTTCAATTTAATATGCTTTAAATTAATTACCTAATTAATTATATCATAATATAACAAGTATATAATAGAAAGAAAACGCCTTTTATTTTGAACAAGATTAGTTAGTGAGTTAGATATATGTAACAAATTCATAATTGCCCCTAGAGCATACCCTTAACTCTATCATAACCTATGTGCTTACTCTTAAGTATGCCTTCATATTACAAGAAATTAACCTAACTTCACTCATTATTAACCGTACTTTGTCCAATAAAGTGCGATTACTTTTATCGATGCATCATTATGTATTATCGGGAGGCATGACTTTTAAATTGAATCTTATTCATTTTAGTTACATTTGGAACTCCATTCAATACACTCTCTTATTCGATCAAATCATTTTATTTTCTTTTGCACCTTACGTTATTTATTCCATTTTATATTCTACAAACTTATTAGTCACACTATATGTGTATCAAATACAAATGTTCATGTTTCTGATAATTCGTTAGTGAATTTAATGAAGTATGTGGAACTTTTTTAATATCATTAAACCTACGATTGCATGCATCTGTATGTGTCATTCTTAAGAGTTCACCAACTCCTATTCCAGTCCCAGTGAATGGGTGCATTGCTCTTAATCATTTGAGATACGATTCATCGGTACCATATGATTCATAATCATACAATTAAAGAATTATTTCTCCAAATTGTGTCTTTGTCTATAGTTCCAAAATAATTGTAAAAATTTGGATACTTCTATATTTTCCCATGCATCATTATGTTATGAAAACAAACACTATTATTATAATTTTGTGTTATAACGAATATTTACAATATTCATACTTAAATAAAACTATGACTATTTTCAATCAAAAATGAAAATAATTATTATTTTACAAATAATATTTGGTATGTTTATGAGAATAACTTTCGTAACTAGATGCATCCAATAAGAATTGTTATATGGTATGCTCTCGTTATTTCCACCATTACTATAATAGCGCATGAAATATGAAGCTCCATTCAACAATTAATTACAGGATTATATTTCATTTACTGTAACTAGGTTACACCTGTGAGCTTTAGATCAATTATCCTGAATTTAAAGAAATAGCTTTTATTCTATATGAAAATACATTTAGAACAGAAATTACATTTGTCATTCCATATTAAGTATCTTTTAGTATTTATACAATTCTCGTTTCCAATGTCTCTTCATGAAGTAGAGATGATCATTCGCTCTTTTCATTTCAATTGTGCCTATTTAACATCTACTTGGACATTCACTTTCCATTCCAAATAGTCGACCCATTAAAAAGGAAACGTGTATTTTAAGACCATGAAGATCTCTTTACGAAAATGAAGGTCATCCTTAACATTTAAGGATATATAATAAGTTGCACTTCACGTAAACTTATCAAGCTGACAGTTCATTGATCAAGGTACATCTTGTAGCTATTGGTCTAGTGCTACAATTAACACAACCAAACCCTTTAGAAACTGTTTAATTAGGCACTTTCATGGGTCAACATTGATAGAGTTAGGGGTATGCCTAGGGGCCATCATGTAATTTGTTACATATATCTAACTCGATAACCAACCTTGTTTAAAATAAAAGGTGTCTTTCTTTCTATTATATACTTGTTATATTGTGATATAATTAATTAAGAAATTAATTTAAAGTATATCCAACAGAAAATCCTTAAATAATATGTTATGTGATAGTAATTACGATGTGTTGTAACATGAAAATTTTATCACATTTAAAATTACATATTATTTTAAATATTTCTAGTTAAGATGTTTCAAGATGGGATATCGATATATCCATTGAGACTAGAGTGTGTAACACTCTCCCAATGTTGGGCAATGTATTACTCATGGATGCTTGCGGCACCAAGGGGTTACGTATTGATAGTTATTTGATAACCATGGCATGCCTCACTCAAGAGTTCTTTGTTAGTTAATATAACTAAGGTCAAACAGAGAATCTCGAAGTGATGATGTTACATAGTTCCCTCGACTTGAGAATACTATAGAATTTCAATGTGGGCACTCCACTTTGATTATAGTTAAATTATGGAATGATATCCATCAAACGCCTATAGTTGGATCTGAGTTGAAGTATTAAAAGTGAAACACAATTCAATAGATAATTCATCTCCATAGTTATATGAGTTTAGTGTCATGGTTAACTATAGTCAACTCAAAGTCAAACTCCCTGGCCAAAGTAATAAGATTAAAAATAATTATTGTTTGAACCAAAATGGCACAAACATCCACAAGTTTAAGTAGATAATAAAAATTGAAGAATTAAATGAAAAATGTGTAAGAAAGGGCCTACAACAATTTATAGTGGTTTGGCAAATCAAGGCATACGTCCACTTTTTTCATTTTATTGCTTATATTCTAATTTGAGGGAAGAAGTTCTTATAGGTCGGTGCAACTCCGACAGTGTTTACAAGATAAGAATATGAAGTGCAAGAGTCAAAAGATCATAAAAATAAAACCTACCATCCTATTTATAGAGGTAGAGAGCCTAAAATCTCATGCAAAAGATCTCCACCTGATATTCCTTGCATTAGGTTGTTTCTCCTCAAATGTAGGATGCCACATCATCAATAACTATTGGTTGGTACGACTCTAAGGACTTGGGTCAGTACCGACCCTTAAGATGGCTAATCTAGTCATCTTGAACTCTTCGCTTCGGCTCGTCTTGTGGTTAGCTTTGTGATTCCATAGTTGTTTGCACCAATAATAGCTTGTTTCGAAGTCCAAATGACGGAGTCATGGAAGAACAGAGTTGCTGATTCAAGGGTTCATGGAGATCGATGGAGAGTCGCACTGCAACAATCAAACACTTGGAATAGGCTTCTAGTATTAACTAGAATGTGTAGGCAAAAGATAGGTGAATATGGATGTCAAAACACCAATCGATATCGACCCATGGAGTGGGGTCGGTACCAACCCACCACTTAGGTGGGTTTCGGTTTGAGTTAGCTTTGATTTGATCTCATGGCTCCATTTGTGTTTGGCTTCTGGACTCGTGGGCTATCTCTTTGGGCTTCCTACCTTGGTAACTCTAAGTTCGACTCGTCCAATCTATCCGAATATTCGCCTGGTCAAAAGACTAGATAACACTTCCCCCAAAGTACATCTCATTTCAAACGTGATATGCTTTGAATCGAGATAAGTCAGGGCTGCTGCAAAGGACTCCACTCGATGTTTCGAATGGTCTTTATCCTTCCTATGGATCGTTTCCGCGAATAGTTATTTCCATAGCAAATCGTTGCAGCGCTCAATCAGCATCTGGTATTATAAAACCAGAGCGTGCGCTCATGACCTGTCATTCTGTACTTGATAATTTTAAGTTGATTCCTTCCATGGATTATTTAGATTTGAGCTTGATTCCTATTGACTATAGTCATTCAGGGTTTCAGATATGTACACACACATATGCACATGTGCATGTTCTTGAGTTGGGAGATTTGCATAGACCTTGTCCATCACATGCATATACGTTTACACATATCTACATATATATGTATATTGTATATATATTAATAAAAAAACTTAAGACTTGATACTGACCTAGGCTCTTGGGTCGGTATCGACCCTAAACTTGGGAAATTTTCCTAGTCCAACGGCTAAAAATGCGGGCTTGTGGGGTTATAAAACCAATCCTCTTCATTTAACATCCTCACTTATTCTACGTTCACAGATCCAATCTCAAGACCGCCATTAAAATATCCTTACCTTCGATCCAACGACTCCTCTTACTAGCATTTATCACTCCTGACCTCGATGCTGCTAGCCTCACCACTCAAAACCTTGCCTAAGCATGACTCCATCGCGCCTTAACTTAACCGGCCCAAGCCTTAGATCTAAGGCTCGACTCCTTCAATCGAGCTTGTTCCCTTTGATTTCCATACTCCTAGGTAAGTGATGACCTAAAATCGTGTACAAGTGGGATTGGACATGGACGTGGATGGACACATGTTGATGGCTCTGGTTGGGATGGAGAAGGAAGTTGAAAATTCCTTAAGTTGTTGGGTTAGTGCAACTCCAACACTTAGGTTATTTTCACTAAATCCAAGTTCACATGTATACTTTGCCTTGTGGATTTGTGTCGAATCCTCTCTTTATCTCGGCGCATTTCCAAAGCATGGCTGATAATGTGAAGCTCATCGGGGCAGTCAGCAATGACGGTCACTTTAAGTGATATCCAGAACTTTTCAAATGAACTACTAAATAATATCAGAAATATGAACTGCACGACGCTGCACTAAGATGCACTTTAGCATGGGGAATGCAGCTTGTAATTCATCTAATATTGATTGTCTATCAAGATTTTTTTTATAGAAATGGACCAGAGATTCTCCAAACACCATGCTACTCAAGCCATATGTGCATCCACTTCAAATATGTCGAATTCGATGACGAGTCATGTTCGACTACAACTCCGCTTGCACAATATACTTAAGTAGAGCATGCATAGCAATAAGAGAACACTCAGGCTAAACTACAGGTTCCTGAAAACCTAGTAGAGCCAGTAAATGGGCTAGAAGTAGATCCCGCACCAAACATCCTCGAGGATGCTGTAAATTTAGATGATCCCGGTGATTCTGTTGCTTCCAAAATTGACGAAGGTTCACTTTGAAGAATATGCAATAAGCATGGAATCCAATTCAATGATGTCCTAATCCCATCTTGCAAGTAAAGAGCTCATTCCTGAGAGGGTTATATTAATTACAATAGATATATGTGCTTGGTGGGCTGTGTCCTAGTGTTCAATCGGTTTGTCTGTCGAGTTATGAATTTCATAAGGCTTGCTCCAATGTAGTTGCATCCAAACAACTAATGCTTTCCTCCTCAGCACATACATAGTTTTCTTCGAACATTTGAAAAGAGAACCCAGTGATAAGGAGATTAGATATATATATATGCTGCTTCAAGAGCCGAAAGGAAAGTCCGTCCTTAACCTACCTCGAATCGATCAAGGGTTGTAGAGTAGTCACCGGCACATGGAACAAATTGAGCTATTTCAAAATCGAGTGGTTCTATGTCCGTTGCCCACTTGGATTCACACGAAGATGGCTATCCGGACCTTTGTTCCATTTCATATGCATTGTAAGAATTTGCCTTATAATTTGTAGGCTTAACCTATCTTCCTTTGTTATCCAAATGTTTCGGCGAGACCCAAAACCAGGGCACTTTTAGACGCCGTCAATGCTCTCAAGGTCATTCCAGCATAAGATCGAGATATCGAAACCCTTCTATCAAAGGAGAATCTTCTTGCCCATATTTTGTTGGAAGCAGGCCGCATTACTGGTATAGTCCAAGTGGTTACCAGTGATGACAATGACGATGATGATCATAACATCTTGCCTGGAGGAAGCAATATTGATCCAGATGTGCCCCCAGTCCTAAGTCTAGAGGTTGAGGCTGAAGAAAATGTACAAGAGCACGTCGAAGAAGGTGAGATAGTGGGTGAGAGCGATGGAGCTATCCATGATGATACTAGTGTGGGCTATGAGTCTCAGACTGAACAGCCCATCGACGATCAACAGCCCGTCCCGAAGAAAAGGCTGGTATTGAATATTTCCAAGATGTAGATTCCTACGTAGCCTCTAGCTATCACAACTATGGAAAAGACTCCTTGTATTCCATCAACATGCACATTTGTTGGCTTAGGGCCAATTCCTACTGAGCTTGGCTCTTTCGATGTTGGTAACATTAGTCATGACGGCATCGATTCCCTATTCGCTTTGATAATTAAGGACACCATCCCTACTAGTGTGGGAGAGATCACTCCTATGAGCAAACCTCATGTACACGGTTCGTTAGGAAGACACTAGGACACTCAAGCACATATGCACTTCACGTCACTACATGGCACTTGACTTACGTCCTTACCCTTGAATTTTACTTGCTCTCATTTCTTTTGCAGGATCCATGGAGAAAAGGAAGAATTCCATATATTAATCTCTTAAGGAGATGCATCTTAATCATATAGGCATCATCCAGGCTCATACCATCATGGCAGTGGTCAAAATTCTGATTCTGGCTACCGATCTAACCAAGATAGGAGTAGCTATGACAAAGATCATCCAACATGCGATTTTACATCTAAACTCGCTCCAGATCATGGTCTCCTCCTCCGAGAGGCCCGGAAAGGCTTCTTGATTGGTGTGATGACTTGCCACCAATTGGCACTTCTTGAACACTCCCTCTAGCTACCAATCCCATACAGCATCTAGCACCAACACCTTCTAGTCGATCTTCAGATCGCACGCACCACATGAGTGTTCTGAGACTTCACATCACAGACTCGAAGGAAACTACTAAAGCTCTAATCGTCAATACAAAGCAAGAATGTGCCGCCAATGGTCAAATGGTCGAACTAAAAGAACAATTTTTGAATATTTACTTTGATGGGCTCATGTTCGTACCGAACATGAGGAGAATCCTGCCTGATATCCAAGAAGGACCATTGCTTATGTAACTAAAGTTCATAATCGGTGAAATGAACGGTCATGAGTGACCGAAAAGATATCCAAGGTATCAATGCCAAGGAAGCATGGAATCGAGAATAAAAAACTCATGGGCTGATACAAAAGAATTATAGCCAATCTCGATGCCGAGTTCGAAAACTTGAGGAAATCTCAAGCCGATGCTAAAAAAAACCGAGGATGCCATCAAGGCACTCAAAGATGAGTGGACTGGGCATCGAGACGAGATGGAGAAAACATTCCATCAAAACTATGATTTAGTGTTGGAGAGAGATGTTGCGAACAGAAGCGTAGATGGACTAATAACCAAGCTCGAATGCAAACAAAAGAAAACGACGAGGCTCTTCAACAAGCTCAGGATTATTGTGATGAGCTTCTCACTACCCAAGATGAAAGAGTCAAGGCCATTAACATGCTAAAGATGATGATGCACTTGTCAAGGGAGAAGTCGGGAATGCTAAAGAGCTGGCGATGGAAGAGTTCGAGCCACTGCTTATCAAGTACAACGCCAACGTGCTCAAATTCCATAACTTGGAGTGGTTCAAAGATGATTACCCTGGATTCTTGACCCAGGCCTAGGAACCAGTCATTGCTGAGGAGAAAGAATATCTGAAGGGTGGGGAGGTGGACCTGGCCGGCCAGCTTGAGAAAGAGGTCCTGGTAGGGGACGAGCCCGAGGTGTTGAAAAAGGGCCAACTTATCCTACGTCCGGGGTTAGCCGCTACAATGCAGAAAGATATAGGTGAAGACTTCGGATCGTCGCCTCATGATGCTTCTATTGGGGACAAACCCAAGGCCAAAACTATTCCCGATCTACCTATCATTTCTGGCTACGATCCAAAGAATCCCGATATGCACAAGCCTACCATCCTTTCTCCCATCCCGATGGGAAATTCCATTGGCACTCCGACCCAAATAAAACCACAAATAGGAGAAGGTATCTCATTGAATTCCCCTATATTTCAGACGGTTGATGTGTCGTCGATTGACGTCATTAATTTATCTTTTTATATCTCTCAAGTTTCAAGTCAACCCTGAATCGTCCCGCTTCCCGATAAGGACTCTCAGCTGGGGCAATAAGGGTCTGCAATGAAATCAGTAATAGTTCCAACTTCAATAATGATCCCATTTAACCTGGTTGAAGGGACTCCCAGCCTTGATGAGAAAATGATTGATGCTTTGCTGGGTGAGGGAACCGACGTAACTCAGGGTGCTCAGATCGATGATGATGTTGTGATAACTAGAGTTTCCGAGTCCTTGTCGTGTCCCACCATGAGTGATCTTGAGCGGGAACATAGCCTTACCAAAGAGGTCGAGCTAGAAAAAATTGAGAAACAAATCCTTTTTGCCATGGAGATTAGGTAGGAGAAGTTAGAGGTCATCCCTCCTCCTTTATCCATTGCCCTGCCTAGCCAAACTATTTTTGCTCCAGCCCATATTCCTCTGCTTTGAAACGCTCAAAACATACCTATAAGGTCTTCGCAAAGTACTCCAACCTCCCTTCCTTCACTTGGGAGTGCTCAAAGAACGCCTACCGGATCATCACAAAGCACTCTGTCCAAAGAAAAAGGAAGTGGAGGAAGAGGAGGGAAAAGAAAAGGTGAAAGCTCAAGGGCAACATCTCTCCTGGCACTAATAAGGGGAAACATAAGTCAAAGAAGTAGTTGTCAGTCTGTTTTGTGTACATAGACTCTCTTCTAGTTTGCAATAATTATAGTCTATTTTGGTTTCTAGTTGGCTTCGTGCAGGTTTGGCCCTTACTTTTGCTCTTTTTATAGGTGTAAATAAACTTGTACTTATCTTTCCAAGTTCCATTTTGAATGTTAATAGCAAATACTTTTTGTTTCATTAAATCTTTTTGTGAATATGCCTAAGTTGATTTAGAAATTTCACTTTCCATTCAATGTGCTTGTCATCCATTCCTTTTAGTTATCTTTATCGGACTAAACCTTTAGTCCATTATGTAATTACCGGCTTTTCGTCATTCTTACGAACTTAAAGTAATCGTTGAAATGCCAAACTCTGGGCATTAGTTGAGGTTTTAGTAATTAAGACAGTGGTCCAGGTATCCTTTTCTAGGATAACGATATTTGACTGCACCGAACTTTGGGCGCTAGTCTAAATTAACTACTTAATAACGCAGTTCACACATCCTTATCCAGGATGTTTATTTCCAATCGATCCTAACTTCGGGCATCAATTCAAAGTTCATAGATCTTATCCCACCTTACACCGAGTATGGACCGTTCATTTTTCCTACTCCGGGAAAAATGTTAAGGATTGGACGTTCTTATCATGTCCATTTTGGTTTATACTCATGCCACCAATCCGAGAACAAGAGTTGAGCGAGTGAACAATCATATCACATTATTTTTTATTTATACTCATGCCCTCATGTCAAGGGCAAGATTTAGTGAATGATCGGTCGTGTCACATTCATTTTAGATATATACTCCTCCCCACATCAAGAGCAAGAGTTAGCTGATGGGCGGTTGGATCACATCCATTTAGTTTACACTCCTGCCCCCAATCCAAGGACAAGAGTTAGCCGACATTAATCTATGTATTCCGAGAAGAACTTCATGGGTCCGATCATGGACCATAGAATTTTGGTTGGAACCTATCTCCGGATATCTGCACACCTGCATTATTCACATGCAGATTCATTTGACTCGGTCAAATCACAACTCTTAAGTAATGGAAAGATAGAGTCACAGACTCGAAAAGCCGTTTTATTCCATAAAAGTTAGGAAATGGCAAACTTTGTCTTATTACATGGATCTAGCTAATTATTTACAAATTTACTTCTAAGTGAAATAGCGTCATAAGTTCTTGCTATTCCATGCCCTCTGGAGTGATATCTCGTCTATCGTCACCGGCTTGAAAGTGCCATCTCCAAGTTTTTGCTCTATTGTGTACGAACCTTCCTAACTTGGGCCCAAACTCCGAGGGCCTAGGAAAATTCATTTAAAACGAAGCTTGCCAATTTCAAAGGTTTGATTCTTGACCTTGGCGTTGTAATATAGGACGACTTGGTGTCGATGTGCAGCTGGTCTCAACTCAGCTTCATCACGCTTATCATCGATCATATCAAGGGACACTCTATAAGGAGTTGCTCATTCATTCATGGGTTGTAGTGAGTCATTTGATGAGAAGGCACTTCCAGTTCAACCAAAACCATTGCCTCTAATTCATAGGCTAGTGTGAATGGAGTGTGGCCAGTCACGGGCTTATGGGTTGTTCGATAAGCCCATAACACTAGTGGAAGTTCATCGACCCACTTGCCTTTGGGTTTTTCCAACCGCTTCTTAAGAATGGACTTGATAATCTGATTTATAGATTTAACCTCTCCATTCGCCTGGGCATGTGCCATCGTAGCAAATCTCTTCTCTATACGATGTCGACGGCAGAAATCTTTGAGTTGGTACTGTCGAATTGGGTCCCATTATCAGCAATGATTGCCTGTGGAACTCCAAAATGATATATGATATTCCAGACGGCAAAGTTGACTACCTTCTTCGTAGTGATCATGGCTAATGGCTGTGCCTCAACTCATTTGGTGAAGTAATCAACTGCGATGACGGCGTACTTTGCACCACCTTTAGATATCGGCAACGCACCGATGATAACAATTCCCCAAACTATGAATGGCCAAGGACCGACCATCTAAGTAATCTTCATCGGTGGGGCTCTCGGAATTTTAGTGAATCTCTGGCACTTGTCAAACCTTCGGGTGTAATCAGCTGCGTATCGATTGTCGGTTGGCTAGAAATACCCATAGGGTTTTCCCCCTAGTGTGGTCGCTATAGGCCCCTTCATGAACGTCTCTTTGGACTCGCTTAGCTGTGTCGTGAGTGACACACCGAAGCATGGGGACAGAGAAGCCCTTCTTGTAAAGTACTCCTTCCTGTATGATGTATCCCGAAGCCTATCGAAGGAGCTTTTGTCATTCATTCCTTCTCTCTGAAAGGATTCCTTTTGCAAATAATCCTTTATTAAAGTCATCCATGACTCTCTTTCGGGTTCAGCCTCTATGATCCAATCAAAATCCATCCGGTCGATGCCCAGAGTTGAAAGTACTTCAACCGGAACCAAGCCCATGAGCTGCGCATCTCCAGAACTAGCCAACTTAGCCAGTGAGTCATCCTTCCATTCTTTTCTATGGGAATATAAGTAATCGTGCAATATTCGATGTCACTGAGCAGCTTAAGGACTCGGTTTAGGTAAGGAGCTAGCCTCGCTCCTTTCGCCTGAAACTATTTTTAGACTTGACACACTACCAGTTGGGAGTCTTAGAAAATGTGCAATGTCTTTATTCCCAGATCTTTGGCAATCTTGAGTCCTACAATCAAGGCCTCATATTCAGCTTCATTGTTCATTGTAGGAAAGTCGATTTTCATAGTGTAATAGATCGGGTGTTCCTCGGGAGTGAAAAATATAACTCTAGCACCAGAACACCATTTATTAGACACACCATCTGTGTATAACTTCCGTCTAGTATATTTCTTGCCATTGCACTTCAGAGGATCATCTCATGCAGTGAATTCAGCTATAAAATCCGGCAAAGCTTAACCTTGGATTGCTCTCTGAGGGTGATAAGTTATGTCATGTTGGATCAATTCAATGTTCCATTTCAAGAGCCTTCCAAAAGTCTCAAATTGCTGCAAGGCTTGTTGCAAAGGCGGGTCAATAAGAACTTTGATTGGATGAGCCTAAAAATAGGGGCGAAGCTTTCTTGAAGTGATCAATAGGTAGTATGAGAGCTTTTACAATCTCGAGTAATGTCTTTTTGCTCCCGTCAATTGCTTACTGATATAATGGACTAGTCGCTGGATGTGGGACTCCTCCCGTACGAGTGCGGCACTCAAACATGCACCAACACTGCCAGATATATAAATAGGTCCTTGTCATCTAACGATTTCAAGAGGATAGGGGGCCTC
Organism: Allium fistulosum; assembly: GCA_030737815.1. Classification (NCBI taxonomy): domain Eukaryota; kingdom Viridiplantae; phylum Streptophyta; class Magnoliopsida; order Asparagales; family Amaryllidaceae; genus Allium; species Allium fistulosum. Next base: position 220,789,017 of record CM060902.1, read on the forward strand.
TCCAAGTGATTCACCAAAGCCTGGAATGCGTCTTTACACTCTTGGTTCCACTCGAAATTCATTTTTCCCTTCTTGATGACATCAACGAAAGGGACACATTTTTCTATGGCTCTGGAAATAAACCGACTCATGGCGGTAACCTTCCCATTCAAGCTCTGTACCTAGTTGATTGTCTTCGGGGCCTTAATCTTTCTCAATGCCTTGATCTTTTTTAGATTTGCTTCAATCCCACGGGAGTTCACAATGAAGCCCAAGAATTTCCCTTACGTAATGCCGAAAGAACATTTCAAAAGGGTAAGCTTCATCATGTATGTCCAGAGCACACTAAACATCTCAGCTAAATCATCCACATGGTTCCCTGATATTCGTGACTTCACAAGCATATTGTCCATAAAGACCTCCACTGAACGTCTAATCTGGTCTTTAAACATCTAGTTCACTAGCCGCTAGTTAATTGCTCCAGCATTCATTAACCTAAAAGGCATGACCACATAGAGCAATACAGTCCGAGGCCATTTATAAAACTAGTGTGTTCCTGATCCGTGACATGCATCGGGATTTGGTTGTTCCCCGGAGTAAGCATCCATGAATGAAAGTAGCTCATGTAGAGCTGTTGAATCCACTAACTAATCGATCCTCAAAAGTGGGAAGCTGTCCTTTGGGAATGTCTTATTCAAATTAGAATAGTCAATGCATGTCCTCCACTTCTCGTTTGCTCTCCTCACCAAGACAGGATTAGATACCCACTCTACGTATAAGGCATCGTGGATAAAACCATTGGCCTTCAACATATCCAACTCTTCTTTAAGTGCAGCGGATCTCTCCGGACCCATGCTGCGGCGTTTATGTTCACAGGAATGCATTTGGGATTTTTTTAATGCATGGCTTACTATCCCGGGTGAGATCCCACACATGTCCAAGTGTGTCCAAGCAAATACATCCAGGTTTGCCCAAAGAAAACCAACCAACTCCTTTATCACTCTTGCGCTGAGTTGCAATTTGACCTACAAGACCCGATTTGGATCATCATGGCTAACTAGAATAGCAATCGTCAACTTGGCCAGAGCTGCTCTTCTACCTTTTGGCTCTCTACGTCGGTCCATGTCCTCACGAAACCGATTAGGCTGCCCAAGCTAGGGCTCATGCTGTAGTTTCTATGCATCCAAAGGGCCCCTCCACATTCTTTCCTTTCTTTCTTCGCCTTGCCTCCTTTAGCTTGAGGACGTAACATTCGCGGCCAACCACCTGATCTCCTTGGACAATCCCTACGGCATTTTCTATAGGAAACTTCATCGTCAAGCACCAAGGAGCTATAGCTGTTCTGAATTCAGCCCTGGCTGGTCAGCCCAAAAATGAATTGTAGGCAAAGTAAATATCCAACACCAAAAAAGGCATGGCCCGCACTCGCTTGAGATCACCCTCGCCAAGTACCGTTGGTAATTCAACATATCTAATCACATCAGTAGCCATCCCATTAAACCCCTATATTTGAGATTTACAAGGTTTCAAATCCTTCGCTTCTAGCAACATCTGATCATAAGCTTTTTTGAATAGAATATTGGCTGAACTCCTGTAGTCAGCTAAAACCTTCTGTACTATCGTATGACCAATCGTGGTTGTGATCACGAGTAGGTCAATCTTGGAGCTTCCACTCCATCAACATCTCTGGTCCAGATAACAATGTCGTCATTTATGGTTTGAGATTGTTATGTCGGGTTCCACCCTCAACAGCACAGTAGCTTTTCATCCACAAAATGCTTTATAGCACTAACATATCTTTCCATCTTAGCTAGACTCTATCAACGAGGTTTAACCCAGAGCCACGGTGCATGTGCACCGTGCATTTGGGTTTGGGTAGGAATTGTTCTCGGGATTCACTCGAGTTATTCGAGTAGTTTACTCGAAGTAAACTAGGTTCCAACCCGAAGCAAACATGATTTGTCCCGGGTTAGTTTTGGTTTGTACAAGTTTTTGTAAACCTGTCTGCAAATTTAAATTTTAAAACAATTTAAATGAATTCGAATCCGTGAGCAAGATTTAAACACAGTTTAAATCCTATCTTAAGTTTAGATTCAAATAAACTTTGAATTTAAAAGTTTTAAAAAGGGGATTTGAAATTTGTAAATGAAAATTTAAACAAGTTGAAATTTAAAAGTTAAATCTGGAATTAATTCTAAATCTGATTTCAAGATTTTGAAATTTAATTAAGTTTATAACTTAAGTGTTTAAATAAGTTTAAAAATTGAAATTTAAAAGGAAACTTGAAATCAATGTTTTCAAAACAAATTGTGAATGATAATTAAATTATAAATATGGATGAGTTGACTTTAATTAATGAAGATTAATGATTTATGATTCTTTAATTAATGAGCTCTCAATGGTTAATCAATTATAATCAATAATGATTAATAGGAGTAAATTTCTTTAGAAAAGTAATTAAAGAAATTCAATAGTTAATGAAGGTAATTAACTAAAATTATTTGAATAATTAATTAATGTGATAAATTTCAACAATAAATTTAGATTAATTAATTCAATAATAATCATTTGTGAAATTATTAAGTATAATTACTTAATGTAAGTAATTAAGGAATTAATTATTCAGTAAAATTAATTGAGTTAATTTGATTAGTCCAAGTTAAATTTCTTGAGTTTAATCTAGAATAATCATTTGACAAATTGGGAAATATAATTACTTAGAGAAGTAAGTAATCAGTAGATAATTACTGAATGGAATAAATTAAGTGATAATTTGAAGTTTGAGTATAATTATTTGTGAATAATTAAAGGATTAATCAATAATTGTGATTAACTAAGATTTATTTAATAATTAAAGATTAATTGATTTGTTAATTAAGATTGATTTGTTAATAATTAAAGTTAACTAATAAATGATGAAAGGGAAATTTATTTCAGATAATTTGTAAATAATTTATGATAATTTACCCAGATTAACAATTTATTCATAAGTAATACATCTAATTTAAATTAATCAGTTGATTAATAAGTTTATCTGTGAATGGTTGGATTTGATTAAATGGTTGAATTGTTGATATCCCCTGATCTGTGATGCTGTGTGATATATTCTGATTTGTGTGTGATCTGTACTGTAGTTTATTTATTTGGGATGAATCTAATATATTACTTGTAATTCATATATGTAACATCCCGCCACTCATTCTACAGAATGACGAATCATTAATAAGAAAGAAAGGGGTGAGAAATAGAAAAGAAGAGAAAGAGAAAGAAAACAACACAAATACTCACAGCGGAAACGGAACAAAATATAATATATCATATAACTATTACATAGTATCATATACATCTATCAGAGTTACACAGATTACACATCATATACTAGACAGTTATAAACATCTGTCTAGTTATTACAACTCAATACAAAACAAAGATCTAAACAAGATCAACACAGCGGAAACTACTATCTATATCTACAACGCTGAAGCCTCCTGCTCCATTGCTCCTCCACAATTCGTCAAGGCTAACCTGAATCCCTTGGCTACTCGTAAAAATTTGAGTACCCAAGAGTTTATAAAACAGAAATAAACAACTTGGGTCAGACATGGGTCTGGTGTGAGTAACAGGTTAAACTTGCTTAACTTCAAAACCTTTTGAAAGAAAAGGTATCACGTAAGACTTCCCACACATAAACATGGGTAAGTTTTTACCTTACGCTAACCAAAACATTTGATAGGAAATTCGATTGTATTATAATAGGGTCTAGGGTTTTCTAATAAATATGAAATAGCTGAAATTGTTACATTATTAAATTCCAGCATACTAGCCACAAAGTGGGTTATACAATCAAGTCCGTTGGCACTTATTGGATTTTGGATTCCATACAATGGCAGGGCTACCGGGGTACCGCCCGTCACAGTACGTGGCCTTGATCACCGTACCGAGGATCACTCCCAATCCCCTGCAACACAAGGTCGGAACATCCCTTACTGGATAATTCCCGCACAAGATACCTCACGGTTGGGATCAGCAACCGCACCACTAAGTCGAAAATAGAAAGGGACATCTAGATAGAGGTAACCTTGTCCTACTTGGGTGCTACCCACTAACCTTGCTGCACCTCCCCTGTTTTAGCCATTCTCGGTTTGTGAGGCTTGAGGTCACGATTACCTTAGAAAAGAACACATCACTTAGAATGCTCATCGTCCACCTGACGATGTTCTGAAAGCATTCAATCCATACAAGTTCGTTCCGGGTTCGAACGAAACCGAAGGCATTATCTCGTTACACTCGTTTTGGAATCACCCTCAGAGTTAACGACAATAACCCTTGCACTCTGAATCTTCATCTTCACTTGATTCACGACCTATCATTAATTTGGATCGATGTGGTATTCGGGTCTCCAGACCTGGAAATCCGGTATACGGAAACCCGATCCTGGTCTCATCGAAATCCAAAGCGTATCTTTTAAGGCCAAGTTGTTTAAAGGTTTAAACAATTTAACTTATCTATATCCATACAGATAGATAATTCACAAGTCACAATTTATAATCACATTATCAAATAAACAAATGATTCATAACAACATAGGTAATCCATATCAATAATAGGTAATCTATATTACCTTCATAATGAAACCAAACATTCATACCACACAACATTACTTATCTCATTTCTGAGATTACATCCATTCAAAACAATCAATGTCATCCATAAGCAATGATTTATTTAATCACAACATAATTAATTTTAAAATGAATTAAATTAACTATCTCTACCTTTAATTAATTTAAAGTGAATTAAATTAATTACTTCATCTCTTAATTAATTTAAATTAATTACTTCATTATAAATCTTACCTATATAATCATTAATTAATTACAAATAAATTAATAAATCTTTCTTTAACTATCCACTTTAATTAATCACCTTGATTAATGATACTTTAATTACATTTAAGTAATTATATTTAATTAATTTCAAAAATTAATTATTCTTAATCAAATACAGTAATTAACCTTTAATTACTTCATTAATTAATTAAAATTAATTACTTTAATCTTTAATTAATTACAATTAATCACTTATCATTTGATTAATTAATCTTAATTAATCAACTCTTAATTACATCATTAATTAATTATAACTAATGATCTCTAATTATATCTTTAATTATTTATTTTATTTAAATTAATTACATTAAGTAATTATTCTTATTTAATCCATAATTATTAATCACCTTTGATTAATATAATCCAGTAATTGACTTCCCTTAATTACATAAATTAATTAATTACTTTTTAATTAATTATATTAACAAATAATTAATTACCTTATTAATTATCCTTAATCCTTTAATTAACTTTATTAACTAAATTATTTAATTAATAACACTAAGTAATTAACTCTTAATCACTTTCTATTTAATAAAATAATTGTTCTCTAATTACTTTATTAAATAATTTCCCTTTTACTTAATTATATCAAGTAATCATTCCTTAATTACTTCATCAAGTAATTATACTTAATTAATTATAAGTAATTATCTTTAATAATCACTAATTAATTACTTAGTTAATTATTTAACTAATTATTTAAATTTAATTAAATAATTTCTTAACTTCTTTATTTAAAAATCTTAATTAAGAAAAACCATTTATCTTAATTAAATTATTATCTATTCTTAAATCATTTTCAATAAATGAATTATCCTTATTAATTTCACATATTAATTTCCTTTAATTAATCAAAATTCTTAATTACTTAAGATAAACTCTTTATTTTAATTAAACAAATTACAATATTAATTTTAACCTTTAAAATCTTTGAAACCTTCCAAAGTTATTTAAATAAACTTTAATACAAAGATCATTTTGAAAATCCACTTTCTATTCTTTAAAAACTTATTTATTTAAATTATTTAAACTTTGTTAAAACAAATTTCTAGAAAACAAATTAGTTTAATTAGGTAAAATCTTGTTTTATCTTTTGTTTTACAACTCAGAAACATTACAAAATAATTTTCTTTTGCTTTAAAACTTTGAACATTTCTGAACCAAACTCCTACAATCTGCTCATCACTAACCCGAGTAAAACACTCAGAAACCCGAAGTAACCCTCGAGTCGAACCCACGTTCCACTTGCTTCGAGTAAAAACTCAATTTTCCCGATGTAAAACCCGAGAAAACTATTTCTTCTCCAAACCCATATTCCCAGATGCACGCGATCGTGCTTGTGCACGTGCACACCTTCACCGATCGACGTCGAACTCCACGATGGCCTCCGACAAGTCAGACTTCATCACTTCTCCACGATCGACTACCCAGAATTTCTCGATTCGAACGAAATCGAATTACGACCATCGAACCCAACAGCTCCAAAACGCACATCACCAGAAAACGTTCGTCTCCGATGATCCCAGTCTCGAGGAACCTCGCAACCTTCCCCATAGCTTCGCCTCGCCTACCCGCATCTCCAAAACAAATCGCGATCGACTCCAGTTTCGTTTTGACGTCGCGAAACCAAATTGAAACCCACGTTGAAACCAGGGTGTTAAACCCTACATCGTCTTCGTATACCTACTCCGATCACTTAAAAATTCAAACTCTATTTTTCTGTTGAACTCCATTTTCCCTTCGACCTTCAGCTCGAATAATTCCAACCATCTCGCCGTGGGTTGATAGCAATCGATCAAAACATCACAAACTGTCTATACGAGAATACCCAACAACCACCAAACTAAAAATTAAGTTATATATATATATTCATATACAACTACTTATCAATTTAAAATAACAATTCCATAGTCTTTAAAATCCATTCATATTTATAAAAATAATACATTATACTTATTATTTGGAAATAACATATTTGATACTTATTTAATTAGATTATTAAATTAAATTCAAATTTTATTATCAAAGATCATCCATATCAATTTAATTATTCAACAGATTATTAAATTGATATTGTTAAAATTTCCGGGATATTACAATATATCTATGATCTATGAATAAAAGATAAGCGTTATAGTTATACTGCTTATCAACTATATTTCTGTATTTTGATCTATGATGATTGAATGATGTTGCACTACTGTGTGAAACCCCTGGACTACACCATACACACACAAATATGGATTTCACATGGTAATCGGTTAAGTCACAGATGATTTAAATTTAATATTTTTGAAATTGAAATTTTAATTTCAATTGATTTTGGAAATGGATTTGGGTTAAAATGTTAAAGCTTTGAAAAGGAGTTTTAAGATAAAAATTATTTTGAATAACTTGGTAAAGTTTCCAATTTGAATAATTTAATTTGAATTTGAATTCAAAAATTTGGAATTGAATTCCATGTTTGGAAATTATGGTTAAGATGTTATAAATGTGTTTATATGAAATTAAACCATTTTAAAAGTATTGGTTTGAGAATTTGAATTTAACCCAAGGATTGTAATTCGTATAAATGAGTCAGATTTTCCGAAATGAAAACTAATTGTTTCAAAGAATAAAAGCTTTTATATAAGAAATGAAATTCCAATTTAAGTTAAAGGAATTTCAAGTTTGAATTGAAAAATGGTTTTCCAAATTATGAGTGAATTCTTTTTGAAAGCTATGAATTAAATCTTGATTTAAAGATTTAATGAGTTAATCCAATTGAAATGGAAATCGATTTGGAAATCTATGAATAGATCTTTGTGAAACTGGGTGAACTTTGTGAGATGAATCTTTTTATAAAAGATTAAAATGGTAATGTGTTTAAACCATTTGAAAGAGAAATTTTGGGTAATAAGTGTGACTTAATTGAAATCCCAATATCCATATGTTTTTAAATATTACGCTCACTATTCGGTTTAGCCGGGAGAGGACTTTGTGTCATATAACCCATTCCGAATAAGTGATACGTCATATATGGATAGCAATTGAAGACCGGTGTTGAAGACCGGGTATTTGTGAGAATGATAGGATGACCTATCGATTGTCTCTGCACTGAGTCGCGCCGGTATAGAGATTCCCTAAGTGATGGGAAATCCGATCGGGATTGTGAATACCCGGATTGCAAGGGCTTCTTCGGAAGTGCCTTCGGTTCTGTTCGAACCCGGAACAGACTTGTATGGTTGTATGTCTGACATTACACTTTGAGATATAAAGCTGATTTCTTTCAAATACATTTCTGTTTGGTGGCGGAGAATTTATTCTCTTAGCTTAACACCCTTCTCTGAGACGTACGAGCTCAGAGGTTATGTAGTTGAAGGTTATCAGTGATATACTCCCAATTTGGTAGTGTGGCATGTTGAGTGCAGTTGTGTGTTGTTTGATCATTTGTTGATCAAAGCATGGCTTTCTTATAAAGCGTAGCATTGTGGACGAGACCTCATCGAGCCTCACAGACCGAAAATGGTCGAAACAGGAATGATGCGGCAAGGTTATGAGGGTCGCGCCCTTTAGGGTATGTCATTTACTTCTGGAAACGGGTGGTATCATGGTATGGAGCCCATATACTTACTCATGTGGACACACTATATTTATTATTGTGTGATGTTGTTGGTTATCGAGCGCTCGGATAAAGGTCCCAAAGGACCGGGGGGTGGCATATTCGTGTAGTAGTTACCTAGTGTAAGAGGTAACCCGGCCTTGTGTTGGCAGAGAGCTAGTTAGTTCTCGGGACGTCCCGCCAGAGGCGTACCCATTGGCAGTAGGAAGTTCCTTAGCCTGACCATTTGTTGGAAAATCCAAAGAAACAATACGAGCCTTGTACGGTTTTAGTTGTAGAACGTGCCATTTAAAATGGTAGCTATAGCAGGCATAATATAATGGTACCTATGCTGGCTAAGATTAATATTGTATTTTTGAAATGATTTTGTACACTATGAACTAGTAATAATATCAAAAGAGTTTATTGCGTAGTAAGCATATTTGACTATCATAAGAAGAAATCTCCTCCAAGTCTGCGATTGCATTGTGTGTGTGGTGGGAGGTCTTATGGTAGTTTCATTTTCCAAAAGCATTGCGGATTTCAATGTTGAAGAATTCTTTTGTTGTTTGTTTTAAAGATAAACTGTTTTTGTTACTCACACCAGTCCCATGACTGACCTAGAGTTTATTGTTCCCTTCCTAAACTCTGGGTGCCCACAATTTTCCACACGGGCAGTCTAGAGTTGGGTTTCTCAGATATTCAGGTTTAGTAGATTATCGGGAGCTAGTTCAGTGTTTGGAGTTCGCGACTGACCTTGCTTCTCTTAGTGAGATGTGATAGTGGTTCGAGCTTGATATTGTAGTTGTTGGACTCATTCTCTTTTGAGGATCATTTGGAGTTATCACTTCTGTTTTCCGCTGCATCGTTATTTGTCTCTGATATTGTTGTATCATATTGATATCATTGTTGTATATCATTCTGGATATTGTATTCATTGGAGTTGTATATGATATCATCTATTTCTTTCTTCCACTGTGTTGTTATACTTAATGGTGTTATAAGCTCCGGAGAGCCAGATTCGGCGTTTGAATCTGCGGCATTTTGAGTACAAGTGAAGTACGGGTGCCGATTTTCGAAGGCCGAGTTCAGGATCTTTACAAGTGGTATCAGAGCTAAGGTTAAACTTTAGCTATGAAGTATAACACATTAAGTAGCTCATTAGAGATAGGATGAAGTATACCCTAGAATGAGTATTCTCTAAGATATCCGTTCGAATGCCTCAGTAAATTCTCTTACTATTCACTGATAGTAAGTATGAGTGTAAGAAGAGGATGAGATAGGGGACATGGGGATACGACTATAAATGGTCAATACCCTGTAACGACAAGGAAATAATCTTTTCTCTATCAATCTCTTTTGTTCAACATCTCTTTTCTATTCTTTGATAGTTCCTGGTAGATCCAGGAAGAAATTCGATATATATAAATATGGGACATAAACTCCAAATAGGTCAGAATTGTTTGTTTGGATGTATTGGCTGCCTTGTTTGCTTTGGTTGCTGTGGTTGATAGGTATACCTTGGTTTCTAAACTAAAAGTTTTGAAATTATATCCATACATCTATCTATTTTTGGGTCTGGATATGTTCTACGAATGGTTAGTTATCCCTTCGAACTAACCGATGCCTCTGCATATTTCATAGATCCGGATAACCCGAGTTTCTTGTGGGAAAACTAAACAGATTCGTTCTTGTATCTATTATTGATATTCTGATTTGGTAAGCCAAATGTAGAATAGATGCTCAGTCTGATTTGATGAAATATTTTTCATCTGTCTTTGTGTCTCCCTGTCAAATTTTGAGGACGAAATTTCTTAAGGGGGGAAGGTTGTAACGACCCTGGATTTTATATAAATTTAAATTGATAATTAATTGAATTTTTGAATTAAAATTGTAAAATTAATTGTAAATTGGAGCAAGTTTCCCCAATTCAAATAGAATATATATTAAATCATATGAATTTAAATATTGTATATATGTGATTTGGATTTAAATTTCAAGTAAATGGTTTAATAATAATGTGAATATATATGCATATATGGGTAAATTTGAATTTATGTATATATATATATATATATTGAATTTAAATTTTAAGTTAAAATAGGAATAAATATTAAAGTAAAGTAATAATAATAAATATTTAAAATAGAGATATAAATAAATATAAGATAAATTATGAAAATATAAAGAAAAACATTAGCTTAAATTTTAACAACATATAAAAAAATAGAAATTTATTTGTATTATAAAATAATAAGATTAAAGCAAAAGAAAATACATTTAAATATGAATAAATATGGACAAGTAAGAAACAAGTAATATACATACATATAAAATATATATGTGTGAAGACATATCAAACAATAAAAATTTAAGTTAGAAATAGAAATTAAAATAGATACATAAGATAAAAATTTCAGTTGTAAAATAGGAAGTAAATATAAGAAAGACAAGTATAAACAAAAATACGTTCAAGTTGAACAAAAAAAAATGGATAAGTATAAGTCTGATAATTTAAAACATGACAAAGCATAAGACAATAAAAAATATATATACACTTACAATAAAAGAAGATACTAGTGTAAATTGGATAAGTATAATGGTACGTGGCAATTAATGTTAGCCACCACAAACATATTCTATCAGCCACCATTTGAAAAATATCCCTGCCTACATTGTACAACAAATAAAAATATTACCCTGTATTGTACAAATACAATCACCTGTATAAATAACATCAACCTGTAAACTTCTTTTCTATACATCAAACTTCTTCATATTTAGTTCGTTCATTCAACTGTGTAAATCTAAAGAAGATATCATTCAGTTTAAAATCAATAACTCAGATTTAAACAATACAAACAAGAAAATCAAAGGAAAAAGATTTCAGCTTGCAGTTTTCAAGCCTGTTTCAGAGAAAAGAAAACTTTGTTCTTCTTCTGGAAATTCGGTGAGTAGCATCTTTTTCTCAAAATTTAAAAGTATAAATCTATTGTTTATCTATATATATATATATATCTGTGAGTAAGCTTGTATATATGTACATGATCCTCTTAATATAAGTTTAAAGCTAGAAGTGTTTATATAGACTTACTGTCCGATACTCGAAAAAAACCAAACTTTGATTTCAAAAATCATTTCTGCTCAATCTACTTGATGTTTGGACTTAGGATCAAAACCAAAAATGTTTGTTTAACCATGAACTAAATTTTAAAAATCAATTTAAATTAAAACAGTTTGTAAATATCTCTAGGAAGCAAGAAATCTGAGCTAATCTCTACCTTTGTCAAAATACAAGCGTTTTTATTTGCGAATTTAAGTATAAAATCTGATTTTTTATACCTTAACTTGATTTTTAAAGCAAGATTTATAATTTTTAGATAAAAAATTCAAGAGAAGTTTTCGTTTGTTCGAACTTCTTTGTTTTGATGAATTCGTGTGATCTCGTCATTGAGGGACCTCGGGGTTTCGGGTGAAGGTAGAGGGGAGTACTGTGTGCCGGGAAAAATGGTGGGAAGGGCTCCAGTTCGACGTGGAAGCGGCGGTGGGGTTTTGAAAATTTTAAACCTAGTTTATGGTAGGCTCTGTAATTTTGATCGCCACGACCTCCACAGTGCATCGAGTTGCACGTGGTCTTGGGAGGTGATAGTTGGGTGAGTGATGGAGTCGTGGCCGGTGGCTCGTGTTTTCTGGTGGTCGGTGTTGCGAGCACGAGGTATTGCCAGGTTTGGTCAGCGTTGCGTTGTTTAATTCCAAGTTTTAGATTAGTTAACTCGAATTCGATTTCGAGTGGCTGTGAAGTTTCTAATGATCGTGATCGTTTCTGGTGGTGGTCATTGATGTGTGGAAGTGTTGGAGGGTGGCCGGAGATGGCCAGAGCCACGGTGCATGTGCACCGTGCATTTGGGTTTGGGTAGGAATTGTCCTCGGGATTCACTCGAGTTATTCGAGTAGTTTACTCGAAGTAAACTAGGTTCCAACCCGAAGCAAACATGAGTTGTCCCGGGTTAGTTTTGGTTTGTACAAGTTTTTGTAAACCTGTCTGCAAATTTAAATTTTAAAATAATTTAAATGAATTCGAATCCGCGAGCAAGATTTAAACACAGTTTAAATCCTATCTTAAGTTTAGATTCAAATAAACTTTGAATTTAAAAGTTTTAAAAAGGGGATTTGAAATTTGTAAATGAAAATTTAAACAAGTTGAAATTTAAAAGTTAAATCTGGAATTAATTCTAAATCTGATTTCAAGATTTTGAAATTTAATTAAGTTTATAACTTAAGTGTTTAAATAAGTTTAAAAATTGAAATTTAAAAGGAAACTTGAAATCAATGTTTTCAAAACAAATTGTGAATGATAATTAAATTATAAATATGGATGAGTTGACTTTAATTAATGAAGATTAATGATTTATGATTCTTTAATTAATGAGCTCTCAATGGTTAATCAATTATAATCAGTAATGATTAATAGGAGTAAATTTATTTAGAAAAGTAATTAAAGAAATTCAATAGTTAATGAAGGTAATTAACTAAAATTATTTGAATAATTAATTAATGTGATAAATTTCAACAATAAATTTAGATTAGTTAATTCAATAATAATCATTTGTGAAATTATTAAGTATAATTACTTAATGTAAGTAATTAAGGAATTAATTATTCAGTGAAATTAATTGAGTTAATTTGATTAGTCCAAGTTAAATTTCTTGAGTTTAATCTAGAATAATCATTTGACAAATTGGGAAATATAATTACTTAGAGAAGTAAGTAATTAGTAGATAATTACTGAATGGAATAAATTGAGTGATAATTTGAAGTTTGAGTATAATTATTTGTGAATAATTAAAGGATTAATTAATAATTGTGATTAACTAAGATTTATTTAATAATTAAAGATTAATTGATTCGTTAATTAAGATTGATTTGTTAATAATTAAAGGCTAACTAATAAATGATGAAAGGGAAATTTATTTCAGATAATTTGTAAATAATTTATGATAATTTACCCAGATTAACAATTTATTCATAAGTAATACATCTAATTTAAATTAATCAGTTGATTAATAAGTTTATCTGTGAATGGTTGGATTTGATTGAATGGTTGAATTGTTGATATCCCATGATCTGTGATGCTGTGTGATATATTCTGATTTGTGTGTGATCTGTACTGTAGTTTATTTATCTGGGATGAATGTAATATATTATCTGTAATTCATATATCTATGATCTGTGAATAAAAGATAAGCGTTATAGTTATACCGCTTATCAACTATATTTCTGTATTTTGATCTGTGATGATTGAATGATGTTGCACTACTGTGTGAAACCCCTGGACTACACCATACACACACAAATATGGATTTCACGTGGAAATCGGTTAAGTCACATATGATTTAAATTTAATATATTTGAAATTGAAATTTTAATTTCAATTGATTTTGGAAATGGATTTGGGTTAAAATGTTAAAGCTTTGAAAAGGAGTTTTAAGATAAAAATTATTTTGAATAACTTGGTAAAGTTTCCAATTTGAATAATTTAATTTGAATTTGAATTCAAAAATTTGGAATTGAATTCCATGTTTGGAAATTATGGTTAAGATGTTATAAATGTGTTTATATGAAATTAAACCATTTTAAAAGTATTGGTTTGAGAATTTGAATATAACCCAAGGATTGTAATTCGTATAAATGAGTCAGATTTTCTGAAATGAAAACTAATTGTTTCAAAGAATAAAAGCTTTCATATAAGAAATGAAATTCCAATTTACGTTAAAGGAATTTCAAGTTTGAATTGAAAAATGGTTTTCCAAATTATGAGTGAATTCTTTTTGAAAGCTATGAATTAAATCTTGATTTAAAGATTTAATGAGTTAATCCAATTGAAATGGAAATCGATTTGGAAATCTATGAATAGATCTTTGTGAAACTGGGTGAACTTTGTGAGATGAATCTTTTTGTAAAAGATTAAAATGGTAATGTGTTTAAACCATTTGAAAGAGAAATTTTGGGTAATAAGTGTGACTTAATTAAAATCCCAATATCCATATGTTTTTAAATATTACGCTCACTATTCGGTTTAGCCGGGAGAGGACTTTGTGTCATATAACCCATTCCGAATAAGTGATACGTCGTATATGGATAGTAATTGAAGACCGGTGTTGAAGACGGGTATTTGTGAGAACGATAGGATGACCTATCGATTGTCTCTGCACTGAGTCGCGCCGGTATAGAGATTCCCTAAGTGATGGGAAATCCGATCGGGATTGTGAATACCCGGATTGCAAGGGCTTCTTCGGAAGTGCCTTCGGTTCTGTTCGAACCCGGAACAGACTTGTATGGTTGTATGTCTAACATTACACTTTGAGATATAAAGCTGATTTCTTTCAAATACATTTCTGTTTGGTGGCGGAGAATTTATTCTCTTAGCTTAACACCCTTCTCTGAGACGTACGAGCTCAGAGGTTATGTAGTTGAAGGTTATCAGTGATATACTCCCAATTTGGTAGTGTGGTATGTTGAGTGCTGCTTTGTGTTGTTTGATCATTTGTTGATCAAAGCATGGCTTTCGTGTAAAGCGTAGCTTTGTGGACGAGTCCTCATCTAGCCTCACAGACCGGAAATGGTCGAAACAGGAATGATGCGGCAAGGTTATGATGGTCGCGCCCTTTAGGGTATGTCATTTCCTTCTGGAAAAGGGTGGTATCATGGTATGGAGCCCAGATACTTACTCATGTGGACATACTATATTTATTACTGTGTGATGTTGTTGGTTATCGAGCGCTCGGATAAAGGTCCCAAAGGACCGGGGGGTAGCATATTCGTGTAGTAGTTACCTAGTGTAAGAGGTAACCCGGCCTTGTGTTGGCAGAGAGCTAGTTAGTTCTTGGGACGTCCCGCCAGAGGCATACCCATTGGCAGTAGGAAGTTCCTTAGCCTGACCATTTGTTGGAAAATCCAAAGAAACAATACGAGCCTTGTACGTTTTTAGTTGTAGAACCTGCCATTTAAAATGGCAGCTATAGCAAGCATAATATAATGGTACCTATGCTAGCTAAGATTAATATTGTATTTTCGAAATGATTTTGTACACTATGCACTAGTAATAATATCAAAAGAGTTTATTGCGTAGTAAGCATATTTGACTATCATAAGAAGAAATCTCCTCCAAGTCTGCGATTGCATTGTGTGTGTGGTGGGAGGTCTTATGGTAGTTTCATTTTCCAAAAGCATTGCGGATTTCAATGTTGAAGAATTATTTTGTTGTTTGTTTTAAAGATAAACTGTTTTTGTTACTCACACCAGTCCCATGACTGACCTGGAGTTTATTGTTCCCTTCCTAAACTCTAGGTGCCCATAATTTTCCACACGAGCAGTTTAGAGTTGGGTTTATCAGATATTCAGGTTTAGTAGATTATCAGGAGCTAGTTCAGTGTTTGGAGTTCGCGACTGACCTTGCTTCTCTTAGTGAGATGTGATAGTGGTTCGAGCTTGATATTGTAGTTGTTGGACTCATTCTCTTTTGAGGATCATTTGGAGTTATCACTTCTGTTTTCCGCTGTATCATTATTTGTCTCTGATATTGTTGTATCATATTGATATCATTGTTGTATATCATTCTGGATATTGTATTCATTGGAGTTGTATATGATATCATCTATTTCTTTCTTCCGCTGTGTTGTTATACTTAATGGTGTTATAAGCTCCGGAGAGCCAGATTCGGCGTTTGAAACTGTGGCATTTTGAGTACAAGTGAAGTACGGGTGCCGATTTTCGAAGGCCGAGTTCAGGATCTTTACAAGAGTTGCTGATTCAAGGGTTCATGGAGGTCGATAGGAAGTTCCATTGGAATAACGAAATAACACTTGGAATAGGCTTCTAACATCAACTAGGATGTATAGGTAGATGATGGGTGAATATATGGTTTAAGTTGGCTTTGCTTTAATCCCATGGCTCTGTTTGTGTTTGGTTTTTGGACTCATGGGCTATCCCTTTGGGCTTTCGGCCTTGATAACTCCAAGTTTAACTCATCCAATCTGTCCAGATATTGCTTGGTCAAAAGGCTGGATAACAAATTGTTGTTATTAAATAAAGGAACTTACAAAGTTGAATATGGAAGATGTTGGAATTATGATTAAAATCACATTCCATATGTCCTATTGTGATATAGTTTTGACGAAGAGATTTGGTGCGAATAATCATTACTGCTAGGTACTGCTTACAATAAATAAAATTAATTTTAGCAAAAAGTTGTATAAGCGATAAATTCAGCCAAAATATCACACCACTATCTAAAGTGATGTATGCACGTTAATATTCGAATTATACGATTTAATCACTAATTGAATTTACACCTTTGAGTCACACAATCGTAATGATAAATACTCTAAAAAACCACACGATTCAATTAATTTAAACTTGTTGTAAATTAGTTAAATTAATTAATGTTTGCAAAATATTAATTAGTAAATGTTAGTTGATATTTAAATACCATTAATATTTAATAAAGTGCATGTATAAAAGTTATAAACACACGTATCGATATCTGTCATTGATAGAATATTTAAATTAAATTTAAATGGAACAAATTTTGAATGGACTAGTAAATTTTTGAGGCACACTACACCTCATTCTATAGTCGATCGTGGATAATGGGAGGATGATTGTACGAGATTTAATTGGAAAGGTTTTAAAGGAGGGAATTGAAAGGTTTCATTGTTTCCTTTAAAATATATTGTCTCACTAATTCATTCAAAATTATTCTGCATTGACAAAATTTTCTCTCTTCCTCCCATCAAGCAATGGCCAAAATTTTCATGGTGGTATAGGGCTAAAAATTCTAACATAAAATACAAATTAAATCAATTTATCCAAGGTGATTTATACCTCTGACCTTTGCAACATCTGGAGCTTGATTCAAGAATTTAGGAGCTTTGATTCATCATTCAAGGTGTGAGTTTTAGTAAAATCCCAAGGTAATTATCTAATTTAATTTATTTATGATTATTCATATGTTTGGATTCCATATTATTTTTTGGGGTTTTAGTGGTTCATCTTGCAACAAGTAGTTCATAACCTTCTATGTTCATCCCTGTTGAAAGTATGTCTTATATGTTCATTTAATTCAGATCTACTTTTTTCCTTCCTTTATTTTCTAAATATGTTAATTATTTATTGATATTATTTTGACCTTTTTTCTCCTTATTAATTTGTAGTAGTTCTCTATGTTGTTTTAATGTGAATATTCTATCAGGAATTTACATATGCCTAAGTCATCAAAATCCTTATTATTTTTCTTTTTGTTATTTCTAAAAAGATAACTAATTTTGATTGGAAACCATATTAAAATATTATACTATGTATGTACTAATCATTTATATTTGCATTGTAAACAAATTTGTTTTGTCACATCGATTGATGTTTCGAATACATTTGTTTTGAGTATTGTTTTCACAAAAAGGAGAATTTTTGTATTCATGTGTGAACTTTTGTATAAAATCTAGCATATCTATTTCCTTTCTAAATTTAAAGTACTGCGTAAAATTATATAGCTATTATTTCTCCTCTAAATTGAATGTTTGTTCAAATATTGTTACCTTTCAAATCTATATACTGACATATATAGATGTTTAAATAAATAAGTTAATTTAAGATCTAAAACATCACATGTTAGTTTATGCATATGGAAACATATTTGTAGTTCCCCATTCAAATTAGTAAGATGAATTTTATGAATTAATGTAATTCTTGACTTCAAATCTTTCTCTAATGGAAAGTCGATTCATTAATGCTAATTTTAGGATTTAAATCATATAAGTTTGCCAAATGTAATATATATACATATATGCAAAAAATTGTACATCATTTATTATATATGTTTTTAATTGAAAACCGTAGACAATAAAGGCACATGTAAAGGGGAAATAGATCCGTTACTGTGTAAATCGCGGCACCTACATACAATCACATTAATTGCGTACTCTTCTTATTTGTTGCACTTTAACAATATACATTAGAGTATATCTAGATATACTCATAATTTATACTGTGTATAAATTGCTCATTAATGACATTTAATAAATCAATTTAATTAAAGAGAGAGAAATGAAAGGTTTCTCTCTCCAATTAAAGAAAAATCTTTTCTCAATTAATTGCATAAGTTTTAGAGATAGAATCGAAAGGTTATCCTCTTTAAATTAACTTTGGCTTGTAAAAGTTACACACATGGGTGTATTTAATACACTCGTACATTCAATTTAAAAAAAACTTTTTTGAACATATTAAATTAAATGAAGATTTTATTTATAATATTTTAGATTGGATCTAAAATCAATTTATGCTTCATAAACTCAACTAAGATCAAAATAGGAAATTATTTATATCCACCTATTTGACCCGCTTCGGACTAGCCTAGTTCCAACAATGGCATTGAAGCGAGGTTGCTTAAAGCATTCACTTTGTACATTGAATATCGTAGGTTCGATCCCTGCAACTAGCATGACAGTGGGTCCTCACATTGCGATCTATAATGAAGCATTGCCTCTTGCCTCTACGTGTCATGTGATGGTTATGCTAATTGAAAGGCTGCATGTAAAATTTACTCATGAGGTACCTAGTTGGGTCACCCAAAAGAGTTTGGGTTGGACCAACAATGGTATCAAAGCCATAATGGTCAACGCGGTCTAGAATTAGCTATATTAGAGCTAACTGAATAAAGCGTACACATTTAGTAGGGTGTCTAGAAAGGTGTTTCGAAGGTTGGGTTTGGGTAACAAGTACACTGCCATATCTAGCTACTGGCATGGCCTAAAGGATTAAGTAAGCCCAAAAGTTATCCTCAATATAAAGGCTCAAACTGATTTTAGGTCTTGGGCTGGTTTTTCAAAATATATTTTGAATTTTTTTAATAAATATTTTAAATTTAAAAGTTAAGTCTAAGATATGACATGTTGTAAATGTTATAAAATTTTCAAAATTGGTTTTGAATGTTAATATACTAATTTAAAAATTCTTTTATCTTAATTATTTATTTAATTGGATTATTTAAATAAATAAATAATAACTAATTGAAAGTTAACTGATTAAATTTAAACACTTAAAACGTTTAAGGTAAAGTGAAGATAAAAAAATTTAATTTAATTAATGTTATTTTAATTAATTTTTTTTAACTAACTCAATTAATTAAAATTTTATAAATAAAGAATGTATATATATAAGGATATGTGTACATAATTACTATAAATGTTATAGTTCGTATTCATCTTTAATTATTGAGGATGATAAAGTAAAATTCAATAGTTAAATTTAAATTCAATTAATCAAAATGTTAATTGAATATATAAATTAATTAAATATGATTAAACTAATTTAATTAAAATTAATTTAATAAGATACATGTATATATTATATAAGTAAATTTAATTATAAAAGCTATAAATAAATTAATACTTATATAACAACATATGCATAAAATTAAGTGGAATTGGAAAGAAACCCAAGTTAGATTTAAGGAGTAAATACATAAATACTATATTTCGGATGTGTTTAACACTTGAATCACAAGGGTATTTAATGAAAATACATTATTTCCTAAATTGATATCACTTAATTAAATATATTAAAGATTATAAATCTATAATATAAAGTTGTCCTCTACCATTTATATATTAATATATTATTTGCATGCTCTTTAGTTGTTGATATTCCTCAAGCTAGAGATGTTTTGTGTAGTATTATTTATAAATTGACTAGACGAGGTATATGATACCAACGTGTATTTTTTGACATTCCTCAAGGTGTATGCATTATACTTAGGCTATTGTGAAATGGCAGGTGTGAGCGAATAGTCCCTTTCGATTTGTTGATATCCCTTAAAGTCAAGATGAGATTAAGATAAGGGCTACAGGTTAGGAGATGTATTTAATACAACCGCTTAAGTGTTTTACATCTCTTGCGGGCCTATGATTTGTTGATATTCCTCAAGGTCAAAATTTTAAGGCATGCAAGTCCTAACACCCACTAAAAAAATTAAATGATTACTATGTTTTTATTAGGGTTTTGAGAAACAAAAAAATCTATGGGAGTCTTATTAGAAAAATGAAATGGTGATATTTAACCTTTCTAATATTTTAAGAATATACGCTACAAGTTAAAATAATCTACATTGATAAATTTGTTCAACCATTATAATGATATTTTCTATTAGTTAGAATATAAAAATGAACTAAATTTAACATTGAAAAAGAAACATAAACATACTTACATTAAATCCTTTGTCATATAGTCGCTTCAGTCCCACTCAAGGACCAATTTACACAATCACTAAAACATTCATTCCTCGATCGCTTAAATGTTTATTTATCCAAGACTTTTTTTGTTTATGAGTTTTGTACTCTAATAGAAGTACAAGATTATGGATATGAAATCTATATTCAATGTTATATAAATGTTATATGGTGAACGGTCATAATTTGTAATGTACAAAACTTGAAATTAGTTTATCGAAATCAAGCAAATAAACCATAATGCGAAGTCGTGTATTCAATATGATTTATTACAATAAAGATCTCCTTTGAATGGTCTAACCATTTCAGAAAGTAAAGCGAATGTAAAAAATGGATGTAATTTAGTCACAATTGGGATGAAAAGAGTGAATGGTCACTTCTTCTTCATAAAGGACGTCGACAATGAGAATTGTACAAAATACTAAAATACTTAATGTAGAATGAGAAATGTGACTTCTATGCCAATTGTGTTATAATGTAGAAAATTATTTTCTATAAAGGTTAT
Organism: Allium fistulosum; assembly: GCA_030737815.1. NCBI lineage: Eukaryota > Viridiplantae > Streptophyta > Magnoliopsida > Asparagales > Amaryllidaceae > Allium > Allium fistulosum. Next base: position 220,810,254 of record CM060902.1, read on the forward strand.
TTATTTGAGTTTAAGATATTTAATCGAAAACTCTCGACTGTAAACTAGTTAAAGGAAAAGAAATAAATAGCCTATAATAAGTAGTTGAATGGAGCTTCATATTTCATACGCTATTATAGTAATAGCGGAATTATCACCAGCATGAAGTATAATACTTATAAGTGGATTCTTCAAGATACGAAAAATTATTTTCGTAAACATGAAAAATATTATTTATGAAATAATTATTATTTTCAAATACTGACTGAAACCGAATATAGTTTTATTCTATCATCAATATTTTGAATATTCGTTATGAAATAAATCTATTAGAATAACAATATTTGTTGCATCAACTAAATAACATGGAGGCATCTATAATTTTTTACAATTATTTTGGAATAAAAAACAAATCACCCTTTTAGTGAGAGCAATATAAGAGTTTGGTGAACTCTTCATATTGATGCATAAAGATGTGTGCAATTGAAAAAGTCTTATGGTACCAAAAACAGTTCCACATACTTCATTTAATTCATAGACAAATTAACATAAAATGATCATGTATATTGATACACAAGTATTGTATTTATGATAAGTTCATTGAATATAAAATGGAAGTACAAAACGTAACGTGAAAAGGGAATAAGAAAATTCAACTTGATAGAATAGGGGAGTATATAAGAAAATAGGTTCCAAAAGTACATAAAACGAATAAAATTCAATCTCAAGGGTCGCTCCTCCCTATGATACATAATGATGTATCGATAAGGAGTGATCAGACTTTGTTAGACAAAGTACGATTGATGATGAGAGAAGTTGAGTTAACAACTTTCAGTAAGGTCATGTACTTAAGAGCAAGTACATAATGTCAAACTCAGTTTCATCTAAGACAAAGTTTATGAGATCCTACAAGATAAAAGTTTACCCTTACATATCCTAGGTCAAGGAGTTGATATGTTTATGAGTAGAGAACTACAAGTAGTATTTGTTCATGAGGGATTTTGGGTGGACCACCTCAAAAGAGTTTGGCACCAATCATATTGATTAACCAATTTATGTTAGGAACATAAGTCGAGTAAATTTAAAATACAAAATCAGTTGTATACACAAATATAGGAAATTCCTGAAATGTTTATGAATAACTATTCTGATATACAATTATTGTTTCAAGAAACACCAATTTTCATAATGAAGGAATTTCTTTTAGAAATTATTGGCAGTAAAATGGATTTGCTTACGATCAAATGATAAAACTGATTACAATGGATGTAAAGAAATTAACCAAACCAAATAGATATGGAACATTAGAATGTCTAATAATTAGTGTTAATGAATTTCTTTGGTAACACCCAAATGATATAGAGTAAGGGACATTTAGTTGAGGCTTGGTTGACACTCATAGACCTCAACTAGTGTTGGCAAAAATGACATTTGGTTGAGAAAAGGCTTAGGTAAGTAGGTTTAGAAAGCACAAGTCCATGATATTATCGTTATTGTTCTTTCGATGTTACACCCAAGCTCATGTCGAAGCCATGTCATCTTGAAGTTAGTAATTATAGATTAATCTTGTTCAAATAGTAATGAATCAATGCGTGTTTTAGGATGCGAACAAAGGTACGATAAAAATCAAAAGTGCTTTGGAACTCAAATCAAGTCCATGGTTATAAAACCTTTCTTCATATGCTATAAAATAGCTAAATGTACAGTCTTATGTGTGTAAAGTTCGAATGCTACAATCGGCAAAAATTCCCAACGCAATTTAGGGTTATAAAGTTTAAAATGTAAGAAGTCGAGAATCTTCCTCCTTTCCCTAAGGTCTATATTTATAAGGGTAGAAGCATTCAACATGGCTGTTTTATGCTACCTTCAGCATGCTTGGCCTTCAGCATGCATAACACTTCATATCATTAGCAATCTCAATGGCGCTAACCAATATACTTTTTTTTCCGTTGATCTTCGGTATTGATAAGCTTGCAACATCATTTCTTCCTTGATAATTTTTGTGGACATTAATGGCGTCTGTTATCAATGTCACATTGAGGACCTGTGGTGTCCTTTAATGGTTGATGAAGAGCGATATCACCAAACCGCGACATTGATAATTAACAATTCTGAAGAAATACGGCATTACTAAGAGGCGGCATTAATTGGTGGTGATATTGATGATTAGTGGCATTGATAAGACATGGCTTAATAGGAGGTGGCATTGGTAAGAGACGGTATCAAAGGAGAAAATGCATTGATAAAAGACGGCATCTAAGGAGAAATGGCATTGACAAAAGAAATCATCAATGAGAAGTAGCATTGATGAGATGTGACATTGCTTTGAAAGGTGACATTAGAGTAAAGCGGCAAATGGTGAGATGTGGTATTAATCCGAAGTGACATTAATTCTTCTTTCTTTATGGTGGAAGTTGCGATGACCCACCTTTATAACCCTTGAGAATGACACTTAACACATCCTCAGTGTTCGTGTGTCATTGCCCAAGCATAAAATACAAGTTGTCATGGGGTAAGAAAATAAATAATAGAACATAAAATCTCACAAAGGAACGGTTAAATATATACAACAACATAGTAGATAAGGTTGCTCCTTAATATAGAGTTATCAGAATTATACAAAATTACAACTACTGTCAGCCTAGGTAGTTATACGCCATGCCTTTACACTTGCCGATACAAAATACACATACATATTAGACATAACAGCGAAACTAGATAACTAGATAGATAAGGAGCCTCTTGCTCGTCCATCATCCTCAAAAGAGCCCAAAGAAACTCGGACTACTCAAAAATAATTGAATACTTGAGAGTTTAGGAAAAACAAACAACTTGGGTCAGACAATAGGTCTGGTATGAGTAATCTCGAAACAAAGGGTGAAAATAAACAACCTTACGTGAGACCATGCCACCAAATGCGGAATGGGTTCCCCTCATAATAACAACATCGAACCATAAACAGTGGATACAAATAATTAAACATCGTGAAGTGCACAAGACACTTCCCAATGCAATTAAGAATTAATTAAATTCAAAGATTTTGAATCAAAGGAAAAGAAGGAGAAATTTTCCAATAATGAATAAGAGGGTGTGCCCCCCTTACCGAGAGTATACCTCTAGAAAGTATACTCGAGAGGGTCATATACTCCAAGTCGGACCCTGCCAACCTTATTGAGAATCTGAGTATTTCACATCCAGTGCGCATATATCAAAACCGATCTAGAGTGAATATGATAATACCCTAACGGGAGCAACCCCGTATAGCTTGGCCCTTACTCGCGTTTTGGTTTTAGCCATTTTCGACAAAAGATATCAACGCGCAAATGAGCAACACATCGTCTTAAATGAACGATACATAAAGAAGAAAGCTGGATCGATAGTCAATAAATCAACTATCGGGAATATTTAAAATGATTGTATATGGAAATTAAATTGCATACTCTTACCACTACTCATTGATTTAAAATTTGTATTATTTCTGGGTTCAAAATGAAGTCGGGCAAGTGAAGGTAGTGTTACCTTTAGGCATTGCCTTAATGACATTTTTGACTTTTGAGATAGAGGCGCGTTTCCATACCTCGATGTTTAGTGCTAAGAGTATGACTAATGTAACGACCCGCTATTTTGGACTATTCGCATCCGCACATGTCGGACTTGAATAATTCAAAATACCGAATTGTTAATTTAAAATATGGCAAAACTGAACATATACAGTAAATAAATAATCACAGATCACAGACACAGAGTAATAAGTGCAGCGGAAACAAAAGATAGTAGTTCATATAGCTACTATATACATATCAGAGTTAAATAAGGTACAACAGATGTCTCGAATACAATAATCAAATACAATATCAGAATACATCACTGGAATAAACTGAATATCTGAAAGCTTGAAAGATAGCTGGATCTCCAAGCGAAGCTCCAACTCCAAAGGTGAGTCTCGAATACTGGTACACTCAGTCTGACCCGAGCGTAAAGCAAAACACAAAACACTCGAGTCAGGATTAACATTCTTATATTTATAAATCCAACTCAAGTGAAATAGCAACTGAAATATAAGTAACTCAAAGGATGTTTGGAATAACCATCCTTTAAGGATCCGTTAAACTATCTACTATGTAGTAGTATACGGTAAATAGATAATGTCTATCAGTAATATAAAATATCAAAATAGTGTTAAGGAGTCACCATTATCTCCCTTAACACATTTTATATAAGTGTTATAGTCTATACAGCGCTGTAAACTCCACCGTAAACTAGTGAGATATTAGGGAGTACTCCATAGTTATAACACAAAACAAATCGTAGTGGTCGCGTATATAAGGATACAAGTATGACAAGGCACATGAGGTAATACCCAAGGTAGTGAAACTACCGTTTGCCTGATCCGGACTGGTGAGAACGCATCGCCGCAGCGATCGCAACACTGCGAAACAACACTCCTGAATCAAGGGTGCACCAATCGATAACAAGTAATGAGTAGTTTTCGAAGAAGTGTGTTCGCTCGAGGAGCTAACCCCATTTGGCCCGGCACGGCTCCTGTTTTAGTCATTTCCAATTTGACACAAGTGTCAAGGCTATCCATTACCGTTCTCTTTCTTCAGTCATCAACGTACATCTTTCCAACCACTTCATTCTGGATCATACTCCGCGTATAGTTATTAAAGTGGTTTTCGGTTTAGACAGTGAGTATGTCCCTAACCGATTCCGGTCTCTTTAATAACTTTCATGATTATTACACCGATTGGTCGTTTATATATTTCAAATACCAAATCAATTACAATTTCAATTAGAATTTGTAAACCAACATTTCATTTCTCTTTCTAAATCAATTTCCATAATTTACGTTTCAAAACTTCCAAATCAAAATTTCAAAATCTTATAATTCAGTTTCAATTTCTATTTAAAACCATTCCAATATTCATTTAAATTCGTATATAAGTTTCATTCCGAAATCATTTAAATTAATTTAATTTAACATTCAAATCAATTTAACTTCATTTATCGATTTCATTCAATATTCGTTAAGTAAATTTATCATTCAAACTATTTCTATTTAATTTTCAATTCACTAAATCAATTACTTAAGTCAACTTCATTGTATCAAAACTTACAAATTTGAATTAAATTTAAATTCATCAAATAAATTCTTTCAATTACAAGTCTTACATTAGTTTCAATAAATCACATTCTATTTCTTGTTAAAGAAATTCAATTTCACATATTTATTTACTTAGTTACAAATTTCAAAACTCAATTAATAAAGAAACTAAATTTCACTAATTCAAGAGTATCAATTTCACTTAATAAAGAATTCAATTCAATTTAATTATTAAATAATTCAATCTTATTTAATTATTAAATAATTTCAAAACTTAATTATTTACTAATTTCAAAACTTAATTATTAAATAATTCCAAACTTAATTATTAATTAAATTCAAAACAACGTTCTTTCATCAACTACTATGTTAATATTTTTTTCAGATTATTAAATATTAACATTACCTTTGATTAAAATTCAAATTTCAACCTCATTTCAAAACCATATTATTTATTCAAATAAAATCTTTATTTTATTTTTCAATCAAATTTTTGACCAATCGGGTTTTATTTAATTCTCTATCCTAAGTCAAGTTCATTTGGGTATTTATCATTTCAACCCGATTCCAATTCAATTCTAAATCAAAACATAGCAAATGGAACTTGCAGTGTGATAACTGGGATGGTGTCAAAGTAAATAAACAAGCAATAACAATAATCAATAACCATCCAATAGTCAATTCAAATAACCCCGAAATAATCGTATTAATTCACATTGTTGTTTGTGCAAATTAATATAATTATTTCTAGAATCTACACTATCATTTCATGTAGATTAAAGATTATTACACTAATTATTCTATGTAATTCTACACTTGACATCAATTATTCAATTTCATACTTCATCAATTAATACAACATAAATTCAAATGGTTCAAGGGTAATTAACCAAATTTCTACGTGTCAAATAATTTAAACATTTAAAGGGGTCATATTATGCAAATGTCATCTAATCAAATTTAACACATATATCAAATCTAACTATCCTACGTCGATTTCAATTTCAAATTATTTATCACTTCAACATTAACAATTTAACGTCCAATGTCAACATCAACAATCAATCTTTTATCAACCAAACTGGATTATCATTGTATAAATAACAGATAATGGTGTCAGATGTCACAGGTGAACTGATACAGGTAATATCATATATAACAGTGCAATTAACTAACAGCAGCATATTTCAATTGTCGTTTCAATTGAAATCAAATTTAATAAATAAAAGAACGTTAATCGTGAGTGATTGCTCACCTTTCGGGGTTGGAGGAGATTTGTCAAATGAAACGAGTTGCGAATCCAAGTACGAGTTTCAAAGCGAAGCTAGATTGGCCCGATTCAGCGAACCAGCTGATAAATAGGAATTGACGAGATCAACGAATCAGCTTGATATAGATGGAAATACATATTACACTATTATGATAAATTTATAAATCCGTATTTAAATTTATGACAAATATTTTAAAATAGAATATATATATTCCGAAATCATACATTCTAAAACACATATATTAAAACAGTTCACATCTACCATTACAATTAAGTCATAACTTATGTATGCAGACCAAAATATTTATACATACTTTTATAAAATGTTATGAATACAGCAACAGTTTATATATACAACTCATAAATAACATAAAATTTATATTAAAACAGACATTCAAAATACTGTTCTATAGGTAAACGCGGTATATATATAGATAGTATACAACTTACAACATTAATAACCAAAATATACAAATACTTCCTCATTAAAACTGACGTATACAGTATTATAAAATAAACTTACATATATAGTTATAAACAATTCTTACAGTAACAAAAATATTCCCAATTTATGACTTATATAACTAACTGTGTATATTCAGACTTATACAGCAGCTTGTACACCTTTATAAACTGATAACTTTATATATATCAAAAGTATGCAGACATTTATTCAACTGATAATCTTTATAAACTGTTTCAACTATACATGGCTTAAATAAATGTTAACCTATTATGTGTACAATATGTTAATATAGTTTATAAAGCTTTGCAAATATACATATCTAACTTGAATAAATTTAATATATGCAACAACTAGATGTAGACCAGAATGCAGTGTATGTATAAATATATATAGAAATGCAAGTACCATCAAATAGTAGGAGATACAAGCCACGGCCAGTGATGGAAAATGGAGGGCTCGTGCCATTTGTAGCCGAGCGCGAGATGGTGGTCGAATGTGGGACTCGGCGTCGGAGGATGAGAGGGGAGAGAGGCGGAGGGTCTAGGCGGTGGCGGAGTTCGCCAAAAAGGCGGCTGGGTGGAGGCTTGGTCGGGTTCGGTTACTTGATGAGGTGGCGAGTTGATTTTGAATTCATGGGTTGCATGAAAGGTGATGAAGTGTTGTGGTCGGTGGAAGGGTATGCAGGGAAGAGATATGCAGCGGTTGAGAGGGACGGAGGCAAATGCTCTCGGCCATGAAGCTTCATTTTTTTAGAACAAAAGAAGAGGAATGGGAAAGGCTTCAGAAGCAATGATGAACTGGAAAGTTGAAATATGTTCTTCTTTCAAAAGCCAGAACAAATGGGAAAAAGCTGAGCCTATGCAAGTGAAAGGACAAACCGAAATAATTGTTTGCAATTGGGAATAGGGAATAATAAATGGCAACGTTTCCCTAGATACAGCTGAAAATAATTAAGGTAATTTATTGTGTGCAACACATTTCAAATTTGAAAACGCAAGTAAAAGGAAAGTCATAAAGTTATGGTACCGGTACGACGTACAATTTCATTGTTTCCGTCGCGTGCCGAACCTCAAAATACAGAAATAAATATACCGTAGAGATCAGCACGACGAGACGATCAAAACGGTATAAAGATATGAGTGGTATGATTGACTTATAAAAATTCGAATTTTCTACTAGTGGAAAATGCAGCAAAAACGCAGAAAAGTAAGATTGACGGAGCTGAAGAATTCCGAATTTGGAAAAACGAAAAATGACATCTTACTCAGAAGATGATTTAGAATTTTTCTATGTAAAAATATTTAGGTTTCGAAAACGTTTTATTTTCATTAATTACTAACTGATTTAAATTAAAATAAATTTACGTATGAAATAAACTTCCATATTTTTGGATGAAAATTTACCAGTTGCTATATTTAACTAGACGCATTACAAATATAAAATATTTTTTTTTATTTCAAAATTTTATCGTTTTACCATTTCACACAAATTCAGTTAATTAAATTAATTAAAACCGTTAAAATATACAGGTTGTTACAACTAAATCCTTTATGTATAAGCGATATCGAATTACAAAAAATTAACTTGCTTAATTTTTCCGTAACCGTATCAAACTTTTTAACTTTCAAAACCAAATTTGTGCTAGGGTTTCACATTACAAACATTAACTTTAAACAACACTATCAAAATGATTGATTACTTTAAACGTCTTTATTTAAAATATTTAATTAGCTTTACCCATGATTAATTACTTCAAACATCATTATTTAAAATGATTTATTAACTTTAATCATCCTTATTGAAGGGATTAATTAACCTTAACACATCATTATTGAAATGATTAATTAATTTTAAAACATCATTATTAAACTGATTAATTAACCTTAAAATATTATTATTAATGAGATTAATTAATCTTAAAACATCATAAATAAAATAATTAATTAACATTAATACATATTTAAATGATTAATTAACTTAAACATCATTAGTTAAAACGATTAATTAATTTTAAACATCATTAATAAAATGATTAACTAATTTTAAACACATCATTATTTAAATAATTTATTAACCTTAATCATCATTAATTAAAATGATTAATTAAATTTAAATATCAATATTAAAATGATTGTTTAACATTAAACACATCCTTATTTGAATAATTGGTTAACTTCGTAAAAACCCGAGCACAAGATTGTGAGTCGGCGGAATAGAGACCTTAAGGCTAAATTAACACTAGAGGGGGAGTGAATAGTGTTTAATGGACTATATGAATATTTTTCAAATTCTTTAAGATTCTACTTTGAATGATGTAATTAATAATCACAAAATCAAAGTGAAGATAAAAGTAAATGCAGTAAAAGTAAAAAGGAAAGAATACACTAGGATTTCATACTGGTTCGGAGTTACCCTACATCTAGTCCCGCACAATTCCTTGTACAAATTTCTTTTCAACTAGTAAATGGAAATACAATCTCGATTTCAAGGCTATGAGACATACCCTTCAGAATCCCGATCTCTGGGTAGAGTCACTTGATTTCCGGGCTACAAGCATACCAATTAGATTTACGGGCTACTAAGCACACCCAATTCATTTTACGGGCTACAGTCATACCCAATTGATTTTACGGGCTACAATCACACCCATATGTATGGCAGTATGCTTTGATAGAGTTTTACAAACTCAGATCTTCGATCTTGATTACAACTGATCCTATAACTCTTGAATAGCACATTGATCTTGGTTTGAGTGAGAGAGATGAGAGAGATCAGAGCGTGGATGAAGGAGAATCAAACTAGTGATGATTGAATTTGATTCTGGTTGAATTTCGGCAGAATTTAGGTATATTTTGATTTAGAAAATGAACGAGTGAAAGGAAGAGAGATGAATAAGAAAATGATAATTGAAAATTCGTTTGGAAGTATGGTATTTATAGAACAATGGTCATGTCCATTCACGAAGAGATACGACGAAAAGACACTTCCATTCAAATTTGAATTTTGAAATTCCTGACCTATATGTCGACATACTTGGAGAGGATATGTTGACATATCCCTTTGTATTTTGAAAAATCACTTAATAAAAATTGTTTTGAAAATAATAAGTTTTGTAAAATATTTTGAAACTTTGTACAAACATTTAAACATAGTTTACACATACTTTAATCATATTAAAACTTAAAAAAACTTTATAAAATAATTTTAAAAGATTTAATAAGAGTATTCAATATAATGTAAATAATATAAAATCAATATAGTTATAAATTATAAGTAGATATCTAAAATCAAAATATAAATATAAAAAATGAACATAAAGAAGATATAAGCTAAAATACCAAAAAATATAATAGATTAATAAATACTTAAAAAAACTTAATATAATATCTTTGTAAATATAAAAGGTTAAGAAATTATTTTGAGAAATATTTTGAAAATTAGGATATTCGAAAAATATTTAAAACTTATTTGAAGTTGAGAGAGAGAGAGAGAGAGATCAGGAAAGTGCTATCAAAGTTTTAACATAAATTTTCTAAAGCTCTATAACTTATTTGGAATATCTTGAAATCTTTGAACATTTCAATACTCATAAGTCTTCATTCTCCAACTCTTGAAACTCTATATTTTCATCTTGAATCTACTTTCAATGCCATACAATCTTCTTAATTAACTCCTGTCTAATATCCTACATTATGTACTACATATAACTTGATAAAACATTAATATCTATATTTGATATAATGTTCTATAGTTGTTATCATCAAAACTAATACCTAATGTACTAAAAATCTCCCCTTTTTTATGATGACAAGTTTGTATATAAAATATAACATAACTACCCCTAGGTTACAAAACTCCCCCTTGATCTATGCTTATATTTTATATATTTGTCGCCCTTCATCATCAACAAAAGTAATCACCTAAAACTATAACTCCCCCTAAATAAAATATTATAGACTAATAACATATAAGATGATGAGAATGATTTATATAAGAAGAATAAGTGAATTTAAAATGAGATAATCATGAAATGCAAATAATGATAAGAATGATATATAAGAAATGATAAGTGATAACACAAACCATTAATAGTAACCAAGCCAATCTATATATTCATTCAATACCACACTATATCCTATCATATCTTAAAATGTACATATAAGTAAGTAAAACAAATGTAAAAATAAATTAAATATACACACCACACAATCAAATTAATGAAGGCAAGTACGATCCTAACGTGATTTCCTAACGATCATGGATTCGTGAATAGGACAATGAGGATAATGAAGGAAAAAGTTCCCCTTTTATTTGACGAGTTTTCCATCTCGATCGAAACATACTTCTCCGATGCATCAGACTTCATCATCTTCCTCCATGTGTTCTTTCTCTTTTTCCTCTTCCTCTTCTTCCTCTTCTTCCTAGTCATCGCTGCCTTGAATGGGGTTATGAATGGCCAAATTTGCAGAATCATCTTCAATAACTATTGGATTTGTAGAATTATCCGATAGATATTTTTGCAAATTGGGAAGAATTCTACTTTGTTTCTCTTGTTCTTTGGACATACGAAGTTGTACAACTTTTATATCAGTCAACATCTCCAGAACATTCTTCATTTCCCCTTCTAATTTAATAACTTTGGCCATAGTAATGTTCTGGAAGGGGCCTTGGGTAGGAGAAAGGAAGGAAAACGATGAATTCTCTTCTCTAGAACATTTGAGATTAAAGAACGCCATTGTTTATTTGTTTTGGAAGTTTGAAATAGAGATTATACAGAGAAATGTAGAAGAAGGTCGAAGTTTGGTTATTATATAACCACCAATTTGAATTTTAGACGGAATTTAAAAAACAGAAATTACTGTTATATGTCGACACAGAGGGGTAGGATGTGTTGACATTTATGTTATAATTTTGATTATTTTATTTTTCTTTACATTTTGTAATTTTTAATTCATTATAGGAAAAAAAATTCCTAACTCTCTTCTTAACTTTGTAAAAAATGTTTGATTTAATGGTTTTGTTAATATATCAGCTACTTGATTTTCAATGTTTATAAATTCAAGTGATATTATTTCTTTGTTTACATTATTGCTTAGAAAATGGTGTCTTATATCAATATGTTTAGTTCTAGCATCATGAGTTGGATTTTTAGATAGATTGATCGCACTTGTAGTATCACAGTATATTGGTGATTTAGTAAAATTTAAACTAAAATCTTTTATTGTTTGTTGCATATAGTTAATCTGTGAACAGGCTAATGTTGCTAAAATATATTCTGCTTTTTTCATAGAAAGAGATATATAGTTTTGCTTCTTACTAAACTAGGAAACTAGAGACTAGAGAGTGCCCTAAAAAGCGATGAGTTGCACTTGTACTTTTTCGATTTGATTTGCAACCAGCATAGTCAACATCACTATATGAAATTAATTCAAATGAGTCTTCTTTTGGGTAAAAGAGTACATAATCTAATGTGTTGTTTACATATCTCAAAATTTGTTGTATTGATTTTAAATGTATTTCTTCAGGTTGAGATTGATATCTTGCGTAGAGACAAACATTATGCATTATATCAAGTCTTCTAGTAGTTATATAGAGTAGTAATCCAATCATTCCTCTATATAATTTTTGATCTACATCTTTTGAATTTTCTTCTTTATTTAATTTTTCATTAGTTGACATGGGAGTTGGTTTACCACTGGTATTTGACATACCAAATTCCTTAACTAAATCTTTTTGCATATCTTTCTTAGCCAATATAAATTCTATTACTTAGTTGTTTTATTTGTAATCCTGGAAAATAATTTAGTTTTCACATATGACTCATTTCAAATTCTTTGGTCATTATTACTAAGAATTCCTTATTTAGTTTATCGTTGGTAGATCCAAAAATGAAATCATCTACATATATTTGTATTAACTAAATATCGTTTTTATCTCTTTTATTAAAAGGTGTACTATTTACTTTGCTTATTTCAAAATTTGATTGTAATAGATAGGATTTAAGTCTGTCATACCATGCTCTTAGAACCTGTTTCAGACCATACAAAGCCTTCTTTTATTTGTAAATATGATTAGGTAGTTTTGCATCTTCAAAAAGTAGGGGTTGTTCTACATATACATCCTCTTTAACAAAACTATTTAAAATGCACTTTTAGCATCCATTTGATATAACTTAAAATTATTATGATTAGTAAAATTCATATAGCTACTAATCTCTCTACAGGTGCAAAGATTTCATCAAAATCTATTCAATCTTCTTGACAATAACCTTGTGCAACTAATCGAGCTTTATTTCTCATAGCCTCTCTTTGTTCATTTATTTTGTTTCTATATACCCATTTAGTTCCTATTATGGATTTATCCCTAGGTCTTGGGACTAATTCCCATACATTATTTATTGTAAATGAATTCAATTCCTCTTGCATAGCAAGAATCCATGAATCATCAGTTGATGCTTCCTTGGATTTTTAGGTTCAATAGTTGAAATAAAAGCAATGTTACTCATTTATTTGGTTGATTTCTAGTTTTAACAATATATTCAATATTTACAAGTATATTTTCTCTAGATGATCTTTCAAGTATCTTATTCTTTTATTTGGATATGAATTTTCTGAATTTTTTTTCTGTTTTCGGTAATCTCGTTATTACTAATTTCGTTTGGGTTATCGATATTTTCTTCTTCATCAATATTTGGATTATAAACTTTAAAAATTCTCATTAAATGAGACATGTAATGTCTTTTCAATAGTATTAGTTCTCGTATTGAAAACTCTATAACTTTACTTCTATTTGAATATCTAATAAAGATTCCTTTATCTAATTTAGCATCAAATTTATCCAAATCATCTTTAATATTTCAAATAAAACATTTACTACCAAAAACTCTAAAAAATGATACTTTAGGCTTTTTATTATAAAATAACTCATATGGTGTTTTCTTAGTTAATGGTTTTATAAAAATTCTATTATATTTACAATATGCAGTACCAACTGCTCCAGCCCAAAAAAATTTAGGTAAATTACTATCATTTAGCATAGTTCTAGCGCACTCTTGAATTGTCCTATTTTTACGTTCTATGCTCCATTTTATTGTGGTGTTCTTGGAAATTAAAAACTATGAATTATACCTTCCTTATTATAGAAGTTCTTAAAATTTTCATTTTTTAATTCTCCACCATGATCACTCTGAATAGTTTTAATTTTACTAGTCATTTGATTTTGAATTCTTATAACAAAGATTTTAAATATTTCAAAAGCATCACTTTTAAGTTTTAGAAAATCATCCAGCTAAACCTAGAATAATAATCTATGATTACAAATACACATCTATTGTGGTTTATAGATTGTACCTGTGAGGGACCGAAAAGATCTAAGTGAAGAAGTTCAAGGGGTTGAGAGGTAGAAATCATATCTTTTGCTTTAACGAACTTTTTCTAAGTTTTCCTAATTTACATGCATTGCATAAATTATTAACTTTAGAATTCATTTTGGGAAGTCCTCTAACTAGATCATTTATAGTAATTTTAGATATTAGCTTGAAATTCAAATGACCAAATCTTTTATGCCAAATCCAAGGATCACTTGATTCAGCCAAAAGACATAAATTATCATTTGAGATTTTCATACTTAATATATAGATGTTTCGTTTCCTAATACCTTCGAAGATAATATTTGATTCATTATCTTCAATGTGACATATCATTTACAAATTTAATTTTGAAACCCTTATCACACAATTGACTAATACTCAACATATTATGCTTTAAATTCCTAACTAACAAAACATTAGAAATAGTAGGAGATTTAGAATTACCGACATTGCCGATGTTAATCACATATCCTTTAGAGTTGTCTCCAAAATTTACTGATCCACCATCTTTGTGAACTATATCTTTCAAAATCTCTGGATTTCCAGTCACGTGTCTTAAGCATCCGCTATTTAGTATCCATTTGTCTATTTTGATATGTAGAGTTTGATCATCGGGTGTCTGTTCATCAAAAGCCATGTAACACGTCTGTTCCTGCAATTATACCTTTTTAAAAGATCATGTGATTTTTTATAATGAATAGATGCAAATTTATGAAACAATATTATGATGATTTTGCAAATTATCTTTTTGAAAATAATGTTAAAAATATTATCAAAAGTTGTCATTGAAACTTTTTCAAAAATCAGATTATGAATACTTTGAAAACCAATGCTCTAATACCAAATGCGAGTCAGTGAAATATGGATCTTAAGGCTAAATTAACACTAGAGAGGGATGAATAGTGTTCAATGGATTATATTAATATTTTTCAAATTCTTTAAGATTCTATTTAGAATGATGTGAAACAATCCTAGAAACAATCACAGAATCAGAGTGCAGATAAAAGTAAATGTAGTAAAAGTAAAAAAAAAGAACATACCAGGATTTTATACTGGTTCGGTGTTATCCTACATCCAGTCCCACACAATTCCTTGTACGGATTTCTTTCGACTAGTAAATGCAAATACAATCTCAATTTCAAGGCTATGAGACACACCCTTCAGAATCTGACCTTTGAGTAGAGTCACTTGATTTCCGGGCTATAAGCACGTCCACCAGATTTACGGGCTACCAAGCACACCCAATTGATTTTATGGGCTACAATCACACCCAATTGATTTTATGGGCTACAGTCACACCCACAAGTATGGTAGTATGATTTGATAGAGTTTTATAGACCTAGATCTTCAATCTTGATTACAATTGATCCTATAACTCTTGAATAACAGTTTGATCTTGGTTTGAGTGAGAGAGATGAGAGAGATCAGAGAGTAGCTGAAGGAGAATCAAACTAGTGATGATTGAGTTTGAATTTTGACATGTTTAGGTATATTTTGATTTAGAAAACGAGGGAGTAAAAGGATGAGAGATGAATAAGAAAATGATAATATAAAATTTGTTTGGAAGTCTGGTATTTATAGAGGAACAACGGTCATGTACATTCGCGAAGAGATACGATGAAAATAAATTTCCATTCAAATATGAATTTTGAAATTTCCGGCCTATATGTCGACATACTTGGAGAGGATATGTCGACATATCCCTTGTATTTTGAAAAATCACTTAACAAAAATTGTTCTGAAAATATTAAGTTTTGTAAAATATTTAGAAACTTTGTACAAACATTTAAACATAGTTTATACGTATTTAATCATATTAGAACTGAATAAAACTTTATAAAATAATTTTGAAAGTTAATAAGAGTATTCGATATATGTAAATAATATAAAATCAATATAGTTATAAATTATAAGTAAATATCTAAAATATAAATAAAATATCAAAAATAAACATAAGGAGATATAAACTAAAATACCAAAAGATATAATAGATTAAAAAATACTTAAAAAAACTTAGTATAATATCTTTGTAAATATAAAAGGTTAAGAAATTATTTTGAGAAATATTTTTAATAGATTTTTAAAACTATTATTTTGAAAACCAGGACATTTGAAAAAAATTTAAAACTTATTTGAAACAAAGATAAAGGAAGAGATTAGGAAAGTGTTATCCAAGTTTCGACATAAATTCTACAACTCTATAACTTATCTGGAATACCTTGAAATCTTGAAGTTTTCAATACTCATGAGTCTTCATTCTCCAACTCTTGAAACTCTATATCAGCATCTTAAATCTACTCTTGATACTATATAGTCTTTTTAACTAACACATGTCCAATATCCTGCACTATAGACTATATATAACTTGGTAAAACATTAATATCAGTATTTTGTATAATGTCCTATAGTTGTTATCATCAAAACCAATACCTAAGGTACTAACAAAGATTAAACCAAAAAATTCAAAAGAGATAGTTTTTTCAAACTGCCGATTTAGTGATAGTCGATATAGGGCACTTCCATAAACACTTTCATATATCATTTATTTATCCATGCATCACATAACATAAGTATGGGCATATATACAAAAGAAAATAACAACTATACAACATATATAGAGCATCACTTGTATCATTTACTTAAACTTTTTCGACAAGTCCCGAGTAAATTACTTACTGCTAAAGATGTCATCTCAATTTTAAGCTCTAGATGGGGTCTTTAGGGTTCGGCTTAGGTAAATATAGGGCTTGGCCAAGATGAAAAGTTTTGGCTTGGATCTTTTTTTTATAACGAACCGTGAGATTTTCGACCCCCGAAAATCAACATCAATATGTTCACTGTATAGCATGCCGAGAAATCTAGTGCTGGAAATACCAGATCATTAAGGGTGAAGAAGAAAAGAGATAAAAGAGAATGGAAACAACAATACGCAGAATCTCACAATCGCAGCGGAACAAAATATAATATATAATAACCGATTTTTATACAAAGAAAACTATAACTGTAATATACATTCAATCATCAGAGTACAACAATCAACAAACCAATATGGACAGTTATAATAACTTGTCCTCACAAATACTGAACGATCAATTTAACACACACATCAGAATATAATCAAGTATGTTGAATACGCCTGAGTCTCCTCCAGCTCGTCTCCTGAGCTCCATAGTATCCTAACCTAAATCTGTAATACTCGGTCTGACCCGAGCATTATAATAAAATAACACCCGAGTCAGTCTGGAAAACTAGCGTGAGAAAACACACTCAATTTGAATTATTACTGTTATCAAAATCCTTTGAAAACAAAGGTATCTCGTAAGACCACGCCACCCATAAATACGACGGGTTTTTACCTTACGATAACCAAAACATTTTATATTAAAATTATCTGATATTATAATAGTGTCTATAGAAAGTAGACTATAAAATAGCTGAAATGCTTGCATCTCACGTTTCAGCATTGTTGGGCACAATCAAAACCGTACAGACTCGTAGTGGATATTGGACTCCATACAATGACTGGGCTACTGGGGTACCGCCTCCCACAGTACATCTCTAGAAAAATGTACCGAGATTGTACCTAATGATCCTTGTCAACACAGGACCGGCTTACCCCTTGCTGGATAGTACCGAATATGTTATCACGGCAGGTGTTCCCACCATAATCGAGCGCTCTCTTTCCCATGCACAACCATATCCATAATTATAATATAATATATATGAGGGTATCTAGAAAAGTGATAACATATGCTACTTAGGTGCGACCCACTTAGCCCTGCTGCATCTCCCCTATTTTAGTCATTCTCGGTTGATGAGGCTACATTTTACCTTAAGAATAGCATTCATACTTGGAATGCTAACACTTCCTTCCAGACCACGATGCAAATGATAGCATTCATCCATATAAGTTGTTCTGGGTCTGAACAAACTGAATCTCCTTCAATATCACCATCTCCATTATCTTTAAGATATCCCAATTCATAATGCACAAATCAAATCGAAGTGGTTTTCGGATAATTAAATCCAATCCCAGTCTCTTCGAAACGATTAACGAATTTGGCCAGATTTGATAGTCGGTTATTTAATTATCAAATAACACACATAAGAAGTCACTAGGCCCATTTTATAAATGTTTCAAAACATTCATTTCAAAATATCTTTACGAAGATATATATTCAAATCTCTTCCAATATTCCAACGTTTGAAAACAAATTTAAATCCTTATATCCTTAACGGGATATTTTCAAACCGTATTATGACTTAGAAATATTTCCGTATAACCTTCCCATAGTCAAAACATTCCCAAATCATTTATCTCAATACTTAGAAAAATATTTGTAAATATATTTTCCAAAACCACTTACTTCTCAACACTTGGGAAATATTTATACCTTATCGATTTTATGGTTATATTCCCAAACAAGGAAATTTCCCTTATTACCAACTAATAAAAACATTTACATCCTCTTTTGTAAATTCTCAACTCAATATAACTCGTTCCACAAATCTCTGGAATTTTTAATAAATCCCTTTTTAAAATTTCCAAAATTGATTTTACTTACTTAAAATCCCATCCTACAATTTATAACTTCTTTATGAATTCCGATTCATTTTTCGAAGTTCACACATCGAACATTTGGAAAATTTTCTTAAGTTTCCAGAATTCAATTTAAGATTCCTCTTATAAATCATTTCCATTAAATTACCTGGTTTACAAATCCCGAGAGTATTTATAAACACATTTCAATCAATTTCAAAACACTATATATATATAAATGATAAGTAATTTTTAAAGTACAATAATTTATTTTCAAAACACGTTTAGATAATTATTTAAAATATCAAAGACTTTTAAATAATCAACGATAACTCGTTTCCAATTCATTTTTAAATAATAATAATAGATTTTACAAAGCTTATTATAAATATTAAATTTTATTTCAATTGATATTAAATATTTGAAAAAAATAACTTCCGAAATATTTTAATACCAAAACAGTTTTAAACTACATAGTTTAATAAATAACAATTCCTTTTTAAAACAACTTAACTTCTAAATAAAAATATATTTTTAAAATTCCAATATAACCAATTTTATATTTATAAATCCCTCTTGATTTATCATAAATCGATTTACATTTCCTGTTTCACAACTATTTCCAAAATCCAAAATAGATTCCACTATTTCTTTCTAAACCGATTCTATATCTCATTATAAATTCGCACTATGAATTTATATTCCCAATTTATCAAATGATAATCACTTCATTTTATTTATAAACATCGTTTATAAATTTTATAAACTCATTTCCAGTTTATAACAGATTTGTATTGCTAAAATCCATTATAATTCGATTTCTATTTAAAATTCCATTTGTAAATCTATTCCTTAACAAGTTCCAATTATAATCCAAGTTCATTCAAAATCTCGATTACAACTTCCTTTTCCTATTTTAAGAAACCTCATTTAAAATCCATTGTTTAAAAATTCTAAATTTAAAATTCTCTATTCGAAACTATTTTACGAAATAGCTAAATAAATATCCAAAATTAAATTATTTATTTATTTTATTCAACCCAATTCCTTTTTAAAATAAATTCCAAAATTCAATATAAATATTTTCATTTTCCAAATCACTTTTGAATTCCATTTTTTTGAAAAAAAATCAAAAAAATATATTATTTATGGTATTTAAAATACCAAAATTAGGCCAGTGCTACTATAGCATCCAAACAATCAAATCACACAACAATCCATAACAGATTATTCAATTTCATTATATATCACTATATATATAAACAAAAATCAATATATTTTGAGGAATCCAGTTGGATCCCTCCAACCTGTTTCCCTGCAACCATAGATGTTATATAACATAAAATACCAATCTTGCTTCGAGGTGGGATATCCCGGTAATATAGGGTCATCCGCTATTATGCGGGGCGCATAGGGTCTCATCTGCTCCAATAGACAGGAATATATCCAACTACTACTATATATACTACTATATATATAATATTCAACTGATAATAATATATCAATTCAACCAATCATCCAATAATTAATTTTAATTGCTATAAATTAACTAGTCAACCAAATTGAGTGAGATTTACTCACCTTGATTTTTAATTTGCCGAACATCCAGATTTTAAATTATCTAAATTCCAGCTGACTCCGAAAAATTCCAAACTAATTCCAGCTTATATATTTCTCATCTACGAATCCAACGTGATGGATTCCATGATTTTTGGACCTTGTATGATTGAATTGCGAATAATTAACATCGAGATAATTAAGTTAATTAAATTAAGATTAACTCAAAAATTAATAACATGATTAACTAATTACCCTCTTTTCACTAGTGACCTCCAACTCGGCCACTACTACAAGTCGCGACTTGGGAAATTCGACCACCGCAGCTGATGATGCGAAGACCCATATCCAAACGAGATCCTACCCTCAATGTGCCGCCACCGTTCCCACCATCGCCATGCTCCAAGCTACTGCCGACCATTGCCCTACCTAGCTCCGCCTTGCCAGAACAAAAATCGAGACTCACGAATGACGTGCCTAGCCTTGACTTCCCCTCCAGCCTCGTGCGTGTGCTCCTCCCCTGGCGAACTCCTATCTTCGTCCCTGTCTACATCGCCTTAGGTCGCGCGCTACTTCCTGCGTTCCACGCTTCGAGCGACACAAACCCAGGTCGCGACAAAACCAGTTCCATTGGGTACGTAATAGTGTATTATTATCAGATTCAATTTCCATAGCGATTGGATTTACCGTTTGGTTGTACGGGATAGAAACGCATTGAAATAAATATTGAAAATTTAATATTTTAATTGGGTTCAAAAAGCTATCTTCTCCATACGATCGAATTAGACCTTGAGACTTGTTCCATTGCGTTTGGAATAGGGGTATAACATTAGGAACGCCAGGCGGCATGCCTCGATAGGAGTTCGAAATTTTAAGTTATCATAAACGAGATATTTTGGAAATTTATTAATATTTAAAATTTCAAAGTCAAACCCTACTATCTCTCGAGCCACCCTAGCACCTATTCGCGTCGACCTACTATTTGAACATAGCCGCCTCTTCCACGTTAAAATCGCGAGCTTACCTTTCACTTTCCTTCCATTCGAAATCAATTCGAAAATGAAATTAAAAAAAAGCATAAATGGATGGAGTCGCGATCGATCAAATCACGATAGAGGCAGAGCGGCAGCGGAAACCTAGGTGGAGCAGCATGCGGTGCCACGTGGTAGGTCGCGACCTAGGGTTCCGTTGCCACTCTGCCTCCATCGCGATTTGATCGATCACAACTCCATCCATTTATGCTTTTTTAATTTCGTTTTCGAATTGATTTCAAACTGAAGGAAAGTGAAAGGTAAGCTCGCGATTTTAACATGGAAGAGGCGGCTATGTTCAGATAGTAAGTCGACACAAACAGGTGGTAGGGTGGCTCGAGAGATAGTAGGGTTTGACTTTGAAATTTTAAATATTAATAAATTTCTAAAATATCTCGGTTATGATAACTTAAAATTTCGAACTCCTATCGAGGCGTGTCGCCTGGTGTTCCTAATATTATACTCCTATTCCGAATGTAATAGAACAAATCTCGAGGTCTAATTCGATCGTATGGAGAAGATAACTTTTTGAACCCAATTAAAATATTAAATTTTCAATATTTATTTCGACGCGTTTCTATCCCGTATGACCAAACGGTAAATCCAATCACTATGGAAATTGAATCTGATAATAATACAGTATTATGAATCCGATGGAACTGGTTTCGGCGAATTCCGAGACAGTACCCCAGATCGTTATTTTAACGCGTCGATTAGATCGACGATTTCAAAAATTTGCGAAATCACTTGAAACTCTAGTTTAAAAAACTTATTCACTTAATTCTAATTCAAATAGAATTTATATCGACATTAGAAATCATTTCGATTCATATTCAACTCAAATTTTTAGTTATTCACCATTTTCGTATTACGATAAATCACTATATTTGAAAATTTAAATTCAATCGATAATTTAAACCAAAATCCTCATATTCAAAAATCAATTTATATTCCTAATCAATGTTTAAAACCATTTAAATATTCAAAATCAAATATTGGAAAATTCGAGTTGTTACATTTTTGGTGAAAATGGTGATGTAGAGAAGAAACAAAGGGGTTTTAGTGATTTTATTTAAGGAAAAGGTGAAAAAGAAAGGATTTTATCAAAAAATTTGGAAGCCATGGATGGAAGCTTGAAAAAGAAGATGATATTTTAAAAATAAGAGAATGAAATGGAAAATGAGAAATAAAAAAATAAATGTTTTTATATAAATTGAAATAAGAAACTTACCATTCTACCCTTAACTCCTTACCCTCCACACAAATTTTACCACATCATCACCGCCCCCCTTAATCTATTCCACACGCAAGGACTACACCCCTTATCATGTCCATCACTTCACTCCCATGATGCTACTTTATAAAATGACATTTCCTTTTCTTTTTCTTTTATTTTAAATTTTTGAGAAAAGTAGCATCTTACTTTTCTTTTACTTAAGTAAATAAATTTTTACCATATATAATTTAATCATACATATGTTATTTAGTGTATTTATGTGTATATGTATACTAGTGTGACGACCCGATTATTTGGACTAGTCAGAATCGCTGAAAGACCCGTTCGTTCTAAAACTATGAATGAAAACTACCAACTTAATACAAAATATTTAATAAATATTCAACACTACTAAATGTATATGATATAATTTCAATTATACAACTTATCAGAGTAATTAATTAATTTATTCTACAAGGTGTGCATACCGAACTCAAACGCAATAGATATACCGTTGCACACTCTCATGAGAGAGACAACAATATCCTTACCTGCTCTCCATAAACAATGTAAATGCGGAATAAAATAGTAAGGGGGAAGATACAACAATACAAGATAAACAACAACAAATAACAGATAAACAGAAAAATGGTTATATTAGTTTAGGGGTTGCATGTAACAACCCGCATATTTATCAATTTATCATTTAAATATTTTATTTAAATATTTTATCGTTAGTCGGATGTTAGTCCAAAAAGCTACTTTTTGCATACAGTCAAATTAGGACTCGAGACCACCTTCATTGAGTTCAAAATGACGTTTGCGATCTTTTTAAGTGTAAACTTCGATATGTTTGGAGTTAGTGAAATTCTTGCTACTTTCTCCCGCTTGTGACTTTGGTTTGGACTGCACCTTCTTTAGTTCAACCCAACCCTCTTTTTCACTTCATTCACCATTTGTTTTAACATTCAAGCTTCATCAAAAATGGTGGTGGGAAGTGGAAATTAAAACTCCAAACTCAAATTCTATTGCAAATCCGGGATTCAACTCCAAATTCAAGTAGAAGATAGTGGATTCAAGCTTTGGATTGCTTCTCCTTGCTTTCAATCTCCATCTTCATCCATTTTAGTGAAAAGGTGAGATTTTTATCTCACATTCTTGTCTATAACTATCTTGGACTGTTGGGAATGGTTTCCTATCACTTTAGCATCAACATTTGCATTTGGTTTGGATTGGATTGGCGAAAAACCCAAATTTCTAGTGTTTTTGTGGAAAAACTGCTGCTAGGTCCTTCAGCACTCATAGGTCGGCCAGGTTAGGTCGTTGGCGTTGAAAAGTCACACAAGGATAGGTCGTTCCAGCCTTAAAATTCGCTCTGGAATCGATAGGTCGCGCGGCGCTAAGTCGTAGGTCGTCTCCGACCTAATATCTCTCAGTAGCACTAGGTCGCGCGGCGTTAAGTCGTAGGTCGTCCCCGACCTTATATCGCTCGGCTTGCTTGAGTTAAGTCGCGTCTCTTTTAGATCGCTCGATCATCTTAAGTCGCTCGCGTGTTAAAACTTTAGGTCGCGCTGGCCTTAAGTCGTAGGTCGTCACCGACCTAATATTGCCTCTGCTATTTCACTAGGTCGCGTGGGCCTTAGGTCGTAGGTCGTAGTTCGTGAGTCGCCTAGGTCGTAGGTCGCTCGCTATTGCTTCGGGCCTTAGGTCGTAGGTCGTAGTTCGTGAGTCGCCTAGGTCGTAGGTCGCTCGGTCCTGCCTCAATCCATAGGTCGCGTACTTTGGCCTTTCCCCTTAGGTCGCTCGACCTTATTACCTGGTTAGGTCGCGAGTTCCTTAGGTTGCTCGCCTCCCTTTAGTCGCTCACCATTAGGTCGTATGACCTATAAGTCGCTTGCTCCAGTTAGGTCGCTCGGCCATTTTGTTAGGTCGCTCGGCCATTGTGTTAGGTCGCGTGAACCCTTAGGTCGTTAGACCTCATTTTGCTTTAGGTCGTAGGCCGCTTGTATTCACTTAGGTCGTACCGTTTTGGACCCCCTCCGTAGGCGATCTTATCTGAAAAACATTCAACAGAACTTCCACTTGATGCATTTTGAGCTGATTTCCTTGGATTTTGTTCACGTCTTCGAATGTGAATTTTGTGATAGATTGTTTCTACAATCATTTTTGTGATTTGTCACTTTAAAAATATGAAGGTTTCAATACTAGTAGTAAATATCAAAACTCTTTCATCAAAGCGATTTCAACTCTATTTTATTACAAAGCTCTTTTTCCTAAACCGTTTTCCAACCTATTAGTATACACAAGCCTTTACTTCACTCGGATGAGAAATCGAACTAAACGACTTAGTAAAACGAGTGGTATGAAACGCTTGCGTTCACTTCGTCGGTTAGCTCTTGGACTTGTTCGATTGAACCCTTTTGTGACAATTTTCTAGTGAAGATCTACAGTTTGTTCGTAAATATTTAAGTTAAGCTAGTGGCTTTGGGACATGAAGCTAAACTCATATATTTACTGGCTTAGTGTAATTGACACTTCTTTATGATCATGACGATCATTTTTGTGATTTAGACTAGCAATTGAGCGATGTCTCTTTGTCTACGAGGGAGACTAAACCCCGTTTGTGTGATGTTTCACCATCACATACTGGGGTAGCGCCCCATGGTCTTCGGGCCGTTCGTGTGTCAAAATTTAATGGATAGCTTCCATGAGATAGCTTCTCGTTCATGTGTTACGCGCGTTGGTGAGTTTTCATGCTCCCGTTCTCGTGATAGGCCTCCCCCCCTTTTTATGTGATTTCTGGATTTCTTGTGATGATTTCTGGAATTTGTGCTTCACCAATTTTCATGATTTTCATTGATATGATATCAGTTTTTTGTGCATGGTGAATTCGTGTGTCATTGACTTGTTATGAATACAAGTTTAGGGTATGATACCTTGTTTTATCTTTGAGAAGATTCTTGTGATATTGATTAATCTCTTGTTGATTATCGTTTACATACTTATAGTAGTATGCCATTATAGTTATTACATGTTCATGCCATGTCTTTTACTTTATACCATACCATCTGATATTTAAGCTAGACTGATCCATTTATTATTTTCTTATAAATAATACTCGGGTCAGACCGAGATGTTACAGGTGCTTCTGCTTGACTTCTCTTCAGGATTATTCTGACTTTTGGCTAACTACTTAGATTAGTAGTTTTTGGATGTACACATTTGAGATATAGACTCTATGTAGTGTACTTATTCTTTTGTATAGCACGTGATGCTATTCTTTTGTATTATCGTGGATCTTTCTGACCACTACTCTGATGTACACTTTCATGTGTTATATATTTATTCATATCTTCTTCCGCCTTTGTGATATGGATGTCTGTGACTGATTTATGTTATGATTACTTCTATATTTGTTTCCGAAGAATATATATAGCCACCGTGTGATAGCTTTATGTTTGTATCGGTATGACGGACTTCCTCCTTAAAAGATATGCATTCTGTTCTATCTGACATATCGGTGCTCGCACAAAGAAGTTACATGGATGGTCGCTCCTCCACAACCTTATTCTCCGTGCTAATTGACAGCACTATATCGTAGTATTCTTGGTTAGCGTGGGTATAGAGGTGGGGCGTCACAGCTTGGTATCAAAGCCAAACTTTGGAACAATGTAGAATAACTTAACAAGGATCATCGTCCTAAGTCCACCTTAGGAGTTGTGTTTCAGGATTTAGTTCGAGTCTTCGTACCGATTTATCCTATTTCCTTCTATGTATCCTTGTTTTATCTATAAAGATTTGCTTGATATTTATTTGGAGAATAACTTTTCTTCTTTTCTCTTCTTTAAAGAAGAATGTCTAGACCAGGCCGTCCCAGAGCTGGACCATCTACTGTTACTCCCCAGGATGGAGTTTTTATGACTGCTCAGCAGCTTCTTGATTTAGTAAAGAATGCTTAGGCAGCTGGTCCTAATCAGGAACCTACTCATCCTAAGTCTGGATTTGCATGCTTGTGCAATGATTATACCAACTTGGGTGGGAAACCATTCAAAGGTTCCGAAACTATTATTGAGGTCCAGGCTTGGTTAAGAACATGCGATCGAATCTTCTCTCGCATGAATCTTGTTGATCTTCACCGTGTTCAGGTGGCCTCCAGTATGCTCCAAGAGAGAGCATTGGATTGGTACGAACTTCTTATTTCTGAAATTAATGAAGCAGATCTCACCTGGGAGCAATTCCGGGAACGCTTCGAACTAAAATTCGTACCAGAAGCAGAGAAGGTGACATTGGCTCGTCATTTTATAGACCTTGTTCAAGGTGAATCCTCTATGACAGATTATGTCGCATCCTTCGAGTCACTGTCCAAATATAGGGTTGAATACATCAACACTCCATTGAAGAAGAACCAGAGATTCGTTTATGGCTTAAACAAGAATCTCAAGAAGCCATTACTTCTAAAGTTAGAAGTTTCTTTCGACCAACTCATTGATATCGCTCTTCGTCTTGAAGAGGCTGATAAGGACAGTGATGTTGAAGTGGTGGGTGCCAAACCAAACTTCAACCACAAGAAGAGGCCAAACAAATTCAAAGGTCCTTATCCCAACAAAAAGGGTAAACAAGCAACTCCTGCTGCAAAGACACTTTCCCCCAGTGATGGGAAATGTTTCAACTATGGTGCTAAGGGCCATTTTGCGAACAAGTGTTCAAAGCCCCATTCTTGTCGCTACTGTAAAAGTCCGGATCATTATATGCATCTATGTCCTAAGCTTCCAAGCAGGAAGGAGGGAAAGTTAAATGTGGCTCAAGCCCCTGGCAACACATCTCGCAATCAAGGTATGTCTCATTCTGTCCTTGATGGCATTATTATATTTCATGATCAACCTATTAGAGTTCTCTTTGATACGGGTGCATCCCATTATTTTATATCAAAGGAACTTGTAGACACTCTTTCTTTAAGTGTTACTGCTTTAATGACTTCATTAAGAATTGCGAATCCGGTTGGTGGATCCGCAACTCTTAGTTTGCTTTGTAAAGATGTGGAGATTATTTTGTGTGATTTTCCTTTCCTAGCCGATTTGCATGTCATGCGTTACTTAGGCTTTGGAATGATTTTGGGTATGGATTGGCTTAATCGTTATGAAGCTCATATCCTATGTCCTGAGCGGACTATTTATCTTCGACATCCACTATCTGTTAAGCAGATTTCTATTATTCTTAAAGATTCGGATTCCGCTTTAGTTGCATCCTTATATTCTTTAAATCCTCGTGATGATGACAATGATGATGAGGAGGATGTCATTTCTCGTATTCGCGTCGTTCGTGAATTTTCCGACATATTTGAGCCCGTTTTAGGATTACCACCTAAGCGAGCAATTGAGTTCAAAATTAATCTTATACCTGGAGCTCAACCTATTACTCGTCCTCCTTATCGCATGTCCAATAAGGAGAATGAAAAGATGCGCAAACAATTATCCGAATTGGAGACGAAGCAATTTATTCGCTCTAGTTCCTCGCCTTGGGGAGCTTCAGCAATTTTCGTGAAGAAATCCGATGGTACACTTAGGCTTTGCGTCGACTACCGCAAGCTTAATGATCTTACTATTAAGAATAAATATCCTTTACCTCGGATTGATGATCTATTTGATCAACTTAGTGGTGCTAGAGTCTTTTCACAATTGGACTTGGCTACCGGTTTCCATCAGCTTCGTATTGCAGAGGATAGTGTTCCTTTGACTTCATTCCGTACTCGTTATGGATGTTATGAATGGCTAGTTATGCCATTTGGTTTAACGAATGCTCCAGCTTATTTCGTTGACCTTATGAATCGAGTTTTTAAAGATTTTCTCGATCGATTCGTTCTCATCTTTATTGATGATATTCTTGTGTATTCTAAAACCGAGGAGGAACATGAAAAGCATCTTCGGATTATATTGGAAACTCTTACGAGCAATCAATTAAAAGTGAAATTTTCTAAATGCCACTTTTGGCAATCTAATGTGAAGTTTCTCGGTCATATTATTTCCGAATCCGGAATATCAGTGGATCCTTCAAAGATTGAAGCGATTCAAAATTGGAAAAGACCGGAGAGCGTAACTGAAATCCGTAGCTTCCTTGGATTGGCGGGTTATTACCATCGTTTTATAAAAGACTTTTCTAAAATTGCCGTGCCTCTTACTGGCTTAACAAAGAAAGGTGTTAAATACATTTGGTCGGACAAATGTGAAACTTCTTTTCAGAAATTAAAAGAACTTCTTTCTGATGCTCCTATTCTTGTTATTCCCAAAGGGAATCAAGATTTTGTTGTTTATACCGATGCTAGTCACGTTGGTTTGGGTGCCGTTCTTATGCAAAAAGAACGTGTTATTGCTTATGCTTCTAGGCAATTGAAGCCGGCTGAGACTAGATATGCCACGCATGATTAGAACTCACAGCTATCGTTTTCGCCCTTCAAATTTGGCAACATTATCTTTTGGGAGAAAAGTTTATACTTTGTACTGATCATAAGTCTTTGAAATATTTATTCTCTCAAAAGGAACTTAATTTGCGTCAACAGCGTTGGCTCGAATTCCTTGCCTCTTATGATCTTGATATCTTTTATACTCCCGGAAAGGGAAATTGAGTTGCTGACACGCTTAGTCGAAAACAACAAGCGGTTGTTTCCATGATGATATTTGAATGGAACGATCTCGAACTTTTATCCACTTGTGAAATTCGAGATCGTGTTTCCGAATTATGTTCATCTCTTGTTTTATGTAGCCTTGAGGCTCATCCTTCTCTATTAGACCACATTCTTGAAGCTCAACAGCTAGATCCTAAATTGGCTTTGCTTGGCCAAAATCTTAAGGATAAAACCGATATTGAAGGTTTGAAAGACTTTGATATTGATTTTCGTGGCGGCATTCGAAAATTTGGTAGATTGATCGTACCAAATATTAGTGATCTTCGTAGAGACATTCTAGAAGATTCTCATCGTTCCAAGTATTCTATTCATCCCGGTAGTAGTAAAATGTACGCAGATATGAATCGGCTTTATTACTGGGAGGGAATGAAATCAAATATTGCTGATTTTGTTAAGTGCTGCATGACTTGCCAACTTGTCAAGGTTGAACATCAAAGGCCCGGTGGGTTATTGCAACCATTGGAAATTCTAGTTTGGAAGTGGGATCAAATTTCCATGGATTTTATTGATGGCCTTCCCCGTTCTCGTTCGGGTCATAATAGTTTATGGGTGATCGTTGACAGACTTACTAAATCTGCCCATTTTATTCCTGTTCGGTCGAACCGAACCGTCCCTCTTCTGGCCAAACTCTTTATCAAAGAAATTGTTAAACTGCATGGAGTTCCTTCTTCCATTGTTAGTGATCGTGATCCATTGTTTACTAGTGGATTCTGGAAGAGTCTTCAAAAAGCTTTGGGAACGAAGCTTAATTTTAGCACCGCTTATCACCCCCAGTCCGATGGACAAACTGAGCGTGTGAATCAAACACTTGAAGATATAAGGAAAAACGTGCTCACCGACCATTAAAGAATGAATACTCCATTTTTTTTTGAAACAGGCACAGCCGAACAAAAATGAAAAAGAAGAAGAAAGGCGGAAAGGCTTGAGCATATAAGGAAGAAGGTGACAGACAATAAAGAAAAGATGAAGTTATGAAGGCAAAAAAATGAACCGTTCAAAATGACCACAACGTATACAAATTGCTACGTTTTGATTTTCAAAATGGTTATGGATGGCAACGGTCACCCTCTAATTCAGCAAATTAATTAAAAACAATTTATTACTATTTGGATAGTACGATTTTAGTTTTTTTTTAAACCGGAGAAAAGAGTAAAGTCACAATTTATGGTACTATTACAAACGAACAGTTTATTGCTTACGTTGCGTACCAGATCTCAAGATACAGAAATAACTATACCATGGTGATCAGCACGATGATGCGAACAGAACGGTACACAGATATCAGTGGTATGGTCATCCTATCAAAAGTCGATATCCGGTACCGAAAATGCTGCTATTTTGTCGAAAATAAGATAGACGGAGCAATAGCAGTCCAAATTTGAAGAAGCAAAACATGACGCCCTGCTCAGAAGAGGATTTAGAAATTTTCTATAGAAAAATATTCAGGTTTGGAAATAAATTTTATAACCATCAAATTTTTGACTGATTTAAATTTAAATAAATTTTATACAAGAAAATAAAATTCAATATTATCATATGGAAATTTACCAGTTGCTATGTTTAAATAGACGTATTCCAAATAATAAATTTTTATTTTCAAAATTCAATTATTTAAAATTTCACAAAATTCAGTTAAATACGTTATTAAAACCAATCAAAATTTATGGGTCGTTACAATCTATTTGTTAAGAGAACTAAGAACCTTGTTGATTGAGCATTCAAAATTCTGGTGGTATAAAGACCATAGGTTTTGATTTTGATGTAAAGATCTGGCTCTTCATTAATAAATATAGCTTATTTAGTAATGGATATTCCCGTTATTTTAATAAGAAAATTGAATTCCAATCTGAATTGGGTGTTGTTTAGTATAGCCCCCATGCTTGAGTAATTATAATATTATATATATATATAGAATCAGCAATTTGCCTAGAAACGATATGAAATCAAAAAATCAGCCGATAATAACATGAATAGAAGACCAAAAAATTCATCTAGTAATAGTGGGAATAGAAGATCAAAAAAATACATTTGGAAAAAATAGAAATAGAGGACCATAAAATCCATCCGGCAATAATAGAAATAGAAGACCAAAAGATTCATCTGGCAATATAGAAGACCAGAAAATTATCCAGTAGTTGGAGATTGCTTCTACTTTATAACACAAATGACTCATATTGACAGATCTTTCTCTAGTAGATTGTTTTTGCTTTGAGATGCTGATGGCTTATATATGAAAGATCTTCCTCTAGAAGATTGATTGATTTTGCTTTGAGCACAAATGGTTCGATTGACACATCTTCCTCTAGAAGATTGTTTTTGATTCATTCTTTTGGATAGAGTGCGATTGACTCGATTGATTTTTTTCACCATCTTAGGTGATGATTTCAATTTGGTTTGAATCCTTTATCACCATCTTAGAGGATGATTTAGGTCTTTTGTCTAGTGTGTTTGGTTAACAATCTTTCATTGTGTAACCCCTTGGTGCCCCCAACGGCATTGAAAAATACCTTCCTAACATTTGGAGAGCGTTATATACTCTAGTCACAACGGATGTATCGATATCCTTTCTCGAAACATCTTGACTAGGAATATTTAAAACAATATGTTATTTTTCGATGTGATAAAATTCACATGATGACAACTGATTTTAATTACTATCACATAACATATCATTTAGGGATTTTCTATTTATATACTTTAAATTAATTACTCAATTATTTATGTCCCTATATAACAAAGTATATTATAGAAATCAAACACCTTTATTATGAACAACATTAGCTATCGAGTTAGATATATATAACAAATTACATTATAGCCTCTAAGGAATAACTCTAATTCTATCATCTTCTATAACTTTACTTTAGAAACTCGATGGTTATACTTTTGATAGTTTCTATAGACTCGATAGCTCTATAAAAATTCATATTTTTTCCGAAAATGACCAAAATGGAAAAATTGTTCGACTAGTATGCTTATGAAAATATTTTCATTTTTTTAAAAGTTTTTGAAACTTGAGTTCAAAGTTTCTCACTAAAAGCATCATAATATTAAACTAATTTTGATCCAACATTCAAACCATCTTGAAAAGCTACTAGATGTTTGGATAATACCACATATACCCCTACTTAAAGATATATTGATAAATACTCAAAAAAGATGAACAAAATATTAGTTTCAAACTCATTTGTAATTTTTTATTCACTGGATTTTATAACAAAATACATGGCATCTTTTTCCTCGTCGGCAATTAAAATTGTTCCCAAGCTCTCTTGTGAGCTTGGAAATTACAAATTAGGAAAGTAAACACGATTGAAAGAATGAGGAGAAAGGTCCTTTCTTATGTAGGGGTAGGCCTCTATTTATAGTAGTTGGCGAGTATTGTAGCTTTCTTGTATTGGTTGATCAAAGTTGACATCGACTAGTGACATGGCAAGTGGATGATATGGATGGAGACAAATTTTATGATCTCGGATCCTGCGGATTAGTAACGTTATCAAATGTATGAATGGAATTGGAAAAGAGTGGCATGGTCATATAGAGAGCACCTTGGTCTTCTTATCTTTGGTTGAGTATGGACTTCCCTTTAGATTATTGCACTTGCTCTTCAAATAGCTAATTTCTCTTTGAATATCCTTTATCCTATGATTCCTCTTATATAATGGAATTAATACCAAGAACTTGTCTACATATTTTAACGAAGACGTTTCCTTACAACATCCTAAATGATTTCATAACTTTAATAGCTTCCATAAACTTGATAGTATCTCCTTCTATAAACCCGATAACATCTCCATATATGAACTCTATAGCATCTCCTTTTGTAAACTGAATAGCATCTCCTTTTATAGACTTGATAGCTTCTCCTCTTATAAACTCGATAACTTTATTAATAAGATAGTTTCCATAGACTACACTTCATTATCATATTTTTATGACATAACTGCCCTTAATAGCTTTCGTTTTATAACTATTTCTCTTGCTTCATGAAAATTGGGTATAGCATATATTTCTTGGCTGGATTTTTGGGTATATTTTGAGCGAATTAAGTCCTAAAAAGGCTCCTTCTACACCTATAAATGCACATGATCATTAACAAAGAAGAAGAACAACCAAAACTTCAACTTTCCACCAACTTCCACCAAAAAATAAACAATCATTATAGCTCTTATTCCATAAATAAAACCTTAATAATATTGGATAAACTTCTTCTTCAGATTCATTTCATTTATCCTGTTGTGACTACTCGCACCATTGGCCACTCTGATTGAAGGCCCAAACTGGCATTTGAACTCGTGTCATGTTAAGAAGTATGAGTCGTTGGGTCTCTTTTAAAACATTACGTGGCATAGAGATAGATATACATTTAAGACATTCTACACTTTTAGGCCTCACAGCAGAAGGAGTAAAATATACATACAGTAGTCTCAAAATAATGTAGTCACCTCACAATGTCTTTAAACAACAATACATAAAGCCTGATTATAGGAACAACATGGTACGAAATGAAATATATGGAGGGTAATAGTAATAGTAAATATATCTCTGAGCGCCACACTTTCTTCCCTACGTACAGTGCTTGGCCAACTCACCTATTGGCATGTACTTTTGAAAGAGAGATAAAGAGGGAGAAACGAATGAGGTCAGACATAGTCTTGTGAGTGAATTATATCTCTAGTGGCATGGTGTGGAAAAGTAGTTAAAGTTCAATTATAGCCTATACCTAAGGTGTTCATTAGTGTGCGTTCTTTATACAAAGTGACTAACTAGTTTCATGATATGATTTGACTATTCCTGTGGTGCCAGTGTCCCGTTTTTATTATAAATACTTCCACTCATGGGTGGAACATACCAACTGAATGTTTCTTAGAAGGACATTTCTATTATATAGTTGTCTATTAAGTCAACATTCTCATTTATAGTTGTTTGGTCTACCCTAACTTAAATATAGCTTACTATGCTAAGCCTGCATATATTCGGGTTAACAATCCAGAATATTCCTCTTTACGTTTACATTCCCAATTATATTCCTTTGGGTAGACATTCCCAATTCTATTCCTTAGGTTAATAATCTCAATCTAGTCTCCTTCGCTAGTATACGTATCTTATGCCCTCTATTATTACACAAGTAACATTCTGGAGCAGATTAATGATTCCAATTCCCTGCAGGATTAACAATTCCAATTACGACAGCTTTCTCAACCATTCCAATTTTTAGCTCCTACCCATTAGTGGTTAAGATCGACTACAAATGATTGAAGCTTCTAATTGTGATTTAATCACTCACTATCCTTAATGCTACGTCCACCAACTTCATAAAGCACGAGCATAGGACCTCACCAAGGTGTTCGCGTTTACAGCTTACTACACTACTCCATATTGTTGTATGAACAGGGAAGTGGGAACATGTTTCCCTCAATCCTTCCAACTTCGCTTGTACCAGGTCCAGGGTCAACCTGGGTTGATTGGTATATTTCAGACGTTTGAATATATATATATATATATATATATATATATCTGTGTGTGTGTGTGTGTGTGTATTAGATGTTTGACTATCTATTTTTGTTAAATATGCATCAGGTATTCAAACGTTTGAATTTCTTCCTCATACGTCTAGTTTCGATCCTAGGTGTTTGAAAAAGAATTCAAACGTCTGAATTGAACTAAATTACTTTATCCACTATCAGGTCATAAAAATTTGAAATAGACATATGAAAAATGACACAAGACGTCTTAAAAATGCATCCAGGCGTCTAATTGGCATTTTCAGACGTTTGATTCATTGCTTCTAGAAATTTAATAAATTTAGCCTATTTTTAATTTTATCAATTTTCTTTATGGTTTTAATCTCAGATTTTGGAGTATATTTTCATGGTGTTTTTGGTTTGATTCCAAGTGATTTTTCCTAATGTTTATACATAGTTTTCCATTAAATTTTCTATATGCATTTCGAAGGGTTATCTGCGTATTTAAATCGATTATCACATATATTTTACTATAAATCAAATGCAATCAAAATAAAATTTAATGGATATGTTCATTTATCCATATCTATCATTTCAAGTTCATCATATATGTCGAATCTATGTGATTAAAGATAGTTTCGCACCAAATTAATTCTTGTTCGTCAAATTAACTCGAACATGTTATATAAAAATAGATCTACAATATTAAAGCTAATTTCATTTAGTTGTCTCTTATTTATGAAGTGATTTCGAAACAAAATTCATAGATTCAAGAATAAAAATTGTATTTTTTTTCATTTCTAAGGAGGCATATAATTGAAAACCAATCACTTATCTCCATCATACGCATTTTGTAGATAAACCCACTCATCTTGTTTTTTAAAATTCTCCTTTTGTCTTAGATGATTTGCTCCTCCTAGTTGTTTCTTCGTAACTCCTCCCTCTTATTTTCTCTAATTTGACTTCTTCTTTGTTTTATTTTTATTTTTGTTTAGGAATTGGTTTGAAGAGAAAAGGGATATTGTTTGTTGTTAAGAAGTATCCGAGGAAGATAAAGAAGAAATGTATGTATAGAGTTGCGAGTAGGATTTTGAGTGATAAAAATGAGGGATATGGTCTTATTTATAGTTGAAATCTAGGATTTGCCGAGCTAGGTCTGAAAATAATATTTATGAAAATGCCACTGGACATATTTTCTCTTATTGGACCCGTTTTATCAAATTTAACTAGTTATGTATGTTTCTTAACTATAAACGATGTTCCAAACGCAACAGAATTGTTCCCATGGCTAGTTCCGACGTTTGTGAAAATTTATATTTTTACCCTTTAATGAAAAAGTACACTTTTACCCTTATTATTGTTTTAATTTATTTATTAAAATTTCCAAAGTATTACATTCTCCCCCTCCCCTCGTTAAAGGGATTTCATCTTCGAAATCTCGAAGGATGGAAAAATGTAATTCACTCATACAATCAATATATATGACCATCTACTCATCCATTAACCACTTGTAACCATTGCCCTTAAATCGAATTTCTAATGCAACATGTACATATAAATATGGAATGCATATGAACATAAAAGTAATGCAAAATTAGACGGTCTCCTGAACTAGTTGACCTCCTAAAATACAAGTGTTTATGCCTTGTATCCAAAATGTATGCAATGCCCTATATAGTTTTAATTCTACGTTGATGTGCAATAATTCAACATATATGCAACAATCATTCTGCATATAACAGATAAAAAAATGAGTAAGATGGTGCGCGTTGTAGGCTAACCTGAATACGTCAACGCATATGTGTAATGTTAACTAATAAAATTCATCTATTAGCAACCATCATCTGAAACATGTCCTAGTGACACATTCACAACCATGCCTAGCATCGAACCGTCTCTACCCATGGAATATTATAAGACAAATACCATGTGCGCTAATAATTATACTACCTAAAATGAAAATGTACCAAAAAAGAGTTCTAGATTGGTAGTTCAGATCTTCTCTTTGGGCTCTCACGTACTCTCTACTGGGTCGTCTCCTCATTGGACTTTGACTAGCTTAACCACTTTGTTGCAGAGTCATCTTGTTCCATGCTCAATAATATGGGTATGTGCATGGTGAGCAACTAACTCTCTCTATTTCAACTTCTTCCAACTGACTCGACTAGACCATGGTATTAGAATTATGTAGACACTTTCACAAATGTGACACGTGGAAGGCATTGTGAACTCCCCTAACTTTTCAGGAAGCTTCACTTTGTAAGCTAACTTCCCTACTCTCCCTATGATTGAAAAAGGCCCTACAAACCTTGGTGCTAACTTTCCTGAACTACCAAACCCTATAACATATCTAAGTGGCGAGATCTTCATAAGGACTATGTTCTCCATTACAAACTCCAACTCTGTGCGTCTCTTATCAGCATAAGATTTCTACCTATCTTCAACAATCTTCATCCTCCTACAGATCGAGTCTACTTTCTTTGAAGTCTCCCATATCATCTTTGGCTGAAGTATGATTCTATTTAAGTATCCCACCAATAAGATACAAGGCTTCCCGTACAACGCATCAAACGATGCCATTTCAATAATTGCCCGATAGCTATTATTATGATCAAACTCTACTAATGGCAAGTGATCCTTCAAAGAACCTCCAAAATCAAAAATATAAATCTAAGCAAGTCCTCCAATACCATATTCACTCTATCAGTCTATTTGTCTACCCATTGTGGTATGCAGTACTCAAATTTAATTTAGTGTCGTGGTCTCCTGAAGACTCCTTCAAAACTCACCAGCGAAAAGAGAATCTCGATCATTGGCAATGCTAGAAGGTACTCCATGTAATAAACAATATCCTATACATATAAGGTCACCAAAGATGTAGTTATCCTCGAACTCCTGATTGGAATAAAATGAGCGCATTTGGTCAGTCGATCGATTATGACCCAAATACTCTCATTCCCCTTTCTACTCTAGGTAGCCCATCAACAAAGTCCATGGCGATACTTTCCTACTTCTAGTGCGAAATATGAAAGGACCATAATAATCCACTAGGATTCTTCTGCTTTTCCTTTACCTACTATATGCCTCTTCATACTGGGCCGATAAAATACTCTCTTCATATCATGATACATTTGGTCATCACCGGGATGAATAGTCATCCTAGAACGATAGGACTCGGATAGTACCATGTCTACCAAATCCTTAACAAGAGGAACACCAACCATCCCTTTGCAACCACCTTTTTAAATCAATGGAATAGGGATCCAAATGATTTGAATGATCTCGTCTGCCTAAATTCTAAAAAATATTCAACAACTTCTTGTCTTAATTCCGACCAAAACCAATAAGGTCCACAAGTGAAGGCTGAACACCAAAGCTGTCAACAATCCTAGTGTAATACCCGATGAAGGTCAAAAATATAATGTAGAAATGAATTCCAAGTGCTTCCAGTGCAAGAACATATGACTTAACGTCGCATGCTTTCAACTCAAGCCATCAACCACAATGTTGCATTTGCCTAAAGTGTAGAAGACGATGAAATCATACGATGCCATGAACTCCATTCACCTCTATTTCCTCAAATTCAAATCTTCCTGGAAGAATAAATACTTCAAAGACTTATGATCCGTGAATAGCTCAAACTGCTCCCCTAATAGATAATGCATCCATGATTTGAGGGCGAAGACAATAACTACCGACTTAAGATCATGGGTTTGATAGTTCCTCTCGTGTACCTTCAATCGTCGACTAGCATAACTGACAAATCTACCCTCTTGCATCAAAAATGCCCAATCTCTTCCAAAAGCATTAGTATATACTACGAACGCCTCCAAAACATCTAGGAGGACTAAAATAGGTGCACTAGTCAACAACTCCTTTAGCTTAATGAAAGCATCCTCGCATTTTATGTTCCATAAGAAAACTAAATTCTTCTTGGTAAGAAGTATCAATAGTGTAGAAATCTTAGTGGAGTCTTTATTAAACTTCCTATAATAGCAAGCCAAACCAAGAAAACTTCTCATCTCCATGGAATTCTTTGGTACGTGCCAATTCCAATCATGTACAACATAAACTATACTAGGATAACCGCTACTCCATGCTCGGATACAACATGTCCTAGAAAGTGAACCTCCTTGCGTCAAAATTGCCATTTGGAAAATTTTGCTTTTAGCTTATGCCTATGGAGAGTATTGAGCACTTCTCCTAAATGAAACACGTGCTCTTCTTCACTTCTCAAATAGACAAGTATGTCATCAATGAATATCACCACAAACTTATTCAACAACCTTTTAAAGACTCGAATCTTGAGGCCGACGAAATATATTGGCGCATTGGTCGGTCCAAATGGCATGACTGACCACTCATATAGTCTGCAGGGTGTATGAAAAGAAGTTTTCTGAATACCATCCTCGGCTACACCCAACTGATGGAATCCGGTAACCAAGTAAAGTTAAGAGAATACCTTTACTCCAACTAACTAATAAAAGAGATCGTCTACACAGGGCAGTGGATAACAATTCCTCTTCGTCTTCTTACTCAATTCACTATAATCGATGCAAAGCCTTAGAGAGCCATCTTCTTTAATGGAAAAGACAACTGGTGCTCTCCACTCTAAAATACTTCTACGAATACATAAATTCTCAATTGATTCATTTAATTACTTATTTAGCTCGTGCCTTTCTTTAGGAAGAGGTACGACAACATGTCTAGCATTCTCCTCAAGATAAATTCGAAATTCGATCTCCCTATCGGGCGGAAGACCAAGCACGGAAGCTGACTCATCATGTGACAGGTTAAGGGAATATAGGTAACTCAACATAACTGAATTCTTGGGATTACAGTAAAACCTCTAGTCTGCGTACTTTACAAGTACTCAAACAACTACCTTTCTATCAAAATCTAGTATTGCTCCATACATAGCCATCCAATCCATTCCAAAAATCAAATCAAACCAAAAAAATCCTAATACAAAAGAATCACAATCAAATTCAACACCCATAATATATAAATTCAAACCCTTACAAATCATAGACAAATGAATCGATCCTTCAACCAGGTTCGATACTACTATAAGATCTGTGACTATACTTCTCTCTAACTGCAATACATCTACTAGTCTACTCGAAATAAATTAGTTTGATGTTCTAGTGTCAAATAAATAATGAATAGATAAATCATAAAGAGTTAACACACCTTCAATGACAACTTTCTTCCCTTCTCTATAGCTAGAGCTATGTTCGAGCAAGGAATAACATCCAGTGCACATGCTGGAACTACCTGGGCATAGGTCTTAGAAAAGTTTTGTCACTCTCTCTTCATGTGACCCATCTGGTTACAATTGTGGCATTTGATCATTACCAAATCCGTCTTGCAGTTCCTAGCCATTTGTCCTTTGAAATTGCATCTTCTACACCAAGCTCCTTCTTCTATATCTTGCCTTGAGCTCACATTCCACCCTTGCACCCATTCTACTGAATTAGCCTTCCTTCTACTTTCTTAGGTTCCTCCTTCCTAATATACTTTAGTAATGCCATCTCAAACAAGCTCTCAAAATTAGCTCCAGTACGTACTTGGTTCAAAACAATCCCACTCAAAGATGGATTCGACCCTTTTTCAAATTTCATCGCCTTTTCACTGATATATTGATAAGATCTAAGCCATACTTTTATAGATGATTAAATTCATTAACATACTCCTTAACACTCCGATCAACTTGCTTAAATGGACAACTTCTCTAACTTTACTCCCTATTTAGCCTCAGAAATAAACTTTGTCTCAAAGCATCTCTTTTGATCAGTCCAAGCAATACCAGTCTCATCTGTCTTACCAGTTTAAGGCTTTTCCTTGCAAATGCCACGAAGTTAACTATCACTTTACTGCTTCCTCCACACCCATCATAACTAATACCCTATCATAATTCCCCAGCTGTGCTTGCGTCTCCACAAATGATTCAGTCCCATAATAATTCTTTCCATCCAAACTCTAGAAATTCTTACATGGCTTGGGAATGTCCAAAGCAAGTGAAGGAGCTGGGGCTGCAACCTGCGCTTATATCATGGTTCCTCCTTTGGGGTTGATTTTAGTCTGGCCTCCTGCCTGAAGATACTAGTAGAACCATATAGGAATGTTCATGCTCGGTACCTCAACTATCTCATCATAGCCATTTCCAGATCGATTGCTCATTGTCACTTATTTGTAAATAGGAATTATGAGCAACTTTCCTTAGCTAAGCATCACCGGACTAATATGGGTGTTCGTCGATGGATTGTCTATCGGTTTAGAAATCCGTCGAACGAATTTAGAAATAGAATTTACCGCAATCGCACGGCGTACGAATGTAGCACGTGGCGAATACGGGTCGATCCGTAGAGAATTGATGATTTTAAAATTCTATTCAATCAAATTAAACCAAAGTCGAGTGAAAGTTAGGCTAGAGAATTAGAAAATTAGCTAACTAACTAAAAGAAAAGAGATACAAATATAAGAGTTAAATGACAATTTAGAGAATAAATCCACTCTCTAGATCATGTAGTTCAACACATATGAAATCATAATCTCTCTTTTGTGGTCATTAGTGCTTTAATTGATGTGCCTTTCATAAGTATGGCATATTTGTGCTATTAGTTAGCCAACATAAGCCATCAAACTTTGACACACCCCTTAAACCACTTACTAACTTTCATGAAAATTGACAATGAAAATGAAATCTATTTTAAGTATGGCCTATTAACTATTGATTAGAAATATAGACGATCAAATTTTAATTTCAAATCACTTTCTTATGCCATAATCATATTTTGATGAAGAGGCATTTGTGTTTGTGATTGTTTAAGCATAGTCTATTTGGTGTCAACAATATAGACTATCAAATTCAAAGCAAAAACAACAATTAAACCACTTCAATCATTCTTCATTAAGCACAAAAAGAGAGCATGAATTAATAAATAGTTGAAGCTACATAATTAGAGAGCTTCATTACCCCTAAATTGAAGGGGTTTAGCCTCTCATATTTGTCATTTGATTAACAAATGTAGCTTGCAACATGAAAGCAAAAATAAAGAAAAATGAAAGCTAAATGAAAGAAAACTATTCTACTTGCATGGAAAAGAAATCTACACTACAACATGAAAGGAAATGAACATGTAATTAAAAGGAAACAATAATTAACATTGCATAAAAAGAAAAGAAGATTACATAAAATAAAAATGGCTAAGTAGCCATGAAAAGAGAAAGAGAGCTTTCTTTTATTTGATCTAAACTAAACTAAAGAGAAGGAGGCCTAAGAGAGACTAAGGAAGGAGAGGAGGGTTACATGAAGATATGGGGTATTTATACAAGTGTTAAACCCTAATTCATATTTTTGGGGAATGCCCAAAATGCCCTTGTAGGAAGTGTGGTGGCCAAGTTATCATTAGCTTCAATAATCCCTCACTTAAATGTACATGAAGCCATTAATTCCATAAGCATGTGCATTAGCCTCTAATTTGTACATTAAGGTAGGTGGGTAGGTGGGGTCCTCCATTATCTTCACTTTGAATTATTTCCATCTTCATTTGTTCTCTTCACTCTTGTGCATGCATATATCATCATGTAGCCACTTGTATATGAAGCCAAATTCCTATAAAAAATATAGAAATTTCTAATTAAATTTTCTCAAATTAATATATGCACAAAAATGACCATTTTGCCCTTGGATGAAGATGAATATGTGACGATTTGAAAATAATATGAATTTTGGTTTAAACAAGTTAAAATACCCGATATAATCATTTATTTAATTTAAATAGATTAAATATGGTGGTAAAAATATGCACATTTATGTGCACATCAATGGGTGTGTTTGCATTATACTTATATATAAATAACTTTTTGAAAATATGCAAATACGCTCTCTCAATATGCACCTAATCTCTAAAGAATCATGAACCTAATCTGTAATATCAACCATACAACTCACACCCTTGGGCAGATTAGTCCAAGGCCCAACTTAGCATTTGAACTCGTCTCGTGCTAAGAAGTATGAGTCATTGATTTTTTTTAAACATTACAAGTCATTGATTTTTTTTAAACATTACATAGCATAGAGACAAATATACATTTAAGACATTCTATTCCTTCAATCCTCAGAACGGAAGAAATAAAATATAAATACAAAACATAATTAAACAATATGGCAGTCTTAAAATAACGTAGTCACATCAGAATGTCTCTGTTTATACCAAAAGGTGGCACAAACACCCAAGAAATTATAGTAGAGAAATAAGTTAAGAAATTAAATGAAAATTAGTAAAAATGAGACATACAAACTTTATAGTGGTTCGGCTAAATGTTGCCTGCATCCACTTAGCCTTGTTGTTGATTATATTGCTATTTACAAACCCTATTCTTGTAGATCGGTAATGATCCTTGGGATTAAAAGAATTCTATGAAAATTCGTAAACAACTAAAAAAGATCCCTCAAAATGTCACCTTGTCACCCTTACCCTCTATTTATAGCTGAAAGTTGCCGAAAATTCCTCCACCATGTTCAGAGCCATATTTCCCACGTCCAAAGAGAGATAAGCTCAGAAGATCGTAGCCACGACAACCATTTTTGAGGATCGGTACCGATCCATAGTTGGGGATCGGTACCGATCCATAAGATAGATTGATGAATCTTTCTCATGTCCTTAGGTAGGTGTGAATTGCTCGTGCCTTCATGTTTTCCATTTTGATTGCTTTTTTAGAAACTTGCTTCTGGGTGAATTGCTCGGATCGGTAGTGGAATGGAGTTCTGGGCTTCGCATACATGAAATGCTCGATGATAATTGCTAGCAAATGATTGACTGAGGCTTGGAATAGTTTGCGTTCATCATGGTTGAGAGATAGAAAGGGTAGTGGATGATATTGTTAAATATGTAGGGATCGGAACCAAACCTCGATTCTTCTATTTTATTGCTTCTTGACTTTGGTTCGTTGATGCATTTGGCTTTGTCCCTTGGTTGGAAGCTAGTTGCTATTACCTTGGCCTTATAGTCTTGGTTGTAGTTATCATTTGGATTTGCTATTTATCACTTTGGGCTCTCTGCCTTGATAACTACCAAGTTTGACTAGTCGGACTCATCCAAATACAGTTTCGGTCAAAAGGCTGGATAACACTCTCTAAACAATAATACATAAAGTCTGATAATAGAAACAACATAGTACAAACTAAAATACAAGGAGAGCAATTATAATAACAAATATATCTTCAGGTGCTATGCTTTATTCTCTAAACACAATGCTTGGCCAATTCACCTATTTGTATGTCTGCTTGTAATAGAGATAAAAGAGGAGAAATGGAGGGAATTGGACATAGTCTAGTGAGTGAATTATATCACTAGTGTTATGGTGTGGACAAAAGTTAAAGTTTGGTTATAGCCTATACTTAAGGTGTTCTTTAGTGTACGTTTCTGTATACACAAGTGATTAACTATTTTCATGATATGGTTTGACTACTCCTGTAGTGCTAATATCCCATTTTTATTATCAAGACTTCCACTCAAAAGAGGAACATATCAAATGAATATTTCATAGAAGGACATTTCTATTATATAGTTATCTATTGAGTTAACATTCTCATTTATAGAGGTTTGGTTACTCTGATTTAAATATAGCTTACTACGCTAAGTCTAT
Source organism: Allium fistulosum (assembly GCA_030737815.1). NCBI lineage: Eukaryota > Viridiplantae > Streptophyta > Magnoliopsida > Asparagales > Amaryllidaceae > Allium > Allium fistulosum. The sequence goes on from CM060902.1 coordinate 220,854,584, forward strand.
ATATATTCTTGTTAACAATCCCAAATTTTCTTCTTTGGGATAACATTCCCAATTATATTCTTTGAGTTAAAATTTCCAATTCTATTCCTTTGATTTACAGTCCCAATCTAGTCTCTGTCGTTAGTATACGTGTCCTTACACAAGTAGCATTATGGAGTGGATTAATGATTCCAACTCCCTGTAGGATCAACAATTCATACAATGATGGATTCCACTGCCATTCCTATTTCCAGCTCCCACACATTAGTGGTTAGGACTGTGGGTTACAGAATTATGGATCTTAAGGCTAATTAAAAACTAGAGGGGGTGAATAGTATTTTCTAACTTATTTAAATCTTTTTTAAATTTCTTTCAAGTTTAGTATTAAACCATAGATCATCAACATAGAGTTATATCAACAATCGGTCACGGATGCAATCATAGATAAAAATAAAAGCAGTAAAGCAATATAAAGAGTTAGAGAGGTGACACTAAAGATTTTATCCTGGTTTAGATTTCTCCTATGTCCAGTCCCATACCATTTCTTACATAGATTTCTTTTCAAATGTCAATCTTTAAACGGATAGAAGGAAAACGCAAATACAATCTCGATTCCGAGGTTACGAGTCACACCCCCTTGAATTTCTAGGCTTAGGGTACATCTACTTGATTTGAATGGGCTATAAGCAAACCAACTAGATTTCCGGGCTACTAAGCACACCCATTTAATTTGAATGGGCTACAAGCACAACCAAGCAAATACAAATAGAGTTTGATAGTTTTTCCAAAGACAATTTCTTGAACTTTGGATACAATGAATCATATAGCCTCTTGGACGACACTTTGATATTTGAATTGAGAGAGAGATGTTTCCAAAACAGTGAGAAAGTAGTAATGAATTAATACAAATAAGTATGAATTGATTCTATATATTTTGAGTCGATTTGAATATATTTTACAATGGAATTTTCATGAGAGTGAAAGGAGAGAAGAAAGTAAGTTATTAATTGTCAAAAAACTCGTTCGCACTGCCCTTTATATAGTAAATAAATAGATGTGTCCATTCACAAAGAGTTGTGACACATAGACACTTACTTTCAAAATTCAAAAAACCACATGGCAGCATATATGTCGACATATAGTATATAGATATGTCGACATACCTTAGTTAAGATTGAAGATTTTTTTGTTCTAAAATGTTTTGAAAATTTTATACTTCGTAAAATAATTTGATACTTCGTAATATGGTTTGAACATGGTTTATAAATATTTTGAACTTTGAAAAACTTTTATAATATTTTTTGAAAATTTATTTCATTTAAAAATATAAAAGATAGAAAATAGGGGATAGAGATCAAAGATTGCTACCAAGGACTTTAATAATATATAATATAACTCTATACACTAAATTACAATCTTGAGATTTCATATTTTGGTCTATGTACTCACGAGTCTTCATGTCCATCTTTTGAGTCTTTATTCTGTACAGTCCCGATTCAACGCTTGTATAATATTCTGTATTATATACTATATAACTTGGCAAAACATTAGTACCTATATTTTGTATGATTGTATGTGGTTGTTATCAAGGTTGTTATCATCAAAATCAATAAATGAGGTATTAACAACGACTAGTTACGAATGAAAAGAGCTTTTAATTGTGATTTAATCACTCACCACACTAAATGCCACATCCACCAACTTCATAAAGCACGATCTTAGGACCTCACCAAGGTGATCGTGCTTCCAACTTGTTGCAGGACTCCACTCTACTGCAAGAAAAAGAAAGTGGGAACTCATTTCCCCCCATCCTTCCAACTTGACCTTTACTAGGTCCTGGTTCAACCTGGGCTGGTCGGTATGTTTCAAACGTACGAATATATATTTCAAACATTTGACTATCTATATAAAAAATATGCATTAGGTGTTTAGACGTATGAATATCTTCTCGGACGTTTAATTATGATTCCAAATGCCTAAAAAATAATTCGGACGTCTGAATCAAACTAAATAACTTTAGCCGCTTTTGGGTTATGAAAGTTTGAAAATAGATGTCTGAAAAATAGCACAAGACATCTAAAAAATGCATTCAGATGTCTGAATGGCATTTTTAGATGTTTGGTTCACTATTTCCAGATTTTTAATAAACTTAGCTTATTTTTAATTTTATCACTTTTCTTCGTGGTTTTAATCTAAGATTTAAGGGTATATTTTCATACTGTTTTTGATATGATTCCAAGTGATTTTCTCAATGTTTATACATAGTTTTCAATTAAATTATATATATGCATTTCGAAGGGTTATCTAGGTATTTAAATCGATTAATGTATATTTTACTGTAAATCGAATCGAATCAAAATGAACTTCAACAGATATGTTCATTTATCCATATCTATCATTTCAAGTTCATTATATAAATTAGATCTATGTGATTAAAGGTAGTTTCGAATCAAATAAATTCTTATTTATCAAATTTAACTTGAACATGTTATATAAAATTTGATATACAAGAATAAAGCTAATTTCATTTGGTTATTTCTTATTTACCAAGTGGTTTCAAAATAAATTCATAGATTCAAGAATAAACGATGTATCTTTTTATTTCTATGAAGACATATAGTTGAAATCAATCAATTATCCCTATCATACGCATTTTGTAGATAAACTCACTCACCTTATTTGTAGAAATTCTCTATTTGCCTTAGATTATTTCCTCCTCCTAGCTATTACTTCGTAATTCCTCCCTCTTCTTTTCTCTAATTTGATTTCTTCTTTGTTTAATTCTTATTTTTGGCTGGTAATTTGTTTGAAGAGAAAAGAGATATTGTTTGTTGTTGAGAAGGTTCTAAGGAAGAGAAAGAAGAAATATATGTATAGGTGAAGACTAGGGTTTTGAGTGGGTTATAGTCTTATTTATAATTAAAATATAGGGATTGTTGAGTTAGGCCTGGAATCTATTTTATGAAAATGATGCTACTCGTATTAATTCCTATTTTCGATCCGTTATATCAAATTTAACAAGTTGTATATATTTTTTAACTGTAAATGATATTCCGAATGCAATCCTTCCTTTTGAATGGTTTAAGTTTGACATGTGTGGTTTATTGTCGATTTAAACCGTCCAAAAAGGCGGGTCGTTACAAACTTAATTACCGCATTTTCAACAACTTCATTAAGGTTATTATTTTCAATTTCAAAAGTTGTCATTTGAAAATCATCGATTTTGGTAAAAGATGGATTATCACTTGACTCGTCACACGTTTTGATTTGATTTTGTTGCTAACGTTGTTTCATATATGTTCCAAACAACAAATCCATGTGTTCTTTGTGAATTTCGTCCATTTGCTCGACAAAGTCAAATTTATAATTATTAGTTTGAAAATTTTCAATTTGAACTTGTTGAGAATGAAAATTATCAATTGCTTCGTAGTCGAGATTATTCACATTGCTAAAATCATATGAAAAGTTGTTTCCATTTTCATTTTGAATTTCATTTTAGAGTTCAAATTTGAATTGGCATAGATTATAATCGAAATCTTTTGAATTTTAACGTGAATTCAAATTTTGATTATTTTGAAAACTTTGGCTTGAGTCATTGCACAAATATGAATTACACTTAAATCATTTATCCTTTGATTTTGTTGTGTAGAGAGTTCAAGTAAAGACGAAATCATGCCAATGCTATTTTCAAGATTTTAGGGTTGTCATAATTTTGAAAATTTTGTTCAAAATCCGAATTGTTTGCATAATAGTTGTTATTAAAATATCCATAAGAATTTGGAATGAAATTATATGGATTATATTTTTTCACAACTATTGTAAAATTCCGGCGAGTAAGAAATGGAAACTCGGACATTTTTAAGAATGTTTTTGGTTAATTTTTATAAAGGAAAAATATTTACGAAAAAGAATTTATTTTTCAAAAGGAAATTTTAATTTTTCTTTTGTTTTTGGATTTTCAATTTTTTTTATTTTGAAAAGGTTTTACATTTTTTTTGGATTTTTGCTTTTCTATAAAAAAACTAATTAAAAAAAAATTTGGGTTTTTGATTTTGATTGAAAAAATTTCTAAGGATTTAAAAACTAAGTTAAAAAATATTTACAATTTTTTTTTTGTTTTGGATTTTAATTTTTTTTAAATATGCATGAACTAATGCAACTAAATGAATGCAAGGGTTTAATTACAAATTTTCCATCCTAAGTAGCTCCTAACCTAAAATCGTAAAATCATACTTTGTCTTAATCCAACAAGATAGTTCTCAGCCAGGTTACAAACAGGATTTATCGGTGCACCACAAATCACCGTAACAATGCAGCCGAAGGTTTAAGTACCTTTAGAGAAACAATCAGTATGATTTTTACAAATCACCGTAATATTTATAAATGATTATTGCTCTGCCAGCCTAGACACCAAGAAAATAAATTGTCGAAAGAGGACAACTTTTCAATATACAATTAAGCCCTAAGTGAGCTCGTCGCACCCTTAAGATGTCTAACCGTTATTATTAATCAAAATTCTATGATGAAATGCAATTTGTGGGCCAAGGAAGAGGTGATGAAATCCCCCACCTTATGTGGATTTGGGTATTGCCCTTAGAAAATAAAATTAAAAACAAAATGAGATGAATGTAAAGCAGAAATTAAACGTGATTTTAACGATGCAACTACAATGATATTTTTTTTAATTTTTAATTTTTTTATACAAATGCAAATGCAAGCAACCAACAATGCAAATAAATGAAACCGGAGATGAAAGCATGATACCAGAGCATGCAGAATTATTAGCAATTTATTTTTATTTTTTTAGCGGCGATTTTTTTAGCAAGCAAAGCAAGGCTGTTTTAAGCGAGCACTTCTTTTCCTTGTGATTTTCTCCTTTTGCAAAATGAAATTTAAAAACAATATATACAAGTTATATATATATATATATATATATATATATATGTCAAAGAAGAAACCAAAACAAATGAAAAACAAAACAAATAAAACTAAACAATTTCAAACACTTGTTGCTTTTTTTAACAAAAAAATATAACAAAAGAAAACTTAAAACAAAGGAAAAAAACTAAACAAATTGGAAAAACAAAGGAAAACCAAAAAATAAAAATAAAAATTTGTGATTTTTTTTAACAAAGAAAGCTAAACAAATTAAAATAAACTTAAAAAAAATTGAATTCAAACCTACAAGCCCGGCCCGATTTAAAATCTCGTAAAAAAATAATTCAATGAACTCAGATATGTGCAAGCCCAATTTAAAACAACAATCAAATTCGCGGACAAAAGTCTATACTTCACAGCCAATACCTAATCCAATTCACGAATTCACAAATTCAAAACAAAATAGAAATTCAATTCGGTTTAGATGAGGCAATGCGATCTGGGTAGTTCGATGTCGTGGGTTTGATGTTGCTGGTTGGTGAGGCGATTTGGCTTCTGGTTCAATTGCGTGATGAAGGTTGGGCTTTTATTCGAGGTGATTGGCAGAGGTGGAAGTGTGGGGGTATTTGTCGCGATTGTAGTGGCTTGTTGCAGCGGCATTAGTTGTTTGGTGAGGATGGTTGCAAGCGAGCAGATGATGTAGGATTGACAATGTTGTTGTAGCTTTGATGCGCCGGAGTTCGGGTGAGGCAGTGTGTCTCTAATTGGTTGCAAGAAGTATGGTAGTTACTGAAGAGGAATGAATGGGTGCAGGGGAGATTACCGGTATGTTTGCAAAAGTGTAATGTGGTATATATGTTGTTTTGGAGCAGCAGGTAGCTGTGATTTGGTGGATGTTGATGCAGCAGAGTTGGAGGATGATGAAGTTTGTTTATCGGTGGTTGTAGGCAGTTATGCAGAGGGGATCTGTAGTTTTTTTTGTGAATGGTTTATGGGAAGTGTTGTATTTGGAGAAGTATGGCTGGTAAAATGCAAGACAGTTATGGGTTTGAGAAGCAGTGACGGTCAAGGAGTTTGTTGAATGTAGTTGTGAAGGGGGTTGGCAGCAATATGGATGAGGATGGTTAGATGTAATGTAATGTGCAGAGTTGAAGGTAGATGGGGCTGCTATGAGTGGTGAACAGAGTTAACCGTAATTGCACTGTGTGTAGGGTTGGGATAAAAATGTGGTGTATTTGGTAGGCAGTTCCAGGCACTATTGTCAGGGACTATTGAGGCAAGAAGATGGACTGTGGTGAATGGGTTGTAATTTGAATGGGAATGAAGGCAAACACAATTACGTGACTGTGTTGGTAGGGGAAGGTGAACTATGATATGTGTTGTTTGTAGTGGTATGTAATGTGGTTGAATATGGTTGGCTGGTCGATGGTGTGAAGGTTGATGGGTATTGGAATAACAGTGGACAGGGACAAGTTTATGGTTTATGTGATGTTTGAAGGATTGTTGATGAATGATAAATGTGGTGGCAGGCTGTGATGTAGATGAAAGTTGTAGCAAGGGTGACAAGCAAGTGGTCGATGTAGCTGATGTATGGTGTTTGTGGTTAGCAGCAGTACCAGATTAGAAGGCAAAATGGTAGTTGCTAAGACAATGTGGGTAGAAGTGGTTCAGGCAGAAGCAAGGCAGAGAGGTTGTATTAGTGTATGTCACTAATGGCTGAAGGGTATGTTGGAGGAAGATATGTAAGGGATGGCACAGTGGGTAGTTTTTTATGGTGATATGCAGTGCACAGTGGGTAGAAGGATGTAGGAGTTTGATGGTTTGGTCAGTGTTCAAATGGTAGCAGCAGTTAGGAGTTGTTTTGAAGGGTTGCAGGAAGTTGTATGATGGAGAAGGAAGTGATGTAAGGTTGATTGAAGTATGCCTGGTTGTTGTCAGGGTGTGGCAGTGTGGAGTAGTAGTTTGGTCAGTGAATAGAGAGGCAGAAGTAGGAGGAGCTGATGGTGTGCAGAAGTAAGTGGCAAGGTAGAATTGCAGTTGTATTTGTGTGCACGGTGTTTGTGCACAGTGCACAGTTGTAAAATTGTAATGTAAAACTGTAATGTTAAAAAAATGAAAAATGAAATGAATAAGATTTTTTTTTGAAATGTGTATGGTTTTTAATAGAAATGCTAGTATAAAAACAACAAGCACTCAAATCAAAATGCAAGCAAAGATCACACAATGCACAATTATTTTTTAAATGCAAACAAACACACAAAACAAACACACAATAAATTCAAATGAAAATAATTCGAAGAATAGAAATTCAAATCAAATAAATTCCCCAGCAACGGCGCCAAAAACTTGTTTGACGGCCAATTTCCTATCGGATTAGAAAATAGCCGACCAAATTTAAATTAAAAATAACCGCAAGCGCACAACGTACAATTCTAGTATGTGGCGAGAACGGGTCGATCCGCAGGGAATTGTTTAGAATTTAAAATTTCTATTCATTCAAAGTAAACCAATATTTGAAATGTTTTTGAGCTAAAAAATGTAAATAAACTAGCAAAAGATAATGGATAAAAATATGAGAGTAGAAGGCAATTTAGAGATAAATCCACTCTCTTGATCACATAAATCAACACAGCATGAAATTATGATCTCTTTTTTTGGTCATTAGTGATTTTAATTGATGTGTTTATCATAAGTATGGAATATTTGTGCTATCAATTAGCCCAATATAAACCATCAAACTATAACACACCTATTAAACCATTCTTAACTCTCATGAAAATTGAAATGAAATTGAAAATAAAATCTATTCTAAGCATGATCTATTAACTATTGATTAGAAATATAGACCATCAAATTTTGATTTTAAAATCCACTTCATTACCATAATCATATGTATATGAAGAAGTATTTTGTGTTTGTTGTTTGTTTAAGCATAGCCTATTTAGTGCAACAACATAAGCTATCAAATTCAAAGCTAAAACAACAAAATTAAACCACACCAACTATTATCAATAAGCACAAAAAGAGATCAAAATGAGAAAATCATGTTGAATCTACATAATTAGAGAGCTTCATTACCCCTAAATTGAAGGGGTTTAGCCTCTCATATTTGTTATCATTTCAACAAATGTAGAGTTCAACATGAAACAAAAAGAGGAAAATGAAAGTAAAGTAAGAAGAGAACTAATTAAACTAAAATAAAAGCTAACCTACTTGTATGAAATAAAAAATACACTAATTGCATAAAGTAAAGAACATGAAATAAAAGAACATGAAGTAAGATTGCATAAAAAGAAAATTACATAAAAGAAGAAAAATGGCTAAGTAGTCATGAAAAAGAAAAGAGAGTTTGTATTTTATTTTTGAGCCTCAAACTAAACTAACTAAAGAGGAGGCTAAGGAGGCTAAGAGATTAATTACATGAACATACGTGGTATTTATACAAGCCTAAAACCCTAATCATATTTTTGGGGTCCGTCCAAAATACCCCTCTAGGAAGTGTGGTCACCAAGTTATCGTTAGCCTCTAATTAATCCATCATCAAGTATGCATGTAACTTTAATCTTCATTAGCATGTGCATTAGCTCCTAATAGGTGATCATGGTAAGTGGGTAGGTGGGGTCCTCCATGTTGCATGAAATGATTTATTTACATCTTCATTTGTTCTCTACTCTTGTGCACGCATATTTTCCATGAAGCCTCTTCCAATTTTTACTTAAATTCCTACAAAACAACATTAAAAATATCCAAGTAATTTTTCTAAAATTAAATCATGCATAAAAATGATCATTTTTCTCATATATGAAGATGAATAAATGATGATTTGAAAATAATTTGAATTTTGGTTTAAACATGTTAAAACACCCTATATGCTCATTTATTTAACTAAATTCGATTAAATATGGATGTAAAAACATGCATATTTACGTGCACATCACTAGTGTCTTGTATACAAATAATATTAATCATCGTCGAAATTGTTACATTGATTAAATTCCAGCATACTAGCCACAAAGTGGGTTATACAAAAAAAATGGCAGGCACGTAGTGGATAATGGATTTCTATACAAATGACCAGGTAAAGGGACTACCTTCCGGCTCTAAAGGAATATACCGAGGCCTACAGAACATCTGCACCTCTACCAACACTAGACCGGCCTACCTCTCCCTCTAGATATTACCGAATATGTCATCACCCCGATCATTACCGACCTATCCGAGGGCCTTCACAACATACATCCACAATAATTTAAAACCCAAACATCACAGCGGTAATAAATATATCTAGAAGGGGATGATCATATCCTAATGGTTACGAACCACATAGCCTTGCCGCATCTACCTTGTTTCGGTCATTTTCAGGTGTGAGGCCCGAGGTAACGTTTACCTTTCACATAGCACATCATCTTTGAATGTCACATTGCCATTCCTTCAATCACTATTGACTTTCACAAACATACAACCTCTGAGCTCGTACATCTCAGAGAAGGGTGTTAAGCTAAGAAAAGTTGCCTTCTTCGCCGCCAAACAGATGTACGTTTGTAAAAGTCAACGTTGTAATCTCAAAAATGTAATGTTAGACATCCATCCATAAAAGTTGTCCAGGAACATGATAATTCAAAGGTACTCTCCTACCACATCTTATCGGGAATTACCCCTAGGATTAGTAGCGAGAAGTCCTTGCATTGGATATTTCATAACGAAGCACTACTGCACCATACACACATAATATGGTAAATTTCACCTCGAGGAACTAGTGGCAAGTAGCCCTGCATCATGAATATCTCCGTCTTCAAAATCATAATCATAAACCTGCACTTTCGAATGCATACATTGGTCCAAAGTGGTTTTCGGATAAATCCGACTCTGGTCTCTCCAGACCAACAACGATAAAGAGGACAAATTTGATAGTCGGTTATTTAACCATCAAAGTAAACAACAATATCTAGCACCAAAAGCAATCACTAGGCCAGCTTAATTAATCTTTTATCAATTAAATCAATTTCCAAATATTTACTTCAAATTATCTTTAAAAAGATATATTCTCAAAACCATTTCAATCTTTCTATATTGGAAACATTTCCATATACTTATATCAATGGTATAAGTATATTTCATAACACTACCATTCAGAGACACACTAAATAGATTTCTATAACCTTATAACTCCAGAGTTCGTACGCCTCCGGACGAATGTTAAGTATAGGAAGCAATGCTCCTACACCATCAAGCCTTTAGTACAATCATAAGAACCAATTCGTGTATTTCACGATGGAAGGTCAAAACATAATTTATTTGGTCAAAATGAATGTTGCGTAAAACACCGTTACGACAACCCAAAAACATTAGTATAGGGATCCGTCTAATTTATATATATCTATGTATGTATGTATGTATGTATGTATATGTATATGTATATGTGTGTATATATATATATAAATCCCATATACTATACAAAACATTTCCTTTCGGAAATCATTTACTATAACAACAATGTTATAGTCCATGTCTTCCATACTTCTCCGAAAACGTCTATTACAATAATAAATGTTGAAATCTATGTTTCCGTTACTTATCACATTTTAAAATGTTTTTCAAAACCATTAAATTCCATTTGGAATTATTACTTCCAAAACATTACTCTTAAAACAATAAATTACTTTTAAAACCCTTAACTCCATCAAAAATATTTCTTTCAACATTCCTTTAAATAAAAATTTGCATCTAAATCTCAACATAAGTCATTTTCATGTTTATAAAACTACTTTATAAACCTCCTTTCAATTTTATAGAACTTCTATTTTGTAAAATTCCTTTATTTAAAAAATTCTATTTATAAAAACTCATTTTACTATCAAAATCCACTTACAAATCCATTTCTTTATAATTCAAATTTATTTATAAAATCCATTTCCCAAATTAATTTCAAAATCATTTACAGAATATTTATAAATTTCAATTATAAACCAACTTCTTTATTTATAAAAATATCACCTTTATAAATCTTTTGTATGAACTTATTCCAAAATCTTTATTCAAGTATTACATAAAACTTTACTTTCATAACCTCAAAAATCATAACTTTTATTTCTTTAAAAATAAATCCATTCCTTTTAACAATTTAAAATTTATTAAAATATATAAAACTCCAAAATAACTTTAAAAACCATTTCAATTCAAAATCATCTTTTTTTGAGAGAAATGTGTGGTCCTCTAAAGTAGAGGAGAGCACACATGTACATACATATATATATATATATATATATATATATAACATCAATAGTAGAGGAGCTGCCAACATGCTTGGCAGGTGACAAGTCATAATACAGAAAAAACAAAGAAAACAAAGTCAGTCAACTTCTTGAATGAGCTCCGGCAAGGCCGCCGCCCATTACACCTCAATATCGAACTCCGAAAAGGCCACCGCCCGATAATGAATTATTAGAAGTACCCAAAAAATCCATGATGCAACCAAGTGCACAAATGAGATCAACAAGCAACTCCACAAGAGAATGAATGCCTCACTGCAAATGCGGATGAACCAGAATGAAAGCCACACTGCAAATGCAGATGATCCAGAAAGAACGCCTCACTACAAGCACAGATGATCCATGGTGCGACCAAGTGCACAAATGAGATCAACAAGCATCTCCACCAGAGAATGAATGCCTTGCGGTAAACGCGAATGATCCAGAATGAATGCCTCACTGCCAACGCGGTTGATCTAGAATGAACACCTCATTGCAAACGTGGATGATCCAGAAATCTCTCCAAACAACGACCCTATAACCAGCAATCCTACAATATTTCAATTCAAAATGATCATATTTAGTATTTTCAAAAATACTAAAAATAAGGTCCAGTGCTACTAAAGCACTAAATAAATCACATCATATCAAAGACATCAACATGGCATCTAATACATCGTATATTAGCATATATATGAAAAGTAAAATCAACATTGATGAGGAATCCTGTTGGATCCCTCCAACTTGTCCCCCTACACCACATATAGAATAACATCATAAAATATAAATCAACCGCTTTAAGGCGAGATTCATATACAAAGGGTCATCCGCTCTTACACGGAACGTAATAGGGTCTTATCCACTTCAATAGGCGAGAATATATCGAAACCAACTAATATATTTAGTATATCATCCAAACAAGCAATAAACATTATAAATAAAACTATTCCCACCTATATAAAAATATAAGTAGGCTAGAGAGGTGAGTTTACTCACAAAAATGCCAAAATTGCTAAAGCACTCTTGTTTGAATTAAAATTGAATGGTCGTTCAAATTAACTCAAATTCCTACTAGCTCCGAATTCGTCCAATCCAACTCCATAGCGTAGTGCTCGCTGATACGAACGCAACCAACTTGTCACGCTCGAAATGGACCTCGTACGACAAAGTTACGAATTAATTAACATTTGACATAAATTAATTTTATAATTACTTAATTAAAATAAGTTTAAACTATTACCCTTTCTCGCTCTCCCTCTTTTCTCGTTTTCACACGCATTACCATTTGCAGGCCCGCGACTTTTGTTTTTTTTCTCGAACGAAGCTAGATCGCGTGCCACCTAGACCAGTGCGCCGCCGTTTGCCATGACGCCGCTACCATCCGCCATACCCCTCGCCCTGCGCATGTGCATATGCATGAATCTCCATTGCTGAACCCAACTGCAGTAGCGAACGCGGTGAAATCCCATCGTCTCGGTTGACGATTCGACGATCTGACCATTGGTTAAGCTCGTATGGTTATTCTCTACGTTTTCATAGTTGACGTCAAAGGCTAATTCGATCTCTAAAGGCTCCGATCAACGTCGATTGTTGGATGGATTAGTTTTAGTGGCGGCTGAAAACATTTTAGGGTTGGAGTTTGCAAAATGAAGGAAGTTGAGGGCTATTTATAGAAAATTTCCGTGGCACTATTCATCCATGAAAATTTTGAACTACAAACGAAGCGTGCCGCCTGGCGTTCTATATGTTATACCCCTATTCCGAACATAATGGAATATATATCGGGAGCCAATTCCATCATACATAGAAGATAGCTTTTCAAAATCGAATTATATTAATTTAAATTCCTTTAGTTAAATTCTACAAGTTTCGAACTCGCACGACCAAATGATACATCCAATCGCCACGAAATTTGACAGCATATAATAATTTACCATTAAGGATCCAATGAAACTGGTTTCGTCGAAATCCGAGATAGTACCCAAAAAAGTTATTTTTACACGTTTAATTAAAAATATAAATTTCCAATTTCTGTTTATTCACTTTTAAATTCCAATTTAAAAATTCACTATCTTTCTACTTATTCAAGTAGAATTAGAATCGACTTTCAAAATCATTTTCATTAACATTAAATTCAAGATTCAATTATTTAAACAATTCCAAATATTAAATTTAATAATTTAATTATCAAATAATCGCTATATTTGAATTATAAGTTATTTAACTTATAAAATTTACTTTTCAATATTTAAAATCAATTAAATATTAAAAATTCAATTGATTGAAATTTTGGGTCGTTACGAACAACTCCAAGTTAAAGTGGAGATCTGGAGAGTTAGGGATATGCCCTAGGGCCAGTTATATGATATGTTACATATGGCTAACTCTATAACCAATCGTGTTCGTGATTAAGGTGTTTATTTTTTATTATATATTTGTAATATTGTGGTATATTAATTAATTAATTCAAGTATATGGATTAAAAAATCCTTAGATGATATGTCATGTGATAATAACTAGAAGGAGTTGTGATCGTGAGGAAATTATCACAATATAAAATATTATATTATTTTAAATATTCCCGGTCAAGATGTTTCGAGAAAGGATATCGATACATCCGTTGAGATCAAAGTACGTAATGCTTTCCAAATGTTGGGCAGTGTATTACTCATGGTTACTAGGGGCACCAAGAGGTTACGTACTCATAGTTATTGGACAATAATGGAATGACTCGCCCTTGAGTTTCCAGTTGTTTAATAACAACTAGGTCAAACAAGAAATCTTGGAGTGATGATATTACATAGTTCTCTTGACTTGAGAATGATGTTGAGCTCTAATGTGGATAATCTACTTTGATTATGGTTAAATCATGGCATGATAAACATTAAGTGACTATAGTTGGGTTTGAGTTGAAGCATTGGAAATGAAACACTATTCAATAAAGAATTCATCTCCTTGGTTGTATGAGGTTACTATCATGGTCAATTGTAGTCAACTCAAACTCAAAATATCTGGCTAGAGTAGTATGGTTAATAATAAATATTATTGTTGAATCAAGATTTTTTTTATGTATTAATGAGTTGGATGTGGACAATATTGGAATTTTGAACAAACCCAATTCCGTAAGTCCTAACATGATATAGCGTTGACAAAGAGATTTGGTGTAATTATCATTACTAAAAGGTACTGCTTAAGTTGTAAAATTGGATTCAACCAATGAAGATTTATAAGTGATAGATTTAGCCAAACTATCATACCACTAGCTAAGGTAACATGTGTTAATATTTGAATTGTTTGAATATTAATTGCTAGTGAAATTTAAATCTATGAGCCGGATAATCACATTGTTGACTTCATCGAAATACCACATGATTTAATTAATTTATAATTATTATAAATGAATTAAACCAGTTAATATATATATAATATTAATTATTTATTTATTTGATGTAATGGGTACTATTAGTATTTTCCAGGTGGCATTACTAATTAATTGGATGCATGTATAAAAGTTACATATGTGTATATCGATATAAGATATCAATACTCATCAAAATATGATTTAAATGCATTAATTATTAAATGCATTTTGGTTATTTAAAGGCCCAAATATCCCTATTTTAGTCCGACTAACAAGGGGAGGGGAGGAGATATTTTGGTTTGAATTCATATCTAGATCTATGAATTAGTAAGAGGAAAAACAGTAAAGGAGGAGAATTTGTCTCCTCCTCCTCTTCTATATAAATCAAGTTATCCTTCTAGAATCCCTACACTCCTTTAGCTAGCTATACCCTGTCATTCATCACCATAGCCAAAAATTTCATAGCCCCATATACATAAAATCGAATACAATTTGTGGTGGTCCCGATATTAGCAAGATTTAGAGATCGATTCAACTAGAATCTTGGAGTTCTCTTCAAATAAGGTGCATTTAAAGGCTGACTTCGAAAGAAAATTAAACAAAATTGGATTTTATTTAAATTAACTAGAATGGATCTAATACAACCCATCAGACTTAATAGGCCCACTATGATCCAAATAGAGCAAAATTGCAATCTACCCATTTTACCCGCTGTAGACTGGCCCACTTCAACACTTCCAAGGCGACATCTCTCGTACTCAAAGATTCAATTACTGCATTTCCCTTGCTGGGAGTATAAGAATTATCAAAGTCATAAGAGGCCATGAACTCTAACCATCTCTGCTCTTGAAGGTTAAGGTCCTTCTATGAGAAAAGGTATCAACGATTTATGGTCAGTGAATAACTCAAACTTTGTTCTAAAAAATAATTCCTTCATACCTTCAACGCAAACACTATCTCTACTAAATCCTAATCATGGATTTTGTATTTCGTCTCATGCAGTTTTGGCTACAAACTAGCATAGACGACAACCTTATCCCACCGTATTAATATCATGCCTAATCCAGTACCACAAGCATCTGTGTATACCATCAAATCTTCATTCCCACTTGCAATGACTAACACTAATGCACTCATTGACCTCTCCTTCAGACTTACAAATGTGTGCTTGCACCTCTCTTCCAAAGAAAAAGTCCGACTCTTCTTCGTCTAGTTAGTCGGTGGTACTGCTACATATATAACAACCCGTAAATCCAAGAAAACTTATCACATCTGTAGCATTCTTAGGCATGTCCAATCTTGTGCTGGTGCTACCTTGGCAGGATCCATTCTAATGCCCTACTCCAAAACAACATGACTTAAGAATCACACTTCCCTCCCCTATAAGTGACGCTTTAAAATTTTCACCTTCAATTGTTGCTTCCTCAATACCTCTAACACAATCCTCAAGTGCATCTTGTTTTCTTTTATCCATGAAGAAAAGAGAATATCATTAATGAACACAGGTATAAACTTATTCGGTTGTTCCTTGAAGACACGGTTAATAATATCAACAAAGTATGTTGATGCATTAGTCAGCCCGAACGACATAACCAACCATTCATAAAATCTCGATGGTATACAAAATACAACAATCGACGCATTCTCCCTTGCCACTCTAAGCTGGTGGAACCTCGCCTCCAAGTCCACCGGAGAAAACACCTTATCACTGTAGAGTTTGTCAAACATTTCATCAATATGTGAGAGTGGATACTTCTTCTTCCTCATCACTTTATTCAACTCATGGTAATCCATGCAAATCATAAAACGTCATCTGCCTTAATGGCAAATACTATAGGTGTTGCCTACTCGGATATACTCCAACCAATGAACTCCTTCCTCAAAAGGTCATTCACTTGCGCCTATGATTTCCTCTACTCTTTAGATGACATAAGCCTCGATGGCATAACTACTTGCTTAGAATTCTACACAAAATCAACATGCAATGGGTATTGATGACAACTCATCACATGGGACCTCGAGCTAATATAGAAAGCAAATCATCACCTCGCATTTGGTAGGCAACCTAACTCTAGTTTTTGCCCATTATATGTCCCTATCATCACCAATGGCCTTAAACAATCCACTACGACTCTATACTTTTAAAGCCAGTCCATTCCAGTATAATACCGAATCCCACATAACCAAGTAGAAAACAATCAGAAGACGATATGCATCCTTAGCTCGATAAGACCACATCATGACAAACCATACACAAACTAGTTGAATCCCCCATAAGGTTTGACAAAATCAAAGGTTTTTCTACCAGGTCAGGTTTCATTCCTTGTTTGTCTATTATTTCACTATATATAAAGGAAAATGAATCCCTGGTATTAATCAAAACACGAACAAGTACATCATAACAAGATGAGTACATTGGATGATAATGCCTTCCCTATACTCCTTTGTCGGTGGAGAAATTAATGTTAGAATGGCAATGAGAGTATATGCATTAGCACATGTTTCGGCTTCAACGACTCAGGACAATCTTTCTGGATATTCCCAAACTTATTTCAGTAATAACACTTCTTTCCATCTTTCTTATAGTTCTTGCCTAGATGGACCTTCTCTCCGTAATCGTAATAAGTAGGCTCCTTTCGGCCGTTCTTCTGGCCATCTTTGCTTTGGGATTGCTTCTGTTTCCTGGAGATTTGACCAGGCAACTGAGCACTCGGCATTGGCAGGTACTCGGCATCTATAGTACTCGGCATCTGGACTACTCGACGTCAACTAGTGCTCAGCATCTCATAGTACTCGGCGTAGTACTCAGCGTCTCATAGTACTCGGCGTAGTACTCAGCGTCTCATAGTACTCGGCGTAGTACTCAGCGTCTCATAGTACTCGGCGTAGTACTCAACATTCATAGTACTCGGCGTAGTACTCAGCGTCTCATAGTACTCGGCGTAGTACTAAGCTTTCATAGTACTCGGCGTAGTACTCAGCATCTCATAGTACTCGGCATAGTACTCAGCATCTCATAGTACTCGGCGTAGTACTCAGCATTCATAGTACTCGGCGTAGTACTCAACATCCATAGTACTCGGCATCAGGTAATGCTCGGCCTCAGATCGTACTCGGCAACAGGAGCACTCGGTACTCAGAGGAACTCAGCAACAGGAGTACTCGGCGTAGTGCTCGACATCCAGTAGAACTCAGCGATAGGAGTACTCGGCTTCCAGACGACGTTCGGCGCACACGACTACTCAACATGACTGTACCGTTCAGACAGAATGCTTCGTTCGGCCAGAATGCGTCATCCGGCCAGAGAGCACTGTTCGGTTTAGAGCTTCGGATGGTGGCACGTTCGGCTTCAACAGACAACCATTCTGCATTTCCCACACATCAAACACACCGTTCGGCATAGAAGGGATGGTTCGGCATAGCGGCGTTCGGCATACCTTGCTCGGCATACAACGACCACTGTACTTGGCTAGAGTGTTCGGCCATCAGCCCACTTGGGAAGTCTAGCCCATATTTGTCTATAAATAGAGAGGCAGGGTCACAGTGAAAAGGGATCCTTTTTTGGAGAGAACACTGGGGAGACTCTGCCATTTTTGAGACTCATCTTCTCTACTTAACAACTTCATTCAAGCATTTGATTCACGAATTGTATTTGTAATCATCTATTAAGAAGATCAATAAAGTTTAACCTCAAAGTGGACGTAGGCAATTACGCTGAACCACTATAAATTTGGTGTTCTTACTTTCTGCATTTAAATTAGCATTCTCTCCTCTGTTTAATTTGTTTTCATCACTTATATCTCTACACAATCTTTCTCTAAGAGGTTAGTGACCAATTTTGGTGCTAACACTTTGGTGCTTTCACTGAGAATTGAACTCTCAGACCTCAAGGATCTGCTTTGAAGTTACTGGATTGAACAAATCCCCCAAAGAAGATCCGACTCATTGATAGGACATCTGTTGATTCTACTCAGAGTTCCATCCAATAACTCTACAATGGCGAGACCACGTACCAGGTCAGCTTCTCATAATGCGGATGCCCATGAAACTGCTAGCGTACAACAAGCAGGACCTAGCAATCAACCAACAATTTCGGATGTAGGAATTACTGCTCAGGACCAGGCTCCGGTTGTCACCAGAATAGAGTTCAACGACTTGATGAGAGAACTCAAAGAAAGCAGGAGACAACTAGGAGAGCAGATACAAGCTAACGCCAACCTGATGGCACAACTCACTCAACAGCAGCAACAGAATGCTGGGGGCAATCCCGCTCCTTATTCCTCATCTGACAGCTCTACTTCCTCTGATGAACCTCCCAGGCGCAGACGCCGTAAGACTGAAGCCGCGCGAGCAGATGCTGCTGTTCAAACAGCTGGAGATCGTGACCAAGCAAGAGCTGGAAACTTCAGGACCGGAGTGCAAATGGAGGATGGAGACCCAGACCATCAAAACGCTAACGGTGTCGAACCTCAAGACGCACGATTGGCAGATCGCCAGGAGAGGAGGCATCAGCATGGACAGGTGCGTAGAACAGACTCTAACCTTCCGCCTTCCATACAGACACCAGATCTGACAGCCATGATCAGGCAATTGATGAAAGAAAATCAGGGCTTATCGAACGATGATTGGGGAGTGTCAAGAAGTCACACTCCGTTCACGGATGTTGTGTTACAGGCGGTGTACCCTAGAAAGTTTAGTATGCCAACTATCCCTGCGTACGAGGGAAAGACTGACCCCAGACAGCATGTCATGAGGTACGGATGGATGATGGATTCAGCTAGGGCAAATGATGCCACCAAGTGTAGATGCTTTCCAATTACTCTATCTGGGATCGCTACTATGTGGTTTACCCGACTTCCTCCGCGGTCTGTATCCAATTTCGAGGAGTTGGCAAAGAAGTTTATTGAGCAGTTCAGGATACACACTACTCGTCCGAAGGACGTAATGTCTTTGTCAAGTGTAATCCAAAGTCCCGGGGAGTCATTGAAGGAATATTTACAAAGGTTCCATGTCGCGGCAACTAAAGTCAGTAATCCCAATGATCATGCAATTCTAATGGCTGTGATGAGGGGTGTGGATCCGGAGTCTGAATTTGGAGACTGGTTGGCAGGAAAACCTCCAACCACACTAGAGCGTTTCTACTCAAAGGCACACCAATTCATAAGGAGAGAGGAAGCCAGGTGGGTAAGACGAGATAAGGCACTAGGACCTGTCCAAGAGTCTATGAAAAGCAACGTTGCTGTGAAGCAGTCCGGAGACAGCTCGGGAAAGGTCCAAGTCAATGTCCAGAATAAGCCTGGGCAGCCTAAGGAGTCCGGAGGAAGAAATCAAGGGAAGAAGAGAGAAGCGGGGAAGTGGAAGTCGAGAATTCCAAGCTACAGCGAGTATACTCCGCTGAACGCGCCACTTGAGAACATTTACCTATCAACCTGCAATACTTTTCAATACAGAAAGCCACGTCCAAAGGAATCAACCGAGGAAAAGAAGCGGACCGGGAAATATTGTCGCTTCCATGAGACTTATGGGCACAATACGGAAGAGTGCAGACACCTGCACGACGCTATCGAGAAATTGATCAGGCAAAAGAAGTTGCAAGAATTTGTGAAGGATCCACAGGAAGGAGGACAGGGAACGTCCAACCCAGGTCGCGCACCAGCCCCGCGTCATCCCGAGGAGCCTGCCCGACCCGTAGGTAGACTAGTCATAAATACAATTATCGGCGGACCTCACCCCGCAGATAAGAATTGGCGAGAGATGGAGCGATATGCAAGTTCCCTGAAGCATGCAGATTTTGAGTGCTGTTCAAATGCGGAGGATGGGACCCCCGCTAAGCAGCAGCGCGTAATGACAGACGATATAGTGTTCAGAAACAGAGACGCTGATCAGGTAGAGGCTCCGACCATCGACCCGATGGTCATATCTGCGACGATCGGACCAGCATATGTGAAAAGAATCCTGATTGATTGCGGAAGTTCTGTCAACATAATCTTCAAGAAGGCTTACGACCAAATGAAAATGGAAACAAAAGACTTGAAACCATCCAAAGCTCGTATTCACGGCTTTAACGGCGCTGCGACCGATGCAGTGGGGTATGTCGAGTTACCAGTTGAACTGGGACAAGGCGAGCGTCGGAGAGTGCGAATTCTACCCTTTGTAGTTTTGGATGTGGATTCTCCATATAATGTTTTCTTGGGCCGGCCAGCCCTGGCTGAGTTTAGGGCAGCGTTAGCCCCGTGGTGTTTAACTTTGAAGTTCCCAACTGACAAAGGAGTAGGTATTGTTCATGGCGACCAAGCAGCTGGTCGTTCCTGTTATGTGGCTGAGCTCCAAGAGGCCCATCGGAGGGAGAAGGGAAAGGTTGCGGACAATCCCGTCCGCATCCTTAATACGGATAATTGACAAGTAGTGCCCGAGCCCTAGCTCGGGCATAGTTCTCGGATCTTCAGAGACATAGATCCGAGAGACGACGATGAGAAACCCAGGGTAGAGAAGGCATCACCGGCCGAGTTAACGATTGACATCTCAGTTAGCCGAGACGACCCTTCGCGAATACTAAAGATCGGGTCACAGCTTGGCCCTGCGATGACTGAAGACCTTAGCGACTTCCTCCGGGCGAATCTTGATGTTTTCGCCTGGACGCATTCTGATATGTGTGGGATTTCTCCCGCCATCACGAGTCATATGTTGAACATAGACCCGAAATACGTTCCAGTTAAACAAAAAAGGAGAGGAATGGATCCGGAGAGGTCCGCCGCTCTCGGAGAGGAGGTGGACAGACTCAAAGCAAATGGGTTCGTCCGCGACGCCCTCTACCCTGAATGGGTATCCAACCCCGTACTGGTAAAAAAGGCGAATGGGAAATGGAGGACTTGCGTAGATTATTCCGACTTGAACAAAGCATGCCCAAAGGACAGTTTCCCATTGCCTAGGATCGATCAGTTGGTCGACTCCACCGCAGGACACGAGCTGTTATCATTCATGGATGCATACTCAGGGTACAACCAAATCCCAATGCATATTCCAGATCAAGAACACACCAGCTTCGTTACAAATGTCGGACTATATTTCTATGTAGTGATGCCCTTTGGATTGAAGAACGCAGGAGTGACTTACCAGCGTTTAGTGAATCGAATGTTCAAGGACCAACTGGGTAGAACGATGGAAGTCTATGTGGATGACATGCTCGTGAAGTCACGACGGTCAAACGACCACATTCGAGACTTGGCTGAAATGTTCGACATACTCAGGTTTTATGGGATGAAGATCAACCCTTTGAAATGTTCCTTCGGCGTTGCATCGGGGAAGTTTTTGGGATTCATCATCAATGCTAGAGGAATCGAAGCTAACCCAGAAAAGATCCAAGCTATTCGAGACGTGCAAGTGCCCAGGACTTTAAAGCAGGTACAGAGCTTGAACGGAAAAGTAGCTGCGTTAAGTCGATTCATATCCAGGGCAACTGACAAGTGCATCCCGTTCTTTGATATAATAAAGAAAGGAAAGAGGAGTTTCGAATGGACGCCTAGTTGTGAGGAAGCATTCCGGGGTCTGGTGAGGCATCTGGAGAGTCCACTAATGTTGTCAAAACTAGTAAACCACGAGATGTTGTACGTATACTTGGCTGTATCCCCGCATGCGATAAGCACGGCTCTAGTTCGTGAGGAGGATCGAGTCCAGAGGCCGGTGTATTATGTTAGCAAGCGTTTAACGGGGGCAGAGAGAAATTACCCTAACATCGAGAAATTGGCTTATTGCTTGGTGATTGCGTCACGTAAGCTGCGCCCATACTTCCAATCACACTCAATCGGTGTTTATACCGATCAACCCCTGCGGCAGGTACTCCAACGACCAGAAACTTCTGGAAGGTTGCTAAAATGGAACATCGAGTTAAGCCAATTCGATATCGCCTACTTGCCACGGAGAGCCGTACAAGGGCAAGCATTAGCAGACTTTATCGCTGAGTTTACCACGCCCGTCGAACCGGGTAGTCACGACGTCATTCCCCCCGTTCGATGGAAATTATACACTGATGGGGCATCAAACGACCGTTGCTCCGGCGCGGGCGTATTTCTTATAACTCCGGAAAACCGATCAATATGTTATGCTTTGAAGCTCGATTTCCCAGCCACAAATAACGAGGCAGAATATGAAGCACTCATCGTTGGCTTGAACCTCATCGGGGAACTCGGGATCAGATCAGTTGAAATCTTTTGTGACTCACAGTTGGTGGTTTACCAAGTGCGGGGAGACTACCCAGCAAAGGGACGAAAGCTTGCTCCGTACCTTGTTCAGGTCCAAGGACTACTATCAAATCTTGAGCGTTATGACATTTCACATGTCCCGCGCGAACAGAACAAAGAAGCCGACTTATAGGCTAAGTTTGCGAGTACCAACGATGCACAGCAAATGGGATTGTATCCCGTTGAAGTCTTGCATGCCCCGAGCATAGACGAGATGAAAGTCGATCGCGTGTTGGAAACGGAAATCGAGAAGGAATCGTGGATAACCCCATTCAAACTGTACCTGACGACCGGGGCCTTACCAGACAAAAGAAGCGAAAGATGACAGGTCCTTCGAAAGGTCGCGCGATACGTAATGCAGGATGGGTCAGTGTATCGAAAAGGATTCTCAGTCCCATTATTACGATGCATCGCTCATGATGAGACAAAGCGGGTCTTAAGAGAGGTTCACGAAGGGGAATGTGGCGACCATACTGGGGGGAAAACGCTAGCAAAGAAGATCCTCCGCTATGGATATTACTGGCCAACCGTAAACCGGGACGCCGCAGACTATGCAAGAAAGTGTGACAAGTGTCAAAGATATGCGAAAATCCTGAGGACTCCATCAACGGAACTCACACAAATGGTTAGTCCCTGGCCATTTGCAATCTGGGGAATCGACAGAGGCGGCACGAAATACGCGATAGTTGCAGTCGACTATTTCACAAAATGGGCTGAGGTAGAACCTTTGGCCACAATCACCTCTAAGAAGGTCGTTAACTTCGTTGTACGAAACATTATATGCCGCTTTGGCCTTCCTCGCACCATCATTACGGACAACGGGACGCAATTTGAAAGTAGAGAGTTCAAAGAGTTCTGTCTAAAGTATGGCATCGAGAAAAAGTTCGCCGCCGTTGCACACCCGAAGGCTAACGGACAAGTCGAGGCCGTTAACAAAATAATCAAGTCCATACTGAAGAAGCGTCTGGAGAAGGTTGGAGGCAAGTGGGTAGATGAACTCCTGACAGCATTATGGGTGTATAGAACTACCCACAAGTCCGCGACTGGCCACACTCCATTCGCCTTGGCATACGGCTCTGAAGCCGTTATACCCGTGGAACTTGAAGTTCCATCGCACCGAGTGACATACTATGATCCCAAGACGAACCAGAATCTCTTGTTGGAATCACTGGACTGCATCGATGAAAAGCGTGAAGAAGCTGAATTAAGGGCGGCAGCGCATAGACATCGAGTCAAGCGTTATTACGACGGCAGAGTCCGCCCAAGGATCTTTGATGTGGGTGATCTCGTTCTGAAACGAGTCTTCCCGGTACCATCACGTATGAATCCCAGCTGGGAAGGTCCGTACGCCATTGAACGGAAGCTTGGAGAGGGAACATTCAAGCTAGCGACCATTGATGGCACGACGCTCCCCCGAGCATGGAACAGTGAACATCTGCGGCACTATTACATTTAGCATGTTTTCTTTCTTGTTTTAGGCACTGTTATTTCCTACGTGTTTTCGTTCAGTTTTAGCTTAGTTTCTTTTTAACTATGTAATCAAGCAGTCCAGTTGTTTTTCATTAATAAAGGATTGAAGCCGTATTTTCTACGAATCGCTAATGTTTATATATCTCATGATCGGATGACGAATTACATTATCATATACGATATACAGACTCGTATAAACGATTTCAAATCTCCGAATCCCCAGAGCATGGGTCGGAGTACTCTAAATCCCCAGAGCGCGGACGAGTATAAATGACTGCAAATCTCCGAATCCCCAGTGCGTGGAGCGGAGTACTCTAAGTCCCCGGAGCGCGGACTAGAGTATAAACGATTTCAAATATCCGAATCCCCAGAGCGCGGAATGGAGTACTCTAAGTCCCCGGAGCGCGGACTAGAGTATAAACGATTTCAAATCTCCGAATCCCCAGAGCGCGGATTGGAGTACTCTAAGTCCCTGGAGCGCGGACTAGAGTATAAACGACTTCAAATCTCCGAATCCCCAGAGCGCGGAGCGGGGTACTCTAAGTCCCCGGAGCGTGGACTAGAGTATAAACGACTTCAAATCTCCGAATCCCCAGAGCGCAGAGCGGAGTACTCTAAGTCCCCAGAGCGCGGACTAGAGTATAAACGACTTCAAATCTCCGAATCCCCAGAGCGCGGAGCGGGGTACTCTAAGTCCCTGGAGCGCGGACTAGATTATAAACGACTTCAAATCTCTGAATCCCCAGAGCACGGATCGGAGTACTCTAAATCCCCAGAGCGCGGACGAGTATAAACGATTTCAAATCTCCGAATCCCCAGAGTGCGGAGCGGAGTACTCTAAGTCCCCGGAGCGCGGACTAGGGTATAAACGAATACAAACCTCTGAATCCCCTGAACGCGGATCAACTTACTCTAAATCCCCGGAGAGAAGATTTAGAAAAAAGTCCAAGTACTCGAGAGATGTGGAACGAGAAATATGCCACGTCTGGAGATGTTTGAACGACACGAAAATGGACTGCGAGATGATGCAACTCGTAACAAGTGGAGCTATGACTACAGTTAGTCAGCAAACCAAAGAAAAGCAAGAGAATCATTCAAACAAAAAAGAAACTAAACTTCATTCAGTAGTTCAAAATGGGGTTACACAGTTACTCCTACAAAATTAAGTATCCAGAACCTATCTATACAGACTGCAAGCCACAAAAAATAAAAGCAACGACAAGACTTAAGCAAGAAGCTCGTCGAACGAGTGTATCGATTAATTCTTCGTTTTCTTCTTCTTATCTTCCTTTGATTTTCCGACGACTCCTCTCCCTCACGCTTTTTCTTGGATTTCTTGCTTGCCAAAGAAGCAGAGTCGGGAGTAGGGGACGGAACATCCAGTGGTTTAGACCTGCCCGGGAGAATGATTTTCAAAGGTCTGTTCCGAGGGTCGGTGAGTTCCAGTATTTCGGGTTCAACTTTGACCTCGACCTTTTTCTTCTCCTCTGCGGCGAGGCGATCCTTCATGCTCACCTTTGAGGTATGCTCAGAGGCGCCAGTGATTTCGATTTCGTCACTCCCTTCGGCAGGAGATGAAGTGTCAAGCTTATCGTCATCTAGCGCCCCAATCACTTGAGCATTGGGACCAGGAATTACTCCCGCATGAACAGCATCGCTTGTTTTCTCTGCCTCCTCCTTGGCGTCATCGCTCCTCGGAGTTGGCTCAGCGTTAGAACAACCTACATGAAAACATAAAGGATGGGCGTTAGAACGAGTAACCACCGCTGAAAAACGACGGGATCTTTCAACTTCTAGAGAAAGAAGAATTTCCTACCAGGTTCTGGTTGGCTGTCGGTGGCGCGTGGGGTTTCACCCTCCAGGATAGGGATAGCACATGAGCACCGAGCCCGGGATCTTCGGGGTCATAACCAGCATGCTGCTCGAATGGATCAAGTATCGGCCGACCGACCGATTGAGCGGCGGGGGGAGCAGCAATATGAGGAGCAGTAATATTGGCTCCAGACGGGCCAGCCTCATCATTTTTCTCTTTTGGAAGGGGAGAGCCTTTGCTATAAAGTGCCAATGCTGTGGATAAATCCGATGGCTCATTCCCCCTAAGGAACTCCTTCACCAAGGCATCCTCATCGACCTCTTCGGAGCCCGACTCGATCTTCCTGATCCTTATCAAAGTTTCCCAGGCCTCAGCTAGGGACTCGAGGTAGCCGTCGCCCAAGAATGTTAAGTCGCGATGCATAAGGACGCGGGCTCCATATTCAGCAATCAACGGGTCAAACATGCTTTTGACCTCTTCCCTGCCAGCCTCTGCGGCCGCCTCGAGGCGAGAGTCAATCTCCTCCGCAGCCTTTCTTTTGCCCTCCTCACGAGCCTCATCCTTCATTTTCTCAACCCCAGCAAGTTCGTCATCGAGCTTCGTTTTCAGGAGACGAGTAGCAACGATTTCATCACAGTATCGTTGTGATTCTTCTTTAGCAGCCACCTTGTCCTCCTTCTCCTTGGAGAGTAATTCTTTCAGCTCTCTGACTTGCACGACGAGCGCGTCCCTCTCTTTTTGGACAGAGTCTTTTTCTAGGGCGAGGGCACCGCTGCGCTGGACTGCTTCATCAAGCTCCTTCTTGTGAGCCATCTCTAAGCGAGTAACTGCCTCAGCAGTATCTTTTGCGCTTTGTTCAGCGGCTTCCAGCTTTGACTTGTACGAAGCGAGCTCTACGTCTTGGTGCTCGATGATGTTTTTGTCGCAGCCAGCCTCCAGTTTCAGGCGATCAATCTCATGTTGACGCTCAACGGACACCTTCGAGATCTTCTCCCAAGTGCACAAACGCGTCATGTTGAACATAGACGTCGTTATTGCAGGCAATGGCACTCTGCTTCACGTGCCCAGGAATATGGTGAATAGCCGGGAGGAACTTCAAACCGTCAAAGCAAATTTTCGGAAACTTGGCCCTAAGATCAACCATCTTTTCCGCGACAGTTGGATCAACCGCGGGAGTAGGGGCAGGAGGCTTTGGAAGTTCTACCCTTTTTCGTTGTTCCCGAACTTGCCTCGTACTCGATGAACCGGAGTGTTGTTCTCGAGGAGCATCAGATTGGTAACCCTTCTGTGAAGATTTCTCTTTATCCGGCACAGTTGGAGGAAGAGGATCACGGGACTGCGATGATTGAGAATATGCCTTCTTGCGGTGAGACGACTCACAGGGACGATTGTCTCTATCTTCATAATCGTCTCTGTCCCTACGTCTGCCTGAACCAGAGTCCCGTCCAGAGTGATGAAATATGGAAGAGCCATGAAGGCGATCGAGTCCATGAGAACGCCCCATATCACCTGCAAAGAATGGAGATAACAACGAGTTAAGAAAAATCCATGAGATAAGAAAAAACTTGAAGTGTATGATGGAATGCGTATGTGCGTGTGTGTCCTAGTGTTTCCTCCGACGGACCAGTTCTTTTGTCTTTGCTAATTGGAGTATTGTCTCCTTGGGTCGGGAGTTGACCTCCTGCGTTGCCTTTAGCGGGCGAAGAAAACTTCAGGGCTTCAGGATCGTCAAACCCGTAATTAAGAATGTCATCGGGAATAGACAGGTTCGATAGGCCCCTCAGGGAACTTTCCAGGTGCTGCGAGGAAGCCTCTTTCTCAGGCGGGATAGGCATGACTTTTGAAGTGCCACCAACCTTCTCCTTTTGAACTTTATATTTTAACTTCTTCTTTCCCTTAGAAGGGGAGGATGACGTCTCAATATCTTGAACTTCGACTGCCGGATTCCAAGCGGGACCCACATTCTCGCCTTGAGTCTCAAGAGTTTCGTCTTCTTTGCGCTCACCTTCTTCGTGCGTATCGGGAGTGCGGCGCGACGATGACCCGGCCTGTTTTTCCCCTTTACCGGACGGAGGTTTGGGAATGGTGACACCTTCTGGAAGGCTGATCCGACGACCAGGGGCTAGCAAGCCAAACCCCGACAGTGATTCATTTGAAATGATAGTTCGGATGTCTCGTTCCTCAGCAGGAAGAGCTCTAATGGCTTCAACAGCCTCAGAATATCCTCGGCCTTCCGGACGTGGGTTGATACCTGAAAAGATGAAACAAAGAGTTAGGAAAAACATGACTCCGGTTAAATGCGAATAGTGACTCAGTAGAGAGACTTACTGCCTTCAACCCATCTCCTCGCAAAACCAGAAGGGCAGCGCACATAGAACCATTCCTGTTTGTACAGGGCGAATTTACTGCATGCCCCTATCAAGATTTGGCATTTGTGGTACGGCTCGAGGAACATAAAGAAAGGACTGTCTTTCCGTCTCTTGATCATATAGATGTATCTGATATCACCAGCGGTTGGAGGTCTGGAGAGGACGGCCATGAAAAGTAAGTAGGTCCCATATAGAAATGCATGACCGTTCGGGTGCAGCTGCGACGGAGCAATGTCGATATACTGCAGTACATCCTGGAGGAATAAATTAAACGAAGGCACGCTGCCACTCCAACACATGAACTTGTTACAGGCGGTATACCCGACTGGGGGTAGATGGGGACGATCGTGTCGCGAAGGGACTAACACGTCGGCAAAAGGGATCTCATGAATGGAGCATATCCGTCGGAGAGTAGCTTCGTTGATCTTCGAAGCTTGTGAATCGATCGGATTGTCTAGAAGGATCGTTGCCTCCAGGGCATCGGGTGCTAAGTTATGAGCAGGAGGAGTCGACGGATTAGAAGTATCAGCGGCTTCTCGCCTTGATGACGGCCCAGGCCTGTCAGATATAGTGGCGGAGCTAGACTTTCTTGACATCCTCAATAAATAATGAATCCGGCTAAGTGCCCGAGGAAACTATACTCAAAAGACGTTGAACGTTAGAATTAACAACACGAACTTTCCCCCCACGTGATGTGTGAACTAGTGCAAGCAATCGTGTACAAGCAATAAGGATCTAGAGATTTCAAACATATAAAAATGAGCTGCAAATCGCCACCTTCGAAGACCGTCATCGCTGACCGTCTCGAAAAGCCCACCTGGTGGTGATTACAGTTCTAGATTCAGAAAATAAATAATTGATAAAGTGGTCGGCAATTGTATTGTTCGGTCTAGGTTTTGTTCGAAGGGGATTGTTCGGCCTAAGTATAGTTCGGCATGTATGATTGTTCGGCATGTCAATTGTTCGTTCGGCATTTACAGTGTTCGGCCTAAGTATGGTTCGACATTTATCATTGTTTGGCTAAAGCGTTGTTCGGCTGAAGTCATTGTTCGGCTAAAGTCATTGTTCGGCTAAAGTCATTGTTCGGCATTTGAGAATGTTCGGCCCTGGTTTTCGTTCGACTAAGTTATAGTTTGGCATTTTGATGAGTGCTCGGCCTGGGTTTGATCGGCCAAGGTAGTGCTCGGCAGCCTTCCACTCCACCGTCCGGCGCATGACGACGTACGCCGGAGCAATGCTACGCCAAACAACACCCTTACCTCCTCCAACACCTTCATTCTTTTTTCTTCCCTTAAACTTTGGTTGGACACGAAGAAACTAAGCCCATAGGTGGACATACTCCTAATCATTCCTCCTCGCATCATTGTTCGGTAGTAAAGACGCAATAAAGACAACCTACTCGAAAGCTTTCTACGTGACACACTCGGCCATCTCGTTTGAAATCTACTTGAATCGTACGAGGAAAAATACCTAGTTTATAGATTGGAGATTAGGATGGAGTAGTTAAGTTTTAAATCCGGACGACTGAATAGAATTACAAGTCTTCAAAGAACGGTAGAAGTAAAAAAGTAAAAGGGAGAAGAAGGAAAAGACCTGGTTTTATAGAGAAGAGAGGTGAAAGTCGAAGGGGCTATACCCGGTGGAACCGGTCAAAGTCTTAGCGTTCGGCTTCAAAGCGAGGTGTCACTCGGCACATGAGGATTGTTCGGCTTCGAACGTATCGTTCGACGTCCATACCACGCTCGTCACACATATTCTCGAGAAGGCATCTCCGAGGAAAGTTAGTCTAGGTCCAAAGCGCATCACGTTCGGTCACGTAATACACTTTGGGGGGCAAGTGTTTCCTGGAGATTTGACCAGGCAACTGAGCACTCGGCATTGGCAGGTACTCGGCATCTATAGTACTCGGCATCTGGACTACTCGGCGTCAACTAGTGCTCGGCATCTCATAGTACTCGGCGTAGTACTCAGCGTCTCATAGTACTCGGCGTAGTACTCAGCGTCTCATAGTACTCGGCGTAGTACTCAGCATTCATAGTACTCGGCGTAGTACTCAGCATCTCATAGTACTCGGCGTAGTACTCAGCATCTCATAGTACTCGGCGTAGTACTCAGCATTCATAGTACTCGGCGTAGTACTCAGTATCCATAGTACTCGGCATCAGGTAATGCTCGGCCTCAGATCGTACTCGGCAACAGGAGCACTCGGTACTCAGAGGAACTCGACAACAGGAGTACTCGGCGTAGTGCTCGACATCCAGTAGAACTCAGCGATAGGAGTACTCGGCTTCCAGACGACGTTCGGCGCACACGACTACTCAACATGACTGTACCGTTCGGACAGAATGCTTCGTTCGGCCAGAATGCGTCGTCCGGCCAGAGAGCACTGTTCGGTTTAGAGCTTCAGATGGTGGCACGTTCGGCTTCAATAGACAACCATTCTGCATTTCCCACACATCAAACACACCGTTCGGCATAGAAGGGATGGTTCGGCATAGCGGCATTCGGCATACCTTGCTCGGCATACAGCGACCACTGTACTTGGGCTAGAGTGTTCGGCCATCAGCCCACTTGGGAAGTCCAGCCCATATTTGTCTATAAATAGAGGGGCAGGGTCACAGTGAAAAGGGATCCTTTTTTGGAGAGAACACTGGGGAGACTCTGCCATTTTTGAGACTCATCTTCTCTACTTAACAACTTCATTCGAGCATTTGATTCATGAATTGTATTTGTAATCATCTATTAAGAAGATCAATAAAGTTTAACCTCAAAGTGGACGTAGGCAATTACGCTGAACCACTATAAATTTGGTGTTCTTACTTTCTGCATTTAAATTAGCATTCTCTCCTCTGTTTAATTTGTTTTCATCACTTATATCTCTACACAATCTTTCTCTAAGAGGTTAGTGACCAATTTTGGTGCTAACAGCTTCTTCTTATTATTATTAGATTTTCTTTTGCTTTCCCCCACTTGCAACATTAGATCCTCCTTTTGAACAACAATTTTTTGGCTTTGTGTACAGGCTCTCATAACTCAAAGCCTTCTCAACTATCTTCTCAAAGCCATCTTCAATATTTCGCATTAACCTTTCTCCAGGATAGTCATTCAACCAAATTATAGATCTTTCATTCTTTTTGATCAAGTTTTAATAAAGGACATCACGTAGTTAATCAATGTGTCGAATTCTGCAACATATCCTAAAATAGGTAAGTCACCATGTTTTGGATCAGTGAATCTCTTGAAGAACACTAACTTTTGAGCTACCAGTATAAACTTCTCTTAAAATCTAGCCTTAAACCGATCCTTAGGAGTGGAAGCTCTAAGGGAATTCCACTAACCTATCGCCCTTCTCGAGCTTTGTCTTGAAGCCGACTTCCTCTTCAGCACATCTACCAATTTCGGATCGTCAAAGATGCGTTCACATATGTCCAACCAATCCTCGAAATCCATAGTTGATTTTGTTCTATGAGACTACTTGCCTCTGAGACTAGCAAAGTCCTTATTTAACTTAGGAAAATCAACAGCTATAGCACCACCCAGGGCATTTTTCATTATGTTCATTGTTATATTATTGAACATAGCTTGCATATCAGGGTTCACATCTGCCTCGGCGCCCGCTACTTGCTCTACTATATAGATGAAGTACCTTGCTGCATTCCTTATTTTTTTATACTCATTCTTATAATCTGTAATAATAACGAACGACCTCTTATAAAGGAACAAATTGGTACTCATGGATGCAACGCGACTTACCTACTATATATACAACTATATTGTTTTGAAAATCAAAATATAACAAGTACGCTCTCATATATCCAATATCAACTCCGGGCAATCATTCAACCTAGGTTCTGATAGCAAATGTGACAACCGCCATACACCTTATATACCAAATACCATACATAGCATGTTATAATGGTATCTGGCTGATGTAGAGTAGCAGTCAAGGTGAAACAACAGCCACCCAAATTAAAGCATGCAACACCCCATAAAGATTAATAAGAACTTAATTAATAATAATGCTAAAAATGAAAATTTTGTAAATGTTAGAATTTGGCCATGAAAGTTGGACCATTACGTTCGTGGCGATTATGTGATCAAGTTTTATATATAAAGTTTTGTAATCGGAGCATCAATGATTGATGTTGAAGTATTCAAATTTAAAATAATTCGAAGTGAATTTAAATCTAAAATTTGGATTAATGTTAACGTTTGAAATTTAAAATAGTAATAAATATTTTAACGATGATGAGAATCTTAATGGTTAAGGAAATGTTAAAACAAGCATTAACGTTAACATTAAAACGGAAAGAAATTAGTTAAAAAGTAGCAAAATTAATTCACATTCCAAATAAGGGGAATCGTCGACCCCTCACCATGACTAGTCGATCGCTAGTCGTCGATCGTTTGATGGTGGGCGATCGACCGATGGTGATTGAGGGCTGGGGTTTTCTATGGCATGAACGATCCAGATTTTATTATTGTAAAGCAAATTAAATCCAACTCTCCAAACGCCTTCTAACTACTATAAATAGGAGGCTGGACCCCTCACATTTATTTATAAAAATATTTGGAATGCCAACGAAGCTCTTTTAGTCGTCTTCCTTGACTAGATTCAAGAATTCAAATTCTAAAATGGTAATAGGTTTATATGTAAATATTCGTTCTTCTATTTTTATTTTTCTCTATTTTCTGAATTCTGAATTTAATTTATATACAATCCAATTATTATATATTTCAAAAAGATAAAGTCTAAACGAGAAATTAGGAGCGAGCATGAATCAAATCCAAAGGAAGGCAGGGCAATCATATATGAGTGGACATCTTAGTTTTTCACATTTTAGCATTTGTATAGTAGAAGTTTAGATTTGTTTTATTCCTTAGGTAATTTTTTTATGAAAACCCTAAAACAAAAACCCCAAAATTCCCCTAAAAATGAAATATCAAAATTCTTATTTTTGTTAGAATCTTAATTGTTTTATATTAAAATAGTAGAATTTGTTTTGTTATTGTAATATGAATATTTTGTATTCTATTTGACTTCCAACTTTTCCATATTGATGGGCTAAGAGATTCTAAAAGGAAAATAAGTTAGAAATGATATGTAAGGTACGAATTCTCTTATTCATAGTTTCCACTGCCTATTTTTGTAATTTAAAAATGAATCCCCTTTTTACTTCAAGTTCGTGTATGTAAAAGTTGAATAGAATATAAGGGGTTTAAGTTGTAAATTTTGTTTCTTGAAATACAGATGCTAATTCTACTATATTAATATAAAATAAGTTGGTATGTGATTATATTTTATTAATGCAAGTCTATATTTGGCTAAGGATATTGGCTGATTTGTAAGTTATTGCTTGTAGTTAGACTTATATGAATTAGAAGTTTTGAATTTTAAAACGATTAGTATAGGACGTAAAAATCGTCCCAAGCTTAGGAATATTTAGTTAGCTTATACTACATATGTATTAATATATTAGTATATAAATGTATTATTAACGTATAATTAATGACGTACTAATTGTGTAGTATAAATGGGTTAGTAATTAGCGTTAAACCACATAGAAAGAAAGTGAGGATATATAGGGAAATTAATCCATAATTAAAGGCGAACTAAGGAGTTTTCTTTAATTGTTTGTGCCAAAAATGGGCACAAATACCTTATTACAAGTGAAAGCACCAATATCAAATATTTATGTCTAAACAGAGAAGTATAGATTCACGGATTACAGAATAGATTGCAGAAAAGTAAATGAACATGCAAGTTTTATAGTGGTTAGGCAAACTTCGGCCTATGTCCTCTCCAATAATCTTTTATTTGTATTGTAAGATTACAAGTATAGTTTTTTTCCATAGAAAATTAATGGAAGAAGAGATAAGAAGTGATGAAGGAGAACCAAAAGAAAATCCCATTGGAAAAAGAAGAAAATCCCTTGTAATGAACTAAGGCCGCTAAATTTATAGGTGAAGACGTGCATGGATCGGGCTGAAATTTTGCCAGAAGAACCTCCAAAGCCATACGACCCAATCCACCAATTTTTAGATCAATCACACACCATTGGAATGATCAGTGATGACTGTTCATATTAGATCCAATGGAGGTGCGATCGTTTTTGTCGGGCCTTCATGATGTTAGTTACTTGCTCTCCAAGTTTCGTGTAATTCTGACTTACCATTTGTGAGATATCGCGTTTTCCGTGAAGTCGAGTTGAAAAACTGAAAAACGGAATATCGTTCCATATTTTCTCCTTTTGGAGTGTGATCTTTCTAGTGGGTCCACCATGATATTGTGTAATGCCCCAGAAATTCATGGAACCTTATTTTGGTTGAATTTTGAAAATGTATGAATTTATTTGTATAGGAATATATGGAATTAATTGTGTGCAAGTGTGTGTGCATGTGTGCACGTGCACACTGATATGGCACAAGGAAGAACTCCAAATCTCCTGAAATTAAAACAAGAATTAAAAAGCATTACAAACATGATTTTGTGATATGGATATTTGATTTCTGGAATTATATGAATCATCCCAGAAAATAAGAAAAGTAAGTTTTGTTTTGAATCAGTAAACAGATTTTATTTTAAAACCTAGGAAGAAAAAAATATATGTTATAAAGATTTAAAAAAAAACCTGTATGCACATATAGGTGCATATCTTTCTGAAATTAAGGAGGAGTTAAATAAGCCTAGATAAGATATGTATGCAAATGTGCATTTCTGTAAGTATTGAAAATATTAAAAAAAAAGAAAAAAAAAGAAATAAGCAAGTGAAATTGTAACACTAAAATAGCGAAAGACAAATTGCAAGCAAAATAATTGCTTTAGGCAGAAAATAGAAAGGAGGATTTTTAGAAAATAAACAAGTGACAATGTCACACAATTATCATGACTTGATAAGAATATGATATTTTGGAAAAAGTAAAAAGGGGAGGTAAGCATCACATATGGCCGGGGTATTAAGGGTGAAAAATAAGCAAATCTGAAATGCAGAATGCATGAGTCTTGGCCAGGGTAGGAATGGGATTTTACAATGATAAAACCCTAGAAAAACCTCTCTTATAAATCCAAGTATAAACTAGAAAAATCATTTGCTACCCAAGACATTTAAGAAAACAAAGAAGAAAATATTTGCAAGCAGAAAAGCAAGTTTTAAAAGGTTTCTTTTCTGGATTAAGCAAGAGAAGCATTTTTCTGTGAGTAATCTCACTAAACCCATGGCATTAAGTCCTGTTATGAGGCAGCCAAGCTTATGTTATTTTTTACATATTTTTGATTTCATTACTATGGTTTTAATGGATGTTTTAATGGGTGTTTCTGAATGTTTTGATTGCTTTGATAGTTGAGTATTTTGCTCTGTTTGGTTATACCCAGAAATGTTAAAGTATGAAATTGTGAAAGTAAATAGAGAATACTTGTAACTGGTTCAGATATGGCATGAAAAATAGAAATCAAAATGTATATGAGTTGCATTACACTAGTGTATGTGCTGAGGCTCAAATGAAAGACTCAAGGTTGCAATGGAAATATCCAAAAGTGCTGAACCCTTGATCAAATAGAAACCCATGAGCTAGAAATCTTGTTTAAACTAGATCTTCAATTTAGTTCAAACATGGTTGCTTATGAAACAATAATAACCCACATGCCTAGTCTTCATTTCCAGTTGTAAATATTCTTGTATTTTCTTTGAGCTAGAATATTTGAAAATATGATTTTCCTGGACATGAATGTTAGCTTGTTCTTGAATTATGCTTGTAAACTCTATGTAATGTTTCATGTATACTGGGATTTAGTCACCTAGCTATCTCATGATAGGATTAAACATGAACACTTAGTAAATAAACTAAGGATTGTGAGCCAAGAGGACTGCTGGAATGCTTGTTGTATTTAAAGTATGCAAGTTGGCACATGGTTTGTTTAAGCCCTGAGATCTTTGTGCAATATTGTGAATTATTTTATTGCAATGTGTCCCCGTGATTCCTTATGGCAGATGAGGCTAGGAAGAAATTTGGTAAATGCAACCTCAAATTGATGAAGTAGGAACTTGTGTTATTCCTAGGTTGGTTGGTCTGGAGCTATGATAAATCCTGAGTATTTCTATTTGAAATGTATGTTTGCATAGTTGAATGTGTGTACATAATTAGTCTTAAATACTGATCATATATGCACAATATATCATAAACAAGTCAGGCAAATTGATCAAAGAAGCTATGCCCACTTATACAAAATGTTTATGTCTCACTCATTTACTTAATATCATGGAATTTTTGATATTGCTCATACCAGATCTTGTATCTGACCCTTGTTTGCTTATGGCATCTGGGGTGTCTCATTTAAAATGGGGCAGCCTCTAATGCTCTTTCAGGGAATGCTTGTTCTAAATAGGAAGCTGCTATGGCTAATGAGAATGATTGGATAAGCATGCTAAATTAGAATTAAATAAGAACTTAGAATGAATTATTTGCATGTAATCTGGGAAGTTTTTACAGATCTGCTTTGGTTGTTATGTAATGATCTTGAATGCTTGAATTTATTTAGTTGTTTTAACTGAATCTAGTAATGTATTAAGTTTGGGATTAACCAAAGACTTAGTTGAATCTATGCAAGAATATATATATTTGAGTATTATGGTAGAAATCTGTAAATGATATATTCCTGTAATTGAGAATGGATATGTATATACATATACTGTATTAGTTAATTTCAAGTTACTTAAAACTTTAAGTTTGAAAGTTAAAAATCTAAATTTTTTTAGCTAGAAGTAATATCTCAAGAATTTAGAAATAATATGCAGAAGTGTTTTGATAAAAGAAGAATATATATATATATATATATATATATATATATATATATATATTTGTGCATTTTATAAAAAGGTGTACATGTTCTAAGAGATTTTCCAAGTATCTTAAATCTGAATTCACATTGCAATAGCCAGGCACTAATGTTTTGATGATCTAGTCATGAGGTTAAACCACTTCAAAAATAGTGAGGCCTGGGTTGATCAAGATGACCAGAGTTTTTGAGTGTAAAGGAAGAAAATGCATTTGTAGAAATCTGAAGCTTTCTTTGCAAAATGTATATATAAAGATAAGAACAACTATTTAAGCAATTCACTTGTATTGCTGAGTAGCATTCTTAGTTCAGATAGCCCAACACATCTGAAATATACACAAACCACATAGACACCACCCATGCTTTATGACTATAAAATCTGGATCCTCTAAATCCAGTAAAGCAACCTGTAAATTAGATGCAAGCTGAGGTAACTCAGGGATTAGGGAATAAATTTGGTTCA
The DNA here is from genome assembly GCA_030737815.1 of Allium fistulosum. NCBI lineage: Eukaryota > Viridiplantae > Streptophyta > Magnoliopsida > Asparagales > Amaryllidaceae > Allium > Allium fistulosum. Next base: position 220,892,235 of record CM060902.1, read on the forward strand.
GAAAATACAACTATATAGATTATCAAAGAATTACTAAACTGACTTGGTTATAAGTAAAGAAATTTGGATAAAATCGCTTGTGTTGAAAATGATAAATGAGTATATCATTTTCCTTTCTGGCTTTAATCAAATACCAAATAATTAAACTAAAATTATGGTGGCTTGCTATATAATCTGAGATCACTTTGCTATCTCAAACTAACAGACAATCACTATAGGAATGGTCAAAAATTACTAATTACAGATTGCATATGATTATGGGATTCATTACCCTGACTCAAATATCAATAGGCATGGAAAATGAGCTATGTACTGGTTGATTAGAAATTCAAATTCAATCAGGATGCACTCTTGCTAAACAACACTCTGATCCAAGCAAGAGGGTCACATACATCTTCATATGTATGTGAATATATCTATTAATGAACTGATATAAATATATTAGTAGAAAATTAGGATCCTGGATAATTTAGTGGAAAGGCTAAATGACTCTAGGAAATTATTGATGTAAAAAAAATCCTAGTAAAAATTAGGTGAAATAGCTAGGGTCATTTCATATTGTCTATTTGCTCCCTAAATTTCATGTCATTCCGACTTACCGTTTGTGAGATATCGCGTTTTCCGTGGAATTGAGATCGTTCTAGTTGAAATGATACGATCGTTCATAAACGATGTATGTCGACCATTCAATTTTCTCCAAATGATGTACGATCAATATGGTAGGTCATATACATAATTTTTTTTCATGTCATTCCAACTTTGCATTTGTGAGATATTGATCGATCATCATTGATTTGAATTGTTTTAAGGATCGATCCATATGGATCATGATCGATCGATCCAACTATATCATGGGGCCCAACAATCGATTGGTGGGTCCCTCACAGTGTAGTGTAGTTGCACTCCAAATTTCATGTCGATTGCCTTTGTAGATTTTGAGTTATAGATCGATCTTCGTTGAAAATCGCTAAAACTGTTGTCGAAAAACACACTTCAAGGTTTACTCGAAGCGAGACCCAAGTAATCAATTTTCTGCTCGAAGCAGATGCCGAAGATTCTGACCCAGAGTCGGACTAGGTAAAATCAAAATTCCTCAAAGAAAACGTGATTCTGACTCCAAGCACGAAAAACGATCGGTGCCGATCGTTCTTCTCTAAGCATACTCCAAGCAAACATGTATCCGACTCCAAGCACGAAAAACAATCAGTGCCGATCGTTTTTCTCCAGGCAATCTCCAAGCAAACATGTGTCTGAAACAAAGCATGATCCAACACTTCAAATTTCTACGACTCCATGTGAACCATGCACCGACTCCAAGCTAATAGCAAATTTTCCCGGGTCCGACTCCAAGCAAATTACCACTAATCTGATCAATGCCGGTCCATCTTCTTTTGTCCATAACTCGAGCATATGAACTCAAATCAACTTGAAATTTGGAATGTATCCTTACGTGGCCTTCCTTGTCACTCTATACTAATCGTACCTTGATTAGGTTAGAAATTGGGGATCCAATCTATTCCGTTGCCTAGGTGAAGTGTCAATTCCATAATTAGCCATTTTTGAGTATTGTCCATCTGAATCCATTCAACTATCATCCATAGTTTCAACTGTAATCTATTACGAATCCATCCATTTTAGCCGAATCCGTGGTATCCCAGCTTGACCAAAAGGCGGGGTAACACTTATATGCTCTTAATGCAAACTGCGATAAGGTATATATGTGGTAGTATGTTAGGGAGTGGAATTATGACTAAGTTATAGGGATGCGAGGTTAGTCAAAAGCACAAAGAAATCTGTCCAGCTAATCTGGCTACTAGTAGTATGACTTTGAGACTGATGTGAGACATTATCTATAATAAGTACCTATGGTGGACGTGAGGTTAGTCCCAATTTTGTAGGGTAATTCTGCCCAGTTAATCTAGCTATTAATGCCTACAAATAGTTGGACTAATATGACATGTCATAGTTTGGGTTATAGATAATAATACATATGACTTACTTCTGGATTGGGAGTATTAAGGAGTTGTTGTTAGGTTCGCCTCCTCCTCACTTAAGAAGTATTAAATGGTTGAGATTATTTTTTAGGGGCGGTAGTAGGGAATCTTGGGAGGGGTCCTCTTTTGGGTCGAGGTATTAAGGGGCTATTGTAGGGTCTGCCTCTTCCCTTTGAGTATTACTAAGTGGCCCGATGAGATTTCAAGCGATGTCAGTTAGGAAGTACCGAAAAGGGATATACCTTGAGTTAGGTATTATATGACGGGGATCCACCTATGTTGTATGTATTAAATGGTCAGAGTCTGCCTAATTCCCTTTGAGAGGTATTAAGTGGCTTAGGTAATTTCTCCCACATTGTTAGGATTTGATTGATGGTAGTTGCGTGGGATTGGAAAGGGCCTTTGGCCTATAGTTGATGTACTTTATGGAGTTGGACTAGAAGAGCCCTTGGGATTACAATTGGAGGTATATTTGATAGGATATATTATAGAATGCGTAAGATATATTTCTTATCTAAATGATACTGCCCAAATACTATTATGGTAAGACTTCATATTTTCATTCGCCAAACATTATTGTTTTGACCCCTCCTAATTACAACACACGGGTTATGGGAGACAATGCCGATTTAAAAGATGAATGGGGGGCGCGAAGTCTAGTGGTAGTTTACCTATCTATTTATTTTTTTGATATATTTTTTTGTACCCAGTTTCAGATATGTTATTATTGTTTTGAGATATTGTATTTTAGATATTTAGGATTATATGTTGTATTTCTATGATTGTTTCTTTATGAAATAGATACTTATTTATGATATTATATTTTTTCATTTTCGCTGTGAAATTCTGATAGCATAGATAAATAGCTCTATATATTGTTCATTTTATCAATTTTACCAACCAACACCCAACTTTGGAATAGGCCGAATGTTTGATGGGCTTTTATTGGGTTGAAAATTAGGCCCGTTTCGAGGTGTTTTGTTACATTTGGTATCAAAGCTTAAGTTACCCAATCAATGGGGAAGGTATACGTAAGAGCGAGTATTTGTTATTTTTAAAATTATTTTTCAAAATCCTACTCTATATATGCACACACACACATACACTTATTCGAACATAAGAAACACACCAGGCAAATTTTTTATTTTAGCAAATAATATTATCTTAGGAAGTTGTAACTAAAAGTTTAAACCTATAGATAGTTGATTATGGTTGAAAAACTTCCTTTGAGGCTGGGAACCCTCCATGTAAGAAATACCCATAATTCGGGGAATGTTAGAATGGTTCAAGCAATACCTGAGGCATGTAGGGCAAGTTCCTATCCCTCAACAAGCTACACAAGAAGTACCTATTGCACCGCCTGCTAAAGCAGCACCTCGCTCACTAGATTTCCTTAAATTGTGTAAAAGACTTCCAGAATATAGGAGGAAGAGTGAATACAGGAGCGGAAGGTTTCATGGAGAAAAAGGCCTGGATTAACGATTATGAGCATATATTTTAGGAGCTTGGATGGGAAGATCGGATCAAGAAGAGGATAGCTGCATGGCATCTAAAAGAGGAGGCCCTAAATTGGTGGACTATAATGGCTGAGGAGAATGCTGAGGAAGGAATCACTTGGTTTAAGTTCTGAATTTTCCTTGAGTCGCAATTCATGTCCAGAGCTAAAGTAAGTTTGCAATTGGATAAGTTTATACAATTTAGGCAGAGAGACTCTACGTTGAAAAAGTATATCGATAAGTTTACAGAATTGGCTAAGTTTGGACTGAGTTTGATCGATACCCCTTTTAGCTGGCTATGAAGTTTGTTAAAGGCCTGATTTCTTCACTTAGGGAGCTAGTTTTGACTCAAGTACACGTGGGCCCCACTTATGATATGATAGTTAAAATGTGCTGTTTGTAAACTGCTAATATTGAGGAGAAGGAGGAACATGCACAAAATCAAGGTGGACCTAAGAAAGGAGGATTCTGGGCGGATAAGAAGGCCAAGGGGGAAATTAAGAAGGGAAGTATGACATGTCATAGATGTTAGATGAAGGGATGAGTTCAAAGGAAGATGCTACCACTTCCATGAAGAGGGACTCTTCAAGAATCGATGTCCAAAGCTCGCTAAAGAGGGACAAAGTGGGCAAGCTTATGCCATTGAGTCTCTATCTATCTCAAGTACACCTCCTCCTAGAGATCAAAGAAAAGCTGTAATGGAAGGTACAACTATTATTTTCAAGAATACCATTCGTACCTTATTTGACTTAGGAGCATCCCATTCATTGATAGCTAGAAATGTAGTTAACATCTTGAGTCTAAAAACCCAAGTTTTTACCAATCCAATAGTCGTGTCAAATCCTATTAGTGGGTTGACACACCTTTTTTTAATTTGTAAAGACCTAGTTATGTGTATATGTAACGTGATTTTATATGTAACATGCATGTTCTTGGTTTTGAGGGGTATGGACTTATCATAGGGATGGATTGATTATCTTACTATGAGGCAGTTTTAGATTGTGATAGGAGGATTATGTAGTTAAGGAGTTGTAAGGGATAAGATATAGATGTTCATCGTATACTCCAAAACTCAATTGAGTTAAGCTATTTATATTCATTGAGAATATCACAGGATGAGCTCTTGTCTATGCCCATATTTCACGAGTTTCCTGACGTTTTTGAAGGTGTCTCGGGTCTCCCTTCCCCAAGGGAGATAGAGTTGAGGATTGATTTGAAGAAGGATGCTAGACCTATCGCTCTGCCATTAAGATATATGGCCCTTAAAGAGAGGCGACAGTCGGATAAACAAATTTCGAAGCTATTGTAGAAAGGATTTATTCGTTGAAGTGCTTCTGAATGGGGAACACATGTTGTCTTCACCACTAAGGTAGATGGTTCTTTAAGGTTATGTGTTGACTATAAAGAGCTCAACAAGTAGACTAAGGAATAGGAATCCCTTACCTAGAATAAATGATTTGTTTGATCAGCTTATTGGAGCCAAAATCTTTTCCCAATTGGACTTAGCCATAGGATTCCATCAAGGATAGTTGACGATAGCAAGCACCCACACTCTAGACGGAACATATGAGTGGGAAATAATGCATTTTGGGTTGATGAATGCCATGCATGATTTATGGATGTCATAAGTAGAGTCTTTGGAGAGCAGTTGAATAAGTTCGTCGTAGTATTTGTGGATGACATTCTAGTGTTTCCCAAAAGTGAGCATGAGCATGAAGATCACTTAAATGAGGCACTGGGGACTTTGTAATGGCACCAACCAATAGCCAAATTCTCAAAATGTCACTTTCTGAAGAAGGAGGTGAGATTTATTAATCATATAGTTTCCGAGAAGGACTTGTCTGTAAATCCTAAAAAGGTGGAAGCTATTCAAGACTGGAATATTCCGAGGAACGCCATAAATGTTAGGAGTTTTCTTAGGATGGTGAGTTATTATAAGAAGTTCATCAATGACTTTGCAAAGATAGCAGCCTCACTAACTTGGTTAACCTGGAAAAATGTAGTTTTTGCATGGGATGGGAAATGCACGGAAGCATTTGAGAAGCTGAAAGAGCTATTGATTAGTGCACCAGTACTTACCATTTTTGATGTGACAAAAACTTTCACTGTTTACACCAACACATGTGGTACGGGATTAAGAGCTGTTCTTATGCAAGAAGGTAGAGTGATAGCTTATGCAAGTAGGCAACTAAAGGACCATGCGAAGAGATACCCAACTCATGACTTAGAGATAGTGGCTATCATCTTTGCTTTGAAGATATGGAGGCACTATCTTCTAAGAGAAAGCTTTGAATTATTCATTGACCATAAATCCCTTAAATACCTATTTTTCCAGAAATAATTAATCTTAGGCAGCAGAGGTGGATGGATTTTATAGCATCATATGACTTTGAGATACAATATACCCCCAGAAAAGGGAATGTTGTCGTTGATGCCCGTAGCTGAAGGCATGTTACTTTAGGTGCTATATATGATTGGCGGTAATTGGAGTTCCTCTCGAATTTTAATTTCCAACCGCAATCGGAACCTACTCTAGGTTATTTGGCAGCAATGAAAGTTAGACCAACAATAATGGACTGCATCGGGCATGACCAGAAGAAAGATGTGATGATAGCATGCATTTTGGACAAGTTAAGTAGTGGAGAGAATTCCTCCATAGCGATAGGTATGGAGTAGATGAAAGAGGATGTTAGAGAAGATATGGACACCTTTGTGTTCCTATGGCGGAGGATGTTTTAGAGGAAGTTCTGGCTGAGTGTCACCATACTCGGATGACCACTCACCTGGTGGAGACAAAATGTATAGGGATATGAAGTAGATTTTCTATTGGCCAGGGATAAAGAAGAGGGTAACAAAGTTTGTCTCTAGGTGTTTGACATGCCAAAAGTTTAAAGCGAAACAAAGGTAGCCCGGAGGACTGTTGCTACCGCTAGAAGTACCAAACTGGAAATGAGAGCATACATCGATGGAATTTATAGACGGTTTGGCTAGAATTCAAAGTGACTATGAAGCTATTTGGGTTATAGTGGATAAACTCACTAAAAGCACCCACTTTATTCCAGTTAGGAGCAATAGGACTACAACGTCTCTAGAATTTATATCAAGGAAGTAGTACGTCTGCACGGAGTTCTAGTTAACATTGTTATTGATAGAGACTTTTTATTCACTAGCGAGTTTTGGAGGAGTTTTCAGTCAGCTATAGAAAAACATTGAATCTTAGCTCCATTTACCACATATATACCAACGGTCATACGAATAGGGTGAATAGGATTTTAGAAGATTTGTTAAGGGCTTGTATAATGGATTTTGGAGGACATTGGAAGCAGCAAGTACCCTTAGTAGAGTTCATGTACAACAATAGTTACCATGCGATGGTTGGTGTGGCACCCTTTGAAGCATTATATGGAAGGCCATGCAAATCGTCTAATTGTTGGTGAGAAACAACTAGCAACATTCTACACGGACCAGATTTGATTCACAGGACCTCGGAAAAGATAGAGAAGATTAGGCAGCGAATGAAGGCCTCACAGGAGCATCAGAAGTCCTAAGCTGAAAAGCAAAGAAAGGAATTAGAGTTTGTGGTAGGAGACATGGTATTTGTTAAGGTTTCTCCTCTATGGAAGGTTATGAGGTTTGGTACATCGGGGAAGTTGGCACTGAGATTTGTTAGACCTTTCCCGATTTTAGAAATGGTGGGGAAACTTGCATATCAAATAGAGCTTCTGTAACAACCCGTATATTTGGACCATTTAAATTGACAATAATCCACACATGTCAACTTAAATAATACAAAACACGAATCATTATGGGATTATAAATACATAAATATAAATGAGAATCAATACAACATCACAGAACAGTCACAGAATAATGCAGCGGAAAATACATCGTCATAATAGCAGTTCATGAAGCCACTATATAATATACAACAATGTCTCAACATCAAGTGACTAGTACCAAAAATGTCCAACAGACTAGGACATCAATACAGGAATATAAATAGACTGATAAAGATAAATGCTAAGCCTTCAGCATCTTCAACCAACCTTGATCAGCAACTGGATAGCTTCAGACTGACCCGAGCATATGCAAAAGAAACACTCGAGTCAGGACTCAAAATCTTATACAATTAAATCAAGTGCAAGGTAATAGTTCATAACTTAAAGATGGGTGAAATAACATCTCTAAGGATCCGATAAACTATCTATATATACAATAGAATACGATAGGTAGATAATGTCTAATCAGTAAAGTACGATATTAAAACAGTGTTAAGTCATGGCCCATACCACCCTTAACACATTTTTATTCCCAAAAGCATATACAAGACCGTAGTTTCCCCAAAACTGGAAGTCACCAGAGGGCAATCCATATACTAAAGGTACAAAACAAAACGTAGTGGTCGCGAATAGGATAATCAGTATGACAAGGTACATGAGGCGATACCAACTAGGATACTAGTAGTTGCGTGATCCGGACTGATGTTGAGCATAGCAGCTACTACCTCAACACCGCGAAACAACACTCCCAAATCACGGGGTGCACCCAAATCGAATCACAAAAGTAATAGATATGGTATCAAAGAAGTGCGTCCGCTAGAGGTAGCGAACCTCAATGGCCCAACGCGGCTCCTGTTTTAGTCATGTCAGGGGTCGTCCAATATCGTTCTCTTTCTTCAGTCAACGCGATCACCAAACCATCTACTTCATTCTGGATCAACACTTCGCGTGTAATAGTTATTAAAGTGGTTTTCAGTATCGACAGAGAGTATGTCCATATCCGATCCCGGACTCTTTAATAACTACGTATTTATTACCCAATGGTCATTTAAGTTAAAGTTTAAAACAAATCAAAGTCCGAAAGTCAAGGTGCAAATTTGACTTCCAAAATTTGACATTTCACGATTCAATTTATTTCGGATATTTAAAATCATATTTCCAAATGAAATCTGTAGTTCAACATTTAATTAACAATATAGTTAAGTATTCAAGTTCAATTTAATAACTCTCTTATTAAATTTCGTTCAAAATCAATTTATCCAAATTTACCGGTCAATTAAGTTCGAATCGTTAGATCAAATTCTATTTATCTCAATTCATGTTTACATTCATCGTTACATTAAATATAATCATAAATTTGATTAAATTGATTTCATTAGACTTAAAATCATTTACCTTTAAATTATCGCTAAATTAAATCCATAAAACTTTAGTTAGTTTCGTATTCCATTTTAAGTCAAAATTCCCTAAATCTAAATTATTATTTATAACAAGTTTAAATCTATTTAATTTAAAACTTAGTTTAAATCTGAATCTACCAATCTAATAAATTAAATTATTAAATTTTAAAACTCACTTGTTTTAAATCTTATTTCAATCAAATTTTCCAATTCCTTTTTCTTCAATTAAATAGATTTATTAACCCGTTTCAATTTAATCCATTAATTTATTCCAATTAATCCATTAATTTATTTCAATTAAATCCATTTATTTATTTCAATTAAATCCATTAATTTATTTCAATTAAATCCATTAATTTATTTCAATTAAATCCATTAATTTATTTCAATTAAATCCATTAATTTATTTCAATTAACTCCATTAAGTCGTTATTTGATTTCCAAACAAATTATTAAGTTCATTTCTTAATTCCAAATAGATTTCAATTTCAAAATAATTTTTGTTGACCAATCGGGTTTCTTATTTTTAATTGTCTATCCTAGGCCAAGTTATTTAAGTGGGTATTTATCATTTCAACCCGATATCATTCAATATAAAACAAGGCATAGCAAAGGGAACTTGCAGTGTGATAACTGGGATGGTGTCAAAGTAAATAAACAAGCAATAGCAACCATACATAAAAATTTTAACAATTTATTCAAATAATCCCGAAATAACCCTATTAACTTACATTTGTTATTATGTAAATTAATACAATTATTCCTAGAATCCTACGGATTAAAGATTATCACATTTATATTTTTACTTGGTGTCCGTTATCAAATTTCTACATCAATCGTACTTATCAATTTTAATGTCACTATTATTTACTCTAATTAACATCGTATTACAGTTCAACATGTTTAAACAATATATGGCGTCAACTTTCAGAAATTAACAATTCATTTCAACCAAATTTTAACAATCAACAATTTAATATCCAGATTAATATTAACAACAATTATCACTTGATTATCATAGCATAATAGATTGATTCGTGAATATAAAATATTCACTTTGCATGGTTGAAGAAGATGACGGCGAAGCACGAAGACGAATAAATAAAATAGACGACACAAGCACGAATACGAACTACAAATCAAACAAAAGATTGTTCAACAATAGTTTAATACAATGTATATATATTGATTTGTATATATATAACGTACCAAAACAAGTCGGGACGAGAGCGAATGAGCCGAAGCGATGTCCTAAGAATCCGGAGCGGTGACTGAAACAACACGCAAAGTTTGCTTAAATATATATAATTCAAATCCTCAAATTTGATAAATAAAATAAAATACGAAACATGCCCCATAACATATATTACTTAATATAGAAAACTGAAACTAGGTTGTACTTATTCATAACCAACCGAATTTGGACGGGGAAGAGGAAGCGGGGCAGGTAGGGAGAGCAGGCGGGGCTGGTTGTTGGGCGCGAGGCATTGGGCTGGGGATGGTCAGTGGCTGGGGACGGGAAGTGGGTTTGGGGCGGAGTAGTGGGCTGGGGACAGGCAGTGGGCTGGGCGGCAGTGCGGAGCAGGCGGGAACGGGGATAGGCTGGGGCTGCATGGGCAGTGGGTAGGAGGTGGCAAAGGCCTGACGGAGGGGAGTGGGATGGGCGGAGGAGGGGACTGGGGCTGGGGACAACGGCAGGCGGGCTGGGGACAGTGGGGCAGGCGGGCTGTGGGGTGCAGGCGTAGTAGGCAGTGGGGCGGAGGCCAGGAAGTGGGGTACAGCTGGGTTAGGCGGAGCGGAGGTGGGGAGTTGGGCTGGTGGCGGGCTGTTGTGGCGGAGGGAGGCTGGAGGGCGAAGGGGCTGGAGGGGACAGCGGAGGTGCCGTGGATGGCCGGTAGGGCGGAGGGGGAGGAGAGGCTGGGGCGGAGGGACACTGGAGGGCGGAGGGCAGTGGGTGGAGCGACTGGGGAGGTTGGGTGGTGCGTTGGGGCGGAGGGAGGCTGGAGGGCGGAGGGGCTGTGGGTGGAGCAGAGCTGGAGGGTGGAGGGGCTGGCGGGTGCTTTGTTTTTTTCAAAAAAATATAAAGGAAATGATAGCAGGCAAAAGAAAGTTGTAACATTTTCTTTGCAAAAGAAAATGAAGAAGAAGGAGTGGCTGTAGATACATATACATAGAAAAAGAAGATTGTGAGGGAGAAAGGAATAGAGTTACGTACTGGGGAAACAATCCATCACGAAGGACAAGTGTGCAGAGCAATAATGATGCAAAATGAAGGCAGAGGTTCAGTGTGCACAGGTAAGGAAATGATGATTTTTTTTTACAGTGGTGGCTATTTGTGTTCCCAAGGTCAGCTGAAAGGCTCTCTCAATTGTAAATATTGAAATGTTGGGTACCGGTTTGCGCTGCGTAACGGACCGGTGTGTGCTCCGTTAACAATTATAATTTGCAACGCCGAACTCCGATTGACACAAACAAATATACCGTTTTGATCAGCGCGACGAGGCGGACCCAACGGTATGAAGATATTGATGGTTTGACATTGTTTGCGAAGTGGCGAATCTTATTAACCCATTTGCACGAGTGAACATTTTAACTAGCAATTAAAAGCGAAATTTGACGAAACGAAATGCGCCGTTATGATCAGAATATTTTTCTTATGCAACATTGTGAAGAATATTCGGGTTCGGACGATAGAAAATTTACACATAAAATTAAAACTAATATGTAAATTTGACGAGCGAAATTTACTACAATATTTTTCGACGAAATTTGGCGTACACCTATGTCTATCTAGGCGTATTCCAAATGTGAAGTTTGAACGGTAACGGAAATCGTTTGTGAATATTTGAAATTTCTATTACGGAGAATGCAGCAAAACACCGAAGAATAAGATCGACGGAGCTAAAGATGTCCGAATTTTGAAAAACGAAAAATGACGCCTTTGTCAGAAAATGATTTAGAATTTTTCTATGTAAAAATATTTAGGTCCGGAAGATGAAATTTTCACGCCTTAAAATGAACTGATGTGCAGTAAAACGCGCACGAAGTTTACTACGGTATTTTCCGACGAAACTTTATCCATATCTACAATCATCTAGGCGCAATTTAGAAACAAAGTTTGGACGCCGATTGAAATCGTATGTAAGTTTCACATTTTTAATTAAAATAACGGTTTTAAAAATTTTAAATTGGGTCGGAATTTCAGGGTCGTTACAGCTTCCGGATAAGTTAGTGGGAGTCCATAACATCTTTCATGTTTCGCACTTGAGGAAATGCCTTCACGATACTGCCACCATAGTAGAGCCTGATTAGTTAGTAGATATTAATATGAAGCTGATAACATCCTGTGCCACCATACGCGTAGTGGAGCTATGCAGTTAAAGCGCTCGGCAGATTCAATGCGGCGGAGCTGCAAAAAGTCATAGCGGGGATACAGGGAGGATATAGCGGATGAATTTAAAATAACATATAAAACTCGTACTTAGTGTCTTTACAAATATATAAACGGTAATTAAATGAAAAATTAACATTCAATTGAATTATAATTAATACATAAATAATTTTAAATAAAAACATGTGCGAATATACTATAAATAAACGTAAAATTGTTATATAATATAATTGAATTTAGTAGAATATTAGAGTATTTTCATTTTTTAAAATATATTAAAAATTTAATTAAATAAATTAATTTCATAATTTTTATAATGTATAAATGTCATTTTTCAATTCATTTCTTTTAAAGAAGATATAGCGGAAATAACGGAATATAGCGGGAATAATGGGATATAGCGGAAATAGCGGGGCTTAAAGTAGAAAGGCTATATTTGGGGCTATATGGAAAAATCATAGTGGTAGAAATCCGCTATGAGATATAGCAATGACCCTCGAAAAATCGACACTAATACGTCCACAGTATCAAATGCCGAACATTCAAGTGCCGGAAATACCGGTTTGTTAGGGTGAAAAAAGAAGGTAGAAGATAGAAGAAACTAAACAACATAGAATCTTACAACGCAGTGAATAATATATAATACAACAATAATCTTTACAAAAAGGAAACATCTTTATTCATATCTACAACATCAGAGTACACTAGACGTATCCTAAATTTGGACAGTTATATAAACCTGTCCTTAAATTGACAAACGTACAAAATCTACAATATAGCGGAAGAAAAATATACATGAATATGTCTTGACCATCCAGCTCCTCTTCAACTCCAAAGTATCCAGCTAAACCTGGGAAAACATGCTCCATCTGACCCGAGCATTACATGGAATAACGCCCGGGTCAGTCTGGTAAACCAGCATGAATAAAACTTGATAACAAGTAACAACCAAACCGATTTCTACATTTGAAATTTTTTCAAACAATGGGTATCTCGTAAGACCACACTGCACATAAAAACGGATTGGTTTTTATCTTACGATAACCGAAACATTTTATATCAAAATCTAGTGATATTATCATAGTGCCTAGGTTTAAAGTAAATAGATAAAATAGCTGAAATGCTTACATCTCACATTCCAACATACTAGGCTCTACAATTGAAAACGTAAGGCACGTATTGGAGATTGGATCCCAACAATGGCAAGGTAAGGGACTACCTTCCGATGATACACCTCTAGAAAATGCACTGATGCTAACACAGAGCCGGATGCCCCTCTAACATGACAGACCAGATTACCTTACCCCTTTGACACCGAGGCCTTATAATACCACGGTGTTTGCACGCAAACCAACTCTAAAAGGGACATCTAGAATGGGGTGACCGCTCCTAATGGAAGCTAACCACAAAGATCTGCTGCATGCCCTGTTTTTTCCATTCCTCCCAGGTGTGAGGCTTGAGGCTACGTTTTACCTTTCTAAATAGCAATCCATCTTGGAATGCTAACACTGCCCTCCAGGCGTCAATGCAATGCCAACATTCATCCATACAAATTTTTCCTGGGTCTGAACGAAACCGAAGGCACTAACTCTCTACTACATCCTTTTTGGAATCACCCTCAGGATTAGTAGCAGTAGCCCTTGCACTTCAAAGAGCACCATCTTCAATCATCATCAAGATGTATTCCACTTGAACGTACATGTTGGTTCAGAGTGGTTTTCGGATATAGATCCAATCCCGGTCTCTCCGTATCAACAACCAATAATTTCCCGTTGAGTCATTCCTGGTTCCTTTGGAAGTAAGTATTCAAGACCTTATCGGGGAACTCGAATTCACATTCATACTTCCTAAGTCAAATTAGGTCACACTTGATAATCAGTTATTTATCTATCAAATAAACAAACATCCAATCATGGTTTAATTTCCATATGGATCCTCTAAGCCTTTATTAATTAAACTATAATTAATAAAATCACTTTATAAAACCTCATCAAAAGATCTTTTCAAACCTTATTTCCAAACCTCTTACATTCTGTTTTACTTGGAAAAAAAAATATAAGTAATTACCAAACATTTTGGAAATTCCATTTTCTCAAAATTCTATATTAAATGTCCAAACAATTCCCTTTCAAAAACATCACCTCCTATAAACATATTTACTTATTCCTTATAAAAATTCTTTTTATAAGTTTATTTCACATTTCAAACCACTTAAATGTTTTCAAATTAGATTTAAAACTTCTTTCAAAAATATCTAAAATGATTTATGAAATCTCTTTCTATTTTTAAAACTATTTAAAAATCTTCCTTCATAATTTCTTTATAGAATTTCCTTTATAAAATATCATTTTCAAGATATCCTTTGTAAATCACTCTAGGCAAAACTTTTTATTTAATAAACCCCTTTTTAAAAACAAGACATTATTTGAAAATAACTTTATAAAATAATAATAAAATTTGAAAATCATTTATAACCTTTAAACACAAATTGATTTAAGAATTAAAGTTAATTGAAAAACATACTCTAATAATTCGAAAAAAGGCTTAGCAATCCCAATGGTACTAATTTAAGTTACCATTTAATTTTAATTCCAATTCACTTAACAGTTATTTACATAGGTCAATATATATGTAAATACAACTCATGTCCAAAACAAGGAATAACATGTCAATATAAACTAATTATCATATACATATCCAAATAACATAATAGCAGAAGAGTGATTTGTCATGCTAAATAGATGTCCAAATAATTCAATTAGTTAATAGCAGAATGAGGATTTATTCTGCCAAACACATGTCCAAACAATCTAAATAATTATCCTATAACAGAATGGTGTTTTATTCTGCTAATGAACGTCCATACAACACAAACAATCACATTCTAACTTATTCATAGCTGATTGTCTATTTAATATCATGGACAAGAGATCCTTTGGTTAAAGTCAAACAACTTAGAAAGAACCCAACTTAAAACATAACCGATAAAGTTTAAAATAACTTTAAAAATTAAATCATAATTTAGTATAAATTAAAGCTTAATAAATCTTAAATAATCAAAATCAAATCATAATTAAGTTTTAATTAATTAGAAGTAAATTAATAATTAAACTTTAAACAAATAAGCATTTACTTGAAATTAATCCCTAATTAAGTAATAATTAAGTAATAATTAATATTTAATTAAATAATTTAACTTTAATTAAATAATAATTAAAATAATTAAACTTGATTACATAAAATAATTACCCTTGTTGACTTAATTAATCATTAATTAATCTTCTTAATAACTTACTTAATTATCACTAATTAGTAACTAATTACTTAACCTAATTACTGATTAATTAATAAATAATTATCCTTAATTAATAAATTAATTAATTACTAAACATACTTAATCAAGTTATAATTAACTTATGTGTTGCTAATTATGTTTGAAAATAGGTTTTCAAATAATTTTAAAAAGAAAGTTTAAAGTTAGAAATCAAACTTTTCTGAACTACATCCATAGGATGCAATAACTTAGAATTACTTCTCTTATTTACCATCTAAAATTTTAACCTTACATTTGATTACTTTTATAAAACATAAAGAAAAGGTTTTTGAAAACCTTAACTCGAGTTAGAATTTAAAAAAACATTTAATAACTCCAAACTAGTAAATAATTATATTTCTAAAATGGATCTCAAGTCCCTTAACAACTCAAGTTCCTATCTTCCATACCATTCAACCATAATCCAAGCATATATGAAAGATACCAAATCACATCATCATCATATTGTAGTAAAATCATCACATTCATATCCAAACACATCACCTAACCGTCAATCTCAGATCAAATGCTAAACTACAAGTAAGCACATACACAAAACATGCAAGCCATATCATAATCCAAACACAACATCATATATATATAACCATCACAAATCTTTTATAACATATATATATATATATATATATGTTTAATCACATCACTCTTGTATATATAATTATTTTTAGCCACATCAATGTCTTTTATATATATAATTATTATATTTAGTCACATCACTTTCTTTATATATACGAGTATACATGCACATCTAGATGGACCTGCATGCATTTATAGTTGCATCTATGGAGGTGGATATGATATTACCATTGATAGCATAAAATAAACCCGAAGCAACGACTGAGACGATCGAGACAATTGAAAAATATCCATAAAACTAATAACTTAAAAGCATTCATAGTTTTATCATTCATTTATTTTGTTTTGGTTTATTTTATACTACTAGAAATGGAAATAATACTTGTGTTTTTACATGCATATGCTCTTTTAGCTAATCTAAGCTGTGAGCAAAAATAGCCTTGGTTGCCTTATGATAGGGTCGGGCTGGTAGAAACAAATTCATGCATACACCCAAATGCGAGACATAGAAACGGACATGAAAAAAAAATCAAGAAAGAAAAAACGTTGATGACGGATTGATAGGAATATAACAGCAACCTGATATTGGAAAGAAAATTTAATAGATTTTTGAGGTAATATTTTAGGTGTGAATATGTATTAATTTTGAACTAATGTTGAAATTCAATTAGTTGAGCGAACATGTTTCAGTTTTATGTGCTAGAGTAGATAATGTATGTATATTCATTATCAAAGTCAATGGATGCATATACCCGATACAAATTCTTAATTGATTATCAAAATCAAATCAAGCGTATACCATTTAAAGGCATTCATTATGAGGTTATATATCACAAAAATCTTTATTTTTTCTTGTCATAGTACTTAATTACATTTAACTAAAAATATTGTGTATGCCCGAGCATTTATTGTTTAAATGCAATGGAACCCACTACTTATATGTGGAGAAAGAAGTTTAATTTATCAAACAATAAATGCACGTGTTAGGTAATTTGTTATCATATAAGATAATAAAGACTGCATTACTATCTGCATAAGGTAGTAATTGTAGAAGTTTAACAAAATTTTATTCTATCTTCTCTTTCAGCGAGGATGTGGTAGCAAATAGCTTGCTATAATAACATTTCATACCCATCGGAGGAGTAGAGTGAGTTAATATATGTCCTATTTGTCATATATAGGTAATTATAAACAAATAAATTAAACAATGCTTCTCACATGATGTTGTATACAATGATGTGCTATTAACATTTTTAGATTATAAATTTTGAATAGTCCAGATAATGAGTGAAAAATTATTTGGGTGTATGATATAAGTACTATAAAGTTGATATTATGAAAACTATTTATATTTACAAAGGCATGTGTTTAAGTAAGACGAAGTTAGCTCCTAGTTAGGTACATTCTATACAGAAAATGAAGGCAATCTCAAAAGAAACAATACAATTTTCAATTTATTATAATGAAATTTCTAATATGTTTACACTAAAGCTGAATGTTAAATAAAGCAACATGGTAATAGGTAAACCAAAGAAGGAAAAATGAGACAAAGAACTAAATATTAATAATTAAATGCTCAGCACAACTTCAAAACAAAGCATTCCACGAACAATAAAAAAATTCACATCAAACTCTATTTAAGCTAGAGCCTTTCAAATGTAATCATATACTAATAGAGTAATCAAGTTAAAAATAAAGTAGTACGATGAGTTGGTTTTGTGATGATACATTGAAATAATGTCAGAAGCATTTGAAAACAAAAAGGCAATGTCAAATGGCATAAATATTTAATGGATATAATTGCCAGTTTATTAAATTTTGTAACATTAAATGTTAGCGTCAACCAAATAAGAAAATCATTTATGTTAGTTGCCTAACGAACATATGTTTACATGATAGATGATTCATTATGATAGCAGTTGTTGCTATAAAACCAAAAGGATCCATAACAATTCAATTTAAGCATGGAAATTTATCTCTATAATCAATCATTATCTTTGTTTCTAAAGTTTTATGAAGTTCACATAAATCAATATAGCCTTGTCGATTTTTATAAATAATAATTGGATATTCAATCTTCCAAAAAATAATCGTAGATAGGAAATGTGAAGTACATGGTGAAATGTATTTTTTGAAATATTGTTTGTTACAAATTATATAAGTAGGGCTGTACACTATGGTTTATGTATGTTAGCTTATGTTATATATTACATACAAATTTCTGGTTTTATTTTTAAAAACATTTTTCCGATATCAGCAAATTACAGATTGATAATTCAAACATTTTTAAATGTTGAAATTGGAATTTTTATGACTTTCTGTATTCAAAATTTTAATTTGATTTTTAAAGAATTAGCAAGTTATAATATATATTGTGTAGCCAAAACTCCACTGTATTGTTTGACAGGAATTTGTAAAGAAATTGTAATTTGAAAAGAGTTGACAAATAACAGATAGGAAATTTTATAGATTTGTGTTTATATCAGTGCTGCAAACTAACACATAGTAAGTCATTAAAGGATGTAAAAAAGTTCCTTTGAAATGAATTGAATATTGGAACAGACTAACATATTGTAACCCATTAAAGGCAGTAAAAAAAGGTTCCCTTAAAATTATTTGAATTTGTACATAGTGCTTTAACATTAAATATGGGACAAAATTCTATTTATTTCCTTGAAACGATTTGAATTTGTACCCACTAAGCCATATTGCCCTTGTACATTTCTAACACAAAATTATGTTCCTTTCCAAATTTACGAATTACCGTACAATTAAAATTAAATATGAAACAGTGAACTGAGGTCCTAAACAAAACATGTAATTTACAATGAAAACAACATTTGAGCTGAAAACACAAAAAATAATAGTTGATCATATATATATATATCTGTGTGTGTGTGTGTGGTAACTAAATATATTACAAACCTCGGTTATGACAGCTTATCCATTAATATAGCTCATCCATTAATACCTCTTTAAAATCCTGAGATGTATTTTCCAGTCCTAAGATGTTGGGATAGTGGGATTGTTGCGGTGGAGGTAGTAGTAGTCGAAAAAAGAATCTAACTGATTTCTAGTAGTTCTGAACAGAATTAAGATCATATGAAAGAAGGGGATTGCAGCTTGGACTGAGTAGATAGTAGCCATCGTAGTTTTGGTATTACTATAGGGAGTTTTTATGGTGAATGTACTGCGCTGGTGGACCGTGTGCTGCGATCCAGAAGGAGGACGATGGCGATGAGATTTCTGATCAATTTCGAAGGTAGAGGAGCCGTGGATTTGATCTAGGGTATTAGAAACAACAGGAAATTTTTCTCAAGGACAATTTTTAGGGTTTTTTTTACCGTAAGGACAGCCCGCTAATTATTTTCTCACAAGGACACACGCACGTATTTTCCTTCCAGCTCACTTTCACGCGCTTCTTCCTCTTCTTCTTCGTCGTTTCGATCAAATTTTTCTGTCGCGATCCAATTTACTCTCGCAATCAAAATATCGATCAACCTTGTTTGGTCATTTCAATTCCATTCTTCTGAAAATTATAGTTCATCTATTATATTTTTCTCATGCGCGTTTGTCGACCTCTTTCTTTTCATATTTCTACCGTGATCTCGTTTTTTTTCAAAGTTTTGATACAAAGTTATTTGGGTTGTATATAAAGTTGTGATAGAGTGGAAAAATATCATATTTTATGTTCAGTTTTTGGGTTTCATTTTTATTTTTTTCTTTTTATCATTTTGTTTATTATCAGGAACTAGGTATCAGTTTTGTATACGGTAGGTATCAGTTTTGTGAAATTGAATAATTAATGTTCTACATTGAACATATTTTTACTAATGTTTATTTTTTATTTTCAGTGGGGATAACAGTCTTCTTTGTCTGTTTGTGTTGAATAATAACACTTTTAGCACTGAATGTCTATTGATTGCTTTTTGTATGATTTGAAGAATGAGATATAAGCTTGTGATGATTGGAAAAGTATCATTGATTGGGTTGTATATAAGCTTGTGATAGAGTGGAAAAGTATCATATCTTAGGATCAGTTTTCTGGTATCATTTTTATTTTTTCTTAGTATAAATTTTTTTAATTATCAGTAACAAGGTATCAGTTTTGTATACCTTAGGTATCATTTTTCTGAAATGGAAAAACTAATGTTCTAAACTGAACATGTTTTTACTACTGTTTTTTTTTGGCATTGGTGATAATGTGGTGCAGGTAGACCATCAGCTAAGTCTAAAGGAGGATTTTCATATTTTCAGAACAAGCATAATAGATGTGGCGAGTGCAAAGCAGCTTGGTTATAATAAATGGAATTGTCAAGCTTCGAAGAGAATATGATTTGTTTTTTCATTTTGAATTTGTTCAGATTAATAAGTGGATGTGTGACTTGTTTTGGTGGTTTATTGTAATTGGACCTTTTGTTATTAATTTGTATTCAGTATAGCATGGAATTTGTCATAAATGGAATTTGTTATAAATGGAATTTGTTATTAATTTGTGTTCAGTTTATTGTAAGTGGATGTATTCAGTTTTAGTATCAGTTAAATATTTTTACAGTATTAGTTCTGGTGTATGTTTTTACAACTAAGAGCAGCTTTGTTTTAAGAACATAACATCATTACTTCATAAGTATCAAATTGAAACAGAACATCATTACTTCACAAGTACAAATTTCAACAGAATTACATTACTTTACAACCATCAAATTTAATTGTGAAACATCAAATTTAATGGTACAAGCATATAGTATGTTTTGAATTAAAATATTTAACAGTTTTTCTTTTATGTATGTATCAGTTTTGTTTTTGTAGGTATCAGTTTCTCTTATGTGGGTATCAGTTTTGTTTCTGTAGGTATCAGTTTCTTTTATGTGGGTATCAATTTTCTTCCTGTAGTAACTGTTTATTTCTGAACTAACTGTTTTTGAAATTGAGAGAACATCAAATTTAATGGTACAAGCATATAGTATGTTTTGAATTAAAATATTTAACAGTTTTACTACCACACTTAGTATCGATTTGTGTATGAATTTTTGCGTTTGTAGCTATTACTTTAAGATATATTTGCTAAATATTTTGTTTTATTTTTTATTATGTAGTTATCTTTTTTGTTTTCGTAAATGTCAGTTTTGTTTCTGTAGGTACCAGTTTCTTTTATGTAGGTATCAGTTTTGTTTTTGTAGGTATCGGTTTCTTTTATGTGGGTATCAGTTTTATTTCTGTAGGTATCAGTTTTTTTTATGTAGGTATCAATTTTCTTCCTGTAGTAACTGTTTATTTCTGAACTAACTGTTTTGAAATTGAAAGATAATATTTTTCAATATTTTGTTATGAATCATTTTTTTCAAGTAGGTTGCTCAACCTTTCTGCATATACAACAAATTGCTTCTCTGGCTTCACTGCCCAAAAACCCAACTCATCTGCCATGGTCTGACTCCAATCCACCTTCCTCGGCCAACACAATCAACGCCAACAACTCACGACCTCAACCTCGACCAAACCGCGACCTAATCAAAATTTTCTCCTCACCGCCTCCTGCAAAACACCAACCACAACTGCGACATCAAACACAGACTCAAAGAAATTGTAAATTGTAATTTTGGTTTTGGGAAAGTGATTTTGGTTTTGGGGAGACTGTGGAAATTGATTTTGCTTCTGAGCAATTGAACGAGAAATCGATTTGTTTTGATTTAATTTTATTTTTAAAACAAAGTTCGTCGATTTCTGAGTGAAAGCGAGAAGGAGGAACAAGCAGAATTCTTTGTTTTGTTTTAATTTGTATCTGGGCTTTGGGCTTTGTCCTTACGGTAAAAGTTTTTTGCGCGTGTCCTTTTGAACAATTATTTACTTTACTTTGTCCTTTAAAATTATTTCCCCTAGAAACAATGCGAGGTAGAGAGAGGACAGAGAGCAAAGGGGTTTGGATTGAAAATTGAATAACTTCTGATTTAGGGGTTTCATAAGAACTAACTGTATTTTGGTCCAAAGGGTATTTTGTACAATTCAAAACGACACGACTGAAATTAGTTTATGGAATTCTCATTATTAGTAGTAAAGATATATATAATTATTATGTTTAGTCACAACACTTTCTTTTATATACATATATATAATTTTAATTATTAATTAACTAAGATGTGACAAGAGATAATTATGGTTAATGATTGTAAAATCTAAGATGTGATAATACTTTATATATATATATATATTTAAAAAAATGTTTATTATTTTTAAACCATGTCTTGTCACATCACTTACTAATCTAAATTAATATAAGATAATTTATTTCTCAGTGTATTATTATTTAGTTAATGAACTCTTATACATATGTGTATATGGTGCACAAAAGACGGTGTCGAAAGGTCGAAATTTCGAAAAACGTTCTTCGGTCACATTTTCTATTTTTCTACGAACTATTCAATTTGGTAAACAAATTTTGAAAATGATTTTACCATCATTATTAGTTAATTAAAATGAGTTTATTTTTATTATAAAACGTATATATTGAATATTTAAAATTAATTAAATATTCACTAATCAAAGCAGTGAAATTCCGGGTCGTTACAAGTACTGTACATAATTAATATGTACATATACATGTGTTGGAATTTACACGGCAACGAACATATCCACCCTTTATATATGTCTTTATTATCTATGATTTATTTTAAAATTATATAATATAATATTATATGCATATATATTGTTTACTTATATTTACATATAATAATAAGTTAGAAAGTTATTTTATCTAATTAAAAGTTTACGTATATGTAAAAGGACAATCATTTATGTCAAAGAAAGCAATTAAGGAGGAGTGGAGAAGTTATCTCAATTCATTAGTTTACTTATATTTACTTATACATAATGTGTCAGAAAGTTATTTTACCTACTCAAAAGTTTGTGTAACAACCCAAAAATTTTGTAAATATTTTAAAATTTATTTATCTGAAAACTTTGATTTTTAAAGCATTTTAAATTGAATTTTGGAATTTTGCAATGTATTTTGGATTTTTGTTATAATTTATTTTCCAAAATATAATAAAATAATGATTTTCTGAAAAATTTATATTTTGTTCCATTTTTGTCAAACTTTGATTTTCAGTGAAATGTTAGATTTAAATTTTAAAATTCTAATCTTTTTTGTTTTGAGAAACAGTATTTGTTTTGATATTCGTTCTGTTTTTTTTGTTTCATCAAATTCTGTTTTACTTTTGTAAATCTGATATAAGTCAGCATTTTTCACGCAATTATTTTCTGTATTTCTATTATCTATTTTCCTATTTTTATTTCCTATTTTATTTGTTTGGGCTTTGAATTTTAATTGTGTGTTGAGTTTGTTTTGATAAATGGGCTTTGGAAATTCAAAGGGCATAGGTTACTTGTTTTAACGGTTATGCATGGTTAGTAGATATTCAAATCCCTGAAATAAATATACCACAAATAGACAAAACTATATGGTTTTATATGATGACATCATCCCTACCATTCTAAAGTGGAATATGCATCAAACAGAGTATTTATGGTTTTTGTTTGATTTTTTATTGAAATTTAATATTTATACTCAATTGAGTATTAATGTTTATCACTTTATCTCTATTTTTCTAGTACTATTACTTTTTTGCTGATAACAAAAGGGGGAGAGAAAAGTTAAGATTTTGGCAAATAAAGGTCAAATATTTTCTATTTGCATCTAAGCTCATTTGCATATTTTTATTTACATGCATATATGAAGGGGGAGCTTTGTGTAGAGAGGGAGCATTCAAATAGGGGGAGAAAATTAAATGATCAAATACATTTAAAAAAATCAAAATCTTAAATATATGTTTGTTATCATTAAAAGGGGGAGATTGTTGAATATGCGAGTATATGATTTTTGTTTGATGATAATATATATATATATATATATATATATATATTCATTTAAATGTATTTGTTGATGTACTATTTTATTTTCATAGATTAAATAAATATTTGCTGAATAAAATAAATAACATAAAATTTAAATTCAAATAGATATTTTATTCAAACAAATATTTATTAAAATTTTTGAATAGTACAAATTTGAGCTCTCACTATATACACAATTTTCAAACAATACAATTTCGATCACATCACAGTTCACATTTACATTTAGACCTCACTACATATCTCTCGTTCACTCAACTCGTATTTATCTTCAACTCCAGTCCAAATTGAATCCAGCATCTGAGCAATCTGAAAAAATACACGCTGACGAAGTAAAATTGAAAAAGAAATATTTTTGCAGTATAAAATAAAATGTGATTTTGAAAATTTTATTTTCCTCAGTTATTTAGGTTGTTCGTCATCATTTATTTTTGAATTCATTATACACGAACAGCTTGTGACATGCACAGCGTATCACTGTACATGCCACAAGGCCGTGCACACCGATATACACTTGATAAATTTATAGGGATATGTGAGCACAAGGTCAAACCCAAATTAAAAGCCGGGTTCAACTCAAGTGAAATATAAATAAAGTCATGTCACGAGCACAAGGTCAAACCCGAGCTTTTAAAGCTGGATTCAACACAGGTGCAGTCCGCAAATACAAGCACAATATGTACAAAGTCAATGCAACAGTAGATGAACAAGGCAACATGTAGACATGTACTCAACGCAATACAATACGACATGAAGCAACCAGACTTTGTGTTGAACAGTGGACAGAGTCGAGGCTACAACCCAATACATATGCATCACATACATGTGGATATACAATGAACACAAACCAAAGCAACAAGACCAAGTGGTGCACATGTCAATGGTAAAGCAACTCGACTACAACAACTTAACCAAGCACAATGTATACCAGACCAGACTTCAAATTATGAAACAGCAAGTGGTACAAGTTAAAGACTGCAACACTACGGCAACTACAAGCGATCAAGCATCAAGTCAAAGACAACTACAGTCTTACAGGAACCAAGACTACAAGGTACAATGTGAACTAGCTCGAAACAATATGTAATCAAGAGCAGACACTACATGAACTGCCTCGAAGACCGGTGAACAACCAGATAGCATGTAGACATCAAGCAAATGGAGGCAAAGCTCAAGCACAACATGTACAAAGTCTATGCAACAGTGGACAGTACAAGCTCAACTACAACCATGCATATGTACAGAGCTGACAATGTACACAATGACGACAAGAGCAGTAAATAAAATATGCAATGCAAGCAAAGCAATACTTCAATTCAAATGCATCAAGCTCATGTGGTCAAGAGAAACTGTAACAACCCGCATATTTATCGATTTTATATTTAAATATTTTATCGTTAGTCGGATATTAGTCCGAAAAGCTACTTTTTGCATACGGTCAAATTAGGACTCGAGACCACCTCCATTGAGTTCAAAATGACGTTTGCGATCTTTTTGAGTGTAAACTTCGATATGTTTGGAGATAGTGAAATTTTCGTCATTTTTTTCCCGCCTTTGACTTTGGTTGGACTGAACCCCTTCTAACTCAGCCCCAACCCACCTCCTCTTCCTCACTTTATCAAACACTTCAAGCTTTGTCAAAAATGGAGGAGGGAATGGGAAATTAAAACTCCAAACTCAAAATTCTATTGCAATTCCAACATTCAACTCCAAATTCAAGTAGAAGATATTGGATTCAAGCTTTGGATTGCTTCTCCTTGCTTTCAAGCTCCATCTTCATCCATTTTAGTGAAAAGGTGAGATTTTTAATCTCACATCTTGCCTATAACTGTCATTGGACTGTTGGGAATGATTCCCTATCGCATTTGTATGAACATTTGCTTTTGGTTTGGATTGGATTGGCGAAAAACCCCAAATTTTAGTGTTTTGGTGAATTTCCTGGAGTTAGGTCGTTCTGCCTCGGAACTGGCCCGTTCGCATCTAGGTCGCTGGCTGTTAGGTCGTAGGTCGCTGGACTTTAGGTCGCTCTGGCATGGATCTGGACTTAGGTCGCTTGCTCCTTAATGCCTTAGGTCGTTCGAGTGTGACGAGACCCGCCTGCATATAGCTCGTTCGAAGTTAGGTCGCTCGAGTGCTTAGGTCGCTCGAGTCCTTAGGTCGCCAGACCTTATATTCTTTAGGTCGCTCGATCCTGCTTAGAGCGTAGGTCGCTCATCCTTCCACCATTAGGTCGTAGGTCGCAAGACCCTAATACCTTTAAGTCGTTAGGCCTTATCTCCTTTAGGTCGTTGGACCCTATTACCTATAGGTCGCTACCCTTTAGGTCGCATCGACTAGGTCGCTTGGCCTCTGATTTTAGGTCGTTCGCCGCTTTGGTCGTATCCCTTAGGTCGCGAACTCTTTAGGTTGTTAGACCTACTTTCTTTAGGTCGCTCGACCTCATCCCCTTAGGTCGCTTGACCAACATGCAACTCTTATTTCTTTAGGTCATAAGGCCTTTACTTCTTAGGTCGTTTGACCTGTTTCATGCTAGATCGCTTGGCTTCGATAAGCCACTAGGTCACTCGCACCTTAACACTGTTAGGTCGCTCGTCACCGTACTTCGATAGGTCGCTAGACCCTAACCACATTAGGTCGCACGGCCTTGAATTCGTTAGGTCGCTCGGCTCAGGTTACCACTAGGTCGCTTGGCACTTGATACCACTAGGTCGTTTGACCTGTTCTTCTGCTAAGTCGCACGGCAGTCTACCCTTAGGTCGTTCGACCTATTTGACTTAAAATCTTTGCACTTTAATTCGACCTCGTTAGGTCGCAAGTATATTCCTACTTTGATGGTTTTGGGATTGATTTCTTTGGACTTTTCTCACGTCTTTGAATGTGAATTTATGTGATTCGATTTGTTTCAGCAATCATTTTGTGACTTGTCACTCTAAAGATATGAAGGTTTCAATACTAGTAGTAAATATCAAAACTCTTTCATCAAAACTTTTTAAACTATTTTAAATATAAAACACATTCTCTCAAACCGTTTTTCAATCTACTAGTATATACAAGCCTTTGCTTCACTCGGATGAGAAATCGAATTAAACGACTTAGTAAAACGAGTGGTATGAAATGCTTGTGTTCACTTCGTCGGTTAGCTCTTGGACTTGTTCGATTGAACCCTTTTTGTGACAATTTCCTAGTGGAGATCTATAGTTTGTTCGTAAATATTTAAGTTAAGCTAGTGGTTATGGGACATGAAGCTAAACTCATATATTTACTGGCTTAGTGTAATTGACACTTCCTTATGATCATGACGATCATTTTTGTGATCTAGACTAGCGATTTAGCGATGTCTCTTTGTCTACGAGGGAGACTAGACCCCGCTTTTGTGATGTTTCGCCATCACATATATGGGGTAGCACCCCATGGTCTTTGGGCCATTCATGTGTTAAAATTTAATGGATAGCTTCCATGAGATAGCTTCTCGTTCATGTGTTATACGCGTTGGTGAGTTTTCATGCTCTCGTTCATGTGTTAGGCCTCCCCCCTTTTATGTGTTTTCTGGATTTCTTGTGATGATTTCTGGAATTTGTACTTCACCAATTTTCATGATTTTCATTGATATGATATCAGTTTTTGTGCATTGGTGAATTTATGTGTTATCGACTTGTTATGAATACAAGTTTAGGGTATGATACCCTATTTTATCTTTGAGAAGATTCTTGTGATATTGATTGATATTTTGTTGACTATCATTTACATACTTATAGTAGTATGCCGTTATGGTTGTTACATGTTCATGCCATATTATTTATCCTATACCTTATCATCTAATATTTATAGCTAGACTGATCCGTTTATTATTTTCTTATAAATAATACTCGGGTCAGACCGAGATGTTACAGGTGCTTCTGCTTGACTTCTCTTCAGGATTACTCTGACTTTTGGCTAACTACTTAGATTAGTAGTTTTTGATTGTACACATTTGAGATATAGACTCATTGATGTATTCTTTTGTATAGCACATGTTGCTATTCCTTTTGTATGATTGTGGATCTTTTTGACCACTACTTTGATGTACACTTTCAAGTGTTATATAAATATTCAA
This sequence comes from Allium fistulosum, assembly GCA_030737815.1. Lineage (NCBI taxonomy): Eukaryota > Viridiplantae > Streptophyta > Magnoliopsida > Asparagales > Amaryllidaceae > Allium > Allium fistulosum. Next base: position 220,920,200 of record CM060902.1, read on the forward strand.
ATATTTTTCCGCCTTTGTGATATGGATGTCCGTGACTGATTTATGTTATGATTACTTCTATGTTTGTTTCCGAAGATTATATATAGCCACCATGTGATAGCTTTGAGTTTGTATTGGTATGTCGGATTTCCTTCTTAAAAGATATGCATTCTATTCTATCTGACATATCGGTGCTCGCACAAAGAAGTTACATGGATGGTCGCTCCTCTACAGCCTTATCCTCCGTGCTAATTGACAGCACTACCTCGTAGTGTTCTTGGTTAGCGTGGGTATAGAGGTGGGGCGTCACAACTTGGTATCAAAGCCAAACTTCGGAACAATGTAGAATAACTTAACAAGGATCATCGTCCTAAGTCCACCTTAGGAGTTGCGTTTTAGGATTTAGTTCGAGTCTTCGAACTGATTCATCCTGTTTTCTTTATGATTCCTTGTTTCATCTATCAAGATTGCTTGATATTCATTTGGTGAATAACCTTTTTCTTCTTCTCTCTTTCTTAAAGAAGAGAATGTCTAGACCAGGCCGTCCCAGAGCTGGACCATCTACTGTTACTCCCCAGGATGGAGTTTTTATGACCACTCAACAGCTTCTTGATTTAGTAAAGAATGCTCAAGCAGCTGGTCCTAATCAGGAACCTACTCATCCTAAGTCTGGATTTGCACGTTTGTGCAACGATTATACCAACTTGGGTGGGAAACCATTCAAAGGTTCCGAAACTATTATCGAGGTCCAGGCTTGGTTAAGAACATGCGATAGAATCTTTTCTCGCATGAATCTTGTCGATCTTCACCGTGTTCAGGTGGCTTCCAGTATGCTCCAAGAAAGAGCATTGGATTGGTACGAACATCTCATTTCTGAAATTAATGAAGCTGATCTCACCTAGGAGCAATTCCGAGAACGCTTCGAATTAAAATTCGTACCAGAGGCAGAAAAGGTGACATTGGCTCGTCGTTTTATAGACCTTGTTCATGGTGAATCCTCTGTGACAGATTATGTCGCATCCTTCGAGTCACTGTCCAAATATGGGGTTGAATACATCAACACCCCATTGAAGAAGAATCAAAGATTCGTCTATGGCTTAAACAAGAATCTCAAGAAGCCATTACTTCTAAAGTTAGAAGTTCCTTTCGACCAACTTATTGATATCGCTCTTCGTCTTAAAAAGGGTGATAAGGACAGTGATGTTGAAGTGGTGGCTTCCAAACCAAACTTCAACAACAAGAAGAGGCCTAACAAGTTCAAAGGTCCTTATCCTAACAAAAAGGGTAAGTAAGCAACTCCTGCTGCAAAGGCATTTTCTCCCAGTGATAAGAAATGCTTCAACTGTGGTGCTAAGGGCCATTTATCGAACAAGTGTTCAAAGCCCCGCTCTTGCCGCTATTGTAAAAGTCCAGATCATTTTATGCACCAATGCCCTAAGCTTCAAGACAAGGAAGGAAAGTTAAACGTTGCTCAAGCCCCTGGCAACACATCTCGCGGTCAAGGTATGTCTCATTCTGTCCTTGATGGCATTATTATATTTCATGATCAACCTATTAGAGATCTCTTTGATACGGGTGCATCCCATTCTTTTATATCAAAGGAACTTGTCGATACTTTTTCTTTAAGTGTTGTTGCTTTAATGACTTCTTTAAGAATTGCGAATCCGGTTGGTGGATCCGCAACTCTTAGTCTGCTTTGTAAAGATGTCGAGATTATTTTGTGTGATTTTTCTTTCCTAGCCGATTTGCATGTCATGCGTTACTTAGGCTTTGGAATGATTTTGGGTATGGATTGGCTTAATCGTTATGAAGCTCATATCCTATGTCCTGAGCGGACTATTTGTCTTCGGCATCCGCTATCTGTTAAGCAGATTTCCATTATTCTTAAAGATTCGGATTCCGCTTTAGTTGCATCCTTATATTCTTTAAATCCTCGTGATGATGACAATGATGATGAGGAGGATGTCATTTCTCTTATTCGCGTCGTTCGTGAATTTTCCGACATCTTTGAGCCCGTTTTAGGACTACCACCTAAGCGAGCAATTGAGTTCAAAATTAATCTTATACCTAGAGCTCAACCTATTACTCGTCCTCCTTATCGCATGTCTAATAAGGAGAATGAAGAGATGCGCAAACAATTATCCGAGTTAGAGATGAAGCAACTTATTCGCTCGAGTTCCTCGCCTTGGGGAGCTTCAGCTATTTTCGTAAATAAGTCCGATGGTACACTTAAGCTTTGCGTCGACTACCGCAAGCTTAATGATCTTACTATTAAGAATAAATATCATTTACCTCAGATTGATGATCTGTTTGATCAACTTAGTGGTGCTAGAGTCTTTTCACAATTGGACTTGGCTACCGGTTTTCATCAGCTTCGTAATGCTGAGGATAGTATTCCTTTAACTTCTTTCCGTACTCGTTATGGATCTTATGAATGGCTAGTTATGCCATTCGGTTTAACGAATGCTCCAGCTTATTTCGTTGACCTCATGAATCGAGTTTTCAAAGATTTCCTCGATCGGTTTGTTCTCATCTTTATTGATGATATTCTTGTGTATTCCAAAACCGAGGAGGAACATGAAAAGCATCTTCGGGTTGTATTGGAAACTCTTAGGAGCAATCAATTAAAGGCAAAATTTTCTAAATGCCACTTTTGGTAATCTAGTGTGAAGTTTCTCGGTCATATTATTTCCGAATCCGGAATATCAGTGGATCCTTCGAAGATTGAAGCGATTCAAAATTGGAAGAGACCGGAGAGCGTGACAGAAATCCGTAGTTTTCTCGGATTGGCAGGTTATTACCGCCGCTTTATAAAAGACTTTTCTAAGATTGCCGTGCCTCTTACTGGCTTAACAAAGAAAGGTGTTAAATACATTTGGTCGGACAAATGTGAAACTTCTTTTCAGAAATTAAAAGAACTCCTTTCTGATGCTCCTATTCTTGTTATTCCCGAGGGGAATCAAGATTTTGTCGTTTATACCGATGCTAGTCGCGTTGGTTTGGGTGCCGTTCTTATGCAAAAAGAACGTGTTATTGCTTATGCTTCTAGGCAATTGAAGCCGGCTGAGACTAGATATGCCACACATGATTTAGAACTCGCGGCTATCATTTTCGCTCTTCGAATTTGGTGACACTATCTTTTGGGAGAGAAATTTATTCTCTATACTGATCATAAATCTTTGAAATATTTATTCTCTCAAAAGGAACTTAATTTGCGTCAACAGCGTTGGCTCGAATTCCTTGCTTCTTATGATCTTGATATTCTTTATACTCCCGGAAAGGGAAATCGAGTTGCTGACGCACTTAGTCGAAAACAACAAGCGGTTGTTTCCATGATGATATCTGAATGGAACGATCTTGAACTTTTATCCACTTGTGAAATTCGAGATCGTGTTTCTGATTTATGTTCATCTCTTGTTTTATGTAGCCTTGAGGCTCATCCTTCTCTATTAGACCGCATTCTTGAAGCTCAAAAGCTGGATCCTAAATTGGCTTTGCTTAGCCAAAACCTTAAGGATAAAACCGATATTGAAGCCTTGAAAGACTTTGATATTGATTCTCGTGGCGGCATTCGAAAATTTGGTAGACTGATCGTACCAAATATTAGTGATCTTCGTAAGGATATTCTTGGAGATTCACATCGTTCCAAATATTCCATTCATCCCGGTAGTAGTAAAATGTACGCGGATATGAAACGACTTTATTATTGGGAGGGAATGAAATCTGATATCGCTAACTTGTTAAGTGTTGCATGACTTGTCAACTTGTTAAGGCTGAACATCAAAGGCCTGGTGGGTTATTGCAACCATTGGAAATTCCAGTTTGGAAGTGGGATCAAATTTCCATGGATTTTATTGATGGCCTTCCCCGTTCTCGTTCAGGTCATAATAGCTTATGGGTGATTGTTGATAGACTTACTAAATCTGCCTATTTTATTCCCGTTCGGTCGAACCGAACCGTTCTTCTTCTGGCCAAACTCTTTATCAAAGAAATTGTTAAATTACATGGAGTCCCTACTTCCATTGTTAGTGATCGTGATCCATTGTTTACTAGTGGATTTTGGAAGAGTCTTCAAAAAGCTTTAGGAACGAAGCTTAATTTTAACACCGCTTATCACCCCCAGTCCGATGGACAAACTGAGCGTGTGAATCAAACTCTTGAAGATCTTCTTTGTGCTTGTGTGCTTGACTTTGGTGGAAGTTGGGAAGATCATATTTCACTTGTCGAATTTTCCTATAATAACAGCTTCCAATCTAGTATTGGTATGGCTCCTTTCGAGGCACTCTATGGAAGGCCATGCCGATCTCCTTCTTGTTGGCTTGAGGCCGGTGAGAAACTGGTTTTAGGACCAGATTTTATTCGAGATTCCACAGAAAAGATTGAACTTATTCGACATAGGATGAAAGAAGCCCAGAGTAGACAAAAATCCTATGCCGATAACCGAAGAAGGAAATTAGAATTTTCTGTTGGTGATCTCGTATTTATTCGTGTTTCACCTATGAAGGGTGTTGTACGCTTCAGTCGATCGGGAAAGTTAGCGCCTCGATATATTGGGCCATTTACTATCACTGAACGTATTGGTTCCATGGCTTATCGCCTTTTATTACCGGCTCAGTTTTCTGCCATGCATGACGTGTTTCACATTTCTCAATTACGGAAGTGCCTTCGGGATTTCGATTCTATTCTTGAGCCCGGTGTTGTGGAAGAGATTGAAGTTTCGCCTAATTTAACTTATGAGCAGCAGCCTGTTCGAATTATTGCTTCGGAGATCAAACGACTTCGAAATAAAGATGTTCCGCTTGTTAAAGTTCAATGGTCCTCAAATCCTAAGGATTTCTCTTGGGAAACTAGAGAATTCATCGAGCGTACACATCCGGAATTACTTTCTCATGCACTTGGAGGTAAACTTCTTATTTCAAATTTCTTTTGTGCTAATATGCATTTATGGTTGTTACTTTTTATTTTCGTCTCATACATTGCAAGGACGCAATTTCTTTAAGGAGGGGAGTCTGTAACGACCCGCATATTTATCGATTTTATATTTAAATATTTTATTTAAATATTTTATCGTTAGTCGGATATTAGTCCGAAAAACTACTTTTTGCATACGGTCAAATTAGGACTCGAGACCACCTCCATTGAGTTCAAAATGATGTTTGCGATCTTTTTGAGTGTAAACTTCGATATGTTTGGAGATAGTGAAATTTTCGTCATTTTTTCCCGCCTTTGACTTTGGTTGGACTGAACCCCTTCTAACTCAGCCCCAACCCACCTCCTCTTCCTCACTTTATCAAACACTTCAAGCTTTGTCAAAAATGGAGGAGGGAATGGGAAATTAAAACTCCAAACTCAAAATTCTATTGCAAATCCAACATTCAACTCCAAATTCAAGTAGAAGATATTGGATTCAAGCTTTGGATTGCTTCTCCTTGCTTTCAAGCTCCATCTTCATCCATTTTAGTGAAAAGGTGAGATTTTTAATCTCACATCTTGCCTATAACTGTCATTGGACTGTTGGTAATGATTCCCTATCGCATTTGTATGAACATTTGCTTTTGGTTTGGATTGGATTGGCGAAAAACCCCAAATTTTAGTGTTTTGGTGAATTTCCTGGAGTTAGGTCATTCTGCCTCGGAACTGGCCCGTTCGCATCTAGGTCGCTGGCTGTTAGGTCGTAAGTCGCTGGACTTTAGGTCGCTCTGGCGTGGATCTGGACTTAGGTCGCTTGCTCCTTAATGCCTTAGGTCGTTCGAGTGTGACGAGACCCGCCTGCATATAGCTCGTTCGGAGTTAGGTCGCTCGAGTCCTTAGGTCGCTAGACCTTATATTCTTTAGGTCGCTCGATCCTGCTTGGAGCGTAGGTCGCTCAGCCTTCCACCATTAGGTCGTAGGTCGCAAGACCCTAATACCTTTAAGTCGTTAGGCCTTATCTCCTTTAGGTCATTGGACCCTATTACCTATAGGTCGCTACCCTTTAGGTCGCATCGACTAGGTCGCTTGGCCTCTGATTTTAGGTCGTTCGCCGCTTGGGTCGTATCCCTTAGGTTGCGAACTCTTTAGGTCGTTAGACCTACTTCCTTTAGGTCGCTCGACCTCATCCCCTTAGGTCGCATGACCAACATGCAACTCTTATTTCTTTAGGTCGCAAGGCCTTTACTTCTTAGGTCGTTTGACCTGTTTCATGCTAGATCGCTTGGCTTCGATAAGCCACTAGGTCGCTCGCACCTTAACGCTGTTAGGTCGCTCGTCACCGTACTTCGATAAGTCGCTAGACCCTAACCACATTAGGTCGCACGGGCTTGAATTCGTTAGGTCGCTTGGCTCAGGTTACCACTAGGTCGCTTGGCACTTGATACCACTGGGTCGTTTGACCTGTTCTTCTGCTAAGTCGCACGGCAGTCTACCCTTAGGTCGTTCGACCTATTTGACTCAAAATCTTTGCACTTTAATTCGACCTCGTTAGGTCGCAAGTATATTCCTACTTTGATGGTTTTGGGATTGATTTCTTTGGACTTTTCTCACGTCTTTGAATGTGAATTTATGTGATTCGATTTGTTTCAGCAATCATTTTGTGACTTGTCACTCTAAAGATATGAAGGTTTCAATACTAGTAGTAAATATCAAAACTCTTTCATCAAAACTTTTTAAACTATTTTAAATATAAAACACGTTCTCTCAAACCGTTTTTCAATCTACTAGTATATACAAGCCTTTGCTTCACTCGGATGAGAAATCGAATTAAATGACTTAGTAAAACGAGTGGTATGAAACGCTTGTGTTCACTTCGTCGGTTAGCTCTTGGACTTGTTCGATTGAACCCTTTTTGTGACAATTTCCTAGTGGAGATCTACAGTTTGTTCGTAAATATTTAAGTTAAGCTAGTGGTTATGGGACATGAAGCTAAACTCATATATTTACTGGCTTAGTGTAATTGACACTTCCTTATGATCATGATGATCATTTTTGTGATTTAGACTAGCGATTTAGCGATGTCTCTTTGTCTGCGAGGGAGACTAGACCCCGCTTTTGTGATGTTTCACCATCACATATATGGGGTAGCACCCCATGGTCTTCGGGCCATTCATGTGTTAAAATTTAATGGATAGCTTCCATGAGATAGCTTCTCGTTCATGTGTTATACGCGTTGGTGAGTTTTCATGCTCTCGTTCATGTGTTAGGCCTCCCCCTTTTTATGTGTTTTCTGGATTTCTTGTGATGATTTCTGGAATTTGTGCTTCACCAATTTTCATGATTTTCATTGATATGATATCAGTTTTTGTGCATTGGTGAATTTATGTGTTATCGACTTATTATGAATACAAGTTTAGGGTATGATACCCTATTTTATCTTTGAGAAGATTCTTGTGATATTGATTGATCTTTTGTTGATTATCATTTACATACTTATAGTAGTATGCCGTTATGGTTGTTACATGTTCATGCCATATTATTTATCCTATACCTTATCATCTGATATTTATAGCTAGACTGATCCGTTTATTATTTCTTATAAATAATACTCGGGTCAGACCGAGATGTTACAGGTGCTTCTGCTTGACTTCTCTTCAGGATTACTCTGACTTTTGGCTAACTACTTAGATTAGTAGTTTTTGATTGTACACATTTGAGATATAGACTCATTGATGTATTCTTTTGTATAGCACATGTTGCTATTCCTTTTGTATGATTGTGGATCTTTCTGACCACTACTCTGATGTACACTTTCAAGTGTTATATAAATATTCATATCCTTTTCCGCCTTTGTGATATGGATGTCTGTGACTGATTTATGTTATGATTACTTCTATGTTTGTTTCCGAAAATTATATATAGCCACCGTGTGATAGCTTTGAGTTTGTATCGGTATGTCGGATTTCCTCCTTAAAAGATATGCATTCTATTCTATCTGACATATCGGTGCTTGCACAAAGAAGTTACATGGATGGTCGCTCCTCCACAGCCTTATCCTCCGTGCTAATTGACAGCACTACCTCGTAGTGTTCTTGGTTAGCGTGGGTATAGAGGTGGGGCGTCACAGAAACAAAAAACTGTTCGATCCAGATAATGACGCAAAGAATTTAAACTAAACATATCAAGGTACGATATCAAGTGACCGATGTCAACAGCCGTGTACAAGTTCAAACAAAGCTCAACAACACAAAATCAAGTTTGAAATTCAAGTCAAAAAGGAAATATTTTTGTAGAGCAATAATCCAAGTCAAACATTATCACAAGCCAAAGTCAACAAGAAAAAAAATCGAACAGTTCAAATTTGAAACCGTGATGCCCAAGGCAACAAGAAATCGAACCAAGTCAAAAATCAACACCGTGGGAAACAAGCAAATAAAATATACGAATTGGAAGAAGTCAGAGAAATCACCAACATTCAACTATAATCAAACGGCCAAGCGAAGAATTATCAGACGATTTCGTATAGAATACGCGAACGAAAATATAGGGGTTCGAACCCTATATAAACCATAAACATCATCGACAAAATAATATTCGAGTTCAAGCAACAAAGAATAATCAATCAACTCGAATCAGGATCAAGTTCACGCATATCAACCAGAAAAACAAATAAAATAACATACCAATTTTAATTCGAACTTGATCAAATTGAAGTAGCTGAAAGCAATTCAAAGAGACAACCGATCGACGAACGCAAGGAACTGGAATATATTTATTTCGATCGAGCTACTGGAGTCGGCAACTTCAATTATACCAAAAGCCCTAATTTTCGAACAAGCAAAGGAACGAGCTGCCATTATCACAAACAAGGAACGGGCCGATATAGTTAAAGAAATAAAAGGGGAGACTATTTAGGGCCGGCCTGGTTAATTAAAATTAGGGTTTTTAATTTGTTTAATTTTGTTTTAATTGTTCATTTTAAATTTCTATGTAATTTCTAGTCGTGTGACTAGGGGACAAACTACGTGGCGTAGTTTGAGAATTCGCAACTCAGTGGCTGAGTTGTGGCAGGATTTTGAGCCTAGATTTAGGTTAGTCGATAGCGGGTGTCGCAAGTTTACGTGTGTAAGCGTCTGACTATCTAATTTCTAGTAGAAACCTTGGGGGTAGCACGTAGGCAGGGTTTTGCCGAAGTTGGGTAAACTGTGTGTTCTATTTTCTGCATTTACTATTCTGCTATTATCTGTGCTGATATTATTCTGCTGTGAGCTGTGTTGAAATTATTTTATATACTTCCGCAATAAATTTTTATAATTGATAGTATCACCCTATTCACCCCTTCTATGGTGAAATCGATCCTACAAGTTTTATCAGAGCTAGGAATAGAAGTCAATTTTTGATTTAAGAATTTGATTTTTCAAAGACCAATTTTGTTTTACAAATTTGAATTTTAAAATGGCTTCTTTTAATAATGCTTTTGTCGAGGGTCGGTCCAATATTATTCCTCCTGTTTTTGATGGAATAGATTTTTTGAATTGGAAATTAAAAATGGAATTTTATTTAAAATATGTTAATATTAAATGTTGGGATATTATTGAAAATGGGTGTGATATAACAGACGAGAGAATTACTTCGATTAATGCTCTTACTATGCATATACTATATTCTCATATTAATCAAAATAATTTTATCTTCATCTCCCATTGTGAAAATGCACAGGATATCTGGAATACTTTTGATGCAATATATGGTGCAAAAGTCAACAGCAACGAGAAATCCTCCACAATCGACTCAGTTAAAGAGACGTGCCTAACAGGATTGGTAAAAGGCAGTAGTGACAAGGATGATGATAATGGAGCAGCTGAGCTGGTACTACTAATAAAGAGATTCAAAAAGTGGAACCACAAATACGGAAATCCAGCTCCAAATTAACAATTGAAAAGCAGAATAATCAAAGGACTAGACAACTCAGAAGAACACGAGATCATTTGTCACAAGTGCAATAGACCCGGTCATATCAAGCCCAATTGTCCCAGAAATCGACACGGCCAAGAAAAGAAATCAAAAAGGAGAAGTTTTGCAGCCACATGGAATAAAAGTGATGGTTATAAAAGCACTAGCAGTGAGAGTGAAAAAGCAGATTTGTGCCTTCGAGGTAATATAACTGACAGTGACGATGATGATGAGCCAAGCGAGGTATCAAAACTTACTCACTATGAATTACTTATATATTTCCACGAAGTAAATGGCTGTTTTGAACGACTTAGGGAGAGTTACGCTAAACTTGAATCACAAAGAGATACTTTGATATATTTAAATAAACAGCTCGATCAATTGGTTAAAAACTATCAAAGTAGGAGCCCTAAGTGTGATAAGTGTCCATCACTCGAAGAAGAAATTAAAAAATCAGAAATTAAAATTAAATCGCTTGAAAATGAAATTCTGATTTTGAAAGAGAGTGAAAATACTAGGAGAGTGAATTCTATTAAAAAGTGCACTCAATTATTAAACGAAAATGAATCTCTTAAAACACTAGTCCAACAATTGTCTACAACTTTGGGAAAATTTTCAAAAAGCGAAAGATCATTAAATATGCTATTAGGAAAACAAACCGTTTGTACGGAAAGACAAGGACTTGGGTATACTCACTCTGAATATGTTAGAAACGAAATTAATCAAGTCAATTCAAAATGCACAATTTGTAGAAAATTTGGACACAATCAAAATAATTGTTGGTATAGACCCAAACACGTGAAAACTATACCAATTTGGGTTCCAAAAGGCACAAATATAAAATCTCTTAAAGTTAAACAAATCTGGGTGCCAAAAGGAACATATATAAATAGTTTTGGGTCTCCACAAAATTATTTTTCAAAATATTTTGCCACTAACAACCATGGACCTATAAAAACAAATAGGTCACAAAAATCTTTTACCGTGTAGGTGTGGTGGCAGGCTAAGGAACAACATCAGTGTTATCTGGATTCTGGCTATTCCAGAAACACAACGGGCGACAAATCAAAGTTCCTTAGCCTAGTACAAAGGTGACAGAATCACAATGGGCAACAACGAAATATTATTGGTAAAGGTAAAACAGGTAATGGTATATTCATCTTATTAAATGTGATAATCTGCACCATAATTTAATTTAGCCAGTTATTGATAAAGAAATAAATGCTGATTTTGATTTTGACTTATTCGAAATGTTGAACAATCATCTTTGAACTATTTTCATATATATTTGCTTGGATTAATAATGGTGTTTTATTGATTGATGATTACTCATGATAGATGTGGATATATTTGACTTGACATTATATTTTGTGTTTGCTTGTATACACGGCTTCAATTCAATTTCATTTAAAAGCTGTTAAAAATGATTTTAAGATATTTTGTTGCAATTTCATGATCTCGTCTATAACTTTCAACTAATGATAATCTCGAGTGAAAGAAAAATTCAGATGCAGATTACAGTGGTAATCTAGTTGATAGAAAAGTTACTAGTGGAACGTGATTTATGTTGAGACATTCGATAGCTGCATCGTTTTTCAAAGAAAATATCTGCATATTTTTCACTTGAAATAAATTTTTAAATAGCAGACATTTTTCTAAAAACCCCTTCTAGAAAATCATTTGTTGACCTTGTTTCAGATTAGTCAATTTAGAAAATTTGATTTTATAATTTGATTTTAAATAACTACATCAACTAATCTTACACCCTACTAATTATCGAAAAGATAAATAGTGATTGAAAAAGTGATGAGTGTTGATATTAATCATATATTATAACTTGAGATAGTATAATTAGTAAATTTCTTTAGAAATTTAAACAAGAGTTATGAAAACTTTTGTTTGGTAAAAATTCCATGACCATTTCTATTTCTATCATATTTCTATCGACCATCACTCATCAAAATCCAATATAGTTTGTCAATATGTGGTATTTTAAACGGGAATCATTCGTTTTTCATTTTATTATATTTTTAGCAAATAAAAACATCCAAAGTATTCACTCTCATTTAAAAGTCCTCACGGTTATGCATGGGTGAATTACTTGGAATTTTTGATTATGTGCTTCCATGCTCATTAAAAAGTCCTCACGGTAATGCATGTATGGAACGCATATAAAAATTGATTAATTAAATAGACAAGTTGATTCTAATCCCATTTAAAAGTCCTCACGGTTATGTGTGGTTAGAAGATACTTGAATTCATTTTATTTTTATTTTTGGAATACTACTAATCTCATTTAAAAGTCCTAACGGTTATGCATGGTTAGTAGATATTCAAATCCCTGAAATAAATATACCACAAATAGACAAAAATATATGGTTTTATATGATGAAATCATCCCTACCATTCTAAAGTGGAATATGTGTCAAACAGAGTATTTATGATTTTTGTTTGATATTTTATTGAAATTTAATATTTATACTCAATTGAGTATTAATGATGTATTAATGTTTATCACTTTATCTCTATTTTTCTAATACTATTACTCTTTTGTTGATAACAAAAGGGGGAGAGAAAAGTTAAGATTTTGGCAAATAAAGGTCAAATATTTTCTATTTGCATCTGTAACGACCCGATATTTTGGACCATTCGCATCTATTATAAGTGTATAGGTAGACACTCATGCCGGAATTGAATTGCTCAAAATACCGCGTTGTTAATTTAAATTTGGCAAAACTGAACATATACAGTAAATAAAATAATCACAGATCACAGACACAGAGTAATAATTGCAGCAGAAATAAAAGAGATAGTAGTTCATGAAGCTACTATATAAATGTATAAGTTACATCAGATTTAAACCAGATACAACGGAAGAGTAATACGATACATCAGATACAAATCAGAATACATCACTGGAATCATCGAATACTGAAAGCAGAATAGATGGCTGGATCTTCAAGCAAAGCTCCAACTTCAATGGTGAGTCTTGAATACTGGTACACTCAGTCTGACCCGAGCGTAAAGCAAAAACACAAGACACTCGAGTCAGGATTAACATTCTTATATTAATAAATCCAACTCAAGTGAAATAGCAATTGAAATACAAGTAACTCAAAGGATGTTGGAATAACCATTCTTTAAGGATCCGTTAAACTATCTACTATGTAGTAGTGTACGATAAGTAGATAATGTCTATCAGTAATAATAAAGATATCAAAATAGTGTTAAGTTATGGCCCATTCCACCCTTAACACATTTTTATTCCCAAAAGCATATACAAGACCGTAGTTTCCCCAAAACCGGAAGTCACCAGAGGGAAATCCATATACTAAAGGTACAAAACAAATTCGTAGTGGTCGCGGATAGGGAATACAAGTATGACAAGGCACATGAGGCAATACCCAAGGTAGTGATACTACCGTTTGCCTGATCCGGATTGGTGAGAACGCAACGCCGCAGCGCCCGCAACACCGTGAAACAACACTCCCAAAATCAAGGGTGCACCAATCGACAACAAGTAATGAGTAGTTCGAAGAAGTGTGTTCACTTGAGGTAGCTAATCCTCCATTGGCCCGGCACGGCTCCTGTTTTAGTCATTTCCAATTTGACACAAGTGTCAAGGCTATCCATTATCGTTCTCTTTCTTCAGTCATCACGTACATCATTCCAACCACTTCATTCTGGATCACAACTCCGCGTATAGTTATTAAAGTGGTTTTCGGTTTAGATAGAGAGTATATCCATAACCGATCCCGGTTTCTTTAATAACTTTCGTAATTATTACACCGATTGGTCGTTTAATATATTTCAAAACCAAATCAATTTCAATTTCAATCAGAGTTTATAAATCAACATTTCGTTTGTCTTCTAAACCAATTTCCATAATCTTACGTTTCAAAACTTCCAAATTCATAATTTCAAAATCTTATAATTCAATTTCAATTTCTTTTTAAAACAATTCAAATATTGATTCAAGTTCGTATATAAGTTTCATTCCGAAATCATTTAAATTAATTTAACTTAACATTCAAATCAGTTTAACTTCATTTATCGATTTCATTCAATATTCATTAAGTAAATTTATCATTCAAAACAATTCTATTTAATTTCCAATTCATTAAATCAATTTCTTAAGTTCAACTTCATTATATCAAAACTTACAAATTGAATTAAATTAAATTCGTCAAATCAAATTCTTTAACTTCCAAGTCTTACATTAATTTCAATAAATCACATTTTATTTCTTGTTAAATAAATTCAATCTCACTTATTTACTTACTTAAATAATTTTCCAAAACTTACTTTTATTCATTTACGAGGTTCAAATTTACTTATTCAAGTTCAATTTCTCTTATCAAAGAATTCAAATTTAATTTAATCATTAAATAATTCAATCTTATTTAATTATTAAATAATTCAAAACTTAATTATTAAATAATTTCAAAGTTTAATAATTTCAAACTTAATTATAATTTCAAACTTGATTATTAAATCATTTCAAAGTTTAATAATTCCAAACTTAATTATAATTTCAAACTTAATTCAATCGTTTCTCAAATTAAACAACATTCTTTCATCAATTACATTGTTAATACTTTGTTTCAGATTATTAAATATTAACATTTTCCTTTCATTAAAATTCAAATTTCAACTTCATTTCAAAACCATATTATTTATTCAAATAAAATCTTCATTTTTTTTAAATCAAATTATTGACCAATCGGGTTTTATTTAATTCTCTATCCTAGGTCAAAGTTCAATTTGGGTATTTATCATTTCAACCCGATTCCATTTCAATTCAAAATCAAAACATAGCAAAGGGAACTTGCAGTGTGATAACTGGGATGGTGTCAAAGTAAATAAACAAGCAATAACAACAAACAATAACAATCCAATAATCAATTTAAATAATCCCGAAATAACCGTATTAATTCGCATTGTTATTTGTACGAATTAATATAATTATTTCTAGAATCTACACTATCATTTCATGTAGATTAAAGATTATTACATTACGGTTTTCCACTTGTCATCTATTTACAATTTCATACATCATCAATTTAACAACATACATTCAGTGGTTCAAAGTGTAATTAAACAAATCCTACGTGTCGATAAATTTAACAGTTAAAGGGGTCATATTATACAAATGTCCTTTAATCAAATTTAACACATATATCAAATCTAACTATCCTACGTCAATTTCAATTTCAAATTATTTATCACTTACATCATTAACAATTTAACGTCCAATATAAACATCAAACAATCAATCATTTAACAACCAAACTGGATTATCATTGCATATATAACAGATAATGGTGTCAGATGTCACAGGTGAACTGATACAGGTAATAACAGTGTAAATATCAAACAGTAGCATATTTCAATTGTCGTTTCAATTGAAATCAAATTTAATAATTAAAAGAACATTAATCGTGAGTGATTGCTCACCTTTCGAGGCTGGAGAGATTTGTCAAAGAAATGAGCTGCGAATTCCAAAGCAGCGATAGGTGGACACGATTCAATGATCAAAGCTGATAGATAGGAGTTGACGAAATCAAGTCAGCACTAAATCGATGGAGATTAGTTATGTAGGTAAATTGATATAGATATAACATATAATTTATATGTACAAAATCATATTCTAAATTTTACGCATATTAAATTAAATATATATGTACATGTGTTTCAAAATCATTGTTTAGATTAAACTCCAATATTAAAGTCAAGCAGATATAAACTAATATATATAAATCTATATTTATAAACTTACATATGTAAAATACTTTGGAATCAAATATATATACAAATGTATATATGACTTATAGAATACAACCCTTAAACCAGTTAAAATTTTACCATACATATATTATATAAAACAGAATAATAGAAGTGACCTTATATATATATAACAGTCTATACATATTACTTAGTAAGTACTAATATATAAATAACTTATATACCTATACGGAGATATATCAATATATATATATATTTATATACAGTCAATATAACTAAAAATCTATACAAATATTTTTTTTTAGTAAACGTACATACAAAATATAATTTAGATCAATACTTATATATCTACTCTTAAAAATGCATGATACTTATAATTTAAAGATACTAACATACCTAGATAAAAATATACAAAGCGACTTATATAAACTGTAAAATAAACAAAAGAATGCAAGCAGCATACGAGTTCATCTATAAGTATACAAAAATTTTCTTCTTCATAAAACGTAAAACATATTTTATAACATATATAACTTAAGGTAAACTATACATACTAGACATATGATAATATATAAACTAACTGTATATAGTACTTATAACCCAAGCATTGAAATATATCTAGTTTAGTATAAATATATTGATATCAACATAAAACCAATATACAGCAGCAAACTAACATAAGCTATATATATATACAAACTCATATTGATACATAATTAATATATGTTTTATATTAAACTGATATATAAATATATATCCTGCAACTTATGTTCCTACATACAATATATATAGCCGTACGTATAGCTGACATATGTATATCCTATACATATCTTATATCACTTATATATATACATTATATATGGACTACAGCCCACAAACTATGGTCTACAACTGTATGTACACTTTCTCTCTTAAAATATAATACTGTAAACATAAATGTTTATAATATACATTCAATAAGCTTTCATATATCTTCACATCAAATATAATATATACCATTCTTCAAAATACACTATTTTGAAATGTTTATAAACTGCGTACCTTCATATGCATAAACCCGAGATGGGAAGAGTAGCAGAGAAGGAGGAGAAGGGAAGAATGGCTCACGCGAGGGGAAGGAGGGGGAAGAAGTGGCAGAGATGGAGCTATGGCCGGTGCTTGCGGTGTGGAGGGCTCGCAGCATGGTGGAGGAGACTGTGAGGAGCAAGAGGCGGCTCCGGCCTGGTGGTAGTGTTCGGGTGATGGGATTTCATGTGCGGCAGTGGTTGGAGGGCTGTTGCTCGACCTGACCGACGAGCTTAGATGGAGGCTGGGTTTGATGAGTTTGGTCGTGGTGGTTGCTGGGCTCGGTTGTTGTGGGATGAAAGGACGTGGACGGAGCATGACTGAGAAGAGACGGTGGCGGAGGTGGAGTGGCTTGCGAATGGGTGCAGAGGGGAGACAAGGAGGAGGAGAAGCGAATTGATATTTAGTTTATTGGAAGAGGAGGCAGCCTGGCAAGAAGAGGAACGGGTTTTCATAAGAAATGAATGCAAACGTAAACTTTACATTATATATTGTAAATTTCCAAACCGATAGAAATAAGGTAGAAATTAGAGAAAATAGGACATAGGGAATGGCAGTAGTTAATAGCTGAATTTATGGAGGTGATAAAGCAAACGGTTGATAAAGGCACGGTGGGAATGTAAAAAGCAAAGGAAGCAAAAGGCACAAAAATTTGCGGAACCGATACGGGAATCGTTCTTTAGATTTCGCTGTCTTTCGAACTTCGAAATTGACAATTGAATATACCGTAGAGATCAGCATGATGAGACGATCAAAACGGTATACAGATATCGGTGGTATGATTGAATTATAAAAATTCGAATTTTCTAATAGCGGAAAATGCAAGAAAAACACTGAAAAATAAGATCGACGGAGGCAAAGATGTCCGAATTTGGAAAAACGACAAACTGACGTCTTGCTCAGAAGATGGTTTAGAATTTTTCTATGTAAAAATATTTAGGTTTCGAAAACATTTTATTTTCATTGCTTTTTAACTGATTAAATTGAAGTAAATTTACGCGCGAAATAAACTTTCATATTTTCGGACGAAAATTTACCAGTTGCTATGTTTAACTAGACGTATTTCAAATATTAAATTTTTATTTCAAAATTTTATCGTTTAAAATTTTCGCAAAATTTCAGTTAATAACGTTATTAAAACAGTTAAAATTTACGAGT
Organism: Allium fistulosum; assembly: GCA_030737815.1. Lineage (NCBI taxonomy): Eukaryota > Viridiplantae > Streptophyta > Magnoliopsida > Asparagales > Amaryllidaceae > Allium > Allium fistulosum. The sequence goes on from CM060902.1 coordinate 220,938,011, forward strand.
CGTTACACTCTCCCCCACTCAAAACTTTTCGTCCTCGAAAAGGAAGGAGGTAGGAGAATAGAAACAACCAGAAAGAAAATAGATTTGAAATACAAAATAACAATTAATTTAAACCATATAAATTCAAATTTAAATTAATTGATATTCAATAATTGATTTAATCCAATTAATTTCACTAAAATCAATCTCACTATTTCTAAATTCATTATCTTATTATCCCATTTTCTTAAATTTACAATTTCTAAAACCATAAATTTGAATAGTCTTTTATTATAATCATATTTTCTTAAGCAATTTAAATTCTTCTTTATTCCAAATTCTTATTAAGTTTTTCCACTTAATATATCTTATTACATATATTTAAACCATATAAATTAATTTAAACCATATAAATTTCAATTTAAATTAATTTATATTCATTAATTGATTTTAAATTCAAGGTATTTCCATAAGTTGATCTAATTTCAATTTATTAATTTACCTTCAAAACAAAATTTATTTTCAATTATCTTATTGTTTTATTTATCTCTATTAGCATAATTAAAATTCAAGTGTATAACATTTGTTATAACCACTCAAATTTTATTTATAAATTCAATTTATATTATATATATTATCCAATTATATATTCAACTCTGAATGATTTAGGTAAGTTGTATTGAAATGCAATTTAGTAATATATACAAATAAAATTTTCATATTCAATTATTTCAAGTTTAAATACTTATTCAAAATTTAGCTTTATTTATAATTGAAAACATCTTTAACATGATTTGTGAGAATTAAATTTCCGTTTAATTTCAAACCCTTTAGAAATAATTACGTATATACTATATTTATTAAATTCATTTAAATTTAAAATAATATACCCATATATATATATATATAAATCAAGTCATATTTAAGAAATTCAAATCAAAATATTTTTCCAAAACAAAACCGTAGCAAAGCTACATAATAGTTTCTCCACTTCGAAACTCGAAAATGAATGTCGATGATGCGGCCGCCATCACCGAAATTATTTTCCAGTGATAAAGAGAAGAGCACTGATTTCAACATTTAAATTCTTTGAAAACGGTTTCTATTTGAAAATATTTTAAATAATATACATGAAAATTCTTTGGAAACAAATTATAGTCAAAATACCTTTAAATAATGTGCATTTTAGACCTTTAAAACCATAGTTCGACATCATTGGAAATTAAATTCTCAAATTCTAAATTTTAAATTCATTTAAATTTCTAAATAATTCTATAAACCAACTTTTATAATTCCATTTATTTTTATGTTGGAATAATCAATGATTTACAAATCAAATAGTGAAAATCTAATATTACCTTTTTGACAACCAATTCAGTTAACAATTCAATTTCAGCAAATTTATACTTATATAATATAATTTTACAAGATTATTTTATTTACCAAATTTTGAAAACAATATTGTGTCAGTTTGTTCTGTTCAAGTGTTTTGGAAATCCTATCGATAGCGTTGATCAGACGAATCGATCGGAAACCCAAATCACATCAACAACTCAAACAACACAATATGTATATATAAAATATTTTAATATTAATTTACACAAACACTTTCTCGCGCAACGATACAATAATGGATTTTCAAAGCAAGGATAGAGATTCAAATTTTTGATAGACTCAAATCAAAGAGAATTTCGATTCGAAGATAAGTTCGAAACAAAGATATGATGATTAATAACAAAGTAGGAAGATTGATAAATTTATATAAATCGCGGGCAACCTTAACCAGGTCAACCGTGACTTCAAGAATAAGATCGATGTGGAATTCCAAGGCAAATCGACATTGATCTCAAGAGATAGAATTCGGCATAACCAAAAATAGATAGCATCGTAAACCGAGGATACAAAAATCTCCGGTAAATCAATGACTGTTGTAAAGGAGTTTCACCCCTTTACAAATCATTCGAAGTTTGGCGAGACCGCCGATTCATTATAAAGATCATTCGAAATGGAGTTATGGGATACTCCAGAATTACAGAAGAATACGAATAGTGAGGGACAAGAATGAATTTCAGAACCGAGGGAACGTTCCAAATTCTAAGGAATCGAGTCAAAAGGAAGAGATTGAAACTCGAATGAGAGTGATTCTATAAATACATTTACCCTATATGCTTAGTTTTGCCTAGAGCTACCAAAGCTCTGATACCAACTGTAACGACCCGATATTTTGGACCATTCGCATCCATTATAAGTGTATAGGTAGACACTCATGCCGGAATTGAATTGCTCAAAATACCGCGTTGTTAATTTAAATTTGGCAAAACTGAACATATACAGTAAATAAAATAATCACAGATCACAGACACAGAGTAATAATTGCAGCGGAAATAAAAGAGATAGTAGTTCATGAAGCTACTATATAAATGTATAAGTTACATCAGAGTTAAACCAGATACAACGGAAGAGTAATACGATACATCAGATACAAATCAGAATACATCACTGGAATCATCGAATACTGAAAGCAGAATAGATGGCTGGATCTTCAAGCAAAGCTCCAACTTCAATGGTCAGTCTCGAATACTGGTACACTCAGTCTGACCCGAGCGTAAAGCAAAAACACAAGACACTCGAGTCAAGATTAACATTCTTATATTAATAAATCCAACTCAAGTGAAATAGCAATTGAAATACAAGTAACTCAAAGGATGTTGGAATAACCATTCTTTAAGGATCCGTTAAACTATCTACTATGTAGTAGTGTACGATAAGTAGATAATGTCTATCAGTAATAATAAAGATATCAAAATAGTGTTAAGTCATGGCCCATTCCACCCTTAACACATTTTTATTCCCAAAAGCATATACAAGACCGTAGTTTCCCCAAAACCGGAAGTCACCAGAGGGCAATCCATATACTAAAGGTACAAAACAAATTCGTAGTGGTCGCGGATAGGGAATACAAGTATGACAAGGCACATGAGGCAATACCCAAGGTAGTGATACTACCGTTTGCCTGATCCGGACTGGTGAGAACGCAACGCCGCAGCGCCCGCAACACCGTGAAACAACACTCCCAAAATCAAAGGTGCACCAATCGACAACAAGTAATGAGTAGTTCGAAGAAGTGTGTTCACTTGAGGTAGCTAATCCTCCATTGGCCCGGCACGGCTCCTGTTTTAGTCATTTCCAATTTGACACAAGTGTCAAGGCTATCCATTATCGTTCTCTTTCTTCAGTCATCACGTACATCATTCCAACCACTTCATTCTGGATCACAACTCCGCGTATAGTTATTAAAGTGGTTTTCGGTTTAGATAGAGAGTATATCCATAACCGATCCCGGTTTCTTTAATAACTTTCGTAATTATTACACCGATTGGTCGTTTAATATATTTCAAAACCAAATCAATTTCAATTTCAATCAGAGTTTATAAATCAACATTTCGTTTGTCTTCTAAACCAATTTCCATAATCTTACGTTTCAAAACTTCCAAATTCATAATTTCAAAATCTTATAATTCAATTTCAATTTCTTTTTAAAACAATTCAAATATTGATTCAAGTTCGTATATAAGTTTCATTCCGAAATCATTTAAATTAATTTAACTTAACATTCAAATCAGTTTAACTTCATTTATCGATTTCATTCAATATTCATTAAGTAAATTTATCATTCAAAACAATTCTATTTAATTTCCAATTCATTAAATCAATTTCTTAAGTTCAACTTCATTATATCAAAACTTACAAATTGAATTAAATTAAATTCGTCAAATCAAATTCTTTAACTTCCAAGTCTTACATTAATTTCAATAAATCACATTTTATTTCTTGTTAAATAAATTCAATCTCACTTATTTACTTACTTAAATAATTTTCCAAAACTTACTTTTATTCATTTACGAGGTTCAAATTTACTTATTCAAAGTTCAATTTCTCTTATCAAAGAATTCAAATTTAATTTAATCATTAAATAATTCAATCTTATTTAATTATTAAATAATTCAAAACTTAATTATTAAATAATTTCAAAGTTTAATAATTTCAAACTTAATTATAATTTCAAACTTGATTATTAAATCATTTCAAAGTTTAATAATTCCAAACTTAATTATAATTTCAAACTTAATTCAATCGTTTCTCAAATTAAACAACATTCTTTCATCAATTACATTGTTAATACTTTGTTTCAGATTATTAAATATTAACATTTTCCTTTCATTAAAATTCAAATTTCAACTTCATTTCAAAACCATATTATTTATTCAAATAAAATCTTCATTTTTTTAAATCAAATTATTGACCAATCGGGTTTTATTTAATTCTCTATCCTATGTCAAAGTTCAATTTGGGTATTTATCATTTCAACCCGATTCCATTTCAATTCAAAATCAAAACATAGCAAAGGGAACTTGCAGTGTGATAACTGGGATGGTGTCAAAGTAAATAAACAAGCAATAACAACAAACAATAACAATCCAATAATCAATTTAAATAATCCCGAAATAACCGTATTAATTCGCATTGTTATTTGTACGAATTAATATAATTATTTCTAGAATCTACACTATCATTTCATGTTGATTAAAGATTATTACATTACGGTTTTCCACTTGTCATCTATTTACAATTTCATACATCATCAATTTAACAACATACATTCAGTGGTTCAAAGTGTAATTAAACAAATCCTACGTGTCGATAAATTTAACAGTTAAAGGGGTCATATTATACAAATGTCCTTTAATCAAATTTAACACATATATCAAATCTAACTATCCTACGTCAATTTCAATTTCAATTTCAAATTATTTATCACTTACATCATTAACAATTTAACGTCCAATATAAACATCAAACAATCAATCATTTAACAACCAAACTGGATTATCATTGCATATATAACAGATAATGGTGTCAGATGTCACAGGTGAACTGATACAGGTAATAACAGTGTAAATATCAAACAGCAGCATATTTCAATTGTCGTTTCAATTGAAATCAAATTTAATAATTAAAAGAACATTAATCGTGAGTGATTGCTCACCTTTCGAGGCTGGAGAGATTTGTCAAAGAAATGAGCTGCGAATTCCAAAGCAGCGATAGGTGGACACGATTCGATGATCAAAGCTGATAGATAGGAGTTGACGAAATCAAGTCAGCACTAAATCGATGGAGATTAGTTATGTAGGTAAATTGATATAGATATAACATATAATTTATATGTACAAAATCATATTCTAAATTTTACGCATATTAAATTAAATATATATGTACATGTGTTTCAAAATCATTGTTTAGATTAAACTCCAATATTAAAGTCAAGCAGATATAAACTAATATATATAAATCTATATTTATAAACTTACATATGTAAAATACTTTGGAATCAAATATATATACAAATGTATATAGGACTTATAGAATACAACCCTTAAACCAGTTAAAATTTTACCATACATATATTATATAAAACAGAATAATAGAAGTGACCTTATATATATATAACAGTCTATACATATTACTTAGTAAGTACTAATATATAAATAAATTATATACCTATATAGAGATATATCAATATATATATATATTTATATACAGTCAATATAACTAAAAATCTATACAAATATTTTTTTTTAGTAAACGTACATACAAAATATAATTTAGATCAATACTTATATATCTACTCTTAAAAATGCATGATACTTATAATTTAAAGATACTAACATACCTAGATAAAAATATACAAAGCGACTTATATAAACTATAAAATAAACAAAAGAATGCAAGCAGCATACGAGTTCATCTATAAGTATACAAAAATTTTCTTCTTCATAAAACGTAAAACATATTTTATAACATATATAACTTAAGGTAAACTATACATACTAGACATATGATAATATATAAACTAACTGTATATAGTACTTATAACCCAAGCATTGAAATATATCTAGTTTAGTATAAATATATTGATATCAACATAAAACCAATATACAGCAGCAAACTAACATAAGCTATATATATATACAAACTCATACTGATACATAATTAATATATGTTTTATATTAAACTGATATATAAATATATATCCTACAACTTATGTTCCTACATACAATATATATAGCCGTACGTATAGCTGACATATGTATATCCTATACATATCTTATATCACTTATATATATACATTATATATGGACTACAGCCCACAAACTATGGTCTACAACTGTATGTACACTTTCTCTCTTAAAATATAATACTGTAAACATAAATGTTTATAATATACATTCAATAAGCTTTCATATATCTTCACATCAAATATAATATATACCATTCTTCAAAATACACTATTTTGAAATGTTTATAAACTGCGTATCTTCATATGCATAAACCCGAGATGGGAAGAGTAGCAGAGAAGGGAAGAATGGCTCACGCGAGGGGAAGGAGGGGGAAGAAGTGGCGGAGATGGACTATGGCCGGTGCTTGCGGTGTGGAGGGCTCGCGGCATGGTGGAAGAGACCGTGAGGAGCAAGAGGCGGCTCCGGCCTGGTGGTAGGGTTCGGGTGATGGAATTTCATATGCGGCAGTGGTTGGAGGGCTGTTGCTCGACCTGACCGACGAGCTTAGATGGAGGCTGGGTTTGATGAGTTTGGTCGTGGTGGTGCTGGGCTCGGCTGTTGTGGGATGAAAGGACGTGGACGGAGCATGACTGAGAAGAGACGGTGGCGGAGGCGGAGTGGCTAGCGAATGGGTGCAGAGGGGAGACAAGGAGGAGGAGAAGCGAATTGATATTTAGTTTATTGGAAGAGGAGGCAGCCTGGCAAGAAGAGGAACAGGTTTTCATAAGAAATGAATGCAAACGTAAACTTTACATTATATATTGTAAATTTCCAAACTGATAGAAATAAGGTAGAAAGTAGAGAAAATAGGACGTAGGGAATGGCAGTAGTTAATAGCTGAATTTATGGAGGTGATAAAGCAAATGGTTGATAAAGGCACGGTGGGAATGTAAAAAGCAAAGGAAGCAAAAGGCACAAAAATTTGCGGAACCGATACGGGAATCGTTCCGTAGATTTCGCTGTCTTTCGAACTTCGAAATTGACAATTGAATATACCGTAGAGATCAGCATGATGAGACGATCAAAACGGTATACAGATATCGGTGGTATGATTGAATTATAAAAATTCGAATTTTCTAATAGCGGAAAATGCAAGAAAAACACTGAAAAATAAGATCGACGGAGGCAAAGATGTCCGAATTTGGAAAAACGACAAACTGACGTCTTGCTCAGAAGATGGTTTAGAATATTTCTATGTAAAAATATTTAGGTTTCGAAAATATTTTATTTTCATTGCTTTTTAACTGATTAAATTGAAGTAAATTTACGCGCGAAATAAACTTTCATATTTTCGGACGAAAATTTACCAGTTGCTATGTTTAACTAGACGTATTCCAAATATTAAATTTTTATTTCAAAATTTTATCGTTTAAAATTTTCGCAAAATTTCAGTTAATAACATTATTAAAACAGTTAAAATTTACGAGTCGTTACAGGATCTAAGCTCATTTGCATATTTTTATTTACATGCATATATGAAGGGGGAGCTTTGTGTAGAGAGGGAGCATTCAAATAGGGGGAGCAAATTGAATGATCAAATACATTTAATAAAATCAAAATCTTAAATATATGATTGTTATCATCAAAAGGGGGAGATTGTTGAATATGCGAGTATATGATTTTTTTTAATGATAATAAACATATATATATATATATATTCATTTAAATGTATTTGTTAATGTACTATTTTATTTTCACAGATTAAATAAATATTTGCTGAATAAAATAAATAACACAGAATTTAAATTCAAACAGATATTTTATTCAAACAAATATTTATTAAAATTTTTGAATAGTACAAATTTGAGCTCTCACTATATACACAATTTTCAAACAATAAAATTTTGATCACATCACATTTCACATTTACATTTAGACCTCACTACATATCACTCGTTCAATCAACTCGTATTTATCTTCAACTCCAGTCCAAATTGAATCCAGCATCTGAGCAATCTGAAAAAATACATACTGACGAAGTAAAATTGAAAAAGAAATATTTTTGCAGTATAAAATAAAATGTTATTTTGAAAATTTTATTTGCCTCGGTTATTTGGGTTGTTCGTCATCATTTATTTTTGAATTCATTATACACGAACAACTTGTGACATGCACATCGTATCACTGTACATGCCACAAGGCCATGTACACCGATATACACTTGATAAATTTACAGGGACAGGTGAGCATAAGGTCAAACCCAAATTAAAAGCCTGGTTTAACTCAAGTGAAATATAAATAAAGTCACGTCACGAGCACAAGGTCAAAATCGAGCTTTTAAAGCTGGATTCAACACAGGAGCAGTCCGCAAATACAAGCACAATATGTACAAAGTCAATGCAACAGTAGATGAACAAGGCAACATGTAGACATGTACTCAATGCAATACAATACGACATGAAGCAACCAGACTTTGTGTTGAACAGTGGACAGAGCCGAGGCTATAACCCATTACATATGCATCACATACAAGTGGATATATAATGAACACAAACCAAAGACAACAAGACCAAGTGGTGCACATGTCATTGGTAAAGCAACTCGACTACAACAACTTAACCAAACTCAATGTATACCAGACTAGACTTCAAATTATGAAACAGCAAGTGGTACAAGTTAAAGACTGCAACACTACGACAACTACAAGCGATCAAGCATCAAGTCAAAGACAATTATAGTCTTACAGGAACCAAGACTACAAGGTACAATGTGAACTAGCTCGAAACAATATGTAATCAAGAGCAGACACTACATGAACTGCCTCGAAGACCAGTGAACAACCAGATAGCATGTAGACATCAAGCAAATGGAGGCAAAGCTCAAGCACAACATGTACAAAGTCTATGCAATAGTGGACAGTACAAGCTCAACTACAATCATACATATGTACAGAGCTGACAATGTACACAATGACGACAAGAGCAGTAAATAAAATATGCAATGCAAGCAAAGCAATACTTCAATTCAAATGCATCAAGCTCATGTGGTCAAGAGAAACAGAAACAGTTCGATCCAGATAATGACGCAGATAATTTGAACTAATCATATCAAGGTACAATATCAAGTGACCGATGTCAACAGCCGTGTACAAGTTCGAATAAAGCTCAACAACACAAAATCAAGTTTGCAATTCAAGTCAAAAAGGAAATATTTTTGCAGGGCAATAATCCAAGTCAAACATTATCACAAGTCGAAGTCAACAAGAAAAAAATCGAACAGTTTAAATTCGAAACCGTGATGCCCAAGGCAACAAGAATTTGAACCAAGTCAAAAATCAACACCGTGGGAAACAAGCAAATAAAATACACGAATTGGAAGAAGTTAGAGAAATCGCCAACATTCAACTATAATCAAATGGCCAAGCGAAGAATTATCAGACGATTTCGTATAGAATACACAAACGAAAATATAGGGGTTTGAACCCTATATAAACCATAAACATCATCGGCAAAATAATATTCGAGTTCAAGCAACAAAGAATAATCAATCAACTCGAATCAGGATCAAGTTCAAGCATATCAACCAGAAAAGCAAAAAAAATAACATACCAATTTTAATTTGAACTTGATCAAATTGAAGTAGCCGAAAGCAATTCAAAGAGACAACCGATCGACAAACTCAAGGAACTGGAATATATTTATTTCGATCGAGCTACTGGAGTCGGCGACTTCAATTATACCAAAAGCCCTAATTTTCGAGCAAGCAAAGGAACGAGCTGCCATTATCACAAATAAGGAACGGGTCGACATAGTTAAAGAAATGAAAGGGGAGACTTCAATATTATTATTTAGGGCCGGCCTGGTTAATTAAAATTAGGGTTTTTAATTTGTTTAATTTTGTTTTAATTGTTCCTTTTAAATTTCTGTGTAATTTCTAGTCGTGTGACTAGGGGAGAAACTACGTGGCGTAGTTTGAGAATTCGCAACTCAGTGGCTGAGTTGTGGCAGGGTTTTGAGCGTAGAGTTAGGTTAGTCGATAGCGGGTGTTGCAAGTTTACGTGTGTAATCGTCTGACTATCTAATTTCTAGTAGAAACCTTGGGGGCAGCACGTAGGTAGGGTTTTGCCGAAGCTGGGTAAATCTGTGTGTTCTATTTTCTGCATTTACTATTCTGCTATTATCTGTGCTGATATTATTCTTCTGTGATCTGTGTTGAAATTATTTTATATACCTCCGCAATAAATTTTTATAATTGATAGTATCACCCTATTCACCCCCCTCTAGGGTGAAATCGATCCTACACTCCAGCCTAACTGTGACTGACTGGACCACTAATATGACCCCTGACCCAGACCTGACCCTGTAGCACTTCAAACCGAGCCATGTTGCATAGGGCCGAGCCCAAAACCCCTCTTGATCCTTGCCTTTGCCTCCACTTGACCTTTGTTTGCCATACCCTAGCTGTGCCTATGTGACCTTGGCCGAGCCTAACACTTCAGATCTAACCATGGCCGAGCATGACTTGATGATGGTCAAGCCATTTTGTGTTGTGGCCGAGCCACTTGTCTTGGTTAAACCATATTTGTATCATTTTTGGTTTAAATTTGTTCATGGTTTTGATTTAAAGTATTTGTGTTGAATTATAAACTTATACATGTTCATAATTTGTTGTTACAAGACTTGGATCTTGACTCTCCATCCACTCATATTTGATTCGTTCTTTGTCGTGCTTTTCGAAGTTGTTTGCTTGTGTTTGAATTTGATCTCTAGCTTTAAAAAGGCGAGTTTATCACTCTCGACAAATCGTACTTATATAAATGTGAAACAATGCCATTTGAATTGTAGTAGTTGATATGCTATGTTATATGTTCACATCTGCCTGTTATCTGACATTATATAATGATATAACCTGTTTATATACCTGTTACATCACCTGACATCATGTTATATGTTTTACTGTTTATTTGTTTTCTGTTTTTCACACTGCAAGTTCCCTGTTAGAATAGAATCACTATGGGTTGAAATGATACATACCCGAGCGGACTTTAGAATAAGGTAAAGTCGTTATAAGCTGAAATGATAGGCTCGAGCAATTTTTATTTTAATTGACTTGGGATTGCGGGTTTGAAATGATAAAACCCTGGATTTTATTTCATTACGGATTGAAATGATATATTATCCGTATTCACTTGACCTAGGTTAGAAAATATTATACAGACTCGTGGTTAATTTTCAATATAAGGATTTTCTGAAAAATGTAAGTATTTGGAATTTTAATTATATGAGATTTTAACTTAAACTGGATTTAAATGATTTAAATAAATTTTATGGTGATTTTTGTAAGTTGAAATTGTATTAATTAATAAATGATTGGAAATGTAAATAAAATGTGAATTAATTTAATATTTGAAATTTGATTTAAAAATGGAATTTTTAAACATAACTTAGTAATTAAAATATTTAGTTATGAAATGGATATTTTAAAAGAAATATTAAGATTTGTTTGTTAAAATGAAAAGTTAAGTAAAAAAAATGTGAATTTAACTTAGTGAATGAATTATAATATAATTGGATATTTAAATAAATAAAATGTTATTTTATTAAAATTATAATTTAAGTAATATCCAAATAAATTTTTTTGAAAAGTGGAATAAGTTTGATAAGTTAAAAATGAGAAAAGTTGAAAATATATTGTTTAAAGTGTTAAAATAAACTTATAACAGCAATTGTAGCATTTCAGAAATGATGTGGTTTCAATGTAGTGTTTTCCAAATGTCCACTACACTTACAGTAACGTTCTGTAAGTGCTATTGTTTCTGAAATGCATTGGTTTTTAAAATTTACACTGTATCTACTGTAGCAGTTTATAAGTGCTGCTGTTTCTGAAATTAAACTAAGTTCTGAAATACTAAAATACTTACTGTAGCACTTTGTAAGTGTTGTTGTTTCTAAAGCTGAACTATTTTGAAACTAATATACCTACTGTAGTAGTTTATAAGTGCTGCTGTTTCTGAAATTGACAATGTTTTGAAATACTACTATATCTACCGTAACACTTTATAAGTGCTGTTGTTTCTGAAAATACAATGTTTTGAAATTGTTATAATTGAATGAATGAACTCAGAAAATTCTATAATTCGGGAAATTGAATATTTGATTTGAAAATATAGTGACTTCATATTTGAATGGTTCAAATGAATTATTTTGATTTGGAATATAAATCATTTTTGAAATTTATAACCACGGTTTATAATAACGATTGGTTGTTAAAGAGACCGGGATCGGATATGGACATACTCTCTGTCGATACCGAAAACCACTTTAACAACTGTGTACGCGGTGGAGATTCCAGAATGAAGTAGGATGGTGGCGACGATCCTATTGAGGTATATACGTGGACCCGACTCCCATGAGTTGGCATAAGGTGGCTAAAACATGAGCGATTGACGGGCCAATGAGGTAGCTCCTCTGATCGGACACACTTCTTCGATACCATTCCATTACTTTGTGATTGATTGGGTGCACCCTATGATTTTGGGAGTGTGGCTCGAGGTGGGCGGTAGTGACTACTATGCGTTACCACCAGTCTGGATGCGTAATTGGTATATCTACCCTGGCATTGCCTCGTTGTGCCGTGTCACCTACCCTAGCGAGCTTTACTACGAGTTTGGTTTTGTGCCGTAGCCTGTGGAGTATTTAGGGTAGCCTCCCGATCTGGAGGTATGCTGGTACTGGACAGACTACCGGGACTATTTATGTGTTAAGGGGAATATTGGGTCACTCCTTAACGCTATTTTAAAGTAGCTTTATTTTACTATTAGACATTATTATAATAGCATATATTACTACATAGTAAATAGTTTAACGAATACTTAGAGGATGGGCGGTCCCAAGCATCCATTAAGTTACTTGTGCATTTCTATTATAGTTCACTTGAGTTGGTTTACATTGTATAAGTATGTATGTCCTGACTCGAGTGTTTGTGTTTTTCTTTACGCTCGGGTCAGCCTGAGTATTACAGCTTTGGATTCACCTTCTGGAGCTAGAGATTTCTGGAGTTTATCAGTCTATCTAGTTGTCTTTTCATTTCAGTTATTTCATTCAGCTTTGCTTATGTATTTATGAACTTATGTATTCAGACTTCTGTTGTATCTATTTTTCAGACTGTGGTATTTTGTATCTGTTTTGAGACTATGTATTATAGTGGCTTCATGAACCACTATGTATTTTTATTTCCGCTGTGAGTTATTCTGATATTCTGTGTCTGTGATTGGTTTAATTTGCTCCAAATTTATTTACAATCTATTGTTTTGTATTATTCAAGTCCGACTTGTGTGGATTTATTGTCGATTTGAATGTTCCAAAATAATGGGTTGTTACATTTGGTATCAGAGCTTTGGTTTTAGGCAAACCTTAGCCTATGGAGCAAAAACTCATTAGAGATAGGGTAGAAATACCCTAGAATAAGTGAAATCAATCTTAGAATCATTTCTTTGTGAGAGAACGTATTTTTAAGTATAAATGTTTTCAAATGATTTTAAAGGATTTTTAAAGGATTATTTTGGATATAAATTTTTCTTGTTTAAAATCTCATTTCTTAACTTCATTCCTTTCGAATCCATCGTTTTCATTTGAATTCGTTGATTAGGATTTCCATTTTGGTTGAATCTTATCTTTGTTTTTCCTTTTTACCTTTGTCCTAAAATTCATTCTTGATTTTTCAGGATGAATCGTAGGAATGCTAGAGGTAGGGGTCGTGGTATTGCCCTAGTTCCCGAGCCTATTGCACCCATCAGGTTCACTACTCTTTGCAAAGAATTCACTCAGCTTGGTGGTACCAAGTTTACTGGATCTGAGAGGATTTTTACTGGTTTGGAGATTACTGATGCTCAGAAGCGTCAGTTGGCAGCTTGGCAGTTGAAGGAAACAGCCTTGGATTGGTGGGAGTCTGTCACATCTCAGACTGTGGAGGCAGATATTTCTTGGGATCAGTTTAGGTATCTTCTTGTGTTGTCTTGTGTTCTCTTCAGTTTTTTCTCTTGAAATCTATCTTAAGCTTATCTATCTCTTTTCCAGGGAGGCTGTTGTGGAAAAATGGATGCCCAAAGCCGGGAAATCTCAGCTTTATCGTGAGTTTATGGATCTCAAGCAGGGTTCCTGTCCTTTTCTGAGTATGAGCGGAAGTTCAATGAACTTTCCAAGTTCGGTCCTAGCCTCATTGACACCCAACTTAAGAAGAATGAGAAGTTCATTGCTGGTGCTCGTCCTGAGTATTATGATCGTCTCATTTCTCATGTTCATGGCACTTTCACCGAGCTTATGGATATGGCTATCCATTATGAGAACCCTACTTCTAAGGGTCCTGCTATTGCTGGTGCTCCTTCATCTTAGTCTTTCTCTGCAACTCTAGGAAGAGAAAGCCAAATTTCCTCCAGTAGAAGAAGAATTGGCTCAAGAATCCGGGTTTGGGATCTTCATCTTCTCCTTCTCAGAGGCAGCCTGTCGACCTATCTTCCATTACCTGTTTCAAGTGTAATCAGAAGGGACACTATGCAAATAGTTGCCCTACTTTCGTTGGTGCTGCTGTTCCTCCACCTCAGGATACAAGGAACAACCTCTGTCATGTCTGTCTAAAGCCTGGTCATTTCAAGTGTAATCAGGAGCGATTGACGGGCCAATGAGGTAGCTCCTCTGATCGGACACACTTCTTCGATACCATTCTATTACTTTGTGATTGATTGGTTGCACCCTTTGATTTTGGGAGTGTGGCTCGAGGTGAGCGGTAGTGACTGCTATGCGTTACCACCAGTCCGGATGCGTAATTGGTATATCTACCTTGGCATTGCCTCGTTGTGCCGTGCCACCTACCCTAGCGAGCTTTACTACGAGTTTGGTTTTGTGTCGTAGCCTGTGGAGTATTTAGGGTAGCCTCCCGATCTGGAGGTACGCTGGTACTGGACAGACTACCGGGACTATTTATGTGTTAAGGGGAATATTGGGTCACTCCTTAACGCTATTTTAAAGTAAGTTTATTTTACTATTAGACATTATTATAATAGCGTATATTACTACATAGTAAATAGTTTAACGGATACTTAGAGGATGGGCGATCCCAAGCATCCTTTAAGTTACTTGTGCATTTCTATTACAGTTCACTTGAGTTGGTTTACATTGTATAAGTATGTATGTCCTGACTCGAGTGTTCGTGTTTTGCTTTACACTCGGGTCAGCCTGAGTATTACAGCTTTGGATTCACCTTCTGGAGCTAGAGATTTCTAGAGTTTATCAGTCTATCTAGTTGTCTTTCCATTTCAGTTATTTCATTCAGCTTTACTTATGTATTTGTGAACTTATGTATTCAGACTTCTATTGTATCTGTGTTTTAGACTATGGTATTTTGTATCTGTTTTGAGACTATGTATTGTAGTGGCTTCATGAACCACTATGTATTTTTATTTCCGCTGCGAGTTATTTTGATATTCTATGTCTGTGATTGGTTTTATTTGCTCCAAATTTATTTACAATCTATTGTTTTGTATTATTCAAGTCCGACATGTGTGGATTTATTGTCGATTTGAATGGTCCAAAATAGTGGGTCGTTACGGTTTGTATATATATAAAACGACAATCAGTTACATTATAAAGCAGTTGATAAGGAGAGGAAAAGGTGGAGGAGTTATCTCATTTCATTCACTTATCTTTAATGCTATTTCAAAACACATTGAATACTCAAACCACACACATGCACAAACACATATATGCATATATGAATAAATGCAATCTATATTTTAAATTAAAATAAAAGATATATGTATATATATAACTTTGTAATCTATTGCATTTTGAAATTAAAGTAACAAATTGAAATTTACTTTAACTTTAGAGGGATTCAATGGGTTTATAATGTTTAGCACAAAAGTCCACTTATGTTTTTTTTAATTGAGACAACTTCTAAACAAATGTCATTAATAACCAAAATTCTATTCAAAACAACATATATGTGAAACATGTATTCAATCTCCAAAGTAATTTTAAATAATTTACATATATAGTTGATTTATATTTATGTATATAATAAGGTGCAAAATAAATTAAGTAATCAAATTAGTTTTCAATCCAAAATACATGAATCATGCCGATAAATATGAGCTGTTGGGTTTTTAAAACACTACAGAGCATAATTATAGGGATAGAGTTCTAAGACATTCTATACTTTCAGATCTCACAGCAGAAGGAATTAAAATATAAATATAGAAAACAAACATTTCATAAAAAAATTTCCAAAATTACTTGATTTACATATGCACCGTTTTCAAGTTACAATACAAGTTTTCCATACTTCTAATATAATAAATGACCACAAGAGGAACAATAATATTAGAACTCAAGCGTTTAGCTCCTTTCTTTCCCGTATTATGTCCAATTATCACTATCCTGTCATCCTGTGGTGGGGAAAACAAAATGATGGGGATGGGTCATACAAAAGTCTAGTGAATGAGAATAAGATTAATAAGATGATTAAGTGCAACTAACCTTAAAATCTACTCTAAGTGATATAGAGTGTAATCTAATGTACGTGAACTTCTAATGTCCAATACTTAAGGATTCTTGTCTAATAAAATAGTTGAACCTACTGATCGAACCTCACACTAATTATCATCCAAAACGAGAGCTACTCTCCTATCATAACTACATCTACACTACGCCTGGAGAGTGAGAACACCGAAAATGCAAACTCGCATAATGACTCATTGTATGCACCCATGTTCATCTTTCGATCGTAATGGAAAAATGCCTCTTATTGTACTGCATCGGGGTTCACCATATGTGAACACCCGTTAGTATCGAGCCCGAACTACTTTACTCGATACCTATAGCCACTTATCACACTACACCGGTGTCCACCCTTTCCACATTGTGCAAGAAAACGTGCGTACTTGGATTTCCTGTTAGTACCCAGTTCTCTCAGGAAGCATTCCCGCTAGTGCCGCTCATTCGTATATAAAGCCCCTAAGCCTATGCGAAATAAATTGCACTAATCAACTCTATTTGTACGATATACATCGCTATACCAAATCAACTATTGCGAAATATATTTGCATGTACCAACATCAAACATTGTGAAATACATCGCCCTAACTAACTTTGATAAGGAACCAAGTTTCCCTATCCTCTTAGCATATAACTTAGCCCAAACTAGTCCAACAAACCAATACATTAATTACATAATTTCTAATTAAATTACGTAATTTTTATCCATTTAATTTGGACCTTAGACAAAGGTTCAATAATCAATGTTTAACTACGACGATTGACCGGACAACCCCGGGTCAACTACTACCGGTCAACCTAGGCTATTCTAGGGTCGACCATGCACGTTGTTTATGTCTTTAATTCAATGTCGTCAATCATTATAGTTAGCCTACTTTTTCAGTTAACCCTAATCTACAATTTTTAAATGTAAATCTCAAATTAAATTAGGGTTTAAATCAAGGGTTCTCAATTTAGTACGTCCAATTTAACTATTTCATAATCCAATTCCAATTTAAATTAGAAGTTTTACAATTTAGCCAATTCAAATTTCAGATTAACAAGTTAATTAGGGGTGTTTACCATTCTAATCAACTTCAAACAGATTAAAATCAATTGTATTAACCAAATTATTGAACCCATGCCCACTCAACTTTTAGCCTAAGCTCTAGTTCTTGAGAAAATTAGCCTCCAATCAGTAGCTCTCCCCTAAATTTCCTTAGTCTCTTCATCGGTTGCTTGCTTTGCTCCTTAATTTAGTTTTAGATTTAATTTGGATCATGATTTTGATTTGGATTTTATTTTTAAATTTTAGGGTCTGAAAAAACTAGGGTTTCAATAGAAAAACCGGTAGAGTTTTGTTCTCTAAACTTTTCTATTGATTTTTGGGTTAGTTTAGATTCTAATTTATAGAGGTTGGGAGTGAATATACGGCGTTGATCTGGGCTAGAGAAATTTACATTAGGAGCGGTCATCTAGACTTAGGGACGGCCACGTCAAAAATGCACGCTCCAGGCCACCGTTCAATTTAATGCTTCCGCTTACTGCTTCTTGATGCTCCAAGGTCGACCGAAGAACGGCTTGAGTCGACTTAGAAAGTCAAGGGTTAACCTATGGAAGATATGGATCGATCTACCAAATTTCTTGGTTGACCTATGTTTATTAAATTCCATATTTTTGAACTATTTTTTTTCCAATTTTTCAAACGTCTATAACTCCTCCGTACTAACTCGGATTTCAAAGTGTTATATATGAAAATCATCCAGAAAATTTCTACGACTACATTGGTGTAGGTTTCGTAGTCAAATTCGGATATTTATGAAAATTTCTTTTTATCCACTGTCTTAATTAAATTTACTTTTCTTATTAAATCTCCATTTAAATTTCTATTAAATTATTGTCAAATTTTACATAAATTTCCAAGATGTTACATTCTTCCCCTTAAAAGGATTTCGTCCGCAAAATATCAAGAGACGTAAAAATGAAACTCACACACAACAACCAATAATTACAAGCATCCACTCATCCATCATCCATCATCCACGAGCAATCATGGTCCTTAAAAAAATATTCTAATGCAATATGTACATATATATGCAACATGAAATGTACGTGAACCTATAATTATGCAAAAGAGTAGGCGGTCTACTAATTCAGTCAACCTCCTATCATACAAATGCTCATTCCGTGCATCCAAATGTATGCAACATCCTAAGTAAGTAAACCAACAATTCCACATGTATGCACAATCATTACATGCATATGCAATATTGATATGCATAACATCCGTTAGCATAACAATAACCAAACATCCATACGTATCTTTTCTAATAACTAGGATATAAATAAGAGATAATGTGAGTATGCGTAATACCTAGAGGATATATTGTCCTAGACGTGTAAACAAATACAATACATCCAAATACAACCACTAGCATCCATCATCCATAAGACCATTTCTACCATCCAATGGTCCCTTCCGAAACTAAAACCTGAATATAAAGGTAATCTATGCTTTTCTAACTAAAATGGCTTGACTATGGTAGTTACACTACATAAACACTTCCACAATTACCTAATGACGGCTTCCCAATAATTAAGCTGCATTCTATCTTTCCTTAGGGATTTTCTACTTGTTTGTTCTCTACCATAGACTCGGCTCCACGAACTCTATATGGACTCAGCTCCATGGACTACCTCATGTATCTCCTGTCAGTACTTTCTTCCTACCTATTTGGTGCAGTCCTTGCCCTTCTATCAATTGAATCCCAGCTACCCTAAACAACTTTTACTATTGGCATACTTTTCCAATTCAATTACACTTGCATTGGTAACTGAAACACCCATACCCCTTAGTATACCCAAAAGAACACACTAAAAGGGTGTGGTGCGTTGTAGGTATAACTAAAGCTAGCAGAGAGTAAGATTCACAAGACGAAAATAGATAAAAACACCGGAAACAATTAAAATAATAACTTATTTAGAACAAAACTTCATAATTACTTTAAAAACCAAATAAGTCACCAAATACCAAATACATCATATGTCAAAATACCCATACATGTCTTGCGAAATTAAAAAAACATAGTCTCAATAAAATCAGAGTAAAAAACATCCTCAAATAGTGCTAGTACAAAAAAAGAACTAAAAACTGGAAATGAAGAAAAGGAATACATGCTAGAATCTCTGCCGAAGGAGTCTCCAAGAATCTGTAGTCTACCGCCCTTGCCCCTGATTGCCTGTGGGGGGAAAAGGAGAAAATAGAGGAGTGGATCAGACTAAAAATCTGGTGCATGATTGTAATTACTAGCATATTTAAGCAAAGTAAAGATAATAGACTTTGCAACAGTTCTAGTTATAAAAGGAAATAAAGGAAAATGAAAGAAAGATAGAGCTGGAAATAAATATGATTTAACTATTGCTAAATTAATACGATTGGATAACTTTGATTGTTTGCACTTGTCTTAGATAGCTGCTTTGATTAGGCTGAATTCCCAATCCTATTTTAATTAGGCTGAAATCCTAATTCTACCCTTTGATCGGCCTGCTACTCCTAGAATCTACTACGGACTAGACACTATATAACTCCCTACACATAACGTAATGACATCTACGAAAGACGCACAAAGTACAATGGTGTCTATGAAAGACACACAAAGTATCTATCGTGGACTAGACGTTATATAGCTCCCTACACAGAAGGCAATGGTGTATACGAAAGACGCACAAAGTGTCTACCGAGGGTTCGAATTCCTCTCTCTCCGCTCCCCTCGATCACTTCAGACTTTCAAAATCTTTTTTTTATTCCTCACGTCCAGGATTACGGACCAGATCTACTAAGCGCTTGGAACTCATAATGATTTATGAGACATCACTGGAAGTCGCACGCGTGACCACCACTAAGCTTGCGTTACATGTTGTTCCACCTATTGGGTCTTCTTATTACCTCAAGCTCCAGCATAAGCGTGCCCCTCATCTCACTTCAGGATTATGTGAAACATCGTGTCCATAGAAATAATAGGGGAAATGCTGTTGTACTGGCTCGTCATCCAAACAATATCTAGTTGCGCCCCTTGCCCAAATCCCCATGATTTGGACTTCTACTTATTGACCAAATACTACCATTATTAGCATAAGCATGCCATCATCTCACTTCAGGCTAATGTGAGACCACCATTTTGTCTAATAGGGAATGCCTTTTGGTACAGGCTCTACTTTCATCTTTGCTTATTAACTTAGATAAATTATTTAAATAAGCCTTTATTATTATCTTCACTATCTTTGCTTATTAATTTGTCCTAAGTCTTAAAATAAGTCTCATTATGTTCTTTTTCTTATTATAACCTCCGTTATAATCATGCTTATTACTTAACCCAAGGTCTAAGTGTGAAAATAAGCCTCTTTTATCTTATACTCTTTTTAGTTATAATTCTAAATTATAACTAGGCCAATTATCTTTAATTAGTCCAATTCTAACATTAATATCATAATTAGGCTCAATTTCAGTTTTAGTTCCATTTTTATTTCAGTCTTTACAATTTACATCTTATCTTCCGTTATTTTAGTATTCTTATAATTTTAATCCATATTTGCGTTTCTAATCCATACGCGAAGAAGAAGGAGAAATAAAAGAAAACTGAAAATAGAAGGAAATCCAAAGTGTAGGAAGAAGATATAAATAACGCATAAATAACAATAAATAAATTAAAATACTGTAAATAAATCGTAAATAAATGGAAATGCTATAATTAATAGAAATAAACTAAAAAGAATAGCTAAAAAGAAATAGACTGAAAATAAATTTAAAACAGAAAATAACTTATAAAGAGGTATTTCCAAAATCGTAGAAAAACTACAATTATTGGAAACACACGTAAACTTGCGACACCCGCTACTTGACTAACCTAACTCTACGCTCAAAACCCTACCACAACTCAGCCACTAAGTTATGAATTCTCAAACCGCGCCCCGTAGTTTGTACCTACTCACACGACTAGAAAATTATACGATTTTAAAAGGAAATTCAAAATAAAACATAAAACTAGAAAAAAAATACCCTATTTTTAAAATTAAAGCCCAACACAATTTAAAATGACACCGGCCCAATTTGTAAATAAAAGAAGACTTCCTCTTTTCTTTAGTTTTCGTGGCCGCTCCCTTTTATTTCTTCGTTCCACTTCAAAAGCTAGCGTTTTTCCAAAATGAAGTCGCCGTTTAGAAATTTGATCAATTGAGAGTATGCTTCCACTTGATTGGCTATGTCGACCGATCCCTTGGCTTTGATAATATTGCGGCTGCTCCAATTGTCGAGCTCGAATGCGGTATGTGATTTTTCGATTTGATTATGCTCGACTTTGACTGATTCGAGTTTTGAATATATTCTCTGACTTGTTCTAAGTATGCTTACTGATTTTAGTCTCAAACTCAAATACTTCCTATTGCCGATGATGATGTGGGAATTTATAGGGATTGAAACCCTTAATTCTCGTACGTATATTTCTCATTTGAATTCTTCATGCACTTGTTTGGCCGTTCGATTTTTTCTTGAACGTCTGTGATAAATATGACTTGTTCATTAGTTGATACGTTTGAATATGGCTTGAATTTTGTTCCGACCTTTTCTCCTACGGCATTTTTGAATTTTTGAGATAATTCAATTTTCGATTTTCTTCTTTTATATGTTTTGACCAGTTCATTGTGTGACCCTCTGTGACTTTATTTGAACTGCTCCCTTGTTTTGTTACATCGACTGCATATTGCTTGTTTACTTGAAGTGGTCTTCTCTTGACTTGTGTTGCATTGCTTCGAGTTATATTTGCAGTTTCTTCTAGTCTTTGTTGTTTTTGAATCCATGCCTCATTGTATTCATTTGAGTCTACACTTGCCTCTGAGCTTCTGATTTTATATGTGGAACTGTTGTGTTGAGTGACCTTGTTAGACTTGCATTTATCTGGACATGTTGTTTCCTCAGTTGCATTGTGTCTGCACTTGCTCATTTGAGCTGCTGTCATTTGAGATCTGGTGTGTTCTTGTTATTGTGTTATGACTTGAACTCTGTTTGGTTATCAACTTTTGTGTTCATGCCTCTATGTGTTCATGGCTTCATGTTCTTGTAGTTGAATTGCTTGGTTGGAGTCTGTAACTCGACCATTGTGTTGTGTGACCATATATATCACTGTTTGGTTCATTCTATATGTGTGTCACTGTGTACGCTTTATATATGTGTCACCATATATATACACATACATATATATGTTTGTGAATATATATGTGTTGTGATGTCTTGGCATTAATTCTGGTTTCACGTTGAATTGTCCACTGCTCTCAAACAAATTTTGAGCTTCATGTGGTCTGGTCTGAGTCTTGGTCTGCTTCACTTTAGTTTGAAACTGAATATGGTATGTTGTATGCATTGTTACCTCCGGTCTACATTGATTGCTTCTACTGGTGTAGTCTTGGTTGCAATCCTCTGATTCATGTGGTCTTGACTGGTTGTGTTGTTGACCTGGTTGTGTATTTTGAAGTTTGCATGCTCCAATGTTTATATGCCCTCTGCTCTTGTAGTCTTCTCAGATGTATGTTGCATTGTGACTGGAAGTCTAATTGTTCTTCATATTAAGTTGCTGTGTACATTTGTGGTCTTGTAGTCTGGTTCACTTCAGAACTATAATCACTGCTCCATTGTTGTCTCCTCTGTTTCATATATTTGTGTACTTCATGGTGTTATCATCCCTGAGTTGTGCATGTTAAAGTTTTGTTGTCACCTCTTGAAATTTGGTTCCACATTTATCTTATGTTCATTGATACGAATTTGTGTGTCTGCACATGTATCAGATGTAAAACCTCTTTTTCTCATTCATTGATCTTGTGAAGTTGCATGTTTTCTTCGATCTTGTTTGGTTGCCACTGTTACTTGAAGTCTGGTTATCGCTATGGCTGCTCTGTCTGGTCCATTGTGCTTGTGTGGGTCTGGTCACTTCAGTTTTGTGGCATTCATTTTGGTCTCTCCACGTATATACATATATACATACATGTATGTATATATGTGTGTGATGCCTATGCTTTCTTGTGTGTTGCTCAAGGCCATTTCATTGAACATTTTTTATTGCTGGTTGCTCCATTTCATTGTAGTCTGGTACAATTATGTTCATTACTATTTGGTTCCACTTTCATACTTGTATGTGTGTGGTTTCATGTCTTCATTGATCTGGGTTGCCTATACATTTTATGGTCTGGGTTCATTGAGTGTTGTACCACTGGCTTGGTTGAACCACTTTGAACTATCTAAACATGTTTGTTTGGTGATCATTGTTTTCTCTGAATGTATGCATATCCATGTTGTTGTCTTATTCCACTTGGAGTCTGATTGGGTTGCATGTATACATTTGTTTGCACCTGAGTTGAATCTACCATTTGGTTGGGTTTGACCTTGTGCTCACCTGTCCCTGTAGTTTTACGCAAGTTTATATCGGTGTGCATGGTCTTGTGGCATGTACAGTGATACACTGTGCATGTCATAAGTTGTTCATGTATGATGAATTAAAAATAAATGATGACAAACAACCCAAATAACTGAGGCAAACAATATTTTCAAACACACACTTCATTTTACACCGCAAAAATATTTCTTTTTCAATTTTACTGCGTCAGTGTTTATTTTGCAGATAATTCAAATGCTGGATACAAACGAATAGTGTTGAAGATCAAATTTGAGTGTTGAGTGAATTATGTGGTGAGCTGAATCATGTATGAAAAATTGTATTTTCAACTGGATATGAACTGGAATAGAGTTGAAGATCAAATTTGAGTGTTGAGTGAATTATGTAGTAAGGTGAATCATGTATGAAAAATTATATTTTTTTTTTTTGAAAAGCAATGGGCTAAGGGAGCCCTGCCCAATATATTCATATACTTCAAAAAGTACAAAAAGATATACAAGCTGATACATCACCTAAACATTAAACCACAACTTATACAAAGGAAACTGAAACAACAAATTTATAGCAGTACAAAACTATATCAAACAAAACCTCTGCAACTCCTACGCTAAGCAAAAATCACTTCAGCCTACCAATTCTCTTGCAAATCCTTCTGTATAATAGACTAAATATGGCATTAGCACTCTCCAATTTATGATCAAAAATTCGTCTATTTCGTTCAGTCCATATTTCATAAACAAAAGACTTCAGAATAATCAACATGATATCAGATTTTCTACACTTCCATCTTGTGGCCTTGAAGATATTAAACCATTCAATTCGAGAGTTCTGCACTGGTCTATAGAAATTTCCAACAGAAAGAAGTCTGCACCAAACTTCATAAGTAAAATTACATTCAAAAAATAAATGCGTATTGGATTCAGGGTGGGACTGGCAGAAAACGCAGTCTTCATTGTTTAGAATGCCAAGCTTAGTCAGTTTCTGTTTCGAGTTAATTGCATTTGCCATGATTTTCCAGAGTAAGAAGTTTTCTTTAGCAGGAGAAATACTATTCCAGATTCTAGATGCCCACGGGAAAGATTCCAAATTATCACCAGTTATCATAGCTTTGTACACAGTAGATATAGCATGTTTCTTCCCTTTTACTGTCCAAAGAACCTTTAAATTTGAAGAAGGAAGTGATAATGATGAAATGTTCTGCCATAAGTCTCTGACTTGCTTAGAACTGCAATAAGGTAGATTAATAGAGCCATCACATATATAAGAATTAGCTTTAGCATTAAAAGGAATGCCAGTAAGAAGTTGCAGAGAATATGGAAGAATATCCTGTAATCTCAGACCAGACTTGGACCAGGGAGAAGTCCAGAAGTTTATACCATAGTTAGTCATAGGATTACATTGTATAAGAGGTAAAAATGTTGATCTTAGCTTCAAAATATTACGCCAACTCCAACTACATAAATTTGGGATTTCAATGGACCAAAAATCCTTGCCTTTTAGTAAATTCTTCAAAATCCATTGAGACCACAAATCCTGACTATTACAAAGGATTTTATCAAAATATAAAGACATAGCAGCTACATTCCATAATCTCAAATTTGTAATGCCCAGACCACCCTTGTTCTTTGGAAGTTGAATTTTCTTATAAGAGATAGGAATTAACTTTTTCGAGAAAGGATCACCATGCCATAAGAATCTATTCAGAGCACCATTTATCATTGTAACAAGTTTACATGGAAGAATGTAATGTTTCATCCAATAATTGACCATAGCAGTAGCAACACTTTGCACTATAACAAGTCTTCCAGCTTGTGAAAGCTTTGTGTTAGGCCAAAGTGTTAATTTCTTTGTGATTTTTTCATATAAAGGCAAACAATCTGTAGTGGAGATTCTTGCAGTGATGATAGGAAGACCAAGATATCTTTCATTTTGTTGCATCTCACTAAGACCAGAAAAAGATATAATATCACTCTTCAAAGCATCATTTATACCTGCTATCAGAATGTGAGATTTGCCTAGGTTAATTTTCAAACCAGTGATAGAGTAGAATTTATCCAGAATTTCAATTACAGTGTTGGTATTTGATATGGTAGGCTTTGTAAAAATGATAAGGTCATCAGCAAATAGAAGATGAGTAATTTGTGGATCTTTACATTTAGGGTGCAACTCAATCTTCTTATTACTCACTTGCTCATTAATTATATTTTGAAAATCGTGTTGTAATTGAAATTGTATTGTAATCGACAATGTGTAAATGTATAGTGAGAGCTTAAATTTGTACTATTCGAATTTGTAATAAAATATTTGTTTGAATATGAATTCTATGTTATTTATTTTATTCACCAAATATTTATTTAATTATGTGAAAAATAAAATAGTACAATAACAAATACATTTAAATGAATATATATATATATATATGTGTGTGTGTGTTTATTATCATCAAACAAAAATCATAGGCTATTGTATTCTATAATCTCCCCCTTTTGATGATAACAAACATATATTAAGATTTTGACTCTATTAAATGTATTTGGTTTTGATGCATGAAAATAAAAAAGAGTATATGCGATGAACCTAGATGCAATTAAAAATATATGACTTATTTGCCAAAATCTTAACTTCTCTCTCCCTCTTTTGTTATCTGCAAAAGAGTAATAGTATTAGAAAATAGAGTTAAAGTGATAGATATTAATACAATATCAATACCTAATCGAGTATAAATATTAGATTTCAATAAAAAAAATCAAACAAAAATCATAAATACTCAGTTAGGTGCATATTCCATTTTAGAGTGATAGGGGTGATGTCGGTATATAAAGCCATATAGTTGTATCTATTTGTGGTATATTTATGGCAGGAATTTAAATACTTACTAGCCATGCATAACCGTTAGGACTTTTAAATTAGATTAGTAGTATTCCC
The DNA here is from genome assembly GCA_030737815.1 of Allium fistulosum. Lineage (NCBI taxonomy): Eukaryota > Viridiplantae > Streptophyta > Magnoliopsida > Asparagales > Amaryllidaceae > Allium > Allium fistulosum. The sequence continues at coordinate 220,964,942 of CM060902.1, forward strand.
AAATTTTGTTAAGAAAAAATGAATTTTTAGTGTCTTCTAACCACTCATAATCGTGAGGACTTTTAAATGGGATTAGAATCAACTCGTCTATTTAATAATCAGTTTTGATATGTGTTCCATACATGCATAACCGTGAGGACTTTTAAATGAGCATTAAAGCACATAATCAAAGATTCCAAGTAATTCACCTATGCATAACCGTGAGGACTTTTAAACGAGGGTGAATACTTTGGATGTTTTTATTGCTAATTAAATTTTTAAAAAAGAATAATTTCCCGTTTAAAATACTACATTGTGACATACTATATTGGATTTTGATGAGTGGTGGTCGTTAGAAATATGATTGAAATAGAGATGGTCATGGAATTTTTACCAATCAAAATTATTATAAATTTTGTTTAAATTTTTAAAGAAATTTAGTAAATATAGCGTCTCAAGTCATAATGTATGATTAATATCAACACTCATCACATTTTTCAATCACTATTTTCCTTTTCGATAATCAGTAGGGAGTCATATTAGTTAATATGTTCATTTAAGATCAAATCCAAAAATAAATATAAAATCAAATTTCTAAAATGACTAATCTGAAACGAAATCAACGAAAACTATTTCCTGGAAGGGGTTTTATGAAAAAATGTATGCCAATTGAAAATCAGTTGAAATGAAAATTATGTAGATATTTTCTTTGAAAATGTGATGCAACTAATGAATGTCCCTACATAAAACACATTCCACTAGTAGTTTTTCTATCAACTAGACTACCAACATAATCTGCATCTGAATACTGCTTTAACTCAAAGTTATCAGATGGATACCAAAGAAAAAAACTATGAGATGTGCAACAAATACCTTATAATCCTTCTACAGCTTTTAAATGTGATTCCTTTGGATTTTACTGAACCTGTGCACATAAACAAACAGAGAATGTAGTGTCTGGTTTAAAAGAAGTAAGATAAAGAAGTATACCCACGTGTATCTAGAGTAATCAACAACCAAAACAACATCTCTTACCACCTAAACTTGCAATATTGTTAGTCCAAACAAATCTATATGAACTAGTTCAAGGATGAAAAGATGATTCGTCAACACTTTTGCATAATCAAAATCAACATTCATTTCCTTATCACAAAACTGGCTGATTTAAATTAGGTTATGGTGCATATTTTCAACATATAATATATTGTTCAAGATAAATGTACCGTTACCTATTTTACCTTTCCCGATAATAGTTCATTTATCGTTGTTGCCCATTGTGATTCTGCCACCATGTACTACTATAGGCTAAGGAACTTTGATTTGTTGCCTATCGTGTGCCTGGAACAGCCAGAATCCAGGTACCACTCTTGTTGTTCCTTAGCCTGCCACCATACCTACACAAGGAATGATTTTTGTGACCTATTTGTTTTTATAGGTCCATGACTGTTAGTGATAGAAGATTTTGAAAAACAAGTTTGTGTAGAACCAAAACAGTCTATATTTGTTCCTTTTGGCACCCAGATTTGTTTGATTTTAAGGGATTTAACATTCGTGTCTTTAGGAACCCAAATTGGTATGGTTTTCGTGTGTTTGGGTCTAAACCAGCAATTGTTTTGACTGAGTCCAATTTTTCTACAAATCACGCACTTGGAGTTAACATGATTAGTTTCACTTCTAACTCCTTCAAATTGAATATACCCAAGTCCTTGTCTAACAATATTAACAGTTTGTTTCCCTAACAGCATATTTAGTGATTTTTCTCCTCTGGACAATTTTCCTAAAGTTGTAGACAATTGTTGGACTTGTGTTTTAAGAGATTCATTTTCATTCAACAACAGAGTGCACTTTTTAATAGAAATTTTCTCTCCTAGTGTTTTCACTTTCTTTCAAAATCAGTATTTCATTTTCAAGCGATTTAATTTTAATTTTTGACTTTTTTATTTCCTCTTCAAATGATGGACACTTATCACACTTAGAGCTCTTATTTCGATAGTTTTTAACCAATTGATCAAGCTACTTATTTAGTTCTATCAAACACTCTCTTTGTGAATCAATTTTAGCATACTTCTCCCTAAGTCATTCAAAACAGCCATTTACTTCATGAAAATATATAAGTAATTGCGAGTGAGTAAGTTTTGATACCTCGCTTGGCTCATCATCATCGCTGTCACTTGATTCTCCTAAAAGACATTGATTTTCTCTTTCACTTTCACTGCCAGTGCTTTCATCACTTTTATCCAAAGTTGCTGTGAAACTTCTCCTTTTCGGTTTCTTTCCATTCCTGATTTGATTTTGAGGACAATTTGGTTTGATATGACCAGGTTTATTGCACTTGTGACAAATGATCTCCTTCTCTTCTGAGTTGTCTAGAACTTTGACGATTCTGCTCTTCAATTATTGATTTAGGGCAGGATTTCCATATTTGCGGTTCCATCTTTTGAATCTCTTTATTATCAGTGCAAGTTCAGCTGTTCCATCATCATCATCATCTTCACTTTTCGTTGTTCCTTTAAGAGATATTGATTTCTTTCGCGTATCACCTCCTTTACGTTCTTCCTTGAATTTGATTTCTAGCTCATAAGTGGTGAGATTTCCGATGAGTTCTTCAACTTTGACTTGTTTCAGATCTTTTGATTCTTGAATGGCAGTCATTTTTGCTTCAAAATTTCATGGAAGAATTCTGAGGATTTTTCGAACTATTTCCAGCTCCGTGTATGATCTTCCTAAGGATTTTGATTTGTATACTAGATTAGAAAGTCATCCACATTTCTTTGACTCTTTCATCCTTTGCCATTGTGAAGTTCTCGTACTCGCTACTAAGCATGACAAGACGTGATTCTTTAACCTGAGAGGTTCTTTCATGAGTAACTAAAAGCGTGTGTCAAATTTCCTATGCAGTTAGACAATGTGAGACATGATTAAATTCAATTTACTCCAATGAAAAAATAATATAGTTCATAGCTTTAGAATTAGCATTTTGCAATTTATTTTCAAGATTTGTCCATTGATCCATAGGTTTTTCAAATTCTTGATTATCTACCATTATTGTTGGTATCCTTTATCCCATTTCAAAAATATTCCATGCATCTATGTTTTTCAAAAAAAATTCATTCTATTTTTCCAATAAGCATATTCACCATTGAACATGGGTGGTCTAACTATGGACTGACCCTCAGCAAAAGCATTATTGAAAGAAGCCATTTAAAAAAATCAAAATTTTAAAACAAAAATTGGTTTTTGTTCCTTGCTCTGTTACCACTTGTAGGATCGTTTTCACCCTAGAGTGGGGTGAATAGGGTGATACTAATAATAATAAAAATCATTGCGGAAATAAAGCAATAATAGAAAATAATGCAGAAGAGATCACACAAAAATTTACCCAGCTTCGGCAAACCCCTGCCTACGCGCTGCCCCCAAGGTTTCTATTAGAAATTAAGTAGTCGGACGCTTACACACGTAAACTTGCGACACCCGCTACTAGACTAACCTAACTCTATGCTCAAAACCCTGCCATAACTCAGCCACTGAGTTGCGAATTCTCAAACTACGCCCAGTAGTTTGTACCTAGTCACACGACTAGAAAATTATACAGCTTTAAAAGGAAATTCAAAATAAAAAATAAAACTAGAAAAACAAAACCCTATTTGTAAAATTAGAGCCCAACACAGTTTAAAATGAAACCAGCCAAATTTGTAAATAAAAGAAGACTTCCTCTTTTCTTTAGTTTTTGTGTCCGCTCCCTTTTATTTCTTCATTCCTCTTCAAAAGATAGGTTTTTCCAAAATTGAATTCGCCATTTAGAAATTTTATCAATTGAGAGTATGCTTCCACTTGATTGTCTATGTCGATCGATCCCTTGGCTTTGATAATGTTGCAGCTGCTCCAATTGTCGAGCTCGAATGTAGTACGTGATTTTTCGATTTGATTATGCTCGACTTTGACTGATTCGAGTTTTGAATATATTCTCTGATTTGTTCTAAGTATGCTCATTGATTTTAGTCTCGAACTAGAATACTTCCTATTGCCGTTGATGATGTGGAAATTTATAGGGATTGAAACCCTTAATTCTCGTTCGTATATTTCTCATTTGAACTCTTCACGCACTTGTTTGGCCGTTCGATTTTTTCTTGAACGTCTGTGATAAATATGACTTGTTCATTAGTTGATATGTTTAAATATGACTTGAATTTTGTTCCGACCTTTTCTCCTAAGGCATTTTTGAATTTTTGAGATAATTTAATTTTCGATTTTCTTCTTTTATATGTTTTGACCGGTTCATCGTGTGACCCTCTGTGACTTTATTTGAACCGCTCCCTTGTTTTGTTACTTCGACTGCATATTGCTTGTTTACTTGAAGTTGTCTTCTCTTGTCTTGTGTTGCATTGCTTCGAGTTACATTTGTAGTTTCTTCTAGTCTTTGTTGTTTTTTAATCCATGCCTCATTGTGTTCATTTGAGTCTACACTTGCCTTTGAGCTTCTGATTTTATATATGGAACTGTTTTGTTGAGTGGCCTTGTTAGACTTGCATTAATCTAGACATGTTGTTTCCTCTGTTACATTGTGTCTACACTTGCTCATTTGAGCTGCTGTCATTTGAGATCTGGTGTGTTCTTGTTATTATGTTCTAACTTGAACTCTGTTTGGTTGTCAACTTTTGTGTTCATGCCTCTATTTGTTCATGGCTTCATGTTCTTGTAGTTGAATTGCTTGGTTGGAGTCTGTAACTTGACCATTGTGTTGTGTGACCATATATATCACTATCTAGTTCATTCTGTATGTGTGTCACTGTGTACGCTTTGTATATGGGTCACCATATATATACACATACGTATATATGTTTGTGTGTGTATATGTGTTGTGATGTCTTGGCATTAATTCTGGTTTCATGTTGAATTGTCCACTGCTCTCAAACAAATTTTGAGCTTCATGTGTTTGTTGGTCTGGTCTGAGTCTTGGTCTTCTTCACTTTAGTTTGAAACTGAATGTGGTATGTTGTATGCATGGTTACCTCTGGTCTGCATTGATTGCTTCGACTGGTGTTGTAACGTTTGCGATTTATCGACGCTCGAAAGTCGACATTAATACGTCCACTGTATCAACTGCCGAGCAATCGAATGCCGGAAAACCGAATTGTTATGGTTAAAAAGAAGAGGTAGAAGAAGACAGAAGAAAAAGAAAGAAAAAGAAACAGAAACAATATCAGAATCTCACATATCGCAGCGGAATAATATATAATAGATAATCTCTACTCTTTTAAACAAAGAACTATATCAGTTTATACATACATCAATCAGAGTCAATATACAACTCAATACATCAATGGACAGTTATACAAACTTGTCCTCATACAGAATACATAGCGGAATAAATAAACAAGTACGGGAGTACGCCTCGCCATCCAGCTCATCTCCAATGCTCCAGAATATCCTGATAACATAACTCTAGGCTGTCCGTGTGGAAAATTATGGGCACCCAGAGTTTAGAAAGGAAACAATAAACTCCAGGTCAGTCATGGTGACTGGTGTGAGATCGTAAAACAGTTATTTTCACAAAGAAAATAAAATTAATTCGCAATGCTTTTGGAAGATGAAACTACCATAAGACCTCCCGCCACACACACAATGCAAACGCAGAATTGGAGGAGATTTCTTCTTATGATAGTCAAAGATGCTTACTACGAAAAATCAGTTGATATTATTATTAATGTCTAGTGTGGAAAACATTTCGAAAGTATAATATTAATCTTAGCCAGCATACAACCATTATTGTATGCCTACTATAGCTACCATCTAAACAGTGGTGACCACCATAAGTAAATGGCAGGTTCTACAACTAAAACCGACAAGGTTCGTATTGGGAATTGGATTTCCAACAAATGGTCAGGCTAAGGAACTTCCTACTGTCACATGGGATCACCTTTGGATGGACGTCCCGAGAACCAACCTGGCTCTCTGCCAACACAAGGCCGGGTTACCTCTGTAACTAGGTAACTACTACATGAATATGCCATCCCCGGTCCTTTAGGACCTTTATCCGAGCGCTCGATAACCAACATCACACAGTAATAAATAAAGTGTGTCCACATGAGTAAGTATCTGGGCTCCATACCATGATACCACCCTTTTCCAAAAGGAAATGACATACCCTAAAGGGCGCGACCCTCATAACCTTGCCGCATCATTCCTGTTTCGAACATTTCCAGGGTGAGAGGTCTGACGAAGTCTCGTCCACAAAGCTACGCTTTTTCACAAAGCCATGCTTTGATCACAAATGATCAATAAATGATCAACACACAGCAGCACTCAACATGTCACATTACCAAATTGGGAGTATATCACTGATAACTTTCAACTACATAACCTCTGAGCTCGTACGTCTCAGAGAAGGGTGTTAAGCTAAGAGAATAAATTCTCCACCACCAACAGATATGTATTTGAAAGAAATCAGCTTTATATCTCTAAATTTAATGTCAGACATGTAACCATACAAGTCTGTTCCGGGTTCGAACAGAACCGAAGGCACTTCCAAAGAAGTCGTTGCAATCCGGGTATTCACAATCCCGATCGGACTTCCCATCACAAGAAGAGTGATATCAATCTCTATACCGGAGCAACTCAGTGCAGAGACATTCGGCAGGTTGTCCTTTCATTTTCAAAAATACCCGGTCTTCACACCGGTCTTCAAATAATGTCCATTCACGACGTATCACTATTCGGAATGGGTTATATGGCACAAAGTCCTCTCCCGACTTAACCGAATAATGAGCGTTTGTTTTAAAAACAAATCAAGTGCCATTTCAAAGGCAAATATTGATAGTCGGTTATTTAACTATCAAACAACATTCACAACAAACAACCAATTCAAATAATTTTCCCCAAATTATTAAATTTCAAATATCTTCGCAAGATATATATTTTCCACACTTCATCACTTTGAAAACAATTTTCAAATCATATTTACCCATGCGAAATAAAATTTACAAATGTTATTTATTTTCACTTTTCCTTTACAAATTCCATTGTGAATGTAAATTCTCAAATATTCACTTATATACGATTTTCAAATCGTTTTCCCAAATATTCACTTTCAACTCCAAATCAACTCTCAAATTGAATTCCACATTTATTTCAAATTCCAAATCAATTACAAATTGATTTCTAAGTTTATTTCCCAAATAACAATTCATTTGCAAATCGATTTCTAAATTCATTTCAACACAAAATCCATTTTAATTCAACACCAAGTAAATTTTCATATCGATTTCCCAAAGATTTAATTTCAAATACCAAATCAAATATCAATTTGATTTTAAACAAATTTATCACTTTTTTTTTAAATAAATCCTTTATCTCTTCCAAACCATCTAAAATCCCATTTTAAATAAATTTCCCAACTTTTAAATAATACTATTCAAAATCCATTTATAAAAATCTTTTCCCATATTTTGGAAATAATTCGATAAGATTACGAAAATCAATTTTATGCATTTAAAATTCTTTCTTTTAAATTCACCCAATTCTTTGAAGAGAAATTTACTTAAAATTTCCTGCTTTAAATTTCAAAAATCCAAATTTATTTATTTCTGGTATCCAATGATTCCAAAAATACATCCGGCTAAATTATAGCCTTCAACACATTCAATCACAGATATAATCATACACAGATTATAAATAATCAACACACAACATATGAAACCAATTCAAATGTTTTGAGGAATCCTGTTGGATCCCTCCAACCTGTTTCCCTACATCCACAGATGTTAGCACAATACCAATTCCACTTCGAGGTGGAATATCGCGGTATATGGGATTTATAAAAATATCATCCGCTATTATGCGGCGCATAGGGTCTCATCCGCTATATAATGCGGGAAATCAACTCCGATATATACATATTCCAATATATATATTGCTATATACTACCATATATACTATCACATCCAAACAGTCAATCAATAACTGCAAAATCAAATTTTCATTTTGAGTGAGAGGATCTCACCTTTGCTTTTAATTTGCAGTCCATTTTCCATCCCATTTCCATTTCAGCTTATTTAATCCATTTTAGACCTTGTATAAACAATTTTATGGTTTATAAATATTTGATTTAATCGAACTGTTAATTATCCTTTATTACTTTAATTAAAACAAATTTTCTTTTAAATAAATTTTCAGTAATTAAAATAATTAGATAAGTCAATTTAACAAGTTAATCTCCCTGAATTCATTATTTTAAAACATATAAGTTAGAAAATAAATATATAACCTAGTAATTGATTTCACAGTAAAGTAGATTTCCTTTAAAACTCTTTTAACAGCTGAATAATTAATTTAAAATAGACATGTGAAAGTATTTATTTATAACATACTTTAAAATTGAACAGTACATACATATATTTATTTTTATTTTTATTTTTACTATAAACATATACATTTATATAAAACTAAAAATTGACTTTACTGTAAAATCTTCTCCTAACATATGTATATATCTATACATATGCATATATGTATATTTAATAAAATTAATTAAGAAAAATAAATAAATAAAATACCTCACCACAAAAAAAGAGCCCAGATCGCAAGCCACACATGCTCAACGCCACCGCCGGCCTTGCGAACACCATCGCGAGATACGACCTGCTCACGCGAATCCTCAACCACGTCTGGCTTCACCAACAACCCACCCCGTAGCCGCGCACGCGCTCCAACACGCAAAACCCTAGCCCACTGCTATCTTCAATCGATAACCATCATCGCCTCGCTCGTGATCACTCCACTCGAACGCCACCGCCTTCCGTGAGTGCGAACCAACCTCGCGACCTCGCCTGTCGATTCGAGACGAATCGGTCTCCTCGAGCACAGCTCCTTCTTTGTTTATTTAAAAAAAAACGTTCGAACTGGAATGATGTTGGAGGAGAAAAGGAATTCGAATATTGTTCGAACAGGAAGATTTGATTTTGAAATGAAGAGAGCTCGGCCATTTTTTATTTACTGAATGAACGAGATATTTTTTTCTCGAAGTGATCTGCTTGCGTGATAAAAGAAAACGAAGGGGACAAGATGTGATGTCGATCAGAAGATGGCTTGCAAAAGAAGGCTACAATGACAGCATAAAGTTTAGATGTGAAAGAATACGGCTAAGGGTTTGACAAATGTAAATATTCAATTTAAATTCAAATTCAAACCGTTACGATAAAGTCAACTAAAAATTTTGACTTCCTATCGAGGCGTGCCGCTAGGCGTTTGTAATGTTATACGCCTATTCCGAACGCAATGGAAAAGGTTCCGACTCCAAATTCGATCGTATGGAGAAAATAGCTTTTTGGATCAGTTATAATATTAAATTTTCGATTTAATTTCAACGCGTTTGCTTATCGCACGCTCACACAACAACTCCAGACATTACGAAAATTGAAATCCGATAATAATACAATATTATGGATCCAATGGAACTGGTTTCGTCAAATTCCGAGATTGTGCCTCGGAACGCTATTTTTAAATATCGATTTAAACGATAAAATTCCAAAACTGAACAAACCACTTCCAAATTCAATTTTGAAAGTTCCAGTACCTTCAGAATTATCAATATAGATTTTCCAAGCCTTGAAAATATTTTTAATCGGCTTAAAACTGAAGATTCAAATTTTTACCCAACTTCAACAAATTAAATTCAATAATTTAATCGCCAAATTCATTCTGATATTTGAATTTCAAATTAAACTATCATTCGAATATTTAAACTCAATTAAATATTCACATTTCAAATGTCAAAAATTCAGGGTCGTTACAATCTTCCCCCCTTAAAAGAATTTCGTCCTGAAATTACAAGTTAAGAAGAATGCTCCAATACCCATTTATCATTTCCCCAAACCAAACAGTTTTATCAAATTTTCAATACAAATCTTTTTTATCAAAAAAGATCCATTATTACTTTAACTAATTTTCCAAAATCAACCATAAGTTCCAAATAATATAGTTTTCTTAACAATTCAATTTTCATTTCAAATTCAAATTTTGAATTCAAAATTTTGTCAAAAATTTTCTAACTCTCGAAATTTTCGAAAAAATTCGCCAGCGTCTCCTTTGCGCGGCTAGCTCGGTACAACTACAAAATGTCCTTATGGACTCTCAGATTTCAAAAGAAAACAAAATGCCAAGTGGCAAAATCAAAATCCCATCAAATTTCATACTGAAATTTAAATACATACCTCTTGTTGAGAAATTCAAATTTACCTTCGAAATCAAAAATCCAATTCCATATACCCTGTATAATTTACTTCACAATAATGTCCAAATTTACTTATTGGATTCCAAATACCAATTTACTTAAGAATTTTACCATTTCTTAAGTTCGATATAAGTATTTACATACTTATGTTAATTTTCATTTCACTAACAAAGTCATATATTCTTTTCCATTCAACTTTGTATTTCCAATTCCATTTGAATTCAATCTACAATTTCAATTCTATTTGAATTCATTTTATCTTCAAAATTCACTTAGTGAAAACTCAATATTCACTTTTTCTAAAGCTTTTAACTTCAACCAAAACAATGGTTTTCATTTTCTAGTTCAATTCCTACGTTTTCATTACAATTTGAAAATCAATTTTCCGTTAACAAAATTTTTTTCCAAATTTTTCAAAAAAATTTATAACTCCCAAAATTTTTAGAAAATTTTGGCGGAGTCTCCTTTGTACGGAGGAGCTTTTGCAATTTGACAAAAGATATAAATATATATTCATCAACCCACTCGGTCGGAAAAGCAGAAAAACAGTTCATATTTCCTATTTTTATTGCGTAGGCATACCTTTTTAGCATTTTAAGCAAAGCGGTTTATTTATTAGCATTTCGTGAAATCAAAATGCAGCCAAACGGCTTCCAAAAACCTGTACTTACTCAATTTAAACACGTAAGTGACAAATATAGAAAATCTATTAACATTTCATTTATTTTCAATAGCAAACACATAGTTTTCATAAGCAATGCATTCAAAATAAATTCCATAAGCAATTTATAAAGTTTCAATACAAATTTAATCGCTTACAACTATATCACACATCATTTCTATTCAATTCAAGTGATTTACAATTCACTTTCTTACATTCAATTCATTTTTAAACGGAACAAATTCATATCTATTTCAATTGATACAAAAATCAATTTCATTTGCTTTTAATAACTCATAGAATTTTATACAATCTCGTTTGCGTCAAATGACAATCGTTTCTATGCAAATTCAACGATATTCACTTAATAGAATATCCATTCTAGTTTATAACTAGTTTAAATTGATACCAACTCAATTTATTTTAATTCCCCTTCATTTGCAATTGATTCCATTCCATTTAATTTACATTCCATATTCACATTCAGTTTGTTTCATTTGAAATTATTTCACAATTTCTTTTCTTAAGTCAAACTTTTATCCAAATATTGCTTAAGTTATTCCAACTCAAAATTCAAATTATACTTTCCTTGTAAACAATTTCCAATTTAAATCTTTGATTTGATTTTTCATTTAATCAAATCCATTCCATCTACTAATTTAATTCAATTAGTATATTCACTTTTTCATTTTAAATTTCACATTTCCATATTCAATTCATCCTGAATTTACTTTATCAATAACAAGGAAATTTTCAATTTATTTCTACTACTTACTTGAATTTATATGCAAATTCAAACTATTTTTATTCAACTCACAATTCAATTTAACAAATTCAACTTCCAATTCATTATTTCGTGAATTTATAAATTATCAAGTTAGTTTACTTGAATTCAATCCATTTTATTTTATTTTTTCCAAGTTTGGAATCTTATTCAACTTGATTCAAATCCAATCTCATTCTATTTTCCAATTCTCATTTATTTATTTACGAATGTAAACTCATTTGTTCATTCACCATTTTTATTCCATTTCAATAAATTTTATTCCAAATTATTTAGTCCACTAGATTAAATTCTCAAATTTACTTTAATTCAAATTAATCCAAGTTAAATTCAATTCTAATTTGAATTTTTTCTAAGTTCCCAAACTCATTTCAATTTATAGAACTCATTTATACATTCACTTTACCATTTCATTAGATTAATGAATTTATTTTCTCAAATATTCTTCTGGGATTCCATTTCAATTTGTAGATCATACTTACAATCACATTTACAAATCTCATTTGCATATGAATTCATTTCCTTATATTTCCAATTCATATTTATAAATTTCATTTGTTAAATGAATTTATCTCCAAATCTTTGGTTATACTATTATTTCTTATTTAATTTCAATATAACAATGATGATAATTCAATATTATCTCTTCCTAACAACTAAGCATCCATATACAATAATAATTCATAGAAAATGATTTCTTTTCTACACAAAAATAGTTTTGGGTAAAATTATTTCATTTACCCTATTTAAAACAATACTATGTCAGTTTATCTTGTTTAAGAGTTTAGAAACCCCTATCGATTACAGTTGGCCAGACTGCACCGACCAAAATATATAAACAATCAACCGGTAAGTCAACACAATACAAAACAATTTTTTATATTCACTAACAAATACGCACTCATATATATTATTACACTCACACTCATTCTAGAGTACTACCGACTCTATCTCTAATGAGTAACACCCAACAGAGCCAGGGTTGTTGCTTAACCAACAGCTCTGATACCACATTTAACGTTTGCGATTTTTCGACGCTCGAAAGTCGACATTAATACGTCCACTGTATCAACTGCCGAGCAATCGAATGCCGGAAAACCGAATTGTTATGGTTAAAAAGAAGAGGTAGAAGAAGACAGAAGAAAAGGAAAGAAAAAGAAACAGAAACAATATCAGAATCTCACATATCGCAGCGGAACAATATATAATAGATAATCTCTAGTCTTTTAAACAAAGAACTATATCAGTTTATACATACATCAATCAGAGTCAATATACAACTCAATACATCAATGGACAGTTATACAAACTTGTCCTCATACAGAATACACAGCGGAATAATTAAACAAGTACGGGAGTACGCCTCGCCATCCAGCTCATCTCCAATGCTCCAGAATATCCTGATAACATAACTCTAGGCTGCCCATGTGGAAAATTATGGGCACTCAGAGTTTAGAAAGGAAACAATAAACTCCAGGTCAGTCATGGTGACTGGTGTGAGATCGTAAAATAGTTATTTTCACAAATAAAATAAAATTAATTCGCAATGCTTTTGGAAAATGAAACTACCATAAGACCTCCCGCCACACACACAATGCAAACGCAGAATTGGAGGAGATTTCTTCTTATGATAGTCAAAGATGCTTACTACGAAAAATCAGTTGATATTATTATTAATGTCTAGTGTGGAAAAAATTTCGAAAGTATAATATTAATATTAGCCAGCATACAACCATTATTGTATGCCTACTATAGCTACCATCTAAACAGTGGTGACCACCATAAGTAAATGGCAGGTTCTACAACTAAAACCGTACAAGGTTCATATTGGGAATTGGATTTCCAACAAATGGTCAGGCTAAGGAACTTCCTACTGCCACATGGGATCGCCTCTGGATGGACGTCCCGAGAACCAACCTGGCTCTCTGCCAACACAAGGCCGGGTTACCTCTGTAACTAGGTAACTACTACACGAATATGCCATCCCCGGTCCTTTGGGACCTTTATCCGAGCGCTCGATAACCAACATCACACAGTAATAAATAAGTGTGTCCACATGAGTAAGTATCTGGGCTCCATACCATGATACCACCCTTTTCTAGAAGGAAATGACATACCCTAAAGGGCGCGACCCTTATAACCTTGTCGCATCATTCCTGTTTCAACCATTTCCGGGGTGTGAGGTCTGACGAAGTCTCGTCCACAAAGCTACGCTTTTTCACAAAGCCATGCTTTGATCACAAATGATCAATAAATGATCAACACACAGCAGCACTCAACATGTCACATTACCAAATTGGGAGTATATCACTGATAACTTTCAACTACATAACCTCTGAGCTCGTACGTCTCAGAGAAGGGTGTTAAGCTAAGAGAATAAATTCTCCACCACCAACAGATATGTATTTGAAAGAAATCAGCTTTATATCTCAAAATGTAATGTCAGACATGTAACCATACAAGTCTGTTCCGGGTTCGAACAGAACCGAAGGCACTTCCAAAGAAGCCCTTGCAATCCGGGTATTCACAATCCCGATCGGACTTCCATCACAAGAAGAGTGATATAAATCTCTATACCGGAGCAACTCTGTGCAGAGACATTCGACAGGTTGTCCTTTCATTTTCGAAAATACCCGGTCTTCACACCGGTCTTCAAATAATGTCCATTCACGACGTATCACTATTCGGAATGGGTTATATGGAACAAAGTCCTCTCCCGGCTTAACCGAATAATGGGCGTTTGTTTTAAAAACAAATCAAGTGCCATTTCAAAGGCAAATATTGATAGTCGGTTATTTAACTATCAAACAACATTCACAACAAACAACCAATTCAAATAATTTCCCCCAAATTATTAAATTTCAAATACCTTCGCAAGATATATATTTTCCACACTTCATCACTTTGAAAACAATTTTCAAATCATATTTACCCTTGCGAAATAAAATTTCTGAATGTTATTTATTTTAACTTTTCCTTTACAAATTCCATTGTGAATGTAAATTTTCATATATTCACTTATATACGATTTTCAAATCGTTTTCCCAAATATTCCCTTTCAACTCCAAATCAAGTCTCAAATTGATTTCCACATTTATTTCAAATTCCAAATCAATTACAAATTGATTTCTAAGTTTATTTCCCAAATATCAAATCATTTGCAAATCGATTTCTAAATTCATTTCAACACAAAATCCATTTTAATTCAACACCAAATAAATTTTCATATCGATTTCCCAAAGATTTAATTTCAAATACCAAATCAAATATCAATTTGATTTTAAACAAATTTATCACTTTTGTTTTAAAATAAATTCCTTTATCTCTTCCAAACCATCTAAAATCCCATTTTAAATAAATTTCCCAACTTTCGAATAATACTATTCAAAATCCATTTATAAAAATCTTTTCCCATATTTTGGAAATAATTCGATAAGATTACGAAAATCAATTTTATGCCTTTAAAATTCTTTCTTTTAAATTCACCCAATTCTTTCAAGAGAAATTTACTTAAAATTTCATGCTTTAAATTTCAAAAATTCAAATTTATTTATTTTTGGTATCCAACGATTCCAAAAATACATTCGGCTAAATTATAGCCTTCAACACATTCAATCACAGATATAATCATACACAGATTATAAATAATCAACACACAGCATATGAAACCAATTCAAATGTTTTGAGGAATCCTGTTGGATCCCTCCAACCTGTTTCCCTGCATCCATAGATGTTAGCACAATACCAATTCCACTTCGAGGTGGAATATCGCGGTATATGGGATTTATAAAAATATCATCCGCTATTATGCGGCGCATAGGGTCTCATCCGCTATATAATGCGGGAAATCAACTCCGATATATACATATTCCAATATATATATATACATTGCTATATACTACTATATATATACACTATCACATCCAAACAGTCAATCAGTAACTGCAAAATCAAATTTTCATTTTGAATGAGAGGATCTCACCTTTGCTTTTAATTTGCAGTCCATTTTCCATCCCATTTCCATTTCAGCTTATTTTCTCCATTTTAGACCTTGTATAAACAATTTTATGGTTTATTAATATTTGATTTAATCGAACTATTAATTATCCTTTATTACTTTAATTAAAACAAATTTTCTTTTAAATAAATTTTCAGTTACTAAAATAATTAGATAAGTCAATTTAACAAGTTAATCTCCCTGAATTCATTATTTTAAAATATATAGGTTAGAAAATAAATATATAACCTAGTAATTGATTTCACAGTAAAGTAGATTTCCTTTAAAACTCTTTTAACAGTTGAATAATTAATTTAAAATAGACATGTGAATGTATATATTTATAACATACTTTAAAATTGAACAGTACATACATATATTTATTTTTATTTTTATTTTTACTATAAACATATACATTTATGTAAAACTAAAAATTGACTTTACTGTAAAATCTTCTCCTAACATATGTATATTTAATAAAATTAATTAAGAAAAATAAATAAATAAAATACCTCACCATAAAAAAACGAGCCCAGATCGCAAGCCACACATGCTCAACGCCACCGCCGGCCTTGCGAACACCATCGCGAGATACGACCTGCTCATGCGAATCCTCAAGCACGTCTGGCTTCACCAACAACCCACCCCGTAGCCGCGCACGTGCTCCAACACGCGAAACCCTAGCCCACTGCTATCTTCAATCGATAACCACCATCGCCTCGCTCACGATCACTCCACTCGAACGCCACCGCCTTCCGCGAGTGCGAACCAACCTCGCCTGTTGCCGAGAGACCCTAGGCGATTCGAATATTGTTCGAACAGGAAGATTTGGTTTTGAAATGAAGAGAGCTCGGCCATTTTTTATTTACTGAATGAACGAGATATTTTTTTCTCGAAGTGATCTACTTGCGTGATAAAAGAAAACGAAGGGGACAAGATGTGATGTCGATCAGAAGATGGCTTCCAAAAGAAGGCTACAATGACAGCATAAAGTTTAGATGTGAAAGAATACGACTAAGGGTTTGACAAATGTAAATATTCAATTTAAATTCAAATTCAAACCGTTCCGATAAAGTCAACTAAAATTTTTGACTTCCTATCGAGGCGTGCTGCTAGGCGTTCGTAATGTTATACGCCTATTCCGAACGCAATGGAAAAGGTTCCGACTCCAAATTCGATCGTATGGAGAAAATAGCTTTTTGGATCAGTTATAATATTAAATTTTCGATTTAATTTCAACGCGTTTGCTTATCGCACGCTCACACAACAACTCCAGACATTACGAAAATTGAAATCCGATAATAATACAATATTACGGATCCAATGGAACTGGTTTCGTCAAATTCCGAGATTGTGCCTCGGAATGCTATTTTTAAATATCGATTTAAACGATAAAATTCCAAAACTGAACAAACCACTTCCAAATTCAATTCTGAAAGTTCCAATACCTTCAGAATTATCAATATAGATTTTCCAAGCCTTGAAAATATTTTTAATCGGCTTAAAACTGAAGATTCAAATTTTTACCCAACTTCAACAAATTAAATTCAATAATTTAATCGCCAAATTCATTCTGATATTTGAATTTCAAATTAAACTATCATTCGAATATTTAAACTCAATTAAATATTCACATTTCAAATGTCAAAAATTCACGGTCGTTACAGGTGTAGTCTTGGTTGCAGTCCTCTGATTCATGTGGTCTTGACTGGTTGTGTTGTTGACCTGGTTGTGTATTTTGAAGTTTGCATGCTCCAATGTTTATATGCCCTCTGCTCTTGTGGTCTTCTCAGATGTATGTTGCATTGTGACTGGAAGTCTAATTGTTCTTCATATTCAGTTGCTGTGTACATTTGTGGTCTTGTAGTCTGGTTCACTTCAGAACTGTAGTCACTGCTCCATTGTTGTCTCCTCTGTTTCATATATTTGTGTACTTCATGGTGTTATCATCCCTGAGTTGTGCATTTTGAAGTTCTGTTGTCACCTCTTGAAATCAGGTTCCACATTTATATTGTGTTCATTGATATGCATTTGTGTGTCTGCACATGTATCAGATGTAAAAATGCTTTTGCTCATTCATTGATCTTGTGAAGTTGCATGTTTGCCTCGATCTTGTTTGTTTGCCATTGTTACTTGAAATCTGGTTATTGCTATGGCTGCTCTGTCCTCAATTCTGGTCCATTGTGCTTGTGTGGGTCTGGTCACTTCAGTTTTATGGCATTCATTTTGGTCTCTCCACGTATATACATATATACATACATGTATGTATATATGTGTGTGATGGCTATGCTTTCTTGTATTGCTCAAGACCATTTCATTGAACATGTTTTATTGCTGGTTGCTCCATTTCATTGTAGTCTGGTACAAATATGTTCATTACTGTTTGGTTCCACTTGCATACTTCTATGTGTGTGGTTTCATGTCTTCATTGATTTGGGTTGCCTATACATTTTATGGTCTGGGTTCATTGAGTGTTGTACCACTGGCTTGGTTGAACCCCTTTGAACTGTCTGAACATGTTTGTTTGGTGATCATTGTTTTCTCTAAATGTATGCATATCCATGTTATTGTCTTATTCCACTTGGAGTCTGATTGGGTTGCATGTGTAAATTTGTTTGCACCTGAGTTGAATCCACCTTTTGGTTGGGTTTGACCTTGTGCTCACATGTCCCTGTAGTTTTAAGCAAGTGTATAGCGGTGTGCACGGCCTTGTGGCATGTACAGTGATACACTGTGCATGTCACAAGTTGTTCGTGTATGATGAATTAAAAATAAATGATGACGAACAATCCAAATAACTGAGGCAAACAATATTTTCAAACATACACTTCATTTTACACTGCAAAAATATTTCTTTTTCAATTTTACTGTGTCAGTGTTTATTTTGCAGATAATTCAGATGCTGGATATGAACTGGAATAGAGTTGAAGATCAAATTTGAGTGTTGAGTGAATTATGTAGTAAGGTGAATCATGTATGAAAAATTATATTTTGAAAATCGTGTTGTAATTGAAATTGTATTGTAATCGAAAATGTGTAAATGTATAGTGAGAGCTTAAATTTATACTATTCGAATTTGTAATAAAATATTTGTTTGAATAAAATATTTGTTTGAATATGAATTCTATGCTATTTATTTAATTCAACAAATATTTATTTAATTATGTGAAAAATAAAATAGTACAATAACGAATACATTTAAACTAATATATATATATATATATATGTTTATTATCGTCGAACAAAAATCATAGGCTATTTTATTCTATAATATTTCCATTCCCCTCAAGGTTGTCCAAACTGGTGATTTCCTAAATATCAAAAATTACATCGGCTCAACTCAAATCATTTTCTTTACTTTTGGACAGATTCCAATTCTTTCAAAATTCATATTACTTAGGCATCATGTCATGGTCTACGTGGATCTATCCCAAGTTCTACAAGCGAAAGTTTGATCCATCTTCCCATTTAACCTTCATAATAAAATTACTCAAATTGATTAAAGTTATAATCTAAGACCATTCTAACCAAAATAATAACCATTTAAGGGTTACTTCATTCGTGTGTGGTTGCTCCACACATGGCCATGTACTGCATGTTATTCTCTCATAAATTTTTATTAAGAAAATAATCTTCCTTCAATCCGAGCGATGATCAATAACAATCTTTTTTTTATCATTCAAATCTTACCAAAAATTTTCCGATCTTCTTTTATGTGAAAATCGCCTTTGCATTCTCAATGCATGCTTATACCAATACATTTTTGTTAAGTGAGACCCAAATTCTTAATTTACTATTCATTGCAAAATCTTGACTTAAATATTATTTAGGATGCCTTTCGTAGTTTGAATTTCCAAAAAATTTCTTTTTCCATTCCTAGGTGTCATCTCACAATTGGGACCTTTTCCAGACATAGCCTCTTATCTCACCATTCCAATCATCTATGGTTGAGATAGCTAAACATGAGATGATCCCTTTCCATTCTAATCCAATTGACCTAATAACAAATATTTTGCTTTGTACTTGGGGATTTTTGCATTTTAATGCATTGGAACTACACTTTTCCCCAAAAGGAAAGGTGAATGTTGCAGCTTTCTATAAATTATCTAAAAGATGATTTGTGATATGTTTGGAATTACAAGGAATTAACTCTTCTATTTATTATTAAAATAGGTAGTACAAAATACGGTAACTCTCCCTATTTTGCACATCTCTTCCATTTGGGTATATTCCTTGTTATTCCAAACGATAAACTTTTGTAATGGAACTGGATAATTTGTAGAATTTACATTGCTACACACTTCATTCCACTGAATTAAAATACTACGTTAATGTCATTTTCATTTTATAACAACTTCCAATTTAATATTTACTAATCCATATAAGTTACCCAACAATTAACCGCAAAGACCAATTTCATATTTTTACTTACTCAAGTCATTAATTTTAAGGACTACTTCCCCTTATTTTCTACATTTCATAATATGTTATACTTAAACCTTTCATTCTAAGATTCACATCTAGGTATCCATAGAAAACAACTAATATAACATGAACCCAATAACATGCGTAAAATACATACTTTTCAACCTTCCAATTCAACCGTTGCTTAAAAAGGTTAGTAAGTTCCCATGTTACTTTTTATCTTCATCTAAACCATTTTCAAATTCTGCTATCAACTTAATCCTTGTAGGTTGTGTTATCATATTCAACTAAGTCCAATTTAACTCTTTTCTTTTAAGTTTAAGTGATAATCATAGCACTCCTCCTTTACCCATTTTAATTAAAATCATTTTATTTTAACATAGTTAAGCTAATAAGTCTTTAAAACTGTAAAGTCCACTTTTCATTTTTACCGTTTATATAAAAAAATAGATTTTTACCATTTCCACAAATTTAGTAAGTTACCTAAAACTTTAAATCTTTCGATTTTTAACTTTATTTTCCACAAAACTAGAAAGTTTTAAAACTGTGAAACTCTCTTTTCATTTTTAGCAGCATTTTCTTCTTACTAAGATTATGATATTTTTCTTTAGTGAAATCGTCAAAAATGATTAATTTAGCTTAGTAAAAATATACCTAAAATACATCATTTTAAAATTTTCTTTCATAAATAAGAAAATTTTCATAGAACGTATTTTTAAAGAAAATGCGGTATTTTTAACTTGTTATATTATAGTTTGACCAAAGCATCTATAATATACATTTTCAAATATTTAGAATTTCTTATTTACTAAAAGAGTTCTAAAGTCGGATCTTACATATTGCTCAATTTTAATTTTAATTTTCTAAAAGCAAAATCACATTGAGATTAGTACAATAATGTGCCTAAAATAGAACAAAAGCTTTTGAAACAGTTATTGAAAATAACGTTTTACCAAATTATTTAATTTCACGTTTTAAACAAATCCCATAAAGTTTATCTGACTATTTATATAAAATACTAACCAACTCTTCTTTTATTTCAAAAGTTTTGTTTTAAAAGCACAGTGCACATTGAAGGTAAGCGTAACAATGTGCCTAAGAGGCAAACAAAAAGTTTAAGTAGTTACTGATTTTTTTTAAAAATTCTTTTAACCTTTTCTTTTTAAACCAACTTAATATAGGTTGTCTGATTATTTTATAAAAAATTCATAAACCGACTTAGTTTCCTATTTAAAATATCAAACATTTACTGTTTCATATTTTTCAAAAAACATTTTCACCGTTTTATCACTTAAATTGGAGTAGACAATATCAACCAAATTACACCAGCCCATAAATTCCTAACAATGCTTCAAGTATATAAGGTTTATGTCTTCCTTTTCAAAAAATGGTTAACTCAAGTTCATTCTTAAATTTAGTGTGTAACTTCAATATGAAAATGCTTCAGCCATACCTTTAACTAATTATAAGCCCTTGCAACTATTACCCAATATGGAATAGTTTTTCTACTTTAACTAGGGAAATTTACCTTAAGTTCATAAAGTCCTTTTTAATATTCTTCTATTTTATCTTCATGTTATACTCATTATATGGGTCTCGTGGTGCTTTTTTTCATTTACCTTTAAATCCATAATTTACTTGTCACTACTAATTGGTATAAGAAACCTCCACTAGGATATTTTTACAAGGTAAACCAAAATAAATATGAATGGTTCATTTTCTATCTTAACTTTTAAAACCTTAACATTTTTCGAGCCCATAATTTTCATCTTATATAAGGTATATACCAACAATTACCTTATGCGCTCACTTGTATAGTGTGTTCTGTACCGATACACATGTCAGAAAATCATGATTAGCTTCCTTAATCAAACTTGGTTCATCCTATCTACTAAAACATGTTCTCATTCTCACTATCTATGTTTAGGAATTATTTTCAACTTACTGCTGGTATCATGGGCAAAATAGAAGAAATGTCTACATATAAATAAAATCTTTGGGAATCTCTTTGAAGGTTTATATATACACTTCTAAACCCATTTTTGAAAACTTTTCATAATACATTTTGAAAAACTTCCAGAATAACCATTTTTTTCCAAAATATTTCCATGTACGTTCCCTCAATACATGCCTAAATCATAAGGAATCCTAAACCTAAGCTCTAATACCAAATGTAACAACCTACACTTCCCGACATGAATCATGCCGATAAATATGAGCTATTGGGTTTTTAAAACATCACAGAGCATAATCATAAGGATGGAGTACTAAGATATTTTACACTTTCAGATCTCATAGTGGAAGGAATTAAAATATAAATACAGAAAAAAAATTCAAAATTACTTGATTTACATATGCACTGTTTCCAAGTTACAATAAAAGTTTTCCATACTTCTAATACAATAAATAACCACAAGAGAAAAAAATAGATAATATTAGAACTCCATCGTTGAGCTCCTTTCTCCCCGTTACTATGTCCAATTACTGCTAACTTGTCATCCTGTGGTGGGGAAAATGAAAATAAGGGGGTGGGTCAAACAAAAGTCTAGTGAATGAAAATAAGATTAATAAGACGATTAAGTGCAACTGACCTTGAAATCTACTCTAAGTGATAAAGAGTGTGTTGGAGTCAAAATTGACCACCAACACCCAATTTTATGTGAAAGCACCAGTACCCAATCATGGATCACATATAGTATATGATGTAGAAAATATAATATGAAGAATAATCAAATTAAAATGAAAGCAAGTAAAAGAGACAAGATTTATAGTGGTTCAGCTAGCTCTGGCCTACGTCCACTCCAAAACAATCCTTTTTATATACTGAATTTTGGTTGCAGTTACAATCCAAAATTCCTGAATAAAAATGCCAGAGTATCCCCTAGGTAGAAGATGAAGAGAAGCAGAATGAAGGTCCCCCTTTCAGAAGCCAAACCTACTGTATTTATAGGTGAAACTTCGGCTACAGGGCCTTCTCACATACAAGGGCCCACCATAACGATCGGCAAGTCCAATTCGTCCATAAATAACGACCGGCATAGTCATACCGACCGTTATCCCTTCATCCATATCAATGCCGATCATTCCCTTTCCACATTGTTGTGTCGACCCATCTTCCTCCACTATACTATATCGATCCACCTTTCATGAAGCGTGCTGACCCATCTCCTCTATGGAGACATGCTGATCCTTCATTCCTCATGAGTATGCTGATCCTTCCCTGTGTAGCCTGGAAGGTATGCCTGTCCCCCTAAGGCATGCCGATCCATGGCACTCAGGTTACTACGCCGATCCTTAATGCTTTAGGGTATTACGCCGATCCAACTCCTTCCAGTGCACGCCATATCGATCCCTATCACAAAACTCCAATATGTCGACCCCTTAGAGTGTTATCAAGGCTGATCCATCCATCGTGAACAATGCCGATCCATGCTTTGTCGAACCTCCCCATGTCGATCCTCACTATGCCCCTCAAAACTATGTCGGTCCTTTCCTATGCCGGTCCATGCTATACTAACCCAATCTATGCCGATCCATATTACAATGATCCCTTCTATGCTGACCCTTCCCCATTCAAGCCACTATCTAAATTTCAAGCATGTTGCATTGTTTATCCACCGACTATGTTTAATCCTAACTTCATATTATTATCTATAGTTGATTATCCATCCATCCATTTGAGCCAAATCCGTGATACCCCAACCTTGATAACCATGAAGTCTACTGGGTTAAATCTGCCTGCGTATTACCTTGCCAAAAGGCGAGTTAACACTTTGCCCCCCAAAACATGCCTTGCGATAGGAAGGCATGTTTTGAATTACTATAAATCCAAAATCCGAAGTTCGTAATCCATTGATTGCCATATTTTCCAATCCAAAATCCAATCCGTTTCCAATCCAGTTCCTTGATCTCTCCGGACCATTAGAAAAATCCATGACTGCTCTGAGTCGATATCCAATCCCAAATCCATTAACCAAATCAACGATCCCTCCGGATTATTTTATCCAAATCGAGGACCACTCTGGGTCCATATCCAAATCCGTAGACCTCTTTTGGTCATTTAATCCAAATCCGGAACCGCTCTGGGTCCGTATCCAAATCCTTAGACCTCTCCGGGTCATTTAATCCAAATCCGGGGTCACTCCGGGTCCATATCCAAATCCTTAGACCTCTCCGGGTCATTTAATCCAAATCCAGGACCGCTCTGGGCCCTTGCCAAGCACAATCCATGATCGATGACCTGAGTAGGCCGATCATGTCGCTCTCCGGCGAAACGGCCTACTCCTTGCTAGGCATAGTCCATACCCAACAATCTATTAGGTTCTATTCTCCAGCCTCAAATCTCCGATCGAGGACTTAATCCATGGGGTATCTTACTCCGACCTCGATCCCCAATCGAGGATTTAATCGGTGGGGTTTCCTACTCCGGCCTCGATCCCCATTCGGGGAATTAATCCGTGTTCAAGTCCATCATGTCGCTCTCCGGTGAAGGGACTCATAACTCATGGTTATTGCCCCGTCTCTCCGGTCGGGGCCATAACCGTGACCTGTGTTGTTCCAGATTTAAATATTCCAAAGTCCACTCGATAAAATATAAAATAAAAGTCCATACAACCAAAAAACTAAATAGCCATAGTATCAGAAAAACCAGAGTTCATAGTAAATGGGAAAAAAACAAATTTCACAGACCCGAGCACTACGGTTCATCGTCATCTCAGAGCATGCCTAAGGACCGTCCTCGATCCTGTACATGTGTAAGTGACTTAACTGTATTACTACGGGGTTTATTACTTATTCAATGCCATAAATCCAATCTATTAATGATAAGTTGAAGATGATGCTTTGATCTAGTGCCATCGTCATTCAAGGTGGGCGGTGGCTGCTTCTGTTCTACCGCCACAGCCCGAGTCCTTATATATTGTTGTAATTGACCATTCCTCATATGTTCCTCGATGATATCCTTCAAATGCCTGCAGTCATTTGTATTGTACATATCCAGCTCATGGAATAGGCAATGCTTTCCTAATGCCCACTCATATTCGGAGGGTTCCTTTTTGTTGGCCTTCGATACTAGAGGCACCCTCGAGTATCTAAATAAATCCTTTCCAGAGTTTCACTCAAACCCGTGTAAGAAGAGAATTTCAGTTCTCTCCATTGCCTTTTCGACATATTATAGCCATCATTCATTTTCCGCTTGCCTTTATCATTCTTTTTTACATCTCCTGATGATCCTCTACTTTGTATAGAATTCACCTCCGGTTTGTTATCTTATGTGTCTTCTTATCGTAGGAACCTCTCTACTTTGACTGCAAGTTGAATAAGCTATGACCCTCTTTAGATCGTTCTGTAATATTCCAATGGTTGCTGCAAGGAATGACGTCATAGCTCCTGCAGAAGTAATAACAATCAAAGCCGTAGGTGGGTATTCAAATAAAGGAGAGCACCTTGCTATCATGAAGTAAAACTCCCTTAGATCCATATGTGGATCTCGTGCTAGCGAATCCTTGAACTCTGTGCCATCAGCAATTCCAGATACAACTACCATTAAAACCATGGATGGATCTAGATGATACACCGATGCTGCCGCAGCATTAAACCATGTTAGAAAACTCCTTAGGGATTCTCCGGTCCTCTATTTCAGTGTTGCCATACTCATCACATTTTAGGGTCTCGAGACGTGAACTCTAAACTGCCTCATAAACCCTTCAATCAATTCTGTCCATGTGCCAATAGATCCGCTTTCCAACTGTCTGAACCATAGCACAACTATATCCATTAAATACAAAGGGAAGCATCGTGCCATGACCTCTTCCGATGCCCCTAGTACTTCCATGTGCTTCGTATATCTCGTCAGATGAATAGCTGGATCTGTTCTTCCATCATATGTCTCAAGCATTGGTAGTTTGAATTCCGGTGGATTCTTAGCTTACCTGATCTTAGGCGCAAAAGGGCTCCTATTCGCATATTCCAGATCTCTATTTACCAATCCTCCTCTCATGGCCTGTCTGATCATTTCTGCTAACCTGTCGTTGTCATCAAGTGGTAGTCTTCGCTCATTGTCTTCGAACTACCCCCCGAGTCCACGAGGAAATCCAGAAATTTGTTCTTCTGGACGAACATCCTTATTCCAATGAATGCCAAACTGCATAGCATCGCCCGGTATCCTGCCCAAAATCGAGCCAACATGACCCGGGGGCATGCCCCCGAGTGTGGAACAATCGACACCGATCGTTCTATAACGATCGGCTATGGTTTCGCCGATCGTTCCTGGTTGATCGGGGGCAGCACCCAGCGACTCCACTCTATCTCATACCTTGTTTGCTTCATTTCCTTGGTCCTGATTTCAGGCTTCCTCTGCTCCTGCTGCTTCAACTCCGTGATCCATATTTCCAGTATTCCCTGCTACTCCATTTCCTTAGTTTTGCACTCCAGCAGTCCAACCTGTCGGAGTAGGTTCTGCATCATTTCCTCATGTCTCTTCAGCATCCTTTCCTGCATAGCATCCATCATTGTTTCCATCTCATCTCTGGTAATAAAGATTAGGGTCTGATTAGCTGCAAGGAAGCCTTCTGACTTCCTTCATGATGGCTCCTATTTGTTCTCTGTTTCCTTGTTGATTGCCTAGCCATTGCTTCCTAAATCCAAGTTCCCAAGCTTTCAAATCCTAGATCCTAACTTCCAAATCCTTGAGTGCAAGTTTTCTCAGTAAAAGCATCAAAATGTTGGAGTCAAAATTAACCACCAATGCCCAATTTTACGTAAAAGCACCGGTTCCAGTCATAGATCACAGATAGTATATGATGTAGAGAATATAATATAAAGAATAATCAAATTAAAATGAAAGCAAGTAAAAGAGACAAGATTTATAGTAGTTCAGCTAACTCCAGCCTACGTCCACTCCGTACAATCCTTTTTATTATACTGAAATTTGATTACAATTACAATCCAAAATTCCTGAATAAAAATGCAGAGTATCTCCTAGGTAGAAGATGAAGAGAAGCAGAATGAAGGTCCCCCTTTCCAAAGCCAAGCCTTATATATTTATAGGTGAAACTTCGGCTACATGGCCTTCTCACCTACACGGGTCCACCATAATGATCAGCAAGTCTAATTCGTCCACAAATAACGATCAGCATAGTCATACCGACCGTTATCCCTTCATCCAGATCAATGCCGATCATTCCCTTTCCACGTTGTTGCGCTGACCCATCTTCCTCACTATACTATACCGATCCACCTTTCACAAAGCATGCCGACCCATCTCCTCCATGGAGACATGCCGATCCTTCCTTCCTCGTGAGTATGTCGATCCTTCCTTATGTAGCTTGGAAGGTATGTCGATCCCTCTATGGCATGCCGATCCATAGCACTTAGGTTACCACGCCGATCCCTAACACTTTAGGGTATTACACCGATCAACCTCCTTCCAATGCACGCCATATCCATCCCTATCACAAAACTCCAATATGCCAACCCCTTAGGGTGCTATCATGGCCTATTCATCCATCGTGAACAATGCCGATCCATGCTTTGCCGAACCTCCCCATGCCGATGCTCACTATGCCCCTCAAAACTATGCCGATCCTTTCCTATGCTGATCCATGCTATGTTGCCGATCCATATTACACCGATCCCTCCTATGCCGACCGTACCCCATTCAAGCCACTATCCACATTTCAAGCATGTTGAATTTTTTATCCATCGACTATGTTTAATCCTAACTCTGTGTTATTATCTATAATTGATTATCCATCTATCCATTTGAGCCAAATCCATGATATCCCAGCCTTGATAACTGTGAAATCTATTGGGTTAAATCCGCCTACATATTGCCTTGCCAAAAGGTGAGTTAACAGAGTGTAATCTAGTATGTGAACTCCTAAGGTCCAATACTTAACAATTCTTATCTAACATAATACATAGAACCTACCAATCGAACCTCACACTAATGATTGGCCAAAATGGGAACTACTCTCCCATCATAGCTGCATCAACACTACGCTTGGAGAGGGAAAACACCGAAAATGCAAACTCGCATAATGACTCATCGTATGCACCCATGTTCATCTCTCGATCGTAGTGGCAAAATGCCTATTATTGAACTGCATCGGGGTCCACCGTATGTGAACACCTGTTAGT
The DNA here is from genome assembly GCA_030737815.1 of Allium fistulosum. Classification (NCBI taxonomy): domain Eukaryota; kingdom Viridiplantae; phylum Streptophyta; class Magnoliopsida; order Asparagales; family Amaryllidaceae; genus Allium; species Allium fistulosum. The sequence continues at coordinate 220,993,155 of CM060902.1, forward strand.
ACCGAGCCCAACCAACTATACTCGATACAAATAGCCACTTATTGTACTACACTGTGTCTACCTGTAACAGTTGTGCAAGAAAATGTGTGTACTTGGATCTCCCGTTAGTACCGGGCTCTCTCAGGAAGCGTTATCGCCAGTACTATGCCCATTCGTACGTAACGCCCCTAAGCCTATCCGAAATAAATCGCCTTAATCAACTCGGTTTGTGCGATATACATTGCTTATACCAAATCAACTATTGCAAAATATATTTACCTATACCAACATCAAACATTGTAAAATACATCGCCCTAACGAACTTTAATAGGGAACCAAATTTCCCTATCCTCTAAGGCATGTAACTTAGCCCAAATTAGTCCAACAAACCATTACACTAATTACATAATTTTGAATTAAATTACATAATTTTTTATCCTTTTAATTAGGGCCTTAGGCCAAGGGTCAAATAATCAATTTTTAACTACGACGGTCGACCTAAGGCAACCGCAGGTCGACTGCTACCGGTCAACCTAGGCTATCCTAGAGTCGACGATGCACGTTGTTTATTTCAGGTTGTCAATTTTTAATTATCGATGGATTATTTTAATTAGCATCCATAATTTTTTGTTTACGTCTTTAATTCGATGATGTTAATCACTACAGTTTGCCTAATTTTTCAAGTAACCCTAATCTACAATTTTTAATTGTAAATCTCAAGTTAAATTAGAGTTTAAATAAAGGGTATTTTTAACTTGTTATTATTATTACTATAGTTTGACCAAAGCATCTATAAAAGATATTTTCAACTATTAACTATTTCTTATTTATTATAAGAGTTCTAAAGTTGGATCTTACATACACCTCAATTTTAATTTTAATTTTCCAAAAGTTCTATTATTAGAAGCAAAATCACATTGAGATAAGTACAATAATGTGCCTAAAACAGAGCAAAAGCATTTAAAACAGTTATTGAAAATTACATTTCATCAAATTATTTAATTTCAGGTTTTAAACAAATCCTATAAAGTTTATCTAACTATTTATATAAAATCATTAACCAAATCTTCTTTTATTTCAGAAGTTTCATTTTAAAAGCACAATGCACATTGAAGGTAAGCGTAACAATGTGCCTAAGAGGCAAAACAAAAACTTTATGACAGATATTGAAAATTGTTTTTTTAATTCTTTTAACCTTCTCTTTTTAAACCAACTTTATATAGTTTGTCTGATTATTTTCTTAAAACACATAAACTAACTTATTTTCCTTTTGAAAATATCAATCATCTACCGTTTCATATATTTCAGAAAACATTTTCACCGTTTTATCACTTAAATTGGAGTAGACAATAGCAACCTAATTACACCAGCTTATAAATTCCTAACAATGCTTTAAGTATATATGGCTTCTATCTTCCTTTTCCAAAAATGGTTAACTCAAGTTCATTCTTAAATTAAGAATGTAACTTTAATATGAAAATAAATATGAAAGGTTCATTTTCCATCTCAACTTTTAAAACCTTAACATTTTTTCTAGCCCACAATTGTTTACTTATATAAGGGATATTCCAACAACTACCTTGTGTGCTCACTTGTATAGGGTAATCTGTCCTAATACACATGTCAAAAAGTCTTGGTTAGCTCCCTTAGTCAGACTTGGTTCTTCCTATCTACTAATACTTGTTCTTATTCTCACTATCTATAAACCTTTAGGAATAGGCACGAATAGAAGAAATGTCAATATATAAATAAAATCTTTGGGAATCTCTTTGAAAACTTATATATATGTTTCTAAACCCATTTTTAAAAACTTTTTAGAGTACATTTTCAAAACCTTCTTGGAAAACCATTTTTTTCAAAATATTATGTACATTCTCTCAATACGTGCCTAAAACCTATAGAATTCTAAACCTAAGTTCTGATACCAAATGTAACAACCTCCACATACCAACGTGAATCATGTTGATAAATACGAGCTGTCGCGTTTTTAAACATTACAGGGCATAATTATAGGGATAGAGTTCTATGACATTCTACACTTTCAGATCTAATACCAGAAGGAATTAAAATATCAATACAGAAAATAAACATTTTTGAAAAACAATTTCCAAAATTACTTGATTTACATATACACTGTTCCAAGGTTACAATATAAGTTTTCCATGCTTCTAATACAATAAATGACCATAAGAGAAACTATAGATAATATTGGAACTCGATCATTGGCCTCCTTTCTCCCCCGTACTATATCCAATTACTGCTAAACTGTCATCGTGTGGTAGGGGAAAATGAAAAGACGGGGGTGAATCAGACAAAAGTCTGGTGAATGAGAACAAGATTAATAAGATGATTAAGTACAACTGAAATTAAAATCTACTCTAAATGATATAAAGTGTAATCTAGTGTATGTGAACTCCTAAGGTCCAATACCTAAGAAATTTTATCTAACAAAATAGTTCGAACCTACAGGTCAAACCTCACACTAACGATCGGCCTAAACGGGAACTACTCTCCCATCATAACTACATCAACAGGATGTTTGGAGAGGGAGAACATCGAAAATACAATCTCGCATAGTGAGTCATCGCATGCACCCATGTTCATCTCTCGATCGTAGTAGCAAAATGAATCTTATTGTACTGCATTGGGGTCCACCATATGTGAACACCCGTTAGTACCAGGAATAACTTACTTTACTCGATACCTATATCCACTTATTGTACTACACTGGTGTCAACCCGTACCACGTTGCGCAAGATAACGTGTGTACCTGGATCTCCCGTAAGTACCGGGTTCTCTTAGGAAGCATTCCAGCTAGTGCTACACGCACCCAAACGTAACGCCTCTAAGCCTATGTGAAATAAATTGCCCTAATCAACTTAGTTTGTGCAATATACATCACCTATACCAAATCAACTATTGAAAATATATTCACCTGTACCAACATCAAATATTGGGGAATACATCACCCTAACCGACTTTGATAGGGAACCAAATTTCCCTATCCTCTCATGCATGTAACTTAGCCTAAATTAGTCCAACAAACTAGTACACTAATTACATAATTTCTAACTAAATTACATAATTTTTTATCCATTTAATTTGGGCCTTAGGCCAAGGTTCAAATCATCAACTTTTAATTGCAACGGTCGACCTTAAAGAACCCCAGGTCGACCGCTACCGGTCGACCTACGCTATTCTAAGTTCGACCGTGCACGTTGTTTATTTCAAGTTGTCGATTTTTAATTACCGATTGATTATTTTACTTACCATCCATAATTAATTTGTTTATATCTTTAATTCGATGTCGTTATTCACTTTAGTTAGCCTAATTTTTTGTTAACCCTAATCTATAATTTTTAATTGTAAATCTCAAATTAGGATTTAAATCAAGGGTTCTTAATTTAGTATGTCCAATTTAACAATTTTGTAGTCCAATTCCAATTTAAATTATAGGGTTTACAATTTAGCCAATTCAATTTTAGATTAACAAGTTAATTAGAGGTGTTTACAATTCTAATCAAATTAAAACAGATTAAAATCAATTGTATTAACCAAATTATTGAATTTGTGCCTACTCATCATTTAGCCTAAGCTCTAGATCTTGAGAAAATTGGCCTCCAATCAATAACTCTCCTCTAGATCTCCTTAGTCTCCTCCTTGGTTGCTTGCTTTTCTCTATAATTTACTTTTAGATTTAATTTGGATCTTGATTTTGATTCGGATTTTATTTTTAAATTTTGGGGTTTGGTAAAACTAGGGTTTTAATTGAAAAACCAGTAGAGTTTTGTCACTATAACTTTTCTATTGATTTTAGGGTTAACTTAGATTCTAATTTACAGAAGTTAGGAGTGAATTTAGGGTGTTGATCTGGACTAGAGAATATTTTGTTTACATCAGGAGCGGTCATCTAGACTTAGGGATGAAGAAATAAATTAGCAACATCAAAAATGTACGCTCCAGGACACTGTTCGATCAAATGCTTTTGTTTATTGCTTCTTGATGCTTCGAGGTTGACCTAAGAAGGGTTTGGGTCGACCTTGGAAAGGATCGACCTATGGAAGCTACATGTTAAAGTGGCGCCGCAACTGCTTTTTCATCAATGGGAAGACCTATAATGTAAAATGCTTCGTTGATAATAATTTTCGTCTCTCTAAACGAAAGATGAAATTTATTCATTTCCAAATACAATCTTTCACTTGATCAAAGCCTTGTCCACTTTTTCAATGGCATGTTTTATTATGTGCTCAGAGCCCGAATCGGCTAATGCACTGTTAGTGCCAAAATTGGTCACTAACCCCAAAATTCAGATGAAAGCACCAAATACCAATCACAGCTCAGAGATAGAATGTATGTAGAGAGTAATAATGTGAAGAACAGTTAAAACTGAAATGAAAGCAGTAAAGAACAACAGATTTTATAGTGGTTCGGCTAACTCCGGCCTACGTCCACTCCAAAAGTTTGCTTTTTATTGCTGTAATAATCGATTACAGTTACAAAATGGCAGAGTTGCCTTAGCCTTAGAAAAGAGAAAGTAAGAGAGCAGAAAGAAGATCCCCTTATACTGTGCCCCTGCCTCTCTATTTATAGACAAAGATGGGTTGGACTTCCCTGGTAGGCCTGGCAGCCGAGTACCTCAGCCCAAATGGAGTGGTCTCTATATGCCGAACCATAGATGCCGAATGCTGAATGCCGAACAAGGTGTGAATGCCGAACGATCTCCTTATGCCGAACGTTGGGAGGTGCGAGGTACCGAGGTATCGAGGTACGGAGGTGCGAGGTACCGAGGTATGGAGGTGCGAGGTACCGAGGTATGGAGGTGCGAGGTACCGAGACATGGAGGTGCGAGGTACCGAGACATGGAGGTGCGAGGTATGGAGGTGCGAGGTGCAGAGGTATGGAGGTGCGAGGTACCGGGGTATCGAGGTGCGAGGTACCGAGACATGGAGGTGCGAGGTACCGAGACATGGAGGTGCAAGGTATGGAGGTGCGAGGTGAGGTATGCCGAACGACCCATCCAATGTCGAACGCTCCCTAATGCCGAACGATCCATCCAATGCCGAACGAGATTTATGCCGAGTGCTCCATCCAATGCCGAACGATACTTAATGCCGAACCTCCGTCATGCCGAACCATCCCAATGCCGAGCAACATCTGCCAAACTGCCTATCATCATTTTAAACCGAACCCATCATACTTTAGTCTCGATAGTTGTGAAGTTGTTTAAGTTGAATCCGTCTGTCCGCGGCCTTGCCAAAAGGCGGGTTAACATGCACCCTTAACGAAATCATATTCCTTACCTAAATTCCATCGTTTATGAGTTCCAACATGGACGAGAAGCTTAACAATTCTAGCTTCTTCCCTTGGTGCCTACATTGACATTATGATATTCAAACCATATAGTAAAATTATTTAACATTCTATTTGATGAGACAAAACGACAAAATTACAAAAGAGTTCCATTACTAAAAGTAATATGATCTTTATAAGAAAAGAGTAAGGATAATTGATGTAACAATCAGCCTTTTCGATCCTCAGAAGTCGACCCTAATACATCCACGGTATTCACGTGCTGAACAACCAAGTGCCAGAAAGATAGATGGTTAGGGGAAATAAGAAAGAAAGACAGAACAGAATATCACAAAAACATGACGAGTAACATATAATATATAAATCGGGTCTTTACAAAAAGAAGGAACTTTAATATACATACAATATCAAAATACACTAACCTATTATCAGCTTGCAAAGTTATAACACTTGTCCGTACGATTTCATATAAAAATAACAAAACCATGCAGTGGAACATAAAAAAATATACGAGAGAAACATCTTGGACCTCCAACTCGTCTTCTGAACTCCTAAGCATCCAAAGCTAATCTAAAAACATGCTCAGTCTGACCAGAGCATTATAAGAAAACAATGCCCGGGTCAATCTGGTAAAAATAGCGTGAGAAACTCAAATCACAAGAATTTTATTATAACTTGTAAAATCCTTCAAAATCAAAAGTATCTCGTAAGACCACGCCGCATATAAAAACGGATGGGTTTTTGCCTTACGATAACAAAAACATTTTCTATAGAAAATTCAGTGATATTATAATAATATCTACGGTTTTCAAATAAATTATGTGTATAGCCAAAATTGTTGCATTAATTAAATTCCAGCATAATAGGTATACAACTAAATCCGTAAATGCACGTATTTGAGAATGAATTCCATCAACGACTAGGCTACTGGGGTACCACCTGTCATAGTACACCTCTAAAAAATGTACCGAGGCCAAAAAGAATGTCTTGCAGCCCTACTCATAGAACCGGCCTAACCCTTCCTGGATAGTATCGAATATATCATCACCCCAGGTGCTTTGGAACCTTTACCGAGAGCTCTAACCAAATCTATAAAATGAATGCATATCTAGAAAGGTGATGATAAACCATAATGGGAGCAACCCACTTAGCCCTATTGCATATCCCCTATTTTAGTCATTCCCGATTGATGAGGCTAGAGGCTACATTTTACCTTTCTATATAGCAAACTCACTTTGAATGCTAAAACCGCCCTCCAAACAGCAATGTAGTGCCAGTGTTCGTCCATACAAGTCATTTAAGAGATGGACGAACCGAAGGCACTTCTTTTACTACATCCATTTTGGAATTACCCTCAGGATTAGTAGCAAGCAGCCTTACACTTCAAAGGATTCCGTTTCAATCCCATTACCTTCAAGATGTCTTCAATACGTTGCTTGAGTTGGTCGAGGTGGTTTTCGGATTATTCATTCGATCATGGTCTCTTCGAAACAACACTCGATAGTTTCCAGTAAACTCAACCCCGGTTCTTTGGGAAATAAAAAACAATACATAGGAGCGGGGATCACCCCTGACCATTTCAGTGGACGGATCTCCCTATCATTTGTCCTAAGAGAACAAAACGAGATTTATACACACAGTACAACATCATCGAGGATGACTATGCCATATAAATCATGTGTTTCTCCTAGACATTTCCAGAGTTATATTTTGATCTAGATTTGATAGTTGGTTATTAAACTATCAAATAAACAAGCAAGCAACAATTTAGAGAATTAATTACCATATCAACCACTAAGCCTCAAAGAAAATCTTTCATTTATTTAAATATCTTCTAAAATATTTATCTAAACATTCAAATAACCCCAAACACTATTCCTTCGGTGTTAAGTATGGAATGAAAGTTTCACACCACCATAATCAAGAAGGTCAGTTAAGGGAAACCTCATCTCAAATTCTTTTATAAACTTCTTAAATAAATCCTTTTAATAAATCTCTTTCCTTTATAAAATCCTCTTTTGGCTTAAAATCTAAATTCAATTATAAAACTCTTTTATAAATATCCAAAAATCATTTTTAAACTCCTTATATAAATATCCAAAATCATTCAAAACACTTAACCTTAAATTGATATAGAACTAGAGTCAATTTAAAAACCCTAATGTTACAAATTTGAAAAGGAGGCATAGTGATGACAATGGTATTAAATCAAATTACTATTTATTTAAATTTGTCTTCTAAATCACATAACGTTCATTTACATGAGTCATCTCATATGTAAATACAATCCATAAACAAATCAAGGAATAACATGACAATATAAACCAACTAGCACATACAAGTCCTTAGCATAATAACAGGATGGTGATTTCTCCTGTTAAATAGATGTCCAAACAATCTACTAAGTTTAGTTATAACATAACATGGATTTATTCTACTAAAAGGATGTCTAAATAATCTATTCAATAAAAGCTATAGTAGAACGGTGTTTTTATTATACTAACAGATGTCAAAGTCTAGTACAACTTATTCATAGTTTTTTGGCTATTTAATGATATAGACAAAAGATCCCTTGGATTAAAATCAGTTTAATTATAAAAGAGAGTTGGCTATAATAATTGATTGAGTTTAAAATTAAACCTTTATTAAATAATATTAAATTCTTTATTAATTACTAATCAAATCATTTTTAATTACTAATTAAATCTTAATTAACCCTAATTTAAAACTTAATTAATCTCTAATTAAAATCTTAATTAAATCCAATTAGATTAATTAATTTTATCTTACCTAATTAGTAATTAATTATTAATTAACCATAATTAAATAATTAATTTATTAAATAATTAACTTAACTACTAAAATTACTTCTTAATTACCTTTTAATTTAATTAATCATTAAACTAAGCTTCCTTGATTAATTAATCATAATTAATTAACTTTAATCCCTAATTACTTAACTTAATTACACTTAATTAATAACTATCTTAATTAATTAATTGCTTAATTAATTAATCAGTTATTAAACTCTTAATTAATTACCAAAGTATTTAACTTTTGAACTTAATTAACATATTGAAAAAAGAATTTTCAAAATCATTTCAAAAAGAATCGTTTTTAAAATCTAAATACTGACTTTTCCCGAACTACATTCATAGCGACTATCGCTATAAATGCAACTCGTCAAAGTTAGATCTTCATTTCTAATTCATTGTTAACTTTCTTCTCTTGGAAACATAAATAGAAGTTTTTATTTTGAAAACTAGTTAAAGTTTTAATCTTTTAGTAACTTGAAACAAATAAAACTCTCCCATCTCATTAGCATACAAGTTACTAACTTTCATAACACATGACCAAACAACCAAGTTTACACATCCAAATTTATATATACAATCACATATATAAAAAAATGTCAACTTTAACACCAAACCAAACTTTTAAGCTAATTTAACAAGTTAAATTCAAACTACAACTAACATTGCACATATACATACATAAAACAACTTGGATTTACAACCAAACATACAACACATCACACAAATAAACATGGGAACAAAAGGGTAATTTTTTTTCAAAAAAATATAAAATAGTTTGCTCACCAAAATCTTTTCAAACTTTGAAATAGCCTAGAATTTTTGAAACCCTTTAGCAAAATATGATTTTTGGACCAAAACAAGGCAAGATGGGCTTGGTCATGGTGCTATGGGAATGGCCTAAGGCCGATTAGGGAATGGCTATGAGTGGTGGAGGTGGATGTAGGCTTGATTTTGAAGCAAAAAGGTGTAAGAAGAATAAATGAGTGATTTTAAGTGTCTTTAAGAAATAAAAATAAGAAATAAGTGATTTTTAAAACTTTGAATATGTTTTGGAAGCCATTAAAGAGGGTTAAAAGCTTAAAAGAAGAAGATAAACTTTTAAAAAAAAAAATTAGAAAATGAAATGGAAGAAAAGAGATGGTCTTGTTTTTATATAAATTTAGAATAAAAAATTACTAAAATACCCTTTAGTACACTACCCTCCACTAAAAATTTGCCACATCATCACACACCCCATAAACCAACATGCATTTATTGCATTTGTACTTATGGTGTACGATGAAACTGACATGCCATGATTTTTCTTTTTATTTTAATTTTTAAACTTGAAAATTGTCACATCACTCTTTTTTCATTTAAGTAAACATATATTTACGCTTTTACACACTTAATTTAGTACTCAATATTTATATAAGTGTGTGTTTAACTATATTAAGGTGTTTCATATCCTTTTTAACAACTTTTAGATGATCACAAATTAGGATATTTTAAAAAAGATTTTCGGTCACATTTTCTAATTTCCTTTTGACTAATTATTTTTGTAAACCAAATTCAAAAATGAATTTTCTACCATTTGTTATAAATCAAAAGAGGGCTATTTTAATTATTAAAACCATTAATTTAAATATTTAAAATTAATTAGATATTCACAAACCAAAATGATAAAATTTCGGGTCGTTACATTTGAACTTCACTTTTGGTAGTTTGACTCGATGATTGTGTCATTAACTTCTTGCATTTGTTCTTTCTCGTCAATGCTTCAATTTATATATCAGTCTCCACTACAATTTCATGCAATGGTTCATCCTAATTTGCAATTTATTCCTCTTAATTGAACCCCCCATACTTCGCCCTACAAAGTCCTCATGCCGACTACCATACTCCTTACTTGCACTATTGTAACATCCCTAATTTTTAATAACATTATTCAGGAAATTTAATTAGATAAATTAAGTATAATAATGATGATAAGGGGATTGAGATTTGAAAAAATTATATAAAGGGTCGTGCTTATTAATACAGTAAACGGGCTTTAAATTGGTTTAAAGGTTAATTAGTTCACACATGGGCATATTAGTAAAATAACCTTTCCATTTTACATGGCTATGACCTTTTGTGATTGTCCATTCATGTTCATTTTTCTCAACTCAAAAATAAAAGCAAAAACCCTAAGAGCTGGCCATTAACAAGGAGGAAAAGAGGAAGATTATAATCTAAAAGCTAAGGATTAAAACTAGGAAGGATTAATCAACAACAAATCTCAAATTTCTTATCATATCTAAAGTGAATAATAATTTTATACCATTTCTATTTTATTCTATGATTATATGTTTTTGGATTTATGATTAAATTCGTTTTATGATGCTATGGATGATGATATGCTTGAACTATATTATGTTTGTTTTAATTTAATTCAATTGCAAATGAATTGGCACGGTTTTAGGTGAAAACAGAGAGCTTATGATTTTATAATGCCATGGAAAAAAAATTGTTAAGTAAAACATGATTTTAGAGATGTGTTTTGATTTTCAGAATTTTCAGAGCTATAGAAAATTTATTATAAATTTCTAAAGGAAAATATGATATAATTTGGTTTAAAATTTATTTCGAGTATTTCAAGAAGAAATTGAGTCTGAAATTTTAATATGTTTGATTACATGATAAAATTGAATTTTTAAGATTTTTGGGGATTTTCCCCAATTAATTTACTAGGGAAAATAAATTATTTCAAGAGAGGGACTTATTTGCAAATACTAGTTTTGTTAAAGGAAGGGCTTAAACGTTAAAATTTCTTTGATTTAGATCTGGTTAAATGTGGCTGTTATAATTGTAAAGTATTTGAAAAGTGTTAGATTAACCAATCAAGGAATTACAATAGGCAGGTTAGTTATAAAGTAATTGTCATACTTAGCTACAAATCAGTGTTTCAGAAAAAGGTTGTTCCGCCTAATTCGGAGGCACCTTTCAACTCCTTTACCTCCGCATCAACCCAGTCGAAACCATTAGAATCGAAACCAATGCACATGTTATCAATAAAATTGGTACGAATTGAATTGGTAAGTAGTGGAAGGTAGGGTGTCGAAAGCAATGCTTTCGTCAGGGTCGAAGCCAAGGTTCACTTTTAAAAGATAAGCACCTGCGTAGTTTTTGAAGGGCTTTCGACTGAGTCGATACCTATAAATTCAAAACCTTAGTTTGTTTTCTAAAGTTAAATTCCTACCTTGTTTTACTTAAAGCTTTCAACATAGTCAAAAGCCATGCTTTCGAAAGGGACTTTATAAATAAGCTTTCAAAGGGGTACTTTTTCCTTAAATAGAAGCTTCTGAAAGGATTGGTTTCGACCGACCAAGCCACTAATTTACCTTTCGACTGTATTGAAGCCATCTATGCTGTTGAAGGGTTACCTCTGATTTTAACTTAAACTAAGCCTTTTTCCCAAATGCTTTCGAAAGGGTTTGAGAGTTTCGAAGGCAATGGAGTCGAAAGGGGGTTTCGACTCTATCCTTCCAAGTTTTATTTCAAAGGATTATGCTTTCGACTAGATGGTTTCGACATCATCAACTTTTTCCCCAAAACAATTTTATAAGTGTTTTCAAAATAGATACTTTCGTATATAATTATTTTTGATCCAAAGGATGTTTTAAAGCGTAAACCCAATGCTTTCGCTATAGTACTTTTATTTGTTTCGAAGCTATGTTTTATAGAGTATTTTGATACCGTCAAAAGGGTATCATTCGTTTCAAAAGTGAACATTTAACAGGGCTTCGAAAGGTATGTTTATTATGTTTTGAAAAGAATCTTATGCTTTCGAAAGAGGTAATCTAAAGGTTTTGAAGGTGATGTTTTAAAGTTTCAAAACAAATAACCCACTTTAATTTTAAAGAGGAAATACCATAGCACAGCTAAAGATTTTAGAAGTATTACTTCTTCATATACTTATTCACATTGTAATTAACCCATAACAGTACTTTGGAGAAGGGCAGAATAACAAGTTAGGTTGACCCAGTAGTGAATATAACTTAAGAAATGTGAAATATTAATTAAAGATATTGGCAGGGGCGAATAGGTTTGCAATAAGCTCATGAAAACTATATATAAGTAATGATATTGGCAGGGGCCAATAGGTTCATAGTCAGCCAATGAAAACTATGATTTGATACTGGCAGGGGCCAGTAGGTTTGTAGTTAGCCCATGAAAACTATATCCGGATTAAGATATAGACAGGTAGTCAATAGGTTCCTGGTTAGCCCACAGAAACTAGGATAAGAGATAAGGTATTGGAGTTACCAATAGTTTCTTATTGATCCCATGAAAACTATGATATTGGACAGATAATCCATAAACACTTAACAGGTTAATAGTAAACCTAGAAACTATAATTGAGACGGATAGTCAGAATGAACGGGGATGGGTAATCCAGATTTATTTTACTTATTTTGCATACCATCATAATGCTTTCAAAATACTATGTTTTAACCATTGTGGATGTAGGAGCACAGTATATGGTTTTATAGATGCTTTAGGATACTAGTGAGGGTAAAACCCGTTCCGCTATGTGGCTTGGTCTAACTAGATATCTGATGGTTTGAGATGGTAAATTATTATTCATACCGGTCTTTATGTCTGACTCGAGGTTTTTTTCCCCTTAAACTCCCGGGTACTCAATTGATTTTGAGTAGGTTGAGAGCTAAGGTTTCCAAGTGTTGTTTCAGACAAAATAAAGCTTCCGAGGACGTGCAGGAGGCAAGCTTGTTATTAGAGTTCTTTTATCTTTGCTGTGTGTTTTGTTTGTAAAGGCAAATATTTTTCCTTGCCTATTTATATACTCTGATCAACCAAGGGGCATCTTCATATGTCGCTCTTGGCGTATTTTGTAATAATCATATGTTATTTGAACATGGTCTGCGATTTGGGATTATGTAATCAATTTGGAATATTTTGAAATGGAATGTGGAATTTGTTTGTTGTTTAACTTTTTTCCATATTCTTGTGTTTCTGTGTATCAATGTATCTAATATCGTTGTATTTGGCCACCGAGGATTAATAACTGTGGATGACTGCAACATCCGTAGCCGTTAGTTTTGGGCCTCCAAGTAGGGGGATGTTACAAGTTGGTATCAAAGCATAGGTTTATGAAACTTTAAAAGAAACTTAAACCTTAAAGATTTTCCAAACATAGTCTGATGAATCAGATAATAAGATTAGAGTTTGGGCTAACGCTATAGTAACTTACTTGTATTTGATATATATAGTTATATATATAAGTACATATTCCCCGCTCTCTAAGACCGTTCTTTTGTATCTTACTAAGGCTCGTATGCAGATTTATGAGAAAGGAGATATGGAATCAGGAAACAAAAGAGGAAATCTCGGTGGAGGAAGCACCACAACTAATGGAAATGCTCGACCCACCACCAGGAGGAACCCCGGTCGACATGCTAATGCTAGTAATCAAAATGCTAATGCCAATGTGGATGCTGAAAATCCACCAGTAGATATGGGGGTGATGATCAATTCTTGGTTAGTTTGGTGCAAGTAGGAGCGGCTACAGGTGTTGTTGGAAATGCAGGAGGAGCTAATCCGGTGGCTCCAATTGGGAATAATTGTGATTTGCTGAGTAGAGATTACACCAGTTTGGGTGGGAAGCCATTCTTGGGAATGGAAAGTGCCACAGAGGTTTAGAATTGGCCGTTGCATTGTGAGTGTATATTTACTGACTTTGGTCTAAACGATGGGCAAAAGAGAAGGTTGGCCTCTAGAGAGTTGCAGGGGTTAGCACTACATTGGTAGAGTGTAACTGCCGGAGTTCCGAAAGAACAGTTAACTTGGGCTAATTTTAAAATGAAATTTGAGCAGAAGTTTGTATCTGAGTTTGCTAAGTCTAAGCGGATGAGGAAGTTTATGGATTTAGTGCAAGGAGAGATGTCAGTAGTCGAGTATACTACTAGGTTTGAAGAGCTATCTCGATATGGACATATTGTTATAAACACTAACATCAAAAGAATGAGAGGTTCATTCGGGGATTGAAGCCCGAGCTTGCTAGAATAACCATGATACATGTCTGTGATCCTTGTAATAGAGTGGTGGAGATGGCCATTCGCCATGAGGAATTACTTGATGATTTAGCTAAAGAGAAGTCAGTGGAAACTTAGGGTTCTCAAGGGAAGAAGAGGAAGTTCTTTAAAAAGAAAGGAGCCCAGAAGGGAGATACTGCTAAGAAGTCAAAGGCTGAGGTAGTTTGCTATAAGTGTGACAAGAAGGGTCACTTTGCTAATGAATGCCTTGGGAATGGGAAGAAAGCTGCAAGTAAGAATAATGTGAAATGCTTCAACTATGATCAAGTTGGGCATTACAAGAATCGGTGTCCAGAGTTAGTTGGGGAGGACAAAGGAAATTTTTTTTGCTATAGGACTAGCTAGTCCTACCGCAGCTGATAAAGGAAAAACTATGATGGAAAGTACGCTTTTGATTCAGAATATTCCAATTAGAGTACTTTTTGATACCGGTGCATCACATTAATTTATATCTCAGTGTTTGGTTGATAGATTATGTTTAGAATCCTCCTACCTTGTTACTTCCTTAAAGGTTGAAAATCCAATAGGAGAGTATGAAACTCTAGGGTTAAGATGTGACTAGTTAGAACTTGACTTGCTAAGTCATAAGTTTACGAGCAATTGGTATGCTATTGATTTCGTAGATATCAGAATCATTTTGGGTATGGATTGGTTGGGTAGGCATGAGGCTAGAATATTTTGCCAGGATATGGAAATACCACTGAGAAACCCTGATAGTCATAACCAAGTGATATTCTCAATAGAGAATACTGACTGGAGTGTTAGTGCTATGCTTAATGCTATGGAGGTAGGAAATGAGTTAAGTCAGGATCGGATAGCAAATGAGTTTGCAGATGTCTTTGAGCTAGTCACTAGACTACCCCAGAAAAGAGCCGTTGAGTTTAGAATAGATCTCGTGCCAGGAGCTGAACCTGTGAGTAGACCACCTAGTAGGATGACACCAACTGAGATGAAGGAATTGAAGGTGCAGCTAGTGGATCTAGAAGGAAGGAGTTTTATTAGATCAAGCAGTTCACCTTGTGGAGCGATCACGATGTTCATTAAGAAACCGGAATGTGCATTGACTATCGTAAGTTAAACGAAAGGACAATTAAGAAAAAGTATCATTTGCCAAGAATAAATGATCTGTTTGATCAGTTGTGTGGAGCCAAAGTGTTTTCCCAGTTGGACTTAGCGACGGGTTTCCATCAGTTAAGAGTGGCGGATGATAGTATTCCTTTGACAGCATTTCAAACTAGGTATGGTTCATATGAGTGGTTGGGATGCCATTTGGATTAACGAATGCACCTTCTTTCTTTGTGGTTTTGATGAACCAAGTTTTTCGAGAGTATTTGGATAGGTTTGTGTTGGTGTATATAGATGACACTCTAGTCTACTCTAGGGATGAAAGAGAGCATGAAGTTCATCTTAGAGTGGTGCCTGAGACGCTGAGGCAAAATCAGCTAAAGGCGAAGTTTACCAAGTGTCATTTCTGAAAGAAAGAGGTAAAATTTCTTGGTCACATGGTTTTAGAGAAAGGATTATCAGTCGATACAGATAAGATCGAAGCCGTGAATAATTGGAAGAAACCAGAGGCGGTGACCAAAATCAGGAGTTTTCTTAGACTTGCTGGCTACGACTGGAGATTCATTAAGGATTTTCGCGGATTGCAGCACCCTTAACTAAGCTAATCAGGAAGGAAGTGAGATTTGTTTCGTCCGACAAATATGAGGAAGCATTCCTTAAGTTAAAGTATTTGTTAACCAATGCACTCGTGTTAGTAGTTCCAAACAAAAACCATGGATTGGTGGTGCATACTGATGCATGTGGAACTGGATTAGGAGCAGTGTTGATGCAGAATGGTAAAGTCATCGCCTACGCATCTAGGTAGCTTAGACCGCATGAATTTAGATATCCGACTCATGATTTGGAGTTGGCAGTTGTGATCTTTGCATTGAAGATTTAGAGGCATTATCTCCTAGGGGAGAGGTTTGTGCTTTATGTTGATCATAAGTCTATACAGTATTTATTCTCTCAAAAGGAGTTGAATATGAAGCAGCAGAGGTGGCTAGAGTTCTTGACTGCATATGATTTTGGTATAGAGTATAAACCAGGCAAAGGTAACAAGGTAGCAGATGCTCTTAGCAGAAAATATTAGAACGTGGTGTTAGCTATGTTGGCAGAGTGGAAGGATTTAGAAGCTTTAGTCAGTTGTGATGTGCAGTTAAGATCGACTACTGGTTCTAGTCAGAGTTCCCTCAGGTTGTGTTGTTTAGAAGTTCGACCAGTATTGATTGAGAAAATCGCTTCTAAGCAGAAGGAGGATCCAGTGTTGGCTGAGAGAATTAGAAGGCTTGAGGTTGGAACTGAGATCGATGATCTAAAGGATTTTAGCATTGACCAAAAAGGATGGTTGAGAAAGAAGGGACAGTTGTGTGTTCCGATTGTGGAGGACTTGAGGAAAGAAGTTCTTGGAGAATGTCATCAGTCCAAGTTTGCGATTCATCATGGAGGGACCAAGATGTATCAGAATATGAAAAGGAACTTCTATTAGGAAGGCATGAAGAGGGATGTTAGCTTGTGGGTTAAGCAGTGCGCAAACTGTCAATAAGTGAAAGCTGAACATCAAAAACTGAGTGGGTTGCTTCAGCCTTTAGAGATTTCAGTTTGGAAATGGGATTCGATATCTATGGATTTTATAAACGGGTTGCTAAGGTCAAATAGAGGTAATGAAAGTATATGGGTTATAGTGGAAAGATTGACCAAATGTGCCCATTTCATTCCAGTTAGTGACAGAGTTGCTTTGTTCACTAATGAATTCTGGAAGAGTCTACAGGAAGTGATGGGTACCAAGCTTAATATGAGTACCGCGTATCACCCTCAGACAGATGGTCAGACAGAGAGAGTCTACAAAGTACCCTAGGATCTACTGAGAGCTTGTGTATTGGATATTGGTGGATCTTGAGAGGATCACCTACATTTGGTTGAGTTTTCCTATAATAATAGTTATCGTACTAGTATAGGAATGACGCCTTTTGAGGCTTTGTATGGAAGACCATGCAAATCACCAGCATGTTGGTTGGAGACTAGAGACAGACTAGTCTTAGGTCCAGATTTGGTCAGGGAGGCATCAGAGAAGATTGAGTTAATCCGAGGAAGGATGAAGGAAGCTCGGTCAAGACAGAAGAGTTATGTGAATAAGAGGCGTAAGGACCTAGAATTCTCAATTGGAGATAAGGTTTTCATTAAGGTATCACCTATGAAGGGTGTGGTACAATTTGGAAAGTTAGGGAAGTTAGCCCCTAGATACGTAGGTCCATTCCGGATTATAGAGAGGACTGGAAAGCTTACATACAGGATAGAGTTACCGAGCAGTCTAGCAGGTGTCCATAATGTATTTCATGTGTCTCATCTTCGTAAGTATGTGAATGATCCAAAGACTACTATTCCTTCAATAGGGTTGGAAGACTTAGTAGTAGAGCCTAATTTGACTTTCGTTAGACAACCAGTTCAGGTTATAACTAAGGATGAGAAAAGATTAAGGAATAAGACAGTCAGGTTGGTGAAAGTTCAAAGGAGCGACAACGAGAAGGGCTATACTTGGGAGACAGAGGACATGATTAGATGTACTTATCCTAATCTGCTTTGAGGGTATGTCAATATTAGATTTATATAGATAGTTGCTAGTCATTTAGACTAGTATGGTTGTTAGGAATTGTTACAGACGACTACTATGTTTGTATTTAGTCCTTACTGAATTTCGAGAAAAAATTCTTTAAAGGGGAAACCTGTAACATTCCTAATTTTTGATAACATTATTTAGAAAATTTAATTAGATAAATTAAATAGAATAATGATGATAAGGGGATTGAGATTTGATTAAAATATGTAAAGGGCCGTGCTTATTAATATAGTAAATGGACTTTAAATTGGTTTAAAGGTTAATTAGTTCACACATGGGCATATTAGTAAAATAACCTTTTCATTTTACGCGGCTATGACCTTTTGTGATTGTCCATTCACGTTCATTTTTCTCAACTCAAAAATAAATGCAAAAACCTTAAGAGCCGGCCATTAACAAGGAGGAAAATGGGAAGATTATAATCTAAAAGCTAAGGATCAAAGCTATAAAGGATTAATCAACAACAAATCTCAAATTCCTTATCATATCTAAGGTGAATAATAATTTTACATCATCTCTATTTTATTCTATGATTATATGTTTTTGGATATGATTAAATTCGTTTTTATGATGCTATGGATGATGATACGCTTGAACTATATTATGTTTGTTTTGATTTAATTCAATTGCATATGAATTAACACAGTTTTAGGGTAAAATCGAGATTATAGGATTTTATAATACCATGGAAATTTTTTATGTTAAGTAAAACATGATTTTAGAGATGGGTTTTAATTTTCAGAATTTTCCGAGCTATAAAAAATTTATTATGAATTTCTAAAGGAAAATATGATATAATTTGGTTTAAAATTAATTTTGAATATTTCAAGAAGAAATCGGGTCTAAAATTTTAATAAGTTTGATTACATGATAAAATTGAATTTCTGTAATTTTTGGGGATTTTTCCCAATTGATTTACTAGGAAAAATAAATTATTTCAAGAGAGGGACTTATTTGCAAATACTAGTTTTGTTTATGGAAGGGCTTAAACATTAAAATTTCTTTGATTTAGATATGGTTAAATGCGGCGGTTATAATTGTAAAGTATTTGAAAAGTTTTAAAGTAACCAATTAAGGAATTACAACAGGTAGGTTAGTTATAAAGGAATTGCCATACTAAGCTACAAATCAGTGTTTCAAAAAAAGGTTGTTCTGCCTAATTCAGGGGCACCTTTCGACTCCTTTACCTCTTCATCTACCTAGTTGAAACCATTAGAGTCGAAACCAATGCACATGGTATCAATGAAATTGGTATGAATTGAATTGGTAAGTAGCGAAAGGTAGGGTGTCGAAAGCAATGCTTTCGTCAGGGTCGAAACCAAGGTTCACTTTTAAAAGATAAGCACATGCCTAGTTTTTGAAGGGCTTTCGATTGAGTCAATACCTATAAATTCAAAACCCTGGTTAGTTTTCTAAAGTTAAATTCTGGCCTAGTTTTACTTAAAGCTTTCAACATAGTCGAAAGCCATGCATTTGAAAGGGGCTTTATTAATAAGCTTTCGAAGGGGTACTTTTTCTTTAAATAAGAGCTTCTAAAAGGATTGGTTTCGACCAAGTCAAGACCAAGCCGCTAATTTACCTTTCACCTGTATTGAAGACATCTATGCTGTCGAAGGGTTACCTCTGTTTTTAACTTAAACTAAACCTTTTTCCCAAATGCTTTCGAAATGGTTTGATTGTTTCAAAGGCAATAGAGTCGGAAGGGGGTTTCAACTATATCCTTCTAAGTTTTAATTTAAAGGATTATGCTTTCGAGTAGATGGTTTCGACGCTATCAACTTTTTCCGCAAAACAATTTTATAAGTGGTTTCGAAATAGATACTTTCGCATATAATCATTTTTGACCCAAAGGATGATTTAAAGAGTAAACCCAACGCTTCCGCCAGAGTACTTTTATTTGTTTCGAAGCTATGTTTTAGAGAGTATTTTGATACCGTCGAAAGGTATCGTTGGTTTCAAAAGTGAATATTTAACAAGGGCTTCAAAAGGTATGTTTATTATGTTTTGAAAAGAATCTTATGCTTTCGAAGGAGGTTATCCAGAGGTTTCGAAGGTGATGTTTAAAGTTTCAAAACAAATAACCCACTCTAACTTTTAAAGAGGAAATACCATGGCAAAACTAAAAAATTTAGAAGTATTACTTCTTCATATACTTATTCACATTATATTAATCCATAACAGTACTTTGTGGAATGGCAGAATAACCAGTTAGGTTGACCCAGTAGTGAATATAACTTAAGAAATGTGAAATCTTAATTAAAGATATTGGCAGGGGCCAATAGGTTTGCAGTAATCCTATGGAAACTATATATAAGTAATGATATTGGCAAGGGCCAATAGGTTCATAGTCATCCCATGAAAACTATGATTTGATACTGGTAGAGGCCAACAGGTTTGTAGTTAGCCCATGAAACTATATCCGGATTAAGATATTGACAGGCAGTCAATAAGTTCCTAGTTAACCCATGAAAACTAGTATAGGAGATAAGGTATTGGAGTTACCAATAGGTTCTTATTGATCCCATGAAAACTATGATATTGGACAGATAGTCCATAAACACTTAACAGGTTAATAGTAAACCTAGAAACTATAATTGAGACGGATAGTCAAAATGAATAGGGATGGGTAATCTAGATTTGTTTTACTTGTTTTGCAAATCATCGTAATGTTCTCAAAATACTATGTTTTAACCATTGTGGATGCAGGAGCAAAGCATATAGTTTATAAATGCTTTAGGATATTAGTGAGGGGACTAAAACTATATGTGTATGTGCGATTTAAGTGCTTCGCTATTAAGAAGCTTAACTTAATGTTGGTTAGGCGGTAATTTATCAAGACTATATATTAGGAATTGACCTAGATTATTTTAGCTGTTGGTTGTTCAACCTTCAAGCAGTAACCTTCACAAGTCGTTGTTGATGTAGGTGTAATAAGAATCATACCCTATGATTTATAAAGTAACCAAACGTTATACGTAATACACGAACACAAATAGACATCCTAGGTTATGTGGATTGTAATTTAATTACTTGCCCACACCATACCACTAGTGATATGATTCATTCATCAGAATTTTTCCAATCCCCTCCATTTCTTCCTCTTTATATTTACCATAGGCAATTAGGGCAGTAGGTGAAGCAAGCAAGACAAGGTGTGTATGGGAGGTGACTTAGTGTGTTAGAGATTTATTTTACTTATAGTTACTCCTCTATGTACTTATATTATGTTATCAATTAGACATTTATTATGTACTATCATTTTGAGATTTTACCTATGTCAAACATCCTATGTACCACATTCATTTTAAAACTGTATTAATCTATGTTATTTTCAGTATTTGTATTTTATTTCCTTCCGCTGTGAGATCTGAAAGTGTAGAATGTTCAAAACTTTATATTAGTCTATGTACCATGTAACTCTTAAAAACCTGATGATTTGTACTTCTTGGTACAACATGAGTTCAAATGCCATTTTAGGCTTTGAATCAGTGTCTCCAAGGGTGCGGATTTTCATATGGATCCATTGCTAATCTATTTCCAATGCAATATGCCTGAGAAACATAACTTTCTGTCTCTAAAAAAGGTACATGGAGAGATACGCCTTCAATTATGTTGCCTCAATATCAACGATAACAATCTAAGATGGACTTCATGATCTCTCTCATTCTTAGAATACGCCAAAATATTATCGATGAAGAACAAAATAATCCAACTGATCATGAAAAATCTGGTTCATAAGATATAGGAAGAACACAGGGATGTTGGTCAGTCCAAACGACATCACTAACCACTTGTATGAACCATGCTTATTCTGAACGTGGTCATTGGAACACTATCCTTTGCTACCCTCAGTTGATGGAATCTCATCACCAAATCTAGCTGGGAGAATATTCTATCTCCACTCAACTAGTCAAACAAGTCATCTATCTTAGGCAATGAATAACGATTCTTCACTGATGGTTCATTTAGCTTCCAGTAATTAATACACATCTGTAATGATCCATTTGGCCTCTTTACAAATACCGCGGATGCTTTCCACAGTGAACTGCTTGGACTAATGAAACTTGTATGTTGAAGTTCATTAGCTGCTTCTTTGGTTATTCCATCTCCTTGGATAACATTCTGCTAGGTGTTCTACTAACAGGTTGTGCCTTCGACGTCAAGTCTATTCGGAAATCAATCACCCTTGTTCCTCCATAGCACATAACATCAACCATGACTCTTCAGTTATTACATTTAATGCCACCATACTCTATTTCCACTTACGTAGATTCCGTAAAGTGATAACTCTATTAGCACAAAATATCCTTGCGTCATTACGCACTAACTAGTCCATACCCAAAATTACCATGTACCCCACGAAGTCAAACATATATGGGTTGCAAATAAAAAAATGACCACACAAATAAACATAAGGTTAGTGCACTTAAAACTGAGAGTAACATACCCACCAATCTAATTAAGCACATGAAGACCTAAATATAGATAGTATCTAAGCCCAACTTATCCACTACATCTTTCGAAATGAAAGAATGGGGCGCCCACATCTTGAAAACTCTAATGAATGTTTTAGAGATCAAGATCACACCTCCTAGCATAACTTTCTTCCCCTTTCTTCATCGTTGGTCCAGCTAGTGGCCTTTTCAAAGCAAAGACCATTGGCTTCCTTATGTCGAGACGGTCTTTCTTTTTATGCCCGGGTTTGTTATGCACAAAACATTTGACCTTTACCACTCCACCCGACTTCGGACACTTAGATGCATAGTATCCCCTTTTCTACAATTATAGTAGGTCACATCAGCGCCATCCTTTCGCTTTCCTCCATCTCGAGCCTTTTCTTTTTTTTGTTGGCCCTTCTTAGCTTTTTGATAAGAAGTAAATTTCTTCTTCTTATCAGCCTGAGCCTGTTGCCCTACATCTTGCCTCTTAGTTTACATCAGCTCATACCTCCTTGCCATGTCTACCACTTCGTTGAATGGAAGTGCTAGGTGAGCCATTGTTCGGTCACTCAATCTCAGCAACAAACCTAGAATAAGTTACCCCACCTTCTTCCCTGAGGTCCTAATCAAATCAGCCTCATGCTTAGATAAAGCACTGAACTTTTGTACATATCCAACACCATCAACTCCCATGTTGCAATTCAACGAACTCACGACACATCGCTGACAACTCCGAGCTAGGTATATATTGTTCTCAAACATCTCTTGAACCTCTTTCAGGTAATTTCCTATTCAGGAATCTCCGCTTTCACTTTTCCCCATCAAACACTTGCTAACCCTTTAAAATGTCTTCACACCAATTTTTCTTTCTTGGCATTTGTTAGTTCCAAGTCTTCACAAATCTTTTCACACTTCACTAGCCAATCACTATCATCCAAAGCCTGCTTCGTCCCTTCAAAAAATTATCCCATAGCCTCTAGAAATCCTTATTCATTTTTGAAAAATCTTCCCTAGCTGGCTGCACCGAGCCTCTTGGTACATTCTACGCCTATGGTGGTATTCGCTTCTGCACTAAGTTCACAAAAATCTATTGAAAGAGCACATTCTTATCCACGTTCCCTACAGTAGGGGTAAGCATTTCAGTGTCAGCTTCAGCAAGAATTTCCAAAGCTACTTTCCCTCCTTAGTCGTTGGTCTAAGTACTGGTTGTTCCTTTACCAGCGTTTGTTTTTCCACTTTCTAAAGTCAAATGTCTACTTCGCCTAGCTTTCTACGTATGCAATCATTCGTAAGAAATGAAAATAAAAGAGAGTGAGAACAATAATAGAGTGTTAAATATATCCACCTATATATCTATATCAAAATATAAGTACATTTATATATATAACGTATACCCTCCCGAAGGTGTTCATTTTCTACTACTTAGTTTTTTGTTTACTTAAGTGTCCCCTAACCTAAACTCTGATATCAAGTTGTAACATTCACCATTTTGAGACCCAAAGATGAACACTAATGATGCTCCAAGCATCACCAGAATTATTTTCATGCGATAAATAAGATCAATATAACTTTTCACAACATTAAGTAAATAGAGCATCTGAATACTTTTTTATTACATCAAATTATTTTACATAAAGTCATTATATGCTCATTAACCCATCTCATTCCCATGCAGGGGTAAATATAATAAAATATAAATAGAGTATCATGCCCAACATATGATGATGTTGACATGAACACTTAACTAGTTATAAACTTAGTTTTACACGGTGGAACTTTCATAATAACTTTTACTTTTAAAATATGCCTTTGCATTGTCTTTTACAATTGCAACCCGTCTACACCATAAAATCAGCCTACTCGAATGAGTACTCGGGAGTTGATGGGAAATAATAAAAACATAGGACAGACCTAAAGCATGGTATAAATAAAATATTACCTTAAGCAAACTATCAAATAGTGAGGCCATACCGCTAAAGCAAGAAGGGGGTTTTCCCCTCACTATCACAACCAGTCGTCAATTACATAAAACTATGTAATAGCATCCAATCATGATCGAACACAAGTCATTAGCTTCAACATAAGTGTGAGATTTGCTTCACAACATTTCTTGATTAGCTTCTGTAGTCAGATCATTTTAAATTACCACACAAGCCTCACTCTTAAAAACGGTACTAGACACTTAAGTTTAACACTTAGGTGTTTTATCTTACTCTTTCTCAATTTTCATTATGAATAGATAATTATATTGCCACCAAGGCCTTACACCACCTGATATCAAATATAATGTCATGTTTTGACAAAAAGTTATCACACAGGCCTTACACCATCGATTATTAAATACTTTTTCGTGTTTCGACAAATATAATGTCATATTTTTCGCCTTTCAACAAAGTCACCAACTATAATGTCATTTTTAGACAAAATATTACCACTAAGGTCTTACTCAACGCTAACAAGTATAACATCGTATTTACAAAAACGGTCGTCGCTTGGGCGTTACACCCACCTATAACGAATATAATGTTGTGTTTAGACAAACGGTTTCCTCTAAGGTGTTATAGCTTTGTTTTATCATATGAAATGGTTTTACTTATCATTTCATAGCTTTCTTAACCTTAGTCTAATTCTCTCATTTTTAATAAGTTATTTCATTTTAACTTATTATCCTCTATGGTCATTCCATCTGTATGAAATTCTCAACCATCACTTAGGAAGATGGCTTCCTAATTGCTACAAAAAAATTCATAGAGCTATCACATGTTAACGTTTTATTGCTATCGCATGCCAAACATATCGAGTGTCATAGAGCTATTGCATTCCTCTGTCTATCGCATGCCATAAGCTGTCAAGTGTTAGCATTTTTAAGTCTACCGCATGTTGACTTTGTAAAGCTATCTCATGTTAACACTTTAAGCTATCACATGTTTAATTTTCATAGCTATCAAGTGACTAGATTTTCATAACTATCGCATGTCTAAATTTCGAAGCTACCACTTGTCTACAATTTTAAGTTATCGCATGTTACATCTTTAAGCTATCGCGCGTTAACAACCTTAAGCTATCTCGTGTTAACCATTTTAACACTGTTGAATGATGAGGCTTTCGTAAGCTATCAAGCATCAAAGTTCCTAAAGCCATCAAAGTTAACCTTACTAAGCTATCACATGTTATGGCCCAAAGTTATCGAGTACCAAGGCTTATATAAGCTATTGCATGTTATTATGGCAGTCTTGTAATTAAGTGGAAAACTATTTTGTTACCATTTAAGGTAATTAATTTACACCAAACCCTGTTATATGTCGAATTATCATTGGGCTTATTCAAAAATTGTTAATTAAATTCCTTCTTAATTAATTAATCTTCCATTACTTATTAGCTCATTATTTGCTAAATAATTCATATAAACTTAAAAACGGACGGAAAAAATCCCGAAAATTCATCAAAAATATGATTAATTGTCTTTTACCTCATATAAAAATATTATACTAGAATAGTTATTTATTATACTTTAAATAGTTAAATCCCGAAATTAAGAATTTTCTTAATTTAGAAAATTCGTATTAATTCCAAATAATTTCATAAAATTATGAAATAAAAAATCCACTCCAATTTGTTATTTAACACATCATATAAAAGTTTCAAGTGGTTTGGTTAATGTTTTGCCTTAAACACATCATAAATCATCATCGTTAAATTCCCAAACATGAACAAATATTATTTAGCCTTCGTAAACTTGTTCATTATAATACGAATATCACAAATGCATACAATCCTAACTCATACGAGTTTGGAAAGTTTTAGAGAAAGGATTACTCGCCTTAGTTTAATTAAAAGTTGATTAAATCCTTTATTTCTTTTATAGATGAAAGCTCCTTTCTTTTCCTTTAGTTTTCTTCTTCTTTCTCTTTGAAAATATGATCGGCCTCCCTCGGTCTTCTTATTAGTTTATTTTTGAGTGTGGTAGAAATGAATGAATGGTGGGAGTGTTAGGGGGTTAGTAATTTAGATTTGGGCTAAAACCTCATTCTAGCATATTCTTAGTAATTCCTCTATCTCTTCATCTTAAATTCACTATTCATTATTATTAGTCTCACTTAGTTATCATCTCATAATGTAATTAGTTATTCTTTAATTAATCCCACATATAATAATACTCCAAAATATCGAGTATTATATTAAATACCTTTATTACAACTATAAAGTGCAAATGGTTGTTAAAAATATCTTTATTGCAACTTTCTTGAAAAAACAGTCGTTAAAAACTTTATTTACAACTTTCATTGAGTGAATGTTGTAAACTAAAAGTTGTAATAGATTCATTTTGTTGTAGTATACCTCTACTAGATTAAATTAAAGCATGCAGTTTAGCCTAGCAAACCAAGCTAAGAGGACAAAGGAGAAGGTCTTCAAGGAAGAAATAACTCGCTTACAATGTGTTGTCGACCGCTTAGATCAAGGTAATTTAATTTAATATATATATTTTTATACTTTTTATATTTTTGGCCTAAAGTAAAAAAGAAAAACATTTTTTTTCTTTATACATATACATTATAAATTAAATAAAAATGGGTTAAAATAATACTTTGTAATGCACACACATATTATATATATATATATATGTGTGTGTGTGTGTGTGTGTGTTTGTTTTCAGCAATGCAATGTTAAAAAAAATATATATATATATACGAACTTAAAATGTAATATATATTTATAATACTTAATCACTTTCATATATAATATATTTTAACAAAAATTCTATTTTCTAGTTTATATGTGTATATATATACATAAATATACATACCCACACATACATACATATATATATATGTTTCTAAATAAAAATATATCCACTAATGTTATAAATTAGTGTCATAATTTAAATTAACATCGATTTAAAATTTAATATTACATTGTTAATATATATAGTTTCTATAACTGAAAAAAGAAGAAGAAAAGTTTTGGTTTTGATCGTATCCGCACTCACATACGTGTGTGTGTATTTGAATCTGATTTGACTAGGTAAACGAATGTTAGTTTAAAATTCAAAGATAAAATGTTAAACATATTATATATATATAAATTAAATCCAAAAATATAGTATTCATTACCGAAACAAAATATAAAAAATATACATAAACATACTATTCAAATAGTAAAATTAATAAATATTTAAATTTAAGATTTTATATTATATTTATGTATATACATATATATAAATTCAATTTATGTCATATACCTTTAGATGACATGTTGTATTTATCATATTACTAATACAATGATACAAACATATTTATATGTTGCTTAATCAATTGTTTAGTTTAATCTTTTAAGATATAAACATTGTATATATTGACCTCGAAACATAAATAAATAAATTAAGGTAAAATAAAAATATTTAATTCAAAATAATCAAGTAAATTAAATTATAAACAACACACTCTCCTTATATTAGTACAACATTAAATATGATTTGGTGTTAGAAAATTATTCACAATAGCATAAATTAACGATATAATGCAATAATTAATAAAAGGATTTTTTTTAAAGTCACCCTTTTTCCCCTGCTGCCATGCATTTGATCTAATGGCATGTAATCATTTCCAAACAGGTGTTTTAACACTTTATTGTCTCTACAAGAATGTGTTCAGTGACATTTAGATCGAAGATAAGTCAGTCACATCTTAATGCTGGTAGATTTTAGTCATCTCGGAAAGAGATTGTTCGTATAAAGTTAGTAGGGGTATTGCACGAACAATATGCAATAAATAAGTAATACAAAAATCATTGTTGCATACTGAAGGAACCAGGCCAGTTGGAAGTTGGTGAAATAGGTAGATTTCAATTATTTTTCTCTATTTTTAGATCAATTGGGCCTATAAAGTATGAAGGGTTTATTAGATCCAATCTAATATAGTTTTGAATACAAAATTATTTTATTTATTTCATTTATAATTTTTTTTTGATTTAATTTAAATTAAATATATTATAATGAATGTATCAAATACACTCATATGCATATGGTGATAGTGCAACATATAAATAGTGTACCTTGTCAACATATACATTTATAGATGCAATTTACATAGAAACGGACACATTCACCCTTGATATACGTCTTTGTTGTTTATAGTTTTTTTGAAACATATAAAATAATAAAGCATACACACACGTACGTACATACATACATACTAGTTTACTTAAACTTATATAAAATATGTTATAAAATATTTTTTACTAATTGACAATAATTTACTTATATATATAATATGACAATTAATTATTTTAAGAAGGCATTTATGAAGAGGAAAAGGTGGAGGACTTTTCTCCTTCCTTTACGCATTCATTCAATGCCATTTCAAATCAACATACGAATATTTAAATCGTTATACATATTAAGATTAACTATGGCTATTTTTATGTATTTTGAAATCTAGAAGAATTCAAAATTAGATCGATGTTTTTTTAACAAAATCTACATTAAAATTTGAGTAAAAACACTAGTTTAAAGAAATTGTTTAAACTTCATATAAATTGTTAAGTTCAACCTTTAACCTTTGTAACCATTGTCTTAAATGAACACCTAAAGAAGTAGTATATGAATTGCACATTGAATGAATATTTTCTATGATGAAAGGTTAGGAAGAGAGAAGAGAAAAGTGAATAAAAATGAATGTCTACAGGAAATGAATTAGTGGGTTTGTTTCTGTTAAAAGAAGGAAACATTTTCCATTCTTTTAATTGAAGCTTCCCTAACCAATTCATTTAATTTTCTCTTTCTTTCTCTCTCTCTCCACTCCTCTCTCTTTACATATTTGGTCGAAATTACCTACCATCAAATGGCATAAGAAATTTGAAAATTCCTTCATGCAATTATCTTTCATTTGAACCAGTTAAAAGTTACACTGATATGTATACCGATGTGTGTAACGAACCGTAATTTTCGATAATTAAAAATAGTTGATTTAATAAAGATTTTGTGATTTAATATTAGGAGAAACAAAAATTTGTGATTTAATAATAAGAATATAACAGGAATGCAATGTAATGGTATTAATTTAAGGTAATTGATAACTGCTTTAAATATAACTCCAAATGATAAAATGATTAAAGAGTTATAATTGGTTATAAATTGTAAATTAATTGTAATAAGGTGTGTATTAATCGATAATTGGATTAAAAAAGCAACTGATAATTTAAATGTTGATTTAATTAATGAAATAATATGTAATGAATTGTAATTGGATGGAATTTGTATAGTGTAAGTTGTTATAACATTTGTTTGTAAATAGTAAACTTACAAATGTTATTAAACGTAGAAATGGTGACAATTGTTATTTGTTACCAATTTAATTAATCAATTACAAATAAATGTAAATAAATGTTATGTTAATGTGATTTAAGACTATAACTATAAAATGTGAATGCAATAAAATGTACAGAGATGTCAGTTACACTCATAAGGCAATAATTGAATTAATAAAAGAGTAAACAAAAGATAAATGAAGTTATTAGGATTTTAAATTATAATTAATATCAAAATCAACAAAGGTTCAATATTATTGGAATACTGCAACTAGTATGGTAAAAGATGATAATTGTAGAATATTTATGCAATAAGATATAAACAAATATTAACTATGTCTATAGAGTAATAATTGATTGAATAAAAAGATTGAAACCAAATTTGATCAATTTATTGGAATTAAATTATAATAAATTGGATTTAATTACAGTTGAAATTGAACACCATAACTGGTGAAATAACTAACACTGATATTATATGTAAACTTGTTTTAAATTATTATAAATGTCCAAGTAATCAAAAATGATGAAATTTGTTAGTTTATAAATATTGAATTAAAAAGTGATTAATTAATTTAATATTAATTTATTTAATTAACGTGAAAATAGCCATTTTGGCCACTGTCTCGGATTTCGATGAAACCAGTTTCACCGGATCTATAATAGTTAATTATTGTAAGGTTTCAAGTTTTGCAGCGATCGGACTTGTCGTTTGATCGTACAGACTCGAAATGCATAGAAATCAATTTAATTAAATTCAATTGAAATCAATTTTAAATAAGCTGATTTTAAGCTAACTTCTTCATACGATGGAATTAGGACTTGAAACCTATTCCATTGAGTTTTAAAATATCGAAACATCTATTTTGATATATAGGATGACCCACTTTCGTTTCGGAAGCGAAACGGGCTTTTCGGGTCGTTATTGTTAATTTAAATCTATTCGGATGTTTATTCATTTCTTATCGGGCTTCGTTATTATATATATAGTTCTGTTCAAACCTTAGCAGCCATTTTATTTCTTATTACAGTACGTACAAGTCCATCTGTCTGTCCTCTTTCTCAATGGCTGAAAACCGTAAATTCCCATTTCAATTCAAAATTCAAGTTCAAAAATCAAACTCCTTCAAAACCTATCATATTATATATCGATGTGAAGCTCTCAATGGGTGCAAGTCATATCGATTTGGGTTTCTATGTATCCTGAATTCGAGGAACAATTCTCGGCCGTTCATCGTGTGTCGATCAACTTCGACCGATTGTCGAATCGATGGTATGGGATCGTGGAGATCGACTAGTGGAGTCCATCGGTGTAGTTCGTTTGGTCAATAGATGGTCGGATTGTCGCTAAAAATTTGATTTGTGAGGTTAATTGGCGGCAGCGGTTACCCTTTTCTGGCCGCGATAGTCGACCTGGGTGAGCACAGAGGGAGGTCGAGGATGCTTGGAGTTAGGCGCTGTTTTTCTGGTGAGTGGCACGTGGCTGTTGATGGCGTTGGACAAGGGGTTTCTGGCGGTTGAAGGTGGCTCGAACGCGATGCACTGTAGACTGCGTGAATTAGGGTTCGAATGCTTGAGAACAAAGAGTGTTGACGTGGACGTTGATGAGGGTAATTCTTTCTTTCTTTTATTTTAATTTGAATTTAATTTCAAAACGTTCTAACTTATATAACTTTTACATACGAGGTCGGATTTACGTGCGGTTTATTCCATTGGGGTCGTATTTAAATTCTGGACATTATGGAACTGGTTGGAAAAATTCTGAGACTGTTTAAATTTAGGGCTTATTTTGGATTTTAATTCGATTTAAAATCGAAGGTGAGTGTTTTAACCCACTCACGATTACTAAATTATCTTATGTTAGTTAAATTAAATTTATGATGTGATGAGAAATTAATTGATTGATGTTTGGTATATTTAAATTGTCATTCTAGTTAAATTTGACTATCTTTTGCATTTAATCGTCATTTAATTTAATATTGAATTTAATTGTCAAAATTTAATACCTGTTATTGATGATCAGTTACATATTGATGTTTATTGGTTGATTTGATGATGATTGTGATGGATGTTTGATTGTTGATATTGGATGACTGGATGTTATATTTTTATATTGTTATAACACTGCAAGTTCCCTATGGGTTAAAATGATTAATACCCGAACGATCTATAGATTAGGGAAAAATCGTTATGGGTTGAACTGATAGACTCGAGCAATTTTATGGATTTTATTTAATTTGGGATTGCGGTTTGAAATGATATATAACCGTAAAATTTTAAATTACGGATTGAAATGATAAATATCTGTATCACTTGACCATAGGGTAGAAAATTATATACGGACACCGGATTGGTTAAATTAAATGATTTTAATTCTTTAAAATTTGAATTCAGTTAACTGATATTTTGAAATAGAAATTGATTTATACAAACGAAATTATTTTGATAATCCAAGGGTTAGTGTTGAAATTGAAATTGATTTAATGAATGGTTTAAAGGATTTAAATTGGATTTTCAAAGTTGAAGTGTCAAATATAAATGAATTTATCGGAATTGATTTATTGAAAATGCTGGATATAACTATGAAATCTATTTTAAACTAATTTAAACTATTTTAATTAAGTTAAATATTTTAATCAATTCAAACTATTTTAATTTATTTCAATCTATTATAACCTATTTAATAAAATTCAATCTATTTTACCTATTTTAAACTAATTAAATTTATTTAATCTATTTTAAATCTACTTAATATAATTTAAATCTATTTAATCTATTTTAAATTTACTTAATATATTTAAAATATACTTAATATAATTTAAATCTATTTAATCTATATTTAATCTACTTAAATCATTTTAACTTTAAATTTTTTTATTTAATATATATTTAATCTATATAAATCATTTTAACTTTAATAAAATCTATTTAATCTATTCAAATCATTTTAAATCTAATTAAATCAACTTTAAATCTATTTAAACTATTTTTACTATTTAAAATATTTTAATCTATTTAAACCATTTTTTCTTTTCTATTAAAACTATTTATCTATCTAAACTCTTTTCTAAAATTTCAGACTGTGTAAAGTTGAAGTATTTATATTTAAATCCTTGATGATGATTTACAACCTAAGTTGGAATTTGGAATCGATACCTTTTTGTGAAATGACATATTTGAGTAAATAATGATAATTTTGGAAGGAGAATTTAATTAGCCTATCTTATCGATAATTTCAAAAGCGAATACAATTTTGAAGTGAATATGGTTTTGAAAGTGAATATGATTCCAAAAGTGATATGGTTTGAAATCAAACATGATATTTTGATATTAATTATGAAATGGTTTTGGAAATGTAAAAGAACCATCCGGTGTGAAATAAGCATTTGGTTGTTAAAGAGACCGGGATCGGATATTGTCATACTCTCTGCCAATACCGAAAACCACTTTAACAACTGTGTACGTGGTGGAGATTCCAGAAATGAAGTAGGATGGTTTGGCGAATGATTCTGTATGAGGTATTTACGTGACCTTGACTCCCGTGAGTCAGCTTAATGTGGCTAAAACAGGAGCTATGCCGGGCCAAGTGAGGTCATTCCTCCTATCGGTCACATTTCTTCAATACCATTATATTACTTTGTGATTGATTTGGTGGCTACCCCTTGATTTTGATTTGGGAGTGTGTTTTGAGATGGGCGGTAGTAGCTGCTATGCGTTAACACCAGTCCGGATCCGCAATTGTTATATCTACCCTGGCATTGCCTCGAGTGCCGTGTCGCATGCCCTATCGCGTTTTCTACGAATTTGTTTTGTACCATACCTATGGAGTGCCCTCTGATAGCCCTCCAGTTTACGGAGGAATTACGGTACTGTATGTTTGTACCAAAATTGGGCACAACACTCTTCGGATGTGTTTGAAGAGATAAAATTAAGAAACTAAATGTAAAATGAGGCAGATCTAACAAACACACCAATCAACAGATAAGAAAATGCACGAAAACACACGGATTTAGAGTGGTTCGGTGAATTGCCTACGTCCACTATGAAATGATTGATGGTTATTGAACTTCACTCGTTGTTTACAAGAGATTACAACAGTACAACTGAAGATTAATAATGATTTCGGTAGAGTATCGGCGTAGAGAAGCCAAAAAGTCCATTTTCTGTAGGTCCAGGTTGCTATTTATAAGCGTAGGCAGCAAATATCTCACCCAGATCTCGGAGGACTTCTTCTCTCACGTGGGTGGGCCCACGGGATCGAGTTCAGGTGGTTTCGACTCGATCTGGGAGCGATACGAACTGAATTTGTATCGATCAAGAATTGATCCTTTTTGGCTGAAATTTATCTGGTACATTCTTGACGTTGTAGGTAAGCTCCGGTGAAAATTTGGTGGCATTTGGACTTGTAGATCTCGAGTTATGATCGATGCAAGTTTGGATTTGTATGACAATGTCGTCTTCGTATCGATACTATTTCGCATCGATCATGCGTGGCTCTATTCGTATCGATGCTTGCATGCTAATTCGTATCGATGGTTGGAGGCCGCCTTCGTATCGATGCTTCATGTTGCTTTCTTCGTATCGATCGGTAGTTGTTGTTCGTATCGATGGTGGGAGATTGATACGAGATGGAAGGAGGGAGACCGATACGAAATGGGCATTTGTTGATGGATACGAAGAGTTGTTAACATGATGGATACGAAGTACCTTCATTTTATGGATACGAAGGAAGTTAGTAGGCGATGGATACGAACTGAATCTCTCTTGGGGAATGGATACAAAATTGGATGGATACGAATATAGTTGGATTTCTCAACCGTGATCGATCAATATCTTGAGCATACGAACTCTGATTGAATTGAAATTTGGAACGTTGGCTTTCATAGCTTTGCTTGTCGTGTCATACAATTGTAGCTCGATACGAACTCGGGAAAAATTTATCAGTATCCATAGTGAACCTATGTATAACCGATCTCCAGGACAAACTGTCCTTGGTTTCTAGTCAAGTTGGTGTCATGGCCCTGCCAAAAGGCGGGATAACATTTGCCTCCCAAAGTACATCTTGTGTGAACATGACGTGCTTTGAAAAGCTGCAATCTTCATTCTGAAAAAGTTCAATATGATTCATTGAATAATTTCTGTCTTTTCATTAAAAGATGTAACCTTTGATTGATCTTCAGTGGTGTAGATGGCGAATTATTGATTGTCAATGATCATGCAGTGTTTTGTTGTAACTGAGTGTCGAGCGCTAGCAATTTGTTGTTCACTTATCTCCTTCGAAGAGCTATCCTTGGCCAAACAATTAGCATACATATCTGAATTCACTGCTTTAGACGACTATACGAAGAGCAGTGGAGAACCGTCCAACCGATGGAGAACATACATAGATGGAACTTCCGATAATCGGCTTTCTAACGTCGAAGTTGCGTTATTGACTCCTGAGGAACGATCGATCTGTTACACCCTAAAACTCAACTTCACTGCAACAAATAACAAGGTAAGTATGAAGCCTTGGTCACCACACTCAAAATTGCAAGAAAACTAGGAGTGGAAACTTTACACATCTTATGTGATTACTGGTTAGTAGTATGCCAAGTCAGGGAAGATTATCTGATTAGGGGGCAACGTCTTGCTCCTTATCTCAATTGTAGAAACTCGAGATCTACAAGTCCAAATGCCACCAAATTTTCATAGGAGCTTACTACAACGTCAAGAATGTACCAGATAAATTTCAGCCAAAAAGGATCAATTTTTGATCGATACGAATACCGTTCGTATCGCTCCTAGATTGAGTCAAAACCACCTGAACTCGATCCCGTGGGCCCACCCACGTGAGAGAAGAAGTCCTCCGAGATCTGGGCGAGATATTTGCTGCCTACGCCTATAAATAGCAACCCTGGACCTACAGAAAATGGACTTTTTGTCTTCTCTATGCCGATACTTTGCCGAAATCATTATTAATCTTCAGTTGTACTGTTGTAATCTCTTGTAAACAGCGAGTGAAGTTCAATAAACATCAATCATTTCATAGTGGACGTAGGCAATTTGCCAACCACTCTAAATATGTGTGTTTCCATGCATTTTCTTATCTATTGATTGGTGTGTTTGTTAGATCTGCCTCATTTTACATTTAGTTTCTTAATTTTATCTCTTCAAACACATCCGAAGAGTGTTGTGCCCAATTTTGGTACAAACACTGTATAGACTATGGAAATATATAAAAATGTGTTAAGGGGGATATGGGTAACGAATTAACGTTATTTTAATACTTTACTTTAATATAGACATATTATAATACCGTATTTTACTACATAGTAGATAGTTTAACGGATCCTTAGGAGATGAAAATCCCGAACATCTCTTAAGTTATTGCACTCACATTTGACACTGGATAGAAGATGTCAAACCCCGTAAGCATCTCTGACGCCGTTACACTCATATTTATTTACTGTTGATTTAACTTACATAAGATCTTTTAGTTCCGACTCAAGTGTTTTGTCTTTTCAATTCGCTCGGGTCAGTCTGAGCTTTTCGGTTTAGCGAAGACTGCTTTCTGGAGGATGAAGACGAAGATTTTATACTATTATTATTTA
The DNA here is from genome assembly GCA_030737815.1 of Allium fistulosum. Lineage (NCBI taxonomy): Eukaryota > Viridiplantae > Streptophyta > Magnoliopsida > Asparagales > Amaryllidaceae > Allium > Allium fistulosum. The sequence continues at coordinate 221,029,332 of CM060902.1, forward strand.
TTATATTTATTCCACTTCATCATGTTGTTTAGCTGCATTTATTTATTATTTATTCTTGTTGTATGTGACTCTGATCTGTACTGTAAAAGAATAATCAATGTTATTTGTAAACAACTTCATGAGCTATTTATTTGATTATTATATTTTGTCATTCCGCTGCGAGATTCTGTATTTGTTTTCTTTTTTTTCTGCTTTTTCTTATTTACCGCATAACAATCTTCCCTTTTGAATGGTTTGAGTCTGACGCGTGTGTCTGCTTAAAACGTCCAAAATGGTAGGTCGCTACAATGTGTGAAATATAACTTGTATAAATGCATTCAAATGATTGCAGACAACCCTAAAGCATCAAACAAATTAAATAACAATTAACGTTTTTCAAAAAATTAATTAATTTAAAACATTTTAAAAATTAATTAAGTAGTGTTGTTTTTCAGATAAATCATTATTACGATTGTGTGACTCAAAGATGTAAATTCAATCAGCGATTAATATCGAACAATTTAGATATTAATGTTCACATGTCACTCTACCTAGTGGTGTGACAGTTTTGCCAAATTTATCGCTTACACGTCATTTTGGTAAAGTCCAATTTTACTATTTTAAGATGTATCTGGTGGTAACGGTTTTTTACACCTGCTCTCTTCATCAAAACTATATCACTTTAAGGCTTATGGAATTTGGTTTTGGTCAAAACACTAATATCGTCCACATTCAACTTAGTTAGTCCAAACACAAAATCCTTGGTTCAATAATAACATATATTATTAACCATACCGCTGTGGCTAGAGACTTTGACATTGAGTTGATACAGTTGACCTGATACTAACCTCTTATAATCGGGGATACGAATACTCTATTGAATGGTGTTTCACCTGCAATGCTTCAACTCAGACCCAACTACAGTCGCTCGATAGATTGCCATGCTATGATTTAACTATAATCAAAGTGTAGTATTCACATTGAAGTTCCATAGTATTCTCAAGTCGAGGAAATGTAACATCGTCACTTCAAGATCTCTCGTTTGACCTTAATTATAATAACCAATAGGAAACTCTTCAGCAAGTCATTTCACATGTGACGACCCAGATTTTTCGTCGTTTTTTGAATATTTAAATGGTTTTAAACATTGGATTTAAATTATAAATTGATTTTTGAATATGAAGATTTTGGTTGAAATTATAGAATGAATTTAAAATTTCAAATATAGCGATTTATAGTAACACGGAAATGGCGAATAATTGAAAATTTAGTTGAATATGAATTGAAACAATTTCTAATGTTGATATAAATTCTATTTGAATTAGAATTGAGTTAGTATAACTGGAATTTCAAGTGATTTCGTCAATGTTTGAAATCGTCGATTTAATCGACGCGTTAAAATAGCAATCTGATCCACAGTCTCGGAATTTGATGAAACCAGTTCCATTGGATCCAATGGTGTATTATTATCGGATTTCGAATTTTGTAGCGATTGGATTTACCGTTTGGTCATACGAAATAGAAACGGGTTGAAATTAATATTGGGAATTTAATATAATAATTGGGTTCAAAAAGCTATCTTCCACATACGATCAAATTAGGTCCCGAAACTTGTTCCATTTTGTTCAGAATAGGGGTATAACATTAGGAACGCTAGGCGGCACATCTCTATTGGAGTCCGTAATTTCATAGCTAGATATTTTGAATTTTGAATTATATATTTTCATTGATTTAACCTTTCTGCCTTATCCTTTCATTCGAACCGCACCTACTTGTACATCAGCCAACCTATCGCCTGCATAGCTGCCTTCTCACCCATTTAAAAATCGTGTATACTTTTTTCCTTCTTCTGAAAATAAATGAAATCGGTTCATATATAAAAATCATTGCAGCAGATCGTTCGAAGGTTAGGGCTAGGCTCGAATTGCGATGGCGGTGCACGCATGGTCGATGGGGTTGGAGGCGAGTTGAAGGGCGCTCGACAGAGGGAAGCTCGAAATCTAGGGTTAACAAATTCATGATTTTGGTGAAGTTGTGGATCGAGTCGAAGATGTTTTCGAGCTCGGCGAAGGAAGGCACATCAGCGGCTTCAAAATGGTGGACTCCGATCGTTCGTGGCCATCAAGATTTTTATGCAGGTCGCGTATGAAAAGGGTGGTTAAGATTTACGTGAGGGTCTGGGGCGTGGAACTTTTGGTGCTGGAGGGTAGAGATTTCGATGGGGAGTTGAATGGTGGAGTCGTTTGATGGTTTCGTGGATTGGAGAGGGAGAACGGAGGAGGCGAGGTTCGGAAATGGTGAAAGTCTGGAGGCAGGCTTGAGTTGAGGAAGAAGTTTTGAAAACATTAATTTTTAAGTTAATTTCATAATCTTTTTATTAACTATAAATCATGATTGATATTTATAAAATTCATAACTAATTCATACGAAGTGCAAAAACCATGGAATCAGTCATTTTTGATTAGTAGCTGCGAAATCTACAATCTCGAATTTATTTGGAATTAATTTTGGATAGCAGGAATTTTAAGTTAAATCGAACATCATTCGATTTAATTTAAAATTGGTTCGTTTGGCAAATTGAAAAACCAAAGTAAGTAAAATCTCAATCATTTGGATTACTGGATTTCTTTTATAATAATTAAAATTAATTATTGGATGATTGGTTGAATTGATATATTATTATCGGTTGAATATTATGTTATATATAGTAGTATATATTAGTAGTTGGATATATTTCCCGCCGTTAGAGAAGATGAGACACTATGCGCCCCGCATAATAGCGGATGACCCTATATTACCGCGATATCCCGCCTCGGCGGGATTGTTATTTTATGTTATATAACATCTGTGGATGCAAGGAAACAAGTTGGAGGGATCCAACTAGATTTCTTAAATATATATTGATTTGTTTCATATATAGTGATATATGATGTGATTGAATAATCTGTTATGGATTGTTGTGTGATTTGACTTATTGGATACTATAGTAGCACTGGCCCAAATTTTGGTATTTTAAATACCATAAATAATATTTTTGAATCTTAAAAAGAAATAATAAAATATTTATATGGAAATTGGAATATTGAATAAGAAATGGGTTTGGATTAAATAAAAGATTTGATTTGGACACTTAACTTGATTAATATTTTTGAAATTAATTTATACAAGGAATTTGGAACAACAGATTTTTAATAATATGTCGTAAATTATAAATGGAAGTTGAAACCGAGTTTTGAATAGATTTGGAATTATAATTGGATTTATTGAGAAGTAGATTTCCAAATGGAATTTCAAATAGAAATCGATTTATAAATGGATTTTAGTAATATAAATTGGTTATAAACTGAGAATGAGTTTATAAATTTATAAACAATGTTTATAAATAAAGTGGATGATTATCATTTGATAAATTAGGAATATAAATTCATAGTGTGAATTTAAAATGAACCGTGGAAATCGGTTTAGAAAGAAATAGTGCATTCTATTTTGGAATTTGGAAATAGTTGTGAAATTGGAAATGTAAATTGATTTGTAATAAACTGAGAGAGATTTATAAGTATGAAATCGGCTATGTTGAATTTTAAAAATTGTTTTTTTCAAGAAGTAAGTTTTGTTTTCAAAAAAGGTCTTTTATTTATTAAACTATGTAGTCTAAAAACTATTATTTAGATTAAAATATTTCGAAAAGTTAGTTATTCAAATATTTAAATTTGTTGAAATGAATTCTAAGTTTTATAAACAAGCTTTGTAAATCGATTAGCATTATTTATAAATGAATTGGAAATTAGTTATCGTTGTTTATTTTAAAGGGGTTTTGATATTTTAAATAATTACTTAAATGTGTTTGGAAATTTATTATTATTCTTTAAAATACTTATTTTATAAATATAGAGTTTTGGAAATTGGTTGAAATTATTTATAAATATTCTCGAGATTTGTAAATCGGGTTTTATTTAATGAATGAGATTTTATAAGAAAAAACTTACAATGGAATTCTTTAGACTTAAGAAAATTTCCTGAATGTTAGACACGAGAACTTCGAAAATGAATCTAAATTTATAAAGGAAGTTACAAACTGATAGTTAAGATTATGAGATAAGTGATGAAAATGTTTCGAAGTATGGATATTAGAAATGATTTGGAAAAATAGACTTATAATATTTCCTAAGTATGGAAATGAAGGTTTTGGAAATGTTATAACTACGAAATGATTTATATGGAAATATTTTTCTAAGTAATGGATTACGAATGGAATTTGGAAATACTTCTAAGTGTTAAAATAAGATATGATTGGAAATATCCTGTTATGGATTTAAGTATTTGAAATTGTTTTTAAATATTGAAAGGAATTTGAATATATATCTTTGTAAATATATTTTAAAATGAATATTTTGAAAGATTTACAAAATCGGGCCAGTGACTGCTTATGTGTGAAATTTGATAGTTAAATAATCGACTATCAAATTTGGCCAAATTCGTTAAGCGTTTCGAAGAGACCGGAATCAGATTTAATTATCCGAAAACCACTTCGATCTGATTTGTGCGTTACAAATTGTGATATCGTGAAGATAATAGAGATGGTGATTTGGAAGGAGATTCGGTTTGTTCAGACCCAGAACAACTTGTATGGATGAATGCTATCATTTGCATCGTTGCCTGGAAGGCAGTGTTAGCATCCCAAGTATGAATGTTATTCTAAAGGTAAAATGTAGCCTCAAGCCTCATCAACCAGGAATGACTAAAACAGGGGAGATGCAGCAGGGTTAAGTGGATCGCACCCAAGTATAGTATGTTATCACTTTTCTAGATACCTTCAGATATATTATAATTATGGATATGGGTGTGCATGGAAAAGAGAGCACTCAATAGGGTGGGAACACCCGAGGTGATAACATATTCGGTACTATCCAGCAAGAGGTAGGCCGGTCCTGTGTTGGCAGGGATCGTTAGGTACGATCTCGGTACATTTTTCTAGAGGTGTACTGTAGCGGGCGGTACCCCAGTAGTCTATCATTGTATGGAATCCAATATCCACTACGAGCCTGTACGGTTTTAGATATGCCCAACTATGCTGAAACATGAGATGCAAGCATTTCAGCTATTTTATAGTTTACTTTCTATAGACACTATTATAATATCAAATGATTTTGATATAAAATGTTTTGATTATCATAAGGTAAAAACCCGTCGTATTTATGTGTGGCGTGGTCTTACGAGATACCTTTGTTTTCAAAGGATTTTGATAGCAGTAATAATTCAAATTGAGTGTGTTTTCTCACGTTGGTTTTCCAAACTGACTCGGGTGTTATTTTATTATAATGCTCGGGTCAGACCGAATATTACAGATTCAGGTTAGGATGCTATGGAGCTTAGAAGGCGAGTTGGAGGATTCTCAGGCATATTATACGTACTTGGTTATTGTCGCTGTGTGAGTCATTCTATATATTCAGTATTTGTGAGGACAAGTTATCATAACCGTCCAGATTGATTGTTGATTGTTGTACTCTGATGATTGTGTGTATATTTACACCTACAGATTCTTTTGTAGAAAAATCTGTTATTATCTATTATATATTGTTCCACTCGATTTGTGAGATTCTATGTGTTGTTTCTATTTTCTTCTACCCAACGATTGGTATTTTCGGCACTTGAATATTCGGCATGGTATACAATGAACGTATTGATGTCGATTTTCGAGGGTCGAAATCCCGGTTCGTTACACCATGGTTATCCAATAATGTAACAACTCGCCTTTCCGACCCTCGAATGTTGATACTAATTGTAACGACTCATAATTTCGGGTCTTCGAATTTGAATATTTAAACTGTTTAATTATTCAGATTTGAATTAACTTATAATAAAACATGTATTTCAAATTAAGACCTAATTTTTTTATGACGTATTTTTAATTTAATTAATAGGATTATTCCATAATTTTTAATTTGGAAAATAATCAAATTTTCATGTCTGTGCCAAACGTCGATACATTTGAAATTTAACAGAATAAGATAGCTGATCTATTTTATTGTTGTTCTAGGATCATGTCACATTGTTATACGCGATTTTATTTTTATTGTGTCGTTCGTGGTTTATACGAGGATGGAATATTAGATAGTGTCATACCCTGAAATGCCTAAACTAAATATCTAGATATATTAAAAAAATTCAAATCAAATCTCTTCCCTCTCATCTTACATCTGTTCAGCCCCCTACAACTGCTCTTTACCGACTTCAGTCCCTAAACCATCACTTCTCTTTTCACTTTACTTCAACTCCCTCATCTTTCACTTGCACTGACATTTCCACCACCTCCAGTCACCTCATTCACTTCATTATCCCCTTGCCCAACTCTTAAACATGAAGCATTTTCCACCTATAAATACCCCTCAACACCATTGATTCAACACACAACACACAAATCAAAAAGCTTCTTCTTCATTTTTTTCACTTGCAGTAAAACAACAAAATCGATTTTCACCACTTCAAAAATCAACACGCTCCAAACCATTCACAATTAGCCAAAATAATCTAAACAAAAGTGGTCCGTCTACTCATCTAGTATTTCTAGAAATTGATGCATTGAGAAATGTCCGAGTTATCTCCATAAAACAGCAAAGGGGATAAATGAACACAAAACTTTGAAAAATTATTCCTCTCAATCTATGAAGAATTACTCGACGCTGTATACGTCGTTGAGTTCGTATAACGACGTAGTATTTTTGATGAAGTTTTGGCAAGACTCCATGACGATGATTTAGGATGTTCAAAACTAGGGTTCAGATTAGAATTTAATTCAGGCATTGATTCATAAATCAGGGCTTGGCATTGTGTTCACGGAAGAGAGATGTACTTGCGATGATTTTTTGGTGGGGAACGATGTGAAAAGATGTTGCGACCTGGAAGCATGGTGGAGGTGTATGGATTAGGTTTCATTTTGATTTGGGGGTGCGGAGCTTCGGTGAGGGGTTGTAAATGAAGGAGGAGGAGGAGCGTGACTTGTTGGTGACTTCGGCTTGGACGATGGGTGAGTAGAGCGGCGTACACCGTGCACGACGTGCACGTTTATGGTTCCAGGAAAAAGGAAAAGAGGAGTTGGGAAGAAGAAGAAAGGGAAAGAGGGAGGAAGTGGGTTCGTGTTTGGTGGGCTTTGGGTCGTTTCGTTTGGCTTGGGTGAGATTAAAATTATTTTAGTTAATTAAAATAGTTTTACTTTGAAAATCCATAACTCGCTCGTTTTAACTCCATTTGACCCACAGATTTTTGCGCTAGATTGATATTTACAAATAGAATACATTACTAAAGTTATTTGACACATTTAATGAAGTATAATTTAGCGATAAATTAATAGTAATTAAATTTAATTACAATTAGCATAGTTAAATTATTATACTTCATTAATGACATCTATTGAGCAGAATAAATCCCCGTTCTGTGCTTGCAAGTAAAACGTTGTTTTGGAGTTAATTAATATTGATTAATTATTATTGAATAAACGAATGTATGTTTGGTGATTATTTTTATTATTGATTGTTTGTTTGTTTGATTTACGCTCAACTAGTTTATGAGCAATTATCCTTTTTGTTTAGCATGGGTTAGGTAGCAAATAATTGCAGGCTAACACCTTGTGATTTATTTCATAATTTGACTATAAGGTGTTTAGTGATATTATTGGTTCATTTAATTAGTATATAATGAATGGATAATGGAATGAAGTTGTTTAAAAGAATTTTAAATTTAAATTGATTTACTCGAACCGCATTTTCTTAATAACAAAGGAGATTTATATAAAAATGATTTATAAAATATGGTTTATAAATGGAGAGAATTTGAAGGAATAAAACCCAATGTTTGAAAATGATTTCAAAAGATTTTGGGAAATAGCAATACTATGCTTTGAAAGTATTTGTGAATATTAGTGAAAATGATTTATTACTTCGAGACGCGAAAAAAAATTGATTTTTTGTGTTACCGATGATTCAGGTAACTTGTAACTAAAAAGTAGGCATATGTTTTTGGTATAGTCAACTCTTGGAATAGAGGGATGTACTTATTTATCAACTGTATAAAGGCTGGGACCCAGTTGCCATGTTATTGGGAGAAACCTCCCGATCTGGTTACATATGTTTTGATATGCTTTTATTACAATATTTTAGGATTTCCATTTCAGGATCACTGCAGTTCCTTTTCGGGCGGCTGTGGGCGGCCCCTATAGGTATTAGGGTAGGATGGTGGTACCGCTTAGATTGTGGCCAATCCTCCTAACTGTGCACGGGCCGGGCTTAGAGCGCGTGAAACTTATCACTGGAACATTTGGAACATTTCGTTTCTGAACAGAAGAACCGTTTTCAAGTAGTGTTCGATCGATTACGTATAAGTCAATATTCGATTGATTGTTCCGAGGCTATTAACAAACAAGATTTGTTATAAAGTTTTCAAAAGTGATTTGATTTAAAATCTTGAAGTAAAGTATAATTTGATATAAAAGATGTATATATATTATTTCAATGTTTTGAAATTAAAACCGGGAGTTTGGTCCGAAGAGATTATTTTCGAAAAGAATTATATTTTGAAAATAATAAAGTTAACTAGATTTGAAATTCTAAATTTGAAGATTAAGCCTAAGTGGGTAGTTTTAAGAATGCATATTGTTTTTTGCATCGTAGGCTCCATGAATCCTATTTGCAATAGGAGAACTATGTTGGCTTGATCATGTGTTTAATTGGGTACCCAATTAGATAAGGGTACGTAGGCAGTCACAAGTGGTAGTGATGCAGCCCCTTAAATAATATAACCATTTCATGTTTATATGTTTATTGGTTGCTATTTGTCTTTGGTTGTTGTATCTTTCCTACTTACTATTTTATTCCAGATTTACATTATTTATTGAGTTTGCAGGTATGGATAATGTTGTCTCTCTCATCAGAGTGCACATCAGTAGATTTGTTGCATTTGAGTTAGGTATGCACACCTTGTAGATAAATTAATTTCATTGATAAGTTGTATAACTGAATTTGTATCATATATATTTAGTAGTGTTGAATATTTGTCAAATGATATTAGGTATTTAATTAGTAGTTTTCATTAGTAATTAAATCAGATGGATTTTTCGGCAATTTTGACTGGTCCGAAAACCTAGGTCTTTACATTTGGTATCGGAGCTTAGGTTAAATACCTAAGTAAAATTTGTCTAGGTTCGTAAATCAACCTAGGAATTTTAAAATAAAACTAACTTAATTTGATAAATAAAAATGGATAGGATAAGGCACCGTACCTCTGACCGGGATTATAGGTGATATTTCCATTTTTGGTGTGCTTAACTTTTGTTAATTGTTTTTAATTATATTTTTTCGTCCTTGTAATTTCAGGGACGAAAATTCTTTTAAGGAGGAAGTCTGTAACGACCCATAATGTTGGGTCTTCGAATTTGAATATTTAATCTATTTAAATATTCAGATTTGAATTTAAGTATAATAAAACATGTATTTCAAATTAAGACCTAATTTTTTTGTGACGTATTTTTAATTATATTAATAGGATTTTTCCATAATTTTTAATTTAGAAAATAATCAAATTTTCGTTTGACGCTTTTTACGCCAAACGCCGGTACATTTAAAATTTAACAAAATAAGATAACCAATCTGTTTTACTGTTGTTTTAGGATCGTGTCACATTGTTATACGCGATTTTATTTTTATTATGTCGTTTACGGTTTATACGCGGATGGAATATCGGGTAGTGTCATACCCCGAAATGCCTAAACTAAATATCTAGATATTTTAATAACAAAATCCAAATCCAATCTCTTCACTCTCTTTTCACTTCACTTCAGCCCCTTACAACTTCTCTTCATTGACTTCAGCCCCTAACCATCACTTCTCTTTTCATTTTATTTCAGCTCCCTCATCTTTTACTTCCACTGACATTTCCACCACCTCCCATCACCTCATTCACTTCATTATCCTCTTTCTCAACTCTAAACCATAAAGCATTCTCCACCTATAAATACCCCTCAACACCATTGATTCAACACACAACACATAGAGCAAAAAGTTTTTTCTTCTTCATTTTTTTCACTTACAGTAAAACACCAAAATCCATTTTCACCTCTTCCAAAATCAACACACTCCAAATCATTGACAATTGGCCAAAACAATCTAAACAACAGTTGTTCGTCTACTCTAGTGTTTTAGAAATTGATGGATCGAGATTACACTGAAAAACATTCGAGTTATATCCATAAAACAGCAAAGGGGATAAATGAACAAAAAAATTTGAAAAATTATTCTTCTCAATCAATGAAGAATTACTCGACGCCATCAGCGTGGTTGAGTTTGTATGGCAACGTAGTATTTTTGGTGAAGTTTCTGCAAGATTCTGCGACGACAATTTGGGTTGTTCAAAACTGGGGTTCGGATTAGATTTTGATTTGGGCATCAGTTCACGAATCGGAGCTTGGCGTTGTGTTCACGGAAGAGAGATGTACTTCCGATGATTATGTCGCAGCCTAGAAGCATGGTGGAGGCGTACGGTTTCGGTCGCATTTTAATTCGGGGGTGCGGAGCTTCGGAGAAGGGGTGCAGATGAAGGAGGAGGAGGAGCATGACTTATTTTTGGCTTTGGCTTAGACAATGGGAGAGCGAAGCGGCGTGCATGTTTATGGTTCTAGGAAAAAAGAAAAGAGAAGTGGAGAAGAAGAAAGGGAGAGGAGGAGGAAGCGGGTTCAGGTCTGGTGGGCTTTGGGCCATTTCATTTGGGTTAGGTGAGATTAAAATTATTAAAATTATTTTAGTTAATTAAAATAGTTTAAATTTAAAAATCCATAACTCGCTCGTTTTAACTCCATTTAACTCGTGAATTTTTGTATTAGATTTATATTTACGAATAGAACACATTAGTAGACTTATTTGACACATTTAACAGAGTATAATTTAGTGATAAATAAATAGTACTTAAATTTAATTATGATTAAGATAGTTAAATTATTATACTTCATTAATGACATCTATTTGTTCTGTGCATGCAAACGTTTGTTTTAGAGTTAATTAATATGTTGATTAGTTAGTATTGAATAAATGAATGTATGTTTGCTACTTATTATTGTTATTGATTAATTTTTTGTTTGATTTAGACTCAACACAATTTATGAGCAATTATCCTTTTTATTTAGCATGGATTGGGAAGAAAATAATTGCATGCTAACACCTTGTGATTTATTTCACAATATGACTATAAGGTGTTTAGCGATATTATTGGGTCATTTAATTTGTATATTATGAATGGTTAATAAAATGAAGTTATTTAAAAGAATTTTAAAATAAATTGATTTACTCGGACTGTATTTTCTTAATAATAAAGGAGATTTATATAGAAATGATTTATAAAATGTGTTTTATAAACGGAGAGAATTTCGAGGACTAAAACCCATGTTTAAAACTGATTTCAAAAGATTTTGGGAAATAGCAACACTATGATTTGAACGTATTTGTGAATATTAGAAAAAATGATTTATCGCTTTAGGATTTTAAAAAATGATTTGTTATGTTACCGATGATTCGGGTAACCCGTGACTAAAAAGTGGGCATATGTTTTTGGTATAGTCTGCTCTTGGAATATAAGGATGTACTTATTTATCGACTATGTGAAGGTTGGGACCCAATTGCCTTATTATTAGGAGAAACCTCCAGATCTGGTTTGCATATGTTTTGATATGATTTTATTATAGTATTTTGGGATTTCCAAATAAATTTTTCAAAAGTGATTTGATTTAAGATGTGTGTGTGTATATATATTATTTCAAATGTTTTGAAATTAAAACTGGGATTTTGGTCCATAGATATTATTTTTGAAAAGAATTATATTTTGAAAATAATAAAGTTAATTAGATTTTGAAAATCCAAATTTGAAGATTAAGCTTAAGTGGGTAGTTTTGGGAATTGCATATTGTTTGTTGCATCGTAGGTTCCATGAGTCCTATTTGAGGTAGGGGAACTATGTTGGCCTGATCCAATATCTAATTGGATACCCATTAGATAGGGGTACGTAGACAGTCACAAGTGGTAATGACGTAGTCCCTTAAATAATATAACCATTTCCCATTTATCTATTTATTGGTTGTTATTTGTCTTATGTTGTTGTATCTTTCCTACTTGCTATTTTATTCTGCATTTACGTTGCATATTGAGTTCATAGGTAAGGATATTATTGTCTCTCTCATCAGAGTGTGCAGCGATAGATTTATTGCATTTGAGTTAGGTATGCACACCCTATAGACAAATTAATTTCTCTAATAAGTTGTATAACTGAATTTGTATCTTATACATTTAGCAGTATTGAATATTTATCAAATGATATTAGGTATTAAATTGGTAGTTTCCATTAGTAATTAAACCGGACGAATTTTTCGACAATTTTGACTGGTTCAAAAACCGGGGTCTTTAAACTAATATATTCTCGGTATTTATGTATCGAATACTCAAGTGTCAGAAAGACAGATTGTTAGGGTAATAAAATGAAAAGGAAATAGAACAAAAAAGAAAGAACATAATATCAAAATCTCATACCGAAACGATAATATATAATAACAAAAAGACAATACAAAGGGTTACATTAAGATACATAGCATTTCAGAGTTACTAACCTAAGTACAATCATTAGTCTAGACGGTTATAACTACATGTCCTCACAAATGCTGATATATAAATAATGGTAGTGCCATGGAAATAAAATACTACAGCAGGTGAAAGTATCCAGCTCGTCTCCTTGAGCTCCAAAGAATATCCAACAAAAAGTTGCCTTTCACAAACTACTCACAAGGGCACCTTAGGATTTAAGGAAAAGATAAAACCATGAGTTAGACAAAAGTCTGGTGTGAGAAACTTAAGAAATATGAGACCTCATGTAATAGTATCATTTGAGATCGTATGAATCACCATACCGGTTTTCCTTTCAAAAGAATCAAAACCCATCTAATAAGTAAACAAGGCCATATAATAGATAATGTCTAGGATGTAGAATAAAAATCAAAAAATAGTTTTGCTGTTTACATCTCACAACACAACGATATTAGAAGTACAACAAAATCCGCTAAGGTACGTTATCATATGGCTTTTCATTGGAGGAGCCTTCGGTACAACGATGTGGTCCTCCTGACAAGGTTTGGAACATACCTTTTGAAAAAGGTACCTTTTGAAACTATGTCACGACCCGGATTTTCGGACCAGTCAACATCGCCGATAACCCGTCCATTTTTAAACAAACTAATGACAACTAGCAATTTAATACAGTATTATTTGATAAATATTTAACACTGCTAAATAAATAGGATGCAATTTTAATAATACAACTTAGTAGAGTAATAATTTATTCTACTAGGTGTACTTTAATACAAAGAAAAACTCAAATACAATAAATCTACTGTCGCACAACTCTGATGAGAGAGACAGCACTAGCCATTCCTGCAAACTTAATAAACAAGTCAATGCGGAATAAAATGATAAGCAAGAAATATTCAACACATGATAATTAGCAAACAATAAACAGGAAAAAGATATATTATTATTGGGACTGCGTCACTTCCACTTATGACTGCCTATGTACCCCTATCTAATCGAGTACCTAATTATATACAGGGTCAAGCTAACGTAGTTCTCCTATTAACAAATAGGACTCAAGGAGCCAATGATGCATAAACAAATATACAATTCCCAAACTACCCCTTATGCTTAATCTTCACATTTAGATTTATGAAATCTAATTGACTTTATTATTTTCAAAATAAAATCCTTTTAGAAAATAATCTCTTCGAACTAACTTCCCATTTTTATTTCAAATCCTTTTAAAATAGTATATATATATCTTTTATATCAAATGATAATTTTCTTCGAGATATAAAGCAAATCACTTTTGAAAATGGTATCAAATACTCTATATAACAATAAAGTGTTGTATTTAATATATTTATTTGGAAATTCCAAAATACTCTACTATAAAGGCATATCAAAATATATGCAACCAGATCGGGAGGTTTCTCCCATAAATAAGGCAACCGGGTCCTAGCCTCTCTATAAATAAATAAACAAAGTATGTCCCTTTATACAAAGAGTAGGCTATGCTAAGGGTTACCAAACTCGTAATGACCCGGGTTTTTGGACCAGTCAAAATCGCTGAAAAACCCGTCTGTTCTAAAACTACGAATGAAAACTACTAACTTAATACAAAATATTTGATAAATATTCGACACTATTAAATGTATAGGATATAATTTCAATTATACAGGCTATCAGGGTAATCAATTTAATCTACTAGGTGTACTTTAATACATACCAAATACTAATACAAATAAATCTATCGTTGCACAACTCTGATGAGAGATACAGTAATAGCCATTCGAACCAACTCAATAAACATGTCAAATGTGGAATAAAATAGTAAGCATGAAAAGTATATCAATACACGATATATAGCAAATAATAAACAGAAAAATATTATGTTATTATTAGGGTTGCATCACTACCACTTGTGACTGCCTACTTACCCCTATCTAATTGGGTGCCCAATTAGATACATGATCAAGCCAACATAGTTCTCCTACTGCAAATAGGGCTCATGGAGCCTGCGATGTACAAACAATATGCAATTCCAAAAACTACCCACTTAGGCTTAATCTTCAAATTTAGAATTTCAAATCTAATTACCTTTATGAAAATTATCTCTTTGGACTTTATTTTTGAATTCTTATTTCAAAACTTTTGAAATATATATATATATATCATTTATATTCAAACTAGTCTTTTACTTCTGGATTTGAAAACAAATCACCTTTTGAAACGATACCTATATAAGCATACAAAACTATATGCTACCAAGTCTCATGAGGTTTCTAGCCATAACCAGGCCCCTGGGTCTAGCCTTCTGAATAAATAATAGATTATTGCATCCCTCTATTCCAAGAGCGAACTACAACGAGGCTACAAAACAATCTGCACCTCCTTTGCCCATGTGTTTCGTAGATTATGGGTTATCCGAATCTTTGGTAACATAATAAATCACTTTATATCCCGAACTGGAAAAGTCATTTTTAACTAATATTTACAAATACTTCTAATCTATAATAATTCCCATTTCCAAATCCTTTCAAAAATCATATTAAAACCATCAGGTTTAATCCTCGAAATTCTTTTCGTTTTATTAAACACTTTTACAAAATCATTCTTTATATAAAATCACTTCAAAATATTTATCCTCAAATATCTCTTTTTTTCTTTTTTTAATGGAAAACATCTCATAACATTTCCACTTGAAAGTCAATTTTCAAAACAATTCATTAAGTTGAAGTGAAATAAATATTACCGCTAAACACCTTATAGTCAAATCGTGATTGGATCAGATTTGGCACCTACCCCTCGTGTTGGAGTATGCTCCATCAGTTGGAGTGTGCAGCGTGATAGGGGTTCTCGCTTTCTGTATGCTGGCGAGCAAGAGATCTTATCCCTACATGTATCTAGGAAAAGGCCTGGTTGTTAGTCGCAAGGCTGGCTGTAAAATATGACCAACATTTTGTCGAAAATCAACATTTTTTTGAATATAAGTTGTCGCAATGTTGTTGCACCTTTGTTAGCATGTTTTAAAATATATTACACAATTTATTAACTAAACAAGTTTACTTTTACTAATTATGATTAGGAAACTTATAGAATACAATTAAGAAAAGTAAGTATGGAAAAAAGTTAAAAATGTAAACATCAAATCAAATCACATCAAAAATCTAGAAATATCTTCTCTTTAATCCACTTTTCCATGCAAATACATTTACTTAAGCCTTAAGTGACTAAGATATAAAGTAAGATGTGAAAGGTGATGGTAAGTATTGAAAAAGTAAGTTTACTTTAAGTAGAAGTAAGGGTATTTTGGTCATTTCACATAATAATATTTTATTCCAAACTTTTTTCTATAAATACCTACCACTTCTTTCACAAATTCCACAAACTTTCCATTCTTCTTCTTCTTCCTTTTCTAAGCTTCTTCTTCTCCTTCCTTAGAGCTTTAATGGCTTCCATGCCTCTCTAAAAAAAATTCCAAAAGCGTAACAAAGTTATGGCAAAAAATAATCGACAAAAAAAGTATACCACTTAAGTCAAGTTCAAGCTAGTAAGTTCCATCCATCCATCCAATGTCATGTCCACCTAGAAGCCATCTCCAGCTCTTTTCATCTCAACTTGTAGGATAGGGAAGCTATAGCTGGATTTCATCAAGATTCGGGAAATAGTAACGAAGCTATAGTCAAATCCGTAGTGACAAAGTTAGCAAAATTGGTAGGAAGTATGGTTTAGATATGTAGTTTCTCGTCTTAAAGTTTGACGGAGTGGAATCCCAAGTGAGTTATTTCTTCCTTTAAGTTCATTAAAATCATTGCTAAGTTGAAGGAACTTTTAGTGTTAAGTGTTGTTTGAAAAACCCTTGCTGAATGCTTGTTTACTTTGTTTGCTGAAACAATGGTTTTATTTCCTTGTTTGACTATTTGGATGGTTAATTAAGTATCTTAAAATTTAGAAGTTAAATACTTAATAGGGTATGCAGAAATAACTAGTACACATGTTTCATCTGTGGGATCCAAGGAGACTTGGGCGAGGGATGGAACATGTCAAAGGTCAAGCCTGGGTGCTCCAAAATAAATATCAAACTGTTTTAACCTAATATAAAATAAAGTGTTATAAATATTTGATAGAACGAAGCATTGATTATTAGTTATTGTTGTGTTTATTTCATTGATTGATTGTTTGAATTAGGTTTGGATAGTTTATGAGCATTGATTATTATTTATTGATTGTTGACTTTGCTTGACCAGTTTATGAGAAATTAATTATCCATATGCATGGGCTTGGTAGAAAATAATTGTAACGGCCCGTATTTTTGATAGTTGAATATATTAAATTAAACGACATTTTGGAAATTAATATCGTTAGTAATTAAAATTTATGATTTATAAATGGAAAAAAATATTAGAATATAATTTAATAATGTTGATTGAATGAAATTGACAACTGTTTTAATGTAATTTCAATCAATTGAAATAATTGTAAGTTTAATAAGGAATAAAATAAATGATGTATTAATGGTGAAATTATATGCTATTTAATTGAAATTGGTTTTAACATTTGTAAGTAAATTTATACTCCTTGTTTGTAAACAATAAATGTATTAATGTGTACAAATTATTTAAATGTAATAACTGTTCATTTCTCTTCTTATTTTTAAATCTGTGTTGGAATTTTTTGGGAATCGATGAAATATAAAATTAACACTTATTCATAATAATTGATTTAAAAGTCTTTTATATTAAATAAACAATTCCTTATGTAATCTATTAACATAAGTTTCCATTTTATTTCTTCATTTGCATTTTGTTTCTCCTGACAGCTCAAATTCATTTAGTTCAAATTGTTCTTTGCTGAAGGTATATTCTTATTATAAAATTGTTCACGTTTTAAACTTGTCCCTTCATTTTTTGTCACAGCCTCATTTCCTATGTTTAGATCTACATTTCAAATCTTTCTTTCCTCAAATTATTTTAATGTGAGCAAATTCAAAAGCCTCATTTTTGCAAATTCAAAAGCTTTCTTTTATGGAAACATGAGTTTCATTTTTTTTCATTTGTCCTACACATCCTGCCCTTATCTTAGTTTGTTCTTCCATCTTTGCTTGAAGCCTCATCTTGAGAAAAACATAAGTATTGAACTTTCTTTATTTTTTTATTAAACGTGTACCAATTATTATTTTAATAATATGAATATATTTTGCATATAAACTACGATTCACGTGCGATTTCTTCCGTTGGATTCATATTTAAATTCCGGACAACGTGAAATTGATTTGGTTGAATTTGGAGTGTTGAGATTTTGCGCTTCTGTTTGGATTTTTATGGGCAAGATCAAAGGTGAGTGATTTAACCCACTCACGCGATATTAAATCTTCTTATGTTAATTGAATTGAATTTATGAAGTGATGAGAATTTTATTTCTTGTGTTTTGATAGTTTAAATTGACATTTAGTTGAAATTGAATTTTATATTGAATTAAATTGACATCTTAATTATTATTGAAATTAACTGCTAGTTAAACACCATCAATTGATAATTAGTAACTGTGTGACATGTTGGTTGATTTGGATGTTGTTTGTTATTATATGCCATTGATTGATGTTGGATGTATGGTTGTTTATTTATTTTGGATATATCCCTGTTATTACTTATTTATTATTAAACATTATATAAATTGTCAATTGTATTAAGGAAATGAATTAAGAAATAGGTTGAAATGATATATACCTATGACACTTTGATTTGGATTGAAATGATATATATCCATCCATGTAATTAAATTGATATAAATAATCACTTGGTCATAGGCTAGAAAATTATATATGGACACCGGATTGGTTAAATTAAATGGTTTTAAAATCTTGAATTTGGATTTTGATTAAATGATATTGTTTTAAAGTAAATAAATTGTGGATTTATATGAATCGAATTATTTTTTAATTCAAGCTTTGAAATGTTGAAATTGAAATTGATTAAAAGAAATTGTTTTAAAGAGTTGAATTGGAAATGTGAAGTTATAATCGATATATGACTATAGTTTTGAAATTTGATTATTTTTAAGTTTGAACCTTATAGTGAACAATGAAGTTTAAATTGATTTAAGGGGTTTGAATAAGTAAATTGATATTGGACTTCAAATCGATATGAATTGAAATGGTTTAAAATAAGAATTAGATTGAAATTTAAATCATTGAATTAACTTATTGAATCGAATTTGAAGTTAAAAATGAATGTTTCGAAGATTGAAGTTAATTCGAATTGAAGTTGAAATCAAGTTGATTTGAAGCTAAATTGAAATTGAGTCAATTGAATTAAAAGATTGGAAATTGTGTTTTATTGATTTGAAATTTGGACATGGGTCCAGATTTGTTGAAATGGAAGGAAATAGTTTGATTTATATTATTTTCAAAATAAACTATTTTAATATAAACTGTTTGAAATCTATTTTTTTATACTCAAATTATTTTGATTTTCCAAACTATTTTACTATATAAACCATTTTCAATACTCAAACCATTTTATATTAAACTGTTTTAAATCCTTAAACTATTTAAGCTATTTTCTAAAAATTCAAACTGTGCAAGGTTGGAATGTTTATATTTAAATCGTTGATTTAAATGCAAATGTGGTTAAATGAGGTTATAACCTAAATTGAAATTTGAAATTATATTTTCAAGTGAAAATGACATATTTTGAGTAAATATGGTATTTTGAAATGAAGTGATATTTTGAAGTGAATATGATATTTTGATATCAAATATGAATCGTTTTCGAAATGTAAAATAACCAACCGGTGTGAAAAATGATGTTTGGTTGTTAAAGAGACCAGGCCTCTTATTGGCATTCTCTATGTCAATATTGGAACCACTTTAACAATTGTGTATGCTGTGAATGTTATCCATAATGAAGTGGTTGAATTGGAGGCGTTGCTGGATTTGAAGAAAGAGAACGATGATGGATGACCCCGACACTTGTGTCAAATGACTAAATAGGAGCCTATGTCTGGCCAAGGGTTCGCAACCTTTAGGGGCCATCACCCCTTCATATTATTATATTGATTTTGGACATGATCGGTGCACCTTGGTTTGATTTGGGGGTGGTGGACTCGATGGGCGGTCGTAGCTACGATGTGTTACCACCAGCTAGAAAGGGTAAACTGGAAGAATCCTACCTTGGACATTGCCTCACGTGCCTTCTCATACTTTTATCCTTATACGTGACCGCTACGATTTTGTTTTAGTGTTGTCTTTTCACGGCGCCTCCCTGACTACTGACGGTACTGGTGGTGTCAAAGGAAAATTGTAGGACACTGCTTAAAAATGTGTTAAGGGGGATTAATGTAAAGCCTTAACGCTAGGAAAAATATTTATTTTATTGATTAGACACTACATATGTAGTGTATCTTACTACATATACATAGTTTAACGTTTCCTTAGGAGATGGAAAATCCCATATCATCTCTTAAGTTATTGCACGCACGTTATACACTAGATAGGAGATGTAAAATCCCGTAAACATCTCTGAAGTTATTACACTCATATTTACTTGTTGTTGATTTTAACTTGAATAAGAACTTTTAGTTTTGACTCGAGTGTTTTTTCTTTTCATTACGCTCGGGTCAGTCTGAGCTTTTCAGTGTTGAAGACATTATTTTTGGAGGATGAAGACGGAGTTTGGTATATTATATTATTAGTATTATTCCACTGCATTATTTTGGTATGTTTGTTGATTGTACTCTGATTATATTGTAAAAGTTGTGTAATCAAATGTATATTGTAAAACTGCTTCATGAACTGTTTATTTGATTATTATATTTTATCATTCCGCTGCGAGATTCTGTGTTTTATTTTTCTTCTTTTCTCTTATTTTCTTATTTACCCCATTAAGAATCCTCCCTTTTGAATGGTTTGAGTTAGACATGTATGGTTTATTGTCAATTTAAACCGTCCAAAAATGTGGGTCGTCGAAGTTGGTATTAGAGCTTTGGTTTAGAGATACCTTAGCCTGTTTGGGGTTAACTCATTAGAGATAGGGTTACTAATACCCTAGAATGAGTCTGAATGTATATATACGAGGGAGCGTATTTTTTAGTGTTATATAAAAATAATGTTTTGTATTGTGTTAATTTGTTCAGTTGAGTATTTATAAATTCTAGTCGGTAAATAGGAGCTATGGCATCGATAGGGGTTTCTAAACACTTGAACTGAGTAGACAAACACAATATTGTTTTTGAAATAGGTAAATGAAATAATTTTACCTAGTAATTATATTATAAATATATATATAAATGTAGTGATTCTGACTTGGCCTTCGAAAATCGGCACCCGTACTTCACTTGTACTCGAAATGCCGCAGATTCAAAAACCAAATCTGGCTCACCGGAGCTTATAACACAGTAAGTATAACAACACAGCGGAAGAAAGAAATGAATGATATCATATACAACTCCAATGAATACAATATCTAGAATGATATACAACAATGATATCAATATGATACAATAATATCAGAGATAAATAATGATACAGCGGAAATAAGAGAATTGATAACTCCAAATGATCTCTAAAAGAGAATGCGTCCAACAACTCCAACATCAAGTTCGAACCATCATCACGATGCACAAAGAGAAGCAACGTCGGTCGTAAACTCCAACACTGAACTAACTCCAACTAGTCTACTAAACCTGATTATCTGAAAACCCCAACTCTAGACTGCCCGTGTGGAAATTGTGGACACCCAAAGTTTAGGAAGGGAACAATAAACTCCAGGTCAGTCATGGGACTGGTGTCACGTACAAAATTTTCGACTTTCGAAAATTCGACATCGATACTCACTTTATCGACTGCCGAGAAATCGAGTGCTGGAAACTCCAATAGTGAGGGTTTAAGAAAAAGAAAAAGGCAGAAGAAGAAGAAAAGAAAGAAGAGAAAGAAAGAAGAACAACAACAGAACAAGAGCAGATACAGAAAACAATATCAGAATCTTACACATCGCAGCAGAACAATATATAATAAATAAACACTAGTCTTTTAAAACAAAGAGCTATATCAGTTTATACATACATCAATCATCAGAGTCAATATACAACAATGGACAGTTATATAAACTTGTCCTCATACAGAATACACAGCGGAATAAATACTATCAGATACAAATACTACGTATCGCCATCCAGCTTGCTTCCAAAGCTCCAGAATATCCAGAATATCCTGATAATATAACTCTAGGCTGCCCGTGTGGAAATTGGTTGGCACCCAGAGTTTAGAAGGGAACAATAAACTCTGAGTCAGTCATGGTGACTGGTGTGAGATCGTAAAACAGTTATTCTTTAAAATAAACAGAGGAATATTTTTAAAGTCAATTCGCAATGCTTTTTGGAAAATGAAACTACCATAAGACCTCCCGCCACACACACAATGCAAACGCAGAATTGGAGGAGATTTCTTCTTATGATAGTCAAAGATGCTTACTACGCAAAAATCAAATTCTTTTTGATATTATTATTAGTGCATAGTGTAGAAAACATTTCGAAAGTAGAATATAAATCTTAGCCAGCATAGGTACCATTATAGTATGCTTGCTATAGCTACCATATTAAATGGCAGGTTCTACAACTAAAACCGTACAAGGCTCGTATTGTTTCTTTGGATTTCCAACAAATGGTCAGGCTAAGGAACTTCCTATCCACGATGGGTACGTCCCTGGAATAGACGACCCGAGAAATAACCTAACATTACGGTTAGATCTCTGCCAACACAAGGCCGGGTTACCTCTGCAAAAATAGGTAACTACTGACACGCGTATGCCATTCCCCGATCGTCACCGATCTTCCCGAGGATCCCCGATTTCCAACAAACCACATAGTAATAATAATGCAGTAACCACAGAGGTTAAGTATCTGGGCTCCATACCATGATACCACCTTTATCCAGAAGGAATAACATACACTAAGGGGCGCTACTCCCTAGAACCTTGCCGCATCCTTCCTGTTTCGACCATTTCCGGGGTGTGAGGCTCGATGAAGTCTCGTCCACAAAGCTACGCTTTCTACAAAGCCCTGCTTCGGGTCAAACAAAATGATCAACCTATGATCACAAAGATATAAGATCAAACAAATGATCATATCGCAGATGATCAAACACTGATCATTTCACAGCAACACTCAGTATGCCACGTTACCAACTTGGGATATATCGCTGATAAATTTCAACTACATAACCTCTGAGCTTGTACGTCTCAGAGAAGGGTGTTAAGCTAAGAGAATAAATTCTCCGCCACCAACAGAAATGTATTTGAAAGAAATCAGCTTTATATCTCAAATTGTAACGTCAGACACACAATCCATACAAGTCTGTTCCGGGATCGAACAGAACCGAAGGCACTTCTCACGAAGCCCTTGCATATCCGGATAATTTTCTAATCACGTCCGGACTTCCCGTCACTAAGGGTGATAAAACCTCTAAACCGGAGATCAGCCGATGTAGAGTAACTCGACGGTAATCCTTCCGTTTTCAAAAATATCCGGTCTTCAACACCGGTCTTCGATTGCAATTCATAACGACGTATCACATATTCAGAATGGGTTATACGACCCCATGGTCCTTTCCCGGTTAACCCGAATAGTGAGCGATTATTTAAAAATAGGTGTGGCATTCAAATTCATCCAGTTCACAACAAATATCATTCAAGGTAATTATTGATAGTCGGTTATTTAACTATCAATAAAGATGCGCAACATCATCAGATTCTAAATAATTTTCCAAATTATTTAATCTTCCAAAATATCTTTACTAGATATAAAATTTCCACACTTCAAAAATAAATCAATATTTATTTTTAAACAGATTCCCTTTTCTTTTATAAATTCCATATTGAATTTATATTTTTCAAAATATCTACTGATATACGATTCTCAAATCGATTTCAAATATTCGATTTCATTTTATCTTTAAGAAGATAAAATCTCAAAACGTTTCATTTCATATTGGAAATGCATTTCCCTACTTATTTAATAATAAGTATTTCACAAATCATTTATTGTCAACACTTGGAAAATATCCGATATACTTAAATCAAATTAAGTATATATTCATTCTTTAAGGAAATCATTTATTATAACAACATTTAGTTGAGTCAAAACGAATGTTACGTAAAACATCGTTACGACGACTCAAAATCTCTAGTATAGGGATTCAAAATTAAGATAGATATGTAAATCCCAATACTACATCAAAACATTTCCTTTCGGAAATCATTTACTATAACAACAGTGTTATAGTCCATCATTTCCTTATATTTTCGAAAACGCCTATTTCAAAAATGAACGTTGAAATCTATGCTTTCGATTCATAACACATTTTAAAACATCTTTAAAATGTTTAACTTCATTTTTAATATCACTTCTTTAAAAACGTATCCATTTTACTTAAAATTATATTCACTGTCCAAAATCGTGAATATAATTCACTTAACCCAATTTCAATCTTTTCTATACATTTTTATTTCAATAAAAATTCGCTATCCAAAATCGCGAATATATCTTCTTTAACATTTTAATTTATCAAATCCAATTGATTTCGAATTTATAAAACAATGTTTATAAATTCTATTTCTATTTTCTAACGACTTCAATTTAATAAATCTTCTTTATTAATAACTCGATCAATATTCCATTTAAAGGCAAAAATCCAATTTATAAGTTAATCTCTTATAAATCTTTTATTCTACAGTTTCATCCATTTTATAACTTCATAATTTATAAATCTATAAATTCCATATCTTCACGATTTATAATCCTATAAATTTCATTTTTTTACACTTATCATCTCGTTTTAAAATTCCAATATTTTAAATTTATAAATATCAACTTTTTAAATCTTTTAAATAAACTGTTCACAAATATTCGAAAATCTCAGTTCAAACCATTTTATAAATTACTTAAACTATTTATTTCAAAAATCACCTTACGGTCATAATTCACAAAAATCTTAACTTTTATAACTTCAAAATTTTAAACGTTTATTTATTTAAAATAAATCAATTCAACAATTCAATAAAACATATAATTTCAAAGATCACTTTAAAAATCCTTTTAAATTAAAGGTCGTTATTTTTAAAACTTGAATCCGATGATGCTACAGCACCAATTGGTCAATCACAACAACAACATCATATATCAACATATGATAACAGAATATACATCAATATCTGTAAATAAATAACTACTGGTGAGGAATCCAGTTGGATCCCTCCAACCTGTTTCCCTGCATCCACAGACGTTAGCACAATACCAATTCAGCTCCAGTACAGAATTATCGCGGTATATGGGTTTTATAAAAATAATCCGCTTACTAACGGCGCAATAGGGTCTCATCCGCTATACGAGGCGGGAAATCATCAATCCAATATATACATATGCCAATATGTATATATTGCTATATATATAGATATATCCTACTATATCTAATATCAACAGCAAACAATCAGTCAAACAAATCAAATTAATAACTGTAAAATCCACTTTTCGATCGAGTGAGAAAAATCTCACCTTGACCTTTTATTTTGCTATCCCATTCCATTTCTGCTTTGATTTTCTCGTTTTGACCTTGAGTAAATAATTTATACAAATTCATCAATATTCGAATTAAATCGAACAATTCAATTATCATTTTATAATTTCAATTTAACTAATAATTTAATTTAATTAATTAATTTCCTTTATAAACATCTGCAGTTCATTTCACATTTTAAACAGTCGAATAGTACATTTCCTATTCCAAAAATTTAAACTTAACTAATTTCTCCAATAATAATTTCCTAGTAGCTAAAATAACTAACTATGTTAATTTAACAGATAAATCTCTATTTCTTTTTATCTACTGAAATTTTCTGCATATACAAACTTATATCTATCTCTATAAAATTTTTAAGATGACCATAGTAGATTTACCATCATACATAAATATTCAAATTTATTTCCAAATTTTAATTGAATAAAATAAATCGTAATACCTTACTGCCGAAGGCAACCTAGGCTACCCAAACACGCGAGCCACCGCCTCGTTCTGGACGCCGCCGAGCATCATCCCTCCTCCGAGACCACTGCAGTTCGCGCTTCCACCACAACGCGCGCGCCTGTCAGCAACTCAAAATCCAAACTTCGAGCCCCAAATCGAGAGCTTCAATCGAACCTATCTGCTCGAACTCCACTCGCCTTCGCCTATGCGCCAAACTACGATCGCCATCCAGGAATCGAAACTCGCGATTTTGCCAAGAAATTCAATCGCGACCCAGTCCATCAATTTCGCCTGCTTCTATGCTTCCCCCTCGAGTTGCAGTTCGCCCACCCCAGCCTCAAGTCGCGCGAGACTGGTCGATGAAGCCAAGCTCCTCATCTCGAACTCAAGTTTGATTTCCTATCGAATTGAACGAGAGAGGGGGGAATTCGTTCGAACTATTATTTGTTTTTGAATGTGAAGAGGTCTCGGCCTTGAATTTGATTTCGAGTCTGCTCCATTTTTAAAGTTCGAACAATAAGGATTTGGGTTTCGTTCGTTATTTTGTTTTGATAGAAGAAAGCCTTCGAAAATTTGAGGCTGCTGAGGGAAGAATAAATGAAGAGCAAAGACTCGATTTCAGCTGCCATTAATTTTACCTTGAACGATATATTTCTTCTGAAATGTTTTACTGAAGAAACAGAGAAAGGTTGCGTGATTTAGACGAGGAAGGGGACAATAGATCAACGCGTTCAGATGTAGGGTGGCTTGAGTACGATTATAGGGTGGTTGTGATTTGATTTGTACAAAATTTTAAATCAAATTTCAATTTAATTCTCGACGCGTTTGCTTATCGTATGCTCACATAACAACTCCGATAATTACGAAATTTGAAATCCGACAATAAAACAATATTACGGATCCAATGAAACTCGTTTCGTCGAATTCCGAGACTGTGCCTCGGACGACTATTTTTAAATGTCAATTCGAACGATTTAATTTCAAAACTGAACAGACACTTAAAATTTAAATTTTTACCACTTCCATTATCTTCAGTATCATCAATACGAATTTTAAAAGCTTTCAGATTATTTTTAATCAGCTTAAAATTGAAGATTTAAATTTTTATTTAACATTCAATAGATTAAATTCTGAAATTTAATTGCCAATTTCAATATTATATCGAGGATTCAAATTAAATCATCGTTCAAATATTTAAAATTAATTAAATATTTCCAATTTAAATTGTTCAAAATTCTGGGTCGTTACAAACTTCCCCCCTTAAAAGAATTTCGTCCTCGAAATTACAAGTTAGGAAGAAAGGTCCTTAACTCGTCTATCATTTTTCACAATCAATAGTTTTATCAAATTTATCAAAACAAATCTTTCTACTAAAGATTCGTTATCATTCAACTAATTTTCCAATTTCAATTATAAATTTTAAACAACATTGTTTACTTCAAAATTCGAATTCGAGTTTAAATTCAAATTTTAAACTTCCAAAATTTTCTCAAAATTTTCTAACACTCGAAATTTTCGAAAAATTTCGCCAGCGTCTCCTTTGCGCGGCTAATACGGTACGACTACAAAACGTCCCTACGGACTCTCAGATTTCAAAAAGAAAAAGAAAAAGCCAAGCGGCTAGAGAAGAAATCAGTAAATCTCATATAGAAATTTAAAATACATACCTTTTTCGAGCAATTCAATTTTATCTTCGAAATTAAATTCCAATTCCTTCATAAACCTGTATATCCTACTAGCCATAATATCTAGTTACACATTCAAACCATTTTGCAAATTCTATTACAAAATTTTCAATATCAACTTCTTATATCATCTCTAATTCACTATTGAAGTTACACATTCAATTTCGTTCAATTTTTCATTTCAATTTTATTTGAATTCAATTTACACTTTCGATTCTATTTGGATTCAGTTCAACTTCTGAATATTGAATTTCATCGATTAACTTTCATTTACAACTGCTTATTTTAGATTAGTTTCAATTACTAATTCATTTCAAATTCTAATCCACTTACAAATTCAAATTCGTTTTCAACATTCAGTTTTTATTCTAGTTTTATCTTCATTCAATTAGCTTCACTTACTAATTTTAGTTTAATCCTTCACAATCAAATTCAAATCCAGTCTTACTTTCTTACAAATTCAAAATGAATTTTAACATTTCAATTTTATTCTCTTGCACTTACAATTGCAAATTTATTTATTCGTTCACAAATTCTTTTATTTCAATTTGAATTTTCATTTCAATCAGATTTCAAATATTCTATAAGTTATCAACTTATTTTCATTTCGATTTATATAATCACTTATATATTCATATTACAAATTCATTTCATTAATGAATTTTAAATTTTCCAATATCTATCTGGAATTCCATTTTCATTTATAAATCACATTTACAATTCATATTTAAAATTTCATTCGTTAAATGGATTTTTATTTAAACTTTAAACTTTACAAGTTATCACTTAATAATATTTCATAATTATCTTTATATAGCATTCCAGAGTCTTACCATCATTCCAAAGCCCTTTTGAAAACAATTCAAATTCCATTTGAATTTCCAAAACAAAAACCCAAATTTTCCAAACACTTTCCATTTAAAACAATTTGGCAGCAATTCCTCTTTTGGAAACCCGAAAATGAACACCAATGATGTCGCGATCATCATCAGAATTATTTTCCAGTGACCGAAAAGAGTTTAGAGCTTTTCATTCCGTCAAAACATTTTTCAAAACCCTTGAAATCCATTTTCAAATCAAAAAGGAATTAAACTTTCCAAATCTCCAAAATTTTCAAATTCTTTTCAAAACATTTCCAAAAACTTCTCTAGAATTCCGTTTTAAATTACAAATCACATTTATAATTTATATTCTTACATTTCATTTGTATATGTGAATTCATTTCTTAACTTTGGAGTTATAATTCCAATTTCTTATTCAATTTCAATGATAATAATTTAATATTATTATTTCCTAACAACCAAACATCCAAATACTATGATAATGCATAGAAAATTACTCCTTTTATATACAAAAATAGTTTTGGGCAAAATTATCTCATTTACCCTATTTAAAACAATATTGTGCCGAATTGTTCTATTCGAGTGTTTAGAGATCCCTATCGATAAAGTTGTACGGACAATACCGACCAGAATCCATATACCACTCAACAAACCAATCATCACAATATAAAACAATTTTATATTCACTAACAAATACTGTCACGACCCAAAATTCATCGTTCGAAAATAGACATCAAATACTTCACTTGTATTCGACTGCCAAATTTCAAACGTCAAATTTTAGTTCGGATGGAGCTTATAACAACAATTAGATGAATATAAAACACCGGAATAGAATCAATATCATAAATATCATCACAGATACAACATCGACATAATCCATACTTCATCAGAGTATTTAATACATATACTACAACTCCAAATACAACATCATGATAATACAACAGTAATCATATATCCAAAAGTCTCCAGATGAAAGAAGTGATAACGGACTCCCAAAAGCTAAACACCTGATATCTCCAAAAAGCTCCTAAGAATATCTCCAAGATAAGAGCTCCAAAATACATCTAACTCCAAAATACGGAAAAACCTGCTACTAGGCTGCCCGTGTGGAAATAATGGGCACCCAGAGTTTAGGAAAGAAAACAATAAACTCCGGGTCAGTCATGGGACTGGTATGAGTAAACTAACAGTTGCATTTACAAAAAAAACTAGATTTATAAAAGAATTTTCGGTATGCTTTTAAAAATGGAACTACCATAAGACCTCCCACCACACACACAATGCAAACGCAGAATTGGAGGAGATTTCTTCTTATGATAGTTAAATATGCTTGATACGAGGAAATTTCTTTGGTATTATTACTAGTGCATAGTGTAGAAAGCATTTCGAAAATAGAATATTAATCTTAGCCAACATACGACCATTATCGTATGCCTACTATAGCTACCATGGTTTGTGGCAGGTTACCGCCACGCTGCATGGCAGGTTTTACAACTAAAACCGTACAGGGCTCGTATTGTTTCTTTGGATTTCCAACAAATGGTCAGGCCAAGGAACTTCCCATTGCCACATGGAAACGCCTCTGGAAGGACGTCCCGAGAACCTAACCGGATCTCTGCCAACACAAGGCCGGGTTACCTCTGCAAAAATAGGTAACTACTGACACGAGTATGCCATCTCCCAGTTGTAACCAACCTTTAACCGGGGCCCCGAGCAACAAATCACAAAGATAATAAATGTATATCTGCGATATCCACATAAGTAAAGTATCTGGGCTCCATACCATGATACCACTTCTATCCAGAAGGAAATGAACATACCCTAAGGGGCGCTACTCCCTATAACCTTGCTGCATCTTTCCTGTTTTGACCATTCCGGGGTGTGAGGTTCGACGAAGTCTCGTCCACAAAGCTACG
Organism: Allium fistulosum; assembly: GCA_030737815.1. Lineage (NCBI taxonomy): Eukaryota > Viridiplantae > Streptophyta > Magnoliopsida > Asparagales > Amaryllidaceae > Allium > Allium fistulosum. Next base: position 221,059,368 of record CM060902.1, read on the forward strand.
CTTTGTCACAAAGCCATGCTTTGGGTCAACAGATGATCAACCTATGATCACAAAGATAAATGATCAAACAAATGATCATATCACAAATGATCAAACACTGATCATCACACAGCAACACTCAGCATGTCACATTACCAAATTGGGATATATCGCTGATAAATTTCAACTACATAACCTCTGAGCTCGTACGTCTCAGAGAAGGGTGTTAAGCTAAGAGAATAAATTCTCCGCCACCAACAGAAATGTATTTGAAAGAAATCGGCTTTATATCTCAAAGTGTAATGTCGGACATGTATCCATACAAGTCTGTTCCGGGTTCGAACAGAACCGAAGGCACTTCCAAAGAAGCCCTTGCAATCCGGATAATTTTCTAAGCACGTCCGGACTTCCCATCACAAAAGAGTGATATAAATCTCTATACCGGAGCAACTCGGTGCAGAGACATTCGACAGGTTGTCCTTTCATTTTTGAAAATATCCGGTCTTCAACACCGGTCTTCCAATGTCGTCCATATACGACGTATCACTATTCGGAATGGGTAACCCGAATAGTGAGCGTTAATTTCAAAAACATGTGGATATGTTGTTCACAACAATTCATAGATTCGATGTGGGTTTCGGATAACAAACTGAAATCCGATCCCCTGTCGCATCGAGGTTTAAATGTCGTTTTACGGCAAACAAGGTTTTTCACATCAATACAGAACAAACCACAATCACAGTGCAGTACTTCACAATTTACATCACATAGTATCATGAACAGAATAGAAATATCAATATATTGTACAGCAATAATTTATTGTTTACCAATCAAAGTGAATGAGATTTAATAATTTAACCAGATAATTATTTTTATCGATTATTATTAAATTAATGATTTAATATTCTAAATGGTAAATTAATTAATCTTAATCATCTTGATACACCGATTTTCCTTATTTAACTGTTTATTTATAATTAATTAGAAATTTATTTAACTTCCTTTATGAAATAAATAAATCTTAGTATTTCAAAATAGATTAAGTAAATTGAATTTAAATAAGTTAAAATTTAATTACTTTAAATCGACTTACCTAAATACTGAATTTACTTTGGAACTTGATCAAATCGCCATTTGAAACCATAGTTTACAAGTGTTTTAAAATTTGAAAACTTCCACAGTAAAACTGTTTAATTCATTAGCCTGAGACCTACTTCGAGTCACGCACGAGAAAAACTTGCCTTTGCTTTGGGTTTCTCAGGAATTCGACCCGAGTGCTGTACGTTTCAAAATTTTTGTTTAAGTTTAAAAACTTTACTCGATACAACGCTGAAAACCCCAGGTTCGACTTCGAGCTTTCCCTTCAAATTCTCTAGTATTTCTTCAAGCTTTCCCTTTCTCCCTCTCGTACTTCTTCTCTGTTTATTTTTTTTTTCATTTTGCTTAAGGTTTTAACTTAACAACATACCAGGTTCAAGCTTCCTGATACACGACCGACCTCGTGCACGTGCACGGAACAGCGACGCCGCTCTGGCGAACTACACCACCACCCTCAGGTCGCAAATCGACCCCTCACTCGAGATCACAACCCAAACCATCGCGAACTACTCGAGATCGAAAAAAGACTGGAAACTCGAACCCAAAAACTCGACCACCACGAGAAAAATACTTCGCCCCATCAACTCTAACCTCCTGACGTCATGAGACTCCGGCCATACGTCGACCATACCCTCCTCTATCTTCGTCTAAAATCGCGTGATACTCGATTGAGCAACGGCGACGTGATCATCCATTTACAGAGCATAGGAAATTTTGAACTTAAACCCTAATTTTCTCTCTAACTCAAAATCCTTACATTCGAAAAATCCTTACGCATTTTTCTTGGGTTCATGGAGTGTTAAACTTTCTACACAACAAGATTCAGCATTTTTAATTGATTCGATCATGAGATATTGATGGAAATGCCAATCTTGTTCATATACGAACTGCCCTTTTTATATAAATCTAAAAGTCTAGATTTTTATTTTAAAAATCATGGTTTTGAGCATAGATTCAGATTGTAACCTCGAAGTAATAATTTTCAACAATCAATTTTTCACAAAATTTTACTTTTAATACCTGTAAAACAAGGTTACAGTAAGAATAACTTACTGTATGTTTAAATAACTTTGAAATTCTTGTTTGAGGATTAAATCAACTTGATTATTTGAAAAACCAAGGCTTATCAGAGATTAACGGCAGATGAACTTAAGTTTGGAAACAAACATAAGCCCTGCATAAATGTTTACAGAGCCTACACAGAGCATCACTACAACATTACATACTGAAGCATGAACAAAGGAGTTCATAAATGAAGTTTTAACTGTTTTCAATATAAATCTTCAACCTTTTAAAGATAAGTTTACTCACCTAATATGGTTGAAACTGAGAGCACTTTGGTTTGGATAATAAATGCAGTTTTGATGCTTCTTGGATCTTCTTTCCTTCAGTAAATTTCCTTTTCAATATAAAAGTGATGTTGGCCTTTTATTTTCTTTTCAGGGTTTGCTAAGTTGTTTGAACGAAGAAAAATATGGAAGTTGATATATGAAAGAAGTGTATAGGCTTTTGTAAAATACTGAAGCAAGACTTTTTCCTTGTATTGTACTGGGTATAATTACTTTGTACATTTTCTTTACATTGGTTTTGTACAACCAGAGGCTTTTTTTTTCTGTTTCAACGGTGGCTGATATGATTTTTGTTCATGTGAGAGAGTAATAGCATTTAATGCCAATATGGTTTCTTTGTATATTTCCAGCATGTTTTATCATAAGTACATTTGCAACCAGGGATTTTTTTTTAATAAATATGGTGGCTAATACTCTTTCTTTTGCGTGCTAGAACCGATGGCATTAAATGCTCATGTTTCAATTCTTGTTTACCTGCAGTCCTATTCTCTTATGCAAGTACAAATCTTGTTTTATCAAAAGATATCTTCTTACATGCTTCTATCTTCCTACTACCTTTCTTATTCTCATATACTCACGGCAAGCATATGGTTTGAATTTGTAATTGTTTCTATCTTATATATGTACTTACTCTTTTTTTTTTATTTGGTTACTTTATTCCCTTAGCTTATTTTGTTTACAGCAATTTCCTTTTAGTTTGAACACTTTTGTTGTCTTGTTGTTTTGCTTATTACAATTTCTTTTATTTCATTTTATTAACTAATGTTTGCTTTTATTTGGTTAATTCACTTCCCTAGTTTATTTTGTTAATTGAAAGTATTTTGTTTTAGTTATCAACATTTTATACTATGTAAATTTATTACAAAATTTGTTTTAGTTCTATTTAAAAGTTTTAACTAAAGAGATTAAATTTATTCATATTTTTATTTTATAACTCATATAATTTTTATAATATAAATCTTAACAATATCTTCATTTCTTTCGGAATCCTCAAATTTAAATCCAAAAATTCAAACAATTTAACGAATTAAATTATTTCAAAATTCCGGGATATTACAATATCCCCTCCTTAAGAAAATTTCGTCCTCGAAATTGAAAGAGAGAGAATGCAACAAAGAATACGCGAATTCAGAAACAAGGAAATGACTTACAGTTTAAGCCGAGATGTCAATTCTGCAGTTGGGATATGATTTCTTCATATTATCTTCAGTCTCCCAAGTACAGTCCTTTGGATTGCCACTCCACTGAACTTTGACTAGCTTCACAACTTTGTTTCGCAATCGCTTTTCCTCACGATCAACAATTTTTATCGGTTCCCTCTTTACTGCCAAATTAGGAGTGATTTCTAGATCCTGCTGAGCAGCTTCTTCAATAATATCATCTGGGTCATGCACATACTTCCGAAGATTAGAAATGTGAAACACATTATGGACGCCAGACAACCAGTCGGGTAGCTGGACTCGATATGCTAGAGGACCAATCCTTTCCAGAATAGGAAAAGGACCAATATAACGCGGTGCTAGCTTTCCAGTTTTCCCGAATCTCAATACACCCCTCATCGGAGATACTTTCAGAAATACAGAATGTCCAACTTGAAATTCCAAAAATCTTCTTCGGCGGTCATAATAATTCTTATGACGGCTTTGGGCAGTTAATAATTTCTTTCGAATAAAATCTACCTTCTCAGTGGCTTCTTTGATCATATCCGGTCCTAAGACGAGTCTGTCACCTGATTCTATCCATCATATAGGTGATCGACACGGACGACCATATAAAGCTTCGAAAGGAGCCATTTCTAGACTGGCCTGATAGCTGTTATTATATGAGAATTCAACCAGATGTAAATGGTCCTCCCATGAACCACCAAAATCATGAACACAAGAACGCAATAGGTCTTCTAGAATTCGATTGACCCTTTCAGTCTGTCCATCAGATTGCGGGTGATAAGCAGTACTGAAATTTAATTTCGTTCCCAAAGCATCCTGAAATGCCTCCCAAAATCTGCTAGTGAAGATCGGGTCACGATCACTCACTATACTGCTGGGAATACCATGGAGGCGAACAATTTCCTTTACGTATATACCTGCTAAGCTTTCTGCAGTTCGAGTGGATTTTACTGGAATAAAGTGAGCAGTTTTGGTTAAACGATCCACTATAACCCAAATCGCTTCATTTCCCTTCTTGGTTCGTGGCAATCCGTCGATGAAATCCATCGATACCTGATCCCACTTCCATTTCGGTACTTCCAAAGGTTGAAGTAAACCAGCCACTTTCCTTTGATCGCTTTTGATTTGCTGACAAGTAGCACAGCGACTCACATATATCGATATATCTCTCTTCATCGTCTTCCACCAGAATGTTCTTTTAATATCTCGATACATTTTGTTGATTCCTGGATGGATACCGAATTTGGACTTGTGGCATTCGTCCAAAACTTCACGCTTCAGATCAGGGGAGTCTGGAACACAAATCCTGCCTTTCAATCTTATAACTTCCCTATTATCTATCTCAAAACTAGTATCTTCACCTCGACATATTTTTCTACGAATTTCTCGAAGAAACTTGTCTTCAGTCTGTCTGGTGGCAATCTCTTCAAGGAGAGTAGGAGTTACAGTTAAATATGCAAGAACAGCATGCCTCCTACTTAGAGCATCGGCAACTACATTGGCTTTTCCGGGCGTATACTGAATATTTAAGTCATAGGATGCCAGAAATTCCAACCAACGTTGTTGTCGCAGATTCAGATCCTTCTGGGTAAAGAGATATTTCAAGGATTTATGGTCGGTGAATAATTCAAATTTTTCACCTAAAACAAAGAGAGTTTATTAAGTATATTTATTTAGTTAATTTCGTAAATTGTTAAGAAGCTGAAAAGATTCTTACCCAGAAGATAGTGTCGCCAGATTTTTAAAGCGAAAACAATAGCCAAAAGCTCCAAATCATGTGTCGGGTAGTTCTTCTCATGCGGACGTAATTGTCTACTCGCGTAGGCAACTACCTTTCCATTTTGCATTAATAATGCACCTACCCCGTCACCACACGCATCGGTATAGACAGATAAGCCTTGGTTCCCATTAATAATAACGAGAACAGGAGCAGTAGTCAATCTCTTTTTCAATTCCTGGAAAACTTCATCACATCTTGAAGTCCAATCAAATTTAGCATTCTTCATTGTCAGCTTAGTCAATGGGCTAGCCAACTTAGAAAAATCCTGTACAAACTTTCTATAATATCCCGCTAAACCGAGAAAACTTCGAACTTCTCTAGGAGTAGTGGGTTGCTTCCAGTCCATAATTGCAGAAATCTTGCTTGGATCAACAGAAATCCCTTCTTCATTAATAATATGACCGAGAAATTTGACCTCTTTGACCCAAAAGTGACACTTAGAAAATTTAGCGAATAAGACATTCGTCTTCAATATTTCCAAAACGATTCTGAGATGTTCAGAATGCTCCTCTTCAGTTTTGGAGAAAATTAAGATATCATCAATAAATACAAGGACAAATTTGTTCAACACTTCTCGAAATACTCGGGTCATTAAATCCACGAAATACGCAGGAGCGTTGGTCAGTCCGAAAGGCATAACTAACCACTCGTAGAACATATCTGGACCTCTAAAAGCAGTAAAATGAACACAATCCTCAGCTATTCGCAGTTGATGGAATCCTTGAGCTAGATCCATCTTAGAAAAGAATCGAGCGCCATGAAGTTGATCAAATAGATCGTCAATTCTAGGTAAAGGGAATTTGTTTTTGAGAGTTTGTTTATTGAGATCACGGTAATCTACACACAATCTCAAAGATCCGTCTGATTTAGCTACAAATACGACGGCTGAACCCCATTCGGAAACACTAGGACGAATCAATCCCTTCTTCAGCAAATCTCGAGTTTGATTGACTAATTCAATTTTCTCCCTTGGTGCCATCCCGCGACTCGCGTGAACAACAGGACGAGCATTGGGTATTAAGTCAATTCGGAAATTTATTTCTCTGTGCGGAGGTAAGGAATTTACTTCTTCAAATACGTCGGAAAATTCCCGAACAACAGGTATAGACTGCAAAGTGGGTTCAGGATATCCCAAAGTATACATCAATCTATCCCTTCTTGGATTCGGATTCTCACAAGAGATTTCAATAAAATTTCCAAGGTTCGTTTTGACCAAAGCGGTCCGATTATTACAATCCAATATAGCTTCGTATTTCGATAACCAATTCATTCCGAGTATGATTTCAAATTCATTAAATTCGAGGATATAAAGGTTGATAGGAAATCGATAACTATCATATGAAATAGGAACTTTCTTGCAATATAAACAAAGATTTGCGGGACCTCCAACCGGATTTTTCACGCAAATAGGATCGGCAGAAAATCTAGTTTTAAGTCCTAATTCTCTTACGGTTTGTTGGGAGATAAAACTATGTGAAGCTCCCGAGTCAAATAAAACTCTAACAGTTCTACCATTAATAGTAAGGTTACCTTCCAGAACACCCTTTCCTTTATCAGCTTTCGAAGTTGAAGGATCTTTCTTTATCGCGTAAACATTTGCCACCTGTGCTTGCTTCATCATTGGACAGTTTTTGATAACATGTCCTTCTCCCTGACAGGCGTAACATTTTCTGGGCTTATATTGCTCATTCTTCACCGGTTGTTCCTTGTTAACTTGCTTCTTTGGTTTTGTGCAGCTGTTTGAATAATGGCCTTTCTCATTGCAATTGTAACAAGTTATGTTGCTAGCCGAATTTCCTTGATTTCTCTTTTTATCATTGCCTTGCTGTGGCTTCTTGCCCCCAAACTTTCTTTTCTTCCAGTTCTGATTATTTGAATTTCCTCCTTCCTTCGGAATCTCCTGCATATCCAGTGTAGCATACCTGTATCCCATATCAATAAGATCATAAAAAGATTCCTTGACGTGCGCTGTCATCCTTTCGTGATATTTCTGGTTCATTCCCCGGATAAACCTTTCGTTCTTCTTAAGAGGTGTGCTTAACAATTCTGGACCAAAACGGGATAGTTCGTTGAACTTGTTTAAGTACTCTTCAAATGTCAGGCTTCCTTGCTTTAAATCCAAAAATTCTTGATACATTCTAGAAATTCCCGCCGACGGCATATAACGCTTTTCAAACACCTCCTTAAAACGATCCCAAGAAAACTCTTCCTCGGATTCATCAACAATGACTGTTTCCCACCAGGCTGAAGCTTCTTCTTGGAGTTGCCAAGAAGCTATAAGTCTCTTCTGCTCGTCTTGCAACTTAAGCCCTTTAAAAATTTTCTCACATGATCTGACCCAAGCTTGAGCCTCAATAATTGACTCCTTGCCGGTGAATGGTTTGCCACCAAGCCTTTCGAATTTCTTATTCAAATCAGCTAGATCAGGCTGCGGCTGGATATCCATTGCTGCCACTACTGCTGGAGGACCTTGATTTGGTGCTGCGGCATTTACTTGACCCCTTGATCTTCCTCTGCGTCCGCTCATTCTTACTTATCTGAAATTAGTAAGAAAATTGATTTAGATATACGGACGAATATCTTAAGGAACATCAGCAGTAAAAAGAAATAGACTAAGAAATTTTAAAGTTACAGTCTTGGTTATACTCATTCTAGGGTATACTTCACCCTATCTCTAATGAGCCATCTAATGTGTTATACTCCGTAGCTTAAGTTCTTACTCAACCAAAAGCTCTGATACCAATTTGTCACGACCCAAAATTCATCGTTCGAAAATAGACATCAAATACTTCACTTGTATTCGACTGCCAAATTTCAAACGTCAAATTTTAGTTCGGATGGAGCTTATAACAACAATTAGATGAATATAAAACACCGGAATAGAATCAATATCATAAATATCATCACAGATACAACATCGACATAATCCATACTTCATCAGAGTATTTAATACATATACTACAACTCCAAATACAACATCATGATAATACAACAGTAATCATATATCCAAAAGTCTCCAGATGAAAGAAGTGATAACGGACTCCCAAAAGCTAAACACCTGATATCTCCAAAAAGCTCCTAAGAATATCTCCAAGATAAGAGCTCCAAAATACAGCTAACTCCAAAATACGGAAAAACCTGCTACTAGGCTGCCCGTGTGGAAATAATGGGCACCCAGAGTTTAGGAAAGAAAACAATAAACTCCGGGTCAGTCATGGGACTGGTATGAGTAAACTAAACAGTTGCATTTACAAAAAAAACTAGATTTATAAAAGAATTTTCGGTATGCTTTTAAAAATGGAACTACCATAAGACCTCCCACCACACACACAATGCAAACGCAGAATTGGAGGAGATTTCTTCTTATGATAGTTAAATATGCTTGATACGAGGAAATTTCTTTGGTATTATTACTAGTGCATAGTGTATAAAGCATTTCGAAAATAGAATATTAATCTTAGCCAACATACGACCATTATCGTATGCCTACTATAGCTACCATGGTTTGTGGCAGGTTACCGCCACGCTGCATGGCAGGTTTTACAACTAAAACCGTACAGGGCTCGTATTGTTTCTTTGGATTTCCAACAAATGGTCAGGCCAAGGAACTTCCCATTGCCACATGGAAACGCCTCTGGAAGGACGTCCCGAGAACCTAACCGGATCTCTGCCAACACAAGGCCGGGTTATCTCTGCAAAAATAGGTAACTACTGACACGAGTATGCCATCTCCCGGTTGTAACCAACCTTTAACCGGGGCCCCGAGCAACAAATCACAAAGATAATAAATGTATATCTGCGATATCCACATAAGTAAAGTATCTGGGCTCCATACCATGATACCACTTCTATCCAGAAGGAAATGAACATACCCTAAGGGGCGCTACTCCCTATAACCTTGCTGCATCTTTCCTGTTTTGACCATTCCGGGGTGTGAGGTTCGACGAAGTCTCGTCCACAAAGCTACGCTTTGTCACAAAGCCATGCTTTGGGTCAACAGATGATCAACCTATGATCACAAAGATAAATGATCAAACAAATGATCATATCACAAATGATCAAACACTGATCATCACACAGCAACACTCAGCATGTCACATTACCAAATTGGGATATATCGCTGATAAATTTCAACTACATAACCTCTGAGCTCGTACGTCTCAGAGAAGGGTGTTAAGCTAAGAGAATAAATTCTCCGCCACCAACAGAAATGTATTTGAAAGAAATCGGCTTTATATCTCAAAGTGTAATGTCGGACATGTATCCATACAAGTCTGTTCCGGGTTCGAACAGAACCGAAGGCACTTCCAAAGAAGCCCTTGCAATCCGGATAATTTTCTAAGCACGTCCGGACTTCCCATCACAAAAGAGTGATATAAATCTCTATACCGGAGCAACTCGGTGCAGAGACATTCGACAGGTTGTCCTTTCATTTTTGAAACTATCCAGTCTTCAACACCGGTCTTCAAATGTCGTCCATATACGACGTATCACTATTCGGAATGGGTAACCCGAATAGTGAGCGTTAATTTCAAAAACATGTGGATATGTTGTTCACAACAATTCATAGATTCGATGTGGGTTTCAGATAACAAACTGAAATCCGATCCCCTGTCGCATCGAGGTTTAAATGTCGTTTTACGGCAAACAAGGTTTTTCACATCAATACAGAACAAACCACAATCACAGTGCAGTACTTCACAATTTACATCACATAGTATCATGAACAGAATAGAAATATCAATATATTGTACAGCAATAATTTATTGTTTACCAATCAAAGTGAATGAGATTTAATAATTTAACCAGATAATTATTTTTATCGATTATTATTAAATTAATGATTTAATATTCTAAATGGTAAATTAATTAATCTTAATCATCTTGATACACCGATTTTCCTTATTTAACTGTTTATTTATAATTAATTAGAAATTTATTTAACTTCCTTTATGAAATAAATAAATCTTAGTATTTCAAAATAGATTAAGTAAATTGAATTTAAATAAGTTAAAATTTAATTACTTTAAATCGACTTACCTAAATACTGAATTTACTTTGGAACTTGATCAAATCGCCATTTGAAACCATAGTTTACAAGTGTTTTAAAATTTGAAAACTTCCACAGTAAAACTGTTTAATTCATTAGCCTGAGACCTACTTCGAGTCACGCGCGAGAAAAACTTGCCTTTGCTTTGGGTTTCTCAGGAATTCGACCCGAGTGCTGTACGTTTCAAAATTTTTGTTTAAGTTTAAAAACTTTACTCGATACAACGCTGAAAACCCCAGGTTCGACTTCGAGCTTTCCCTTCAAATTCTCGAGTATTTCTTCAAGCTTTCCCTTTCTCCCTCTCGTACTTCTTCTCTGTTTATTTTTTTTTTCATTTTGCTTAAGGTTTTAACTTAACAACATACCAGGTTCAAGCTTCCTGATACACGACCGACCTCGTGCACGTGCACGGAACAGCGACGCCGCTCTGGCGAACTACACCACCACCCTCAGGTCGCAAATCGACCCCTCACTCGAGATCACAACCCAAACCATCGCGAACTACTCGAGATCGAAAAAAGACTGGAAACTCGAACCCAAAAACTCGACCACCACGAGAAAAATACTTCGCCCCATCAACTCTAACCTCCTGACGTCATGAGACTCCGGCCATACGTCGACCATACCCTCCTCTATCTTCGTCTAAAATCGCGTGATACTCGATTGAGCAACGGCGACGTGATCATCCATTTACAGAGCATAGGAAATTTTGAACTTAAACCCTAATTTTCTCTCTAACTCAAAATCCTTACATTCGAAAAATCCTTACGCATTTTTCTTGGGTTCATGGAGTGTTAAACTTTCTACACAACAAGATTCAGCATTTTTAATTGATTCGATCATGAGATATTGATGGAAATGCCAATCTTGTTCATATACGAACTGCCCTTTTTATATAAATCTAAAAGTCTAGATTTTTATTTTAAAAATCATGGTTTTGAGCATAGATTCAGATTGTAACCTCGAAGTAATAATTTTCAACAATCAATTTTTCACAAAATTTTACTTTTAATACCTGTAAAACAAGGTTACAGTAAGAATAACTTACTGTATGTTTAAATAACTTTGAAATTCTTGTTTGAGGATTAAATCAACTTGATTATTTGAAAAACCAAGGCTTATCAGAGATTAACGGTAGATGAACTTAAGTTTGGAAACAAACATAAGCCCTGCATAAATGTTTACAGAGCATCACTACAACATTACATACTGAAGCATGAACAAAGGAGTTCATAAATGAAGTTTTAACTGTTTTCAATATAAATCTTCAACCTTTTAAAGATAAGTTTACTCACCTAATATGGTTGAAACTGAGAGCACTTTGGTTTGGATAATAAATGCAGTTTTGATGCTTCTTGGATCTTCTTTCCTTCAGTAAATTTCCTTTTCAATATAAAAGTGATGTTGGCCTTTTATTTTCTTTTCAGGGTTTGCTAAGTTGTTTGAACGAAGAAAAATATGGAAGTTGATATATGAAAGAAGTGTATAGGCTTTTGTAAAATACTGAAGCAAGACTTTTTCCTTGTATTGTACTGGGTATAATTACTTTGTACATTTTCTTTACATTGGTTTTGTACAACCAGAGGCTTTTTTTTTTCTGTTTCAACGGTGGCTGATATGATTTTTGTTCATGTGAGAGAGTAATAGCATTTAATGCCAATATGGTTTCTTTGTATATTTCCAGCATGTTTTATCATAAGTACATTTGCAACCAGAGATTTTTTTTTATAAATATGGTGGCTAATACTCTTTCTTTTGCGTGCTAGAACCGATGGCATTAAATGCTCATGTTTCAATTCTTGTTTACCTGCAGTCCTATTCTCTTATGCAAGTACAAATCTTGTTTTATCAAAAGATATCTTCTTACATGCTTCTATCTTCCTACTACCTTTCTTATTCTCATATACTCACGGCAAGCATATGGTTTGAATTTGTAATTGTTTCTATCTTATATATGTACTTACTCTTTTTTTTTTATTTGGTTACTTTATTCCCTTAGCTTATTTTGTTTACAGCAATTTCCTTTTAGTTTGAACACTTTTGTTGTCTTGTTGTTTTGCTTATTACAATTTCTTTTATTTCATTTTATTAACTAATGTTTGCTTTTATTTGGTTAATTCACTTCCCTAGTTTATTTTGTTAATTGAAAGTATTTTGTTTTAGTTATCAACATTTTATACTATGTAAATTTATTACAAAATTTGTTTTAGTTCTATTTAAAAGTTTTAACTAAAGAGATTAAATTTATTCATATTTTTATTTTATAACTCATATAATTTTTATAATATAAATCTTAACAATATCTTCATTTCTTTCGGAATCCTCAAATTTAAATCCAAAAATTCAAACAATTTAACGAATTAAATTATTTCAAAATTCCGGGATATTACAAATACGCACTCGTATCTATTATTATACTCAAACTCATTCTAGAGTACTACTGACTCTATCTCTAATGAGTAACACCCATCAGAGCAGGGTTGTCGCTTAACCATATGCTCTGATACCACGCTGTCACGTACAAAATTTTCGACTTTCGAAAATTCGACATCGATACTCACTTTATCGACTGCCGAGAAATCGAGTGCCGGAAACTCCAATAGTGAGGGTTTAAGAAAAAGAAAAAGGCAGAAGAAGAAGAAAAGAAAGAAGAGAAAGAAAGAAGAACAACAACAGAACAAGAGTAGATACAGAAAACAATATCAGAATCTTACACATCGCAGCGGAACAATATATAATAAATAAACACTAGTCTTTTAAAACAAAGAGCTATATCAGTTTATACATACATCAATCATCAGAGTCAATATACAACAATGGACAGTTATATAAACTTGTCCTCATACAGAATACACAGCGGAATAAATACTATCAGATACAAATACTACGTCTCGCCATCCAGCTTGCTTCCAAAGCTCCAGAATATCCAGAATATCCTGATAATATAACTCTAGGCTGCCCGTGTGGAAATTGGTGGGCACCCAGAGTTTAGAAGGGAACAATAAACTCCGAGTCAGTCATGGTGACTGGTGTGAGATCGTAAAACAGTTATTCTTTAAAATAAACAGAGGAATATTTTTAAAGTCAATTCGCAATGCTTTTTGGAAAATGAAACTACCATAAGACCTCCCGCCACACACACAATGCAAACGCAGAATTGGAGGAGATTTCTTCTTATGATAGTCAAAGATGCTTACTACGCAAAAATCAAATTCTTTTTGATATTATTATTAGTGCATAGTGTAGAAAACATTTCGAAAGTAGAATATAAATCTTAGCCAGCATAGGTACCATTATAGTATGCTTGCTATAGCTACCATATTAAATGGCAGGTTCTACAACTAAAACCGTACAAGGCTCGTATTGTTTCTTTGGATTTCCAACAAATGGTCAGGCTAAGGAACTTCCTATCCACGATGGGTACGTCCCTGGAATAGACGACCCGAGAAATAACCTAACATTACGGTTAGATCTCTGCCAACACAAGGCCGGGTTACCTCTGCAAAAATAGGTAACTACTAACACGCGTATGCCATTCCCCGACCGTCACCGATCTTCCCGAGGATCCCCGATTTCCAACAAACCACATAGTAATAATAATGCAGTAACCACAGAGGTTAAGTATCTGGGCTCCATACCATGATACCACCTTTATCCAGAAGGAATGACATACACTAAGGGGCGCTACTCCCTAGAACCTTGCCGCATCCTTCCTGTTTCGACCATTTCCGGGGTGTGAGGCTCGATGAAGTCTCGTCCACAAAGCTACGCTTTCTACAAAGCCCTGCTTCGGGTCAAACAAAATGATCAACCTATGATCACAAAGATATAAGATCAAACAAATGATCATATCGCAGATGATCAAACACTGATCATTTCACAGCAACACTCAGTATGCCACGTTACCAACTTGGGATATATCGCTGATAAATTTCAACTACATAACCTCTGAGCTCGTACGTCTCAGAGAAGGGTGTTAAGCTAAGAGAATAAATTCTCTGCCACCAACAGAAATGTATTTGAAAGAAATCAGCTTTATATCTCAAATTGTAACGTCAGACACACAATCCATACAAGTCTGTTCCGGGATCGAACAGAACCGAAGGCACTTCTCACGAAGCCCTTGCATATCCGGATAATTTTCTAATCACGTCCGGACTTCCCGTCACTAAGGGTGATAAAACCTCTAAACCGGAGATCAGCCGATGTAGAGTAACTCGACGGTAATCCTTCCGTTTTCAAAAATATCCGGTCTTCAACACCGGTCTTCGATTGCAATTCATAACGACGTATCACATATTCGGAATGGGTTATACGACCCCATGGTCCTTTCCCGGCTAACCCGAATAGTGAGCGATTATTTAAAAATAGGTGTGGCATTCAAATTCATCCAGTTCACAACAAATATCATTCAAGGTAATTATTGATAGTCGGTTATTTAACTATCAATAAAGATGCGCAACATCATCAGATTCTAAATAATTTTCCAAATTATTTAATCTTCCAAAATATCTTTACTAGATATAAAATTTCCACACTTCAAAAATAAATCAATATTTATTTTTAAACAGATTCCCTTTTCTTTTATAAATTCCATATTGAATTTATATTTTTCAAAATATCTACTGATATACGATTCTCAAATCGATTTCAAATATTCGATTTCATTTTATCTTTAAGAAGATAAAATCTCAAAACGTTTCATTTCATATTGGAAATGCATTTCCCTACTTATTTAATAATAAGTATTTCACAAATCATTTATTTTCAACACTTGGAAAATATCCGATATACTTAAATCAAATTAAGTATATATTCATTCTTTAAGGAAATCATTTATTATAACAACATTTATTTGAGTCAAAACGAATGTTACGTAAAACATCGTTACGACGACTCAAAATCTCTAGTATAGGGATTCGAAATTAAGATAGATATGTAAATCCCAATACTACATCAAAACATTTCCTTTCGGAAATCATTTACTATAACAACAGTGTTATAGTCCATCATTTCCTTATATTTTCGAAAACGCCTATTTCAAAAATGAACGTTGAAATCTATGCTTTCGATTCATAACACATTTTAAAACATCTTTAAAATGTTTAACTTCATTTTTAATATCACTTCTTCAAAAACGTATCCATTTTACTTAAAATTATATTCACTGTCCAAAATCGTGAATATAATTCACTTAACCCAATTTCAATCTTTTCTACACATTTTTATTTCAATAAAAATTCGCTATCCAAAATCGCGAATATATCTTCTTTAACATTTTAATTTATCAAATCCAATTGATTTCGAATTTATAAAACAACGTTTATAAATTCTATTTCTATTTTCTAACGACTTCAATTTAATAAATCTTCTTTATTAATAACTCGATCAATATTCCATTTAAAGGCAAAAATCCAATTTATAAGTTAATCTCTTATAAATCTTTTATTCTACAGTTTCATCCATTTTATAACTTCACAATTTATAAATCTATAAATTCCATATCTTCAAGATTTATAATCCTATAAATTTCATTTTTTTACACTTATCATCTCGTTTTAAAATTCCAATATTTTAAATTTATAAATATCAACTTTTAAAATCTTTTAAATAAACTGTTCACAAATATTCGAAAATCTCAGTTCAAACCATTTTATAAATTGCTTAAACTATTTATTTCAAAAATCACCTTACGGTCATAATTCACAAAAATCTTAACTTTTATAACTTCAAAATTTTAAACGTTTATTTATTTAAAATAAATCAATTCAACAATTCAATAAAACGTATAATTTCAAAGATCACTTTAAAAATCCTTTTAAATTAAAGGTCGTTATTTTTAAAACTTGAATCCGATGATGCTACAGCACCAATTGGTCAATCACAACAACAACATCATATATCAACATATGATAACAGAATATACATCAATATCTGTAAATAAATAACTACTGGTGAGGAATCCAGTTGGATCCCTCCAACCTGTTTCCCTGCATCCACGGACGTTAGCACAATACCAATTCCGCTCCAGTATGGAATTATCGCGGTATATGGGTTTTATAAAAATAATCCGCTTACTAACGGCGCAATAGGGTCTCATCCGCTATACGAGGCGGGAAATCATCAATCCAATATATACATATGCCAATATGTATATATTGCTATATATATATAGATATATCCTACTATATCTAATATCAACAGCAAACAATCAGTCAAACAAATCAAATTAATAACTGTAAAATCCACTTTTCGATCGAGTGAGAAAAATCTCACCTTGACCTTTTATTTTGCTATCCCATTCCATTTCTGCTTTGATTTTCTCGTTTTGACCTTGAGTAAATAATTTATACAAATTCATCAATATTCGAATTAAATCGAACAATTCAATTATCATTTTATAATTTCAATTTAACTAATAATTTAATTTAATTAATTAATTTCCTTTATAAACATTTACAGTTCATTTCACATTTTAAACAGTCGAATAGTACATTTCCTATTCCAAAAATTTAAACTTAACTAATTTCTCCAATAATAATTTCCTAGTAGCTAAAATAACTAACTATGTTAATTTAACAGATAAATCTCTATTTCTTTTTATCTACTGAAATTTTCTGCATATACAAACTTATATCTATCTCTATAAAATTTTTAAGATGACCATAGTAGATTTACCATCATACATAAATATTCAAATTTATTTCCAAATTTTAATTGAATAAAATAAATCGTAATACCTTACTGCCGAAGGCAACCTAGGCTACCCAAACACGCGAGCCACCGCCTCGTTCTGGACGCCGCCGAGCATCATCCCTCCTCCGAGACCACTGCAGTTCGCGCTTCCACCACAACGCGCGCGCCTGTCAGCAACTCAAAATCCAAACTTCGAGCCCCAAATCGAGAGCTTCAATCGAACCTATCTGCTCGAACTCCACTCGCCTTCGCCTATGCGCCAAACTACGATCGCCATCCAGGAATCGAAACTCGCGATTTCGCCAAGAAATTCAATCGCGACCCAGTCCATCAATTTCGCCTGCTTCTATTCTTCCCCCTCGAGTTGCAGTTCGCCGACCCCAGCCTCAAGTCGCGCAAGACTGGTCGATGAAGCCAAGCTCCTCATCTCGAACTCAAGTTTGATTTCCTATCGAATTGAACGAGAGAGGGGGGAATTCGTTCAAACTATTATTTGTTTTCGAATGTGAAGAGGTCTCGGCCTTGAATTTGATTTCGAGTCTGCTCCATTTTTAAAGTTCGAACAATAAGGATTTGGGTTTCGTTCGTTATTTTGTTTTGATAGAAGAAAGCCTTCGAAAATTTGAGGCTGCTGAGGGAAGAATAAATGAAGAGCAAAGACTCGATTTCAGCTGCCATTAATTTTACCTTGAACGATATATTTCTTCTGAAATGTTTTACTGAAGAAACAGAGAAAGGTTGCGTGATTTAGACGAGGAAGGGGACAATAGATCAACGCGTTCAGATGTAGGGTGGCTTGAGTACGATTATAGGGTGGTTGTGATTTGATTTGTACAAAATTTTAAATCAAATTTCAATTTAATTCTCGACGCGTTTGCTTATCGTATGCTCACATAACAACTCCGATAATTACGAAATTTGAAATCCAACAATAAAACAATATTGCGGATCCAATGAAACTCGTTTCGTCGAATTCCGAGACTGTGCCTCGGACGACTATTTTTAAATATCAATTCGAACGATTTAATTTCAAAACTGAACAGACACTTAAAATTTAAATTTTTACCACTTCCATTATCTTCAGTATCATCAATACGAATTTTAAAAGCTTTCAGATTATTTTTAATCAGCTTAAAATTGAAGATTTAAATTTTTATTTAACATTCAATAGATTAAATTCTGAAATTTAATCGCCAATTTCAATATTATATCGAGGATTCAAATTAAATCATCGTTCAAATATTTAAAATTAATTAAATATTTCCAATTTAAATTGTTCAAAATTCTGGGTCGTTACAACTGGTGTGAGTAACAAAAAAACAGTTTATCTTTAAAACAAACAACAAAAGAATTTTAAACATTGAAATCCACAATGCTTTTGGAAAATGAAACTACCATAAGACCTCCCGCCACACACACAATGAAAACGTAGAATTGGAGGAGATTTCTCCTTATGATAGTCAAATATGCTCAATACGAGAAAACTCTTTGATATTATCACTAGTGCATAGTGTAGGAAACATTTCGAAAGTATAATATTAATCTTAGCCAGCATAGGTACCATTATTCTATGCCTACTATAGCTACCATTTTAAATGGCAGGTTCTACAACTAAAACCGTACAGGGCTTGTATTGTTTCTTTGAATTTTCCAACAAATGGTCAGGCTAAGGAACTTCCTATGCCACATGGAAACGCCTCTGGAGGGACGCCCCGAGAGACAACTGCTCTCTGCCAACACAAGGCCGGTTACCCCCTTCCCGGGTAGTAGACCTGAGATATTCCACCCCTGGTCGTTTGCGACCTTTATCCGAGGGCCCTCGATCACAAAGCAACAATCACACAGTAAATGAGATTGGAGCAACCACACAGGTTAATATCTGGGCTCCATACAATGATACCACCTTTTTCCAGAAGGAATGGACATACCCTAGGGGAGCTACCCCTGAAACCTTGCCGCATCTTTCCTGTTTCGACCATTTCCGATTTGTGAGGCTCGGTGAGGTCTCGTCCATAAAGCTACGCTTTACACGAAAGCCATGCTTTGATCAACAAATGATCAGCAACACACATCAACACTTAGCATGCCACACTACCAAATTGGGAGTATATCACTGATAACCTTCAACTACATAACCTCTGAGCTCGTACGTCTCAGAGAAGGGTGTTAAGCTAAGAGAATAAATTCTCCGCCACCAAACAGAAATGTATTTGAAAGAAATCAGCTTTATATCTCAAAGTGTAGTGTTAGACATACAATCATACAAGTCTGTTCCGGGTTCGAACAGAACCGAAGGCACTTCGAAAGAAGCCCTTGCAAATCCGGATAATTTCTAATCACGTCCGGACTTCCCATCGCAAAGAGTGCTAAAATCTCTATACCGGGGATCAGCCGATGCAGAGACAATCAATGGTAATCCTTTCATTTTTGAAAGTATCCGGTCTTCACCACCGGTCTTCAAATGCTATCCATATACGTCGTATCATTATTCGGAATGGGTTATATGACACAAAGTCCTCTCCCGGCTAAACCGAATAACGAGCGCATATTTAAAAACATATGGATAATGGGATTTCAGTTAAGTCACAACTTATTACCCAAAACTTTCCTTCAAATGGTTTAAACACATTACCATTTTAATCTTTTACAAAAAGATTCATCTCACAAAGTTCACTCAGTTTCACAAAGATTCTTCATAGATTTCCATTTCAATTTGGATTAACTCGTCCAATCTTAAACAAAGATTTAATTGATAGCTTTCAAAACAATTCCATTTCGAATGGTTTAAACAAACCACCATTTTAAACCTGTTAAAAATAAACAGATTCAGTTCACAAAGTTCACCCAGTTTCACAAAGATTCATTCATAGCTTGGGAAACCATTTTCAATTAAAACTTGAAATTCCTTTAACACAAATTGGAAATTCATTCCTTATATGAAAGCTTTTATCATTTGAAACAATTAGTTTCCATTCTGGAAAACTAATTACAATTTGCATAAGTTAAAAACCATTCAAGTATAAACTTGGATTAAATTTCCTTAAATTTCCGAAACCATACTTTTAAATGGTTAAAAATCCATATAAAACACATTTATATCTGATATGGTCTTTTTAGACCATAATTTCCAAATCATTGAATTCAATTCCAAATATTGAATTCAAATTTAAATCAGATCATTTAGATTTTAAATTTTATTAAATCATTTGAACTCATTTTCAAAAGCTTTCAATTCCAGTTCCAAAACTATTTTGGATTCAAGAATTCAATCTTTAAAATTGTCAAAAATCTGTGACTTAACCGATTTCCTCGTGAAATCCATATTTGTGTATGTATGGTGTAGTCCAGGGGTTTAACACAATAGTGTAATATCATCAACCATCATAGAGTTCAAGCATATCAATATCGATAAGCGGTATACTCCTATAATGCTTATCTTCCATACACAGATTCACAGATAAATAATATAAATTCATCACAGATAAAATAAATAACATTCATCACAGCTTGAATTAAAACAATTCATATCACAAAGCATCACACAAGAGATATCAAACAATTCACAATATTTCAAACATCCATAAGTAAGATTAATTAATTATCTGATTAATTTAACTCAGATTTATTACCTATGAACAAACACTAATTCTGGTTAACTAATTATTAATTGCAAACCATTTCTATTAATTAACCTTAAATTAATCACAGTAATTAATCATTGTTTAATTTATCAAAACCTTAATTAATTTTAAAGATAAACCCTTTTATCTTAATTAACTACTTAATTACAACATTAAATCTTACTTTAATGAACCTTTGAAATAAATTTATTTATTATCACATAAATTAACTAAAGACTTTTAAGTTAATTAACAATTAAACATTTTCTCTTTCCTAATCGATTAATTAATTATATCATTTAAATAAACTTAAGTTAAAACAATTTTACAACTCTCATTTATTCAAACACTTAAATAAGCATTAATTATTTACAAAAATTTTATTTAATAAAACAATTCAAAACTGGATTTATTTAAATATTAAAACTTGATTTATTTTAAAATTTAAAAACTGTTTTATACATAATCACCCAGACCTGAGCTATTTCGTGATTTTGCCGAGCACAACTTCGGGTCATCTTCCCACTTTCTTTTCCCCGAGTTACCTCGCAAATTTCTTCGAGACGAACCCGAGTACTCCTCGTCTTCCACAACCAAACCGATACATGCCTATACACGTGCACGTGTACACTCAAATTGGCTGCCTCCGATCAACTACGACACCATCAGCAAGTCATCGCCGACCACCATTACCCAACTGACTACCCATATCCTACAATCTCGCCGTAGATCGACATCGAGTAACTCGATCAATACTGGAACCTAGCCCAGATCGAAAAAACCACTTCGCTATGACACCACTGACCACCGGCGACCCCGCCACCTTGACCAAAGCTGCTCCGACTACCCATCAAGCTTTTTCCCCTGGTCCAGTGCAACTCGACGCAATGGCGACGACGAAATCGTCGCTTCTCCCACATCGAACAAAACAGGGTAAGAAACCCTAAATTCACGTCGATTGATCACCACAATAATTTATAAATCTAACAACTAATTTTCTGATGATCCTTAGATCTCCGACCATCTCCAGTTCCAATCACATCGTTTGATTCATCGCCGATCGATGGAATTGGGCAAAAATGTACTTTACGTTCAACTTACAAATACTCAACATCCCCAAATCTAAAAATCTTGATATTAATATTAAAATTCATCATTTTGAAGTTTGAATCTGATTGTACAATCAAAACAAGAATTCCCGACCCTTGATCTTTGACATATTTTGATATTAACTGAGATTTATCATTTTATAAATAAATACTTAATGAATACACTTGAATTTATTTTTAAACATGATGTTGCACTTATGTAAACACTTTTCATTCAGCAATCAAAGCCTAAAATTGTTTGGGTTGGGGTGATTTAAATTTTCTAACAGGTTTTAAAACCTGGAATGTATGCACAGAGGAAAATTTTGCCTATTTCCTAGACATGCACACCCTATTTACACATATGTATATATCACATGCAAGCATATACAATTACTTTCCACAACATCATTCAAGTATTCATCATAATTATCAGATATAAAACAGATTCAAGATTTGAGGGTGTTAGTTTACTCACAGTTAAACAGAGGAAGCCTGAGATGATTAAAACTGGAAGCTGCTTAATCTTTCAAAACTTGAAACTGAAATTAATCCGAGTTGTTGAATCTTAGCTTGCTTTTGATTTCTGGTTTCAGGTTATATATTTTCCAGGTTTCCTTTGATTTTGGTTTACATTTGTTTTACAAACGAAAATAAAATGAGAAGGATATATAGAAAAGAGATTTACAGTGATATTATTTGTTTGTACAACATCAAGGACAGAGATATTTTTTCTCATTTTGGAGGCTGATAACATTTCGAGTTGACCTTGTTTATGCTAGCATTAAATGCTTAAGTCCTTTATGTCTTTTATATGTTTACTTGTTCCATTTTTGAGTGTATATATATTTGTTGTCTTATGCTTTGCAAGACATTTAGATATATTTTGTCTCCTCATTACATACTTATCTTCATACTTAAATATATATATCTTTACATATATATATGTTTATATTTTCTTTTCTTTAGCAAGTACATTCATATGTATTTTGTCTCTTTATTTTACAAGTGTATATATATATATATATATTTCTTTGTTTGTGCTTGAATGTATTTTATTTCTTGATTCATATTGGAGTGTATTGCTTTCTTTTATTTGATTAAAAGCACTGGAATAAATTCTTATCTTTTCTTCTGTCTTCTTTTTAACTTGTCTTTATAATATTACTTTATAAATATAAACAATTTCTATTTTAATTTGTTGTTAGATTTTATTTAAGTGTTACTTCATTTTTATAATTTATCTTATCTACATCTATTTCTATTTTCCAACTTAAATATGTATTTCTAACTTAAATATTTATTTTTATTTCTCTAACATAAACCATCAATTCTTATATTTATTATTATCATTTATTATTAAACCATTTACTCGAAATTTAAATTCAAATGATTTAATATATATTCTATTTCATTTGAGTTCGGGGAAACTCGCTTCAATTTACAATTTAATTTTACAATTTTAATTCAAAAATTCAATTAATTATCAATTTAAATTTAATTAAAATCAGGGGTCGTTACAATAAATATAAATGTATATATAATTTTTCATAAATTGATTTTGTTATTTTTGTTGTGTTGGATGTTAGTAAATGATAATATTTAATTATTGTCATTTATTGTTTGGTTAGTCAAGGTTCCAAAACCATTGACTATTATATATTATAAGAAAATGTAAATTTACAAATAAAAAGACTTTAAATTGAAATTTTGAGAACTTAAGTCGTGGAGTTTTGAAATTTGTTTTCAAAGATTTTAGAATATAATATTAGTATTATTTGGAATTATTTTCAAATAGAAATATTTTCAATAAGATTGATAGAAATGTTTTAAAAAGAATTTTTAAAGAAAGTAAATTTTGTACTCCCCTCTTCTACCGTTGGAAAATAATTTCGGTGATGAATGCGTAGCATCATCGACTTTCATTTTTGAGTCTCAAAGTGGGAAGACCGCTGTAGTAGCTTTGCTACGCATTTGGTTCGATAAATAGATTTTGATTTAAAATTTCTAAATATGATTTGATATATATAAAAGATATGAGTATATATATTATTTCAAAATGATTTGAAGTGAACCTGGTATTTGAATCCTTAAGGTCCTATTAATTAATGATTTTCAGTTGAAGAAATAAAGTGAAAATTTAATAGTTGGAAACTTCTAAAATGAGAAATAAGAAATTAAAAGCTAAGTGTTTATTGAAACTGTAAAGAAATTGGAGATTTGTCACTTGTAAATTAAAAGATAATGAAAATTAAGAAGATGTAAACTATTGAACATTTTTGTTAACTAAAATGAATAAGATAAATTTATATAGCATTCAATTACATTCTAAAAACATATATAAACTTACCAAAAATATTTAAAAAAATTGAAATGTTAAATATGTAACAGAATATTATACAAATAAAAGCTTAGTAACAAAATTGCTTCAAAATGAATATATGGTTATAAATGAAAAATTCAGATGTACAAGAAATGTTATAAACATGAGTTAATGTTTGAAATGCTTAATAATTAAATTGAATAGTTAAAAGTGAATATTATATAAGTAAATGATTATAAACTTAAGAAAATGATTGAAATGGTTCATAAATAAGTTTAATATGAAATGGTACAATATATGAAGAAATAAATGTGAATTTAAAAGTAAAGAAAACTTAAGTATGAAATAATTCATAAATGAATATTAATACTAAGTGGAAATCAAGTATATAATAATAAATGTAAAATAAATTGTAATTAACATATATAATACTTTAAGAATTTATCCATTGATGATATTAAATATTGAATGGAAAAATTTTATGTAAGTAAATGAATGAAAAAATGATATTGTATGAATGAATGAAAATAAATGAAAAGTAAACCAATAGAATAAACTTAAATAATATTTAAATTCCTTGTTGTTGGCATATGGAAAGTTTGGGAAATGATACTTCAAATTGTTTAAGGTTGTATGAATAATATTAAATAAATATCTAAGGCTGTTGAGTGTAAGTTACACTTGGTAGTTTATCTATCATCATTATACGATGAAAAGTTCTGAACCCGGACAAACCATTAGTTTTGATTACTATGCATGTGTGATGGATTCTTTTTTTGCATATAATGGTTGTACTGCTTTTGTTTGCATATGATTATATATGTTGTATGTTGCTTGTAATATTAATTGAAACAACAAATATATTGTTCTTTTTTTACATAATTTTAACTCTTTTGGATTATTTAAGTGTAACAATCCAGATTTTTCGACGTTTAAATTTTGTAGATTTAAATTGTTTAAAATATTAGATTTGGAATTATTATTGAGTTAGAAGGTTTTAAAACTGGAAATTCAAGTGATTTCGTTAATTTTTGAAAATCGTCGATTTAATCGACGCGTTAAAATAGCGATCCGGGGCACAGTCTCGGAATTCGGCGAAACCAGTTCCATTGGATATGTAATAGTGTATTATTATTGGATTTTAATTTTCGTAGCGATTGGATTTACCGTTTGGTCGTGCGATCTGAAAACGCCTAGAAATAAGTTAATTGAATTTAATTTAAATAGCCGATTTAAAAAGCTATCTTCCACATACGATCAAATTAGGCTCCGAAACTTGTTCCATTGCATTGGGAATAGGGATATTACATTAGAAACACAAGGCAACATGCCTCAATAGGTGATCGAGATTTCACGGTATGTAATTTGAGATATTTTGGATATTAAAATAAAAACAAAGTCAAACCTTTTGAAATACGCCATTCTCTTCCTTTTATAATCGTGCAACTCTTCCCTGTCTTTCAAATGAAATTGCGATGCTTTTTCCCACTTATTTCATAAATTAAAATCGAACTAAAAGAAAAAAATATATCTCAAAGTCGAATTTGTAACAAATCGAGGGGCTTGGGAAGCAAGAGGAAGTCGCGGCTCATCAGGGAAGATGTAATATCCCGGAAATTTTAACAATATCAATTTAATAATCTGTTGAATAATTAAATTGATATGGATAATCTTTGATAATAAGATTTGAATTTAATTTAATAATCTGATTAAATTAGTATTAATTGATGATTTTATCTTTTAAAAGTTAATAAGATATTTCTATTTGAATATATATATTTATTTATATATATTGTAAATAGAAGCTTTGATAAGTAGTTATATGAGTATATATATATAACTTAACTTTTAAATTGAATCTTAGGATTTAATTTTTATTTAAATTTGAGTTTAAAGTTTAAAATTCAAAAGAATAAATATTTAAATTGTTTTGGATTCTAGAATGTTTGTATAACTTTTATTTATAAATATAATTAGTTTGTTTCTTTAAAAAGTGATTTATATATATAGATAAGTATTTTAATAAATAAGAAAAGACTTTTATATACTTTTAAACTAAATAAAAATAAGATAAATTACTTAAAAGACATGTGTTATTTCCTAAGGCATTTGTTTTAACAAGTGTAATTAAATGATGAACTCAAATGACAAGTGTCTTTATTTTTCATTTTTCTTTTATTTTTATAAAATCATAAATTTACTTACATATATAAACATATGCATTCCCTTTACTTGATTCTTTCTATTCTCCTTTTCAAAACAAGATAAACTCCTTTCTCAAACAAAAATCTGAGATTAAAATCAGTAACCCTTCTCAAACATTCTCTAGTCTAAAATCTGAAATATAAATCAGTAATCCTCAAAACCAAATCAAAGATCTGTAACCATTCCTCAAACCAGAGATTATCAAAATCAAATCTCTGTAAACCATTTTCCAAAATCTAAATCAAAGTTCAGCCTGCATTTCTTTTGGCCTGCAATTCTTTTCAACATCAAAGCCTGCATTTTCTTTAGTCTGGAAGCAATCCTGGAATCATCTCAAAGCAACCAGTCTAATTCAATTTTCAACCACTGGTAGTTGCATGCATGTAGATTAAAGCAATTTAAGCTTCAGCAACTCCAGTTATTAAATCAAGTGAGGCATTCCAGTTTAAAGTCAAAACCTGTTTCAAAAGCTTTTCAAAGATAGGCTCTGTCATCTTTATAAGGTGAGTAACTATAAAATTTAAAATATAATTGGTTGCATGAATATAAATGTGTATTGCATGTATATATAAGTGGATGTTTGATGTGAATGTTATCTGTGTGCATCCTGTTTAAAAATTTGCTCTGTCCTGTCTTATTTTTCTCAAGTTAAATTTTTATTTAAAATCCTTACCCCATGATCTAATTCTTGTCAGGACTTGATTATCAAACAAATATTGTTTGATTTAACCTGGTGTAATTTTTAAGAATTTAAGATAGTCAAAATAAAATATGTTATCTCTGGAATTTAAAAACAATCAGTGCATGATAATTTTTATCAAAATCCAAACATGTTAATTTTGTAATTCAGTTTCGTAAATCAAAAGCATTAACTAAAGCTTGATTTTTAAATCAAGAATTAGGATTTTTAGGAATAAGTTAAGGTTGCGGTTGGATATTGAACTGAAAATGGATTTTAAGCAAATTCTGGTGATCCAAGTGTTAGGAGAGATCGGGACTTGGGGTAATAATGGAGGAATGAATGTAGTTGATGGGAAAAATACTTGATGGTGATACATTTCATCAGGGGAATAGCAGCTGTGGATTTTTGTTTAGAAACCTAGTTTTGGCTGAGTGGAGTTTTGGGTCTGTTCGAATGCCACGAAGCATCGAGTTCAACGGGTGTTTGGGAATGCATAGAGGGAAGGTAGGCGAAGGCGTGGCCGGTGGTGGTGGCTCTCTGGTGGTCGGAGGAACAGAGGCGAGCTGTTGACAGGTTTGGGTTCGAGAGGGATTCAGTGTTCCAGGTTGGGTTGAAGGTTCGATTTCGTTTTCAAGTTCGTATTGGTTCTTTTGTTGATCGATTTTGGACGTGAGTGTGATCGTCGATATGGAGAGATCAACGTTGATGGTCGGAGTGTCGTAGTTTGATCGTACACTTGCACGCGTGTACGTACGTCTGGGTTGGCTGTGTGTTTTGGGGAAGAAGGGCAACTCGAAGCGGTACTCGTGAATTCTGGGTGGAGACTCGAAGTAGCTCTCATGGTTGTGAAGGGGAGTCTCGAGTTAAATATTGTACAGGTTTTACCAGAGACCCGTTTCCAGTTTTTAAATTTTAAAATAAATTTAAAAGCTGAGTTTAAATATAAAAGTAAAGTTCAAAATAAGTTTTAAATCTAGTTTTTAAATCTGGAGTATAAGTTTAAAATCTCAGTTTTCAAACAAGATAATGTTTTTAAAATTTGAATTGATTTAACTATTTTAAAAGGGGTTAAGAAGTTTGAATTTTAAAAATGAAGTTTAAATTGTAAATAGGTTTCTAAATCTAAAGGTTTATCTGGAATCAAAGTTAATATGCATTTAAATTTTGAAATGAAAAGAAGTTTTTAAATTTAAAAATATTTGAATGTTAAAGTATATTTTAAATTGATTTGAATTTAAATTGAATTTGGTTTTAGATTTCTTTTAATTAAGTAAATATTTCTTTAACATGTGATTTAAAAGAATGGTTTATAAAACTTTGTTAAAGTTAAATTTGTCTTCATTTTAAATCTTAAATTTTAAAATGAAATTTAAAAGTAAATTTAAAGGTAAATTATTTTAAATACTTTATTAATGATATTTTAATCATTAATAAGAATAAAATGTTATCTTAAAGATAATTGAGATTTAATAATTTAGGATAAAATAAATTATTAAGGTAATTAAAAGTTAATTAATCAATTTAATTAATTTATGACTTGGGTTAATAAATTAGTAATTAAGGGTTTAAAATTGATTAATGAAGGATTAATTAAATTAATTTAAAGCTTAATTAATTTGAATTAAGGATCATTAATTTTATAAGTTAAGATTATAAATTAATGGTTAGGAATAAAATTATTAAAGTAATTAAGGTTTAATTAAGTTATTGTTAAGTACTTAATTAATTAAGTAATTAGAGATTAATTTATTGATAATTAGAATGAATTAAGTTGTAATTAATAATGGTAAATTAATGTTTAATTATTTAAGAAAGATAATTAAAGAATAGTTAATGGTTAACGTAGATCATTAATTAAGGATTATTAAATAATTAATTAATGTGATTAATTTTAGTAATTAAATAGATTAATTAATTAAGGTTAATCATTTGTGAAATTGTTTAATTAAATTACTTAATGGAAGTAATTAATAAATTAATTACCCATTGTAATTAATTGAGTTTATTTTGATTAGTTAAGTTAATTAATTAAGTTTAATTAATTTAAGATAATCATTTAATGATTTGTATAATTACTTAATGTAATTTAATGAGGTATAATTACTTAGGAAAGAAATTAATAGATAATTACTGATGTAATTAATGGAGTAATTAAGGGTAGTTAATTACTGAATGTGATTAATCAATGGTGATTAATAATTGTGGTTTAATTAAGATTAATTACTTAATGTAATTAATTTAAATAAAGTAATTAATGATGAAATGTAATTAAGGATCATTAATTAATATAATTAATGATGTAATTAAGAATTGATCAATTAAGAAATAATTAATAAATGAAGTGATTAATTAATGTAATTAATTAAGGAGTAATGAAATTAATTATAATTAATTAATAAATGTAGTAATTAAAGGTTAATTACTATAAGTGGTTAAGAATAATTAATTTGTGAAATTAATTTAAGTGCTAATTACTTGAATGTAATTAAATGTAATTAATCAAGGATGATTAATTAAAATGAATAATTGGATAAGAGTTGATTAATTAATTGATAATTAATTAATAGTGACTTAAGCAAGATTGTTAATGATGAAAGTAATTAATTTAATTTATTTTAAATTAATTAGAGATGAATTATTTAATTTAATTCATTTTAAATTAACTATATATGGTGATTAATAAATCATTGCTTAAGGATATTGAATGATATTGATTTACCTTGAATGGTTTGAGATCTCAGAGATGAGATAATTGATACTGTATGATTTGGATGCTTTGGTTGCATAATGCTGATGATATGGATTATCTGCTTTTAATGATAATGTTGATTATCTATTGTGAATCTGTGAATTATCTATCTGTATGTAAATAGATAATATAATTGAATTGGTTTAACTTTAAAAATAACTTGGCCTTAAAAGATACGTTTTGGATTTCGATGAGACCGGGATCGGGTTTCCGTATACCGGATTTCCAGGTCTGGAGACCCGAATACCACATCGATCCAAATTGACGATAGGTCGTGAATCAAGTGAAGATGAAGATTCAGAGTGCAAGGGTTATTGTCGTTAACTCTGAGGGTGATTCCAAAACGAGTGTAACGAGATAATGCCTTCGGTTTCGTTCGAACCCGGAACGAACTTGTATGGATTGAATGCTTTCAGCACATCGTCAGGTGGACGATGAGCATTCTAAGTGATGTGTTCTTTTTTAAAGGTAATCGTGACCTCAAGCCTCACAAACCGGGAATGGCTAAAACAGGGGAGGTGCAGCAAGGTTAGTGGGTAGCACCCAAGTAGGACAAGATTACCTCTGTCTAGAAGTCCCTTCTTATTTCGGCTTAGTGTGTGCGGTTGCTGATCCCAACCGTGAGGTATCTTGTGCGGGAATTATCCAGTAAGGGATGTTCCGGCCTTGTGTTGCAGGGGATTGGGAGTGATCCTCGGTACAGTGATCTAGGCCACGTACTGTGACGGGCGGTACCCCGGTAGCCCTGCCATTGTATGGAATCCAAACTCCAATAAGTGCCGTACGTATTAGTTGTGCCCAACTATGTTGAAATGTGAGATGTAAGCATTTCAGCTATTTCTGTATTTTACTTGAAAACCCTAGACCCTATTATAATACAATCGAATTTCCTATCAAATGTTTTGGTTAGCGTAAGGTAAAAACTTACCCATGTTTATTTGTGGGAAGTCTTACGTGATACCTTTTCTTTCAAAAGGTTTTGAAGTTAAACAAGTTTAACCTGTTACTCACACCAGACCCATGTCTGACCCAAGTTGTTTATTTCTGTTTTATAAACTCTTGGGTACTCAAATTTTTACGAGTAGCCAAGGGATTCAGGTTAGCCTTGACGAATTGTGGAGGAGCAATGGAGCAGGAGGCTTCAGCGTTGTAGATATAGATAGTAGTTTCCGCTGTGTTGATCTTGTTTAGATCTTTGTTTGTATTGAGATGTAATAACTAGACAGATGTTTATAACTGTCTAGTATATGATGTGAATCTGTGTAACTCTGATAAGTGTTGTATATGATACTATGTAATATTTATGTGATATAATATATTTTGTTTCGTTTCGCTGTGAGATTCTGATATTGTTTAGTTCTTTCTTTCTCTTCTTTTCTCTTTCTATCCCTTTCTTTCTTATTAGCGATACGACTTTCTATGGAGAGAAAGTCTTGGTCGTTACAGTGGTATCAGAGCATAGGTTGAGCGAATGCCTAAGCTTTTGGTTAATTGAATATCAGAGCACTAGGTTGAGTGAATACCTAGGTTCAGAAGGATTGTTCATTAGAGATAGGATCTGTAGCAACCTATTTGAGTCTGAGTATATATATACGAGAGCGCGTATTTGTTAGTTATATAAAATGGTTTTATATTGTGTTAATTGATCGGTTGAGTGGTATATGGATTCTGGTCAATACGAGTAGCTAACGTTATTGATAGGGATCTCTAAACACTTGAACCAGGCCAACGGACACAATATTGTTTTAAAGAGGTAGATGAAATAATTTTACCCAGAAATAATTTCTATATAAAAAAAAATATATCATTTTAAATATATATATTTATGTATTTCTACCTATTTATTGGGTTACCTGTTCGGGTTTTCCAATATAAGTTATAAAGGTAGATAAGGTGGTAGTGTGTGTAACACAATTACCAATAGTTGGAGTTTGAATGTTTGAGGTTGGAAGTATATATCGAGACTGTAAACCCAATACCGTCTCGAGTAAGCTTTGCTGTGGTGAAGGATTTCATCGATCTCCGAAGGAAACTGTAATGGTTCGGAGTTTATCTTTGAAGTGTGGATGAGTAGAGTTGGATCTGTCGATGAGGCAGAAGTGAGTGATGGTACCTTGATACCTCAGGTAATAGTAGCTGTATGATGAGATGCAGTGACTATGGATGTTCCTAAAGATGTTTTCTTTGGAACAAGATTAAGGAAGTGTGTCTGTTTCGGTGTTGTCGCTGAGTTCAGCATGGTGTTTCTGCTTTGGTTTGGAGTTCGAGTTTCTCGAAGAGCTTTGGATAGGAGCATCAGTGTCAGCAGTGCTACTCGGAGTGTTCTGTGATGGCAAGAAGTTTTCTAGCTGAGCAGTTTTTCTGGAAGTGAAGTTCAGAAGCAGCAGAGTGGATCCATTTCTTCGATAAATTGGATAAATAAGTGTAAGCTGTTCTGATTGGTAAAGAGAGAACAGTCTGTTTGGAATTAGGATGGGTTGATCGCAAAAGTGACTTGCGATTGTCTGAGTGTTCTCTTGGGTTGTCAGAATTTTTCTGGATGTCTTCAGAGAAGTCAGAAGTTTGTCCGCATCTGAAGGTTGAGTTTTCTTATCGACTAGGATTCCAGGAGTAGTACCGGTGGTTCAGTCTAGTGGAAGGATGTTTCCTAGAGATGGAGTTGGTGAAGCAACTCAAGTTGCTGGAGTATCTGAGTTTTATTTATGGATCAGTGAACCTTATTTCTGGAATGAGTTGTCCAGTCTGTGCTTGTGTCCTACCTCATATCAGAGTTGAGCAGCGAAAGCAGTTTGGAGTGTATCTCTGGATAGGAGGAGTAAGTTTGGAATCTACGGATAATTGTGAAGTAGAGTTATGTTTGGATCTAGTCTGTGTTCTGATTTGAATAAGTATTTGGACTTCTGAATTGAATTATCAGTTTGGATAACTGGAATTCATTGTGTTTTACGTATCTCTGAGGGAATACGTATTTGATCTATCTTTGGTTGTAGAATCAGCAGTTCTGGAAGTTGGGTAGTTGAGTCAGACTCGTCTGTAGTCTGATATTCTGTTTAGTTCTGTAGATCTAGATGTGTAGGAGATCTATAGCTTAGTAGTTTAGATTGTTTGTAGAGCGAATATCCTGGTATATATATATATACTTGGGGAAACTCGAGGAATTTTATCTAGAATTTAGTCTAGATAGATAGAATTGTTTGATTGAATGATTTGGTTGCTATGGTTGCTAGCATATGGATGATAGTATGCTTGTGTTTTGAATTTTAAATCTTTAATAAGATTATTAAATTACCTTTGTTTAAATTTCGGGGACGAAATTATTTTAAGGGGGGAGGAATGTAATATCCCGGAAATTTTAACAATATCAATTTAATAATCTGTTGAATAATTAAATTGATATGGATAATCTTTGATAATAAGATTTGAATTTAATTTAATAATCTGATTAAATTAGTATTAATTGATGATTTTATCTTTTAAAAGTTAATAAGATATTTCTATTTGAATATATATATTTATTTATATATATTGTAAATAGAAGCTTTGATAAGTAGTTATATGAGTATATATATATAACTTAACTTTTAAATTGAATCTTAGGATTTAATTTTTATTTAAATTTGAGTTTAAAGTTTAAAATTCAAAAGAATAAATATTTAAATTGTTTTGGATTCTAGAATGTTTGTATAACTTTTATTTATAAATATAATTAGTTTGTTTCTTTAAAAAGTGATTTATATATATAGATAAGTATTTTAATAAATAAGAAAAGACTTTTATATACTTTTAAACTAAATAAAAATAAGATAAATTACTTAAAAGACATGTGTTATTTCCTAAGGCATTTGTTTTAACAAGTGTAATTAAATGATGAACTCAAATGACAAGTGTCTTTATTTTTCATTTTTCTTTTATTTTTATAAAATCATAAATTTACTTACATATATAAACATATGCATTCCCTTTACTTGATTCTTTCTATTCTCCTTTTCAAAACAAGATAAACTCCTTTCTCAAACAAAAATCTGAGATTAAAATCAGTAACCCTTCTCAAACATTCTCTAGTCTAAAATCTGAAATATAAATCAGTAATCCTCAAAACCAAATCAAAGATCTGTAACCATTCCTCAAACCAGAGATTATCAAAATCAAATCTCTGTAAACCATTTTCCAAAATCTAAATCAAAGTTCAGCCTGCATTTCTTTTGGCCTGCAATTCTTTTCAACATCAAAGCCTGCATTTTCTTTAGTCTGGAAGCAATCCTGGAATCATCTCAAAGCAACCAGTCTACATTCAATTTTCAACCACTGGTAGTTGCATGCATGTAGATTAAAGCAATTTAAGCTTCAGCAACTCCAGTTATTAAATCAAGTGAGGCATTCCAGTTTAAAGTCAAAACCTGTTTCAAAAGCTTTTCAAAGATAGGCTCTGTCATCTTTATAAGGTGAGTAACTATAAAATTTAAAATATAATTGGTTGCATGAATATAAATGTGTATTGCATGTATATATAAGTGGATGTTTGATGTGAATGTTATCTGTGTGCATCCTGTTTAAAAATTTGCTCTGTCCTGTCTTATTTTTCTCAAGTTAAATTTTTATTTAAAATCCTTACCCCATGATCTAATTCTTGTCAGGACTTGATTATCAAACAAATATTGTTTGATTTAACCTGGTGTAATTTTTAAGAATTTAAGATAGTCAAAATAAAATATGTTATCTCTGGAATTTAAAAACAATCAGTGCATGATAATTTTTATCAAAATCCAAACATGTTAATTTTGTAATTCAGTTTCGTAAATCAAAAGCATTAACTAAAGCTTGATTTTTAAATCAAGAATTAGGATTTTTAGGAATAAGTTAAGGTTGCGGTTGGATATTGAACTGAAAATGGATTTTAAGCAAATTCTGGTGATCCAAGTGTTAGGAGAGATCGGGACTTTGGGTAATAATGGAGGAATGAATGTAGTTGATGGGAAAAATACTTGATGGTGATACATTTCATCAGGGGAATAGCAGCTGTGGATTTTTGTTTAGAAACCTAGTTTTGGCTGAGTGGAGTTTTGGGTCTGTTCGAATGCCACGAAGCATCGAGTTCAACGGGTGTTTGGGAATGCATAGAGGGATGGTAGGCGAAGGCGTGGCCGGTGGTGGTGGCTCTCTGGTGGTCGGAGGAACAGAGGCGAGCTGTTGACAGGTTTGGGTTCGAGAGGGATTCAGTGTTCCAGGTTGGGTTGAAGGTTCGATTTCGTTTTCAAGTTCGTATTGGTTCTTTTGTTGATCGATTTTGGACGTGAGTGTGATCGCCGATATGGAGAGATCAACGTTGATGGTCGGAGTGTCGTAGTTTGATCGTACACTTGCACGCGTGTACGTACGTCTGGGTTGGCTGTGTGTTTTGGGGAAGAAGGGCAACTCGAAGCGGTACTCGTGAATTCTGGGTGGAGACTCGAAGTAACTCTCATGGTTGTGAAGGGGAGTCTCGAGTTAAATATTGTACAGGTTTTACCAGAGACCTGTTTCCAGTTTTTAAATTTTAAAATAAATTTAAAAGCTGAGTTTAAATATAAAAGTAAAGTTCAAAATAAGTTTTAAATCTAGTTTTTAAATCTGGAGTATAAGTTTAAAATCTCAGTTTTCAAACAAGATAATGTTTTTAAAATTTGAATTGATTTAACTATTTTAAAAGGGGTTAAGAAGTTTGAATTTTAAAAATGAAGTTTAAATTGTAAATAGGTTTCTAAATCTAAAGGTTTATCTGGAATCAAAGTTAATATGCATTTAAATTTTGAAATGAAAAGAAGTTTTTAAATTTAAAAATATTTGAATGTTAAAGTATATTTTAAATTGATTTGAATTTAAATTGAATTTGGTTTTAGATTTCTTTTAATTAAGTAAATATTTCTTTAACATGTGATTTAAAAGAATGGTTTATAAAACTTTGTTAAAGTTAAATTTGTCTTCATTTTAAATCTTAAATTTTAAAATGAAATTTAAAAGTAAATTTAAAGGTAAATTATTTTAAATACTTTATTAATGATATTTTAATCATTAATAAGAATAAAATGTTATCTTAAAGATAATTGAGATTTAATAATTTAGGATAAAATAAATTATTAAGGTAATTAAAAGTTAATTAATCAATTTAATTAATTTATGACTTGGGTTAATAAATTAGTAATTAAGGGTTTAAAATTGATTAATGAAGGATTAATTAAATTAATTTAAAGCTTAATTAATTTGAATTAAGGATCATTAATTTTATAAGTTAAGATTATAAATTAATGGTTAGGAATAAAATTATTAAAGTAATTAAGGTTTAATTAAGTTATTGTTAAGTACTTAATTAATTAAGTAATTAGAGATTAATTTATTGATAATTAGAATGAATTAAGTTGTAATTAATAATGGTAAATTAATGTTTAATTATTTAAGAAAGATAATTAAAGAATAGTTAATGGTTAACGTAGATCATTAATTAAGGATTATTAAATAATTAATTAATGTGATTAATTTTAGTAATTAAATAGATTAATTAATTAAGGTTAATCATTTGTGAAATTGTTTAATTAAATTACTTAATGGAAGTAATTAATAAATCAATTACCCATTGTAATTAATTGAGTTTATTTTGATTAGTTAAGTTAATTAATTAAGTTTAATTAATTTAAGATAATCATTTAATGATTTGTATAATTACTTAATGTAATTTAATGAGGTATAATTACTTAGGAAAGAAATTAATAGATAATTACTGATGTAATTAATGGAGTAATTAAGGGTAGTTAATTACTGAATGTGATTAATCAATGGTGATTAATAATTGTGGTTTAATTAAGATTAATTACTTAATGTAATTAATTTAAATAAAGTAATTAATGATGAAATGTAATTAAGGATCATTAATTAATATAATTAATGATGTAATTAAGAATTGATCAATTAAGAAATAATTAATAAATGAAGTGATTAATTAATGTAATTAATTAAGGAGTAATGAAATTAATTATAATTAATTAATAAATGTAGTAATTAAAGGTTAATTACTATAAGTGGTTAAGAATAATTAATTTGTGAAATTAATTTAAGTGCTAATTACTTGAATGTAATTAAATGTAATTAATCAAGGATGATTAATTAAAATGAATAATTGGATAAGAGTTGATTAATTAATTGATAATTAATTAATAGTGAC
Source organism: Allium fistulosum (assembly GCA_030737815.1). Taxonomy (NCBI): domain Eukaryota; kingdom Viridiplantae; phylum Streptophyta; class Magnoliopsida; order Asparagales; family Amaryllidaceae; genus Allium; species Allium fistulosum. Next base: position 221,096,345 of record CM060902.1, read on the forward strand.
TTAAGCAAGATTGTTAATGATGAAAGTAATTAATTTAATTTATTTTAAATTAATTAGAGATGAAGTATTTAATTTAATTCATTTTAAATTAACTATATATGGTGATTAATAAATCATTGCTTAAGGATATTGAATGATATTGATTTACCTTGAATGGTTTGAGATCTCAGAGATGAGATAATTGATACTGTATGATTTGGATGCTTTGGTTGCATAATGCTGATGATATGGATTATCTGCTTTTAATGATAATGTTGATTATCTATTGTGAATCTGTGAATTATCTATCTGTATGTAAATAGATAATATAATTGAATTGGTTTAACTTTAAAAATAACTTGGCCTTAAAAGATACGTTTTGGATTTCGATGAGACCGGGATCGGGTTTCCGTATACCGGATTTCCAGGTCTGGAGACCCGAATACCACATCGATCCAAATTAACGATAGGTCGTGAATCAAGTGAAGATGAAGATTCAGAGTGCAAGGGTTATTGTCGTTAACTCTGTGGGTGATTCCAAAACGAGTGTAACGAGATAATGCCTTCGGTTTCGTTCGAACCCGGAACGAACTTGTATGGATTGAATGCTTTCAGCACATCGTCAGGTGGACGATGAGCATTCTAAGTGATGTGTTCTTTTTTAAAGGTAATCGTGACCTCAAGCCTCACAAACCGGGAATGGCTAAAACAGGGGAGGTGCAGCAAGGTTAGTGGGTAGCACCCAAGTAGGACAAGATTACCTCTGTCTAGAAGTCCCTTCTTATTTCGGCTTAGTGTGTGCGGTTGCTGATCCCAACCGTGAGGTATCTTGTGCGGGAATTATCCAGTAAGGGATGTTCCGGCCTTGTGTTGTAGGGGATTGGGAGTGATCCTCGATACGGTGATCTAGGCCACGTACTGTGACGGGCGGTACCCCGGTAGCCCTGCCATTGTATGGAATCCAAACTCCAATAAGTGCCGTACGTATTAGTTGTGCCCAACTATGTTGAAATGTGAGATGTAAGCATTTCAGCTATTTCTGTATTTTACTTGAAAACCCTAGACCCTATTATAATACAATCGAATTTCCTATCAAATGTTTTGGTTAGCGTAAGGTAAAAACTTACCCATGTTTATTTGTGGGAAGTCTTACGTGATACCTTTTCTTTCAAAAGGTTTTGAAGTTAAACAAGTTTAACCTGTTACTCACACCAGACCCATGTCTGACCCAAGTTGTTTATTTCTGTTTTATAAACTCTTGGGTACTCAAATTTTTACGAGTAGCCAAGGGATTCAGGTTAGCCTTGACGAATTGTGGAGGAGCAATGGAGCAGGAGGCTTCAGCGTTGTAGATATAGATAGTAGTTTCCGCTGTGTTGATCTTGTTTAGATCTTTGTTTGTATTGAGATGTAATAACTAGACAGATGTTTATAACTGTCTAGTATATGATGTGAATCTGTGTAACTCTGATAAGTGTTGTATATGATACTATGTAATATTTATGTGATATAATATATTTTGTTTCGTTTCGCTGTGAGATTCTGATATTGTTTAGTTCTTTCTTTCTCTTCTTTTCTCTTTCTATCCCTTTCTTTCTTATTAGCGATACGACTTTCTATGGAGAGAAAGTCTTGGTCGTTACAGAAGATGAGGTACGTTCGAGCAGTTCTAGGGCTTTGGTTGCTGCTCTTTGTATGCACGCATCTCGAGATATTAGTCGCGTTGTTGAATTGGCGCGTGCAGGCGCTGGCGCGCGTATAGGGGATGGTAGCAATGTCTAGGAGAGCGTGGAGGGTAGGGCACGTGAGTGTAAAGGGGTTGTTGTCATGGCAGTTTGAGGTAGGAGGTCGAGTCGCGATGGATGAAAGGGGTTTCTCGGCTTGGGTGCTGTTTGAGCACAGTGGCAAGTGGTCAGATCTAGATTCTATGGAAGTTAGGCAACGTCAAAACGAAGAAGGAAGATGGGTTCATGTTGAGATGGACTGGCTATCCAATCGGAGTTAAGGTCAGAAGCAAGAAGAACAGAGGTCCAATATAGAGGAGTGGGGGTTTTGTCGTAAAGAGAAATAGGTAAAGAAATTAATTTTAATTAAATTTAATAAAAGTATATTTAGTTTATCAGTTATAAATTAAAATGGAAATTATTAATTTGTATAATTCATAAATTGCTTATACGAGGTTCAGTCGAACAAAATTAGTCGATTGGATTTAGAGCTGCAGAATCTGAGCAAAAGGATTTAAATTGGAACGATTAATAGATTAGAAAATCAAGGTGAGTAAATCTCACTCATTTGGATAATTGGTTTTAATTCAATAGTTAAAATTATTGATTGATTGATTGGATGAATGGATAATTATTATTATCAATTGGATGTTATATATTATATATATATAGTAGTATATATATTAGTAGTTAGATATATTCACACCTATTGGGGCGGATGAGACCCTATGCGCCCCGCATGATAGCGGATGACCCTATATACCGCGATATCCCCCTCGAAGAGGGATTGGTATTTTTATGTTGTATTAGCATCTATGGATGCAGGGAAACGGGTTGGAGGGATCCAACTGGATTCCTCAAAAATTTTGATTTTAATTTCATATATAATGATATATGATGTGTTAGAATAATCTGTTATAGATTATTAATGTGATTTGAATAATTGGATGTTATAGTAGCACTGGCCTGAATTTTGGTATTTTAAATACCGTAAATATTATTTTTGAATTTTAAGGAATTAAAAGGGATTTTAGATATAAAAATATTTATATTGGAATTTGGATTATTTTAAAGGAGATCGAGTTGGATAAAATAATAATTTGATTTTTGGGTTTGTACGTAACTATTCGAAAAATATTTTTAATAGAGCTTTTAAAATAATTTATATAAGGAATTTTTAACTATGTAATTTAAAAGGATATTTTTAAAAAATATGGATAAGGAGTTTTAAATTGATATTAAACATAGATTTTAAAAATCAATGGGATTTATTAATGAATGGATTTATAAAATGAGATTTTATAAATGGAATTTTATAATTAAGATTAATTTTTATAAACAAGTAAAACCAAGGGAGTATGTAAATTTATAAACGATGTTTATAAATAAGGGAAATGATATTAGTGATAAATTGGGAGTATAGATTTCACAGTGTGAATTTATATCAAGATATGAAAATAGTTTTCGGAAAAAATAGTGGATACTATTTTTGAAAAGTGGACATGGTTAAGGAGATAGGAATGAAAGCGATGTGTTGGGAATCGAGAGGAATTTATAAATTTAATTGGTTATTGAGATTTTAAAAGTATATTTTTAATTTTAAGAAGTTAGGTTGTTTTTTTAAAAGGGAAATTTTATTTATCCAATTATTAATATTTAAGATGTTAGCAGTGAAATATTTTGGGAAGTAGATTATTCAAATATTTACTATTTATTGAAATGAATTCATATATTTATAATAAGCTTCGTCAATCAGTTAGTTATTTGAAAATGAAATAGGGAATAAATTATCAATGTTTATTAAAGTATTTAAATTTTTTAAATAATTACTTAAACGTGTTTTAAAAATAAATGATCATTCTTAAAATACTTATTATACATGTATAGAGTTTTGGAAATGATTTTAAATTATTTATAAACACTCTCGAGATGTGGAAACGGATATGATTTTTAGAAGTTGTAAATGAATAGACGAGATTATAAGCAAGTATAATCGATTTTGGAAGATGTAAAAGAATTTAATATAAATTCTGGAAAATGTAGAAAATAAGATTAGAAAATTCTTAAGTATTGATATTTGAAATGATTTTGGGAAAATGGACTTAAAATATTTTCCTAAGTGTGTAAATGAAAGGTTTTTGGAAATATTTAGCGACGAAGGATTTATATCGAAATATTTTTCTAAGTAATGGATTATAAATCAAAATTGGAAATATTTCAATAAGTGTGGAAGTAAGATACAAATTGAAATATCCTGTTATGGATATAAGTATTTTATAATGTTTTCAAATATTGAAATATCGAAAGAGATTGAATATATATCTTTGTAAAGATATTTTTGAAATGAATATTTTGAAAATTTTATAATATGGGCCTAGTGACTTCTTATGGATTTTATTTGATAGTTAAATAACCGACTATCAAATCTGGTCAAATTTGTTGATCATTTCGAAGAGACCGGGATCAGATTTAATTATCCGAAAACCACTTCTATTTGGCTTGAATGTTACGAATGGTGATATCGTGAAGATGGTGAAGACGGCGACTCGGTTTGTCCAGACCCAGAACAACTTGTATAGACGAATGCTATCAGAACATCGTCATTGAAGGACGATGAACATTCCAAGTGGAATTGTCCTTGAAAGGTAAATGTAGCCTCAAGCCTCATTAACTGGGAATGACTAAAACATGGGAGATGCAGCAAGGCTAAGTGGGTCGCACCCAATTAGGGCATGCTATCACCTTTCTAGATACCCTCGGAATATATTATAATTATGGATATGGTTGTGCATGAAAAAGTGAGCGCTCGATTTAAGGGTGGGAACACCCGAGGGTATAACGTATTCGGTACTATCCAGGTAAGGGGTATGCCAGTCTTGTGTTGGCAGGGGATCCGGAGAGGTCCTCGGTATATTTTTCTAGAGGTGTACTATTGGGCGGTACCCCAGTGCCCAGTCATTGTATGGAATCCAATATCCACTACAAGCCTGTACGGTTTTTATTGTGCCCAACAATGCTGAAACGTGAGATGCATGCATTTCAGCTATTTCTAATTTACTTTCTATAGACACTATTATACTACCGGATGATTTTGATATAAAATGTTTTGGTTATCGTAAGGGAAAAACCCATCGTGTTTATATGTGACGCAGTCTTATAAGATACCTTTGTTTTCAAAGGATTTTGATAAAAGATAATAATTCAAATTAAGTGTGTTTTCTCACGCTGGTTTTCCAGACTGACTCGGGTGTTAATTTATTATAATGCTCGGGTCAGACCGAGTATTACATATCCAGGTTAGGATGCTATGGAGCTCAGGAGTCGAGCTAGATGATTCTGAAGATGTATTTCCGTACTTGATTTGTATTTCCGCTGTGTGAGGACAAGCTATTAAACTGTCCAGATTGATTGTTGTCTATTGTACTCTGATAATGGTATGTATATTAATAGTACAGTTCTTGTATTTAAAATATGTTATTATATATTATATGTTGTTCCACTGTGATTGTTAGATTCTATCTTGTTGTTTTCTGTTTCTTCTTCTACCTTTTCTTCTTCACCCCTAATGAACTGGTGTTTCTAGCACTCGATTGCTCGGCATCCTATATAGTGGACGTATTGATGTCGATTTTTGAGGGTCGAAAATCTCGTTCGTTACATGTGGTATCAGAGTTGGAGGTTAAGAGAGAACCTTGGCTTTGGTGGGGATTACTCATTAGAGATAGGGTCAGTAGTACCCTGGAATGAGTTTGAGTGTATTAATAGATATGAGCACGTATTTGTTAGTGAATATAAAATGTTTTATACTATGTTTATTTATTGGTTGAGTAGCATATAAATTCTGGTCGAATAGTGGGATGCCACCAAATCGACATGAGTTTCTAAATGCTTAAACACGATTAAGCGACATAGTATTGTTTGAAGCGGGTAAATGAAATAATTTACCCAAAACATATTTTGATATAAAAGAAATAATTTTCTGAAAATTATTATAGTAGATTAATGTGTTCGGTTATTATTATATAATCAAAACAAGATTATAAAAATTGGAAATGGTTTATAAAAACCAAAATTAAAATGGTATAAGAATTAATTATACAAATGAGTAAAACTAAAAATGAATTAAAATCCTAGAAGGTTGGAAAATATTTTTCGAAGTATTAAAAATAAAAATGGTATTATTTTGAAAATATTTTTGGGATAAAAATGGTTTTAAATGGATTTTGGAAGTGATATAGCACTGAAATCAATTCAGTCGCTGGAAAATAATTCTAGTGATGACTGCAGCATCATCAGTATTCATTTTCAAGTTTCTAAGTGACGGATTTCTACCATAGTAAATTGATATGGAGATTTTTGGTGAAAACAAGTGTTGTTTTAGAAATTCCGAAGGGGGTTTGTTTTAGATAAAAACCGGATTTGGTTTAAATGTAAAAAGTGGGATTTGGTATACAGATAGATATACATATATCTATGATTTCAAAGTGATTCGAAATAAATACCAGGTATTAGAATTCTGAATTCCTAGCTAAATGTTAGGAAAATATCAGAAAATAAGTTTTGAACTTATAATTGTAAAAATGGTATAGAAGAAAGGAAAGTGTGGAGCATTGAAGTTTGGAATGGAAATTTAACTTAAGTTAAATAAAAATTTAATTGAAATTAGGAATGATATCGAGTGGAATTGTATATATATATTGGATTGTAAAGTGATTATATAACTATAAGTTATAAAATTTTGATGGAATAAAATTTAAAGTGGAAAATTATGGAATGGTGAAGAAAATAAGTTGTGTAGCTTATAAAATTGAAAGGTGGAATAGAAAACCAAAAATAAAAACGGTTTGATATTTTGGTGAAGGAAATAAAAATCCAAACTTGAATTATAAAATGAAATTGAACTCAAGTAAATTAAATAAAGTGATTTTTGAAATAAAAATCAGTTATTAAATTATAAAATGGAAGCGAACTAATTAGACAATGAATTATTTAATTGAATATAAAAGTGGATATTAATTTGGTTAAGTAAAATGAATAATGAATTGAAATTGAAATTAAATATAGAACTTGAGTTATAAATAAAAATTCGACTTATATATAAGCCGATTAAATATATGTTGAATGAGGTCGAAATAGTGATGACTTGAGTATAATAAATTCAATCTAAGTGTAAATAAATTGAATATGGTCGTGCATGTTGTTAAATAAATATGAGTATGAAGATAAGTTTTGAAGCAGATTAAATGAATGAACTAATTAGTAAAATGGAATGAAATTTGATTGAATGAGAATCAATCTGAAAATGAAAATGGGATTTGGTTGCAAGAGTAATAAACTTAAGTTATAGAGTTGAAATAAATGAATTAACTTGAGTTAATATTTTTGATGGAAGCTTGGCTCAAATAAATTGTGAAATGGTTATTTAATAAATTAGCATGGAATGATTCCGAGCTTAATAAAATGGATTTGAATATAATAAATATGGATATGAATGGAATGCAACTGAATTGATTGTGAACAAATTTGAAATGGGATTAAATTGAATATAAATCGATTTGGAATCAATTTAAAATAGCTATAAGCTTAAGTGGTTATTTTATTAAATGAGATTTTATAAATAAGATTAATTTTTATAAACAAGTAAAACCAAGGGAGTTTGTAAATTTATAAAAGATGTTTATAAATAAGGGAAATGATATCAGTGATAAATTGGGAGTATAGATTTCACAGTGTGAATTTATATCAAGATATGAAAATAGTTTTCAGGAAAAATAGTGGATACTGTTTTTGAAAAGTGGGCATGGTTAAGGAGATAGGAATGAAAGCGATGTGTTGGGAATCGAGAGGAATTTATAAATTTAATTTGTTATTGAGATTTTAAAAGTATATTTTTAATTTTAAGAAGTTAGGTTGTTTTTTTAAAAGGGAAAATTTATTTATCTAATTATAAATATTTAAGCCGTTAGTTGTGAAATATTTTAGGAAGTAGATTATTCAAATATTGACTGTTTATTGAAATGAATTCACATATTTATAATAAGCTTCATAAATCAGTTAGTTATTTTAAAATGAAATAAGGAATAAATTATCAATGTTTATTAAAGTATTTAATTTTTTTAAATAATTACTTAAACGTGTTTTAAAAATAAACGATCATTCTTAAAAATACTTATTATACATATATAGAGTTTTGGAAATGATTTTAAATTATTTAATAACACTCTCGAGATGTGGAAACAGATATGATTTTTAGAAGTTGTAAATGAATAGACGAGATTATAAGTGAGTATAATCGATTTTGGAAGATGTAAAAGAATTTAATATAAATTTCGGAAAATGTATGAGATAAGATAAGAAAATTCATAAGTATTGATATTTGAAATGATTTGGGAAAATGGACTTAAAATATCTTCCTAAGTGTGGAAATGAAAGGTTTTTGGAAATATTTAGCGACGAAGGATTTATATCGAGATATTTTTCTAAGTAATGGATTATAAATCGAAATTGGAAATATTTCAATAAGCGTTGAAGTAAGATATGGATTGAAATATCCTGTTATGGTTATAAGTATTCGAAAATGTTCTCAAATATTGAAATATCGAAAGAGATTGAATATATATCTTTGTAAAGATATTTTTGAAATGAATGTTTTGAAAATTTTATAATATGGGCCTAGTGACTGCTTATGGATGTTATTTGATAGTTAAATAACCGACTATCAAATCTGGCCAAATTCGTTGATCGTTTCGAAGAGACCAGGATCAGATTTAATTATCTGTACACCACTTTGATCCGGTTTGAACGTTACGAATGGTGATATCGTGAAGATGGTGAAGACGGCGACTCAGTTTGTCCAGACCCAGGACAAGTTGTATGGACGAATGTTATCAGAACATCGTCATTGGAGGACGATGAGCATTCTAAGTGGAAGTGTCCTTGAAAGGTAAATGTAGCCTTAAGCCTCATCAACTAGGAATTACTAAAACAAGGAAGATGCAGCAAGGCTAAGTGGGTCGCACCCAATTAAGGTATGTTATCACCTTTCTAGATACCCTCGAAGTATATTAAAATCAACTAGGAATGAAAAAGTGAGCGCTCGATTTAAGGGTAGGAACACCCGGGATGATAACATATTCGGTACTATCCAAGTTAGGGGTAGGCCGGTCTTATGTTGGTAGGGGATCCCGGTGAGGTCCTCGGTACATTTTTCTAGAGGTGTACTGTTATGGGCGGCACCCCAGTGCCCTGTCATTGTATGGAATCCAATATCCACTACAAGCCTGTATGGTTTTGATTGTGCCCAACTATGCTGAAATGTGAGATGTAAGCATTTCAGCTATTTTCTAATTTACTTTCTATAGACACTATTATAATACCAGATGATTTTGATATAAAATGTTTTGGTTATAATAAGGGAAAAACCCGTCGTCTTTATGTGTGACACGGTCTTACGAGATACCTTTGTTTTCAAAGGATTTTGATAAAAGATTATAATTCAAATTAAGTGTGTTTTTTTCCAAACTGACTCGTGTGTTAATTTATTATAATGCTCGGGTCAGATCGAGTATTACATATCCAGGTTAGGATGCTATAGAGCCCAGGAGTTGAGCTAGAGGATTCTCACGACGTATTTCCGTACTTGATTTGTATTTCCGCTGTGTGAGGAAAAGTTATTAAACTTTCCAGATTGATTGTTGTCTATTGTACTCTGATAATGGTATGTATATTAATAGTACATTTCTTGTATTTAAAATCTGTTATTATATATTATATTTTGTTCTGCTGCGATTGTGAGATTCTGTGTTGTTATTTTTTGTTTCTTCTTCTACCTTTTCTTCTTCACCCTTAATGAACTGGTGTTTTCGGCACTCGATTGCTCGGCATCCTATATAGTGGACGTATTGATGTCGATTTTCGAGGGTCGAAAATCTCGTTCGTTACAGTAAGTAAGATATAGGTTAAGGAAGCAATGGCTGTTGCTTTTAGTTTCATAAATAAAGTTTGTTAGCCCGACAAATAGGTACGTTTTCGGATCACGGTTTTTGGAACGATATTTTATTGTTTTTCCCATGGTTTGGGATGTTTATTATTGAAATATGATATATATATATATTGTAATTAATGATATTGTTATTTTTCTGGACCTATTCGCTCAAAGGAGACTCTATCGAAATTTTCCATAAATTTAGGACTTAGAAATTTTTTGTGAAAGTTGAGTTATTTTCAAATTATATATAAGCTTAAGTATGTAAGTTAACTGTTATAAATTATCTATTTTGAATCAAATATAATAAATTTCTTGATTCCTTTTTGTTCCTTTCGGGGACGAAAAGTTTTGAGTGGGGGAGATTATAACGGCCCGTATTTTTGATAGTTGAAAATATTAAATTAAATGAGATTTTGGAAATTAATATCATCAGTAATTAAAATTTATGATTTATAAATGGAAAAAATTATTATAATATAATGTAATAATGTTGATTGAATGAAATTGACAACTGTTTTAATGTAATTTCAGTCAACTGAAATAATTGTAAGTTTAATAAGGAATAAAATAAATGATGTACTAATGGTGAAATTATATGTTATTTAATTGAAATTGGTTTTAACATTTGTAAGTAAATTTATACGCCTTGTTTGTAACAATAAATGTATTAATGTGTTCAAAATATTTAAATGTAACAACTGTTCATTTCTCTTCTTATTTTTAAATCCGTGTTGGAATTTAATTGGGAATCAATGAAATTATATGTAATTAAATGTTGAAGTTAATATAAGGAAAGATGCTAACTGTAGAGTTTGATTGAATTAAATGGAAACTTATGTTAATAGATTACATAAAGAATTGTTGATTTAATATAAAAGACTTTTAAATCAATTATTATGAATAAGTGTTAATTTAATAAAGAATAAAATGAATAAGTTAAGTAAAGGTGTAAACGTATGTCTATTTGTTTTAAATGTATTTTAGCTTACAGATTAATTATAGGGATGAGAAACTATTATTTAGTAAGAAATGTATAACTCCTATTTGTATCCAATAATGTATGAATATGTTTAAATTACTATTAGATAGGAAAACATTATTCTATTTCTCTTCGCATTTATTTAGTCCATTTTGAAATTCACCTTTGTAATCAACTGAAATTAATGTAATTGAACAATTTCAATTAATAGGAGAGAGGACACTAAATTATAAATTAATAGGTGTAATTAAATGTAGTTTATGTTTTGTGAAAATATAAGGAAAGTTTGATTTAATGAAAAGAACATTTATATCAAATAAAATGAATGTTTCATTTGTAAGTGTAGGTTTAATTTCATTAAAATAAAGAATATAATAATTGATTTAGAGGAAGAAATATATATGTATTTAAACTATGTTTTAGCATGCAGATTGATTACAAGAATAGGAAAATAATTTATTTAAGTAAGTTATTTATTACTCTGGTGTATAAACAACAAACTTATAAACGAGTTTAAATAACTAAAGGAAACAATTGTTCTATTTTTCATTCATTTTAGTTTGTCGGTTTTGAAATTTAACTTTGTAAATAAGTGAAACTAATGTAATCGAAATATTTCTAAAAGGAAAGAAAATGTTGATTGCAATTAATAGATTTAATAAAAGAAATGCACGTTTTGTGTTAAACAGAAAGGGCATTTTAATGGAAATAAAAGATCATTTTAAGAAAACCAAATTTAACGTTTTCATTTTTAAGGTAAGTATAATTTTATTTATTATGTGTTGAAAAAAAAATTAATGTGTACAAATTGAGTATTATTTGAGTTAATGAAATTAATTTGGTTACGTTTCAAAAATTGAATTTCAAAAAGTTGTGCGATGTATTTGGTCTCTTCATTTCTTTTGTTATTAATTATTGCATGTACGTTTTAAAATAGTTACCTCATTATTAATACTCGATCCGTTCATTTCTCCTTCTGTTTTATATCTGAGCCTAGACTTTTAGTGTAACGTCCCAGATTTTCGCGTTCGAAAATCGACATCCATACTTTACATCGTACTCGAATGTCGTAGATTCGAGCGTTCAAATCCGAGTCGCCGGAGCTTATAACACAGTTAAGTAAATATCACAGCGGAATAAAAAGAATATAGATATACAACATCTGATACAATATCCAGATACAATGATGATACAATGAATATCTATATACATCAGAGATATGATACAATAAATAGCAGCGGAAAGAAAAATAGATAACATCAGCAGCGGATAATCTTCATCTCCAAAGCACGATCCAGAAATAGCTCGAACTCCCAATAACGAGGCACAAAGATAAGCAAGTGCAGTCTGATCCAAAGACTGAACCAACTCCAGAAAATCTACTAAACCTGACTATCTGAAAAACCTAACTCTAGACTGCTCGTGTAGAAAATTATGAGCACCCAGAGTTTAGGAAATGAACAATAAACTCCGAGTCAGTCGTGGGACTGGTGTGAGCAACAAAAACAGTTTATCTTTAACAAACAACAAAGGAATTTTAAACATTGAAATCCGCAATGCTTTTGGAAAATGAAACTACCATAAGACCTCCCACCACACACACAATGCAAACGCAGACTTGGAGGAGATTTCTTCTTATGATAGTCAAAGATGTTTACTACGCAAAAATCAAATCATTTGATATTATTACTAGTGCAGAAAACAATTTCGAAAGTAGAATATAAATCTTAGCCAGCATAGACATTTCGCACTTATGCCTACTATAGCTACCATGTTCAATAGCAGGTTACCACCACATTCCATGGCAGGTAATACAACTAAAACCGTACAAAGTTCGTATTTGGAAGATGGATTTCCAACAAATGGTCAGGCTAAGGAACTTCCTATTCCACGAAAGAAACGCCTCTGGCGGGACGTTCCGAGAACCACACCGTTCTCTGCCAAACAAGGCCGGCAACCCCTTTTCCCAAGGGATAAAAGAAACCTCAGATATGCCACCCCCGGTCCTTTGGGACCTTTAACCGAGGTACCTCTAATCCAACATCACACGTCATAAATAAAGTGTGTCCACATGAGTAAGTATCTGGGCTCCATACCATGATACTACCCTTTTCCAGAAGGAATGGTCATACCCTAGGGGAGCTACCCCTGAAAACCTTGCCGCACAATTCCTGTTTCGACCATTACCGGGTTGTGAGGCTCGACGAAGTCTCGTCCACAAAGCTACGCTTTTTCAAAAAGCCACGCTTTGGGTCAACAGATGATCAACCTATGATCACAAAGATAAATGATCAAACAAATGATCATATCACAAATGATCAAACACTGATCATCACACAGCAACACTCAGCATGCCACATTACCAAATTGGGATATATCGCTGATAAATTTCAACTACATAACCTCTGAGCTCGTACGTCTCAGAGAAGGGTGTTAAGCTAAGAGAATAAATTCTCCGCCACCAACAGATATGTATTTGAAAGAAATCAGCTTTATATCTCAAAGTGTAATGTCAGACACGTAACCATACAAGTCTGTTCCGGGTTCGAACAGAACCGAAGGCACTTCTCATGAAGCCCTTGCAAATCCGGATAATTTCCAATCACGTCCGGACATCCCGTCACAAAAAGAGTGATATAAATCTCTATACCGGAGCAACTCAGTGCAGAGACATTCGACAGGTTGTCCTTTCATTTTCGAAAATATCCGGTCTTCATCACCGGTCTTCATCACCGGTCTTCAAATGCCATCCATATACGACGTATCACTATTCGGAATGGGTTATACGACCCAAAGGTCCTTTCCCGGCTAACCCGAATAGTGAGCGCAATAAAAAAACATATGGATATGGGATTTCAATTAAGCCACAACTTAACAATTCCAAACTTTCTTTCAAATGGTTTAAACCAATTACCATTTCAAATCTTTTAAACAAAAAGATTCATTTACAGATTTTTCCAAATCAATTCTCATTTCAATTTGATTAACTCGTTAAATCTTTAAATCAAAGATTTAACTTATAGCTTTCAAAACAATTTCATTTCTAATGGGTTAAACAAAACATCATTTTAAATCTGTTAAAAATAAACAGATTTAATTCATAGATTTCAAAAAAAGAATTCATTCATAGCCTTTTAAAACATTTCAATTTCATTTTGAATTTGAAACCTTTCAACACAAATTGGAAGTTCACTTCTTATATGAAAGCTGTTATTATTTGAAAACAAATAGTTTTCGTTCAAGAAAAATCCAATTATATTTACACGAGTTAAAACCCTTTTATTTTATTCACATTCCAAAGTCAATACTTTTTAAAATGGTTTAACTCATATATAACAGGTATAAAATCTCTAATCCCTATTTTCAAATCATAGAGTTCAATTTCAAATCTTGAATTTAAGTTTAAATCAAATTATTTAAACTTCAAAACTTAATCAGGTTATTCGAAAATAAGTTTCATCTTTGAAATTCCATTTCAAAAGCTTTTCACATTTAAAACGAAATTTCTAATTTCAAAATCAATTGAAATTTAAAATTTCAATTTCAAAACATCAAATTTAAATTATCTGTGACTTAACCGATTTCCACGTGAAATCCATATTTGTGTGTGTATGGTGTAGTCCAGGGGTTTTACACACAATGGTGCAACATCAATCATCACATATCAAAATACAGAATATAGTTGATAAGCGATATAAACTATAACGCTTATCTTTCACATACAGATCACAGATCACAGATATATAAATCACAGATAATAATTTACACCCATCCCCGATAAATAACTACGGTACAGATCACACAAAACAGAATATATCAGAAAGCATTACAGTTTAGAGATGTCAAATAATTCAACATTCAATAGAATCCCATCATTCACAAGTGAATTTATAAGTCAACTGATTAATTTAAATTAGATGTATCATTATTAATCTGGTTTGATTGTCATAATTGGGTTTTAATTTATTTGAAATAAGTCTTCCTTCAAATTTATTTGTTAACCCTTAATTATTAATTGATCATTTTAAATAAATGAACCAATTAATTTCTAATTATTAAATCATCTTAAATTTATTGCCATCATTAATTAAGTTTTTAAATTTAACAAATAATTTACTAAAATTTCAAATCATCATTTGATTAATTACTTTCAGTAATTATCTATTTATTACTTCTCTAAGTAATTATCTTTCCAAAATTATCAGGTGATTATTCCTGAATAAATTAAACTTAATTAATTTATCTTAACAAATCAAATTAACTTAATTAATTACATTAACTAATTTCCTTTAATTCCTTACCATTAAGTAATTATACTTAGAACAATTCATAAATAAATTTTATCACATTAATTATCAAGATTAATCACATTAATAAATTCATAATTACAAATTTAATCATCTATATCATTAATTTATTAAATTAAATAACTATCCCAATTTTAAATTATACTATTAATTAAATGAATTACAAACCATCAATTCTAATAAATTTTTTAAGGTAAAACTTTACTCTTATTAAAATTTAAAATTATCATTATCAAAACATTCAAGACAATTTACTTTTAAATTTTATTTCAAATTTCAAAACTGTGCTTTTAGGGTTTAGATCCCACTTCGGGTCCTACCCGAGCTTTTACTCGAAACTGCTTCGAGTTTCCTCCAAAACCAACCCGTGAGCCCCCCTTTTTTTTCAACTTAAAATTTTGTTTAAGTGCTTACCCGATGCCACTTGAAAATACGCGAGCTCCAACTCGAGCTACCACGCTTTATCCCCGAGACTTCTCCCTATTAAAAACTCGAGCTCCTGTACTTCATCTTCCCAAACTCAACAGCCCAGATACACGTTTTCACGCGTGCACGTGCACACGAAGCCCCATCACCTCCGGCCACCATCTTGACGCCCAGCAAGTCGACAACGACGTCCTCCCACCATCAAGCTACTCGGCACCTTCGATCGAATCATCAAAACAAATCGAGCTTTCAGCTGCAACCCAGACCTGTAGCCTTCACCATCGGAAAACCCTCCTTCGCCAGTGATCTCGATCGTAAAAACCCCAGCTACTCCTCCCAGAGACACGTCACATCCCTACCTTTCGATCCCCCCACGCGCGATGAGGTCCGATAACGTCCTGGTGACGTGACGATCACTTTTCTGACGTTAACTAAAACATAGCTTAAACCCTAGTTTAGTTCAAATCTCAAACGATGGTGAATTAAAAAATCTTCTTGTATTTTTCCAACAATCTATGATTACCCTAGTATCTCCCTGCCAAAATTCGACTTTTGAAATTTAGCCAATCATTGGAAAATCGATAGAACCCATTATCTATTCACGTCGCAAATGCCACCCTAATACGCAACTAAAAATTCAAATTTTTGTTTTAAAAATCATCATTTTTAAAATAGTTTTAGGTGGTGCAATCCAATCTAGAATTTACGAAATTCGAAATTTGGGTAATCCTTGAATTTTTCACTATATATTCTATTCCCAAAACATTCATCCCATAACCATACCTATAATTATTTTTAAAATTGATATCACAACATTTTAATCACTTTTCATTTTGAGATTTGTATGTGGTATTGATTGGTTTAAGAGATTTGTATTTTCTTTTTTTTTTGTTTAGCCTGTAAACATTAAAACAGGGATATATATATGTGCCTGTACATACATCTGTTAATCCCTATGTATATATATATACACACCTAGGCAGCTATATCATTCAAGCATAATCATACCTTCAATACAAGATCAAACAACAAGAAACATATCAGATTAAAAAGGGTTGCTCACCTTGGTTTCCTGGAATGAAGACAGAGAACAAGAACAATGAACAGAGAAAGAACAGAGGTGCCTTGTTTTGGAACAGGCTTTGAATTCTGAGAATCACTTCTTTAATCTCAGGCTTTTTAGTTGTTTTATCTGGATGTTGTTTGACTGATGATGATCTTGCTTTGGGTTTTTCTTCAAAATGATGTTTAGTTTTAAATGGTCGAAATGGAGTTGATGGAAAGGAATGAAATTTACAGTGTGTTTATTTTTCTTAGTACTGGGTGTATATCTTATTGGTTTGTAATTGTTTATAGGAGAGGAAGTGTTGCAGGTGAATATATTTTATCTTGTTTGTACAAAAGGCAAGGCTAAGATGTGATAGGGTATGGTGGCTGATACCTCCCCTTGTATGCTAGAGGTATATATTTGCTTTGCTTTTGTTTACAGCCTAGATGCTTTCCCTTTATTTTCGGCTGAGAAGACCAATTTGTGTTTGATTTCACACTTGCTTGATTTAAATTTTGTTTATTTACTTTGTATACTCTTTGTTTTGCTCGGTTGAAAGATGATTTGTGTTAGTGGGTATAGATATTTTTATTTTGTCTTTGCTTTGTATACTTGTATTAGTATTTGTTTTTGAATGTCTTTCTTATTTTTTTTTCTTGCCTGCATATCTATTATAGGCTTCACATATGTTTTGTATTTCTTTTGTTCCATACTTGTTGTTTATGTACATTGCTTAATTACTTTGTTTTTATTTGTTATCTCTTCTTTGCAATATAAATGAATTAAATGTTGTTGTTGTCTTGTATTGTAAGCTAATGCTTATTATTATTATCATTATCTATGTTTACACTTGCTTTATTTGTATTTGTTTGTATTCCTATTTCTTGTTTGTTTTTAACTTTGTATAGTAAATAAATTCCTATTTTAAATTATGTTGTTTGAATTTAACTATATACTACTTTATATTTAATAATTTATCTTATTATATATCTATTTGAATTTGTCAAATTTATTTTCTATTCCTAGTTTAAATATTTATTAAACCATCTATAATAAATTCTAAATTATATTATTATTATTATTTATATTTTAAAACATCTATCTAAGATTCAAATCCCCTATATATGTAATATTTAAAATTAAACGATTTAACTAATTTTAATTTGGATCCCGGGGAAACTCGCTCCAATTTATCAATTAAATTTATAAATTTTTTATCCAAAATTTATTTAATTACCCCATTCAATTCAAAAATTCATTTAATTATTAATTTAAATAAAATTTAAATTTCAGGGTCGTTACATTTAGGCTATATTTAATTCTTGCCATCTCATTTTTAGTTATACACAATTTCATTTTCCTTTGATTTGCAAACTTTCCCATTCCTACGTACATTTTCTTATGCATTGTTAATACCTAAAGCTTTCAAAACAAAACGTGACATTCATTTTTGTCCATCCACCTGCATTTCCTTATCATTAAATAACTTGCAATTTTATTTCTTCATTTGCATTTTGTTTCTCCTGACACCTCAAATTCATTTAGTTCAAATTGTTCTTTGCTGAAGGTATATTCTTATCATAAAATTGTTCACGTTTTAAACCCGTCCCTTCATTTTTTTGTCACCACCTCATTTCCTATGTTTAGATCCCAATTTCAAATCTTTCTTTCCTCAAATCATTTTAATCTGAGCAAATTCAAAAGCTCTCATTTTTCAAATTCAAAAGCTTTCTTTTATGAAACATGAGTTCCATTTATTTTCATTTGTCCTACACGTCCTGCCCTTATCTTAGTTTGTTCTTCCATCTATGCCTGAAGCCATGCCTTGAGAAAAACGTAAGTACAAAACTTTGTTTATTTTTTTATTAACCGCATACCAATTATTATTTAATAATTTTTCTTATAGCATGAATATCCTTTGCATATAAACTACGATTCACGCGCGATTTCTTCTACTGGATTCATATTTAAATTTTGGACAACATGAAATTGATTTGGTTGAATTTGGAGACTGTTGAGATTTTGCGCTTCTGTTTGGATTTTTATGGGCTAAATCATAGGTGAGTGATTTAACCCACTCACGCAATACTAAATCTTCTTATGTTAGTTGAATTGAATTTATGAAGTGATGAGAATTTTATTTCTGGTTGTTTGATAGTTTAAATTGACATTTAGTTGAAATTGAATTTTATATTCAATTAAATTAACATCTTAATTATTATTGAAATTAACTGCTAGTTAAACACCGTCAATTGATAATTAGTAACTGTGTGACATGTTGGTTGATTTGGATGTTGTTTGTTATTGTATGCCATTGATTGATGTTGGATGTATGGTTGTTTATTTATTTTGGATATATCCTTGTTGTTACCTATTTATTATTTGACATTATATAAATTGTCAATTGTATTATGGAAATAAATTAAGAAATAGGTTGAAATGATATATACCTATGACACTTTGATTTGGATTGAAATGATATATATCCATCCATGTAATTAAATTGATGTAAATAATCACTTGGCCAAAGGGTAGAAAATTATATACGGACACCGGATTAGTTAAATTAAATGGTTTTAAAATCTTGAATTTGGATTTTGATTAAATGATATTGTTTTAAAGGACATAAATTATGGATTTATATGAATTGAATATTTTATAATTCAAGCTTTAAAATGTTGAAATTAAAATTGGTTAAAAGAAATTGTTTTAAAGAGTTGAATTGGAAATGTAAAGTTATAATCGATGTATGACTATAGTTTTGAAAATTGATTATTTTTAAGTTTGAACCTTAAATTTAATAAGAAGTTTAAATTGATTTAAGGGGTTTGAATTAGTAAACTCAAATTGGACTTGAAATCAATATGATTGAAATGGTATAAAATAAGAATTAGATTGAAATTTAAATCATTAAATTGAATTGTTGAATCGAATTTAAAGTTAAAAATGAATGTTTTGAAAATTGAAGTTAATTCGAACTGAAGTTGAAATCAAGTTGATTTGAAACTAAGTTGAAACTGAGTCAATT
Organism: Allium fistulosum; assembly: GCA_030737815.1. Lineage (NCBI taxonomy): Eukaryota > Viridiplantae > Streptophyta > Magnoliopsida > Asparagales > Amaryllidaceae > Allium > Allium fistulosum. The sequence continues at coordinate 221,115,823 of CM060902.1, forward strand.
GAATTAAAAGATTGGAAATTGAGTTTTGTTGATTTGAAATTTGGACATGGGTCCAGATTTGTTGAAATGGAAGGAAACAGTTTGACTGGTATTATTTTCAAAATAAACTATTTTAATATAAACAGTTTGAAATCTATTTTTTTTAAACTCAAATTATTTTGATTTTTCAAACTATTTTACTATATAAACCATTTTCAATACTCAAACCATTTTATATTAAACTGTTTTAAATCTCTAAACTATTCAAACTATTTTCTAAAAATTCAAGCTGTGCAAAGTTGAAATGTTTATATTTAAATCGTTGATTTGAATGCGAATGTGGTTAAATAAGGTTATACCCTAAGTTGGAATTTGAAATGATATTTTCAAATGAAAATGACATATTTTGAGTAAATATGGTATTTTGAAATAAAGTGGTATTTTGAAGTGAATATGATATTTTGATATCAAATATGAATCGTTTTCGAAATGTAAAAGAATAAACCAGTGTGAAAAATGACGTTTGGTTGTTAAAGAGACCGGGCCTCTTATTGTCATACTGTTTGTCAATATTGGAACCACTTTAACAACTTTGTACGCGGTGAATGTTATCCAAAATGAAGTGGTTGAATTGGAGGCATTGCTGGATTTGAAGAAAGAGAGCAATGATGGATGACCTTGACACTTGTGTCAATTGGAAATTGTGAGAAATGCGGATTAAGGATCTTAAGGCTAGAATTAACACTAGAGGGGGGGTGAATAGTGTTTAAAGAAATTTGTTAATCCTTTTGAGTTTATCTTACTTTGTTAACAATGTATACACTAAACAGACATAGATATGAACACAGAATCAAACACAGATGCAAATATAAAGTAAAAGCAGTAAAGGAAAGAACACACCGGATTTTATACTGGTTCGGAGTTACCCTACATCCAGTCCCGCAACACAAGTACGGATTTCCTTTCAAACTCGATTCAACAATTACAACCTCGGTTTCAAGGCTACGAGGTACACCCTCCAGAATAACAATCCTCTGGGTAGAGATACTTGATTTTCGGGGCAACAAGTTCACCCAATTGATTTCCAAGGCTACAATCACACCTTCTCTCGCTTGATTGATTACAAAAAGTCTATAACTTAGATTAGTACTTGGATCTTATAGAGATAGTGAAGAGAATCAAAACCAGAAATTGTCTAGTTAGATTCGATATTGATTTCGGCAGAGTAATGGTGTAATTTGTAAATAAGAAAGTGGAGAAGAAGAAGAAAAGTTAAATCAGAGAAAATGATGTAAAATTCGTTGAAACTGACCCCTATTTATATAAGAACAACAGTCATGTCCATTCGTGAAGAGTTATGGCGAATAGACACTTCTTTTGAAATTTGAATTTTGAACTCAACTGACACCATGTCGACATGGTACCTATAGGCATGTCGACATCCCACAGCCTTTTTTGATGTTTTGAATTTCTTTGAAAATAACATTTATCTTATATAAAAACTATTTTAAACTTTATAAATATACTTGACTATAGTTGAAATTCATAAGTAAATATAAAGAACAATATATATATATTATTTAACTATAATTTAAATCAAAGTATAAATAATTTAGAAATTAAATATATTATTTGAAAAGATAGTTTAAAATCAGGAGAAATTTTGACTCTGAAAATAAAGATGTTTTGAGGCTAAAATTATTTTAAAATAGAATCGAGAGTTTTGAATCTTTTTGAAAGGAAAGTTTTGAAATCATTTCGAAAACAAGATAATTTTGAAAAATCATTTGAATTAAGCTTAGTGGATACAAAACAATGTCCCACTAGATTTTCATAGGTTCCATCCTACTTAGGGTTCCATCCCTTTAACGGGCTCGAAGTGGATTCCATTCCACGAATAAATTGGATATTAAGATGCCAGTGCTTTTCTACGAGTTTTAACAAATATTCCTAATAAAACAAACTTAACCTTAAAATATTGAACTCTTGATAATCTTGATACTCATGAGTCTTCTATCTTTATATCTTGAATCTCTATACTGTACAGTCTTCATTCTTGATACCTGCATGGTTAGATCCTGCATATACATATATATCTAAACTTGTAATGTTAGTATTTCTATTTTATAATCTATTCTAAGGTTGTTGTCATCAAAACCATCATCTCATGGACTAACAATCTCCCCCTTTTTGATGATGACAACCTTTGTTTATAAAATATTCCTTCTATCCTAATAACTCCCCCTAAAACTAACAACTCCCCCTTAATATATGCCTAACTACCTTATTTTATATTTCTCCCACTTTTTCATCAACAAAAACTTACTCCCCTTATTCTTGGACTTCAGTACCTGCATTGATAAACTATACAACGGAATATATAATATATAGATTAAGAAATAATGATACTTATGAGCATAATAAGTTAATTAAAGACTATATTCATTTCAGTGTATATACATATATGTTTCACACACCAAACTTCAAACCAAATAAAATCAATCCACACAAAGTATCAATTCAAACCAAATTAAATCAAACAAATTAATTCAAACAAATCAAACAAAGAAAGAAAATTAAACGTTATGGGGGACATCTACCCATCCATCTTCTCCAAATATAGGGCCTGCTTTAATTGCATCCCAATTCTCATTGTCATTGGTGAGAGAGACAGGAGGATGTGCTTCATTATCATCCATGTGTAGAGAGGAGATCATCCATCGTATTGCATTGAAATGCCTTTCTTGCTCCTTGATCATCTGCATTTGACTCAACTCTAAGTGACGCTGGTTTCGTAGAATAAAAGAGAGAATATTCTTGAATAAATTGAGTGTTTCTTCAAGATTTTCAGAAAGATTGTGAATAGGATTGGCCATAATTGAATTAGAGAAAGAAATGAAGGATATAGATAATGAGAAATAAATTTCAGTGAAGATTTCTAGAAGAAATAGGTATATATGGGTGTAGAAATTCGTTTGAAATGAATAGACATTTGGTAGTTATTCAAATTTCAAATTCAAAATCAATAATCACTTCTGACCAGTACATGTCGACATGGTCTTCTTGGGGATGTCGACATGGGTTAGTGAAAATTTATGACAACTTTGATTTTGTGAATAATTGTGTATATGTATATATTTATATAATATACTAACATTTATTCTAGAGATAAGATAAGATAGATAATAGAAAGGAAATTTCATTTCATTACGATAATACAAAGATTAAGCATAATGAACTATACGAACATTTGAAAAAAAAAACTAAGACAACTACAATAAAATACTAAAAGATAAAACTAGTTAGATGATGAAGAAGATGAAGATAGTCCAAGTTTCTTGCTGACTTTTGAAAAGAACTTGTTCATCTTTGAAGAAATGTTATCCAACTTCTTACTAACGGATCATTTTAAAATCCGTTGATTCTCCATAATTATCTTTTGGTTTTTGAGAAGGGTTTTGTTGGATGGATTGGAAGGATATTCGATGCTTTCCAAAGAGGTTTCACCTTCTTCTTCTTCAATTTCCATTTCATTCCCTTCTTCTCTTTCTTCCTCTTTCTCTTCTTCCATTTCCTCATGAGCCAAACGCTCTTCCTTTTCGGTAAGGGTCTCATAAGGTTGAAAAACATATGGGATTTTCATGAGAGAAATGTTTGAGATATTAAAAACTTTTCTTGAAATAAATTCTTCTTCTTTGAAATTTACTCCAAAATAGTTGAAAATCCGAGTAAGGTAAATTCCATGATATAAAATCTTTTCTCCCATTTCCAAGTTTTTAGGACGAAGTTCATCCAAAATAACTTGCGCCCAATTGATATCATAATTTCCGAAAATAGCAAAAAGTGCTTTGCACACTTTTGAAGTAGGATTGTTAAAATTTCCCGATCTTGGGGTCAAAGTAAGTTGTAAGAGAAGATTGACAATTCTTGCTTTAGGACGAAAGTTTCGATTCTTAAATTCAAAGTTTTCATCTCCTTCAAAAATATGATGAAATGTCTCACGATCATGTTCATCGATTTGAAAACTAGAAATATCCATTCCCGTGCTTTTGCAATTGAGAATGGTACCCAAAAGATCACAATTCAAAGCAATTTGAGTGCCTTTGACACTACTCCAAATTTCATTCTCATTTCCAGTATAAAAACCACGGTTTAAATTAGCATAGAAGATTTTGACAAGATTAGGATAACAAACAAAATCATTTTGAGAAGAGTCAATAAGACTTAAAACACCATTGTTTGCAAAAAGAGAATCAATTTCATAAGAAGAAAAATCTTGAAAAATAGAAAATTTTCCGGAATGGACTTTGGCATGATTAGCATAATTGATGTATGCTTTAATTGCCTCTGGATCATTGAATAATTGCTCTTTGATTTTTCTGGAAATTCTCATGGTTGAGGGGTTGCTTGAAGAAGCCATTAGAGTAGAGTGTAGAGAGCTTGAAGATATGAAGAGAGAGTTTGAATTTGAAAATGAAAGTGAAAAGATATGATAAAAGATAGTGAATAAATAGACTTTCAAAGGACAAATTCTCTGGTCAAAAGGTATCTTTTCAGAGAATTAAATGAAGTGAAAAGGTGGAGGGAAATTCAAACATTTGAATTCAAAATTTGAAATTCAAATTCAGGTGGGCATGTCGACATCATGGTAGGGGCCATGTCGACATGTGGCTTTGAATTTTCATGACATGATTTTTCCTAAGTTATCTAATATATATATATATAAATATTATTATTAATGTCTATATTTCTGAAATATTATTGTACTTATAATATATTTCAGAATGTGTCAAAAATAATAAAAATAATAATAAAATAATAGTAAAAAAAATATAAAATAAATTTTAAAATTCAAACAGCATATCAATTCAAAATCAATCAATTCAAAAACAACCAATCAATTCAAGCATGCAATTTCAACCAATGTATTGTAAACGTGTACCTTTTTAAGATTCCGTGTCTTTGGTATTGACTAAATCGAGAATTGCTGTGAAACACAGATTTGAATTATCTTCCTTCTGTTCATCGTCGCTGGAGAATGAGTCAGAATCATCTAGAGTAGCAGTGAATGCATGTTTCCATTTCTTTGCAGAATCATTATTTGTAAGAGAATTTTGCTTATCTGAATGCGGACAGTCTCTTTTGATATGACCTGGTTCGTCACAATTGAAGCATTTGATAAAGTTTGGTACTGTAGTCTGATTACCGGAATTCTTAAAGTTGTTTCTCTTGGAACTATTCAATTTTCTATACTTCAGGAATTTCCGAAAATTCCTGGTCATAAATGCTATCTCTTCATCATTATCACTGTTTGAGTCTGATCCGTCGATTAGTGCATTGAATGCCATTGATTTCTTTTTAGATGCTTTGCTTTCTCTTCTCCCGATCATTTGAACTTCAAACGACATTAGATTACCAATCAATTCTTCTATCTTTAAAGTACTGATGTCATTTGCCTCTTCAATTGCAAGTGTCTTTTGATCCCATTCTGGAGTGAGAGAATTTAAAATTTTTCTGACTTGATCTTCTTCCGAAAATTCCTTCCCAAAGATATTAAAGAATGCACAATATCTTGAAATCGACTATACATATCTGAAATAGACTCATTAGTATTCATTTTAAATAACTGAAACTGATTTGTGAACATAGAAATTTTGGTCTGTTTAACTTTGCTTGTTCCTTCGTGAGTTACTTGCAAAGTTTTCCAAATTTCATATGCAGACTTACAAACTGACACTCTATTAAATTCATTTCTTTCAAGTGAACAAAACAGATTATTCATTGCTTTAGAATTATTTTGTGCAACAGTCTTTTGCTCAGTGGTCCACTATGCAAAATTAGTTGTGGGTTCAGAATATTCAGTTTGTGTGATATTCCAAGTATCTAATCCTACAGATTGTAAATATATTTTCATCCTACATGCCCAATATGCATAGTTACTGCCATTAAAAAGTGGTGGTCTGACAGTAGACTGACCTTCTACAAATGAACTAGTGTTGGTGGTAATAGCAGTACTAGTGTTAGTAGCCATTTTGAAATTTTCCAAAATTCAGATAATGAAACTTTTGAAAACAAGGCTCCGATACCAAATGTGAGAAATGCGGATTAAGGATCTTAAGGCTAGAATTAACACTAGAGGGGGGGTGAATAGTGTTTAAAGAAATTTGTTAATCCTTTTGAGTTTATCTTACTTTGTTAACAATGTATGCACTAAACAGACACGGATATGAACACAGAATCAAACACAGATGCAAATATAAAGTAAAAGCAGTAAAGGAAAGAACACACCAGATTTTATACTGGTTCGGAGTTACCCTACATCCAGTCCCGCAACACAAGTACGGATTTCCTTTCAAACTCGATTCAACAATTTCAACCCTCGGTTTCAAGGCTACGAGGTACACCCTCCAGAATAACAATCCTTTGGATAGAGATACTTGATTTCCGGGGCAACAAGTTCACCCAATTGATTTCCAGGGCTACAATCATACCTTCTCTCACTCGATTGATTACAAAAAGTCTATAACTCAGATTAGCACTTGGATCTTGTAGAGATAGTGAAGAGAATCAAAACCAGAAATTGTCTAGTTAAATTCGATATTGATTTCGGCAGAGTAATGGTGTAATTTGTAAATAAGAAAGTGGAGAAGAAGAAGAGAAGTTAAATCAGAGAAAAGTGATGTAAAATTCGTTGAAACTGACCCCTATTTATAGAAGAATAACAGTCATGTCCATTCGTGAAGAGTTATGGCGAATAGACACTTCTTTTGAAATTTGAATTTTGAACTCAACTGACACCATGTCGACATGGTACCTATAGGCATGTCGACATCCCACAGCCTTTTTTGATGTTTTGAATTTCTTTGAAAATAACATTTATCTTATATAAAAACTATTTTAAACTTTATAAATATACTTGACTATAGTTGAAATTCATAAGTAAATATAAAGAACAATATATATATATTATTTAACTATAATTTAAATCAAAGTATAAATAATTTAGAAATTAAATATATTATTTGAAAAGATAGTTTAAAATCAGGAGAAATTTTGACTCTGAAAATAAAGATGTTTTGAGGCTAAAATTATTTTAAAACAGAATCGAGAGTTTTGAATCTTTTTAAAAGGAAAGTTTTGAAATCATTTTGAAAACAAGATAATTTTGAAAAATCATTTGAATTAAGCTTAGTGGATACAAAACAATGTCCCACTAGATTTTCGTAGGTTCCATCCTACTTAGGGTTCCATCCCTTTAACGGGCTCGAAGTGGATTCCATTCCATGAATAAATTGGATATTAAGATGCCAGTGCATTTCTATGAGTTTTAACAAATATTCCTAATAAAACAAAATTAACCTTAAAATCTTGAACTCTTGATAATCTTGATACTCATGAGTCTTCTATCTCTATATTTTGAATCTCTATACTGTACAGTCTTCATTCTTGATACCTGCATGGTTAGATCCTGCATATACATATATATCTAAACTTGTAATGTCAGTATTTCTATTTTATAATCTATTCTAAGGTTGTTGTCATCAAAACCATCATCTCATGGACTAACAGAAATGACTAAAACATGAGCCTATGTCTGGCCAAGGGGTTCGCAACCTTTAGGGGCCATCATCCCTTCTTATTATTATATTGATTTTGGAATTGATCGGTGCACCTTGATTTGATTTGGGGGTGGTGGACTCGGTGGGCGGTCGTAGCTACGATGCGTTACCACCATCCAAAAAGGGTAAACTGGTGAATCCTACCTTGGGCATTGCCTCACGTGCCTTGTCATACTTTTTTCCTTATACGCGACCACTACTATTTTGTTTTAGTGTTGTCTTATCACGGCGCTTCCCTGACTACCGATATTACTGGTGGTGTCAAAGGAAAACTGTAGGACAATGCTTAAAAATGTGTTAAAGGGGATTAATGTAAAACCTTAATGCTAGGAAAAATATGTATTTTATTGATTAGACACTACATATATAGCGTGTCTTACTATATATAGATAGTTTAATAGATCCTTAGGAGATTAAAAATCCTGTAACATCTCTTAAGTTATTGCACACACGTTATATACCGTATAGGAGATGTCAAATCCCGTAAACATCTCTGAAGCTATTACACTCATATTTACTTGTTGTTGTTTTAACTTACATAAGAACTTTTAGTTCTGACTCGAGTGTTTTGTCTTTTCATTATGCTCGGGTCAGTTTGAGCTTTTTAGTGTTGAAGACATTATTTTTGGAGAACGAAGACGGAGTTTGGTATATTATATTATTAGTGTTATTCTGCTGCATTATTTTGGTATGTTTGTTGATTATACTCTGATTATATTATAAAAGTTGTGTAATCAAATGTATATTGTAAAACAGCTTCATGAACTGTTTATTTGATTATTATATTTTGTCATTCCGCTGCGAGATATTTTGTTTTGTTTTCCTTCTTTTCTCTTATTTTCTTGTTTACCCCATTGACAATCCTCCCTTTTGGATGGTTTGATTTAGAAATGCGTTGTTCATTGTCGATTTAAACCGTCTAGAAAGGTGGGTCGTCAAAATAATTGTAGGCTAACACCTTGTGATTATTTCACGATTTGACTATAAGGTGTTTAGCGGTAATATTTGGTTCACTTCAATTTATTGAATTGTTTTGAAAATTGGTTTTCAAGTGGAAATGTTATGAGATGTTTTCCTTTAAAAGAGAAAAAAGAGATATTTGAGAATAAATATTTTGAAGTGATTTTATATGAAGAATGATTTTGTAAAAGTGTTTTATAAAATGGAAAGTGTAACGACCTGGTATTTCGAACCATTCAAATCGAAAATCATCCACTCATGTCAGACTTGAATTGCTCAAAACAACAGATTGTTAATTTATATTTGGCAAAACTTAGCATATATAGTAACTAAACCAATCATAGAATCACAGATGCAGAGTAATATAACAATAAGTAGCGGAATAGATAAATAGTAGTTCATGAAGCTACTATATAAACATCAGAGTTTAATACAAAATACAACATAAATCTCAAACACAGAGTAGTCTCAAATACAAAAGTAACTGACAAGACTGAACATAAGCAACTGGAAATAACATAAGGCTTAACAGATATAAGATAGATCTCCAAGCAAAAATCCAAGCTCCAAAGGTGTGTCTCAAATGCTGTGACACTCAGTCTGACCCGAGCATAAGCAAAATACAAAACACTCGAGTCAGGATTAACATTCTTATACTAGTAAATCAACTCAAGTGAAATGTCCAAGTGAAATACAATATAACTTAAAGGATGTTGGGATTTCCATCCTCTCAGGATCCGTGAAACTATCTACTCTGTAGTAATATACGCAATTATAATATGTCTATCGGTAAAGTAAAGTATTAAAATAGCATTAAGGTGGTACCCATATCCCCCTTAACACATTTTATGTAAATGTTGTAGTCTATATAGTACTGTAAACTCCACCAAACCGGTGGGCTATCAAGGAGCACTCCATAAGTACGACACAAACCAAACTCGTAGAAGGCGCGATAAGGTATGGGACAAGGCACGTGAGGCAATGCCCATGGTAGGATTCTACCGTTTTGCGAATCCGAACTGGTGGTAACGCATAGAAGCTACTACTGCCCACCTCGGAACACACTCCCATAATCAAATCAAGGGGTGGCCACCAAATCAAATCACAAAGTAATAGAATGGTATCGAAGAAATGTGCCCGATAGGAGGAATGACCTCACTTGACCCGGCGTGGCTCCTGTTTTAGCTACATCAAGCTGACTCGTGGGAATCAAGGTTGCGCTAATACCTCATATAGAATTGTCGCTAACCATCCTACTTCGTTCTGGAATCTCCACCACGTCCACGGTTGTTAAAGTGCTTTTCGGTATTAGCAGAGAGTATGACAATATCTGATCCCGGTCTCTTTAACAACCAAACGCTTATTTCACACCGTGGTAATTTTATATTTTCAAATAGTTCATACTTCATATCAAAATATCATATCCATTTCAAAATCATATCAATTTCGAAAACATATTCACTTTCTAGTCATATTTATTTCCAAAATCTTACCCACAAAATAGGTTATACCATCATATCAAAATATTCGCATTTAAATCCATTAAATCTAAATCATAACATTCCAACTTAAACCGTTTAAATATTGAAAATAGTTTATATATACTGAGATAGTTATAAATTAAAGATAGTTTAGATATTCAAAAATAAGTTATAAATTAAAAATAGTTTATATATTAAAAAGAGTTTACACTAAAATAGTTATATATTAGAATATATATATATATCGAAAATAGTTTCAGGTTAGAATTGTATCTTCCAATTTCATAAATCAATTCAAATAAATTTTCGTTCCAAAATTCAATTTAAATCAATCTCAATTCAAATTCTCAATAAAACCGTTTTTAATCAATATCGATTTCAAATCCATGTTTGAACTAAAATTTAATCCACTTCAAATTTAATAGGTTTCAAAGTTTAATTATTCAACATTTACAATAACTAAATAAATTTCATTTATATTTCAAAATATTCAATTAATCATTTTTAATAACCATTTAAATAAAATCTCAAATTACAAATTTAAATCAATATTGAATATTCAATTTAAATTTGAAATATTCATTTAATCGCCTGTAATTAAATCAAGTTATAAAATCATACCTTTAAAATCTCAAGATCGATAAATTTCCAATCAATACTTATTTAAATTCAATTCTTAAATCAATTAATTTACGAGTCAATTCAATTTATCATTCCAACCTTAATTTTATTAAAGTTATAACAAACATCTATTTCTAAATATTAATATAAATTTACATAAATACTTAAACATATATTTTATATACTAATTAAATTAAATCTTATTATTAAATTTATTTTATATTAAATCTATTTTATGTACTTTTAAAATATTAAAATTATAAGTAAAATCTTAAAAATTATATTTTCAAAACTAACTTATAAATTTAAAATTTCCAAAAATATAATTTAAAAAATCTAAAATTTTCACATATATAAAAATAAAATTTATATATATATTATATTTTAAAAATCAATATTTGTTAAAGCCCATATATTTCCTTTCAAACTTTGGAAGTCATTTTTCAAAATAGAACCACGGTGCCCGTATATAATTTTCATTCCCGTGGTCAAGTGTACGGATATTTATCATTTCAATCCGTAATAATTTATTATTTTACGGGTATATATCATTTCAACCCGCAATCCCAATATTTCACAACCAATGAAAACCGCTTGGGTTTATCATTTCAATCCATAACGATTTTCTCCTAATCTATAAGATCGTTCGGGTATGTATCATTTCAACCATTAGGGAATTTCTAACTAACAGGGAACTTGCAGTGATAGAATATAAATAGCATAAAATGACATCGCATCAATGACAGGCATATATGATCATAATTAGCAATTTAAATAATATATATATATATATATAGTAACAGGTTATTGGTGTCAATATTGTTAATTAACATCGGTGAACTAATGCAAATAATAATAAATCATATTTAACAATTAAATAACCGACAATTTAAATTTAACAACATATTACAATCATTATTTCATATGAATTAAATTTACTAGATATAAGAATGTTAATTGTGAGTGATTGCTCACGTTTCTTGGCTAGAGAATGATGAAATTGAAAAGCAACTGACACGAATACGGACACGGACTCGGCACGACACTTCAAATAGTTGCAACAAACAAAATAGATTTTAGCATGAGAATTTGACGAAAAAGAAAACAAATATATATATATGTGTGTGTGTGTGTGCGCTATATATATACACACATACATTTGTTCTTTTTTTCTTCAGAGATTGAAGGAAACAAGTATATATGCAAGGCATATATATGTACACATTACACATAACACATCAACCACAAAATTTAGCTTAGATTTGGATGAACAACACGCATATATGTGTCCCATATGACTTCAGCCGACCATATATATATATATATATATATATATATATATATAACATAGATAGGCTTCTCCACAATATATGTACAGCACATATATATAGGCTGTCACACACATATATACTTTTTGCTATGAATTAAATCAAACACGGCACATCATGAATATGTTTTACAGCACAGCAAATTTGTACTGCAACAACAAAGTCAGGGATCACATATATACACATAGATATATATATATATATCACAGCATATATATATATCATAAATCACTACATATGCAAACTGCTCCGAGCCAAAAAGGGGAAAGCTTCGGGCTCGGCTGAGGCTGTTGTAACAACCCGGGATTTGCATTACCAATTAATAAATAAAAGTTAGGATTTTTATTTATTTTAATGAAGCATAAAAGGATTTGGAATAACAAAATTTATTTGAAAAAGGCTATTTTAATTAAATGGGAAATACGGGATTTTAAAATGAGGATAAAATGTTATTTTGGAAAGTTAAATATTTTAGGAGAGATTTTAAAACGGGTTTGGATAAGAAAAATGAGTTTTATAAACATATATGAACACTTAGACTAATTTTTGGAAACATGTAAATAACTCTCTTCTTATTGAGTTACAAAACCTAACCCAATAACCCACCCTAAACCTCCTCTATAAATTATCTCATACTCTCATAACCTCATTCATTCAACCCTAATCAAAACCCTAATCATTTCCTAAAGCTTTCATAACAAAAATGGCCTCTATCTTCATCTCCTTCTAGTTTTAGCTTATGCAAGTCATTCTATGCAAAGGTAATGCAAATACCCACCTCAAATCCATTTTTTTATATCTTTCCCATTTCTGAAATGTATTTGGTAACACATGTTTTATGTGTTTTTTTGATCTTATAGCCTCCTAATCATCTTTTGCTAACTTGGGTTGATGTTATAATAGTCTTTGTTGCTTTCAAGAGAGGTATATTGCTAAAAACCTCTTCTAATATGTGTTTAATCATCTTTTGATTTTGGTAATCAGTTAGTAACACATGTTTTATTATGTAACATGTGAATCATAGCTCTTTGATCATCTTTGCTTTCATTTTGGGGTGTGCACATAAGGTACTTGTAATATATGCTAGCTGAAATTATAATTAGTTTATTGCTGTTAGTAAATTAGGCATATCTCATTCATCTTAAATCAGAATTAAGATTTTCTTGAAGTTCTGTAAAGCTTATTCTGTATCCTATAACTTTTATGTTTTGTGCTTTGCCTAATTTTGAGGTTTGAATGGTCGAAATCATGCTTGTTTGTCGCTGACCTGACAACAAACTACAGGGTTGATAAAATAAAAACCTGAAATTGATTTGGACATAAGTTACTCGTTTCTTATCCAAATCTAATAATTTTGGATGTTCTGGAAAGCTTAGATTTAAAGCTAAAACTTTCATGTTTTGAGTTTCATAAAATTTCGAAGTTAATTTGGTCAAAACTGTGCATTCTTACCACTGTCCTGAGAGCACAACGACAGTGATATAAAATTTAGATCTGAGAATTGTTTTAGTCATAGAATTTTCATCTCTTGTCGGAATTTGACGATCTAGATCATTCCGGAAAGCTTAGAAACTAAGCTACAACTTTCATTTTATTCATTTTGCCACAATTTGAAGTTTACTATGCCAAAATTGTGGTTTTTCATCTCTGGCCAGTTAGTGCATAGCTATAGGCCTTAGTCTCTTTTCTCCCGTTGTTTTCAGCGTAGAACCCCGACTTTGCGATACCATCCCGGGCTCGTCCTTTGTCGGATTTTATCGTTTTTGGTCTCGTTAAAAAGATGAGATCGAGATCTTTAACCATGAAAAGTTTGGTTTAGATCTGGGTGTATTAGATACTTCGTTTCTATTGCCGAAGTAGCACCCAGAAACTGTTTTACAATAGTGATCATTTTCAGTTATCGTCGGACCAACTTTGAAACATTGTCGTTTCTTCGTTTCAAGTCAAAACCGAACGATTCTTGTTGCATATCAAAGTAGGAGTACTTTACTACGCTCCTGCAAATTTTCATCAAGATCTGAGTTCATGTGACCCTTCGACCATGTCGTCGAAGTGGGACATTTACACTGTTTTGACACAGTAAAGTTTTATGATTTTTGTCCGACTTTGAGACGACGCCGTTTCTTCATTTCAAGTCGTAATTTACCAATTCTTTTTGCATCTTAAAGTAGGGATGTTGGACTACATTCTTGCAAATTTTCATGACATTTGGACACAGTTTGCTGGTCCAAATAAATTGCCGAACTTGGGTTCGCAGCTGTTTTCGAATGTTTACAAACACTTAAGAATATTTTTCAGTGATTTTCTGGTTTTATTGGTTTCTTTGAGATTTGTCTCTAGATTTCGTACACGGGTTTTATGAATCATTTTCAAAAGATTTTTCACTCCTAAATGGCTTTAGAAATTATTATATAGTAATATTTTTAATTATTAAATTAATTACTCCCTAATAGGAGAGTTTTCAAAAGCCGTTTTAAAGTGATTTCAAAATCAATTATAAATCCGTTTCACACCATTATTTTCTATAATAAAAACCTCACACTCACTTTTTAGCACGTCGAGCGAAGTGGAAAGGTGCTTAAACGGTTAGGAAATCTCCGGCTTATGGAACCGTGTGTATTTTCTTTCCGGTTAATCCCCGACCTATTCGATTGATCGTTTTGACCTTTGGGTCTAGTTTACCGATGATACGAGGTGGACATTTTATTGTTTGGAGTGTGAGCTTGCTATTGGTTAGTAAACCGTTTAGTGCGAACGTGGGGTATGGGACTCATTGTTAACACTTTACGGGTTCCTCTCCAAGAAGTTAGTGACACATTAGCCTTTGGGCGGCCAGTACTGGACCTCTGGGTCACCACGCCTCTGGGCAACCGTCTCTGGACACCTGCTCTATGGAGCAGTTTATTTTTCGGCATGCGCCTCTGGGCCTTTATCCTTCTGGGAAGGATCTTGCCGTCTCGCGCGTTCCGCATCTGTGCGAGTGATCGATCACAACTCTACAGTACTTGGCAACAACGACTCTGGTCGGTGCACGTGCAATATTGGTATTATTTGATGATTTTTATATCCATTCGAGTACCGCCATTCGGTGTTGGTTCTATGGAACCATACGATGTAAGTGCGATTTCCTTGTGGATTCACAGTGTCTCTGGACACTGCTTTTCAGTGTTGGATTTCATTGACTTTTCAGTATATCCCCGTTGCTCTTTGGAGCATCGATCTTTGTTTGGGCATTGATTACAGACTCTGGTCACTCTTGGGATTATTGCCTATGGGCATCTTTTTATAGCTTTGACTACGCCGATGATATGAGGCGATTTTATTTATTCTACACTTTGGTATTAATTTCTCTTTGGAGATTTTTATTGTTTATTGATGATTAGGGATCGTCATTATATTCATGTGGTTCATAATATACTTCTCTTTGGATAAGTATTGTTTTATTTATGTACCGCATTATTATATATCTCAGTTATTACTGATTGTTTAGCTAGCCTGACCCGAGTGTTTTCGCTCGGGTCAGACCGAGTTGTTTCAGGTTAGGTCTCTAGACTTAGCTTCTGTGCTTCCACTTGGACATTATCTGCTATGCTGATAGATAGCGCTTTTATTTGTCCACTATTCCGCTACTCTGTTATTATTCAGACTTTGATATGTACATATTTTGACCCACATGTGTGGGCAGTGGCTTTGTACCCACTTATAGTATTTGGATCTGTATTGACGATGTATTGTTCTGGGATTTTATATCTGTTATGTGATTCTGTTCTGTGATGTTTTATCATTTATTATTATGCTTTGTCCTGATAGATCTTTAGCCATTTGTAATTTCGTTATAAGTATTTACCGAATATGTCGAACCACTTGAAAAAAAAATATAGATACCATCCTTTCGACGTATTCAGTAGATAGTTATAGCTTGATTACAAATGGTCGCTTCCACTATACTCTATTCTCCACTTTAACAGATAGTATTACTCCCGTAATACTCTTTGTTACAGTGGGTCTCAGAGTGGGGCGTTACAGCTTGGTATCAGAGCCTGGTTTCAGGAATAAGCATAATAAACACAGAACATATACACTTAGTACAATACATTTTAATTAGATCCGAATTAAATCAAATCCCTTCCTTATGTTATTGATAGATAAGTTAGGAATATGTATAGGAATCCGTTATATTCCGTAGTATTCCTTAATTAATTATCTATCATTGAATCATTGCTACTCTGCTGGATTGGCTCGCTCAGTACGATGCCAAAATCATTTGTTCGGAGCGGATATTATTCATTCATCACCCTGACTCGTCCTCTCCGTTAGCTATTGTTCTTCAAGATGTTGGGCTTTCTGATGATTACTTTATTTTCTCTCGATTCACGAGATGAGGATTTGAACTTATCTCGTATTCCTGTTGTTCGTGATTTCCCCGACGTTTTCGAGCCAGTATCCGGACTGCCGCCAAAGCGAGCTATTGAGTTCCGCATCGATCTCATCCCAGGCTCTCATCCAGTTGGGCGTCCTCCCAAGAGGATGTCTACTAAAGAGAATGAGGAACTCAGGAAGCAGTTAGTTGAGCTTGAAGCGAACCAGTTCATCCGGTCCAGTTCTTCGCCATGGGGTGCTGCTGTGGTCTTCGTTAAGAAGCCCGATGGCTCTCTTAGGCTTTGCATTGACTATCGCAAGCTTAATGAGTTGACCATCAGAAATCGTTATCCATTGCCACGGATAGACGACATGTTTAACCAATTGAGCGGTGCGAAGGTCTTCTCTCAGCTTGACCTTGCCACCGGATTCCATCAGCTACGAGTCGCGGAAGACAGCATTCCTCTTACAACATTTTGCACTCGTTATGGTTCTTTTGAGTGGTTGGTCATGCCGTTCGGCTTGACGAACGCTCCGGCTTTCTTCGTCGATCTCATGAATTGAGTATTCCGGGAATACATCGATAGATTCGTTCTTGTTTTCATCGACGATATTCTTGTTTATTCTAGATCCGAGGCAGAGCATGCTCGTCATCTGCGGATCGTCTTGGATACTCTTCATCAGCATTAGCTTAAGGCCAAGCTCTCTAAGTGCCATTTCTGGGAGAGTAAGGTCAAGTTCTTGGGTCATATTGTTTCTTCTGAGGGTATTTCTGTTGATCCTGTCAAGATTGAAGCTATTCAGAATTGGAAGCAGCCTGAGAACGTTCATGATATACGCAGCTTCCTTGGGCTGGCGGGTTATTACCGTCGATTTATCAAGGATTTCTCTCATGTTGCACTTCCCCTCACGACTCTAACTTGTAAGGGGGTTCGCTTTATTTGGTCTGATAAGTGTGAAGTTTCTTTCCAGCGATTGAAGGAACTCCTCACTCATGCTCCTATCCTTGTAGTTCCTGAGAGTAACCAGGATCTTGTTGTTTACACCGACGCTTGTGGTAGCGGCCTCGGTGCTGTGCTTATGCAGAAAGATCGGGTAGTTGCTTATGCTTCTAGGCAGCTACGTCCGAATGAGGTTCGCTATCCGACTCATGATCTTGAGTTGGCAGCTATCGTCTTTGCTTTGAAGACGTGGCGTCACTTTCTATTAGGCGAACGCTTCACTCTTTACACCGATCACAAGTCTCTGAAGTATTTATTCAGTCAGAAGGATCTCAATATGAGGCAGCAGCGATGGCTCGAGTTTCTCGCCTCATATGACTTAGACATTCAGTATACCCCTGGCAAGGGTAATCGTGTGGCTGATGCACTCAGTCGCAAACGCTCGACAGTAGTTTCTATGATGATAGCCGAGTGGGATATTCTTGAGACTCTTTCTATGTGTGATATTCGAAATCGAGCTCCGTCTTCTGATCCTCAGATCTTGTTATTCAGCATGGAAGCTCGACCTATTCTATTGGATCGCATTGCCCATGCTCAGCGGCAGGATCCAGACTTGTTGCGATATATTCATCTCCTTGAGTCGGGATCCAGTGATGAGACATTGCTGGATTATTCTATTGATTCTCATCGATGTCTTCGTAGGAAGAACCGTATTTTGGTACCATCTGATTTATCACTTAGGCATGACATTCTGGACGAGTTTCATCGCTCTAAGTACACCATCCATCCCGGCTCGAGCAAGATGTATGCCGATATGCGTCGGGTATATTATTGGGAAGGGTTAAAGAGTGATGTTGCAAGTTATGTAAGCCGTTGCATGACTTGTCAACAGATCAAAGCTGAGCATCAGCGTCCATCTGGTCTTCTTCAGCCGCTAGAGATTCCATTGTGGAAATGGGATCAGATATCCATGGATTTTATTGACGGTCTGCCTCGATCGAGGTCAGGCCATACTTCTATTTGGGTCATAGTCGATCGCTTGACCAAATCAGTTCATTTCATTCCTATTAAGTCCACTCGGACTGCTCCTCAGCTTGCCAAGCTATATGTGAAGGAAGTCGTTCAACTTCATGGTATTCCTAGCTCTATCGTCTGTGATCGAGACACTATCTTTACTAGTCACTTCTGGAAGTGCCTACAGTCAGCTTTGGGCTCAAAGCTGAATCTCTCGACTGCTTATCATCCTCAGACCGACAGTCAGACAGAGAGGGTGAATCGTGTTTTAGAGGATCTTTTGCGCTGTTGTATTCTGGATTTCGGAGGTAGTTGGGAGGATCACTTACCGCTTGTAGAGTTCTCCTACAACAACAGCTTTCAGTTTAGTATTGGCATGGCTCCTTTCGAGGCTCTTTACGGAAGGCCATGTCGTTCTCCTGCGTGTTGGTTAGAATCGGGCGAGAAGCTCCTTCTTGGTCCAGATTCAGTTCGGGAATCTTCGGAGAAGATTATTCTTATTCGTCAGAGAATGAAAGAGGCGTAGAACCGCCAGAAATCCTACACGGACAACCGTAGGAAGCCTCTTGAGTTCTCCATTGGCGATTCTGTCTTTATTCGGGTCTCTCCCATGAAGGGGGTTGTGCGTTTCAGCTCTACCGGGAAGTTGGCTACTCGCTATATTTGACCATTTCCTGTTACGGAACGCATTGGCCCCGTTGCTTATCGTGTGGATCTACCTGCTCACTTCTCTGGAATACACGACGTGTTCCATGTTTCCCAGCTTCGCATGCGTGTCCGCGATCCTGATTCTATCATTGAGCCGCATGGTGTGCCTGATTTAGAGATCTTACCTGATTTATCTTTGGAGCAACAACCTCTTCGTGTGCTTGATTCGGAGGTTAGACGCCTTCGCAACAAAGAGGACACACTCGTGAAGATTCAATGGTCACCGAATCCTAAGGACTGCACTTGAGACCAGAGAATCTATCGAACGCTCTTATCCTGGCTTTCTCCCATCTTCTTGTACGGGTGAGAATTCTCTATTTTATCTCTATCACTTCATTTATGGATTTGACGTTATAGACGACATCTATCTTAAGGAATTGCGGGGATGCAATTTTCTTAAGGGGGGGAGTCTGTAACAACCCGGGATTTGCATTACCAATTAATAAATAAAAGTTAGGATTTTTATTTATTTTAATGAAGCATAAAAGGATTTGGAATAACAAAATTTATTTGAAAAAGGCTATTTTAATTAAATGGGAAATATGAGATTTTAAAATGAGGATAAAATGTTATTTTGGAAAGTTAAATATTTTAGGAGAGATTTTAAAACGGGTTTGGATAAGAAAAATGAGTTTATAAACATATATGAACACTTAGACTAATTTTTGGAAACATGTAAATAACTCTCTTCTTATTGGGTTTCAAAACCTAACCCAATAACCCACCCTAAACCTCCTCTATAAATTATCTCATACTCTCATAACCTCATTCATTCAACCCTAATCAAAACCCTAATCATTTCCTAAAGCTTTCATAACAAAAATGGCCTCTATCTTCATCTCCTTCTAGTTTTAGCTTATGCAAGTCATTCTATGCAAAGGTAATGCAAATACCCACCTCAAATCCATTTTTTATATCTTTCCCATTTCTGAAATGTATTTGGTAACACATGTTTTATGTGTTTTTTTGATCTTATAGCCTCCTAATCATCTTTTGCTAACTTGGGTTGATGCTATAATAGTCTTTGTTGCTTTCAAGAGAGGTATATTGCTAAAAACCTCTTCTAATATGTGTTTAATCATCTTTTGATTTTGGTAATCAGTTAGTAACACATGTTTTATTATGTAACATGTGAATCATAGCTCTTTGATCATCTTTGCTTTCATTTTGGGGTGTGCACATAAGGTACTTGTAATATATGCTAGCTGAAATTATAATTAGTTTATTGCTGTTAGTAAATTAGGCATATCTCATTCATCTTAAATCGGAATTAAGATTTTCTTGAAGTTCTGGAAAGCTTATTCTGTATCCTATAACTTTTATGTTTTGTGCTTTGCCTAATTTTGAGTTTTGAATGGTCGAAATCATGCTTGTTTGTCGCTGACCTGACAACAAACTACAGGGTTGATAAAATAAAAACCTGAAATTGATTTGACCATAATTTACTCGTTTCTTATCCAAATCTAATAATTTTGGATGTTCTGGAAAGCTTAGATTTAGTTCTAAAACTTTCATGTTTTGAGTTTCATAAAATTTCGAAGTTAATTTGGTCAAAACTGTGCATTCTTACCACTGTCCTGAGAGCACAACGACAGTGATATAAAATTTAGATCTGAGAATTGTTTTAGTCATAGAATTTTCATCTCTTGTCGGAATTTGACGATCTTGGTCATTCCGAAAAGCTTAGAAACTAAGCTACAACTTTCATTTTATTCATTTTGCCAGAATTTGAAGTTTACTATGCCAAAATTGTGGTTTTTCATCTCTGGCAAGTTAGTGCATAGCTATAGGCCTTGGTCTCTTTTCTCCCGTTGTTTTCAGCGTAGAACTCCGACTTTGCGATGCCATCCCGGGCTCGTCCTTTGTCGGATTTCATCGTTTTTGGTCTCGTTAAAAAGATGAGATCGAGATCTTTAACCATGTAAAGTTTGGTTTAGATCTGGGTGCATTAGATACTTCGTTTCTATTGCCGAAGTAGCACCCAGAAACTGTTTTACAATAGTGATCATTTTCAGTTATCGTCGGACCAACTTTGAAACATTGTCGTTTCTTCGTTTCAAGTCAAAACCGAACGATTCTTGTTGCATATCAAAGTAGGAGTACTTTTCTACGCTCCTGCAAATTTTCATCAAGATCTGAGTTCATGTGACCCTTCGACCATGTCGTCGAAGTGGGACCTTTACACTGTTTTGACACAGTAAAGTTTTATGATTTTTGTCCGACTTTGAGACGACGCCGTTTCTTCATTTCAAGTCGTAATTTACCAATTCTTTTTGCATATTAAAGTAGGGATGTTGGACTACATGCCTGCAAATTTTCATGACATTTGGACACAGTTTGCTAGTCCAAATAAATTGCCGAACTTGGGTTCGCAGCTGTTTTTGAATGTTTACAAACACTTAGAATATTTTTCAGTGATTTTCTGGTTTTATTGGTTTCTTTGAGATTTGTCTCTAGATTTCGTACACGGGTTTTATGAATCATTTTCAAAAGATTTTTCACTCCTAAATGGCTTTAGAAATTATTATATAATAATATTTTTAATTATTAAATTAATTACTCCCTAATAGGAGAGTTTTCAAAAGCCGTTTTAAAGTGATTTCAAAATCAATTATAAATCTGTTTCACACCATTATTTTCTATAATAAAAACCTCACACTCACTTTTTAGCACGTCGAGCGAAGTGGAAAGGCGCTTAAACGGTTTGGAAATCTCCGACTTATGGAACCGTGTGTATTTTCTTTCCGGTTAATCCCCGACCTATTCGATTGATCGTTTTGACCTTTGGGTCTAGTTTACCGATGATACGAGGTGGACTTTTTATTGTTTGGAGTGTGAACTTGCTATTGGTTAGTAAACCGTTTAGTGCGAACGTGGGGTATGGGACTCATTGTTAACACTTTACGGGTTCCTCTCCAAGAAGTTAGTGACACATTAGCCTTTGGGCGGCCAGTACTGGACCTCTGGGTCACCACGCCTCTGGGCAACCGTCTCTGGACACCTGCTCTATGGAGCAGTTTATTTTTCGGCATGCGCCTCTGGGCCTTTATCCTTCTGGGAAGGATCTTGCCGTCTCGCGCGTTCCGCATCTGTGCGAGTGATCGATCACAACTCTACAGTACTTGGCAACAACGACTCTGGTCGGTGCACGTGCAATATTGGTATTATTTGATGATTTTTATATCCATTCGAGTACCGCCATTTGGTGTTGGTTCTATGGAACCATACGATGTAAGTGTGATTTCCTTGTGGATTCACAGTGTCTTTGGACACTGCTTTTCAGTGTTGGATTTCATTGACTTTTCAGTATATCCCCATTGCTCTTTGGAGCATCGATCTTTGCTTGGGCATTGATTACAGACTCTGGTCACTCTTGGGATTATTGCCTATGGGCATCTTTTTATAGCTTTGACTACGCCGATGATATGAGGCGATTTTATTTATTCTACACTTTGGTATTAATTCCTCTATGGAGATTTTTATTGTTTATTGATGATTAGGGATCGTCATTATATTCATGTGGTTCATAATATACTTCTCTTTGGATAAGTATTGTTTTATTTATGTACCGCATTATTATATATCTCAGTTATTACTGATTGTTTAGCTAGCCTGACCCGAGTGTTTTCGCTCGGGTCAGACCGAGTTGTTTCAGGTTAGGTCTCTAGACTTAGCTTCTGTGCTTCCGCTTGGACATTATCTGCTATGCTGATAGATAGCGCTTTTATTTGTCCACTATTCCGCTACTCTGTTATTATTCAGACTTTGATATGTACATATTTTGACCCACATGTGTGGGCAGTGGCTTTGTACCCACTTATAGTATTTGGATCTGCATTGACGATGTATTGTTCTGGGATTTTATATCTGTTATGTGATTCTGTTCTGTGATGTTTTATCATTTATTATTATGCTTTGTCCTGATAGATCTTTAGCCATTTGTAATTTCGTTATAAGTATTTACCGAATATGTCGAACCACTTGAAAAAAAAATATAGATACCATCCTTTCGACGTATTCAGTAGATAGTTATAGCTTGATTACAAATGGTCGCTTCCACTATACTCTATTCTCCGCTTTAACAGATAGTATTACTCCCGTAATACTCTTTGTTACAGTGGGTCTCAGAGTGGGGCGTTACAGCTGTTTGTGGGCGAAGAGTGTCCGATGGCGGCAACGGGAAGGCTGCTCGAGTTTTGTTTGGTGGCTGAGGGATCGGCAGTGGTAAACATGGCTTCTTTGGGCAAGACGTGGAGAGTTTATGGGTATTGATGATCGGGAAGCAGGTCAGAGGCGTTGTCGGGTAGGGGATGGAAACGCGGTGACTTTTGTAGGGTTTGGCATGGCCATGAGAGAGAGAGAAAGTGGCGGAGGTGATCAGGGTCGAAGGGGAAAAGCCCGATGGACGTGGTAGTGACTGGAAGCAAGGCTGGCGGAGGTGCTCACTTACGGTGGAACAAGGTAGGCTGATGGTGTTGCTGTCGGGTGTTTGGTGGCTTCAGGTGTTGCGAGCTGATGGGTTAGAGGAGGAGAATGGGTTTGGCGTGGGTAGTAATGGGTTTCGGCGATGGCCAGGCAATGTGGAGGAGGAAGGTGGGGTCTTGGTCGGAGGGAGATGGCTGGGGTTCGACTGTCAGTTCGGGGAAGGTAGATCGGGCTTTATTATGTGATTTATTATGTTACCAAAGATTTGGGTAACCTATGATCTACAAAATGCATTGGTAAAGGAGGTGCAGATGTTCTGTAGCCTTGGCGTAGTCCACTCTTGGAATATAGCTATGCACTAATCTATTTATTCGGAAGGCTAGCCCTAGGGGCCTGGTTATGGCTAAAACCTCCCGAGATTTGGTAGCATATAGTTTTGTATGCTTGTGTATAGTTATCGTTTTAAAAGGTGATTTGTTTTCAGATCCCGAAGTATAAGACTAGTTTGAATCTAAAGGATATATATACACATACACACACACATATATATATATATATATATATATTTCAACAGTTTTGAAATAAGAATTCAGGAATAAAGTCCAAAGAGATAATTTTCGTAAAGGTAATTAGATTTGAAAATCTAAATTTGAAGATTAAGCCTAAGTGGGTAGTTTTGGGAATTGCATATTGTTTGTGCATCGTAGGCTCCATAATTCCTATTTGCGGTAGGAGAACTACGTTGGCTTGATCCTGTATCTAATTGGATACCCAATTAGATAGGGTTACGTAGGCAGTCACAAGTTGTAATGATGCAGCCCCAATAATAACATAACATTTTTCTATTTACTGTTTGCTATATATCGTGTATCAGTGTACTTTTACTGCTTACTATTTTATTCCACATTTGACTTGTTTATTGAGTTAGCAGGAATGGATATTGTTGTCTCTCTCATCAAAGTTGTGCTGGGGTAGATTTATTTGTATTTGGTATGTATTAAAAAGCACACCTAGTAGATTAAATTGATTACTCTGATAACTTGTACAATTGAAATTGTATCCTATACATTTAGTAGTGTTGAATATTTATCAAATATTGTGTATTAAGTTGGTAGTTTTCATTCGTAGTTTTAGAACGGACGGTATTTTCGATGATTTTGACTGGTCCGAAAAACCGGGTCGTTACAAAACCCTTCACCCACTATTTAGTTATGGGTTGCCCGAATCATGGGTAACATAACAAACCTTTTTTTGTTACTCGAAATGACAAATCATTTTGCACTAATACTCACAAATACTTTCAATCGTAATATTATTTATTTTTCCAAAATATTTTCAAAATCAATTTCAAACCACCGGGATTTAGGTTCTCGAAATTCTCTTTATTTATAAAACACGTTTTATAAACCATTTCTATATAAACACCTTTGTATAAAATCACTTCTAAAATATATTATATAAAAACTTTTTTATAAAATCACTTCCAAATAATTCATTTCCAAATATTTTTCTTTTTAAAAGAAACCATTTCATTAAAGATATACATCTTTAAAATTATAATAAACATCTTTATTATAACTATTACTTAATCAAATATTCTCATCGAACACCTTACAGTCAAACTATGAACTTCTAATCACACGGTATTCGTATCTACCTAACCCATGTATATGTAAATTTATTGCTTATAAACTAGCCGAGCACAATTCAAACAACTAACCAAATAACAACAATAACAACAACAACACATTATTATCAAAAATTCAACAGATTAAATAATAACACGTAAATTAGAATTAACTGGTGTATATATATAAATGTACAAATTTATATAATAGTAGAAGGAGAATTTATTATGGTAATAAGGTGTCATCAATGAAGTATATATAATTAACAATAAGAGTTAAAAAAAAGTTACTAAAATATTGTTTACTACAAACCCAAAACCATTTCATACTTAACCATTTTCTTTAAATATTTTATTTAAAGATCAAAGCATATCCACACTTATTATTTAAGGTGATACCCTTTTACTTAATTCCACAAAACCATTTATTTTAACTTAAATGTAAAAATCCAAACTTCCTTTATGTATTTATAAAATACTTAATTCAATATTAAAACATATATATACAGAAATACCTTTAAAATACATATTAATATGTTAAAGCACTTTTAAAACTACGTAAAATTATATGATAACTATTTATATTTAGTATTATATATATAAAGATAAGTAATTTCGAAATAAATAGAAAAATCGAAATAAACATGTTTTATTTAAAAAGGCACGTAGTTTAACAATTCATAATCAATTGTTAAAAATATACTTAAACATAAAACCAATCTTAAAACACTATATCATAAGTTAGAAAACAACCCTAAAAATATTAGAGAATAATACATAATTTAAATATCATTTTTACACAATTTATAGTTTCAACTAGCAAAGATAGCATTTTTAGAAATGCTGTCTAAAGTTCTGTTACATGTTTAAACCTGTTCTGTCACAACTTTGCACCTAGTTTTCGACATTTTAACAAAAAAATTCTATCCATTATTTTTATAGTAGTTAGTATAGTTTGGGTACTTAGATATCATGAAGAAAATCCCAAATAATATCATTTAATTATTTTATAGAAATTTTCGAAAACAGGGTATTTTACCGAAGTGCTCATATAGCGACTATTTCGCTATAACTTTGCCTCTTCGTTCAACTAACTATCAAATAATTTAAGCTTCAAAACTTTTACAATAAGAATAATTTTTTATTTACTTGTTTAAATGGTAAAGAAATCCCTAAGAAAGTTTCCATAAAAATAAATGTTATTTCCCAAAAACAAGGAATTTAAAAGTGTCGATATAGTGACCTTTGTTTGCGCCAAAAATGGTCACAAACCCCAGGTATTGTGAAAGCACCAATGTATGAATACAAATCAGCAATATTCAGACACAAATCTCATATCTAAGCTAGCAATAAACAGCAATCCAGAAATAAATCATAAGAACACGAGATTTATAGTGGTTCGGCTATCTCAGGCCTACGTCCACTTCAATGTTTTTTATCTTTTATTGATGTTCTTTGCTGATTACAAATGATTACAGCAGTTACAATGAATGAATTCGAATATAACAGCAATGGAGAAAAGTATAATTGAATCCGGCAGAGTCTGGACGTTGAATGGCCAAAAGATCCCCTTTTCTGTAGGCATCAAGGGGCTATTTATAGGCGTAGGAGGCTGAGATCGTGCTCAAACTTCGGGAGACTTCTTCTGGCACGTGAGGGGGCCCACGCGCTCGGTCCCACCAAGTTTCGACTCCATCTGGATCGATTCGAAACAATTTCGTATCGATCAAAAAATGCTCCAATCGAGCTGAAACTTGGCAGGGACATTCTTTACCTTGCACGCAAGCTACTGTGAAAATTTCGTTGTATTTGGATCAGCGGTTTGGGAGATATGATCGATACGAATTTCATTCTCGTGAGGGCTGTCGCGTTCGTATCCATAGGTTCGAGCCCATTCTGTTCGACTCGATAGGGGCACGCGCACTTGTGGTGGCGTGGCGTGTAATTTCTGGGTTGACTCACTTCAGGTGCCGAGTTTCCTGGATCGATCCCATTTCAATGGCGTTTCGACCGATTCGTTTCCACAAACTTCGCCTCGTTTGCCTCGATGACCGTTGCATATATTGATTTGGTGGAGATGCTCTAATTCATATCGATAGAGGCAGCCTCGTTCGCATCCATCAATCCAATCCTTGTTCGTATCGACCAGTTAGATGGATACGAACAAGCAGTATCAGCCTTAACTCGAAGGATACGAACAATTATTCAGGTATGGCCACCTGATGGATACGAACTAGAGACAATAGGCTCTCCAGCCGATGGATACGAGGTAGATGGTAGGTGATCGAGACGAAATGAGGTCGCTTGGTGGATCGATGCGATGCTAATGGATACGAACGTATGGCCATTATGACGGATACGAACCCG
This sequence comes from Allium fistulosum, assembly GCA_030737815.1. NCBI lineage: Eukaryota > Viridiplantae > Streptophyta > Magnoliopsida > Asparagales > Amaryllidaceae > Allium > Allium fistulosum. Next base: position 221,143,252 of record CM060902.1, read on the forward strand.
ATGGATTCGAACTATGCGAGACCTGATGGATACGAACCCGATGGATTCGAACTCGACGATGACTCTCTGATGGATACGAATCTGATCGATTCGAATAGGTTGTCTCTGATGGATACGAACAACATGTTTTATGTAACTTGTATCGATCATATCTCGTTCATACGAACTCTGATTTACCTGAAACATGAAGCACTGGCTTTCATGGCATTGCTTGTCATATCTTGTCAATTACAGCCCGATCCGGACCCGGACAAAATTCATCGATATCCATGGTTATCCTACAATGCATAGTTGACATTCATGGCCAGTTATAATTAATTATCAGTTAATTTTGGGTATCTCAGCTTTGCTAAAAGTTGGGATAACATTTTGCCCCCCGAAACATGCCTTTTGGTAAAAGGCGTGTTTTGATCAGTCTCAAGTCGAATGCAGTGAGTTCATGTTTTACTCAGAGCTTATAGCATTTTCAATCAAGTCCATGGCTGTTCGAAGCCGAACTGTTATCAATTTCTTCGAGTGGAAGTTAAGGATGAAATTCTACAATCTCCCCATACTATCGGTGGTCACTCCGGACCCTTGCCAAGCCCATTCCAGACTTAGCGATCGAATAGAAAGATCCTATTGCATTCTGGCGTTGCTTTCTATTCCTTGCACTCTGGCCCTGGTTAGGGCGTGAAGCGATGTCTTGGTCGTTCTGGACCGATCGTAGCCTCTTCGGGCTCCTGTTGGATCCCATCCTGTCACTCTCCGGTGAAGGGGAAACAACGTTAAGTTGTCAATCCTGTCGCTCTCCGGCGAAGCGACTCACTTCTTGCACTCCAGTTCAGTGTATCTGAACGTTAAGCGATGTCTTGGCCTAAATCGTGGGCCGATCATAGCCTCTCCGTGCTCTTATCGAATCCCGATTTAATCACTCTCCGGTGAATAGGAAACGATGCTTAAGTGAATCGATCCTGTCGCTCTCCGGCGAAGCAACTCACTTCTTGCACTCCGAACCCCGCCTCTCCGGGTAGGGTCATAAAGCGATCATGTTTATATCGGTATTTAATACTCATCCTTTAACTCTCCGGTCAAAGGTTTATTTCAAGGAATTCAGGTTTATTTATTAAATTCAGGCCCTAGATGTTCAATCTCAAACACCAGGGAAAACTAAACATTGCCTCTCTGGGCAGATCGGTCTATCTCCATCTCAGAGCATGCCTAGGGATCTCTCTGGTTCCCGTACATGAGTAAGTGGAGTAGCCGTTTATTCTGAAAACAAATCTAATGAAATTATTTGACCGAAGTCCAAGCCCTGAACTTGGGCCTTGCCATCTTAATCAGTTGATGACGAGTCGCGATCCCGATCCAGGATCGTTTCTGTTAGGTGGAGGCGGTGGTTGTTCAGGCCTTACCGCCGCTGCCCGTTCTCTGACATATTGTGGCAATCTACCACTCCTGGCATGTTCTTCCACCTCATCTTTTAGGTGGCGGCATTCATCGGTTGTGTGCCCGTCCAGCTCATGGAACAGGCAATATTTTCCGGTTCTTCGCTCACGCTCTGTGGGATCTCTCCTGGGTGGTTTTCGATAGGGGAGTTGCCCCCGAGTTTCAGTGTAAATTCGTTCCAGGCTTGCCGCCAAATCTGTGTATTGCCTGAATCTAGGTTCTCGGAATTTCTTCCGTTTATCAGGACCATCATGTGCGTCATCCTGCTTTCTCTTTCCTTTGTTTGCCCTGGACTGTTCCCTGGCGGTTCCTTCGCCTTGTGCAACATTTACTTCCTGCCTCTCGGCTCGTGATTCTTCTAGTCGAATGAATTTCTCAGCTTCATGGTAAAACTCTCCGAGATCTTGTGGTGGATCTCTTGTCAATGAATCTTTGAATTCGGTGCCTTCTCCAACTCCTGCCACCGCCGCCATCAAAATCATCGATGGATCCGGGCGATCTACAAAAGCCACCGTTGCATTGAATCACAGCAGAAAACCTTTTATGGACTCTCCGATCCTTTGCTTTATCGAAGCTAAAGTCATCACACTCTTGGGTCTTGTCACATGGACCCTAAATTGTTCCATGAAGCAATCTACAAGCTCGCCCCATGTCCTGATTGATCCAGTCTTTAATTGCTTGAACCAAAGTGCAGCCAAGTCTGACAAAAATAAAGGGAAACATCGTGCCATCACTTCCTCGGATGCTCCCAGCACTTCCATGTGTCTAATGTATCTGGTAATATGCATGGTCGGATCTGACTTCCCATCATACGGATCCAGCGTTGGTAGTTTGAACTTTGGAGGGTTCCTTGCATTCCTGATATTCGGAGTGAACGGACTATGACTAACTTCCTCTAGTCCTCCATTGGACAATCCCCCTCTCATCAGTCGTCGGACTAATCCAGCCATCTTTTCATCTCCATCCTGGGGTTGCCCTCTTGGTCTCGAAGGGAATTCTGGTACGTATTCTTCGTGCGGCATGTTAGCATCAGCGTTGACTCCAGCTTGTTGAGCTCCATCTGTAGGCCTTCTAGTATCGGATCCTGAGGGTCTGCCCCCAAGTCCTTGTTGACTGCCTTTTGGTTCTGCATTCTGTCCTCCGTTGAGTTCTGCAACCCTAGCTCCCTGTTCCACATTAACAGCCGCTGTAGCCGGTCCTAAGTTTTGTATTCCCGCGGCTCTCATCTGCTCAAAGAAATTCTGCAGCATCTCCTGTTGGCTCTTCATTATTCTTTCGTGCATCAGATTGGTCACGGTCTCCATTTCGTCTCTAGTGATGTAGATCGAAGCTGGTTCTTCTCCAGCACCAGAGGATGCCTCTTGACTTCCTCCTTGTTGGCTTCTCTCAGCTCTTTGTCTTGTTTGCGGAGTCATTGTCTTTGAAATCTTCAAGCTTTCAAATCTGAACTTCAAATCTTGCGTAGCGGATGCTAGTTCCTTCTCAGTGAAAGCACCAAAGTGTTTGCGCCAAAAATGGCCACAAACCCCAAGTATTGTGAAAGCACTAGTGTATGAATACAAATCAGCAATATTCAGACACAAATCTCAGATCTAAGCTAGCAATAAACAGCAATCCAAAAATAAATCACAAGAACACGAGATTTATAGTGGTTCGGCTATCTCCGGCTTACGTCCACTTCAATGTTTTTTATCTTTTATTGATATTCTTTGCTGATTACAGATGATTACAGCAGTTACAATGAATGAATTCGAATATAACAGCAATGGAGAAAAGTAGAATTGAATCCGGCAGAGTCTGGACGTTGAATGGCCAAAAGATCCCCTTTTCTACAGGCTTCAGGGGGCTATTTATAGGCGTAGGAGGCTGAGATCACGCTCAAACTTCGGGAGACTTCTTCTGGCATGTGAGGGGGCCCACGCGCCCGGTCCCACCAAGTTTCGACTCCATCTGGGATCGATTCAAAACAATTTCATATCGATCAAAAAATTCTCCAATCGAGCTGAAACTTGGCAGGGACATTCTTTACCTTGCACGCAAGCTACTGTGAAAATTTCGTTGTATTTGGATCAGCGGTTTGGGAGATATGATCGATACGAATTTCATTCTCGTGAGGGCTGTCGTGTTCATATCCATAGGTTCGAGCCCATTCTGTTCGACTCGATAGGGGCACGCGCACTTGTGGTGGCATGGCGCGTAATTTCTGGGCTGACTCACTTCGGGTGCCGAGTTTCCTGGATCGATCCCATTTCAGTGGCGTTTTGACCGATTCGTTTCCACAAACTTCGCCTCGTTTGCCTCGATGACCGTTGCATATATTGATTTGGTGGAGATGCTCTAATTCATATCGATTGAGGCAGCCTCGTTCGCATCCATCAATCCGATCCTTGTTCGTATCGACCAGTTAGATGGATACGAACAAGAAGTATCAGCCTTAGCTTGAAGGATACGAACAATTATTCAGGTATGGCCACCTGATGGATACGAACTAGAGACAACAGGCTCTCCAGCCGATGGATACGAGGTAGATGGTAGGTGATCGAGACGAAATGAGGTCGCTTGGTGGATCGATGCGATGCTAATGGATACGAACGTATGGCCATTATGACGGATACGAACCCGATGGATTCGAACTATGCGAGACCCGATGGATACGAACCCGATGGATTCGAACTCGACGATGACTCTCTGATGGATACGAATCTGATCGATTCGAATAGGTTGTCTCTGATGGATACGAACAACATGTTTTATGTAAATTTTATCGATCATATCTCGTTCATACGAACTCCGATTTACCTGAAACTTGGAGCACTGGCTTTCATGGCTTTGCTTGTCATATCTTGTCAATTGCAGCCCGATCTGGACCCGGACAAAATTCATCGATATCCATGGTTATTCTGCAATGCATAGTTGACATTCATGGCCAGTTATAATTAATTATCAGTTAATTTTGGGTATCTCAGCTTTGCTAAAAGTTGGGATAACAACCTTCTTGCTATTTACTTTTACATATTTGGTTTACATTTTCCATAGCTTTTCAAACATATCCTTTGCTTTTAAAAACACTTGTAGAAGTGTAGATAATAACCAAAACAAGTTATATTAAGATATGTACACATATCACCAAATTACACAAGTTATAGTTAAGGATTCAAAATGTGTTTATAACGACTATCGCTATACGGACAATTCCGTATTCAATTCATTATCCAATATCATTCTATTTCATTCACATATATGATCTCCAAATTCAAACCACATCACTGCCAAACATGTGCTGACATGTGTACTTAATTAACATGTCCAGGTTAAATGTTAAATTTCCAAAAGTACTTAAGTTTAACAACACAATTCAAAGCATTTTAAGGCATAATACTTAAACAAATCACATGCTTTGTAGAGCACATAATTAAGGATTATACTTTTAAGTAGTTAATGTTTATTATTATTAATAATAGCAAGAAAATTAGCATGTTTATGAATAGGCAATTATCAAGCTTATAGACACATTTAAAGTGAGAATAGCTCACTTTTATTCAAACCAAATACTTCCATCTTCCTACCAACATTCAAGCAAGCAACAAAACACTTCATACTCTAACCAAAACTCATGTTCATGGCCTCCTCCTCCCACCTTTGCCCACGGCTGACATCCTCCCCACCATAGCTCATGGCCATAGCCTCCTCCTTCTCTATAACTCACGGCCTAAGGCCAAAACTCCCTCGCATGCTCACAACCCAAGGATAAAAAGAGGGGAAATAAGATATTGAGAAGAGGAGAAGAGAAAGGAGTAAAGACATTAATTTAGAAGTGAATTGGTAAGAAATAAAGTGAACCCTCCCAATCCATTTATAAGCTTAGGAATTAGTGGAAAAAGACCATGTATTCCCTTCCTTAGCGATGAGACAATCCATGAAACATGCTCCTTAAAACATGGTTCCTTAAAACAAGGCTCCTTAATCCATGCCTTAAATCACTCCCATGGTTCCCTTAATTATACTAGCTTTAATTAACCTTTTATTATTAAAAGAGAGGTGTTTAATTGTTGTTTATATTACTATATAAGTTATAAAATACTAATACAACTTTTATTGAACAAAATGTTGATTTTTAACAAAATATTTTTTGGTCACATTTTCAGCATTTCTTCAAAGTATATATTTTTGTAAACCCCATTTCAAAAATAAGTTTTCTATCATTAGTTATTAATAAACATATGTTTGATAGGTTGTAAAATCATATTTAATCACATTAAATCTTAAATACAAATATTTAAATAATTCAGATATTCAAATTAAAGACTCAAAAAATGTGAGTCGTTACAAATTATGTATATATCTAGATAAAATATATCAAAAAGGCAAGCATAACTGGTCCACTCCCGAACGCGTGATACCGAATACCATCAACTCCCGCGTGCCTCAACCAAAGCATCTCTAGATATTTGAAATTGATGTACCCTTGTGTTAGATAAACCCACTGGCTATGCAACCTACTCTTTTTTCGGTCATTTTTTATGGTGAAGTCACATTTAGCATCTCTTACATGAATCTTCATCACTCGAATAGTTCATGAATCTTTCCATGGATTCCAGCATAAGTTGTCTGACAAATGCTAACGCTAACCTCTTCCTTGGACTTACCTTAGGATAGACAGTTCAACTCTATAGCATTTGTTCGAAATGTTAAGCAGACCTCTCCTTGAAACTTAACCTTATAATAGACTGTTCAACTCTATAACATTCCTTTTTACAACCACTTCCAAAACATAAAACTTTTATATCGGTTTTCAAGCGGTTTTTGGTAAGCAATACACAAGTATACTTATCGATCCCGAACTCTTCAAAACTAAAGCGGTGAATTTCTGGTTAACTCAATCCGATTCTTTAGAAGTAAGCGAATGATATAAAGGAGTCCTCGCTGGGCGATCTTGTATATCTCGTTCTTAAAGCTAGAGACGTTTCATAATAATGAGTCCTCCATGGGGGATCTCCTTAAACTGTATAAAGCCGTGAAGCTTTTATATACTTCCTATATTAATTTGGTCAAGTTCAATAGGAATAAAAATGATCGCATATAGAAATCAAGTCTTGTATACTTATCACTGTTTCCGACCTTCTCAACTTACGTTATCCCTCAGTCAAGAATGAAGCCAGGTAGGTTAGAGCACTGGTTGCAGCCAATCCATACCTTAACACCTTATTTTTAGCTCTCACATGTAGAACAAGGCTACTTTATCGGCTTTTAGTGTTAAGTATATGAGTAAATACCTTTCCTAGACGAGTAAGCATACTAAACACAATCGGATCACATAAGCAACTTCTAATCCCCGTATTATCAAATAATACTTCTTTGTAAATACTTGTATATATATTTAAAATACCTTTATAAATAATATATACATGTATAATACTACTTCACTATTCATTTCTACTCTTTTCAATGGTTGAAAATATATTCATTTACTTATCTCAATGGTATAAGAATATTCACAAATCACTTGACAAGATTTTCCACTTTAAAACATAATCAAAGAGGTTAAAAACAAATGTTACTAAAACATTGTTACTATAAACCCCTTATCTCTTTTACAAATTAAAACTTTACTTTTTCCATCCTTTTCTAAAACATTCCATACTTATAGTTACCTTTAAAATAGTATTTTTAAAGAACTGGTATATTTATAAGGGGTAAAAACAAATGTTACTAAAACATTGTTTACTATAAACCCAAAACAATTCACACTTAGGATAATCTTTAAAACATGCTTTTTAAGGATCTAACTACGTTCATAAGTATAGTTAAAAGGGTTAAGAACAAATTTTACTAAAATATTTTTTGCTAAAACCCAAAGCCATTTTATTTTTAACATTATGTTAAAACATTCTTTGTAAAGATCTAAGTGTGTCTACACTAATTTAACAAAGTAATATACATTTCAATAACTTCTCAAAACCATTCATTATAACTTAATGTCATAACAAAACCCCACTTTTCTTTTATAAAACAATTAACTTACTTTCCAAACTATATACACATAAAAATACTTTTAAAATATTTATAAATACATTTTAACTATCCATATAAAATATTACTTAAAAATATCTAAATTAGAATTTAACAAAATAAAAAAAAGCATGTTATATATATATATATATATATATATGTCAAAACCTTTCACTTTAAAGATTCATAAACTATTAAAAATTTATTTAAACTTGAAATTAATTTTAAAATGTTCTATATATGTTATTAAACGTCCACAAAAATATTTTGAATTTTTTTTATATATTGAAACTTTTCTTAGAAAACATACTACAACATTTACAGAACTGCTATCAAAAGTTTAGAAACGCCCAAAAAGTGTTTCAGTTACAAAGTGTTGCGTTACTTATTTTTGCCACAAAAACCAGTTTAATACTCTTAGATGTTTGACCGCTTTTCAACTAGCTACTTATCATTCAAAGTCCAATTTTTTTACAGTAAGTATTTACTTATGGTACTTAATAATCATGCGCAGAAAACCCTAAGGATGTCTTCCAAAATTATATTAATAATCACCAGAAACAAGCTATTTCAAAGTGCACTTATAGCGACTATTTATTTCCTATCATTTTCAACCTCGTTCAACCGGTTTTAAAATCTTTTAAACTTTGATATTTTTACAATAATAGTTAAACATAAAGTACTTATTACAGCAAAGAAACCCTAAGGATGCTTATCGAAATCATATTAAAAATCACCGAACGCAAGGCATTTTTAAAGTGCTCATATATAGTGACCTTTTCACTATTAATTTTGCCACCTTGTTTTACAAGTTCTATAACATTTCAAACCACTTCTTTACTTTCCCATACACTACTATAAGTGTAGAGCACAACCAAAATATATACTTTCAGAATTTATTCACATATAACCATTTTAAGGAGTTTAATCATAAGGGATTTCAAAGTGCACTTATAGCGACTAGTTCGCTCCAAACACTTTCAAACATACTTCAATGCCATACATAACCAAACCAAATATTTAACCATAAAGTCAAGGCCATGATGTTGAATAAAGTACTAGAAGTGACGATGTGCAATATAGAGTTGTCATTTGCATTCAAAAGCAAGAGGGGCTCAAAGTTATAACTTCATTAGTTAATGTCTTAACTTTATATTTGCACACAACATATAAACAACTCAACCAAACCAAGCTTACAATCAAGCACAAGATAATAAGAACACAAGATCACTTCCTACCATCACCAAACATCTAAAGACACCACTTTTTGCTCCAAAATCCTCTTGGCCTCACTTCCTAGCCCAATAATTGCTCACAGCCAACTTGCATCCTCCTTTATGCCCCTTTTCTTCCACCTTTGGCTTATTATTCGTGTCTCCTAAATTGTTCTAGGCCCTTAGCCAAAGTTTGGAGAAGTTTAGACTTGATTTGCATTGTTAGGAATTGTTAATGAGAAGAGAGAAGAGGATGAAGAGCATTTGTTTCTATATGTAGTATTATGTAAAGCTAATCTGTGGGCTTAGGGTAGTATATTTGTAGACTTCACAAGAGTTCATCCCCACCTCCTAAATCTTCTATGAAAGGTCAACAAGCAACTTCTCTCTAATGTGCCTACTTTACACATCATCCCCTTAGGAAAATAACTTTCCACAAATATCTTCTACCATATGACATCATCCATGACATTACCCTATTCCACTCCCACTAATTACCATTAGCACAAAATATTCTTAGTTGTTAATTAATTACACATTAATATTCTAAGCAAGCCCAAAAAGTTCGAACAACTTATATCAAGTAAAAAGTCGTTTATCGATAAAATGATTCTCGATCACATTATCGATATTTCTTCGAAGTATTTATTTTTGTAAGCATTTTTCAAAACAAGTTTACCATCATTAGTTATTAATAAAAAGGAGATTTACAAGGTTATAAAATCAATTTTATCACATTTAACCTAAATTCAAATATTTAAATAATTTAGATAATACACTTCTCAACATTTGGAGAGCGTTACGTACTCTAATCTCAACGAATGTATCGACATCCTTTCTCGAACTGTCTTGACAAGGAATATTTAAAATAATATGTTATTTTTATGTGATAAATTTCTCATGATTACAGCACATTGTAATTACTATCACATATATACCATTAAGGATTTTCTATTTAATGTGCTTTGAATTAATTACTTAATTAATTATATCATAATATAATAAAGTATATTATAGAAATCAAACACCTTTTTTATGAAAAAGACCGGTTATCGAGTTTGATAAATATAATAAATTACATAATTGCCCTATGGCATACCCTTAACTCTATCAATCTCCCATTTGCGCTTGGGGTAAATTATGGACTCTAATTCCAACTCCTTCGATCGGTTTTCTCAAAAACTAACCTGAGCATGCCCTTAGTGAATGGGTATGCTGTGACGACTGGGATTTTCGACCCTCGAAAATCGATACTACCATGTCCACTGTATTAGTGCCAAGAAATCAAATGGCGGAAAAATCGATAGTTAGGGGAAAAGAAAAGGAAGAGGTAGAAGAAAAGAGAAACAACAATACAGAATCTCACAATCACAGCGGAACAATATATAATAGATAATAACCTGTCTTTATACAAAAAGAACTACAGCTGTTATTTATACATTACATCATCAGAGTACAATAAATCAATAACTCACACAGCGAAATATAATCAAGTATGTGGAATACGTCTCTGTCATCCAGCTCGTCTCCTGAGCTCCATAGCATCCTAACCTGAATTTGTAATTTTCGGTCTGACCCAAGCATTATAATAAAATAACACCCGAGTCAGTTTGGAAAAGCAGCGTGAGAAAACACACTCAATTTGAATTTATTAAAGTTATCAAAATCCTTTGAAAAATAAAGGTATCTCGTAAGACCATGTCACACATAAACACGATGGGGTTTTCCCTTACGATAACCAAAACATTTTACATCAAAATCATGTGATATTATTATAGTGCCTATAGAAAATAGCTGAAATGCTTACATCTCACGTTTCAGCATAGTTGGGCACAATCAAAACCATACAGGCTCGTATTGGAGAATGGATTCCATACAATGACTAGGCACTGGGGTACCACCTATCACAGTACACGTCTAGAAAAATGTACCGAGGACCTCGCCGGGATCCTCTACAACACAAGACCGGCTCTACCCCTAACCTGGATAGAACTGAATATGTTACCACCCCGGGTGTTCCCACCCTTATCGAGAGCTCTTTTTCCATGCACCACCGTATCCATAATTAATAATATATTCGAGGTATCTAGAAAGGTGATAACATACCCTAATTAGGTGCGACCCACTTAGTCTTGCTGCATCTCTCCTGATTTTCAGTTATTCTGGTTGATGAGGCTTGAGGCAACGATTACCTTTTTAAGGAATTTTCACTTAGAATGCCATTGTCCTCCCATGACAATGTACTGATAGCATTCATCCATACAAGTCCGTTCTGGGTCTGAACGAAACCGAAGGCACTATTCCTACTACATCCATTTTGGAATAATCCTTAGGATTAGTAGCGATTAGCCCTTGCACTTCAATGCTCCATCTTCGATACCATGCTCTTGTCTTCACTTCGAAAGCATATTCGTTGGATCGAAGTGTTTTTTGGATAACCTATCCAATCTTGGTCTCTTCGAAACAACGTTTGATATTTTCAGTAAACTCAATCCTGGTTCTTTAGGAAATAAACAGACAAAAATAAGATCGGAGATCACCTCCTAACCGTTAGTGGACGGATTTCCTTATCATCGTCCTAGAAGAACGAAACAAGTTTTTACGTATAGTATAGCACCTTCGACGGTAACTGTACCATATAATCCCCGCCCTTAGGTTTTCGGGGCATTGGATTCTCACCAATGTTTGCGTTACTCAAGCCGACATTCTCGCCAAGCTAGACCCCAGGTACATATTATATTCGATACCAGCTTCCCCCTCACCCTACAATTTCATTTCCGCTTCCCCGGTTTAGTTAGTCCCCCAACTATATTTGAAAATGGATTGGTTACGAACTATACAGCCTAAGCAAGATAGTGTTTGTAAATAGCTTCAGCACAAAATAAGAAACGGTCTCTCCAACGCATAAAAGGCTTGGTTCACCATCAAGGCATCTTGAAAGTGAATCGTAGGATTCCCCGAATACCTAAAATAGAGATGATCATAGAAAATGTAAAATATATGATAGGATCCGTTTCGGAAACATGGAATATTTGAGAAATTCAAATTGATCGCAAATCCCAAGTTTGTCTATGAAGAGCGGATCTAATTGTATTAGTTCTCCTAGATATTTCCAAAGTTATGTTTTTGGTCTAGATTTGATAGTCGGTTATTTAACTATCAAATAAACAATCATTCAACCAAAGATTTCATTTTCCACTGAAATCACTAAGCCTTGTTTAATTTAAATTTTTAAATAAATTAAATCTCTTTATTCAAAAGTATATACTTATCTAACCGAAATAAGTATATTCACAAACCATTCCCTTCAAAAATATTTGAAAACTTTTTAAAATAATTATGGAAAGTTCCATGCGGTATCAACCATGGATTCACAGCTCAATGATTACGTCTCTATCCCAGAGAAATCCAAACTTAACTGCTGGCAATCTCTGCATTGATTTCCGCAATGAAAGTATACCATTACTTTCCGAAAAAATTATTTAATAATTAAATTGTAACAACCCTGAGATTGCAATTACCGAATAATGAATTAAAATTATGATTTTTAAGTTGAAAAGGGAGCTAAACAAAATTTTGGGAATTTAAATTTGCAATTGGTTTGCAAATTAAAGTATTTTGGGTTTAAAATGGGGAAATTAATATTTTTGGAATTTAATATTTAAAAGGGGAATTTTTAAATGTGATAATGGGTTTAATTGGCTAATGAGACAATTATAGGGTTTTAATTAAAACTAGGATGCCACTTAGGATTTTGTTCACATGATAACCTTAGAAAATAAACTAAGTCCTAATGGGTTTTTAAAACCTCTTACCATGACCCATTAGCCTACCCACTTCTATATAATATCTTAAACCCATTTCATAACCCTAACCCTTCCCCTCTTCATAATTCCTAAACCTAAATCTAAGCATAACTAATGGCCTCCCTTTAGAAGATCCATCTCCTTCTCTTCATAATTAAATTAGTTTCATCTTAGAAAAAAAAGAGGTAATGCAATCTCTCTCTCTTATTCTCTAATCCTCCTTAATCCTTATTTCATCTCTTCCATCTTGTGTAATCATTGTTTTGTTTTTTTGTTGATTTTGAGTCCTTGAAGCCTCTTGATCTTTGCTTTGGGGTGGAGGAGTTTGGCTCTCTATATTGTGCACACAAACCATTTGATCATTTGCTTCATTAAGCTAATTACTATTGATTAGTGATTATTGCTAGTAGTGATTATTGCTAGTTAAAATTTTGGTGAAAATTTGTTGCCAAAAACTGAAAAAAACACTCCTAAACCACAAAAATCAACAAAATCAGCTGGCTGGAATTCAACCTGGCTGAAACAGGGGTCTGAAAGCCCAAAGTAGGCCTGGGTTGCACCCAGGCTGCTGCCCAGGCACAGCAGGCCAGCCCTTAGTGGGCTGGCGCACAGTAAACAGTGCGGGTCCGCACTAGGCGGCCCGCTAATCTTCCCAGCCCGCGTGGGCTGGGACTTGAATCCCAGCCCAGGCGGGCTGGGACTAGTTCTTCCCAGCCCGCGTGGGCTGGGACTTGGATCCCAGCCCAGGCGGGCTGGGACTAGTTCTTCCCAGCCCGCGTGGGCTGGGACTTGGATCCCAGCCCAGGCGGGCTGGGACTAGTTCTTCCCAGCCCGCGTGGGCTGGGACTTGGATCCCAGCCCAGGCGGGCTGGGACTTTTTCTTCCCAGCCCGCATGGGCTGGGACTTGAATCCCAGCCCAGGCGGGCTGGGCTGGGCTCTAAAAAAAAAAAATTAGTTCAATCCTGTTTTCAGATTCTTTTACCTCCACTTCGCGATGCCGCCACGATCGCATCCGAAGTCGGAATTCGACGTTTTTGGTCTCGTTGGAAAGGTGGAGTTTCGATCTCCATCTTTGGAAAGTTTGGGCAACATAGGAGTTTGTTTGGTACTTCGAATTTCGTGTCAAAGTTGAACTCTGGTCGCTGTTGGTAAATAGTATGAATCTTTTCCTGGGTCCAACTTTGAGATGTCGCTGCCACTTCGTCTCAACTCGGAATTCAGAAATTCTTTTTGCATCTTAAAGTAGGGATGTTGGACTACATGCCTGCAAATTTTCATGACATTTGGACACCGTTTGCTGGTCCAAATAAATTGCCGAACTTGGGTTCGTAGCTGTTTTTGAATGTTTACAAACACTTAGAATATTTTTCAGTGATTTTCTGGTTTTATTGATTTCTTTGAGATTTGTTTCTAGATTTCGTACATGGGTTTTATGAATTATTTTCAAAGGATTTTTCACTCCTAAATGGCTTTCGAAATTATTATATAATATTATTTTTAATTATTAAATTAATTACTCCATAATAGGAGAGTTTTCAAAAGCCGTTTTAAAGTGATTTCAAAATCAATTATAAATCCGTTTCGCACCATTATTTTCTATAATAAAAATCTCACACTCACTTTTTAACACGTCGAGCGAAGTGGAAAGGTGCTTAAACGGTTAGGAAATCTCCGGCCCATGGAACCGTGTGTATTTTCTTTCCGGTTAATCCCCGACCTATTCGATTGATCGTTTTGACCTTTGGGTCTAGTTTACCGATGATACGAGGTGGACTTTTTATTGTTTGGAGTGTGAGCTTGCTATTGGTTAGTAAACCGTTTAGTGCGAACGTGGGGTATGAGACTCATTGTTAACACTTTACGGGTTCCTCTCCAAGAAGTTGGTGACACTACTAGAAAAGGCTTGAATTCCGACAGCGAGGACCGACGGCTTCCGACGGCTTTCGACGGGACGTAGGCGGCCGTCGGAAGCCGTCGGAAAACTGCGATTATAGGGCTCAGCCGAGCCCTCTTCTTCTTCCTCATTTCATACGAAGATTATATCAAAAAATCCCCAAATTCGTTCTCCAAGCTTCCAATCCCTAATTTCGAGCTTCCGGATCCTCCACGGCTGCCTAATCAACCTCCATTACTCTTAATCTCAGGTATAATCTCTTATTTTTGTAAAAAATTCAGTTTTTACCATAATTTTAGATTTGCATAAATTGATAAATTAGGGCGAATTAGGGATTGCAATTGTTTCCAATAGCGTAATAACGGTTTATAGCATCACATGGTATACGTATTTCATCTTTTATCGTGAAATTGTGAAAAACATGTATAATTTGTGGTTGTTCATGTATATGTAAATTGTTGTGTATGCCTTTATTGTACGATTGTATATGTTAGTTGGAATAAGATAAAATGAATGAATGAACTCGAAGTATTATATTGTGCATGTATTTACTTATGAAACAAAAAACATGCATTACTCTAAATTATAATGGCGTGTATTAAAAAATGACAAAAATGTTAAACCAGCCTTAAGTTGATGTAATACGTCGAATAAATGTGTTAAATTAATTAATATATATTTTTGTAAATCCAAAATCCACGTCTATTACTCAACGTTCATTAATTGAAAAATTGATGTTGTTTAATATGGGTATACTAAAAGAAACAACGATAGAATTTTTTTGAAAACAATAGATTTCGTGTATACAAATATTTCTTAAGCTACTTATTAGCATTCGAAAAAGGAAAAAAATTGTTCTGTTAATTAGAATGCCAGTAATAATTAGATCCATTTCAAATTATTCTCTAAATAAAGCATTTTTATTCTCTAAACTAAGCATTTTCGTGGGCTGGCATTATAATACAAGCGAACTAAATCCAACGTACTTTCCTTTTTCTTCCACACTAGAAATGAACGGGTATAATGTATCTAATAAATGTGTGTGTGTGTGTATAATGACAAAAAAATAGAATTACATTTTTAAGTTACAAATATGAACTTAACTAATATTTTTCAACTCAACTTATAAAGACACAGAGTCCGAAACATGAAATGATGGATTCCTTATTTAGGCCAAACGGCACTGAAGACAAGGGGATCATCAAGTAAGCCACTTGGCTGGATTTTGTTCCAAAATTTTTGCATTGATATTTAATTGGCTTTTCTGTGTTTTTTTTTACATTCTTTCACTGTTATTGCGATGGCTTAAATGTAGTGTTTTGTTTTCTGAAAGTTATCTTAATTTGTAGGGAACTTATGCTTGATTTTTACACTAGCTCTGGCAAGAGGAAGCCTGAGAATATTATTATATTCAGGTAATATTGTATTTTGCTTCTTTTACAAGATGCAATCTAGTTTCAGGCGCTTGCTAAATTTATTTTTACTTCTGCAAAAAGCATGAATTAATTTTTTGATATGAACATCCAATGCGTTTCCTGTCAACTATTGATTGGAGTTTACAAAGTTGTATTAAGCTGCATTTATATTGCAATTTGTGCCTGTCTGACTTTGTAGCGGGCACTGCTTGCTGTTTTTGCACCATGTTGAAATACTTATTCAAAAACAATAGCAGATAGTAAAGTCTAATTTTTGTTATTTGTACAACAGGGATGGAGTGAGTGAGTCTCAGTTCAATCAAGTAATGAACATAGAGTTGGATCAAATCATAGAGGTATGATTTCATTAAGCATCTTATTATTACCTAATAGTTAATTGATACCATGTGATATAACACCATATACTTTGTTGTATCCAAACTAATTAGCTTCATCCATCACACATGAAATGCTTGTTGGTTTTGTTTCTCAAGTCTGTTTTTGTCAAGGAATGTGGTTAAACCATATTTATTGTACTCAAGTCTACGCTCTACATAGTAGCCTTTTTTGTGCCAGATGTCAATTTTGACAAATTTTAACTGACTAAACCATGATGGGTTCAGCCAGGAGAATTTTTCTTGCTAAATCTTGACTAAACCATGATAAATGTTGTAATTTGGCAGTTTTTTCATTTTACATGCTTTGATCAAGGAGAAATTTCTGCATGTCTTTGTATTGTTAAAAAGGATGCTTTAATAGTTTTATAGAAATATATTATATTAGCCAATGTTTCACCACATGATCTCCTCTACCGTGTTGAATTCTATTGTAGTTTTATTAAATTGGAGCTTGTGCTTATCTGTTGGCAGGCCTGCAAATTCCTTGATGAGCAATGGAATCCCAAGTTTACTATTAGCAATATTTATTAGCAATATTTTATTGTATTTGGCGGAGATTGATTCATTGCTTGCTTGCTTGCTCGTTCAGGTATGTTTTGTTTTAGTTTTGAATGATTTGGTAGACGGGTGATTTAATTATTGATTTATGTATAAATACGTTTGATACACTTGGTTTTATGGTTGTATGATGATGTAGATGAGGATGTTGATGATTTAATTATTGATTTATGTATAAATACGTTTGATACACTTTTTTTTATTTAATTTTATTTATTTGTGTGTTTATTGAATATTGTGTAGGTTGGGTTTTGATATTTGGTTGGAATATTGTATACTAGATTGTGCAGTATTGATATAATAGTGTTTGGAAGAGAAATGTGGTTGAAAGGTTATATTTGCAGCGAAAATTAAAAAAAACACAGCAGATTTCCGACGGCTTCCGACGGCTTACAGATCAAAATTTCTGACGGCCACCGACGGCTACCGGCGGCCTGTAGCTCATTATTTCCGACGGTTTCCGACGGATCCCGACACCTGTCGGCATCCGTCGGAAACCACCGGAAACCGTTGGAACCCGTCGAAAATATGTTCGACAGGCACCGTCGGAAGCCGTCGGAAATACTGCTCTCCAACGCAGTAAATTCCGACGGCTTTTTCCGACGGCGGCCGACGGATTCCGACGGCCGCCGACGGTTTTTGGCCGTCGGAAATTGCGTTTCCCCTTGTAGTGTGACACATTAGCCTTTGGGCGGCCAGTACTGGACCTCTGGGTCACCACGCCTCTGGGCAACCGTCTCTGGACACCTGCTCTATGGAGCAGTTTATTTTTTGGCATGCGCCTCTGGGCCTTTATCCTTCTGGGAAGGATCTTGCCGTCTCGCGCGTTCCGCATCTGTGCGAGTGATCGATCACAACTCTACAGTACTTGGCAACAACGACTCTGGTCGGTGCACGTGCAATATTGGTATTATTTGATGATTTTTATATCCATTCGAGTACCGCCATTCGGTGTTGGTTATATGGAACCATACGATGTAAGTGCGATTACCTTGTGGATTCACAGTGTCTCTGGACACTGCTTTTCAGTGTTGGATTTCATTGACTTTTCAGTATATCCCCATTGCTCTTTGGAGCATCGATCTTTGCTTGGGCATTGATTACAGACTCTGGTCACTCTTGGGATTATTGCCTATGGGCATCTTTTTATAGCTTTGGCTACGCCGATGATATGAGGCGATTTTATTTATTCTACACTTTGGTGTTGATTTCTCTTTGGAGATTTTTTTTGTTTATTGATGATTAGGGATCGTCATTATATTCATGTGGTTCATAATATACTTCTCTTTGGATAAGTACTGTTTTATTTATGTACCGCATTATTATATATCTCAGTTATTACTGATTGTTTAGCTAGCCTGACCCGAGTGTTTTCGCTCGGGTCAGACGAGTTGTTTCAGGTTAGGTCTCTGGACTTAGCTTTTGTGCTTCCGCTTGGACATTATCTGCTATGCTGATAGATAGCGCTTTTATTTGTCCACTATTCTGCTACTCTGTTATTATTCAGACTTTGATATATACATATTTTTGACTCACATGTGTGAGCAGTGGCTTTGTACCCACTTATGATATTTGGATCTGTATTGACGATGTATTGTTCTGGGATTTTATATCTGTTATGTGATTCTGTTCTGTGATGTTTTATCATTTATTATTATGCTTTGTCCTGATAGATCTTTAGCCATTTGTAATTTCGTTATAAGTATTTACCGAATATGTCGAACCACCTGATTGAGAAAAATTTAAATAGATTCCACCTTTCGACGTATTCAGTAGATAGTTATAGCTTGATTACAAATGGTCGCTTCCACTATACTCTATTCTCCACTTTAACAGACAGTATTACTCCCGTAATACTCTTTGTTACAGTGGGTCGCAGAGTGGGGCGTTACATAAATATACTTTTCAACAATTAAAATAATTACATAACTTTGAAATAATAATTAGTTCTGATTTATTAATAAAATTCTAATCGGTTTACAAGGCTTGTTTATAAAACTTGTAATTCATTTTGACAATTTAAAAATATTTAAATAACTAACTTTCTGAAGTATTTCTATGCTAAAACATTTTTAAATTACCTAGTTAAATAATTAAAAATCCTCTTTTTAAAACAAACTCAACTTCCCAATAAAAATATATTTTTCAATCCCAATATAACCAAACTAATATTTATAGATCTCTCTCGATTTATCACCAATCGATTTACGTCCCCAATTGCATCAATCCCTTTTTCATATTTCCAGAAAGTAAAATTTATCATTTCTTTTTAAACTGATTTAGCCATATCATTATAAATTCTTACCGTGAATTTATATCTTCAATTTATCAAGTGATTGTAACATCCCACTATTTTGGACCATTCAAATCGACAATAAATCCACACATGTCAGACTTGAATAATTCAAAATAATAGATTGTTAATTTAAATTTGGCAAAACTCAGCATATACAGTAAATAAATCAATCACAAAATCACAGACACAGAGTAATACAATAATACGCAGCGGAATAAATAAATAGTAGTTCATGAAGCTACTATATAAACATCCGAGATAGAAATAAAATACAACAGAATATCTCAAATGCAGTGAAGTCTCCAGTACAACAGATGACCTCTCTGAACAGATCAACTAGATAAGCTGGAAGCTGAGTCGATAGTTGGATCTCCAAACGAAGCTTCAAACTCCAAAGGTGAGTCTCAGATGCTGTATCACTAGGTCTGACCCGAGCGTAAAGCAAAACACAAAACACTCGAGTCAGGATTAACATTCTTATATCAATAAATCTAACTCAAGTGAAATATCAACTGAAATACAAGTAACTTAAAGGATGTTTGGGATAACCATCCTCTAAGGATCCGTGGAACTATCTACAATGTAGAAATATACACTATAACACCGTGGTCATTTCAATTTTATTTATACTTCAAACCCAAATTTCATTTCATTTCAAAATATCTATTTCCAAAATAGTATATATAGGTTAATAATTTATAAAGTAAAGTATCACAAATCGATTCAAATCAACTCAAATTCCAATTCAAATTTATTCAAAGCTCAATTCATCAATTCAATTCAGTTCTAAATAGACCATTTAAATTTCAATATATTTCAAAGCTTTAATATTCAACTCTTCAAAGTTAAATTTAACAGTTTCATACAGCTCTTGATTTAACTTCATTATTATTTAATCAGGGAATATTCACTTAATAAATTCAATATCATTTAACTAGCCTAAAATTACATTCTGCTAAATATTTCCTTAAATTTATTTAAACAAGAAATATTCATTAATTTGCTTAAATCAAACCCAAATTATAAATCATATCTTAAATCTCAATTTCAATAAGTTTCAAATCGGTTTAATTAAATAAAATTCTTTAATGAATAAAATTTCAACTAAATTCAAATTATCTTCCCAACCTTAACTTATTCAAATTATTACCAAAAATCTATTTGAAATATAAATTTTATACTTAAACATATTATATGAATTAAATTCATCTTAATTAAATTAAATATCATTATTTAATATATACATATCATTACCTTTTATATGTAATAATTTAAGAATCAACTTTTATTTAAAACCGTATATTTCTTTCCAAAACCATAGAATTTATTTTATATATGGACCAACGGTGTCTGTATATAATTTCCTATTTATGGTCAAGTGATACGGATATTTATCATTTCAATCCGAAAATTTAAATACATACGGGTAGATATCATTTCGACCCGTAATCCCAAATTCAAATCAATTGAAAATCGCTTGGGTTTATCATTTCAACCCATAATGATTTTCTCCTATTCTAAAGTCTGTTCGGGTATGTATCATTTCAACCCATAGTGAATTCTATACTAACAGGGAACTTGCAGAGTGATAACAGATAATATAAAATACAACAACATGCATATATCATAAATAACAATATAATATAAACAACAGGATATGGTGTCATATCCCACAGGTGAACAGATATAGATAATGGCATATATATATATAGCAATGTAAATAACTAAAAGCAGCATATTTCAATTGTTGTTTCAATTGAAATCAAATTTAATAAATATAAGAACGTTAATCGTGAGTGATTGCTCACCTTTCGAGGCTAGAGAGAGAGACTCAATGATAGAGTGAGTTACGGTTCCAAACATGGATTTCAAAGCAAAGCAAGATTGAACGCGAAATGGACGAACAAGGCTGATAATAAGAATAGACAAAATCAAATCAGAATAGGATCGATGAAGATAATCGGAATCATCTTGATAGAAGAGAAATTATATATATATATATATTATTTCCAGGAAGTCAATATTTAACTTAAAACAAATATTAAAATAACATATAAGTTATATATATATATATAAATTATTCTTAATTCAAACACATATAAAATCTTAAAATATATATATATATAGAAATTGATATTTAGTTTAAACATATATATACGCATCCAAATAAAAAATCTATATGCAAAAATAAAGATACCGTTATACATCAACTCACATACAAGATCAAAACACATATACATGTTTTGTTCCTTAAATCAATGCCTTTATATACTCTTAATTACTATTATAGAATACAACTTATAAAATTTATATACAACAAACAGGTCATCAACTTTATAAACTCATAGATTCAAAACCAGTCGAAACAGCTTTATCTAACAAGAAATCAGAATACATAATAACATTCGAAACAAACCGACTCATATAGATATATAGACAAATATATGACTCTACATATATTTATACACAATATCATAAAATCAATATACCTTATAAATTATAACTGTATAAACTTTTGTGGCTTAATAAACTTTATACTTATATACATATATATCAATGCAGACCGTAAAACAACAAAATATGCAAACAACATGTTATATATGTGACTATACAATTATATATACAACTCCCAAGAGACAAACATATATATACACTATAAGTAACCTTTATAACTTTTTGTAACTTTATAACTATAAAATACCACTTACTGTATATAGATATAACCCAGACTCATGCCTATACATATCTATATATATCCACTGATACATTACTAACATAATATAAAGTACTATAACAAACCTTATAAAGTATATATATAAAATGTACTATGTAACAGCCTATATATGCTTTTATTTTATAAACATTGTCATACTCATACCAAAATATACCATTACACACAACAACTATTTTATATAGTATAAAAGTTACAAACAACTATCTCTAAAAAAATATAATATAATACTTACGAAAAAAATAACTCAGGAAGGGCAGCGGTGGTCCACGGTGCGACATAAGTTGGAGGGAGAGGGGCGGAAGATCAGGGAGGAGCTATGGCCGTTGGTTGCTCGGGGGTGAAGGACACGGCAGTGGGTTGGAGGACATGGACGGGCTTTGATCTAAGGCGAAGGGGATGGGAACGGTTTGCTATGAGTTTGAGGAGGCAAGGACGTGTGTTGGTTCGGTGGAGATGGCCATCAGGTTGTTGCTCGCGTTGAGAGGGTGGTTGCGGTAGGTCGGGGCTGGGCGAGTGGAGGCCGGAGCAGCTTGAAGGTGGGTACGGGCTTGTTGCCTCGGCACGAGGTCGGGCTACGGTGATGAAGGGGAGATGCGGTGACTTCGGTGACCGAGCTACTGTGCAAGCGGAGGAAATTTGCGTGGAAAGAAGATAGCAGATTTTATTTATTTATATGAAAGAACAGAAGAAAGGAAGAGATAGGCGGTTCAAATATTGAGGAAGAGGAAAGGAATTTGGTTGTTGTATTGTGTTATTTGCAAAAATGGAAGAGGAGAGGAAGATGATAGACGTGAGCAAGGAATGGATGACAGCAAAGGCAAATATAAAGGAAGAAATGAACAGGCAAATCTAATTGAGTGAATAAATAAATAAAGTAAAAGCAATGGTAACGGTGACGTCCCTGGATTGAGCTGAGCAATTTAAAGTAATGAATTATTTTTACTTGTAGTGGGCTGCACGTTTCAATTTTTAAAAGATATGAAAGTGGAAAGTCACCGATTTTGATACCGTTACAACGGATCGTTATCATCGATTCCGTCGCATACCAGACCCCAAAATAAAGAAATAAATATACCGCAGAGATCAGCTCGACGAAACGATCAAAATGGTATACAGATATTGGTGGCACGATCATCCGATCAAAAGTCGATAATCGGTACCGAAAATGCTGATATTTTGCCAAAATTAAGATAAACGGAGCAATAGAAATCCAAATTTGGAAAAACGAAAGATGACGACTTACTCAGAAGAGGATTTAGAAATTTTCTATAGAAAAATATTCAGGTTTTGAAATAAATTTATTATCATCAATTTTAACTGATTTAAATTGAAATGGAATTACACAATAAAATAAACTTCAGTATTTTCTGATGAAAATTTATCAATTGCTATATTAAAATAGACGTATTCCAAATAATAAATTTTTATTTCATAATTCAATTATTAAAATTTCACAAAATTCCAGTTAAACATATTATTAAAATTTTCGGGTCGTTACACTCTCCCCCACTCAAAACTTTTCGTCCCCGAAAAGGAAGAAGGTAGGAGAATCGAAACAACCAGAAGAAAAATAGATTGAAAGACAAGGATAAACAATTAATTTTAAAACTATATAAATTTTACCAGAAATATTCATTTGAAAACTTCATTTGTAATTCAATTATCTTTAATACTTTAATATATTTTTATTTATTTTTCAAACCCATTTGTAAAATTTTCTTGCTTCCTTTATAAATACCATTTATATGTTTAAATAACACCTTTATAAAGGTATGAAAACTATTTGAAAACAATTATTTACATTATTACTTATTTTTACAAAGAAGCTATTTGAAAACATTAAATCCATAATTTATTAATTTATAAATTTTGTCAAAAATACTTTTCAAATATTATTAATAAATCAATAATCATTTACTTTTAAATTGTTTTTATTTAATTAATACTTCTAAAATATTTATAACACTAATAATTTTCTATTTAAACCAAGTAGTATATAAATAAACAATATTTAAAAAGGATATAGTCAACAAGGAAAGAAGATGGATTCGGAAAAACAGAAGGAATAGGATAAAGTATAGGTGAATAAATAAGGCTGAGCAGAAAAGGTAGATTCAAGGAATAGTATCGGGCATGAATAATTAATTCAAACCATAAGAATTTCAATTTCAAATATTAATATAAAAAAAATTTGTTGGAAATACTTTTATAATAAAAAAATACTTTTATAACTCGATGTTTCAACAAGTTTATCCTTGTTCTTGTAGACTCTGGTAGTGCGTTGATCAGGCGCAAAACTAGAATTCTCCAGGTACTTAGTACACCTGTTTCAACACCAAGTGAAAATACTGGAAAACTTTTAAAAACAGATGTGGAAAGTACAATCCAAACAAAACAAATAAACAAATCATGGATCGCAGATACACAATGGTTACGCCTGGGTCCCCCAGGAAACATCCGTACCTTTTAAGCATTCACTGCCCTGCGAATTTTGCCATGATAACAAAACTGTGGACCGCAGGATACATAACAATGGTTACGCCTAGATCCCCCAGGAAACATCCATACCCTTTAAGCAATCTCTGCCTTGCGGATTACACCACTAACACGACTATAGATCGCAGATACACAATGGTTACGCCTGGATCCCCCAGGAAACATCCGTACCTTTTAAGCGATCACTGCCTTGCGAATTACGCTATGTAGTCGAGTTCGTAAGACCATGGGTAACGCCATGGAATTCGAAGGACACTCGAGTATCATATCCGGAAAACCAAAAATTAGAGAGAATAATATCGATAGAATGAATCCAAGATGTGGCCATAAATCGGATATCAAGCAGAAGGCACTTTCCATATCTTTACTTCGAAAATATGTATCATATAGTACCTTTCAAATTAATTTCAAATATCATACTTATATAAAGTCCATTATATATAAGATTTCATTTTCAAATCAAATACTTTCCAAAATCAATAGTATATCAAATCACACTTATATAGACTTCAATTATATAAGATTTCACTTTTCAAATTGAGTACCTTTTCAAATCCATAGTTTTCGAATCAACATCATACTTATACAGACCAAATTTTTTTATATAAGTTCGATAACTCCCAAATCAAGTTTTTAGTAACACAAGGTTCTCAATTTCAATTTGTTTCAATATCAATGTATTTTTCAAAATCATATACGCTTTCACCAAATTATTCTTCCAAATCAAATATCTTCAGTTCCAAAGTTTCCAAATAATAAATTTAGGAAATAAATCCAAATTTCCAAATCAATATAATTAAGTCAAACAATTCATTTCCAAAATCAATGGTTTTCAAAATCATCTTATATTTACATAAGGTCCATCTTATATCAGGATCAAAATTTCAAAAATAAATTTCGTTGTATGAAGAGCTATATGGGATTGAACATCTTTGCTTACTAAAAGTTTTGAATTTAGAATAGTTTTTTATATAAGATAGTTTGAAAAATAGTTTTGTAAATAATTTGTAAATAAAATAGTTTAAAATAGTTCGTTTTAAGAAGAATAAAAGAAAAATAATTTGAAAATGGTTTTAAATTGATAGTAGTTTTGTATAAAAGAAAATTTCCAATTAAATTACAAAGATATCCAACCCAACAACTTTCCATTTCAGCGTCAAGTATATCAATGATATTATGATATAAGGTGTACATATGTCATCATTTCGCAAAATCACATTCGATCGCTCGCTCGATCACACAAGTTCGCTTTCGAACTAGTATTGTTCATTCGACTTCCCTAATGCGGATTTCGATATGGTTTCTCGACTAGAAGCCATCAGTCTCCTTGCATAGCCATATACTATGATAGAGAATTCTAGAATCAAGCCCAAAATCCATGTCAAATATTCGCCATCAAGAATCAAATGAAAAATCCTAACACGAAATGGTGTAATTCACCTCGAACTTGTGTACTCAAACTTGGATCAGTTCAATTATGTGAATAAAACAGCATACGTACAACTTATGTATCTATCCAACTTATTCCATATATAGTTTTATAAAGATGTTACCAAGTTAAACATTTAAACTAAATTTGATTCAAAATATTTTGAAGACCAAATTCTTTTCGAAACATTTCAAATCTAAATTTCGTATTAGAAAATTCAAAATAGCCCTATTCATTTACTTAACAAAACAGTTTCAACCTATTTAAATCATATTACTACATACTTTAAACATACATACCAACCTTATATACTTTATACTTTTCAAAATCACTTAGCTTTGAAAGGTTAACCTTGATTTGAAAGTGCTCGAACCTTCAAAATAGTTGAAGAAATCATTTTCAAATTCAAGAGTTGGAAATCAATAACAAATCAGTAAATCAATTTCAAAAGATAGGTTTCAAATCCGAAACTCGAGGACTGAACACCGGCTCATTTCAAATCGTTTTAAATACGTATACATATATCTTTCGAATATCAAATCATACTTCAAAATTTTGAAATAAAAATAGGTTTCGCAAAATCACTCGCGTAGTAATGCTACTAAAGTGGCCTATCCCCCACTCTAAAACTCGAAAATCAATGTCGATGATGCGTGCACTCATCACCGAAATTATTTTCCAGTGACATAAGTGAGTTCTGGACTTCTATTTTCTCAAACTTCTTTTGAAATTTCTTCAAAATCATTCGAAACTCATTAAAATCATTTGAAACATTTCTTATTCGGAAAATACTTTTAAATCATATTATTATTATATATTTCAAAATCTTAAAACCAATTTCAAAATACCCGAGTTCAATCTCTCAAATCTCAAATTCAAAACCCTTTCAGTTATAAATCATTTTTATATAAATCGATTTCTTATAAAAAATTTCAAAATTTCAAATCCTTTCGAAACTTCCAATTCTTGTTTTAAAAGGTATATAATCCTTATCGAAAACATTTTCACTTTTATATATAGAATAAAATCATAGTTATCAAAATAATAATTTCGGTATATAAAACAATTTCTAAAATCCAAACAAAACCCGATTTTTCAAAGGATTTCAAAACAAAGATAGAGATTCCAATTAAAGGGACTCTAATCGGATATAATTCTGACTTGAAGATAGGCTCGAACGAAGATGGGATAACTAAATTACAAAATACAAGATAGATATATTTTTATAAATCGCGGATGACCCTAGGGTCAACTGTGACTTCAAAATAAGATTGGTGCAAAATTCTGAGGCAAATCGACATTCGATTGCCAGAGATAGAATTCGGCATAACAAGAGATAGCAACATCAAACCAAGGGATATATAAATATCCGGTGAATCAATGCCAATTGTAAAGGAGTTCCACCCCATTTACAAGTGATTCAAAGATTGGCGGGATCGCCTATTCTAATAGAGATCATTCGAAGTGGAGTTATGGGATACTCCTTTTCAAAAGAATACCAATAGGGAGAGACAAGAATGAATTTTGGAACCGCAAGGAACGTTCCAAAGTTCAAAGGAAATCGAGTCAAAAGGAAGAGATTCAACTCGAACGAAAGTGATTCTGTAAATTAATTTACCATATATGCTAAGTTTTGCCTAGAGCCAATGCTCTGATACCAACTGTAACATCCCACTATTTTGGACCATTCAAATCGACAACAAATCCACACATGTCAGACTTGAATAATTCAAAACAATAGATTGTTAATTTAAATTTGGCAAAACTCAGCATATACAGTAAATAAATCAATCACAGAATCACAGACACAGAGTAATACCATAATACGCAGCGGAATAAATAAATAGTAGTTCATGAAGCTACTATATAAACATCAGAGATAGAAATAAAATACAACAGAATATCTCAAATGCAGTGAAGTCTCCAGTACAACAGATGACCTCTCTGAACAGATCAACTAGAAAAGCTGGAAGCTGAGTCGATAGTTGGATCTCCAAACGAAGCTCCAAACTCCAAAGGTGAGTCTCAAATGCTGTATCACTCGGTCTGACTCGAGCGTAAAGCAAAACACAAAACACTCGAGTCAGGATTAACATTCTTATATCAATAAATCTAACTCAAGTGAAATATCAACTGAAATACAAGTAACTTAAAGGATGTTTGGGATAACCATCCTCTAAGGATCCGTGGAACTATCTACAATGCAGAAATATACACTATAACACCATGGTCATTTCAATTTTATTTATACTTCAAACCCAAATTTCATTTCATTTCAAAATATTTATTTCCAAAATAGTGTATATAGGTTAAATAATTTATAAAGTGAAGTATCACAAATCGATTCAAATCAACTCAAATTCCAATTCAAATTTATTCAAAGCTCAATTCATCAATTCAATTCAGTTCTAAATAGACCATTTAAATTTCAATATATTTAAAAGCTTTAATATTCAACTCTTCAAAGTTAAATTTAACAGTTTCATACGGCTCTTGATTTAACTTCATTATTATTTAATCAGGGAATATTCACTTAATAAATTCAATATCATTTAACTAGCCTAAAATTACATTCTGCTAAATATTTCCTTAAATTTATTTAAACAAGAAATATTCATTAATTTGCTTAAATCAAACCCAAATTATAAATCATATCTTAAATCTCAATTTCAATAAGTTTCAAATCGGTTTAATTAAATAAAATTCTTTAATGAATAAAATTTCAACTAAATTCAAATTATCTTCCCAACCTTAACTTATTCAAATTATTACCAAAAATCTATTTGAAATATAAATTTTATACTTAAACATATTATATGAATTAATTCATCTTAATTAAATTAAATATCATTATTTAATCTATACATATCATTACCTTTTATATGTAATAATTTAAGAATAAACTTTTATTTAAAACCGTATATTTCTTTCCAAAACCATAGAATTTATTTTATATATGGACCAACGGTGTCTGTATATAATTTCCTATTTATGGTCAAGCGATACGGATATTTATCATTTCAATCCGAAAATTTAAATACATACGGGTAGATATCATTTCGACCCGTGATCCCAAATTCAAATCAATTGAAAATCGCTTGGGTTTATCATTTCAACCCATAATGATTTTCTCCTATTCTAAAGTCCGTTCGGGTATGTATCATTTCAACCCATAGTGAATTCTATACTAACAGGGAACTTGCAGAGTGATAACAGATAATATAAAATACGACAACATGCATATATCATAAATAACAATATAATATAAACAACAGGATATGGTGTCATATCCCACAGGTGAACAGATACAGATAATGGCATATATATATAGCAATGTAAATAACTAAAAGAAGCATATTTCAATTGTTGTTTCAATTGAAATCAAATTTAATAAATATAAGAACGTTAATCGTGAGTGATTGCTCACCTTTCGAGGCTAGAGAGAGAGACTCGATGATAGAGTGAGTTACGGTTCCAAACATGGATTTCAAAGCAAAGCAAGATTGAACGCGAAATGGACGAACAAGGCTGATAATAAGAATAGACAAAATCAAATCAGAATAGGATCGATGAAGATAATCGGAATCATCTTGATAGAAGAGAAATTATATATATATATATATATATATATTTATATTATTTCCAGGAAGTCAATATTTAACTTAAAACAAATATTAAAATAACATATAAGTTATATATATATATAATTTATTCTTAATTCAAACACATTTAAAATCTTAATATATATATATATATATATTTAGATATAGAAATTGATATTTAGTTTAAACATATATATACGCATCCAAATCAAAAATCTATATGCAAAAATAAAGATACCGCTATACATCAACTCACATACAAGATCAAAACACATATACACGTTTTGTTCCTTAAATCAATGCCTTTATATACTCTTAATAACTATTATAGAATACAACTTATAAAATTTATATACAACAAATAGGTCATCAACTTTATAAACTCATAGATTCAAAACCAGTCGAAACAGCTTTATCTAACAAGAAATCAGAATACATAATAACATTCGAAACAAACCGACTCATATAGATATATAAAAAAATATATGACTCTACATATATTTATACACAATATCATAAAATCAATATACCTTATAAATTATAACTGTATAAACTTTTGTGACTTAATAAACTTTATACTTATATACATATATATCAATGCAGACCGTAAAACAACAAAATATGCAAACAACATGTTATATATGTGACTATACAATTATATATACAACTCCCAAGAGACAAACGTATATATATACTATAAGTAACCTTTATAACTTTTTGTAACTTTATAACTATAAAATACCACTTACTGTATATAGATATAACCTAGACTCATGCCTATACATATCTATATATATCCACTGATACATTACTAACATAATATAAAGTACTATAACAAACCTTATAAAGTATATATATAAAATGTACTATGTAACAGCCTATATATGCTTATATTTTATAAACACTGTCATACTCATACCAAAATATACCATTACACACAACAACTATTTTATATAGTATAAAAGTTACAAACAACTATCTCTAAAAAAAAATAGTACTTACGAAAAAAATAACTCAGGAAGGGCAGCGGTGGTCCACGGTGCGGCATAAGTTGGAGGGAGAGGGGCGGAAGATCAGGGAGGAGCTGTGGCCATTGGTTGCTTGGGGGTGAAGGACACGGCAGTGGGTTGGAGGACATGGCCAGGCTTTGATCTAAAGCGAAGGGGATGGGAATGGTGTGCTATGAGTTTGAGGAGGCAAGGACGTGTGTTGGTTCGGTGGAGATGGCCATCAGGCGGTTGCTCGCGTTGAGAGGGTGGTTGCGGTAGGTTGGGGCTGGGCGAGTGGAGGCCGGAGCAGTTTGAAGGTGGGTACGGGCTTTTTGCATCGGCACGAGGTCGGGCTACGGTGATGAAGGGGAGATGCGGTGACTTCGGTGACCGAGCTGCTATGCAAGCGGAGGAAATTTGCGTGGAAAGAAGATAGCAGTTTTTATTTATTTATATGAAAGAACAGAAGAAAGGAAGAGATAGGCGGTTCAAATATTGAGGAAGAGGAAAGGAATTTGGTTGATGTATTGTGTTATTTGCAAAAATGGAAGAGGAGAGGAAGATGATAGACGTGAGCAAGGAATGGATGACAGCAAAGGCAAATATAAAGGAAGAAATGAACAGACAAATCTAATTGAGTGAATAAATAAATAAAGTAAAAGCAATGGTAACGGTGATGTCCCTGGATTGAGCTGAGCAATTTAAAGCAATTAATTATTTTTGCTTGTAGTGGGCTGCAAGTTTCAATTTTTAAAAGATATGAAAGTGGAAAGTCACCGATTTTGATACCGTTACAACGGATCGTTATCATCGATTCCGTCGCATACCAGACCCAAAATAAAGAAATAAATATACCGCAGAGATTAGCTCGACGAAACGATCAAAACGGTATACAGATATTGGTGGCACGATCATCCGATCAAAAGTCGATAATCGGTACCGAAAATGCTGCTATTTTGCCAGAATTAAGATAAACTGAGCAATAGAAATCCAAATTTGGAAAAATGAAAGATGACGACTTACTCAGAAGAGGATTTAGAAATTTTCTATAGAAAAATATTCAGGTTTTGAAATAAATTTATTATCATCAATTTTAACTGATTTAAATTGAAATGGAATTACACAATAAAATAAACTTCCGTATTTTCTGATGAAAATTTACCAATTGCTATATTAAAATAGACGTATTCCAAATAATAAATTTTTATTTCATAATTCAACAAATTAAAATTTCACAAAATTCCAGTTAAACATATTATTAAAATTTTCGGGTCGTTACAGTGATAATCATTTCACTTTATTTATAAACATTGCTTATAAAATTTCATAGTCTCATTTCCAGTTTACAACGATTTCACATCACCTAAATCCATTTTAAATCGATTTCTAAATTAAATTCCATTTATAAATCAATTCCTTAAATAACCCAAATTATATTGCAAAACCAATCAAATCTCAAATTTTCTTCTATTCCATAACTTAGAAATCTTATCTAAGATCCAGTATAACCAATTTTATATTTATTTCCAAATTCCCTTCTATTCTCCCAAACTATTAAAAATCTCGATTTTTAAAACCTTTTATATTTAAACAAGTACCACTTAAGAATTATTATTTAAAATCCGTCATATACATTATTCCAAAATCTCTATTTAAAATATCACGAAATAGTTAAGTACAGATTTAAAGTCAAACCATTTATTTTACCCAATCAATTTCTTTTAACTAATCCAAAACTCTATATAAATATTTAATTCCAAAATCCCTTTTAAATTTCCTTTCAAATTTAAAACATATATTTATGGTATTTTTAAAATACCAAAAAACTAGGCCGGTGCTACCATAACATCAAATAAATTCAAATCACACTATAATCTATCAAAGATTATTCAAACATGTCATATATCACTATATATGAAATTAAATTCAACATTTTTGAGGAATCCAGTTGGATCCTTCCAACTTGTTTTCCTGCAACCACATATGTTAGATAACATAAAATACCAATCCCGCTTGGAGACGGGATATCGCATTAATATAGGGTCATCCACTATTATGCGGGGCGCATAGGGTCTCATCCACTCCAATAGGCAGGAATAATCCATCCAACTACTAATATATATACTACTATATATAATATCACATCCAACTGATAATAATTTATCAATTCAACCAGTCATCCCATAATTAATTTTTAATTATTATAAATTAAACCCAGTAATCCAAATGAGCGAGATTTACTCACCTTGATTTTAATTGTCGCTTTCGTGTTCTGGTTCTGATTAAATTCGAACGCATTTGAATTTATTTGTAAATTTAACAAGCTCTAATTTCAACCAAACTGGTTCCATAGCAAAGATCTCATTAACACGAACCCAACGCGACTGACCGTGTTAGATTTGGATCTAAAACGAAAGAGATACGAAATTTTTTTACGAACTTGAATTTATCAAACAATTTATATAAAACTAAATTACCCTTTAATATCCATATCCATTTCTAGGCCCAAGCCCACGAATCAAAAGCCCGACCACTTCCTTTCTTCTTTCCCATTCTCATCAACGCCTGGACACGCACTAGCAACCCAATGTGCACGTTCCCATTGAAACGCGACTCCTCTTGACGAAACCCAAAACCAAAAGCTCCGACGAACTCTCCTCCGAAAACCACATCCATACATACCCTTATCTTCGAGCTTGGCACCCCTTTGCTATTCGCTACCTGCTCCTTGCAACCTCGACCAAGAAAATGTCACACCCCCCAAATCAAGATCGCATGCCTCCAAAACTCGCTCCAAGCTACTATTTGCCTTACCGAGTTCAAATCCAAAACCCAAATTTCCAATCGATTATCCATTCACAAGAAAACCCAAACACTAGCTCGCTAACTCAACGTCGAGCAACTTGACTCGAAGCCACACCTTACAAATCGTACACCAGATCGAAGCTTGAGTTGAATTATGATTTTTAGAGAAGTTTTCAGATTTTTTTATTTTGTAAATTGAGAGATTTTGATTTTCAAACTTTGTTTCATTTTCCCTTTACTGTTCTATTACGTGATGTGCTAAAATGAAGGAGGGGACGCATTTTAAAGGTGGAAAGATAGGCTCGTACAAATCATAGGGTGGCTGAAAAGAACTGTTGATGGGAAGAAAGATATTTATGGGAAGTCAAATCAACATATATATATTATTTAGATTTTCAAATTATCTCGATTTACGTAACTCAAAATTTCGAACCCCTATCGAGGCATGCCACTAAGCGTTCATAATGTTATACCCTTATTCCGAACCCAATGGAAAAGGTTTCGAGTTCTAATTCGATCGTATGGAGAAGATAGCTTTTTGAACCCAATTATAATATTAAATTTTTGATATAAAATTCAACGCGTTTCTATCCCGTACAACCAAACGATAACTATAAATGCTACAAAATTCGAAATCTGATAATAATACACTATTACGGATCCATGGAACTGGTTTTGTCGAATTCCAAGATGTGCTCCTGAAGGCTATTTTTATATGTTAATTTAAACGAGCTATTTTTAAAATCGAACAAATCACTTTTAAATTCAATATAAAATTTCTATTACCTTCATTCTTATTAATATAAATTTAATAAGCCTTGAAATCATTTTTATCAAGCTTAAAACCCAAGATTCGATTATTTAAGTAAATTCCAATTATTAAATTATCCAATAAATCATTTTATTTGAAATTCAAGTTAAAAATTAACATTTAAATGTTAAAAATCAATTGAATATTCCAATTTCAAATAACCAAAATTCTGGGTTGTTACATATGCTATACCATTTAACTCTGTCAGTTAACTCTCTTTGATGCTGATAAAGTGCCTTAATCATATCGACCCTTCAGAATATGTTTCGACTTCTAGTAAGCTTTAAGTTCTTTTACGAACTGTATCACAACATTGTTATTATATAACAATATCATGGCATTCTCAGCATTTGAAATCATACCTAGCTCAGCTATAAATTTGTGCATTTCTTCATACTTCTTTTATCCTAATGTTATTTAAGGCGATGTACTTAGCCTTTGGTTAAATCAACCACTACTTATTATTTGAAACATTTCCAACTTAAAGTTCTTAACTTAAGATTGAACATGAATTTAGGTTGACATTATGTCACTTATGAAGTTTGAGTCCAAGCACTCCTTCATAAGGAGTTCGTTGATTCTATAAACAATTCTCCAGTATTTCATAAATACTCAAGAACACTCTATACTATCATTAATGATCTTAATTTGGATTTGATGCTTGCCCTATGTAAAAAATACATAAGCGAAATGTGATGTTGTAGATAAATCAACATGTTTGATAATTCTGATTGTCAATGCATAAGAAATTCATCTTATACGCTCCATATTAAAAAAAAATTAATATGATGTTTGTATATTCATTTTGGAACAGTCCCAGCATCCTTTTATATTGATTATAAAAGATGTCAAGTTCAAATCCAATATCGAGAATTTAACAACCCAACTAAAATGATTTTAACAGAAGAACATCGTTAACAAGTATAAGATTATTTTACTTATAGTTTTGAAATATATTAGTACATTTATAGTCCTTTTTTGTAGACACATGCTTCCTCTGCATTTTGAATGAAATTCAAATTGTTTGATTTTTTGTCATAGTATTTGCTCAACCCTGATGCTTGTTGAATGGTACTTTCGTATTAGTTTTTGGATCCTATCCAATAACCCACAAACTCAAAATCCATTCCACTGACTTCGAGACGCTTTGGTTACTAAGGGAAAACTACATATTCTAAATCATTATTTAGAATTTCTGTTTCAACATACCTATACCAAAACTCAAAATCATATCGAGCGATAACTTTGCAATTAAAATCCATATTAACTTAAGTATGTTGAATGGCGAATCTGTGGTGTTAATTTGAACAATTGAAATTTACGATGGTGTTCTATTAATAGCTTACCATATTCCAATTGCATTGGTTTTCTTGTTGAAGACACTTTTGCTACTGATGGATCCTATCTCTTTAGGTATAACTATCAAAATCATATTTTAATAATGTACATGGAATCCATTCCGGATTTTCGCATCATGCCATATTGTATAGTCAATGCTCTTAATGGCTTATTAACAACCGAGGAAATTCTTTCCTCAACATCGATGAATAAATCATAGTTTCTCTTCAATGTGCAAGTGGTCTTATTTTTCATTCTAATTAGTTGTGTCCGATTAGGTCTGATCAATTTCATTTCATTATTTGCAATCAGTGTTATCTTTGGATCATATTCAAATCCGTTTTACTACTAATAATTTCTAATAAAAATTCCTTTGTCATGAAGTTGGTGTTTCTTGAAACAATAATTGTCTCTCAGTGCAACATAATATATATTCATAAACATTTTATGAATTACCTATATAAAAATGATTTGGTTTTCAAATTTATAAAGCTTATGTTCATAACATAAATTAGTCTACCAATAGAAATCGGTTCCAAACTCATTTAGGGTAGTCCGCACAAGATCCCTCACGAACAACAATTACGTGTAGTCTTTCGACTTACATAGTCTGTCAATTCCTTGGCCTAGGATATGTATGTTAGATCTAGGATAGCATGCAATGAGTTAAATGAGTGAATTTCAATTTTTTAACATTTTGGATCTTATTGGGCCTATAAAGTCTAAATTTATTTAGATCTGTCCAAAATAAATTTTAAATAAAATCATTATTTTGTTTTATTTGTTAATAAAAGTTTAGTTTGATATTATATTTATATTATATAATGTACATATGCGTATCATATATACATGTACATGTACGTGCATATGCAACATATACAGTGTGCATGGTTTACATGTCCATATCTAAGTGTCGGGATTTACACTGCAATAGACATGTTAACCCCTCCATATACCTATGTGTTGTCTAAAATATATATATATATATATATATATTAAAGAGATATAAAAAATCAAGTTCATATTTGAATACACACACATTTAATCTAAAAGAATATTAATATACATACATACATATATACATACACACACATATAAAGTAATATTTATAAATCAATATAGATAGTTAATTTCAGATTCAAATTTCAAAATTTAAAAATAGATCAGATTTGAATATATCTTTTGATTTCAAATTTAAAACCAATTATATTTTAATAATATAACCATACACACACGTTTTTTTGAAAGCAAATAAATATATATAATAATAATATTATTTAAAAATCATTTATAATAAAAATTATATTATATAATTAACTATGTAAATGAATTATATATATGTATATATATTATTTCGACCATTGTTAGTTTTAACAAAATCAATTTTTTTACTAAATCCTTACAGATTCAACTTTTTTTTTCTAAATTTAATTTTCATATGGAAATTTTCATAAAATGAATTTTGCAATATATATAAATTTTAAATATATATGTGTATGTATGTATGTATGCTTTTATAATACATTAAAATTAACTTAATGTATATACTTGTAAAATTATATATATACATATATATGAGTTTCAATAAATATATATATATACATAAATCTTTTTAAAAAATATTAACATGTATATAATTTAATAACAAATTTACATATATTATGTATATATGTATTGTAACGACCCGGATTTTTCAACGTTGGATTTGGAATATTTAAATGATTCTAAAAGGGAAATTTGGATTATAGATTGATTTTTAAAAATGAAAGCTTGGTTTATTTGATGAAATGGATTCAGAATTTAGATACAGCAATTTGTTGAATAATTTAATTATTAAAGGTTATAATTGAATATTGGTTAAAATAGTGAATCTGGAATTTTAAGCGTGATAAAAATAATTTAAAGGCTTGTAAAATTTATGTTAATAATACTGAAGACAATGTAACTTTTAAAATTGAATTTGGAAGAGATATGTTCAATTTTAAAAATATATCGTTTAAATCGACGTTTAAGAATAGCCTTCTGAGGCACAGTCTCAGAATTCGATGAAAAAAGTTCCATTGGATCCGTAATAATGTATTATTATCGATATCAAATTTCATAGCTTTTGAAGTTATCGTGTAGCCGTACGATATATAAACGCGTTGGAATTAATATCGAAAATTCTATATAAGTTGGGTCCAAAAAGCTATCTTCTCCATACAATCGAATTAGGACTCGAAACCTTTTCCATTGCGTTCGAAATGGGGGTATAACATTATGAACGCCTAGCGGCACGCTTCGATAGGAGGTCAAGATTTTTAGTTGCAAAATCGAGACAATTTGAATTTAAAATTTAAATATAGTATACATCGTTTGACCAGTCAAAATTCCCTTCACGTCAACTTTTTCCCATCGGCAACTTTTCCTTTCCATTAGAACATTGTAGCCTTTTTTCCCCATATGCTACCCATTATCATTAAAACACGCTGCCTTCTCGTTCAAAATCAAATCCCTCTCCAGTGGAAAAAAAGAGAGAGTACACGTTCTTCTTCATATTGACTTCTTCCTTTTGCCTAAATCAAAATCGTCCCTCCTCTATTCATTTTCAAATTGATTCAAAATCGAAACTATACTTCACCTTTCACCTTCTTCATTCGAATTCGTTCGAATACATATATAAAAAAATGGGGGATCGCGATGGGGTCGCGCGGCGACCTGGGAAGGATGAATCGAGGTCGATTTTGACTTCGACAGGGAAGTATCGCGAGGTCAAGCAAGCTAAGTAAAGAGTCAGAGCAGCACTACTTTCGAACATTGGATGGACATCGCGACGTGGGCCAGTGGCAGTTCATTGCAGCAAGGGAGGCCCTGGCGCGAGCATTGACGATGGATGTGACGCCCCACTCCGAGGCCCACATTAGCAAAGAGTATTACAAGGTAACACCGTCTGCTAATGCGGAGAATAGAGCTGGATAAGAGCGACCATCTATAACCCTGTCTTAATTATCTATTGAATACGCCGACAATGCCATTCTTACTTAAATGGATCGACATCTCCAATAAATACTTAACACAAAGCCATAGGTGGCCGCGGATCTATCAGAATAAAATATAACAACTCAATGTAATTCACATCACAGAACAGTAGATCATCACATACACTTTCACATATGCAGATACATTACAGAGTTTACAAAATGATACATGTCAAGTGGTATAGCAAACCACAATATACAGGCGAGTCAAAAGAATACATATCAGAGTTATAGACAAAAAGGACTGCACAAAAAGCTATAACAAAAAGGAGCTAGCGGAATAGTCCATGCGGAAGCAAAATAGGCTAAGTCCAATGTACCTAACCTGAAACATCTCTGTCTGACCCGAGTATAAAATGCATGGGTCAGTCTAGCTAAACAAATCAGTTAGATATACTAAATGATAATGAACATACAAAGTCATAAAGTACCACAAATATGTAACAACCCTGTATTTTGTGATTATTTTAATTGTATATTTTGGTTATTTTAATTAATTTCCTGATTTAAATACTTTATTTTATTTATTAAAATGAATAAATTTTGTTATTTTAAATATAAATTTTGATTTTGATGTGAATTAGAATTCCAAACATGACTAAAAAGAATATTTTCCAGAAAAGTGAATTTTGGTCAATATGGTCAAACTTTGACTTTTAATTTAGAAATTTGAAAGTTTTAAAATTTGAATTTTATCTTTTATTATGAAAGTAAATAAAATTTTAAGAATAATGCTTTTCGTTTCGTTGAAATCTGATTTATAATGTGAAAGTTATGCCTTTTTCAATATTATGTGTAATTTGTTGTATTTAACAAATTGTTTATTTTAAATTGTATAAATAATATTTTATTTGGTCATGTAATGTTCTAATTTATATTTATATGGGTAAAATAACATGTTGTGCATATATTTTGGTTTTAAAACATTTTTTTTAAGTATAATTGACATTTTCCAGTGTCAGTTGTATTTTGCTTACAATTTCTAATTTCCAGTTTCAATTAATTAAAGTAATTCTTTATTTATTTTTCTATTTTTTTTCTTAAAATCTTATTTGATTCTCATTCCCACTTTATTTTGTTCCTCATTTATTTTATTTATTTGACCTTTTATTTGTTTTAAAGTGAAATAGAAATTTTCTAAAACTAGTGATATTCTATTTGTAAATTTTAAGTCCTGTTTTGAATTTTTAAGCAATTTCTTTAGTTCTTTTTCTAATTTCTCTAAATTTAATTATTTATTTCATTTTGAAAATATAAATGAATTATTTTACTTCACATTTTTGTTTTAAAATATTTTTAAAATGAAGTTGTTAATTTTCCAAAGTCAATAGTGATTTATTTGTAATTTCTGGACCCTGTTTTCAATTTTTAAGCAATTTCTTATATTCTTTTTCCATTTTCTTTAAAATTAATTAATTATTTTTATTTTATATTACTTTGTTTCGGTTTTAAAGTCAATTTACTGATTTTATTTTTGTTTTATTTGAATATAAAGAAAAAGAAATATGAAGAGTTTTAAAAGCTTATTTACCTTAAGTCCTTTCATCTCCTTTGTCCTTTCATTTGCCATAACTCCTCAATTACTATCTTGGCTGTGCATTTTTGGTTTGTAGCCGTGAGTTTTCAGCCTCCATTCACCCAAAAAAAATTTACCTTCTCATTCATTCATGGCTTCAAGAAAAATCTATGGGTAATGGCTACTTTTTACACTTTTCTTCTCATTTTTCATGTATTTTGCCTTGTTTTCTTTGCTTCTTTGAATGGCCTCCACTCCATATCCACGGCCACCACCCCCTACATCTCTTCCCTGCCATCACCACCAGCTACTCCTCTGGTCTTGACCAAGGCCGAGCCACCATGATGCCAAAACTCCACAAAAATTGCAAAACAAGCCATAAAAACATGATTGTTTACCACTATTGCTTCACCACTCCATTTTCCACCACCACCACCACCTTAGGCCGCCTCCACCACCTTTGGCCAGACCACCACACACCTTTCCTTCCACTGACCTGATCCATACCCCTCTGACCTGACCACACAAGCCCATGGCCGAGCCATTTTTGTGAACAAAACCCACCTATTTTGCCTTAAACTCTTCATATTCCTTTGTATAAACTTCCTCCTCATATTCTACTACCTAGGCCATGCATACACATGACCAAACCTGAGCCAAACTTGTTCAAACCAGAGCCAAAACCATCCCTAGGCCATGACAAAAGAATAGAGAAAGCAAGGCAAAAGATTTGGCATTCGTATCTCTTTTTATTTAAAAGTTATTTCATTTCTAGTGTATTGAAATTTATGGTTTGCTTTGATTTTTGTTTGGGTTGTAACACAAGATCTATATCATTGGATTTTCTCTCCACACTCAAATTGTATTAGAGTTGTCGTGCCTTCGTAATCTTTGTGTTGTGAGCTTTGTTGGCAAAATCTCCAGCTTAACAGGTGAGTTATTCTCACCAGACAATATGTACATATATAACTAGTGAATTGACCCCTTTTAAATCTGTAAAATGCATTATCATGTTACACTTGCTATGTTATGATTTTATGATGTTCACCCATGCTTAAACACCTATTATATTATATGTTACTGTTATATTATGCTGTTCTATTATTTTTATCAGTTTATCACACTGCAAGTTCCCTTTAGATTAAAATCACTATGGGTTGAAATGATACATACCCGAACGGACTTTAGAATAGGAGAAAATCATTATGGGCTGAAATGATAGGCCTGAATGATTTTCAATTATTTTTTCATTTCCTTGGGATTGCAGGTTTGAAATGATCAAACCCGGGTTTTCTTTGTAAATTACAGGTTGAAATGATATATTACCCGTATCACTTTACCTAGACTAGAAATGAAATGCAGAGCCGTAGTTAAAATATGTTTTATAAATTTTTTTAAAAATATTTTAAAAATGTAAATATTATGATATTTTGATTTAAACTAAATCAAAATGATTTTTGTAAAGCATTATTGATTTTCTGAAAATTTATAAGTGAAATAAATTAATGGTAAAATTAGAAAATTTGAAATGTAAGTTATTTTGGGAAATTTTAATTTGGTGATAATTGGAATTTAAATTAAATGTGAAATGTGATAAATTCATGATAATTTGGATTAAAGTGAATTTAAATGATTTTTATATTATATTAATGATTTTGAATAAAGTTAAAATGTGAAATGAATGAATATTTAAGTTGAAATTTTGAAATATAACTAAAATTGGAAATTTGTGAATTTGGCTTAAAAGTGAATTTTAAGTTAAGTAAATAAAAAATGGAATTAAGTTATATTTGAAAATTTAAACTTAAGTGTTAAGTTAATTTAATTTAATGAATTTATAATTTAATATTGGAATTTAATAAGTGAATTATTATTAAATTTTGATTTTTGAATGGAGGTTTAACTTTATAAAATCATGAATATAAGGGTATTTGAATGATTGTTTTAAAACTGAAATTATATGATTTTTTAAGTTAAAAATGATTTATATAAAAATATAATTGTTTGTGAAATTATACTGAATATTTGAAGTTAATTAACTGCATTTCTGAAATGCTATTAATTCTAATGTAAATGATAATACAACATTTGTAAATGCTGTAGTTGATAATAATGAACAAAATGGCTAAATTTAATTAAAGGCTATTATAGCATTTTTGTAAATGTTATAATGGTTGAATTTAACTAAGTTTATTTGAAACTAATGTAACCCTATTACAGCATTTTAAATGCTGTCTTTTGTTAAATTGAACTGTTTTAAATGTGACTTTCCGTAGCATTTTTTAAATGCTGCGAAAGTTGAATTTTCATTATTTTAATTAATTTAAGTGAACGAATGAACTTTGAAAGACTAAAATTTTGGAAATTTAATAATTTAATTATTAAATATAATAATTTCATTTTTATGATTTAAAATAAAGTAATTTGTTTCGAAATATAAACTATTTTGAAATATGATATTTTGATATTTTGAAATGGATATTTGAAGGATATTGAATTTTGAAATGATATTTGATTTCAAAGTATAAAATACCATTTTGAAATTTTAACCACGGGATGTATTTAATTTATAGTTTAACTGATCCTTAAAGGATGGGCGATCCCAAGCATCCTTTGAGTTATTATGCATTTCTACTACAGTTCACTTGAGTTGGTTTACATTATATAAGTATATATTGTCCTGACTCGAGTGTTTTGTATTTTACTTTACGCTCGGGTCAGCCTGAGTATTTACAGCTTAGCTTTGGATTTCTTTCTGGAGCTAGGAATCGCTGGAGATTTTGCTTGTCTAGTTATCTGTTCCTTTCAGTTCAGTTGTTCTATTTCAGTTCTGGTATTCATAAACTTCTATTTATTTGAGATTTCTATTGTATATGTTTTCAAACAAATATTATGTATTTTGTTTTGAGAGTTTGTTATGGTAGCTTCATGAACTACTATGGTATTTTTAATTTCCGCTGCGAGTTATTCTGATATGTTCTGTGTCTGTGATTCTGTGTATTTGATTTCATTTGCTCCAAATTTATTTACAATCTGTTATTTTGAATTATTCAAGTCAAACATGTGTGGATTATTGTCGATTTGAATGGTCTAAAATAGTGGGTCGTTACAGTTGGTATCAGAGCTTTGGTTTTAGGCAAACCTTAGCCTGCGGAGCAAAAACTCATTAGAGATAGGGTAGAAATACCCTAGAATGAGTGAAATCTATCTCAGAATCATTTCTTTGTGAGAGAACGTATTTTCGAAGTATAAAATGATTTTCAAATGATTTTTAAAGAATTTTCAAAGATTATTTTGATATAAATTTCCTTGCTTTGAAAGTAAAATATTTCTTAAACTTCATTCCTTTTGTATCCACCTTGTTAGTAATTTCTTTGATTAGGATCCTCTAAAATTTTGAACTTCTCTCTTGATTGATCTAGATCCATTGTTGATAGGAATCTATTTTGAGTATGGCAAAATCTGTAGTTTGTTAGGTTGTTTTGAGTAAACTCTGTTGTATCTTTTGCTTAGGTAAAGTTGTCCAACTAAAGATATTTATGCTTCTGTTTTCGTATGTTATGAATTCGAGTCATTCCAAATTTTGAATGGGAATTTTTCTGTATCGATATAGGTTATATATCTCTAATCTTCGTTTGGATTCTTATCGAATAGGATTCCTTTGAATTTTGGAATGCTCCCACTTGTTCTGAAATCCATTCCTGTCTCCCATAATTGTATTCTTTTGATTTTGGAGCATTGCATCACTCCACTTTGTATGACCTTTATAGGGTGGCGACTCCGCCAATCTTTGAATGATTATAATTGGCATTGATTCATCGGATATTTCTGTATCCTCGGTTTACGATGTTTTCTATCTTCTGCTATATTTAGATTCTATCTCTGGCAATCGAAGGTCGATTTGCCTTAGATTTTCGCATCGATTATATTCCTGAAGTCACGGTTGACCGGTTAAGGTCGCCCGCAATTCATATAGGCTTATCCATCTTCTATTTGGTAATTTAATTATCTTATCTTCGTTTGAGCCTATCTTTGAATTAGAATTCTATTTGATTAGAGTCCTTCTAAATTTGAATCTTT
The DNA here is from genome assembly GCA_030737815.1 of Allium fistulosum. Taxonomy (NCBI): domain Eukaryota; kingdom Viridiplantae; phylum Streptophyta; class Magnoliopsida; order Asparagales; family Amaryllidaceae; genus Allium; species Allium fistulosum. The sequence continues at coordinate 221,187,088 of CM060902.1, forward strand.
GTTTTGCTTTGAAATCAATCCTTGTTTCGTCCCTTGGAAAGTTTGTGGTTGATTGTCTTTTGAAAATTGTGTATTCATCGTAGTTTTTATTTTGATAAGGATGACCATATTTTTATATAAAGATGAAATGTTTTTGATAAGGATTATATACCTTTTAAAAAATGAGAATTTGAAGTTTTGAAAGGATTTGAAATTGTGAAAATTTTATAAGAAATGGTTTCATATAAAATGATTTATAACTGAAGGTTTTGAATCTGAATTTAAGTGATTGAACTCCGGCATTTTGGAACTGGTTTTAGGATTTTGAAATAATAAATAATATGATTTGAAATTATTTTTCCGAATAAGTAATGTTTCAATGATTTTAATGGGTTTTAATGATTTCGAAGGAATTTCAAAGAAGTTTTCAAAGTAAATGGAAGTCCAGAACTCACTTGTGTCGCTGGAAAATAATTTCGGTGATGAGTGCACGCATCATCGACATTGATTTTCGAGTTTCTGAGTGAGGGAGAGGCCACTTTAATAGCTTGGCTATGCGAGTGATTTTGTGAAACCATTTTGATTTCAAATTCCGAAGTATGATTTGATATTCAAAAGATATATGTAAATATATTTGAAACGATTTGAAATGAACCGGTGTTCAGTCCTCGAGTTTTGGATTTGATATAACCCTATCTATTAAAATTGATTTACTGATTTGTTGCTAATTTCCAACTCTTGAATTTGAAAATGATTTCTTCAACTATTTCGAAGTTCGAGTACTTCCAAATCAAGGTTAACTTTTCAAAGCTAAGAAATTTGAAAAGTATTTTGATAAAGTATATAAGTTTGTTTTGAATGTTTAAGTATGAAGTAATCTGATTTAAATAAGTTGAAACTGTTTTGTTAAGTAAATGAATAAGGCAATTTAATTTTTTTTTCTAATATGAAATTTAGATTTGAAATGTTTTGAAAAGAAATTGTTCTTCAAAATATTTTGAATAAATTTTAAGTGTTTTAACTTAGTAACATCTTTATGAAACTATATAGGTAACAAGTTGGAATAAATATATAAGTTGTACGTATGCTGTTTTATTCGCATAATTAATTTGATCCAAGTTTGAGTACACAAGTTCGAGGTGAATTACACCATTTCATGTTAGGATTTTTCATTCGATTCTTGATGACGAATATTTGATATGGATTTTGGGCTCGATTCTAGAATTCTCTATCATAGTATATGGCTATGCAAGGAGACTGATGGCTTCTAGTCGAGAAACCATATCGAAATCCGCATTAGGGAAGTGAATGGACAATACTAGTTCGAAAGCGAACTTGTGTGATCGAGCGAGCGATCGAATGTGACTTTGCGAAATGATGACATATGTACATCTTATATTCTAATATCTTTGATATATTTTGACGCTGAAATTGAAAGCCGTCGAGTTAGAATATCTTTGCTTACTAAAAGAAAATTTCCAATTTAAATTACAAAGATATATAACCCATAAAAGCAAAGATATTCAATCCCATATGGCTCTTCATACAGCGAAATTATTTTGAAAATTTGATCCTTATGTAAGATAGACCTTACGTAAGTATAAGATGATTTTGAAAACATTTGATTTTGGAAATGAATTGGTTGACTTAAATTATATTGATTTGGAAATTTGGATTTATTTTCTAAATCTATTATTTTGGAAACTTTGAAACTAAAGATAATTAATTTGAGAAGAAATAATTTGGTGAAATTGTATATGATTTTGAAATTGAACTGATATTGAAACAGATTGAAATTTGAGAACCTTATGTTACTAAACACTTGATTTGGGAGTTGTCGAACTTATATAAAATTGATTTGTATGAGTATGAAATTGATTCGAAAACTATAGATTTGAAAAGGTACTCAATTTGAAAGTGAAATCTTATATAATTGAAGTCTATATAAGTATGATTTGATATACTATTGATTTTGGAAAGTATTCGATTTGAAAATTAAATCTTATATATAATGGATTTTATATAAGTACGATATTTGAAAGTGATTTGAAAAGGTACTATATGATACATATTTTCGAAGTAAAGATATGGAAAGTGCCTTCTGCTTGATATCCGATTTGTGGCCACATCTTGGATTCATTCTATCGATATTATTCTCTTTGATTTTTGGTTTTCCGGATATGATACTCGAGTGTCCTTCGAATTCCATGGCGTTACCCATGGTCTTATTGTTCTCTCGTGACTGCATAGCGCAACTGCCTGGCTGAGTCTTGCCTAGGGGTACGGATTGTTTCCTGGGGGATCCAGGCGTAATCATTGTGTATCCTGCAATCTGTGTAGGTTGCGAATAGTAGCGCAAATGCTTGGCTGAGTCTTGCCTGGGGGTATGGATTGTTTCCTGGGGGATCCAGGCGTAACCATTGTGTATCCTGCATTCTACTAGTCATCATGGCGTAACTCGCAGGGCTGAGAAAGCTTACGGATATGGATTGTTTCCTGGGGGATCCAGGCGTAACCATTGTGTATCTGCGAACCATGGTTAGACAAAGGTTTTGTTTGTTTTTGTTTGGATTGTACTTTCCATATCTGTTTTTAAAAAGTTTTCCAGTATTTTCACTGGGTGTTGAAACAAGTCTACTAAGTACCTGGAGAATTCTAGCTTTGCGCCTGATCAACGCACTGCCAGAGTCTGCAAGAACGAGGATAAACTTGTTAAGACATCGAGTTATAAAAGTATTTTGATAAAATATTATATAAATGATACTTTGATCAGTTATTTCCTTTTTAAAGGATTTTAAAGTGTTTTAAATATTTTACCTCTTCAACCAACAATTTTAAATTAATGGCTCATCCTTGTCTTTCGTCCTATTTTCCCTTCTAGCTATTCCTATTCTCCACCTTATTAAACTTACCCATAACAACAATTATCAGGTATAATTTTAATCTTCTTTTCATCTTGTCTTAATCCTATTCCATTTTATCTTTTCTGTGTTTTCCGTACCTCATTCCTTTTCGAGGACGAAAAGATTTGAGTGGGGGAGAGTGTAACAACCCTGTATTTTGTGATTATTTTAATTGTATATTTTGGTTATTTTAATTAATTTCCTGATTTAAATACTTTATTTTATTTATTAAAATGAATAAATTTTGTTATTTTAAATATAAATTTTGATTTTGATGTGAATTAGAATTCCAAACATGACTAAAAAGAATATTTTCCAGAAAAGTGAATTTTGGTCAATATGGTCAAACTTTGACTTTTGATTTAGAAATTTGAAAGTTTTAAAATTTGAATTTTATCTTTTATTATGAAAGTAAATAAAATTTTAAGAATAAAGCTTTTCGTTTCGTTGAAATCTGATTTATAATGTGAAAGTTATGCCTTTTTCAATATTATGTGTAATTTGTTGTATTTAACAAATTGTTTATTTTAAATTGTATAAATAATATTTTATTTGGTCATGTAATGTTCTAATTTATATTTATATGGGTAAAATAACATGTTGTGCATATATTTTGGTTTTAAAACATTTTTTTTAAGTATAATTGACATTTTCCAGTGTCAGTTGTATTTTGCTTACAATTTCTAATTTCCAGTTTCAATTAATTAAAGTAATTCTTTATTTATTTTTCTATTTTTTTTCTTAAAATCTTATTTGATTCTCATTCCCACTTTATTTTGTTCCTCATTTATTTTATTTATTTGACCTTTTATTTGTTTTAAAGTGAAATAGAAATTTTCTAAAACTAGTGATATTCTATTTGTAAATTTTAAGTCCTGTTTTGAATTTTTAAGCAATTTCTTTAGTTCTTTTTCTAATTTCTCTAAATTTAATTATTTATTTCATTTTGAAAATATAAATGAATTATTTTACTTCACATTTTTGTTTTAAAATATTTTTAAAATGAAGTTGTTAATTTTCCAAAGTCAATAGTGATTTATTTGTAATTTCTGGACCCTGTTTTCAATTTTTAAGCAATTTCTTATATTCTTTTTCCATTTTCTTTAAAATTAATTAATTATTTTTATTTTATATTACTTTGTTTCGGTTTTAAAGTTAATTTACTGATTTTATTTTTGTTTTATTTGAATATAAAGAAAAAGAAATATGAAGAGTTTTAAAAGCTTATTTACCTTAAGTCCTTTCATCTCCTTTGTCCTTTCATTTGCCATAACTCCTCAATTACTATCTTGGCTGTGCATTTTTGGTTTGTAGCCGTGAGTTTTCAGCCTCCATTCACCCAAAAAAATTTTACCTTCTCATTCATTCATGGCTTCAAGAAAAATCTATGGGTAATGGTTACTTTTTACACTTTTCTTCTCATTTTTCATGTATTTTGCCTTGTTTTCTTTGCTTCTTTGAATGGCCTCCACTCCATATCCACGGCCACCACCCCCTACATCTCTTCCCTGCCATCACCACCAGCTACTCCTCTGGTCTTGACCAAGGCCGAGCCACCATGATGCCAAAACTCCACAAAAATTGCAAAACAAGCCATAAAAACATGATTGTTTACCACTATTGCTTCACCACTCCATTTTCCACCACCACCACCACCTTAGGCCGCCTCCACCACCTTTGGCCAGACCACCACACACCTTTCCTTCCACTGACCTGATCCATACCCCTCTGACCTGACCACACAAGCCCATGGCCGAGCCATTTTTGTGAACAAAACCCACCTATTTTGCCTTAAACTCTTCATATTCCTTTGTATAAACTTCCTCCTCATATTCTACTACCTAGGCCATGCATACACATGACCAAACCTGAGCCAAACTTGTTCAAACCAGAGCCAAAACCATCCCTAGGCCATGACAAAAGAATAGAGAAAGCAAGGCAAAAGATTTGGCATTCGTATCTCTTTTTATTTAAAAGTTATTTCATTTCTAGTGTATTGAAATTTATGGTTTGCTTTGATTTTTGTTTGGGTTGTAACACAAGATCTATATCATTGGATTTTCTCTCCACACTCAAATTGTATTAGAGTTGTCGTGCCTTCGTAATCTTTGTGTTGTGAGCTTTGTTGGCAAAATCTCCAGCTTAACAGGTGAGTTATTCTCACCAGACAATATGTACATATATAACTAGTGAATTGACCCCTTTTAAATCTGTAAAATGCATTATCATGTTACACTTGCTATGTTATGATTTTATGATGTTCACCCATGCTTAAACACCTATTATATTATATGTTACTGTTATATTATGCTGTTCTATTATTTTTATCAGTTTATCACACTGCAAGTTCCCTTTAGATTAAAATCACTATGGGTTGAAATGATACATACCCGAACGGACTTTAGAATAGGAGAAAATCATTATGGGCTGAAATGATAGGCCTGAATGATTTTCAATTATTTTTTCATTTCCTTGGGATTGCAGGTTTGAAATGATCAAACCCGGGTTTTCTTTGTAAATTACAGGTTGAAATGATATATTACCCGTATCACTTTACCTAGACTAGAAATGAAATACAGAGCCGTAGTTAAAATATGTTTTATAAATTTTTTTAAAAATATTTTAAAAATGTAAATATTATGATATTTTGATTTAAACTAAATCAAAATGATTTTTGTAAAGCATTATTGATTTTCTGAAAATTTATAAGTGAAATAAATTAATGGTAAAATTAGAAAATTTGAAATGTAAGTTATTTTGGGAAATTTTAATTTGGTGATAATTGGAATTTAAATTAAATGTGAAATGTGATAAATTCATGATAATTTGGATTAAAGTGAATTTAAATGATTTTTATATTATATTAATGATTTTGAATAAAGTTAAAATGTGAAATGAATGAATATTTAAGTTGAAATTTTGAAATATAACTAAAATTGGAAATTTGTGAATTTGGCTTAAAAGTGAATTTTAAGTTAAGTAAATAAAAAATGGAATTAAGTTATATTTGAAAATTTAAACTTAAGTGTTAAGTTAATTTAATTTAATGAATTTATAATTTAATATTGGAATTTAATAAGTGAATTATTATTAAATTTTGATTTTTGAATGGAGGTTTAACTTTATAAAATCATGAATATAAGGGTATTTGAATGATTGTTTTAAAACTGAAATTATATGATTTTTTAAGTTAAAAATGATTTATATAAAAATATAATTGTTTGTGAAATTATACTGAATATTTGAAGTTAATTAACTGCATTTCTGAAATGCTATTAATTCTAATGTAAATGATAATACAACATTTGTAAATGCTGTAGTTGATAATAATGAACAAAATGGCTAAATTTAATTAAAGGCTATTATAGCATTTTTGTAAATGTTATAATGGTTGAATTTAACTAAGTTTATTTGAAACTAATGTAACCCTATTACAGCATTTTAAATGCTGTCTTTTGTTAAATTGAACTGTTTTAAATGTGACTTTCCGTAGCATTTTTTAAATGCTGCGAAAGTTGAATTTTCATTATTTTAATTAATTTAAGTGAACGAATGAACTTTGAAAGACTAAAATTTTGGAAATTTAATAATTTAATTATTAAATATAATAATTTCATTTTTATGATTTAAAATAAAGTAATTTGTTTCGAAATATAAACTATTTTGAAATATGATATTTTGATATTTTGAAATGGATATTTGAAGGATATTGAATTTTGAAATGATATTTGATTTCAAAGTATAAAATACCATTTTGAAATTTTAACCACGGGATGTATTTAATTTATAGTTTAACTGATCCTTAAAGGATGGGCGATCCCAAGCATCCTTTGAGTTATTATGCATTTCTACTACAGTTCACTTGAGTTGGTTTACATTATATAAGTATATATTGTCCTGACTCGAGTGTTTTGTATTTTACTTTACGCTCGGGTCAGCCTGAGTATTTACAGCTTAGCTTTGGATTTCTTTCTGGAGCTAGGATTCGCTGGAGATTTTGCTTGTCTAGTTATCTGTTCCTTTCAGTTCAGTTGTTCTATTTCAGTTCTGGTATTCATAAACTTCTATTTATTTGAGATTTCTATTGTATATGTTTTCAAACAAATATTATGTATTTTGTTTTGAGAGTTTGTTATGGTAGCTTCATGAACTACTATGGTATTTTTAATTTCCGCTGCGAGTTATTCTGATATGTTCTGTGTCTGTGATTCTGTGTATTTGATTTCATTTGCTCCAAATTTATTTACAATCTGTTATTTTGAATTATTCAAGTCAAACATGTGTGGATTATTGTCGATTTGAATGGTCTAAAATAGTTGGTCGTTACAAAATATCTCCAAAAGAGATAACCAAGTCATCTATAGGCTTAGATGTGAGTTCAAAAACTCACCTTTTTAACTCAAAAACAAAGATGAGAAGCACAAACACAAGAAGAAGATCAACTACTCTTCACTTCAACTCTACAAGCTTCAATCTAAGATCAAAACAAGTATTTCCTAAATTAGGGTTTAGGAATTTTCTGAAATTGAAGAGGAGAAGAGATGGAGAAGATGAAGATGGAGCTTACCTTAGCTTTCCTTTGAATTTGGAGCAAGAATTTGGAGTTTGCAAATGAATCTAGGGTTTTGAATTTTAATTTCTCATTCCTCTCCCCATTTTCAGTTGTGCTAGAGAAAAAGAATGAAATGAGGATGAATGGATGAAGAGAGGGGCTGAGTTAGAGTAAATGATGAGTTGGGTGAAACCCAAACCCAAAAGCCCAAATAGAAAATAGCAAAATTCAACCTACTCCAAACATATCGAAGCTTATACTCAAAAAAGTCGCAAATGCCATTTTGGACTCAATGGAAGTGGTCCCAAGTCCTAATTCGGCCGTTTGCAAAAAGTAACATTTCGGACCTTAATCTGATTAACAATGTTATATTTAAATAAAATATTTAAATATAAAATCGTAAAATATGCGGGTTGTTACAGATCACCCCTCCTTAACAAAATTGCATCCACGCAATTCCTAGAGAAGAATTTGCAACAACTACATACTTACAACCAAGAAGACAAGAAAAATAAGCTTGAGATAAAAAGATATTCTCACAATTGCTAAGCAAAGATAGAAAACCCGGATAGGATCGCTCGATAAACTCTCTGGTTTCCCAAGTACAGTCGTTGGGTTAGCGGACCATTGAACTTTAATGAGAGGCACGTCCTTGTTTCGAAGGTGTCTCACCTCCGTGGCAAGTACGTGAATAGGCTGCTGTACAATAGATAAGTCTGGAAGTGAAACTCTATAAGCCACAGGGCCAATACGTTCAGTAATAGGAAATGGTCCTACAAAGCGAGGTGCCAATTTCCCTATCATACTGAAGCGCATAACTCCTTTCAAAGGAGAAACACGAATAAAGACGAGATCATCAACCGAGAACTCGAGAGGCTTCCTATGGTTATCCACGTAGGATTTCTGGCGGCTTTGTGCCTCTTTCATTCTCTGACGAATAAGAACAATCTTCTCAGAAGAATCATGAACAAACTCCGGGCCAAGAATAAGCTTCTCCCCAGATTCCAACCAACAAGAAGGTGATCGACATGGCCTTCCGTATAAGGCTTCGAAGGAGCCATACCGATACTGGACTGAAAACTATTGTTGTAGGAGAACTCTACAAGGGGTAGATGATCCTTCCAACTACCTCTGAAATCAAGAATACAAATACAGAGGAGATCTTCCAAGATACGATTCACCCGTTCAGTCTGTCCATCAGACTGTGGATGATAAGCTGTGCTGAAATTAAGCTTTGTTCCCAAAGCTTGCTGAAGACTCTTCCAGAAATGACTGGTGAATAAAGGATCACGGTCACTCACAATCGAACTAGGAACACCGTGAAGTGTCCACGATTTCCTTGATAAATAACTTTGCCAAAAGAGAAGCAGTCCTATTAGATTTAATAGGAATAAAATGAGCTGACTTGGTGAGGCGATCAACAATAACCAAATGCTAGAATGGCCCGATCTCGTACGAGGTAGGCCATCAATGAAATCCATCGAAATCTGATCACATTTCCACAATGGAATCTCTAGAGGCTGAAGGAGACCAGAAGGGCGCTGATGTTCGCCTTTAATACGTTGACAAGTCATGCAATTACTTACATAACTCGCCACATCGCACTTCATGCCTTCCCAATAATAAAGGCGATGCATATCGGCATACATCTTACTACTGCCAGGATGAATAGTATACTTAGAACGATGACAGTCATCAAGAATGTCATGCCTAAGTGCAGAATCAGAAGGCACAACAAGATGGTTCTTCTTACGAAGACACCCATGAAAATCAATGCTGAAATCCCGTAACGCCTCATCACGGGGTTCAGTCTCACAAAGCTGAATAAGATGCACAAGATCAGGATCACGCCGCTGAGCTTCGGCAATACGATCCAATAAAGAGGGTCGAGCTTCCAAACTGAATAATGCTATTGGAGAATCAGAGGATGGAGCTCGATCACGAATATCACAAAAAGATAGAGTCTCAAGAATATCCCATTCGGCAAGCATCATAGAAACGACAGCCGAATGTCTCGACTAAGCGTATTAGCAACACGATTACCCTTACCAGGGGTATATTGGATATCAAAGTCATAGGAGGCAAGAAACTCGAGCCAACGCTGTTGCCTCATATTGAGTTCCTTCTGAGTGAACAAATACTTCAAGGATTTATGATCGGTATAGAGAATGAAGCGCTCGCCTAATAAATAGTGTCGCCAAATCTTCAAGGCGAAGACAATGGCGGCTAACTCAAGATCATGAGTGGCATAGCGAACTTCATTCGGACGCAGTTGCCTAGAAGCATAAGCAACTACCCGATCTTTCTGCATAAGCACGGCAGCGAGACCACTACCATAAGCATGTGTAGACAACATGATCATGATTCCCTTCGGGAACCACAAGAATAGGAGCATTAGTGAGAAGTTCTAAAATTTATAATTTTTATTATCATATTTTTTTATTATTTATTCATTATTATTTATTTTATTTTATAATATCATAATTTTATAAATCATATTAATAAATATATAATTTATAAATAATTATCATATAAATTTATATATTTTAATATATATATTTTTATTAATTAAATTTATTTATTATAATTTATTATTATATCATTTTTATATTTTTTATTATTTATCAATTTTTTTAAATTTTTATTAATTATTATTTTTATTTATTAATATATATTATTTATTTATTTATAATTTATGTTTTTATTATAATTTTTATTATTTATATATTCATACTATATTTTATTATAATTATTTAATTTATATTTTTATTTAATTTTATATCATATATCATTTATTATATATATTTAATATATAATATATAATTATATAATATATTTTTTATTATTAACATATTTTATTAATAATTTATTTATTTATTATATATTATATAATTTATATAGACCAAATATAACGAATGCCTTTCCGAGTAAGGCTGGTGAGAGGAAGCACAACACGGGAAAAATCCTTAATGAACCGACGGTAATAACCCGCCAATCCAAGGAAACTGCGAATCTCATGAACATTCTCAGGCCTCTTCCAATTCTGGATAGCTTCGATCTTTGAGGGATCGACCGAAATACCGTCGGAAGATACAACATGGCCTAAGAACTTAACCTTATTCTCCTAAAAATGGCACTTGGAGAATTTGGCTTTAAGCTGATGGTGACGAAGAGTACTCAAGACAATTCTCAAGTGATTAGCATGCTCGACTTCAGACTTAGAATAAACAAGAATGTCGTCAATAAACACAAGGACGAACTTATCGAGATATTCCCGGAATACTCGATTCATAAGATCAACAAAAAAAGCAGGAGCGTTCGTCAAACCGAACAGCATAACGAGCTACTCGAAAGAACCATATCGAGTGCGAAAAGTTGTAAGAGGTATGCTATCTTCCGCGACTCGGAGCTGATGAAAACCAGTGGCAAGGTCGAGCTGAGAGAAGACCTTATCGCCACTCAATAGATCGAACATATCATCGATCCTCGGCAAAGGATACATATTCTTGATGGTCAACTCGTTAAGCTTGCGATAGTCGATGCAAAGCCTAAGAGTTCCATCGGACTTCTTCACAAAGACGACCGCGGTACCCCACGGTGAAAAACTGGACTGAATCAACTGCTTGGACTCAAGCTCTAAAAGCTGCTTCTTGAGTTCCTCATTTTCTTTTGTAGACATCCTCGTGGGAGGATGCCCAACTGGCTGCGCGCCTGGAACGAGATCAATGCGGAACTCGATCGCCCGCTTGGGTAGCAAACCCAAAACCGGCTCAAAAACATCAGAGAAGTCACAAACAATAGGAATACGAGATATATCATCATCATCTCATGAATCAAGAGAATATAAAGCCATTTCGGAGTTATCCACATTCCGAAGAACAAGTGATAGCTGAGTAAACGAATCTGGATGTCAAAGATATAAAATTCTTTCAGAACAAATAATCCTGGCATCGTATCTCACTAGCCAGTCCATACCCAAAATCATATCAAATCCCAAATAAGAAATAACGTGCAGATTCACACAAAAAGAAAAGCCACATAAAACAATCTCAACATCATCACAAAGCATGCTAAGAGTTGCGGATCCCCCAATAGGATTCGCAATCCTAAACGAAGTAATCATACAAGAAACATCCAAAGACAAATCATCGACGAGCTTTTTCTATATGAAAGAATGCGAAGCTCCAGTATCGAAAAGAACTCGAATACTACGGTCATGAAATAAAATAGAACCTTCCAAAATAGATGGAGATATACCTCTGGGCTGAGAAGGACCTCCAGAAGCTTTAGCAACAAAAAGCTTGCCAGACTTGGCATTAGGAACAGTAGGGCAGGAGGAAACATGATGACATTCCTTCTTGCAATAACGGCAGAAGAGAGGCTTAGGACAAGCTCGAATCATATGATCAGGAGAACCACAATTGAAACACTTCCGAATGGAAGGTGTTCCAGCAGATTGAGAGTTAGAACCAGATTCAACGGGCTTTTTCTTCGTAGAAGGAAGAAATCCCTGCCTATGGAATGGAAACTTCTTCTTATTGGGGTTCTTGCGAACCTCAACATCATCACCACTATCAGACTCCTTCTCGATGGCCTCGAGATGAAGTGCCGAATCAACCAATTCCTCAAAAGAAAGCTTAAGCTGGAGCATCAAAGACTCCTTAAGATATTTCTTAAGACCAGAGACAAACTTCATATTCTTCTTATAAGAAGTGCTAATGAATTCAAGACCATACTTAGATAAGGCCTCGAATGATGCAACATAATCAGAAACGGAGGACTTCCCTTGCTCCAACTCAAGGAAGCGACTGGCTAATAAAACTTTCTCAGATTCAGGAACGAATTTGAGTTCGAATCGTTCCCGAAACTGACTCCAAAAAAGAACAGACTCATCAAGTTCGGCTATAAGAAGCTCGTACCAATCAAGGGCACGCTCTTGCAATAAGCTAGAAGTTACAAGAACTCGATCATGGTTAGAAAGATCCATGCGAGAGAAAATACGTTCGCATGTGCGAATCCAAGCTTGGACCTCAAGAACGGACTCAGAGCCCTTGAATGGCTTTCCACCAAGATGAGAAAAATCACTGCACAGACGTGCAAAGGCAGACTTGCGTGGAGGAGATGCACGAATAGGAGCTGGAGGCTGAGTGCTCCTGAATAACTCCAAGAACTTATCGGCAGACATATAAACGCCGTCCGAATGTAAGCCATTGGATTGCCCAGCATCCGAGCGTCGTCCTCGGCCTCTTCCGGCCATTAGCTGAAAGATAAGATAAGAAAAAGATTATTCACAAGGTAGATATCATTAATTCAATATGGAATAATAAAATGCATTCCTAGACGTATTCCCCAAAGTTCTATCTACCCCAAAGGCACGGAAAGAAATAAGGCACGATGATTCAAAGATTCGTAACATTCGTACTACTCTTTGATGTACCGTAATATGTGTCTCTGTTCTATGTTTATCATATTTTGTTCTGAACTCAGCTCTGATATCAATCTGTGATGCCCCACTCTGAGGCCCACATTAGCAAAGAGTTTTACAAGGTAACACCGTCTGCTAATGCAGAGAATAGAGCTGGATAGGAGCGACCATCTATAACTCTGTCTTAATTATCTATTGAATACGCCGACAATGCCACTTCTTACTTAAATGGATCGACATCTCCAATAAATACTTAATACAAAGCCATAGGTGGCTGAGGATCTACCAGAATAAAATATAACAACTCAATGTAATTCACATCATAGAACAGTAGATCATCACATACACTTTCACATATACAGATACATTATAGAGTTTACAAAATGATACATGTCAAGTGGTATAGAAAACCACAATATACAGGCGAGTCAAAAGAATACATATCAGAGTTATAGACAAAAAGGACTGCACAAAAAGCTATAACAAAAAGGAGCTAGCAGAATAGTCCATGCGGAAGCAAAATAGGCCAAGTCCAATGTACCTAACCTGAAACATCTCGGTCTAACCCGAGTATAAAATACACGGGTCAGTCTAGCTAAACCAATCAGTTAGATATACTAAATGATAATGAACATACAAAGTCATAAAGTACCACAAATATCTCCAAAAGAGATAACCAAGTCATCTAACATAAGATGATTCATAACAAGCCTCATATCATAGGCAACTCCAATAAACCAAGGATATCATATCCCAAAACAAGCCAAAAGGCAAATAACAAATACCAATAAAGGTAACACAAGTTTCCACAAGGTAATCGCTATATATCATGTGGTTCAAAGAACCTACCCCGAAAGGCGATACACTAGGGAAATGTAATTGTCAAAGAAACAAAAGATGCTCGAGCTCAATACTGTATAACAAGGATCCACAAACCCGAAGGCACAAACCCAATATCACTCGAGCGGTGACGATGGACCAACTCCAAAAGTGATACCATAGGGCAACAAACCCGAAGGCACAAACCCAAAGGTACAAACCCGAAGGCAACATACCCGAAGGCAACAAACCCAAAGGTACAAACCCGAAGGCAACATACCCGAAGGCAACAAACCCAATATCACTCGAGCGGTGACGATGGACCAACTCCAAAAGTGATACTATAGGGCAACAAACCGTAGTGGCGATGGTCCGGAGGCCCAGTACTGGACACCACTAACTGGCGGAATGTGTCAAACCTCTCAGAAAGGAACCCGAAAAATGTTAACGTGAGTCCCATACCACACGTTCGCACTAAACGGTTTACTAACCGTTAGCCAATTTCACACTCAAAGTAGTACAAAGTTCACCTCATCTCATCGGTAAACCAGACCCAAAGGTCAAAACGATCAAACGAATAGATTAGGAATTAACTGAAAAGATAAATGCACGTGTTCATAGCATGTGTTTTATTTAATCATTTAATTCTCCTCCCACTTCGCTTGAAGTGCAAAATTGTGTGTGTGGTTTAAATAGAAATTATAAATCGGAGAAACGAGCTTTTAATACAATTTAAAAAGATAATTTTATAAAAACTTGTGTACGAAATCTAAAAAAGAATCATCAAAGTCAAAGAATGCAATAACAACTAATTGGATCAACACAAATCGATTAAACATTGGAAATCCACTCAAAACAGCCCAAAATAGGCTGAGTGAACAGTTCCAGACTTCTGGGGGGTTGATCCAGACGTCTGGCCCTAGGTTCTGGCCCAAAATAGGCAAAACTGCACATTTCAAACGTCTGAAATTCCAACCAGACGTCTGGTTGGATTTCCAAACGTCTGGATTTTTCCTCTGCCTTTTTACGTTTTCCAGGGACCAATTCCAGACGTCTGGATTTTTCAACCAGACGTCTGGATTTTGTTCCAGACGTCTAAAATTGCCTGCTAGCAAAAATCAGCCTTGCCCAAAATGGGCGAAAATCCAAACCGGAAGCGATCGGATGAGCAACAGAGACTAGGGATTTATGCCAAGCGACAACCCAGCCTTATAGGCTCTTCGAAACACCACCAAAACATGTCAAAACATCCAAGATATGATTTTTAAAGATTTTGACTTCAAACACCAAAATTGGAAAATTCACCAAATCAACTCAAATCAAAAGCAAATGAACATGAACGAGCGTTAGGAATTCATACCTAACAACAACGAAAGCTATAGGCTTAGATGTGAGTTCAAAAACTCACCTTTTTAACTCAAAAACAAAGATGAGAAGCACAAACACAAGAAGAAGATCAACTACTCTTCACTTCAACTCTACAAGCTTCAATCTAAGATCAAAACAAGTATTTCCTAAATTAGGGTTTAGGAATTTTCTGAAATTGAAGAGGAGAAGAGATGGAGAAGATGAAGATGGAGCTTACCTTAGCTTTCCTTTGAATTTGGAGCAAGAATTTGGAGTTTGCAAATGAATCTAGGGTTTTGAATTTTAATTTCTCATTCCTCTCCCCATTTTCAGTTGTGCTAGAGAAAAAGAATGAAATGAGGATGAATGGATGAAGAGAGGGGCTGAGTTAGAGTAAATGATGAGTTGGGTGAAACCCAAACCCAAAAGCCCAAATAGAAAATAGCAAACTTCAACCTACTCTAAACATATCGAAGCTTATACTAAAAAAAGTCGAAAACGCCATTTTGGACTCAATGGAAGTGGTCCCGAGTCCTAATTCAGCCGTTTGCAAAAAGTAACATTTCAGACCTTAATCCGATTAACGATGTTATATTTAAATATAAAATCGTAAAATATGCGGGTTGTTACAATGGATGACGAATCTTGTTGTGGCAGCTAGGGTTTCGGGTTCGTGATAGCAGTGACGAGGTGTTAGGGAGGGCTTACGAGAAGGGGGCAACGTCGGTAGAAGATGGTGGTTGCGCGAGTGGAGGTAGTGAGGTATTCGTTTTTTTCTTTTCGTTTATACTTGATTTAATAAAAATATATATACAGATTGAAAGAAAATAAATATGAAGTTTAAAGCAGAATAGGAAAAAAAAAGGTTGCAGAGAGGTTTATATAGTTATTCTTTTTTTTCAATTTAAACTTAATAATGTATATATTGGTATATATACAGAGGGAGAAAAAGAAAATTTTAGAATCAGATTTTTATTTTACAAAGATTATATATTAAAAAAGGAATTTTTACAGTAAAGGGAAATCTTATATGTAAGCAGTTTTTAAATTTTAAGTTAATCTTAATTTAATTTAAATATATATATAGGTAAAACAATAAATATGTATATATATAATATTTTGGGAAAATATAGGAATTTTAAAATGTTATAGAGTTTATATAAAAACTAGATTTTTAAAATGTATATAGGTTATTTTTTTAGTATATGTAGTTTCAAAGAAAAAGAAATAAAATATATATACATATATACATATTTTCACTTACTAGTTTAATTTTAAATAATGGAGATTAATTTGTTAAATTAACTTATTTAATTATTTTAATTACTAAGAAATTATCTAAGGGAAAATTAGTTTAAATCAAATTATTAGTTTAAATTAAATAAATAAATGGTAATTAATTGTCTGATTGTTTCAAATATTAATAAACCATATAATGTTTATACAAGGTCAAAAATCATTAAACAAGCCGAGATGGAAGTGGGTTGCAAACTAAAATAAAGGTGAGATTTCTCACTCATTCGGATTACCTATTTAAATTTAAATGTTAAATTT
Organism: Allium fistulosum; assembly: GCA_030737815.1. Lineage (NCBI taxonomy): Eukaryota > Viridiplantae > Streptophyta > Magnoliopsida > Asparagales > Amaryllidaceae > Allium > Allium fistulosum. The sequence continues at coordinate 221,203,667 of CM060902.1, forward strand.
AAAGTTATTGGATGCCTGACTTGATTGATAAATTTATAATTTATTTGTTGGATGATATTATAGTAGTATATATATTAGAGTGATTGATATTCCCGCAGTATATAGCGGATGAGACCCTATGCGCCCCGCATAATAGCGGATGACCCTATATACCGCGATATCACCCTCGAAGTGGGATTGGTATTTTATTTGTTGACTAACATCTGTGGATGCATGGAAAATAGGTTGGAGGGATCCAACTGGATTCCTCAAAAATATTTATTGTTCATATATATGTTGATATATGATATGATGGATAAATTGTTCTGGATTGTGTGTGAATTAAAGTATTAAATGTTAAATAACATGGGAATTGAATTGGTATTTTCAAATATCATAAATAATTAAATTGAAGGAATTTAAAGGAAATTTGAAAGAAATTGTTTATATTGAAAATTGGATTTATTCTAAAGGGAATTAAGTAGAATAAAAATATATTAATTAACTGGGGTTATACTTAACTATTTAAAAATTGGTTTAAGTAGAGATTTGAAATTAAATTATATATTAAGGGCTTGAAGAGATATTGGAATCGATAAATAAATTTGAAATAAAAATGGAATTTTATTAAAGGAAGATTTTAAAGTGGAATTATAAATAGAATTTGTTTTTATAAATAAATGGAAAACTCAAAAGAGTTTATAAATTTATAAACGGGGTTTATAAATAAGATGGAGTGATATCAGTGGATATGGAGAAAATATAAGTTAATGGTGTGGACTTATATCGGGTAATGAAAATTGTTTTGAAAAGAAATAGTGGAATATATTTCAAATATGAGAAATGGTGATAAATTTGGAGATAGGTGATGTGATACAAATCAGGAGAAAATTATGAATTTAATTGGTGAATTATTAGATTTTCTTAAAAATAGATTTTCATGTGAAACGAGTTGGGAATTTACAAATAAAGTTGTAAATGATTTTTGAAGAGGAATACAAAATAAATGAATATTTTCCAAGTGTTGAATATCAAATGGAATGGGAAGAATAATGCTAAGTATTGGGCATGGGTCGGAATTTGTTTCGTGAGAATAAAAAGGGATTTGAAAACTATTTTCAAAGTGTTGAAATATGAAAATAATATCTTGAGTTGATATTTTGAAATAAATAATTTGGAGAATTATTTAAGGCCTGATGGTTGCTTGTGGATGTTATATGATAGTTAAATAATCGACTATCAATATTGGCCAATGCACTGATCGTTTCGAAGAGACCGGGATCGGTTTTAATTACCCGAAAACCACTTCGATCCTGTTTGAACGTAGCAAATGAAGATCGTGAAGATGATGAAGACGGTGATTCGGTTTGTCCGGACTCAGGGCAACTTGAATGGACGAATGCTATCAGACCATCGTCGTTGGAGGACGTTGAGCATTATAAGTGAATGTGTTCTAAAAAGGTAACGCATAGCCTCAAGCTTCATCAACCGGGAATGGCTAAAACAGGGGAGGTGCGGCAAGGCTAAGTGGGTAGCACCCAAGTAGGGTAAGATTTCCCCTGTCTAGAGTCACTTTTATTTCGGCTGTGTGGCGGTTGCTGATCCCAACCGTGGGGTGATCTTATTCGGACTATCCAGTAAGGGGTAGCTCTGGTCTTGTGTTGCAGAGGATCGGGAGTGGTCCTCGGTACTCTTATCTAGGCCAGGTAGTGTGACGGGCGGTACCCCAGTAGCCTTGCCATTATATGGAACCCAATCTCCAATAAGCGCCCGTACGGTTTTGATTGTGCCCAACTATTGCTGGAACATGAGATGCAAGCATTTCAGCTAGATTCTATTTTACTTTCTATAGACACTATCATAATATCAGACATATTTGAAAAAAAATGTTTTGGTTATCGTAAGGTAAAAACCCAGCATGTTTATTTGTGGCGCGTTCTTACGAGATACCTTTGTTTTCAAAGGATTTTTTTGAAAATATAATAATCCAATTGAGTGTGTTTTTCTCACATTGGTTTTCCAGACTGACTCGGGTGTTGTTTTATTATGATGCTCAGGTCAGACCGAGTTGAACAGATTCAGGATAGGATGCTATAGAGCTCAGGAGACGAGCTGAGTGACAGAGACGTATCTTTGTATTTGAATTATTATTTCCGCTATGTAAGGACAGATAATAAGCTGTCCAAAGTGATGGATGATTGTTATACTCTGAAATGGTATGTATGTATAATAGTACAGATTTCTTTATATTTAAAAACTATTATTATATATTATATTTTGTTCCGCTGCGATTGTGAGACTCTGATGTTGTTTTTATCTTCTTCTACCTCTTTCTTCTTTTTTTACCCTAGCTATTCGCTCTTTCATACACTTTGGGTTGGACGAGGGAGAATTATTATCAACTCAAGGGGTACGGAACTGCGGGTTGCTACACTTGGTATCAGAGGAGAAGGTTAAGCGAGAACCTTGGCTCTGGTGGGGACTACTCATTAGAGATAGAGTCAGTAGTACTCTGGAATGAGCTGGGTGTAATAATAGATATGAGCGCGTATTTGTTAGTGAATATAAATTGTTTTAAATATTGTGTTGACTTATTGGTTGAGTGGAATATAAATTCTGATCGAATAGTGGGCCGCTAATTCGATAAGAGTTTATAAACACTTGTACACGATAAACTGACAAAGTATTGTTTTAAAAGTGGGTAAATAAATTAATTTTACTCGAAAAATATATTTTGATATAAATGAAATAATTTCCTGAAATTATTATATATAATTGGAGTGTTTGGTTGATGATATTATAGTCAAATAAGATTATAAAATTTGAAAAGATTTATATAACCAAAGGAAAATTTGTATAAGTATAAATTATACAAATTGATTATAATAAAATCGGGTTCAAACCATAATTTGAAATCTAAATCCCGGAGATTTTTGGATGTTTTCCAAAGTATTTGGAAGTAAATAATAGTAATATTATTTTGGAAATGTTTTTGAATAGAAAATGTTTTAAGAAGGATTTTTGGAAGTAATATAGCACTGAAATCACTTCGGTCGCTGGAAAATGATTCCGATAATGATCGCGACAACATCGGTGTTCATTTTCAAGTTTATAATGATGGATTGCTGCCGTGGTCATTGTTTTGGATTGTTTTGATGAAAAACAAGTTTGTTTTGGAAATTCCGAAGGGAATTGAGTTTGGATAAAAGCCAGGATTGGGGTAAATTTAAAAAGTGTGATTTGGAATGTTTAAGATTTCAAAATGATTTGAAATAAATACCGAGTGTTTAAAAATTCTGAAATACTTATTTAAATAAATTAGAGATCATCAGAAGATAAGTCATAAACTTATAAATGGAAGATGATTCGGAATAGGAAATGAAGACAAGGAATTTGGGCTTGGAAATAAATTGCAACTGGTGTAAAGTTAAAAGGAATAAATTTAACCTAAGCAAAGCAATGAAATAAAAAAATAGTAAGATGGTGGAAAATTCTAAATTTTGGATTAAAATAAAAAGTGGAAAAGTTAAAATGAAATTTAACTTAGATTAAGTTGGAGAAATTAAATTTTTGGACTTTAATTGATGGTGATTTGACTGGAATAAATTAGGAAGTAGGTTAGTTAAATGAATAAAATGGGGAAGTGAATGGATTGAATGGAAAAATTTAAGTTGGATTTGAGGAATAAGAATCGAATTGAATTTAACTTAAAACTAAGTAAAGTTGAGTTGAAAATAGAAGTGAATTGAAATAAAATTCAATTGAGTTATAGATAATATTGAATGAATTAAATTCTTACCTAAATAAATTGACGGAATGGCATGATGTTGAATTTAGTGTAAAAATTGAATTGGAATAAATACACTTCGACAGCTTATCAAAGAATTGAAATGCATGAAATAAAAGTATACTTGGCTAAGTAAAGGTATAGGCTTGAGTTTAAAAATAAAAATAAATGTGAAGTGTGATCGATTATAGAATTGATGGAAATGTGAATAAAATAAGTTGGGTGACTTATAAGATTAAGAATTGAGAGAGAAAAACCCAAAATAAAATTGTTTGGTATTTTGGTGATGGGGATAAAAATCCAAACTCGAGTAATAAAATAAAAATTGAACTTAGGTAAAATAGTTGAAGTGATTTTGTAATGAAAATCAAATATTGATTTTAAAAAATTAGAAGTGAATGGAAAATAAATTAGTTAATTGAATAGGTTGATGGGATTTAGATTGGTTAAATAAAAAAAATTGAAATAAAAAGATGCTTGGACTATAGATAAATAGTCTCGAGTTAAAATAAAATAGTTTGATATTCTGGAAAATAAAAGAAATCCAAATTGGAATTATAAAGTAAAAGTTGAACTCAAGAAAATTTAAATGAAGTGATTTTTGAAATGAAAATCAAATATTAAATTGCAAATTGGAAGTGAACTATTTGGATAATAAAGTAGTAAAACGAATAGGTTACTGAAGTTTACTCGGTTAAATAAAATTGGATTGATAATTAAAAATGGATTTTTGAAATAAAAGCTTGAGTTATAAATAGAATTCGACATATATTGTAAATGAATTGAATATGATGGAAATATTGTCGAATGAAATGAAATTGTATTAAAATGGAAATGGTTTGAGTTGCAAACAAATCCAATTCAATTATAAATAAATGAAATATGACCTTGTTATCATTTAAATGAATTCGGAAATGAATTGAGAATGTGAATTAAAATTTAAAATGGATTGAATAAATGGATTAATCGAATTAATTAGTAAATGGATGAAATTTGATTAAATAAAAGTCAAATCAGAGTTTAAATTGGAATTTGTTTACATGAAAAATAAACTTGAGTTATGGAGTGAAATAACTTGAAGTAAATAAAATAACATATGTAAATATGTGAAATGGTTATTTAATATATTAGTACGAAATGTTTTCAAGTTTAATAAAAAGGTAAAACGAACACAGATATAATATGTAATGTAAATGGATTGTGAATAAAGTTAAAATGGAATAGAATTAAATATAAATTGAGTTGGAATCAATTTAAAAGCGCTATAAGCTTAAGAGATTATTTACTTGAGTGAATAGCGTCAAATTGCGTAGGAAAATTGGTCGTTCGACATAAGCAGAAGAAAATAAAAATTCTATGAATTGATAGAAGCAAGTAAAGTTGATTTTGGAATCAATTGGAATGAATGTGAGTTCGTTTGGTTTAAAAATGAATTGAATGTAAGAAGTGATTTATAAACCATTCAAACTAAATGAAAATGATATGTGATTTGGTTGGAAGCGATAAAATTAAAGTTGGAATCTTATAATTGCTTGTAAATATTGTTTAGCGTGCATTGCTTGTGTAATCCATGTGTTAGCTATTTAAAATAAGTGAAATGTTTGTGAATTTCATATATGTAGTACTTACGTGTTTAAATTGAGTAAGTACAGGTACCTGGAGGCCGTTTGGCTGGATTTTGATCGCGCTAATTGCTAAATAAATAAGCCGCTTGCTTAAAAGCGCTAAATAGAGGTACGCCTACGCAATAAAAGGAATAGAAATATAAATACGGTTGTATTTTTGTTTTTCCGACTGTGTGGGTCGATGTATATATATTTATCTCTCTTGTCAAATTGCAAAAGCTCCTCCATACAAGGGAGACTCTGCCAAAATTCCGGAAATTTTGGGAGTTAGAAAATTTTTGGAAATTTTTTTGTTAACAACGAATTGATTTCAAATTGGAGTTGAAATAAAGGATTCTGAAATTAAAATTGAAAACTAATTGTTTTGGGAGAAACAAAAGATTAGGAAAGTCAATGGCGAGTTTCCACTAAGTGAGTTTTAGTAAGTTAATCGTTCTTCTGCCTTAGCAATTTCGGGGACGAAATTCTTTTAAGGGGGGAGGAATGTAACGACCCGGATTTTTCAACGTTGGATTTGGAATATATAAATGATTCTAAAAAGGAAATTTGGATTATAGATTGATTTTAAAAAATGAAAGCTTGGTTTATTTGATGAAATGGATTTAGAATTTAGATACAGCAATTTGTTGAATAATTTAATTATTAAAGGTTATAATTGAATATTGGTTAAAATAGTGAATCTGGAACTTTAAGCGTGATAAAAATAATTTAAAGGCTTGTTAAATTTATGTTAATAATACTGAAGACAATGTAACTTTTAAAATTGAATTTGTAAGTGATCTGTTCAATTTTAAAAATATATCGTTTAAATCGACGTTTAAGAATAGCATTCCGAGGCACAGTCTCGGAATTCGACGAAACCAGTTTCATTGGATCCGTAATAATGTATTATTATTGGATTTCAAATTTCATAGCTTTCGGAGTTATCGTGTAGCCGTACGATATATAAACGTGTTGGAATTTATATCGAGAATTCAATATAAGTTGGGTCCAAAAAGATATCTTCTCCATACGATCGAATTAGGACTCGAAATTTTTTCCATTGCATTCGAAATGGGGGTATAACATTATGAATGCCTAGCGGCAAGCTTCGATAGGAGGTCAAGATTTTTAGTTGCAAAATCGAGACAATTTGAATTTAAAATTTAAATATAATATATATCGTTTGACCAGTCAAAATTCCCTTCACGTCAACTTTTTCCCATCAGCTACTTTTCCTTTCCATCCGAACGCTGTAGCCTTTTTTCCTCCCATACGCTACCCATTATCCTTAAATCACGTTGCCTTCTCGTTCAAAATCAAATCCCTCTCCAGTGAAAAAAAAGAGAGTACACGTTCTTCTTCATTTTGACTTCTTCCTTTTGCCTAAATCAAAATCGTCCCTCTTCTGTTCATTTTCAAATCGATTCAAAATCGAAACTATACTTCTCCTTTCACCTTCTTCATTCGAATTCGTTCGAATACATATATAAAAAAATGGGGATCGCGATGGGGTCGCACGGCGACCTAGGGAGGAAGAATCGAGGTTGATTTCGACTTCGATAGGGAAGTATCGCGAGGTCGAGCAAGCTAAGCAGAGAGTCGGAGCGGCACTGCTTTCGAGCATTGGAATGACATCGCGACGTGGGCCGGTGGTAGTTCGTGGCAGCAAGGGGAGGCCTTGGCGCGAGCATTGACGATGGATGACGAATCTCGTTGTGGCAGCTAGGGTATCGGGTTCGTGATGGCAGCGGCGAGGTGTCAGGGAGGGCTTGCGAGAAGGGGGCGATGTCAGTAGAAGATGGTGGCTGCGCGAGTGGAGGCAGTGAGGTATTCATTTTTTTCTTTTCGTTTATACTTGATTTAATAAAAATATATATACAGATTGAAAAAAAAATATGAAGTTTAAAACAGAAAAGGGACAAAAAGTTGCAGAGAGGTATATATAGTTTTTCTTATTTTCAATTTAAATTTAATAATGTATATATAGGTATATATACAGAGGGAGGAAGAAAAATAAAATTTTAGAATCGGATTTTTATTTTACAAAGATTATATATTAAAAAAGGAATTTTTACAGTAAAGGGAAATCTTATATGTAAGCAGTTTTTAAATTTTAAGTTAATCTTAATTTAATTTAAATATATATAGGTAAAACAATAAATATGTATATATATAAGATTTTGAGAAAATATAGGAATTTTAAAATGTTATAGAGTTTATATAAAAACTAGATTTTTAAAATGTATATAGGTTATTTTTTTAGTATATGTAGTTTCAAAGAAAAAGAAATAAAATATATATACATATTTTCACTTACTAGTTTAATTTTAAATAATGGAGATTAATTTGTTTAATTAACTTATTTAATTATTTTAGTTACTAAGAAATTATTTAAGGGAAAATTAGTTTAAATCAAATTATTAGTTTAAATTAAATAAATAAATGGTAATTAATTGTCCGATTGTTTCAAATATTAATAAACCGTATAATGTTTATACAAGGTCAAAAATCATGAAATAAGCCGAGATGGAAGTGGGTTGCAAACAAAAGTAAAGGTGAGATTTTCTCACTCATTCGGATTACCTATTTAAATTTAAATGTTAAACTTAAAGTTATTGGATGCCTGACTTTATTGATGAATTTATAATTTATTTATTGGATGACATTATAGTAGTATATATATTGGAGTGATTGATATTCCCGCAGTATATAGCGGATGAGACCCTATGCGCCCCGCATAATAGCGGATGACCCTATATACCGTAATATCACCTTTGAAGTGGGATTGGTATTTTATTTGTTGACTAACATCTGTGGATGTAAGGAAAACAGGTTGGAGGGATCCAACTAGATTCCTCAAAAATATTTATTGTTCATATATATGTTGATATATGATATTATGGATAAATTGTTATGGATTGTGTGTGAATTAAAGTATTAAATGTTAAATAGCATGGGTTGAATTGGTATTTTCAAATATCGTAAATAATTAAATTGAAGGAATTTAAAAGGAAATTTGAAAGAAATTGTTTATATTGAAAATTGGATTTATTCTAAAGGGAATTAAGTAGAATAAAAATATATTAATTAACTGGGGTTATACTTAACTATTTGAAAATTGGTTTAAGTAGAGATTTGAAATTAAATTATATATTAAGGGCTTGAAGAGATATTGGAATCGATAAATAAATTTGAAATAAAAATGGAATTTTATTAAAGGAAGATTTTAAAGTGGAATTATAAATAGAATTTGTTTTTATAAATAAATGGAAAACTCAAAAGAGTTTATAAATTTATAAACGGGGTTTATAAATAAGATGGAGTGATATCAGTGGATATGGGGAAAATATAAGTTAATGGTGTGGACTTATATCGGGTAATGGAAATTGTTTTGAAAAGAAATAGTGGAATATATTTCAAATATGAGAAATGGTGATAAATTTGGAGATAGGCGATGTGATACGAATCAGGAGAAAATTATGAATTTAATTGGTGAATTATTGGATTTTCTTAAAAATAGATTTTCGTGCGAAACGAGTTGGGAATTTACAAATAAAGTTGTAAATGATTTTTGAAGAGGAATAGGAAATAAATGAATATTTTCCAAGTGTTGAATATCAAATGGAATGGGAAGAATAATGCTGAGTATTGGGCAAGTGTCAGAATTTGTTTCGTGAGAATAAAAAGGGATTTGAAAACTATTTTCGAAATGTTGAAATATGAAAATAATATCTTGAGTTGATATTTTGAAATAAATAATTTGGAGAATTATTTAAGGCATGATGGTTGCTTGTGGATGTTATATGATAGTTAAATAACCGACTATCAATATTAGCCAATGCGCTGATCGTTTCAAAGAGACCGGGATCGGGTTTAATTACCCGAAAACCACTTCGATCCGGTTTGAACGTAGCGAATGAAGACCGTGAAGATGATGAAGACGGTGATTTGGTTTGTCCAGACCCAGGGTAACTTGAATGGACGAATGCTATCAGACCATCGTCATTGGAGGACGATGACCATTCTAAGTGAATGTGTTCTAAAAAGGTAACGCATAGCCTCAAGCCTCATCAACCGGGAATGGCTAAAACAGGGGAGGTGTAGCAAGGCTATGTGGGTAGCACCCAAGTAGGGTAAGATTTCCCTTGTCTATAGTCTCTTTTATTTCGGTTGTGTGGCGGTTGTTGATCCCAACCGCAGGGTGATCTTATTAGGACTATCCAGTAAGGGGTAGCTCCGGTCTTGTGTTGTAGGGGATCGGGAGTGGTCCTCGGTACTCTGATCTAGGCCAGGTATTGTGACGGGCGGTACCCCGGTAGTCCTGCCATTATATGGAACCCAATCTCGAATAAGCGCCCATACGGTTTTGATTGTGCCCAACTATTGCTGGAACGTGAGATGCAAGCATTTCAGCTAGATTCTATTTTACTTTCTATAGACACTATCATAATATCAGGCGGATTTGATAAAAAATGTTTTGGTTATCGTAAGGTAAAAACCCAACATGTTTATTTGTGGCGTGGTCTTACGAGATACCTTTGTTTTCAAAGGAATTTTTTGAAAATATAATAATCCAATTGAGTGTGGTTTTCTCACGCTGGTTTTCCAGACTGACTCGGGTGTTGTTTTATTATGATGCTCGGGTCAGACCGAGTTGAACAAATCAGGATGGGATGCTATGGAGCTCAGGAGACGAGCTGAGTGACAAAGACGTATCTCCGTATTTGAATTATTATTTCCACTGTGTAAGGATAGATAATAAGCTGTCCAAAGTGATGGATGATTGTTGTACTTTGAAATAGTATAGATTTCTTTGTATTTAAAAGCTGTTATTATATATCATATTTTGTTCCACTGCGATTGTGAGACTCTGATGTTGTTTTTATCTTCTTCTACCTCTTTCTTCTTCTTTTACCCTAGCTATTCGCTCTTTCGTACACTTTGTGTCACAACCCAGATTTTTAACGCCTATTAGTTGGGTGATTAACTAATTTAAATCATTGGAATATTAATTTTGATAGGCAAATAAATGAGTTTTTCTAGAAGATAAAAATATTTGTATCTATAAATTGATTTGAAAACTATAATAAATATTGAATTATAGAATCCCTGGATATGAAAATCTCATAGAAAATAAATAATAAACTCCAATGTTTAAAATTAAGATAAAATAACCATAACTACAAAATAATACGCATAAGTAAGTATATATATGAATGTAAGTGTATGTATATGATAACAAATACACATGTAAGTAGATGTAAATGGGTATATGTATAAAAAAATATGGATATGCATGTAAACAAAAGAGGAGACAAGCATTTAAAGCCTAGCACACAAAACCTTTAATCAAAGCCACACAAAAATCAATTCAGGTCAAGTAAGTGCTGACCAAAGAAAAATATATATAAAATCAAAAGAAGCTTGCTGTGTACACCAAAGAGCAGCCTATATACCTCTACTTTGCCTTCTTCATTTCTGCCTGGATTCGGGAATTTGTTAAGTAAAACGACGATAAAATCACCTGAGATTTATCAAGACGTTTTCAAAGCCTGTAAACCAAGCTTCCAGCTTCATAATGCAATCTGGAAACAACAAATTTTTAAAGACTTGATCATATCATCATGTTCCAGTCTTAATGCAATCAAGTGTCAAGCATTTCAGTTCTTAAGTTCAAGCAATACAAGTTTAAGAAATCAAAATATCAATGTGCAGTTTTCAATTTTTTAGAAACTTCCCTGTTCTTTTCAAATTCTCTGCATTTTCAAAGGTGAGTAAACCCTTTCAAAAACAGTTTAATCTGGTTTAAACTAAAATGCATGTGATGGTATTGATTTGCATTGAATCCTTCAGCTCGAACTTATCTGGAATTGTTTATATATGTACGTGAGTAGGTCTGTATATGTTAATATCCTGTTTCTGTTGTCCCAAACTGTGAATTTTGCTTCCAAAAATTCAAATCTCTCAATTAAACAAATACTAGACATTGATTTATAAATGAAGTTTGTTTGTTGATGTATATTGAAGTTTTTAAAAATAGTTTCGGGATTGTAAAAGAAACAGATAATGTTAAAATAGGAAAGTAACGGAGAAACTTAATTTTATGATAATAATCAACTATTTTATATTCTAATTCGAATTATAGGAATGTAATCGTGATTGAAAATCATAAATTTTGATAGGCATTTCATGATTTTTAGACTGCTAATTCTTGTGAATTTTAGTATTGTTCGAATTTGGTATGATGACGCGGCATGATGATATGGTGCTGCTCTGGAGTGAAGCTCGTGAGTGCCAGTCGTCGTGATAATCGACGGCGTGATGTGTAACAACCCATCATTCCGTACCCATTTTCTTATCGTCTCTTGACGATTTAACCTAGGAACGAATAGCTTCTGGCATTTTAATTAAATTGGAATTCAGGGATAAAAATTTTGTTATTCGCTATTTGGAATTTTTAAAGCCGTTCTAAATGTTAAACGAGCTTTAGAAAGATTCGTTAAGTGTCGTTTGGGTTTAAACAATAATCTCGGCCCATGATCTTTTGTTTTGAAACCGTGATTTCACTCAACACCCAAACAACCCATCCCCATTCCCCTCTTCGTTCAATCGCGTTTCAAACCCTAACCGAAAACAAAGCACACGAGAGAAATAAAAATGGCGGTCGCGATTGTTCTTCCTTCGATCTCGAAAACTAGGGCATTCACGAAGGAAAATTGAAGACGCCAACTCTTCTTTGATCGATCGCTTCCTCGTCGCTCCCTTCGGCTGCTCAATCTCGTGGACTTCGAAAAATGGTGAGTGGTTAATCCCCTCACATCTAATTCGATATTCATTTATTACGGTAGTTTGATTTTTGTCTTGTGCTGGGAATGTTTGATTTCAATTCAAGTCGCCTCTTTTACTTTCCCTGATTTCGTGATGATTTTGGTCACTGTCTTGCTCCATTTGTAATTCCTGCATCGATTGTTTTAAAAGTAGGATGGCCATCGTTCGAGTTATGGGTTGTTTTCTTTGAGCTTGGGCTCGGCATTGTTTTGATTTGAAACTGCATTTCCCTGAGTTTATACGATTTCGTTTCGACTGTGACTTCTCTGTAGTTTTGTTTCTGGGGTAGCTCTGTAGTGTCACGGCTATTCATTTGTTGTCTGTACAATTGCATCATTTCAGTGCTTCATCACTCGAGTCTTTAGGTTGCAGTTGCCTTTGTTATTGTCCGACTTGTGCTACTTCTGTTTATTTTGGCTACTCGTTCATAGCACTGAGCTTTTTACCAGTGCTTGGCCATTGGTTGTTATGTGCATTCTGGTCTGGAATTCTTGGCTACCTATTTGTTTCTTTGAAGTGTTTACTGACTTGAGAAAGGCCTTTAACATGTCCTGTTTCATTATGCTACTGGTTTGAAGTCTTTTGTTAATCCATGTCTGAACATTATACATATATATTTGCATTTAGAGTTGATCCTGGTTTGAGCACTTCATTGAGTTGTAGCCTTGAGTTCTGTAGCATTCTGGTGGTATTTGCCTTTGTACTTGGATGATTTGCATTTACTCTTCTTTTGACCTGAACCTGTTAGTCGAGTCTGCATATGCTTTCATGATGCAATATCTTCATATTACACTATACAGTCTTCACTATGAACTACATGTGTAGTTGCTGTCCACATTTATGCCTTGGGTTCATTGCACTGTGCATTTATATCATTTTGGAATTTCTGATGCACTTTTTGATAAGATACTTGTGTACATGTTTACTTATCAACCTGATTTATTCATGGTGTAGTGCGACCTTTGGTATTTGTTCGATATGCAAGTTTGAGTTGCATCCTTCGACTCGTTGACATCACAGGTGCACATTTGTTCTGCTGTGCCTTTGATGTTGGCTTGCATCCTTGATATCTGATGCATTGTGGTATTGCTTCATCTGATTTGATTAAGTTGGTTTTTGGCATTTTCCTTTGTATTATATCCGGCCATCACTATTGCTTTGGGATTAAAGTGCAGCCTCAGTTCGGTAGCACTTGCTTTTGTTCTCTGAGTTGACATTGGGTTGATTTTTACTTGCAGCTTGACCATTTGTTTGTGCACATTGATGCTTTAACCTGCTTGGTAGCTTTTGTTGTTGTCCAGTTTGTACTTGCCTTGTTGAACTTGTACACGCATGTGTCTTGTTGCTGTGGCATTCTAGATTGCATTACTGCTGCTACTTGAATTTGTAGTTGTTCTATTGCCTTCTGATTCACTTGACCATTTGTATACATACTTTCAAGTATGTATTCAGATGTATGTTCACTTTTGCATATCCATGTGTCATTTTCACTTGCACCTGTTCATCCTTGAGCACTTGCTGACCTGCTGCATTTTCGTAGCAGTTTTACCCTTGTCCCTTGTGGTGACTTTATGCTCTGTTGTGGCGAGGCAGTGCACGCGTGCGTGCACTGCAGCCACACCAAATTGACAGATTTTAATCGATATCTCTTTTATTCTAAATTCATCGACCAGTTGCGTAATTCGTAGGCTGTATTGGCGAGGCAGTACACGTTAGCGTGTACTGCAGCCAATTAGCATTGATATTTTTAAATTGACATTTCAATTGCTTAAACTGCTTTGGATTTCTGTTTTGTGGATTAACACTGTTTAGTGTTATTTCTGCCGTTATCCAATTCTCGTATCGAGAGTTGGATATACGAGATTTCTGTGACTGTCATCTATATTGAGATTGATTATTATTGCTTCTATGCTCTAATAACTGATTTTGAATTAGACTGATCCGAGTATTATTTTCTTTTGAATGTAATACTCGGGTCAGACCGAGTATTTACAGGTTGTAGATTTTTAGCTTTGGGTTGCTGCTAGAGCTATGAAGACTTTTTATATCATTTGAAGTGGTCTTCGTCTTGTTGTAGTAGTCAGTGTGTCTGTTTTAAGATGATGATGTATTCATGTATATTAGTCGATAATGTACTTGTATATATAACTTCTTGAGTCGACAGTTGTAGTTGTATCATTTGTATTGTGTCAAATGTATTGTAACTGATATCAGTTATTGTATATATGAGACTTTTCGTTCCATCTGTATTCCGCATTTATGTTATCTGTGTTATTTTTATATTTATTGTCCTAAACTATTATAGCCACTGTGTAGTAGCTTTGAGTTTGTAACGGTATGTCGGATTTCCTCTAAAAGATGAAATGCATGTTATTCTATCTGACATATCGGTGCTCGCACAAAGCGATTACATGGATGGTCGCTCCTCAACAGCCTTATTCTCCGTGCTAGTTGACAGCACTACACCGTAGTGTTCTTGGCTAGCGTGGGTATAGAGGTGGGGCGTCACAGCTTGGTATCAGAGCCTGGGGTTTAGGACAATTATAAAACATAACTTAGATGGAGCATGTGTTACAACTATTTGTCGATGTTTTATCTCTCATCTTTACATATGATTATTTTTGACTGTTAGGTATGAATTCCTAACGCTTATTTTTGTGTTTTCCTAATCTGGATTTCCCTTCGACTTCGGTCACTCTGTTTTTGGGAAATTGCTAATTTCTTGATTTTCAAGACTCTGATTTTGTTTGCCGTTGGTTTCTTTGATAATGATGATTGATTCATTTTGTACTCGACTTCGGCTATTAACTGTTGGCTTCGACATTGACTTGATTCTTACTTTTGTTGAAGTCAATTATGCATTTCTACTCGTTTTGCTTTGTTTTTCCAGTTGATAATCGATTCTTCTTTTCTAATTAGTTGTTATCACCTTTGTCGATTTTGATAACTTCTATTTCTGGAATTTTTGGGTATTCCTACTTTGATGAATTTGGAATCGAATTCTTTGGATTTTATTCACGTCTTCGAATGTGAAATTTTAGTGAACTGACTTGGTTTCCTAATTTAATCGATTCTTGATCATTTCCCCGATTTGTTGCTATCATTTATTAGCAACTTTGATGACATTTTCTTCGGGATTTTTGTGAACATACTTTCTGATGGATTCAGTATCGATTTCTCTGGATTCCATTCACATCTTCGTATGTGAATTCTTGTGATTGATTGTTTCTACAATCATTTTTGTGATTTGTCACTTTAAAAATATAAAGGTTTTCTATACTAGTAGTAAATATTAAAATCCCTTTTTCCAAACGATTTCAAAACTATTTTACTACAAAGTTCTTTTTCTTGAACCGTTTTCCAATCTATTAGTATATACAAGCCTTTATTTCACTCGTATGAGAAATTGAATTAAACGGCCTAGTAAAACAAGTGGTATGAAACGCTTGCGTTTACTTCGTCGGTTAACTCTTGGACTTGTTCGATTGAACCCTTTTTGTGACAATTTCCTAGTGAAAATTTACAGCTTGTTCGTAAATATTTAAGTTAAGCAAGTGGTTATGGGACATGAAGCTAAACTCATATATTTACTAGCTTGGTGTGATTGACACTTCCTTATGATCATGACGATCATTTTTGTGATTTAGACTAGCGATTGTGCGATGTCTCTTCGTCCGTGTGTCGGACTTGCCTTCGGGCCATCCGTGTGTTCGGAAAATTAAATGGATAGCTTTCCATCCGTGTGTTCGGAAAATTAAATGGATAGCTTTCCATCCGTGTGTTCGGAAAATTAAATAAATAGCTTTCCATCCGTGTGTTCGGAAAATTAAATGGATAGCTTTCCATCCGTGTGTTCGGAAAATTAAATAAATAGCTTTCCATCCATGTGTTCGGAAAATTAAATGGATAGCTTCCCATCCGTGTGTTCGGAAAATTAAATAAATAGCTTTCCATCCGTGTGTTCGGAAAATTAAATGGATAGCTTTCCATCCGTGTGTTCGGAAAATTAAATAAATAGCTTCCCATCCGTGTGTTCGGAAAATTAAATAAATAGCTTTCCATCCGTGTGTTCGGAAAATTAAATGGATAGCTTCCCATCCGTGTGTTCGGAAAATTAAATAAATAGCTTCCCATCCGTGTGTTCGGAAAATTAAATAAATAGCTTCCCATCCGTGTGTTCGTAAAATTAAATGGATAGCTTCCATGAGATAGTTTCTCGTCCGTGTGCTCGGACTTCCTCCTTCTTTGTGTTTTCTGGATTTCGTGTGTAGATTTCTAGAATCTGTGTTTTCTGGATTTCGTGTGTAGATTTCTAGAATATGTGTTTTCTGGATTTCTTGTGATGATTTCTGGAATTTTGTGCTTCACCAATTTTCGTGATTTCTATTGATATGTTTATCAATTTTTGTGCATTGGTGAATTCATGTGTTATTGACTTGTTATGAATACAAGTTTAGGGTATGACATCCCTTTCTATCTTTGAGAAGATTCTTGTGACATCTTTGATGAATGAAAATTCATTTGGTATTATGTTTTGATGCCAGTATTTTAATGAGACTTTGACGTGTTAACTTCGGTAACCGTCAATTTTGAAATGGATTCACAAGCGGTTCTCCCGCAACACTGATATTGCTAATTTAATCACGCGTTTTCAAAATTCTTTATTTTTAAAAGTTGTTTCAAAAATATAAATTAAAATTGTTTTCAAATTTTTACAGCTTACATTTTCAAAAGAACGAGGAAGCGATTTAAACATTTCAGAAAAATCGAGGACTATGACCCCTTTTCTTTTACTGATTCGCTTAATTCCGGACTTGTCCGTTTGAGAATGTGAAATGTTATTTTTAAAACACACAATCCTGCACTTTCAAGGAAACGATAAAGAGATTTAAACGATTTAGCAAAAGTACGGACTATGAAACCATACTTTTACTACTTCGGTTAATTCCGGACTCGTTAATTGAATATTTATGACTTCTGATTATCGTTTTTGATAATCAGATATTTGTGAAATTTAATTATCGTCTGAGATAATTAAATATTTTTTCGATTTGATTAATCGAATGTTTGTGATTCTGATTATCGTTTTTGATAATCAGATATTTGTGAAATTTGATTATCATTTGTGATAATTAAATATTTTTCGATTTGATTAATCGAATATTTGTGTTTCTGATTATCGTTTTTGATAATCAGATATTTGTGAAATTTGATTATCATTTGTGATAATTAAATATTTTTCGATTTGATTAATCGAATATTTGTGTTTCTGATTATCGTTTTTGATAATCAGATATTTGTGAAATTTGATTATCATTTGTGATAATTAAATATTTTTCGATTTGATTAATCGAATATTTGTGTTTCTGATTATCGTTTTTGATAATCAGATATTTGTGAAATTTGATTATCATTTGTGATAATTAAATATTTTTCGATTTGATTAATCGAATATTTGTGTTTCTGATTATCGTTTTTGATAATCAGATATTTGTGAAATTTGATTATCATTTGAGATAATTAAATATTTTTCGATTTGATTAATCGAATATTTGTGTTTCTGATTATCGTTTTTGATAATCAGATATTTGTGAAATTTGATTATCATTTGTGATAATTAAATATTTTTCGATTTGATTAATCGAATATTTGTGTTTCTGATTATCGTTTTTGATAATCAGATATTTGTGAAATTTGATTATCATTTGTGATAATTAAATATTTTTCGATTTGATTAATCGAATATTTGTGATTCTGATTATCGTTTTTGATAATCAGATATTTGTGAAATTTGATTATCATTTGAGATAATTAAATATTTTTCGATTTGATTAATCGAATATTTGTGTTTCTGATTATCGTTTTTGATAATCAGATATTTGTGAAATTTGATTATCATTTGTGATAATTAAATATTTTCCAATTTAATTATCGTCTGAGATAATTAAATATTTTTCGATTTGATTAATCGAATATTTGTGTTTCTGATTATCGTTTTTGATAATCAGATATTTGTGAAATTTGATTATCGTTTGAGATAATTAAATATTTTTCGATTTGATAATCGAATCTTTGTGATTTCTGATTATCGTTTTTGATAATCAGATATTTTTGAAAATTCAATTATCGTTTTTGATGATTGAATATTTGCGATTTTGAGACTTGAGCTTCGTCTTTTTCTCTGTCGATTCAGGTGAGTAATTTGATTTACTCACATTCAATTCGTGCAGTACGTGATTTCTGCTCTGATTCCTTTTCTTTCAATTGCTAGAACTCGATTGATTCTTGCTTTTGATAGTCGTCTGATTTTGATTCCTTGATCCCCACGATGTTGATTCTTTTGATTTGAATCAGTCGAACCTTTTTGATTCTATATCTGATACTTCCATAATTCTAATACTTCCCTGTTGGCATTTTCTTTGCTTATGCATTCGACATTGTTTTGTTCTTATGGTTGTTACCTCTTTCCCACTTATCCCTTAGGATTGCGAGGACGCAATTTCTTTAAGAAGGGGAGTCTGTAACAACCCGTCATTCCGTACCCATTTTCTTATCGTCTCTTGACGATTTAACCTAGGAACGAATAGCTTCTGGCATTTTAATTAAATTGGAATTCAGGGATAAAAATTTTGTTATTCGCTATTTGGAATTTTTAAAGCCGTTCTAAATGTTAAACGAGCTTTAGAAAGATTCGTTAAGTGTCGTTTGGGTTTAAACAATAATCTCGGCCCATGATCTTTTGTTTTGAAACCGTGATTTCACTCAACACCCAAACAACCCATCCCCATTCCCCTCTTCGTTCAATCGCGTTTCAAACCCTAACCGAAAACAAAGCACACGAGAGAAATAAAAATGGCGGTCGCGATTGTTCTTCCTTCGATCTCGAAAACTAGGGCATTCACGAAGGAAAATTGAAGACGCCAACTCTTCTTTGATCGATCGCTTCCTCGTCGCTCCCTTCGGCTGCTCAATCTCGTGGACTTCGAAAAATGGTGAGTGGTTAATCCCCTCACATCTAATTCGATATTCATTTATTACGGTAGTTTGATTTTTGTCTTGTGCTGGGAATGTTTGATTTCAATTCAAGTCGCCTCTTTTACTTTCCCTGATTTCGTGATGATTTTGGTCACTGTCTTGCTCCATTTGTAATTCCTGCATCGATTGTTTTAAAAGTAGGATGGCCATCGTTCGAGTTATGGGTTGTTTTCTTTGAGCTTGGGCTCGGCATTGTTTTGATTTGAAACTGCATTTCCCTGAGTTTATACGATTTCGTTTCGACTGTGACTTCTCTGTAGTTTTGTTTCTGGGGTAGCTCTGTAGTGTCACGGCTATTCATTTGTTGTCTGTACAATTGCATCATTTCAGTGCTTCATCACTCGAGTCTTTAGGTTGCAGTTGCCTTTGTTATTGTCCGACTTGTGCTACTTCTGTTTATTTTGGCTACTCGTTCATAGCACTGAGCTTTTTACCAGTGCTTGGCCATTGGTTGTTATGTGCATTCTGGTCTGGAATTCTTGGCTACCTATTTGTTTCTTTGAAGTGTTTACTGACTTGAGAAAGGCCTTTAACATGTCCTGTTTCATTATGCTACTGGTTTGAAGTCTTTTGTTAATCCATGTCTGAACATTATACATATATATTTGCATTTAGAGTTGATCCTGGTTTGAGCACTTCATTGAGTTGTAGCCTTGAGTTCTGTAGCATTCTGGTGGTATTTGCCTTTGTACTTGGATGATTTGCATTTACTCTTCTTTTGACCTGAACCTGTTAGTCGAGTCTGCATATGCTTTCATGATGCAATATCTTCATATTACACTATACAGTCTTCACTATGAACTACATGTGTAGTTGCTGTCCACATTTATGCCTTGGGTTCATTGCACTGTGCATTTATATCATTTTGGAATTTCTGATGCACTTTTTGATAAGATACTTGTGTACATGTTTACTTATCAACCTGATTTATTCATGGTGTAGTGCGACCTTTGGTATTTGTTCGATATGCAAGTTTGAGTTGCATCCTTCGACTCGTTGACATCACAGGTGCACATTTGTTCTGCTGTGCCTTTGATGTTGGCTTGCATCCTTGATATCTGATGCATTGTGGTATTGCTTCATCTGATTTGATTAAGTTGGTTTTTGGCATTTTCCTTTGTATTATATCCGGCCATCACTATTGCTTTGGGATTAAAGTGCAGCCTCAGTTCGGTAGCACTTGCTTTTGTTCTCTGAGTTGACATTGGGTTGATTTTTACTTGCAGCTTGACCATTTGTTTGTGCACATTGATGCTTTAACCTGCTTGGTAGCTTTTGTTGTTGTCCAGTTTGTACTTGCCTTGTTGAACTTGTACACGCATGTGTCTTGTTGCTGTGGCATTCTAGATTGCATTACTGCTGCTACTTGAATTTGTAGTTGTTCTATTGCCTTCTGATTCACTTGACCATTTGTATACATACTTTCAAGTATGTATTCAGATGTATGTTCACTTTTGCATATCCATGTGTCATTTTCACTTGCACCTGTTCATCCTTGAGCACTTGCTGACCTGCTGCATTTTCGTAGCAGTTTTACCCTTGTCCCTTGTGGTGACTTTATGCTCTGTTGTGGCGAGGCAGTGCACGCGTGCGTGCACTGCAGCCACACCAAATTGACAGATTTTAATCGATATCTCTTTTATTCTAAATTCATCGACCAGTTGCGTAATTCGTAGGCTGTATTGGCGAGGCAGTACACGTTAGCGTGTACTGCAGCCAATTAGCATTGATATTTTTAAATTGACATTTCAATTGCTTAAACTGCTTTGGATTTCTGTTTTGTGGATTAACACTGTTTAGTGTTATTTCTGCCGTTATCCAATTCTCGTATCGAGAGTTGGATATACGAGATTTCTGTGACTGTCATCTATATTGAGATTGATTATTATTGCTTCTATGCTCTAATAACTGATTTTGAATTAGACTGATCCGAGTATTATTTTCTTTTGAATGTAATACTCGGGTCAGACCGAGTATTTACAGGTTGTAGATTTTTAGCTTTGGGTTGCTGCTAGAGCTATGAAGACTTTTTATATCATTTGAAGTGGTCTTCGTCTTGTTGTAGTAGTCAGTGTGTCTGTTTTAAGATGATGATGTATTCATGTATATTAGTCGATAATGTACTTGTATATATAACTTCTTGAGTCGACAGTTGTAGTTGTATCATTTGTATTGTGTCAAATGTATTGTAACTGATATCAGTTATTGTATATATGAGACTTTTCGTTCCATCTGTATTCCGCATTTATGTTATCTGTGTTATTTTTATATTTATTGTCCTAAACTATTATAGCCACTGTGTAGTAGCTTTGAGTTTGTAACGGTATGTCGGATTTCCTCTAAAAGATGAAATGCATGTTATTCTATCTGACATATCGGTGCTCGCACAAAGCGATTACATGGATGGTCGCTCCTCAACAGCCTTATTCTCCGTGCTAGTTGACAGCACTACACCGTAGTGTTCTTGGCTAGCGTGGGTATAGAGGTGGGGCGTCACATGATGATTTGTTCGTCTGCGTTGTTCCAGATTTCGATCGAAAGGCTCATTTTCGATTTGAGTGGTTATCCTCGTATCTGGGTTCGTATTCGTGTTCGAGTGGGTTCAAGTGGACGTCGACCATAGTTGCGACGATCGCCAGAGGTCGGTGACGTTGGTTCAGGTGCACCGTGTGCACGTCATGTCTGGAGGATGAAGGCTCGAGTTTGTCTCGAGTGAATAAGGGGGTTGACTCGAGACTTTTCTCGTGGCGTTTTTGTTTGGGTCTCGAAGCTGATGTAGAATGAGGGTGACTCGAGGCAAATACGAGTTTTGTAAGGAGTTGACTCGGGTTTTAGGGTTGGTCGACTCGAGTTTGCTTGGGTGATAATCTGGTTTCTAGTAAAGAAAATTTTTGTAAAGGAAAACAGGTCCGCATAATTTTATAACAAAGTTATGTAAGAAGAACTCAAGTTTAAAGTTGTTAATAAGATTTCCCCAAACAAATGGAAATCAAATTTTAATGGTACTTTAATTTAATATATTTTGAAATTCAAATATAAAGGATGGTTGCCTTTAGAGTAGTTAATTAAATTGATTTTGAATTTTAACTCAATATATTTTCAAGTTAGATTAAGATTTAGAAGTTCAAATGAGTTTTGAAATAAATAAAAAGAAAGAAAGAAATTAGTGGGAATGAATGTAATTAGGAAATAATTAATTAAGAGATTAAGTGATAAATTAATTGGTTAATTAATTAATGTAATTAATTTTAGATTAATTAATTAGTCTAATTAATTAAATATAATCACTTGCTAATTAATTGAATAATTACTTAGTGAAGTAATTAATGGATAATTACTGGATGTAATAAATTAAGTGGAAAATTACTTATGGAAGTAATTAAATAGAAGGAATTATTTGGTGTAATTAATTAAAGGATTAACATAATTAATTAAGGAGTTAATTAATTAAGGTAAGTAATTATAGGATGGTTAATTACTATTTATGATTGATTAAGGCTGTTAAATGGAAGTAATTAATCAAGGATCATTAATTAATGTAATTAATGAAAGTAATTAAAGATTAATTACTGTAAATAGTTCAAGATAATTAATTTGTGTAATTAATTAAAGGATAATTATTTTACGAAATTGAAAATAATTAATCAAGGATGATTAATTAAGATGGATAATTAAAAGATGATTAATTAATTGATTTGAAATTAATCAATGGTTAAGTAAAGGTAATCTAAGTGATTAAAAGATAAGTAATTAATTTAATTAGAGATGAATTAAATTAATTTTTGAAATGATCCCTCTTGCTTATGAATGATTAAATGAGGATTAAAAGCCTTGAATTGATTGATATCTCTGAATATGAAGTGTTTTGTGATATGACATGTTTGGATGAACAATGATAATCTGGTTATCTATCGATGATGAATTGCTAAGTAAAAGTGACATCTTGTATTTAAAGATGAATTGTATTTCATTTGAATAACTTGGGTTAAGATGGTTTTGAATTCGAAGAGACCGGAGTCGAGTATTAGAAAATACCTGAAACCCCACTTCGATTCTTTATGAATTGATATGTGGAATCAATAGGCTGATATGGAATGATTTAAGTGAATTGGACCATTTAATCTAAGTTTTGGTACTTAAAATTTGAGGTGTGAAATAAGTGTTGTCTTTAACAAATTATGGATTTGTAAGTTGATTCGAGTTACCCCGGGTTTTAAGTAAGAATTTTGCATTAGTATTTCTTGATTAGTTGGGTTTACTCACGCTGGTTTCCAGCCTGACCCGGGTGTTACTTTGATGTAATGCTCGGGTCAGACCGAGTATTACAAATTTCAGGTAAGGACGTTCTGGAGCTCAGGAGACGAGCTGGATGGCAGGAACGTATGGAGTGTTTCCGCTGTGATATTATTTCTGTTTATCTGAGACATGCGATTTGTATATGTCCAGTATTTATGTATGAGTGTAACTCTGATGTAAAAATATAATTGACAGATGCAGGTATTCTTTTGTAAACTGTTATTATTTGATATTATATTTTGATCCGCTGCGATTTGTGAGAATCAGTGTTGTGTTTCTGTTTCATCTTCTTCTATCTCTTTCTTCTTTTCCTAACTATCTGGAATTTTCGAGATTGAAAATTTCGGGTTGTTACATTTGGTATCAGAGCAAAGGTTAAGCGAAAACCTTGGCTCTGGTGGGTTTACTCATCCGGGATATGGTTAGTATTACCCTAGGATGAGTTGAGTGTGTGTGTGTGTGTGTATATATATATATATGAGAGCGTACTTGTTATTTTCTTATATAAAGGTTTTAAAAATGGTTTTAAAACTGGATGATTTTATAAAAGCTTATATCATATTATAAAGAAATAATTGGTTATTAAATAAGAAATTAAGTAACATATATATACATATCCAAATAAGGATTGGATATAATGAACTATACAAATAAGATGAATTAAAATGGTTTTAAACCAGAAAAAATGGTTATTGAGTTTAAATTGAATGATTGTTTTCCAATAAACAAATAAATGTTTTAAGGAAGTAACCATTAGATGTGAATAACTTGTAAATTAGAAAGGATGTAAATTGAAAAGTTTTGAAATTGTTTCAAATGTTAATAGAAATAATAAAGAGTATTATTCAGAATATTTTGAATGTGATCTTATTTTAAAATAACAGTTGTTTGAAAGCATTAAAGGAAACTGTTTGAACTAAAACCAAAAGTGGTTTAAAATTTAAGGATAACTTAGAGTGTAAAGGAAATAATATGTATATATGAGGAATATACATAATATCAAAAATAGTTTGAAACAAACTTTAAATGTTGAGTTTTAAAATTTGGAATGAGATGTGATGCCCAAGGGGATAAGTTTTGAACTTATAAGATTATTAATGTGAAGTTTAAAATTTGAAGTGGAAATTCAAATTTGAGTAGGGTTGACTGAAGGAATGAATTGAATTTAACTTAGGGAAAGTTAAATAAGCTAACAAGCAACCTGAATTGGAAATTTCAAGATGAAATTGGGATTTAACTTGGGAAGTTAAATGGTTATTTTGAATTGGGAGATTGTGTGATCTCAAAATGGGTTTGTGATCTGATGGATGTTTTAAAACAAATTGGATGATATCATCCCATTGTTATTAATAATCTTTAAATTGTGAACTAGATTTGTTTAAATGGATAAGAAATGAAGTGTGGTAATATATCCATTATTGAGATAAAAGGGAAATTAAACTTTAATTTGAAATTAAGGATATGGAATTACTTTGAACTGAAAATTTGAATGTTAAGAATTGAATTTGTAAATTAAAATTGTTTAAGAACTGGTTTCAAATCTGGAAGATAAAATTGGGTAATAAATTGAATTTTTAAGATAAAATTGTTTTGAACTCTTATTTGAACTTTGAAATAAGTTAAGTAAAGATAATTTAAAATGAAATTTTGAGAATTGGACTCAAAATTTAATTGTTTAAAGAATTAGATTATTGATTTAAAAATAAAGGTTAATTTGATTTAAGGGGTTAAATCAACATTTGAAAATTTAACTCGAATTTATATAATTCGAGGTGGGTTAAAGTTGAGATTTAGATTTCATTAGTTCAAATTGAATTTAGTTTGAATTAATTAGAATTGAAGATGGATAATTATAAAATTCAAATGGAAAATTTGAATTAGATTAATTTGAAATAAAATTGAAGATTGAATGAGTTCAAATTCAAATGGGAAGTGGAAATTTAAATTGAATTGATTAGAAATGGAGGTTGGGAATTGAACATTTTGACTCAGGACTATTTTCAAAATAAATTGTTTTAATATAAATCTATTTTTCCAAACTATTTACTATACAACTTTTCTTTTTAAATCCCAAGACTATCTTATATTTATTTAACAACTACTTTTGAAACTATTTAGCTATTTTACAAATATTTTATAAACTGATTACTATCTTTCTAGCTACTTTATAACTAGTTACTATTTTACAACTAATTTGTAATTATTTTACTATTTTTCAACTATTTATCTATTTTTAAATTTTCAAGCTATTTTCTAAATATAAACTGGTCGAAGTTCAAACTGTTATTGATTAAATACCCAACTGAGATAAGAATTGAAGTGATAATCCAAATGAGGATTAAAGTAAATGTGAATAAGTGAATAAAATCAAAGTGAGGATGAATAGAAAGGGAATTGATTTAACTGATAATCAATGAAGATAAATACGTAGGATGTACGTATATTATTCTATTCACATAGTGATTTGATCCAGATTCTAGCACAGAATTTCGAGATAGTATTATCAATCCGAGTTGGGATTTTTCGCTCGATTTTCGACGGCGAACCTGGATATGGACTTTTGATTGGTTCTGGACATTCTCTATCATAGTTGTGACTATGCAAGGAGAATGACCGTTTCTGATCAAGAAACCTGATCTGAGTCCGCACTAGGAAGTCGGGTGGACAATACTAGTTCGGAAGTGAAATTGTGTGATCGAGTGAGCAATCAGATTGATATAGCGTATGGATGATATGTGTACATCGTACGGGTTTGAATGAAATTGATATTGAAAATTTATGGATAAGAATTGTAAAATGGTCTTTGAAATGAAAAGTATATTTTGTGGAATATATGATGAGGTAAAATGGGAATTGGAAATTTCTATGATTTAAGATTCACTTTATGAAGAAAGGTAATGTGGTTAATAACTTTATAAAAGAGTAATCAAATTTGAATATTTGATTTGGAATAAACAAAGTTATATATCTTTGTTATATATGGTAAACTTCCCTTATTGAATCTATTGCCAGAAGAAAAGGGTTTTTGAAAGTTTTTGAAGTATAGAAAAAGGGGGGACTTATACAGGTATAAAGTGATTTTAAGATTTCCCAAGATAATATATATATATATATAAAGGATTTTATGGAAATGATTTTGAAAAAAGGTTTTGGGAACCTATGGATTTCTAAATAAATAAAAAAGGGCTTTTGATTTTTGAGGAAAATCAAATTTGGAATTTGGAAAGCCTAGTTTGTGAATTATCGATTTTGGGATAATCGATTTTGAGAAAGGAGATTTATATGAAATTCATACTAGGTGTATGATTTGGAAAATACTATATGTGTATAGTATAAAGTGTTTTGAAAGTGACTCTAGGGAAAAAGGCGCTCCCTTGAATGAACTTCTCAGGAGTGCCACAGGTGGTACTGCCTTGAGCCTCAAAGAGGGGGAGGCTCTAAAGTTGATCCTATGAGGAGTCCGGACAAACTAGTTCCTGAGGATTTTTGGGTAGCGAAAGTCGAGGGCGCTGATACCTACAGGGGCATTTGGGTTATGTTGTGACGACAATGTAACTCGATGTCGCTGCGATCTATTGTGTGGACCATAGCGAAAATCGTGTGGAGGATGAGTGCCAAGAGTCTACACTTGATTTTGCCGGGACGGCAACGTAACATCGGTAGGCTGCGATCTATGGTCGAGTGGAGGAGTTTCATTCTTTTGGCAGCGAAATTCGAGGGCGCTGATGCCTACAGTTATAAGGGTTTTTGCTGTGATAGCAACGTAAAGCCCGGGTATAACTGCGATCTGTAGCGGGTTCCATGGCGTAATCGAGAGGTGCGGGGACTACAGTTATCTATGGATTTTGGCGGGATGGCAACGTAACCATCGAGTTAACTGCGACTATGGATGGGGGTGATGATTTCCAGAGCATTTTCACCAAGATATTTCCTTTATTTTCAAAATAAATGATTTCTATATTTTCTATAAAATTATTTTCCAAGTATTTTTACTGGGTGTTGAAAACGGGTGTACCAAGTACTTATAAATTTTCAGTCCTACGCCTGATCAACGTATGACTGAAGTTCTATGAGAACAAGGACGGACTTGTTGAAACATCGAGTTATAAAAGTATTTTTATAAAAAACTACTTTGGAATAAAATTATATAGATATTAAAAAGTGTTTTAAAAATAATCAAAGAAAATTTATCTTATTTTAAGCATTTTAATAATTCTGGCTTCGTTCCTTTTCGAGGACGAAAAGATTCAAAGGGGGAGGAATGTGACAACCCGGATTTTTAATGCCTATTAGTTGGGTGATTAACTAATTTAAATCATTGGAATATTAATTTTGATAGTCGAATAAATGAGTTTTTCTAGAAGATAAAAATATTTGTATCTATAAATTGATTTGAAAACTATAATAAATATTGAATTATAGAATCCCTGGATATGAAAATGTCATAGAAAATAAATAATAAACTTCATCGCTTAAAATTAAGATAAAATAACCATAACTACGAAATAATATGCATAAGTAACTATATATATGAATGTAAGTGTATGTATATGATAACAAATACACATGTAAGTAGATGTAAATGGGTATATGTAGAAAAAAATATATATGGATATGCATGTAAACAAAAGAGGAGATAAGCATTTAAAGCCTAGCACACAAAACCTTTAATCAAAGTCACACAAAAATCAAATCAAGTCAAGCAAGTGCTGACCAAAGAAAAATATATATATAATCAAAAGAAGCTTGCTGTGTACACCAAAGAGCAGCCTATATACCTCTACTTTGCCTACTTCATTTCTGCCTGGATTCGAGAATTTGTTAAGTAAGACGAAGATAAAATCACCTGAGATTTATCAAGACGTTTTCAAAGCCGGTAAACCAAGCTTCCAGCTTCATAATGCAATCTGGAAACAACAAATTTTTAAAGACTTGATCATATCATCATGTTCCAGTCTGAATGCAATCAAGTGTCAAGCATTTCAGTTCTTAAGTTCAAGCAATACAAGTTTCAGAAATTAAATATCAATGTGCAATTTTCAATTTTTCAGAAACTTCCCTGTTCTTTTCAAATTCTCTGCATTTTCAAAGGTGAGTAAACCCTTTCAAAAACAGTTTAATCTGGTTTAAACTAAAATGCATGTGATGGTATTGATTTGCATTGAATCCTTCAGCTCGAACTTATCTGGAATTGTTTATATATGTACGTGAGTAGGTCTGTATATGTTAATATCCTGTTTCTGTTGTCCCAAACTGTGAATTTTGCTTCCAAAAATTCAAATCTCTCAATTAAACAAATACTAGACATTGATTTATAAATGAAGTTTGTTTGTTGATGTATATTGAAGTTTTTAAAAATAGTTTCGGGATTGTAAAAGAAACAGAAAATGTTAAAATAGGAAAGTAACGGAGAAACTTAATTTTATGATAATAATCAACTATTTTAAATTCTAATTCGAATTATAGGAATGTAATCATGATTTAAAATCATAAACTTTGATAGGCATTTCATGATTTTTAGACTGCTGATTCTTGTGAATTTTAGTATTGTTCGAATTTGGTATTTTAAAATATTGCCGATGAACGGCGCGATGATGTAGGTCGGGACCAAGGCTGGAGGGGGCCGACGTGATGAGCTTCTCTGGAAAAATAGCAGTGGATTTTACTGGTAGTTGTGGTGGCTAGGAGGGGTCGATT
This sequence comes from Allium fistulosum, assembly GCA_030737815.1. Taxonomy (NCBI): domain Eukaryota; kingdom Viridiplantae; phylum Streptophyta; class Magnoliopsida; order Asparagales; family Amaryllidaceae; genus Allium; species Allium fistulosum. The sequence goes on from CM060902.1 coordinate 221,232,896, forward strand.
TAGGGTTTGGTGATGGTTATGGGCTGTCGAAGTTGGCGAGAGTGTGTCGGCAATGGAGATGCATCGGAGGGGGTAGCGATGGGGGAAGACGCGACATGATGACATGGTGCTGCTCTGGAGTGAAGCTCGTGAGTGCCAGTCGTCGTGATCATCGACGGCGTGGTGATTTGTTCATCTGCGTTGTTCCAGATTTCGATCAAAAGGCTCATTTTCGATTTGAGTGGTTATCCTCGAATCTGGGTTCGTATTCGTGTTCGAGTGGGTTCAAGTGGACGTCGACCATAGTTGCGACGATCGCCAGAGGTCGGTGACGTTGGTTCAGGTGCACCGTGTGCACGTCATGTCTGGAGGATGAAGGCTTGAGTTTGTCTCGAGTGAATAAGGGGGTTGACTCGAGATTTTTCTCGTGGCGTTTTCGTTTGGGTCTCGAAGCTGATGTAGAACGAGGGTGACTCGAGGCAAGTACGAGTTTTGTAAGGTGTTGACTCGGGTTTTAGGGTTGGTCGACTCGAGTTTGTTGTGGTGATAATCTGGTTTCTAGTAAAGAAAATTTTTGTAAAGGAAAACAGGTCCGCATAATTTTATAACAAAGTTATGTAAGAAGAACTCAAGTTTAAAGTTGTTAACAAGATTTCCCCAAACAAATGGAAATCAAATTTTAAAGGTACTTTAATTTAATATATTTCGAAATTCAAATATAAAGGATGGTTGCCTTTAGAGTAGTTAATTAAATTGATTTTGAATTTTAACTCAATATATTTTCAAGTTAGATTAAGATTTAGAAGTTCAAATGAGTTTTGAAATAAAAAGAAAGAAAGAAATTAGTGGGAATGAATGTAATTAGGAAATAATTAATTAAGAGGTTAAGTGATAAATTAATTGGTTAATCAGTTAATGTAATTAATTTTAGATTAATTAATTAGTCTAATTAATTAAATATAATCACTTGCTAATTAATTGAATAATTACTTAGTGAAGTAATTAATGGATAATTACTGGATGTAATTAATTAAGTGGAAAATTACTTATGGAAGTAATTATATAGAAGGAATTATTTAGTGTAATTAATTAAAGGATTAACATAATTAATTAAGGAGTTAATTAATTAAGGTAAGTAATTACAGGATGGTTAATTACTGTTTATGATTGATTAAGGCTGTTAAATGGAAGTAATTAATCAAGGATCATTAATTAATGAAAGTAATTAAAGATTAATTACTGTAAATAGTTCAGGATAATTAATTTGTGTAATTAATTAAAGGATAAATATTTTACGAAATTGAAAATAATTAATCAAGGATGATTAATTAAGATGGATAATTAAAAGATGATTAATTAATTGATTTGAAATTAATCAATGGTTAAGTAAAGGTAATCTAAGTGATTAAAAGATAAGTAATTAATTTAATTAAAGATGAATTAAATTAATTTTTGAAATGATCCCTCTTGCTTATGAATGATTAAATAAGGATTAAAAGCCTTGAATTGATTGATATCTCTGAATATGAAGTGTTTTGTGATATGACATGTTTGGATGAACAATGATAATCTGGTTATCTATCGATGATGAATTGCTAAGTAAAAGTGACATCTTGTATTTAAAGATGAATTGTATTTCACTTGAATAACTTGGGTTAAGATGGTTTTGAATTCGAAGAGACCGGAGTCGAGTATTAAAATATACCCGAATCCACACTTCGATTCCTTATGAATTGATATGTGGAATCAATAGGCCGATATGGAATGATTTAAGTGAATTGGACCATTTAATCTAAGTTTTGGTACTTAGAATTTGAGGTGTGAAATAAGTATTGTCTTTAACAAATTGTGGATTTGTAAGTTGATTCGAGTTACCCCGGGTTTTAAGTAAGAATTTTTGCATTAGTATTTCTTGATTAGTTGGGTTTACTCACACTGGTTTCCAGCCTGACCCGGGTGTTACTTTGATGTAATGCTCGGGTCAGACCGAGTATTACAAATTTCAGGTAAGGACGTTCTGGAGCTCAAGAGACGAGCTGGATGGCAGGAACGTATGGAGTGTTTCCGCTGTGATATTATTTCTGTTTATCTGAGACATGCGATTTGTATATGTCCAGTGTTTGTGTATGAGTGTAACTCTGATGTAAAAATATAATTGACAGATATAGGTATCTTTTGTAAACTATTATTATTTGATATTATATTTTGATCCGCTGCGATTTGAGAGAATCAGTGTTGTGTTTCTGTTTCTTCTTCTTCTATCTCTTTCTTCTTTTCCTAACTATCTGGAATTTTCGAGATTGAAAATTTTGGGTCGTTACACTTTAGGTTGGACGAGGGAGAATTATTATCAACTCAAGGGGTACGGAACTGCTGGTCGCTACATGTATATAATTTAAATTTTAACTTTTTGTTTAAAAAACCTTTTTATTTAATTTTTGTATTTCTGGCCATACGCATTTATTCATATATATATAATATTTCTTTTTGTATAATCATAATATACTTATATATTCATATTTTAGGCCAACAGCACATGCGCACGCGTGACAGCGCATGCGCACGCACGCACACGTGCGCACATGCTCTCTCTCTCTCTCACACACACATATATATATAAAGATTTGTGGTATATACATCTAATCTAACCATATATAAATATGTATAAATTAAAATTAAATATTTAAATATATATATATATATATTTAAATTGGAATATTACCTTAACTATAGTCTAAAAATAGCACCTTGAATGATGAATCTATCAAACTCCTTGAATTTGAATCTCATGGCTTCCAGACATCCATATTAAACATTTTTATATGGTGTTTGCGTATGTCATTTGGGACATTTCCAATATACTTTATACTTATTATAAAAGATATAATTAAAAAATCTAATATTGAGTATTAAAAACCAAACTAGAACTGATTTTAACACAAGTACAGCATTTACAATCAGCAGTATGTTGTTTGCTTATAGTTTATAAATATCTACGTACCTTTTAATGTTCTTTCTTGTAGACACACATTTCCCCTACTTTTTGCTAAAAATCAAACATATGATATTTGTATCAGAATGCTTGTTCAACTCTAATACTTGTCGAATGATACTTTTGTATCCGTTCTTGGATCGTATCAAAATGCAGATAAACTCAATATCGCCTCGATTGACTTCCAAACACTTTGGTAGTTATGAGAAAATAGTCTATTCAAAATGATTATTTAGAATTTTTTGTCATAACACATATGTACCAAAATCCAAATACCTACCAATGAATAAAATCTGAATTAACCTGAGCATAGTGAATGATGAATCTGTTATGCTAATTTCAAGATTTGAAATTTATGATGTTTGTAACGACTCAGAATTTGACCACTTTAAAATATACTATTTAAAGTGATTTTAAATATAAAATATATAACATTTTATGATTTAAATAATACTACATAGGATTTGCAAAGAGAAATATACACAAAAATAGGAATAATTGCTTATATCGACAAAAGTGACAAAATCCTGATTTCAAAAAAGTAAGTTTCAATGGTTAAGTAAATTATTTTTATTAATTTATGAGTGTTTATATTTTTAAATAACATTATAAAAATTAATTTTTAAACTTGGTTGAAATAAATAAATAGTTTAACTAAAACGACAAAATATGACCGTAAAACGTTTTGTCGAAAATCAACGTTTTATTCAATATTAGTTGTCGCAACGTTGTTGCACCTTATTTTCTTATATATGAACATATATTCAAATAGTATAAGTATTAATTAATTCACTAGTAAAGTTTACATTTACTAAACATGCTTAGAAAATTCTAGAATGTAATTAACAAAAGGTAAGCATAAAAGACAAAAGGTGTTATAAAAGTCAAAAAGTAAACATTAAATTAAACAAACATAATTATTACATTCATTACTTAATACTTAAGTGAAAATGACATAAAGTAATGATTTGAAATGTGATGTTAAGTGTTGGAAAAATTAGTTTGCTTAAAGTATAAGTAAAGGGTATTATGATCTTTTTATAAAATATTATTTTAATCCAAATTATTTCCTATAAATACCAACAACTATCTCACTTTTTTCACACACTTTCCATTCTTCTTCTTCCATTTCTAAGCTTCTCCTTCTTCTTCCTTAGAGCTTTAATGGCTTCCATGTCTCTCTTAAAAATTCCAAAAGCGCAACAAAATTACGCAAAAATATTCGATGAAAAAAGTATACCACTTAAGTCAAGTTCAAGCTAGTAAGATCCATCCACCCAAGGCCATGCCCACCTAGAATCCATCTCTACCTCTTTTCATCTCAACTTCTAGGATAGAGAAGCTATAGCCGGATTTCAAGAAGTTTCGGGAAATAGTAGCGAAGCTATAGTCAAAATCCATAGTGATAAAGTTATTAAAATTGGTAGGAAGTATAGTTTAGATCTAGAGTTTCTTGCCTTAAAGTTTGACAGAGTGGAATCCAAAGTGAGTTATATCTTCCTTTAAGTCATTAAAATCACTGCTAAGTTGACGGAACTTTAAGTGTTAAGTGTTGTTTGAAAACCCTTGTTGAATGCTTGTTTACTTTGTTTGCTAAAACAATGGTTTTATTTCCTTGTTTGACTATTTGGATGGTTAATTAAGTATTTTAAAATTTAGAAATTAAATACTTAATGGGGTATGCGGAAATGACTAGTACACGTGTTTCGTCTATGAGATCCAAGGAGACTTGGGCGAGGATGGAATTTGTCGAAGGGAAAGCCCGGATTCTCCAAAATAAATTTCAAAATTTTTTAACCCAAGTTAAAGTAAAGTGTTATAAATATTTTATAGAATGAAGCATTGATTACCATTTATTGTTGTGTTTATTTTTTGATTGATTGTTTGAATTAGGCTCGACGAGTTTATGAGCACTGATTATTATTTATTGATTGTCGGCTTTGCTCGACCAGTTTATAAGCAATTAATTATCCATATGCATGGGCTGGGTAAAAAATAATTGTTGGCTAACACCTTGTGATTTATTTCATGATTTGATTAAAATGTGTTTAGCGATAATATTGTTTCATTTAAATTGTTATAACTAGTTATAATAATTTGATGTTAATGGAATTATTTTCAAAGTTGGTTTTCATAAATAAAAGTTTATGAAATATTTAAATAAATAGAAATATTTGGAAATGAATATTTTGAAGTTATACTATACAAAAGTGATTTGTATAAAGAATGGTTTTATAAAAATGTTTTATAAAATGGAAAGAATTTCGAGGACTAAATTCGATGGTTTTAAAATGATTTTTGAAAGGATTTGGAAATAGAAATTATTATAGATTAGAAGTATTTGTAATTATTAGTACAAATGATTTTGCCACTTCGAGATATAAAGTGATTTGTTATGTTACCGATGATTCGGGTAACCCATAACTAAAAAGTGGGCAAGGAAGGTGCTGATGTTCTGTAGCCTTAGTATAGTCCACTCTCGTTTTAGAGGGATATACATATCTATATTTATTTTTGGAAGGCTGGGACCCAGTTGCCTTGTATGGCTAGAAACCTCCCGATCAGGCAGCATATAGTTTTGTATGCTTGTATATTCATATCATTTCAAAAAGGTGATTTGTTTTCAGATCTCGAAGTAAAAGACTAGTTTGAATATAAAAGATATACTTATACATATTTCAAAAGATTTGAAATAAGAATTTGGGAATAAAGTCTAAAGAGATTATTTTCGAAAAGAATTATATTTTGAAAACAATAAAGTTAATTAGATTTTGGAAATCTAAAATTAAAGATTAAGCCTAAGTGGGTAGTTCTAGGAATTGCATATTGTTTATGCATCGTAAACTACATAAGTCCTATTTGTGGTAAGAGAACTATGTTGGCTTGATCCTGTATCTAACTGGGTACCCAATTAGATAGGGGTATGTAGGCAGTCACAAGTGGTAATGATGCAGCCCCAATAATAACATAACATTTTTCTATTTATTGTTTACTATATATCGTGTACTGATGTACTTTTCCTACTTACTATTTTATTCCGCATTTGACATGTTTATTGAGTTAGCAGGGATGGCTATTGCTGTCTCTCTCATTAGTGTTGTGCAGCGGTAGATTTATGTATATTGGTATTTCGTATGTATTAAAGCACACCAAGTAGATTAAATTGATTACTTTGAAAACTTGTATAATTGAAAGTTGTATCCTATACATTTAGTATGTTTTGAATATTTATCAAATATTATGTATTAAGTTGTTAGTTTTCATTCGTAGTTTTAGAACGGATGGATTTTTCGATGATTTTGACTGGTCCGAAAATTCGGGTCGTTATAATGTTATTCTTATCAATGTTGCTCACTATATTCCAACTTCATTATTCTTTTTCTTGTAGAAATATTTGCAACCAACAGATCATATCCCTTTTGGTATAACTATCAAAATCATATTTTGATAACGTACTTAGAATCCATTCAGATTTGATCATCATGCCACATGGTAGCATCAATACTCTTAATGGTTTAGTTGATAATTGAGGATTATCTATTTTCGATATTGATAAGAAACTCGTAGTTTCTCCTTAATGTTCGAGAATACTTATTAGAATCTCTAATGCATTGTGTTCGCGTAGGTTTGGTTAATTTCATTTCAACCTATGTAATCAGCTTCATCTATGGATCATATCCAAATTTGTTTTACTAAATAATTTCTAAAAGAAATTCCTTTGCTAATTGTTTTTCAGTGCAACGAAATAGGTATTCATAAATACTTTATGAATTAACTTGTATAAAAACTGGTTTGGTTTTAGTCTATGATACTTTTATTCAATAAATAAATTTGTCATCCACTGACGATCGTTCCCAAGCTCCTTGTAGGGTGATTCACACAAGATCACTCATGCACAATCATTACATGTAGTCATTCGACTTGCACTACCTGCCAACTCCTTGACCTAGGATACGTTGAGGTATTTTACTGTAACGACCGTAAATTAATCCTTTGTATTTGAATATTTAAATCATTTTTGAATATTTAAATAATGGATTTTAATAACCAAATAAACATATTTTAAATATTAATTAATGATATTAAAATCATTTTCAAATTTTGTTTACCCAAATAATTAGTTCAAATAAAAATAAAAAATGTGACCGAAAAACGTTTTTCGAAATTTCGACCTTTCGTCATACGAAAGTCATCGGAGACATTGCGCATATTTTGTATTACTCATATACACATGCATATATGTCATGTGATAAGCTAATCCATATGTTAAAGTTAATAATCAAGCTTAATTTCAAATATAAAACTTGATTTGACATTAAATGCACAAAAATGCATTAAGTAACATTAGAAAATTAATTATGTACCCTAACCATCACCCAAAAAACCTAGGATAGGACCTAAGACATGGTGAAGGGGGGTCTAGGAGGGTGCATGTGTACTAGGTGAGGTGGAGAGGGTATGGCAAGTATTGGCACATGACAACTTAATATTATTTAAATGTTTAAGCTATTTTAATCACCTCTTCATTCCTTTTTCCTATAAAATATTCCTCATCTCCACACATTTTCTAGTTTACATATTCATTTCTCTTTTCTATCCGTATACATGAATACTTCCATGGCTTCCAAATCCTTCTACTAAGAGAAAAGTTAGTGTATATACTCTAAAACCAAGTCTAAAATCACCACCGTCCACTTACATACCTCTTCTCTACCAAAACAAGCCCTTACATCCCCTAAATAGTGTTGGCCGAGCCCATTCCTAGCCTAGTCCAAGCCACCTTGCACCCCTCAAGTGCACATAAGTTCCTAAATCTCAGTCAAGGAAGTTTACTTAGCGTTTAGTCAAGTTCGGTGGAACTTTTGCAGAGATTTAGTACATTTTGGTGAGTAAAGCTTCCACCTTCAAACCATATGTTTTCAAACTATATTTGCATTCATGTTATATCTATGGAATGCTTGCTGTATTGGTGAAATAATAGTTTGGTAGTTGGATTGGTTTGTTGCTTGAAAGTTAGTCGCTTCGAAAAGTTAGTAAGCGAATCATAAGACATATGAAATTTTAGTAGATAAATTTATTCCTTTGTTAATGAATGCTTGATGTATGTTGTATTATTTTAAATCACCATATATATATGCTCGTATCCTTGTTATGTGATGTGTAGTTGTATTGCAAATGACATAAACTTGAATTTCGAACTGTTTGTATAGCGATAGTCGCTATATCGGCACTTTCGTAAAATCATCTTTTATCGAAACCGTTTGGTTTCATTATCGTGCTTGGAATTATTTTACAAGTTAAGAAAGTTTTTGATTAATGATGTTTTTAAAAATAATTAATTATTTTAATAAAGATTATTTAATTTACTTAATTATTTAATTAATAAGGATTAAAGTTAACTAATTAACTTATTAACGATGTGTCTAAAAGTAACTAATCACTTGGTTAATGATGGATTAAAGTTAAATAATCAATTTACTAATGATGTTTTTAAATTAATTAATCTTTTTAATTAATGATTTTTAAAAGATAATAAATCTATTTAACCTTAAATAAATCTTTTCTTCAATAAATTTTAAATTAATTAATCACTTTTAAATAATGATATTTAATTATTAGTTAATTAAATAAATTAATTATATTTAAATATTATTACCTAATTTAAATTAATGATATTTTAAAAGGTGATTTACCCTTTTTAATTAAAGGTTATTGAAGTTAATTAATTAACTTAGTTAACAAAGTTTAAAGTTAATTAATCAATGTAATAAGGATGTTTCAAGTTGTTAAATCCTTTTTATAATGATGTTTCAAGGTTAGTAAACTCTTTTAACAAAGTGTTTTAAAGCTAATACTTGAACAAATATATATCGAATGGTTCAAATGACCAATTCCGGAAAAGGACGATACACTAGGGAAATCACAAACATCAATGAAATCATCTCAAAGATATATTTGCCTTATGGCGTGTTTGAGATGGGATCTCTTTATGCATGTTTTGGGTTCGCTAAGATGGCAGGTTTAGGTTTTCCTCAAACCATATTTGATGTTTTATGAATGCCGATGATATGAGGCTCGCTACTTTTAGCGTTTTATGGGTTATTTTATCTCTTTTGAGACTATATGTTTGTGTAGTGATACCATATTATCACTTGATGTAATCATACACTTTAATTGTCTCTTCTCACTTGAGAATATTATCACATTATCCTTATGCTCATATTATCGCTCCTATCCAGCCCTATTCTCTGAATTAGCAGACAGTATTACCAGTAATACTCTTTGTTAATGTGGGTCTCGGGGTGGGGCGTCACAGCTTGGTATACGAATTCGAGTTTTTAAAAGAAAAGGTTTGATTTGTGTATGAAAATGAATTAATTTCCATAAAGCGATTTACTTATATGGAAACGATTTATTTTTACAGTTAGCACTAAACATTGAAGAAGTAGACTTATTGCTATTTCAAATGTTAAGAATAATCATGAGACATGACTTTGAGGTAACACTACCTTGACTTGTCTGGTATTATAGTTAACCAAGAAATAGTTCAAGTTTGAATTCGACGAGTGGTGGTAAGTATACAAGACTTAATTTCCATATATGATCGTTTTATATCCTCGATAGTTGGTTTCTCGACTATCGGTTACTTCAGCTTCTTTATTATCGTCATTCTAAGATGATTTATTGCCCCGTTGAGCATTGATATCCTTTTTTGAAAATGACTAAAACCAAAGTGCGAGAGGAGGCCAAGCTATGTAGGGTTGCTCCTATTAGGATACTTTCACATCTCATCAAGATTGGATTTGGTAGCGCTATTAGAAGTGAAATATTCAGATCCTCGGTAAAGTTTGGCAGGGTCTAGCTTGGAGGGTTTCGGGAAGTTTCACAGGGTAAATGAACTTCTCAGAAGTATATTACTAGAGGTATACTTCAAGGGGCTGCACCTTTCTAGTCATTTGTTGGAGATTTTCCTTTCCTATTTTGATTCAAACCTTCAAATTTATTTCCTTATTTGCATCGGAAAGAGTCAAGTTGATGAGTTTAATTATTTATCCATTCTTTATGTTTGGATGTTGATTTATATGGGAGTAAACCCGTTCCGTGTTCAGCAGGATGGTCTCACATGTTTGTGTTTAATTTCACACCTATTTTTTGAAATTTTACTCATACCAAACATATCGTCTGAGCCGAGTTATTTGTTTCCCTAAAATCTCGGGTACTTATTTTATTTGAGTAATCCAAGAATATCATGTCTTTATGGGCTCTTTTGAAGACGGCGTCCGAGCAGGAGGCTTTCATCTTCTTAGTTATCTATTCCGCTGTATTATCTAGTTTGTGTAAGTGTATTTTGTTCCAGCATTTGTAAAGCCAGGTTGTTATAACTTCCTAAGCTTATTTAGTAGTACTTTTGTGTAACTCTGATAACTCCCTATTAAGGTGTAACCTAATGTACTATTAACCATTCTATTATATTCGCAGTTTCGTTGTAAGGTTTTCTATTCTGTTCTTTTATTTCACCCCACGACGATTCATTTTTCGACGCTTAGCAACGGCGCACGAACACCGAGGATGTGTTAAGTGTCGTTCATAGGGGTCAAAGGTGGGTCATCACAGTTGGTATTAAAGTCAGGTTGAGTGAACACCTTAGCCTAATTGGGGCACAACTCATTAGAGATAGGGTGAGTCGAGCCCTAGAATGAGTTAATCTTGAGAGAGCGTTTCCTTTTCTCCCCTAGAAGTCTAATTTTAGATCTTTTATTTCATTTTTCCTTTTATCATCTTCGACCCTATCTTTGTATTCTAATGATACCTATCACTTATCCAGGTTATTGAAAATGAGTACAAGAGAAACAAAAGCAAGGGGATCTGGAACCAGCATGGCTAGGAATGGCAAAGCTCCTAGAAATGAGCCAGTTGTAGAGTCGATGGATAAAGTAGTGATGCAATTTCAGCTGCCTCAGAACTTTGCGACCTTGTGCAAGAATTACACTGCTTTAGGTGTAAGCCTTTTTATGGAACTGAAGACATTCTGGAAGTTCAGATATGGCTCAGCTCTTGTGAAAGGATATTCGGAAATCTTCAGTTGGGAGATGCTAGAAAGAGATTATTAGCATCAGACAGCTTCAAAAGGTAGCAATGAATTGATGGGATTCGGTCAACATGAATATGCCAGAAGTAGATTTCTCTTAGGCATAGTTTAAGGAGGTTTTTGAAGCTCAGTTTATCTTAGTGGCGGGAAGGACTCAGTTGTTCAAAAGATTCATGGATTTCAACAAGGTAAGATGACAGTGGTGTAGTATGAGCATAGGTTCAATGCATTGTCCTGCTTTGGAGCAGGATTGGTTGACACGCCACTCAAAAAGAATGAAATGTTTGTGAAAGGAATGCGACCAGAGTTCCATCGGGAAATAACCAATCATCTCAATGGTATCTTTACCAATCTGATTGGTATGGCTTTGAGGTTTGAAACTCTTGATATTGAGCAAGGAGTTCAAAATGGAGTAGTGCCAGCAATTAATGCCCAATTGCTAGTAAGCCATTTTTTAAGCGCAAAGGGAAGAAGAAGTGGTCGGGAAAGAAGCTTGGAGATGGAGCTCAAGTACAAAACAAGCAGTTAGGTTTGACCAAGATCCTTTGTTTTAAGTGCAATCAAATGGGCCACTTTGCAAACCAGTACCCAAACCCGGCTAGTGGACCACTCTGCTACAATTGCAATATGCATGGACATATAAAGAACTAGTGTCCTTATCCAAATAAGGGATCATAGGGACAAGTTTTTAATATTAAGGAAATACCATCTACTTCTACGGACCAAAAAGGGAAACGGGTGTTGCATGGTACATTATCCATTTATGATATTCCTATTAGAGTGTTATTTGATACCGATGTACCCCGAAGTTTCATTTCAGTAGATCTTGTTGATAAGTGTAACTTCAAATCCATTCTTTTAAACAATTATCTTTGTGTGTTGAACCCAATTGGGAGTTTGATCAATCTTGACACCATATGTTTGAATGTGCCTATTCCTTATCGAGATTGACCTTTCTTATCTGACTTATTTGTTCTTGGGTCCACGGATTTTGGGGTATTATTGGGTATGGATCTGTCGTCTAAATTTAGAGCGATCATAAATTGTAATCAAAGGATTGTCAGAATTAGTGATGCTGGAAATGTTGGTATGGATATTTATTGTGGGGAGCTAATAAGTTGATGAGCAGTTATCTCTATTCGCTTGAAGTACCCAAAGAGGAGACAAGGAATATACCAATTGTCCGGGACTTCAAGGATATTCAAATTTTTGAAGTAGTGCAAGGTTTACCTCCTTATCAGAAAGTGGAGTTCCGCATTGATTTGAATTTAGGAACCAGGCCGATTGTTCAACCTCCTCGATGGTTGGCTCCAAAGGAAAGAAGAGAGTTAGAGAAGTGGACGTTTGATTTATTGCAGAAGGGTTTGATCAGACATAGCACATCGAGTTGGGGATCGCCGGTAGTATTCATTACCAAGGCTGATGGTTCTCTTAGATTATGTTTAGATTATCAAGAGTTGAATAAGAGGACTATCAAGAATACGTATCCATTACCTAGGATTGACGACATGTTTGACCAGGTCCATGGAGCTCGGATATTTTCTCAATTGGATCTTGCCACCGGTTTCACCAATTAAAGGTAGCAGAGGAGAGTGTACCCTTAACATCATATTGTACCCTTGATAGTTTTTATGAGTGGTTGGTCATGCCGTTTAGATTGACTAACGCACCCGCTAATTTTATGGATTTGATGAATAGAGTGTTTTGGGATTTTCTTAAAAAGTTGATTCTCGTTTTCATTGATGACATCCTTGTTTATTCTAAAATGGAGGAAGAGCATAAGTACTATCTTCATGTTATTCTAAGTACTTTAAAAAGTCATGTTTTAAAGGAAAAGTTTTCCAAGTGCCATTTCTGGAAATCCGAAGTTAGATTTCTAGGGCAGGTAGTTTTGGAAGAAGGCATATCAGTGGACCTAGCTAAAGTAGTTATGGTTCAAGTTTGGAAGAAACTTGAAAATGCAACGAAGGTCAAGAGTTTCTTGGGATCGACAGGTTTCTACAGAAGATTCGTTAAAGATTTCTCAAAGATTGCTTCTCATTTGACAAAGCTAATGAAGAAAGATGTTAAGCTTGTTTAGACACCCAAGTGTGACTAATCATTCAAGGAATTGAAGGGGAAGTTGACTAGCGCTCTTTTTTTAACTATCCTATATGGGAGCGGAGGATTAACAGTTTACACAGATTTTTGTAGGACTGGATTGGGAGCAGTTTTGATGCAGAATGGTAAAGTAATAGAGTATGTGAGTCGACAGTTGAAACCTCATGAGAAGAATTATGCTACATACGATTTGGAGCTGTTGGCGGTTGTCTTCTCATTGAAGGTATGGAGGTATTATCTTTTGAGTGCAAAGTTTGAGTTATATATAGATCATAAGCCATTAAAGGATCTTCTTACCCAAAAGGACTTGAACGTGAGGCAACAAAGATGGTTGGAATTTCTCACAACTTATGACCTAGAGGTTCTTTATACCCTAGGGAAAGGAAATGTCGTTGTAGATGCGTTGAGTAGGAATGTGGCGACGATTGCAGATTTGGAAGTGAAGCCGGCATTGATGGAGAGAATTGCATATATACAAGAAGAATACCCTATTTTAGCTAGGTTTAAGAAGAATGTTGAATGACGAATTGTTTTTAGTTTTCAGATTGACTCCCAAGGCATTTTAAGACTGAATGGACGGATGGAGTGCTAGATGTTAATGGAATTAGACAGGATGTGCTGAGAGAATGCCATCGGTCAAGGTTATCTATCCACCTAGAAGTAACCAAAATGTTTCAGAATATGAAGAAGACCTTTTGGTGGAAAGGGATGAAAGAAGACGTTTTGACCTTCGTAAGCCGGTATGCAAATTGTCAACAGGTCAAGAGTGGCCAGTAGAAGATTGCTTGGTTACTTCAACCATTAGAGATACCGAATTAGAAGTGGGAGTAAGTATCCATGGACTTTATCAAGGGGTTGCCTAGAACAAGAAAAGGTAATAAAGGCATTTGGGTAATTGTAGATTGATTAACGAAGAGCACCCACTTTATTCTAATGAAGTCAACAAGAATTGCAGCTTCTTTGGCAGGAATTTATTTGATGAAGATCATTTGAGTGCATTGAATTCCAGTAAGTTTAGTCAAAGATCGGGATCCCATCTTCACCAATAATTTTTGAGGAGCCTTGCAAGCCGTTTTAGGGATAGAATTGAATTTGAGTACGGTCTATCATCCGTAGATAGACGGACAAACCAAAAGGGTGAACCATATTTTGGAGGATCTCTTAAGAGCATGTATTTTGGACTTTGGAGGTTCTTGGGAAGATCATCTGCATTTGGTAGAGTTCTCTTAAAATAACAGTTACCAAGCCAGTATTGGCATGGCGCCCTATGAAGCTTTGTATGGACGGCCATGTAAATCACATTCATGTTGAGTAGAGACTGGAGACCATTTAGTTGTTGGACCAAAAACGATTCGAGAAGCATCAGAGAAAGTGGCAATAGTCAGGGAAAGGATGAAAGGAGCCCAAGATCGATAAAAATATTATGCCGATCAAAGGAGAAGGGACTTAGAGTTTACAGTCGGGGATTTTGTATTTGTGAAAGTTTCCTCGATTAAAGGAGTTATAAGATTCAGAAAAACAGGAAAGCTAGCACCCAGATTCATTGGGCCATTTAGAATCCTTGAGAGAATTGGATCGTTGGCCTATAGAGTAGAATTGCCCAAAAGATTGTCAGAAGTTCATAATGTCTTTCATGCATCTCACCTGAGAAAGCATGTTCATGATCCATTGATGATTGTAGAGACATATGTTCAGGATGACATGGAGATAAAACCAAAGTTGACAGTAATTCGACCTCCATTTCATATCGTAGATCGGGATGAAAGGAGATTGAGAAGCAAGGTGGTGAAGCTTGTGAAGGTTCAGTGGAGTGATGACCCCCACGATTGTACTTGGGAGACTTAGGGTCATATTATAGAAAATTACCCTGATGTAATGTCAGGTTAGTTGTTAGTTGTTTGAATGCATTATGAATGTTCTATTATGGCATAATTGATTTGCATTGTTATACGAATTTCTTGGTATAATATATACCTTTTGGATTTTCATTTTGTGTATCAATTTCGAGGACGAAATTCTCCTAAGGGGGAAAGAGTGTAATGATCCGTAAATTAATTGCTTTGTATTTGAATATTTAAATCATTTTTAAATATTTAATTAATGGATTTTGATAGACAAATAAACAGATTTTAAATATTAATTAATGGTATTAAAATCATTTTCAAATTTTGTTTACCCAAATAATTAGTTCAAATAAAAATAGAAAATGTGACCGAAAAACGATTTCCAAAATTTCGACTTTTCGACGAAAGAAAGTCATCGAAAATGTTGTGCACATTTTGTATAACTCATATACACATGCGCAAACATGCACATATGTCATGTGATAAGCTAATCCATATGTTAAAGTTAATAATCAAGCTTAGTCTAAAATATAAAACTTTATTTGACATTAAATGCACAAAATTACATTAAATAATGTTAGAAAATTAATTAAGTACTCTAAACATTACCTAAAAAACCTAGAATATGACCTAAGACATGGTGAAGGGGGGCCTAGGAGGGTGCGTGTGTACCAAGTGAGGTGGAGAGGGTATGGCAAGCATGAACACATGACAACTTAATATTATTTAAATGTTTAAGCTATTTTAATCACCTCTTCATTCCTTTTGCCTATAAATAATCCTCATCTCCACACATTTTCCACTTTACATATTCATTTCTTTCTTCATTTCTTTTCTCTTCATATATATGAATGCTTCCATGGCTTCCATCTTTTTTTCCAAAGAGAAAAGTTAGTGTATATACTCTAAAACTAAGTCTAAAATCACCTACATCCACTTACATACCTCTTCTCCACCAAACAAGCCCTTACATCCCCTAAATAGTGTTGGTCAAGCCTATTCCTAGCCTAAGTTGAGCCACCTTACACCCCTCAAGCCCACACAAGTTCATAAATCCAAGTCAAGGAAGTTTGCTTAGCGTTTAGTCAAGTTCGGTGGAAGTTTTGCACAGATTTAGTGCATTTTGGTGAGTAAAGCTTCCACCTTCAAACCAAATGTTTTCAAATTATATTTGTGTTCATGTATAGCTATTGAATGCTTGTTGTATTGGTGAAATAATAGTTTGGTGTTGGATTGGTTTGTTGCTTGAAACTTAGTCGCTTTGAAAAGTTAGTAAGCGAATCATAAGACATATGAAATTTAGTAGATAAATTTATGTCTTTGTTAATAAATGCTTGATATATGTTGTATTATTATAAATCACCATGTATATATGCTCATACCCTTGTTATGTGATGTGTGGTTGTATTGCAAATGACATAAATTTGAATTTTGAACTGCCCGTATAGCGATAGTCGCTATATCGACACTTTCAGAAAATCACTTTTTATCGAAACCATTTGGTTTCATTATCGTGTTTGGAATTATTTTACAAGTTAAGAAAGTTTTTGATTAATGATGTTTTCAAAAATAATTAATTATTTTAATAACTATTATTTAATTTAATTATATAATTAACAAGGATTAAATTTAACTAATTAACTAATTAACGATGTGTCTAAAAGTATCTAATCACTTGGTTAATGATGTTTTGAAATTAACTAATCATTTTATCTAATGATGATTAAGGTTAATTAACCTTTTAATAATGATGGATTAACTTAAATAATCAATTTACTAATGATGTTTTTAAATTAATTAATATTTTCTATTAATGACTTTTAAAAGATAATAAATCTGTTTAACCTTAAATAAATCTTTCCTTAAATAAAGTTTAAATTAATCAATCACTTTTAAATAATGATATTTAATTATTTATTAATTAATTAAGTTAATTCTATTTAAATATTATTAATTAATTTGAATTAATGATATTTTAAAAGGTGATTTACCCTTTTTAATTAAGGGTTGTTGAAGTTAATTAATTAACTTAGTTAACAAAGTTTTGAAGTTAATTAATCAACGTAATAAAAATGTTTTAAGTTTTTAAATCCTTTTTATAATGATGTTTCAACGTTAGTAAACTCTTTTAACAAAGTGTTTTAAAGCTAATACTTGTAGTGTGAAGCCAAGTACGAATTCAGGATTTTAGAAGATAAAGTTTAATTCGTGCATGGAAATGAATTAATTTCCATAAAGTGATTCACTTATATGGAAATGATTTATTTGTATAATTAGCATTAAACATCAAAGAAGTAGACTTTTCGCTATTTCAAAAGTTAAGAATAATCATGAAACATGATTGTTAGCACCAAAATTGGTCACTAACCCCCTTTAGAAAGATTATGTAGAGAGATAAATGAAGAAGATGAATTAAGACAGAGAGATATAGACTAAATTAAATGCAGAAAATGAGAACACCAGATTTATAGTGGTTCGGCGTAACTGCCTACGTCCACTTTGAGTTTTGATCTTTATTGCTTTACTTGATAATCGATTACAGATACAATCCGTACACCAATTACTTGAATACAATTGCTAAGTAGAAAAGTTGAGTCTAGAAAGCGGTAGAGTATCCCCAGTGTTCTCGAAAAAAGGTCCCTTTCACTGTGCCCCTGCCCCTCTATTTATAGACGAAGATGAGTTGGACTTCCCTGGTGGGCCTATGAGTGAGATACCTTGGCCCATGATGAGTGACTTCTGCATATCGAGCCGTAAATGTCGAACGACAAAGGCTGAGCCACATGTTCAAGCCGGTCGAGGCTTCTATGCCGAACGAAGTAGTGCGTTGCA
The DNA here is from genome assembly GCA_030737815.1 of Allium fistulosum. Taxonomy (NCBI): domain Eukaryota; kingdom Viridiplantae; phylum Streptophyta; class Magnoliopsida; order Asparagales; family Amaryllidaceae; genus Allium; species Allium fistulosum. The sequence continues at coordinate 221,250,732 of CM060902.1, forward strand.
CTAAGTGTGTAGGCCGAACAAAGCTGGAATGCCAAACGAGGCTGTAGTGCCGAGCGAGGCTCCTGCCGAGCGAGGCTTCATGCCGATCGAGACTTCTGCCAAACGATACTGAATGCCGAGCGAGGTTCATGCCGAACGAGTATAGATGCCGAACGACGCTTAGACGCCGAACGATGACAGATGTCGAACGACGCTTGGATGTTGAACGACGCTTGGATGCCGAGCGTGCTGGAATGCCAAACGAAGCTCACGCCGAGCAACCTTGCTATGCCGAGCGACCCTGCTATGCCGAGCGACCCTACTATGCCGAGCGACCCTGCTATGCCGAGCGACGCTGGATGCTGAAATGGCGCTTGGATAACGAACGACGCTGGATGCCGGGCGATGTTGGATGCCGAACGAGAACAGATGCCGAATTGCGCTTGAATGCCGAGCGATGCTGGATGCCAAACGACCTCTGAATGCCGAATGACCTAGTTGCCTGGTCAAACCTCCAGGTAACACTTGCCCCCCAAAGTGCATCATGTGGTCAAACGTGATGTGCTTTGAATCATGAGTCCCCCGTACTTCGCTTCGAGCCTTGGCTTAGTCTTCTCGATAGCATTTTTCTTTGGGATACCGAATGGGGCAATGTATGCCGAGCGACATGTTGTTGCTGAACGACGTACAAATGTCGAGCGACAGAGCTGATGCCGAATGAGGGATGTGCTTTGACCGGTTCTACCGGTCATGGTCCCTTCGACTTCCCTTCTTCCCCTTATAAAGGTCGGCACTTCCTTTCTCCTTTTCTTTTCTTACTTTTACCTCCGCTATTCTGTACTTACGAACCTCGCTTTTTAACAGACTCCAAAGAATTGACCACCCTTCCTTCCTTGAACATTGTACGTCGCCTCCCTTCTTTCCCTAAATAAATCGAAACTAATTTAAACCGCGCCCCTTACTCTAGAATTCCTCCAAGTCTCGAGCCAATTACTAGGTAATAACCCATCTCTTTAAACAGTTACCCCTGGTTAATTAACTTAGCACGAGATTCAAGTTCACGAATCTCTGTACAACCGTGGCCAATAGGAGTCGTGTGGATGAGGAAATCGAGTCGTGGTTAGGATACATTCTAAGGCTAGGCGATGTGGAGGAAAGAAAAAGAGGGCAGAGGTACGTGAAGTAGGGAGTTAGTGGAAATGTACTGTTGTGGTCCGGCATGGTTCCTCCATCCTGAACGAGGTTGGAGGGAAGAGCAGAGGAGGAGTAGGAATTAGCTAGAATACCGAACGACAAAGCCCGGTATGACTTGCCGAACGAGTCGACCATGTCATTCGGTATGGATGGAGGAGAAGGATAAAGTTGTTGTAAAGTACGGGGTGCCGAGCGTTGCGGCTCGGCGTAACTTCGGTTCGGCATGATTTGCCACATGCCAAACGGTGGAGTTGACAAGTGGAAGGGTGTCGTTGTTGAGAGTAGAATGCCGAGTGATGCGGCTCGGCATGTAGATGGTTCGACATGACTCCCTTATGCCGAACGGTGGAGAAGACAAATGGAAGTGTGGAAGGCCGAGTGATGCGGCTCGGCATGTTGTGGTTCGGCATGTCTCCTTTATGCCGAACGGTGGGAAAACAGTTGGAAGTATGGAAAGCCGAGTGATGCGGCTCGGCATGTTGTGGTCCGGCACGCCTTGTCGTATGCCGAACAACAATGGTGGGTGATAGAGGAGTTGTGCACAATAGCAATGCTAGTCGAACCTAACGCACAGTTGACCTAACACATCCCATGCCTGAACATATGTTAACGAACAAGGACGGACTTAAACAACAAAGCATATCGAATAATCTGGACTGATAACTTCTGTGTTTTTAAATAGCTGAAAACTTGGACTTAATCCTGCTTAATAGTTAACAACCATTCAAATGCAGCGACGATGTCGAGTTCAAAATATAAACCCTCTTGCGACAAGCCTTCGTAGACGGTCAGCGATGATGGTCTTCGAAGACGACAATTTGAGGCTCAAACTTATTTTCTCAACCCAATGTCTTTCCATTCGCTTGGCACTTACGTTTGAATAATCGCACTAGTTCACACACCACAAGGGGGGAATACTTATGTTGTTAAGTCTAATGTTAATTGTTTTTCAAGTATAGTTCAAACAGGTGCTTTGTCAGATTCAATCTTTAACAGAGATGTCTAGGAAATCTAGCTCTGCTACGATCTCGGATAGACCCGGGCCTTCCTCCCGACAAGAAATTATAGGAACTTCAAACCCGTCAACTACCCCTGCTCAAGACTTACCGAGTCCTACAACGGCGTCTGTCAACTTAGCTCCCGACGCTCTGGAGGCAACAATTTTCTTAGATGACCCAATCGATTCACAGGCCTCAAAGATTAATGAAAGTACATTCCGTCGGATATGCTCCGTCCATGGAATCCCCTTCGATGACATGTTACATCGGGGCATGATCATCCGCACTTGCCCCCAGTCAGATATACAGCATGTAACAGGTTCATGTGCTGGGTCGGCAGCGTTCCACCATTCAATTCCTTTCTTCGCGACGTGCTACAATATATCGAGATTGCCCCCTCACAATTACATCCAAATAGCCATGCATTCATATACGGGACTTGCATCCTCTTTATGAGTGTCCTTTTCAGGCTTCCTACTTCCGGCGATATTCGTTATATCTACCGCTTCAAGAGACGGTCGGACAACCCATCTTTTATATTTCTGGAGCCACACAGTAAATGCCAAATCCTGACTGGGGCATGGAGCAAATTTGCCCAGTACAAGCAAGAGTGGTTCTATGTGCGTTGTCCTCCCGATTTCGCCAGGAGATGGGTAGAAGGAAGTAAGTTCATTTTCTAGATCAACACTTGAATTTGATGAAATTTGCATCTTTTCTAACTCTTTATCCACTTTCTCAGGTATCAATCCACGTCCCAAAGGCTTCGGATACTCTGAAGCTGTTGCAACTATCCGGGCCCTCCCCGCAGAAGATCGGGACATCAGATCTCTCATTTCGAATGAGTCACTTACAAGGTTTGGGCTGCTGGCGGAAGGTCGCCGAATAAGCCTTCCCCAAGGTGTCACTCTATTCAGACCTGCTTCGGGCAAAGGAAAGAAGCAGGTCGGGCCTTCAACACGTAACTTCCCTGACACGCCAGAAGAGGGAGAAATTAGAGAAGGCAAGACGCCCAAAGTACCGGGCGAAAATGTTAGTCCCACTCAGGACCCGATAATCAAAGTCCACGATATTGAGACGTCATCTTCCCCTTCAAAGGGAAAGAAGAAATTTACCTACAAGTTGAGGAGGAAGAAAGTGGGTGGAACTTCTAAAGTTACTCTTATTCCAGAGGAGAGAGAACCTTCCCCTCAACCCTTAGAAAGTTCACTGAAAGGTCTATCAAACCTCACCATCCCTGACGATCTGCTCAATTATGGTTTCGACGACTCAGAGGCGCTTAAGCTTCATTCGCCCGCCAGAGGCAATGCAGGCGCTCAAGCTCACGTCTAGGGAGAAAAAACTCCTATTAGTAAAGATAAAGAAACCGGTCCGTCGGGGGGAACACTAGGACACAAACGGACATGTGCACTTCACCCTACACTTCAATTTCATCCATCACCCTGATCTTTTCTAACTTGTCGTTATTCTCATTCTATGCAGGTGACGTGGGACGCAACCACGGAATCGATCGTCTTCGCGGCTCATCCATTTTTCATCATTCTGGCCGGGATTCGGGCACCGGCAAGCGCCGAGACAGAGATGACTCCGGAGACCGAGACAATCGCCCCCGAGAATCGACTTATCGAAGGAAATCATATACCCAGTCTTCATATTCCCGTGATCTTCTTTCTCAATCAGAGCAAGGCAGAGAGAAGTCTTCGAATAAGGGGACTCAATCTGAAGTTCCCCATGACCAACACTCTGGTTCATCAAGCACTCGGCAGTCTCGGGAACATCGTAAGAAAATAGAACTTTCAAAGCCACCTCCCCCTGTTCCTGCAGCAGCCCGACGATATCGAAGAAGCTGGCCGAGCTTAAAGTTAAATTCCCCAAATCTGCTTTGATGTTCTGAAGTTCCTTCTAGCGATCCATCACATTCTGGGGCATGTCAAGCAGAGTGTCATCGCTTGCAACAACGATGTCTATGTCCAACATGACGCGTTTGTCCATCTAGTTGAAAAAATCTCGGAAGTCTCTGTTGAGCATCAACAGGACGACCGCCTGAAGCTTGAAGCTATCTTCGATAAGGACATTATCAAAAATCAGGATGAAGAGCTCTCTTCATACAAATCCCAGCTCGAGGATGCCGAACTAAGTGCTAAGGATACTGCGGAGCCCGTCACTCGTCTAGAGACGACTCATAAGAAGGAACTTGACGAAGAGGTTCAACGCTGTGGGGCCCTGGCTTTAGAAAAAGATTCTGTTCAAAAAGAAAGGGATGCACTCGCTCTGCAGGTTAAAGAGTTGAAGGAGCTACTCTCTAAGGAGAAGGAAGAGAAGATAGCTGCTCAAGAGGAGTCTCAACGATACTGCAACGAGATTGTTGATACACGTCTCTTGAAGGAAAAGCTCGACGATGAGCTTTCTAAGGTTGGGACAATGAAGGATGAAGCCCGTGAAGAGGGCAAGAGAATAGCTTCCGCGGAGATTGACTCCCGCCTTGAGGCGGCTGCAGAGGCCGGCAGAGAGGAGACCAAGTGCATGTTCGACCCGCTGATAGCTGAATACAACGCCCGTGTCCTCATGCATCGGGACTTGACCTTTCTTGGCGAGGGCCACCATGAATCCCTAGCTGAGGCATGGGAAACGTTGATAAAGATTAAAAAGGTTGAATCGGACACCGAGGAGGTTGACGAGGATGCTTTAGTGAAAGAATTTCTCAAGGGGAACGAGCCTTCAGACTTGTCTGCAGCAATGGCTCTCTTTAGTAAAGGGTCGTCCCCATCAAAGGAGAAAAATGACCTGGTTGGTCCGTCTGGGACCGAGTCTGCAGCTCCTCCTCCTACTCAATCGGCCAGCACTTGATCCATTCGAGCAACACGTTGGATATGATCCGGAAGATCCTGGCCTCGGCATTCACGTGCTATCCCCCATTCTAGAGGGTGAGACTCCTTGGACGGCTGAAAGGCAGCAAGAAACCGGTATATAAATCTTCTTCTTACAGTTCAAAGAACTGTCGTTTTCGATGAGAGGCTATTGTGTCCTAATGTTTATCTCTTGTGATTTTGCGTAGGCCGTTCTGACCCCGATCCATCTCCAAGGAGCGATGACGCCAAGGAGAAGATGGAGAAAACAAGCGAGTCTACTCACACCGGAGTAACCCCCGGTCCTGATGCTCAAGTGATTGGGCGCTTGACGAGGATAAGTCTAGAACCTCGTCTCCCGCTGAAGAGAGTTACAAAATTGAAATCACGGGCGCTTCCGAACATACTTCTAAATTGAGCATGAAGGAACAACTTGAGGAAGAGAAAAGGAAGAAAGTTGAGGTCAAGGTCGAGTCCCAAGTAGTAGAACTTGATGATCCGTTGAACAGGTCTCTAAAAGTCATTCTTCCTGGCAAATCCAAACCACTGGATGTTCCTCCTCCCACTCCTGACACTGTTTCTCTGGCGAGCAAAACGTCTAAGAGAAAGTGCGTGGGGGAGGAGTCGTCCGAAAAAACAAAGGAAGAAAAGAAGCTAAAGAAACCGAAGAAGTAGCCACTACACTCGTTCGACGAGGGTTAGCTTAGATCATGTAACTACTTTTATTTATTCATTTTTGTAGTTTATGTAGATAAACTTTTGACTCCGAGCTTTGGAGGAGTGGTTGTATAACCCCATTTTGGATTAATGAATAAAGTTTGGTTTCTTTGTCTTTCGAATGACTTCTGCTTTTTAGCTTTCTGTATAACTGTGGTCGAAACTCAAGTTCTTATGAGTTACATAAATTCCCAATCCATTTTCACATTGCTCGGCTATTCTTTGGAATTGTAATCTCTTATTTCACATTTATGGTACTTAGAATACTTTTCAATCCGCACTCTGGGGACTTAGAGTGCTCCAGTCCACATTTAGGGGACTTGGAGATTTAGGTTGGTTATACTCTAGTCCGCACTCTGGGGACTTGGAGTACTCCAGTCCGCGCTCAGGGGACTTGGAGATTTAAGTCGTTTATACTCTAGTCTGCACTCTGGGGACTTAGAGTACTCCATTCCGCATTCAGGGGACTTGGAGATTCAAATATTTTATACTCTGGTCCGCACTCCGAGGACTTAGAGTACTCCAGTCCGCGTTCAGGGGACTTAGATATTCAAGTCGTTTATACTCTAGTCCGCACTTCGGGGACTTAGAGTACTCCAGTACGCGCTCAGGGGACTTCGAGATTCTAAGTCGTTTATACTCTAGCCCGCAGTCCGGGTACTTAGAGTACTCTAGTCCGCATTCAGGGGACTTGGAGATTCAAATCGTTTATACTCTAGTCCGCACTCCGGGGACTTAGAGTACTCCAGTCCGCGTTCAGGGGACTTAGAGATTCAAGTCGTTTATACTCTAGTCCGCACTCCGGGGACTTAGAGTACTCCAGTTCGCGTTCAAGGGACTAAGAGATTGAAGTCGTTTATACTCTAGTCCGCACTCAGGGGACTTAGAGTACTCCAGTCCACATTCAGGGGACTTGGAGATTCAAATCGTTTATACTCTAATCCGCACTCCGAGGACTTAGAGTACTCCAGTCCGCGTTTAGGGGAGTTGGAGATTTTGAGTCGTTTATGCGAGTTCGTACGTAATTCAGAATAATGTAACTCCAGTTGTTTGTCACCGGATTATAAGGCACAGAAACATCAGTAATTCATAGAAAAGATGGCTTCAAGCCTTTATTAATGAAAACAAACTAAATCGTCCGATTACATGCTCAAAAAGAAACTAAGAAACAATGGAACAAAAACATACGGGAAATAACTGCACCTAAAAACGAAAGAAACAAGCTAAATATAATAATGTCACAAATGTTCACTATTCCATGCTCGGGGGAGTGTCATGCCATCAACGGTCGCTAGCTTGAAAGTTCCCTCTCCAAGCTTCCGTTCAACGACATATGGACCTTCCCAGTTGGGATTCATACGTGATGGCACCGGGAAAACTCGTTTCAAAATGAGATCACCCACATCAAAGATTCTTGGGCGGACTTTTTCGTTGTAATATCGCTTGACTCGGTGCCTGTATGCTGCCGCCCTTAACTCAGCTTCTTCGCGTTTTTCATCAACGAAGTCCAATGATTCCAACAAGAGATCCTGATTCGTCCTAGGATCATAATGTGTCACCCTATGTGATGGAACTTCAAGCTCCACGGGTATAACAGCTTCCGAGCCGTATGCCAATGCGAATGGAGTATGGCCAGTCGTGGACTTGTGGGTAGTTCTATAAGCCCATAGCGCTGTTGGAAGTTCATCTACCCACTTCCCTCCAGCCTTTTCCAAACGCTTCTTCAATATGGACTTGATTATTCTTTTTACGTTTTTGACTTGTCCATTAGCCTTCGGATGAGCAACGGCGGCGAACTTTTTCTCAATGCCGTACTTTAAACAGAAATCTTTGAATTCTTCACTTTAAAATTGAGTTTTGTTGTCTGTAATGATGGTTCGCGGAAGGCCAAAGCGGCATATAATGTTTCGTACAACGAAATTAATGACCTTCTTGGAGGTGATTGTGGCTAAAGGCTCTGCCTCGGCCCATTTAGTGAAGTAGTCGACCGCAACTATCACGTATTTTGCACCACCTTTGGATATAGGCAAAGAACCGACTATGTCGATTCCCCAGATTGCAAACGGCCAGGGACTAACCATTTGCGTGAGTTCCGTTGGTGGAGCTCTCGGGATTTTCGCGTATCTTTGACACTTGTCACATTTTCTTACATAATCTGCAGCATCCCGATTCACAGTTGGCCAATAGTATCCGTAACGGAGGATCTTTTTTGCTAGTGTCTGTCCCCCGGTATGGTCGCCACATTCTCCTTCATGAACTTCCTTCAAGACCCGCTTTGTCTCATCATGGGCAATGCACCGTAATAAAGGGACTGAGAACCCCTTCCGGTACATTACTCCGCCCTGCATCACCTATCGCGCGGCTTTGCGAATGACTTGTCGTCTTTCGCTTCTTCTTTCGGGCAAAGTCCCATTTATCAGGTATAATCTGAATGGGGTTATCCATGACTCCTTCTCGATTTCTGTTTCCAACACAAAATCGACCTCCATCACATCTATGCTTGGAGCATGTAAGGTTTCGACGGGAACTAATCCCATTTGCTGCGCATCGCCAGTACTTGCGAATTTGGCCAACGAGTCGGCTTCCTTGTTCTGTTCATGAGGGACATGCGAAATGTCATAATGTTCAAAGTTCGCCAATAGTTCCTGAACCAGAGCAAGGTACGGAGCAAGCTTTTGTCCCCTTGCTTGGTAATCTCCTCGCACTTGGTACACCACCAACTGTGAGTCACAAAAGATTTCAACTGACTTTACCCCGAGTTCTCCAGCAAGCTTTAAACCAGCAACCAATGCTTCATATTCTGCTTCATTATTTGTAGCTGGGAAATTGAGCTTCAAAGCATAACAAATCGATCGATTTTCTGGAGTCACAAGAATCACACCAACCCTAGAGCAACGGTCGTTTGATGCCCCATCGGTGTACAATTTCCATCGAATGGGAGGAATGACACTGTGACTATCTGGTTCGTCTGATACAGTAACTCAGCGATGAAATCTGCTAATGCTTGCCCTTGTATGGCACTTCGTGGCAGATAGGTAATATCGAATTGATTCAACTCGATATTCCATTTTAACAACCTTCCAGAAGTTTCTGGTTGTTGGAGTACCTGTCGCAAGGGCTGATCGGTATAGATACTGACTGAGTGTGCTTGAAAGTATGGACGCAGCTTACGTGATGCAATCACCAAGCAATAGGTCAATTTCTCAATTTTGGATAATTTCTTTCTGCCCCCGTTAAACGTTTACTAACGTAATACACTAGCTTTTGAACTCGGTCCTCCTCGTGGACCAAAGCCGTACTTATAACATGTGGGGATACGGCCAAATATACGTACAACATTTCGTGGTCTACTGGTTTCGACAATACTTGAGGACTTTCCAAATGCCTTACCAGATCTCAGAACGCTTCCTCACAGTTGGATGTCCATTCGAAATTCCTCTTTCCTCTCTTTATTATATCGAAGAAAGGAATACACTTGTCTGTGGCTTAGGATATGAATCGACTCAGAGCAGCCACCTTTCCATTCAAGCTTTGTACCTGTTTTATAGTTCTGGGCACTTGTATATCTCGAATAGCTTGAATCTTTTCCGGGTTAGCTTCAATTCCCCGGGCATTAACAATGAATCCCAAAAACTTCCCTGACGCAAAGCCGAAGGAACACTTCAGAGGGTTGATCTTCATCCCATAATATTTGAGTATGTCAAACAGCTGTGTTAAGTCTCGAATGTGGTCGTTTGACTGTCGTGACTTCACGAGCATGTCATCCACATAGACTTCCATTGTTCTACCAATCTGATCTTTAAACATTCGATTCACCAAACGCTGATAGGTCGCTCCCGCATTTTTCAATCCAAAAGGCATCACTATGTAGCAGTATAGCCCAACGTTTGTGACAAAACTGGTGTGTTCCTGGTCCGGAATGTGCATCGGGATCTGATTGTATCCCGAGTACGCATCCATGAATGACAATAACTCGTATCCTGCAGTGGAGTCGACCAACTGAACAATTCTAGGTAATGGGGAACTGTCCTTGGGGAACGCTTTGTTTAAATCAGAGTAATCTACGCAAGTTCTCCACTTCCCATTCGCTTTTTTCACTAGCAAGGGGTTTGACACCCATTCAGGGCAGAGGGCGTCGCGGACGAACCCATTGGCTTTGAGTTTGTTCACCTCCTCTCTGAGAGCAGCGGACCTCTCCGAGTCCATTCCTCTCCTTTTCTATTTGACTAGGACGTACCTCGGGTCTATGTTCAACATATGACTCATGATAGCGCGAGAAATCCCGCACATGTCGGAATGTGTCCAAGCGAAAACATCGAGATTCGCTCGGAGGAAATCACTAAGGTCCTCGGTCATCGAGGGGCTGAGTTGTGATCCAATCTTCAGTACTCGCAATGGATCATCTCGGTTGACTGAAATGTCAATCGTCAGTTCAGCCGGTGCTGCTTTTTCTTCCCTAGATTCCTCATCGTCGTCTCTCGGATCTATGTCTCTGTAGATCCGAGAATTTTGCCCGAGCCAGGGCTCGGGCATTACTTGTCAATTGTCAGTATTCTGAATGTGGACGGAATTGTCCGTAAACCTTTCCATTCTCCCTCCGTTGGGCCTCTCGGAGCTCAGCCACATAACATGCATGACCGGTCTCCTGGTCGCCATGAACAACACCTACTCCTTTGTCAGTGGGAAACTTTAAAGTCAAACACCACGGGGCCAATGTTGCCCTAAACTCAGCCAGGGCCGGTCGGCCTAGAAACACATTGTATGGAGAATCTACATCCAAAACTACGAAAGGTAGGATTCGCACCCTCCTACGCTCACCTTGTCCCAGTTCAACTGGCAACTCAACATACCCTACTTCATCAGTAGCTGCGCCATTAAAGCCATGTATACGAGCTTTAGATGGCTTCAAATCCTTCGTCTTCATCTTCATTTGGTCATAAGCCTTCATGAAAATGATATTGACAGAACTTCCACAATCAATCAAAATTATTTTCACAAAAGTCGGCCCGATTGTCGCAGATATGACCATCGGGTCAATGGTAGGAGCCTCCACCTGGTCAGCATCTCTGCTCCTGAATACTATATCGTTTGTCATCATGCGTAGCTATTTAGCGGGAGTCCCATCCTCCACGTTTGAACAACACTCAAAATCTGCATGCCTCAAGGAATTAGCATACCGCTCCATTTCTTGCCAGTTCTTATCTGCAGGGTGAGGTCCGCCGATGATCGTGTTTATGACCAGTCTGCCCACGGTCCGAGCAGGCTCATCGGGGTGACGTGGAGCTGGTGCATGACCGGGATTGGATGTTCCCTGTCCACCTTCTTGCGGATTCTTTACAAACTCCTGTAACTTTTTCTGCCTAATCAACTTCTCTATAGTGTCGTGTAGGTGTCTGCACTCTTCAGTATTGTGCCCATAAGTCTCATGAAAGCGACAATACTTCCCAGTCTACTTTTGTTCCTCGGTTGACTCCTTTGGGCGCGGCTTTCTGTATTGAAAGGTATTACATGTCGATAGGTAAATGTTCTCGAGGGATGCATTCAGTGGGGTGTATTCGTTGTAGGTCGGAATTCTCGGCTTCCACTTCCCCGCTTCTCTTTTCTTCCCCTGATTTCTTCCTCCGGATTCCTTAGATTGCCCGGGCTAGTTCTGGACATTGACCTGAACTTTCCCCGAGTTGTCTCCGGATTGCTTCATAGCAGTGTTGCTTTTCATGGTCACCTGAACAGGCCCCGGTGCCTTATCTCGCCTTATCCACCTGGCTTCCTCTCTTCTTATAAACTGATGAGCCTTTGAGTAAAAACGCTCTAGCGTAGCTGGAGGTTTTCCTGCTAACCAATCTCCAAACTCTGAATCCGGATCCACACCTTGCATCACAGCCATAAGAATTGCGTGATTATAAGGGTTGCTAACCTCCGTAGCCGCAACATGGAATCTCTGTAAATACTCCTTCAACGACTCCCCAGGAGCTTGGATTACACTTGATAAAGACATCACGTCCTTTGGACGAGTAGTATGTATTCTGAACTATTCTATAAATTTCTTTGCCAACTCCTCGAAACTGGATACGAACCGCGGAGGAAGTCGGGTGAACCACATGGTAGCGATTCCAGATAGATTTATCGGGAAGCATCTATACTTGGTTGCATCATTCGCTCTAGCTGAATCCATCATCCATTCGTACCTCATCACATGCTGCCTGGGATCAGTCTTTCCTTCGTAAGCCAGGATGGTTGGCATGCTAAACTTCCTGGGGTACTCAGCTCGTAGGACAGTGTTTGTAAACGGAGTATGACTCCTGGATACCCCCCAATCATCATTCGACAAGCCTTGATTCTCTTTCATCAACTGTTTGATTATAGCTATTAGGTCTGGGGTTTGTATGGATGATGGAAGGTTGGAGTCTGTCCTACGGGATTGATCAGGCTGATGCCTCCTCTGTTGGCGATCTGCCAAACGTGCATCTTGAGGTTCGGCATCATTGGCATCTTGGTGAGCCGAGCATCCAGCCTCTACCTGCGCTTCAGCTCCTAAGTTTCCCGTTCCTGCTCGGTTGCGGTCTCCGAGGTGTAAATGATCCTCAGTTGTTCGATCGTCAGCACCTACCTGCGTAGTTTCAGTCTTGCGGCGTCTACGCCTGGGAGGTTCATCGGACGAAGTCGAGCTGTCATATGAAGAGTAAGGAGCTTGACTACCCCCAGCATTCCGATGCTGTTGTTGAGTGAGTTGAACCATAAGGTTGGCGTTAGCTTGCATCTACTCTCCAAGTTGTCTTCTGCTTTCCATGAGCTCTCTCATCAAGTCGTTGAACTCTGTTCTGGTGACAACTTGCATTTGGTCCTGGGCGGCAGTCCCTACACCCAGGTTTGCTTGCTGATTGCTAGGTCCTACTTGTTGTACGCTAGCGGTCTCATGGGCGTCCGCATTATGAGAGGCTGATCTGGTACGTGGTCTTCCCATTGTAGAGTTATTGGTAAGAACTCTGAGTAGAATCAACGGACGTCTTATGAATGACTCGGATCTCCTTCGAGGGATTTATTCAGTCCAGTAGCTTCAAAGCAGATCCTTATGGCCTGAGAATTCGATTCTCAATGAAAGCACCAAAGTGTTAGCACCAAAATTGGTCACTAACCCCCTTTAGAAAGATTATGTAGAGAGATAAATGAAGAAGATGAATTAAGACAGAGAGATATAGACTAAATTAAATGCAGAAAATGAGAACACCATATTTATAATGGTTCGGCGTAACTGCCTACGTCCACTTTGAGTTTTGATCTTTATTGCTTTACTTGATAATCGATTACAGATACAATCTGTACACCAATTACTTGAATACAATTGCTAAGTAGAAAAGTTGAGTCTAGAAAGCGGTAGAGTATCCCCAGTGTTCTCGAAAAAAGGTCCTTTCACTGTGCCCCTGCCCTTCTATTTATAGACGAAGATGGGTTGGACTTCCCTGGTGGGCCTATGAGTGAGATACCTCGGCCCATGATGAGTGACTTCTACGTGCCGAGCCGTAAATGCCGAACGACAAAGGCTGAGCCACATTTTCAAGCCGGTCGAGGCTTCTATGCCGAACGAAGCAGTGCGTTGCGCTAAGTGTGTAGGCCGAACAAAGCTGGAATGCCGAACGAGGCTGTAGTGCCGAGCGAGGCTCCTGCCGAGCGAGGCTCCTGCCGAGCGAGGCTTCATGCCAGTCGAGACTTCTGCCAGTCGAGACTGAATGCCGAGCGAGGTTCATGTCGAATGAGTATAGATGCCGAACGATGCTTGGATGCCGAACGAGGACAGATGCCGAACGGCGCTTGGATGTTAAACGACGCTTGGATGCCAAGCGATGCTGGAATGCCGAACGAGGCTCACGCCGAGCAACCTTGCTATGTAGAGCGACCCTGCTATGCCGAGCGACCCTCCTATCCGAGCGACCTTACTATGCCGAGCGACGCTGGATGCCGAACGACGCTTGGATGCCGAACGAAGCTGGATGTCGAGCGATGTTGGATGCCGAACGAGGACAGATGCCGAACGGCGCTTGAATGTCGAGCGATGCTGGATGCCGAACGACCTCTGAATGTCAAACGACCTAGCTGTGCCGAATGACCTAGTTGCCTGGTCAAACCTCCAGGTAACACTGACTTTGAAGTAACACTACCTTGACTTGTCCAGTATTATGTTTAACCAAGAAATAGTTCAAGTTTGAGTTCGATGAGTGGTGGTAAGTATACAAGACTGAATTTCTATATATAATTGTTTTATATCCTCGATAGTTGGTTTCTCGGCTATCGGTTACTTTAGCTTCTTTATTATCGTCATTCTAAGATGATTTATTGCTCCGTTGAGCATTGATATCCTTTATTGGAAATGACTAAAACCAAAGCATGAGAGGAGGCCAAGCTATGTGGGGTTGATCCCACTAGAATACTTTCACGTCTCATCTAGATTGTATTTGGTAGTGCTATTAGATGTAAAATATTCAGACTCTTGGTAGGGTTTGGAGGGGTCCAACTTGAAGGGTTCCAAGATGTTTCATAGAGTAAATGAACTTCTCAGAAGTATATTATTAGAGGTATACTTCAAGGGGGTGGCACTTTCCTAGTCATTTTTGGAGATTTTCCTTTCTTGTTTTGATTCGAACCTTTAATTTCAGTTCCTTATTTGCATCGGGAAGAGTCAACTCACGAAGTTCAATTATTTATCCATTCTTTACGTTTCGATGTTGATTTATGTAGGAGTAAACCCATTCCGTGTTCAATGGCGTAATCTCAAATGTTTGTGTTTAATTTCACACCTATTGTTTAAAGTTTTACGCATACCAGACATATCGTCTGACCTGATTTTTTTGTTTTCCTAAACTCTCGGGTACTCATTTTATTTGAGTAGTCTGAGAGTAGCATATCTTTGTATGCTCTTTTTAAGATGGCATCTGAGCAAGAGGCTTTCATCTTCTTAGTTATCTATTTCACTGTATTTTATAGTTTGTGTAGTTTGTTCCAGCATATGTAAAGGCAGGTTATAACTACCTAAACTGATTTAGTAGTACTTTTGTGTAACTCTGATAACTCCTTGTTACATAGTAGTATAATGTTCTATTGACTGTTATGTTATATTAGTAGTTTCATTGTGAGGTTTTTTATTTTGTTCTTTTATTTCACCCCATGGCGATTCATCTTTCCGACACTTAACAACGGCTCACGAACACCGAGGATCTGTTAAATATCGTTCCTAAGGTCAGAAAGGTGGGTCTTCACACTTACAAACCCTTATCTTGTATGATTTTTGTAACAATCTGTATTTTTACGTATTAGAGGATCATAAAATATTATGTTTAAATCCATATGAGGTCGTATGACCATAATTTTAGGAAATGTTAGACTATAATTTTAGGAAATGTTAGACTATAATTTTAGGAAATGTTAGCTGGTGACATTTTCCATCTGTAGAATTTTTATTGGACAGTTTGACTTAAAAATGTAGAGCCTGTAAATTTTGATAAGGGCCAAATTAGGGACTGAAACCACTTTCATTAGATCAGGATGATAGTTTCTTTTTCCATAAAGTGGTTATAATAAGAATTTGGACTTATCATTTAGGATTATAGCAGTTTGAAGTTTTGACTAGTTTTGAGCATATTAGTGGATAATTGAACAGTGTTTAATGCAGCCCATTATCCTAATCTAAAATTAGGGTTAACACTTCTTCTTTCCTGCCGTTATTAGTTATTCTCTTCTTCCCTAATCACCTCCTAACCTCCATCAATCCAAACTGAGCTAAAAACCCCTATTTCTCCAATACAATTAGTGTAACCAGTGATTTAAGAGAGATTAACATAAGAAGATAATAGATCTACTATTTAGCTTTGTGATTTGTGTATCTACTGTTCCATATCAGATTTACCTAGGGATTTGTGCACTTTGATCCAATGTGAGTGGTGTTATCTCTCTCATTATACAATGCTTACTTATATAGTAAAATTGTGATTTTTAGTATGAATATTAAAGTATGAGATAAATAATACCCTAGAACATAGTTCAAAAAGATAGATTTGTATCTTCACTTGATTTATACCGTTTTCATTCCGCAATTGCTATTTCATACAAAATAAGATCTAAGATGGTTTAGGTTAGTAAATCATGTTTGGATGAATTATATGCATTGCTTGGATGTTATATGATGATATTTGGTAGTAGTATGGATTGCTTTGATTTGCTAGTTGTTTTGCATAGTTAGAAAAATGGTACGTCGTTTAGTGTGAATGATATCAGATTTGTTGGAATGCGATGAAATTTGGATATGTTGTGCTGGAAGATGTGGAGAGTCTATTCAAAAAATTTCAAGTGTTTTGGAGTTGATTTGTATTCGAAATCATATCATAAAATAGGTCAGTGGTGGAGAAAAGTGTTCAAGATGTGATGAAATTTGGATATGACGTTCTCGAAGCCTTAAGGAGCCTACATAGCAAGTTTCAAATGATTTGGAGTTGATTTGAGGGTCCAAAATTAGTTTGCCAAAAGAGATCGGTGGTGAGCGAAAGTGGTCGATGGAGACTAGAATTGGAGTTAAGTGAAGTGCTTCGAGTCATGGTGGTAGTTGCTTCGGGTTTCAGGTGGGAAGGCTTCGGGTTATGGCTATAAAACCATCTCGGGGTTGATTTTATACTTACACAAATTTTGGATTGGAAAAGATCTCGGGCCTGACCTCTTTCTACTTTCTATTTTTTCATGATTGCTTCAAGTTTTTTAATGGGTCGTGTTGGGTTAGCATGGGTCAAGCAAGGGAAAAAACTACTTCAACTTGGTGAAGTTTTAGCTTGGCCAAAAGTGGTCATGACTGACCTCTTTTGTGGTTAGTATTGACCTCTTTTGGTTGTAGCCTATGGGGTTATGGTTTGGGGGATATGCACGTATTGTTCTTGCATTCGTGTGTGTGTGTGATCGTTTGATCATTAACATACATTTTTGATGATTATAATGCGATAAAGATTGATTACAAATAAGGAGCGAAGGCGTGACGCTTCGACATGATGACTTCAGAATTGTGATGAAATGAGTCTACGACATGAGATGGGCGAGTAGAGATATTCCAAACTTTGATGACGTTAGGTAGTTGATTAAGTACTTCAAGTGGGAAGTGAATGGATGGGACTAGAGTGGTCCGAGGAAAACACGTTCGATGAGAAGAAGTGGTGTGGAGGGCATGAGATGTTCTGGATCGAGTCGGATGCTTAAAAGATCGTTAATAAATCTAGATAGGATAGTTGTTCCTAGGGGCAAGGGTATGGTGGTGCTTGGAGTAGAAGAAGAAGGAACGGGTTCGGGGATTGCAATCCCTGATATGCAGGCCATATTCACAGAGATGATGAGTAACATGCAGCATAATACCCAAGTTGTAGCTCCAACTGGGGTGGGTGGTGGTGTTTCGGTGCAAGCGCCCAGTGCCAAATTTGCTAAGTTGAACAAGGACTATTCTTGCCTTGGAGGAAATCCTTTCCATTGAACGGAATTGGCTGAGGAAGTTAAGGATTGGTTGGATACTTACGAGCGTATCTTTGAAGTTTGGAGTTGGAAGACGCAATGAAGAGGAAGTTAGCCTCTAGGCGACTTCAAGGTCACGTCATGGGATGGTGTAATGCTGTTAAGATTGCTACTTCGAAGGATCATTTCACTTGAGAGCAGTTTAAGGCCAAATTTGAAGAGAAGTTCATATCGGCCGCCCAAAATTTGATATTGTTTAGGATGACTGCTGAGTTGAAATAAGGTGAGAAGACTATCTCAACGTATGTGGCTGAGTTCGACATGCTGTCAAAATTGGATTATCATTCATTAATACCCCTTTGGAAAAGAACGATAAGTTCATCATGGGTTTGGATAATTATTTGGGGGAGAAGCTAATAGGACATATCGACGAGTCCTTCGAGAAGTTGGTTAATAAAGCTTTGAGGCACGAGAGTTTGTACCTAAAGCCAGAAGATGAAATTGTTGTTTCAAAAGAAGAATCAAAATTGCAAGCAAGCAATGAAGATAAGAGGAAATGGAACAGCAAAGAAGAGAAGCAATCTCAGGAAGATGATAGCTAAAAGAAAAACAAGGGGGAGCTAAAGTGCTTTAATTACAATAAGACGAGACATCTTAACAAGGACTGTAATGCCCCAATGAGTGGAGAGAGGAAGTGTTTCGTCTATGATAAGGATAGGCACTTGAAGTGGGACTGCCCATAACTGTAGAAGAGTAAGCAGAGTGCTACTGCTTATGCCTTAGATGTCGCTCCTACTTCGTCTGCTGCTCCAGCGGTGAAGGAGATAGGAAGGGCATTCTTTTTCGAGGTATTCTTTATTTATGTTATACCTTTTGTATGTTTTCATTTGATATCGATACATTAGACCTTTCATATATCCAATGACTTAGTAAGTAGGTTAGAATGTTGACATGATCTTGTGGACAAACCTTTAGTTATTTCGAACTGTTCAACTAACTTAGTGATTGTTTATTAAGGCTTAGTGTGTCAAGTCATGGATGGTTGTTTGTTTGTGTTTGCTTCATAGGGGTCTTATGGGGTTTGATATCATTTGGTGTGAGATGATTAAAGGGATACAGAGCTGTGGGGAAATGGTGAGGTGTAGTAAATGAGGGATAAAGCAGGGGAAGAACGGAGGCTAGAGTAAGACTGTACACCTGAGAGTGTAGTTATGGTTAGCTTGGTGTATACGCTTAGGATCACACAAGAGGAGTCATCATTGTTTCCTACGGTAAGGAAACATCCAGAGGTAGTTAGAATTTTGATATGCAGAAAGATGGAGTTCTATAGCAATTTAGCGACCAGTGTTATATCTTCGAGGAAGATGACACTCAAAGAGGAAGGAGAACTGGAAGTGCAGGAGAGTGGCTCGTGGAGGGAGTTCATTCATGGTGGTATATCCGAGTAAGAAGTACTTGTAGTATTCACATGGTAGGCTAACGATTATTTAAGATGATGTGGAGTGTCAGGAGCTTAAGTAGCTTATACTAGAATCCATATGTGATGTTCTAATCTTCTAGTAGAGGAGAAGTACAAGATGAGTTTGAGGTAGGACCTAAGGTGTTAAGGAAACATGCCAGTTCATGAGTGGGGTTACTAGTGCAAATATGATTAGGTGATATTGGATTTGAACCAAGAGCGACTTATGAGGAAGGTGTCGAAGTTGGTAAAAACTCAACAAAATTGAAAGCAAAAGCGATAGTAGGAAGAAGACCGAGCTGAGCGTAGGGACTAATGATGCAGAACGCTTTGTTTAGTAAGGTTTTCTCTCTACTACGTTCTCTTTCACATACAACGCCATATAGGATAGCTTAGTATCTCGCATGCTAGGATAGGGATAGATACTATTTGGTTACTAATGATTGCACGGATCCTTATTGAATTTTTGAGATGATTGCTTATGATTGATAGGCATACGGGGTAACTATCATTGACTTTTCCTTATTTGATTGGGATTTCAGAAGTGAAATTCTTAAAAAGGGGAGAATGTAAAGATGCATATCTTACGTATCGAAATATCTTAAATATTATTTTTATATCTATCTGAGGTCGTATGACTCTATAATTTAGGAAAATATTAACTAGTGACATTTTCCATCTGAAGAATTTTTATTAGATGGTTTTGTCCTTGAAAATCTAGTAGAGCCTATAACTTTTTATATGGACCAAATAAGGTCTAAAACCACTTTCATTAGATCAAGATGATGGTTTCTCTTTTTGTAAAGTGGTCACATAAAGAATTTGGACTAACCATTTAGGAGTTATGGCTATTTGAACTTATGACTGCTTTTGAACAGATTAGTGGATAATTAAGGAGTGAATAGTGCAGCCCGTTTGCGCAATCCGAGATTAGGGTTAATACCCCTTCTTTGCAGCCATCATTTCTCTTCTTTTCTAATCACCTCCTAACCTCCATTAATCCAAACTAGAGCAAAAAACCTCTATTTATCCAATCTAATTAGTGTAATTAGTAGATTTAGAAGAGATTAACATAAGAAGATAATATATCTGCAATTTGGGAGCTTTTTTTATTTTTGTAGTTGTTGTTCCATATCAGATTTGCCTAGGGATTTGTGTGCTTTGATCCAAAAGGAGTGACTTTATCTCTTTCACTATACTATGCTTACTTATATAGTAAAAATGTGATTTTTAGTATGAATATTAAATTAAAAATGCTTGAGAACATAGATCTAAGACAAGTAACACTCTAGAACATAGTTCAAAAGGATATATTTATATTTTAGTATGATTTATATTGTTTATCAACCATGTTTTCTATTTTATACAAAATCAGATCTAGGACAATTTAGGTTAGTAAATCGAGTTTGAATGAATTATGTGCATTGCTTGGATGTTACATGATGATGTCTGGTAGTTGTATGGATTGCTTCGATGTGTTTACTAGTCGTTCTGCGTAGTTAAAAAAGTGGTACATCGTTAAGTGTAAATGGTATCAAAATTATCGAAACATAAGAAAATTTGGATATGTTGTGCTGGAAGATGTGGAGAGTCTACTTAAAAATTTCAAGTGGTTTGGAGTTGGTTTGATTGTCTGAAATCATGTCGTAAAAGGAGGTCGATGGTGGGGAAAAGTGCTCAGAATGTAATGAAATTTGGATGTGATGTTTTTGAAACCTCAAGAAGCATACACAACAAGTTTCAACTGATTTGAAGTTGATTTGATGACCCAAAATTAGGTTGTCAAAAGAGGTCGGTGGTGAGCAAATTTAGTCGATGGAGACCATAATTAGAGTTAGAGTGAACTGCTTCAAGTCATGGTGGTAGTTGCTTCGGATTTTGGTGGGAAGGCTCCGCGTTATTGCCACAAAATCATCTCGGGGTTGATTTAATAATTAGGTAAATTTTTGAGTGGAAAAGATCTTGGGCCCAACCTCCTTCTACTTTGTGCTTTTTACATGATTGCTTCAAGTTTTGGAATGGGTGGCTTCAAGTCAATATGGGGTTATGGAAGGAAGAAAACTACTTTAACTCGATGAAGTTTTGGCTTAGCCAAAAGTGGTCGTGACCGAGCTCTTTTGTGGTCGATACCGATCTCTTTTGGTGGCGACCTATGGGGTCGAGGTTTTCATGATGTGAACATGTTATTCTGACGTTCGTGTATGTGTGTTCGTTCGATTATTAGACGTTCGTTTCTGATGGTTATAATGTAATGAAGATCAATGACAAAAGATGAGGCAAAAGCGTGATGCTTTGATGTGATGACTTCATAATTATGACTAAATAAATATACGACATGAGATGGATAATTAGAGGTATTTCAAACTTTGACGAGGCAAGGTATTTGGTCGAGTACTTCAAGTGGAAAGTGAATGGATGGGACTACAGTAGTCTAGAGAAAATACGTTTGACAAGGAGAAGCGATGTAGAGGGGCATGAGATGTCCTAGATCGAGTCAGATGCTGAAGGGATCAATGATAACTCTGGATATTTCTAGGGTAGGGGGTATGAGGATGCTCACCTATGTACCCTGGACCATGAGACGCTCTGGCTTGCTCTGAGAGGGCAGTACCTATGAGCTTGGTTTCAAAAGAACGTAGGATTTAATTATGAATGAAATATCGCCGACTGAGAGGCCATAGAGTGAGTTATCATGTATCAAAGGGACATTGAGAAGGTCAGGACGAAGACTTTGAGAAAGTCATAATAGGGTTAGATCCAAGAAAAATCATGATGAGGTGAGACTCCAAAAATGATCGTAGCGAAGCGAAACTTTGGAAATACCTTGATAAGGTTATGATGAAGATGGACTTTCAGAAAGTCATAATGGATTGAGACTACAGAAAGGATTATGGTGAAGTGAGACTTTAGAAAGGATTATGGTGAAGTAAGTCTTCGGAAAAGATCATGGTGACGTGAGACTTCTGTGATAATTATAATGGAAGGGGACCTTGGGGATGGTCACGATGATGCATGATGAGGTAAGGCTTGGTGATAGAGATGATGGAACGAGACCTTGAGGATGGTTGTCGTTGCGTGTTTATTTGTGGTTTGTTATGATTACTATGATTGGTGTGATGTTGGATGTCTTGTGATGTTTGTATGCTTGAGATATGTACCCTGACACCCATAATATGCTTGGACTTAATCCTGCTTAATAGTTAATAACCATTCAAATGCAGCGACGATGTCGAGTTCAAAATATAAACCCTCTTGCGACAAGCCTTCGTAGACGGTCAGCGATGATGGTCTTCGAAGACGACAATTTGAGGCTCAAACTTATTTTCTCAATCCAATGTCTTTCCATTCGCTTGGCACTTACGTTTGAATAATCGCACTAGTTCACACACCACATGGGGGGAATACTTATGTTGTTAAGTCTAATGTTAATTGTTTTTCAAGTATAGTTCAAACAGGTGCTTTGTCAGATTCAATCTTTAACAGAGATGTCTAGGAAATCTAGCTCTGCTACAATCTCGGATAGACCTGGGCCTTCCTCCCGACAAGAAATTATAGGAACTTCAAACCCGTCAACTACCCCTGCTCAAGACTTACCGAGTCCTGCAACGGCGTCTGTCAACTTAGCTCCCGACGCTCTGGAGGCAGCAATTTTCTTAGATGACCCAATCGATTCACAGGCCTCAAAGATTAATGAAAGTACATTCCGTCGGATATGCTCCGTCCATGGAATCCCCTTCGATGACATGTTACATCGGGGCATGATCGTCCGCACTTGCCCCCAGTCGGATATACAGCCTGTAACAGGTTCATGTGCTGGGTCGGCAGCGTTCCACCATTCAATTCCTTTCTTCGCGACGTGCTACAATATATCGAGATTGCCCCCTCACAATTACATCCAAATAGCCATGCATTCATATACGGGACTTGCATCCTCTTTATGAGTGTCCTTTTCAGGCTTCCTACTTCCGGCGATATTCGTTATATCTACCGCTTCAAGAGACGGTCGGACAGCCCATCTTTTATATTTCTGGAGCCACACAGTAAATGACAAATCCTGACTGGGGCATGGAGCAAATTTGCCCAGTACAAGCAAGACTGGTTCTATGTGCGTTGTCCTCCCGATTTCGCCAGGAGATGGGTAGAAGGAAGTAAGTTCATTTTCTAGATCAACACTTGAATTTGATGAAATTTGCATCTTTTCTAACTCTTTATCCACTTTCTCAAGTATCAATCCACGTCCCAAAGGCTTCGGATACTCTGAAGCTGTTGCAACTATCCGGGCCCTCCCCGTAGAAGATCGGGACATCAGATCTCTCATTTCGAATGAGTCACTTACAAGGTTTGGGCTGCTGGCGGAAGGTCGCCGAATAAGCCTTCCCCAAGGTGTCACTCTATCCAGACCTGCTTCGGGCAAAGGAAAGAAGCAGGTCGGGCCTTCAACACGTAACTTCCCTGACACGCCAGAAGAGGGAGAAATTAGAGAAGGCAAGACGCCTAAAGTACCGGGCGAAAATGTTAGTCCCACTCAGGACCCGATAATCAAAGTCCACGATAGTGAGACGTCATCTTCCCCTTCAAAGGGAAAGAAGAAATTGACCTACAAGTTGAGGAGGAAGAAAGTGGGTGGAACTTCTAAAGTTACTCTTATTCCAGAGGAGAGAGAACCTTCCCCTCAACCCTTAGAAAGTTCACTGAAAGGTCTATCAAACCCACCATCCCTGACGATCTGCTCAATTATGGTTTCGACGACTCAGAGGCGCTTAAGCTTCATTCGCCCGCCAGAGGCAATGCAGGCGCTCAAGCTCACGTCTAGGGAGAAAAAACTCCTATTAGTAAAGATAAAGAAACCGGTACGTCGGGGGAACACTAGGACACAAACGGACATGTGCACTTCACCCTACACTTCAATTTCATCCATCACCCTGATCTTTTCTAACTTGTCGTTATTCTCATTCTATGCAGGTGACGTGGGACGCAACCACGGAATCGATCGTCTTCGCGGCTCATCCATTTTTCATCATTCTGGCCGGGATTCGGGCACCGGCAAGCGCCGAGACAGAGATGACTCCGGAGACCGAGACAATCGCCCCCGAGAATCGACTTATCGAAGGAAATCATATACCCAGTCTTCATATTCCCGTGATCTTCTTTCTCAATCAGAGCAAGGCAGAGAGAAGTCTTCGAATAAGGGGACTCAATCTGAAGTTTCCCGTGACCAACACTCTGGTTCATCAAGCACTCGGCAGTCTCGGGAACATCGTAAGAAAATAGAACTTTCAAAGCCACCTCCCCCTGTTCCTGCAGCAGCCCGACGATATCGAAGAAGCTGGTCGAGCTTAAAGTTAAATTCCCCAAAATCTGCTTTGATGTTCTGAAGTTCCTTCTAGCGATCCATCACATTCTGGGGCATGTCAAGCAGAGTGCCATCGCTTGCAACAACGATGTCTATGTCCAACATGACGCGTTTGTCCATCTAGTTGAAAAAATCTCGGAAGTCTCTGTTGAGCGTCAACAGGAAATCGACCGCCTGAAGCTTGAAGCTATCTTCGATAAGGACATTATCAAAAATCAGGATGAAGAGCTCTCTTCATACAAATCCCAGCTCGAGGATGCCGAACTAAGTGCTAAGGATACTGCGGAGCCCGTCACTCGTCTAGAGACGACTCATAAGAAGGAACTTGACGAAGAGGTTCAACACTATGGGGCCCTGGCTTTAGAAAAAGATTCTGTTCAAAAAGAAAAGGATGCACTCGCTCTGCAGGTTAAAGAGTTGAAGGAGCTACTCTCTAAGGAGAAGGAAGAGAAGATAGCTGCTCAAGAGGAGTCTCAACGATACTGCAACGAGATTGTTGATACACGTCTCTTGAAGGAAAAGCTCGACGATGAGCTTTCTAATGTCGGGACAATGAAGGATGAAGCCCGTGAAGAGGGCAAGAGAATAGCTTCCGCGGAGATTGACTCCCGCCTTGAGGCGGCTGCAGAGGCCGGCAGAGAGGAGATCAAGTGCATGTTCGACCCGCTGATAGCTGAATACAACGCCCGTGTCCTCATGCATCGGGACTTGACCTTTCTTGGCGAGGGCCACCATGAATCCCTAGCTGAGGCATGGGAAACGTTGATAAAGAATAAAAAGGTTGAATCGGACACCGAGGAGGTTGACGAGGATGCTTTAGTGAAAGAATTTCTCAAGGGGAACGAGCCTTCAGACTTGTCTGCAGCAATGGCTCTCTTTAGTAAAGGATCGTCCCCATCAAAGGAGAAAAATGACCTGGTTGGTCCGTTTGGGACCGAGTCTGCAGCTCCTCCTCCTACTCAATCGGCCAGCACTTGATCCATTCGAGCAACACGTTGGATATGATCCGGAAGATCCTGGCCTCGGCATTCACGTGCTATCCCCCATTCTAGAGGGTGAGACTCCTCGGACAGCTGAAAGGCAGCAAGAAACCGGTATATAAATCTTCTTCTTACAGTTCAAAGAACTGTCGTTTTCGATGAGAGGCTATTGTGTCCTAATGTTTATCTCTTGTGATTTTGCGTAGGCCGTTCTGACCCCGATCCATCTCCAAGGAGCGATGACGCCAAGGAGAAGATGGAGAAAACAAGCGAGGCTACTCACACCGTAGTAACCCCGGTCCTGATGCTCAAGTGATTGGGCGCTTGACGAGGATAAGTCTAGAACCTCGTCTCCCGCTGAAGAGAGTTACAAAATTGAAATCACGGGCGCTTCCGAACATACTTCTAAATTGAGCATGAAGGAACAACTTGAGGAAGAGAAAAAGAAGAAAGTTGAGGTCAAGGTCGAGTCCCAAGTAGTAGAACTTGATGATCCGTTGAACAGGTCTCTAAAAGTCATTCTTCCTGGCAAATCCAAACCACTGGATGTTCCTCCTCCCACTCCTGACACTGTTTCTCTAGCGAGCAAAACGTCTAAGAGAAAGTGCGTGGGGGAGGAGTCGTCCGAAAAAACAAAGGAAGAAAAGAAGCTAAAGAAACCGAAGAAGTAGCCACTACACTCGTTCGACGAGGGTTAGCTTAGATCATGTAACTACTTTTATTTATTCATTTTTGTAGTTTATGTAGATAAACTTTTGACTCCGAGCTTTGGAGGAGTGGTTGTATAACCCCATTTTGGATTAATGAATAAAGTTTGGTTTCTTTGTCTTTCGAATGACTTCTGCTTTTTAGCTTTCTGTATAACTGTGGTCGAAACTCAAGTTCTTATGAGTTACATAAATTCCCAATCCATTTTCACATTGCTCGGCTATTCTTTGGAATTGTAATCTCTTATTTCACATTTATGGTACTTAGAATACTTTTCAATCCGCACTCTGGGGACTTAGAGTGCTCCAGTCCACATTCAGGGGACTTGGAGATTTAGGTTGGTTATACTCTAGTCCGCACTCTGGGGACTTGGAGTACTCCAGTCCGCGCTCAGGGGACTTGGAGATTTAAGTCGTTTATACTCTAGTCCGCACTCTGGGGACTTAGAGTACTCCATTCCGCATTCAGGGGACTTGGAGATTCAAATATTTTATACTCTGGTCCGCACTCCGAGGACTTAGAGTACTCCAGTCCGCGTTCAGGGGACTTAGATATTCAAGTCGTTTATACTCTAGTCCGCACTTCGGGGACTTAGAGTACTCCAGTACGCGCTCAGGGGACTTCGAGATTCTAAGTCGTTTATACTCTAGCCCGCAGTCCGGGTACTTAGAGTACTCTAGTCCGCATTCAGGGGACTTGGAGATTCAAATCGTTTATACTCTAGTCCGCACTCCGGGGACTTAGAGTACTCCAGTCCGCGTTCAGGGGACTTAGAGATTCAAGTCGTTTATACTCTAGTCCGCACTCCGGGGACTTAGAGTACTCCAGTTCGCGTTCAAGGGACTAAGAGATTGAAGTCGTTTATACTCTAGTCCGCACTCAGGGGACTTAGAGTACTCCAGTCCACATTCAGGGGACTTGGAGATTCAAATCGTTTATACTCTAATCCGCACTCCGAGGACTTAGAGTACTCCAGTCCGCGTTTAGGGGAGTTGGAGATTTTGAGTCGTTTATGCGAGTTCGTACGTAATTCAGAATAATGTAACTCCAGTTGTTTGTCACCGGATTATAAGGCACAGAAACATCAGTAATTCATAGAAAAGATGGCTTCAAGCCTTTATTAATGAAAACAAACTAAATCGTCCGATTACATGCTCAAAAAGAAACTAAGAAACAATGGAACAAAAACATACGGGAAATAACTGCACCTAAAAACGAAAGAAACAAGCTAAATATAATAATGTCACAAATGTTCACTATTCCATGCTCGGGGGAGTGTCATGCCATCAACGGTCGCTAGCTTGAAAGTTCCCTCTCCAAGCTTCCGTTCAACGACATATGGACCTTCCCAGTTGGGATTCATACGTGATGGCACCGGGAAAACTCGTTTCAAAATGAGATCACCCACATCAAAGATTCTTGGGCGGACTTTTTCGTTGTAATATCGCTTGACTCGGTGCCTGTATGCTGCCGTCCTTAACTCAGCTTCTTCGCGTTTTTCATCAACGAAGTCCAATGATTCCAACAAGAGATCCTGATTCGTCCTAGGTTCATAATGTGTCACCCTATGTGATGGAACTTCAAGCTCCACGGGTATAACAGCTTCCGAGCCGTATGCCAATGCGAATGGAGTATGGCCAGTCGTGGACTTGTGGGTAGTTCTATAAGCCCATAGCGCTGTTGGAAGTTCATCTACCCACTTCCCTCCAGCCTTTTCCAAACGCTTCTTCAATATGGACTTGATTATTCTTTTTACGTTTTCGACTTGTCCATTAGCCTTCGGATGAGCAACGGCGGCGAACTTTTTCTCAATGCCGTACTTTAAACAGAAATCTTTAAATTCTTCACTTTAAAATTGAGTTATGTTGTCTGTAATGATGGTTCGCAGAAGGCCAAAGCGGCATATAATGTTTCGTACAACGAAATTAATGACCTTCTTGGAGGTGATTGTGGCTAAAGGCTCTGCCTCGGCCCATTTAGTGAAGTAGTCGACCGCAACTATCACGTATTTTGCACCACCTTTGGATATAGGCAAAGAACCGACTATGTCGATTCCCCAGATTGCAAACGGCCAGGGACTAACCATTTGCGTGAGTTCCGTTGGTGGAGCTCTCAGGATTTTCGCGTATCTTTGACACTTGTCACATTTTCTTACATAATCTGCAGCATCCCGATTCACAGTTGGCCAATAGTATCCGTAACGGAGGATCTTTTTTGCTAGTGTCTGTCCCCCGGTATGGTCGCCACATTCTCCTTCATGAACTTCCTTCAAGACCCGCTTTGTCTCATCATGGGCAATGCACCGTAATAAAGGGACTGAGAACCCCTTCCGGTACATTACTCCACCCTGCATCACGTATCGCGCGGCTTTGCGAATGACTTGTCGTCTTTCGCTTCTTCTTTCGGGCAAAGTCCCATTTATCAGGTATAATCTGAATGGGGTTATCCATGACTCCTTCTCGATTTCTGTTTCCAACACAAAATCGACCTCCATCACATCTATGCTTGGAGCATGTAAGGTTTCTACGGGAACTAATCCCATTTGCTGCGCATCGCCAGTACTTGCGAATTTGGCCAACGAGTCGGCTTCCTTGTTCTGTTCATGAGGGACATGCGAAATGTCATAATGTTCAAAGTTCGCCAATAGTTCCTGAACCAGAGCAAGGTACGGAGCAAGCTTTTGTCCCCTTGCTTGGTAATCTCCTCGCACTTGGTACACCACCAACTGTGAGTCACAAAAGATTTCAACTGACTTTACCCCGAGTTCTCCAGCAAGCTTTAAACCAGCAACCAATGCTTCATATTCTGCTTCATTATTTGTAGCCGGGAAATTGAGCTTCAAAGCATAACAAATCGATCGATTTTCTTGAGTCACAAGAATCACACCAACCCTAGAGCAACGGTCGTTTGATGCCCCATCGGTGTACAATTTCCATCGAATGGGAGGAATGACACTGTGACTATCTGGTTCGTCTGATACAGTAACTCAGCGATGAAATCTGCTAATGCTTGCCCTTGTATGGCACTTCGTGGCAGATAGGTAATATCGAACTGATTCAACTCGATATTCCATTTTAACATCCTTCCAGAAGTTTCTGGTCGTTGGAGTACCTGTCGCAAGGGCTGATCGGTATAGATACTGACTGAGTGTGCTTGAAAGTATGGACGCAGCTTACGTGATGCAATCACCAAGCAATAGGCCAATTTCTCAATTTTGGATAATTTCTTTCTGCCCCCGTTAAACGTTTACTAACGTAATACACTAGCTTTTGAACTCGGTCCTCCTCGTGGACCAAAGCCGTACTTATAACATGTGGGGATACGGCCAAATATACGTACAACATTTCGTGGTCTACTGGTTTCGACAATACTTGAGGACTTTCCAAATGCCTTACCAGATCTCAGAACGCTTCCTCACAGTTGGATGTCCATTCGAAATTCCTCTTTCCTCTCTTTATTATATCGAAGAAAGGAATACACTTGTCTGTGGCTTAGGATATGAATCGACTCAGAGCAGCCACCTTTCCATTCAAGCTTTGTACCTGTTTTATAGTTCTGGGCACTTGTATATCTCGAATAGCTTGAATCTTTTCCGGGTTAGCTTCAATTCCCCGGGCATTAACAATGAATCCCAAAAACTTCCCTGACGCAATGCCGAAGGAACACTTCAGAGGGTTGATCTTCATCCCATAATATCTAAGTATGTCAAACAGCTCTGTTAAGTCTCGAATGTGGTCGTTTGACTGTCGTGACTTCACGAGCATGTCATCCACATAGACTTCCATTGTTCTACCAATCTGATCTTTAAACATTCGATTCACCAAACGCTGATAGGTCGCTCCCGCATTTTTCAATCCAAAAGGCATCACTATGTAGCAGTATAGCCCAACGTCTGTGACAAAACTGGTGTGTTCCTGGTCCGGAATGTGCATCGGGATCTGATTGTATCCCGAGTACGCATCCATGAATGACAATAACTCGTATCCTGCAGTGGAGTCGACCAACTGAACAATTCTAGGTAATGGGGAACTGTCCTTGGGGAACGCTTTGTTTAAATCAGAGTAATCTACGCAACTTCTCCACTTCCCATTCGCTTTTTTCACTAGCATGGGGTTTGACACCCATTCAGGGCAGAGGGCGTCGCGGACGAACCCATTGGCTTTGAGTTTGTTCACCATCACCTCCTCTCTGAGAGCAGCGGACCTCTCCGAGTCCATTCCTCTCCTTTTCTATTTGACTAGGACGTACCTCGGGTCTATGTTCAACATATGACTCGTGATAGCGCGAGAAATCCCGCACATGTCGGAATGTGTCCAAGCGAAAACATCGAGATTCGCTCGGAGGAAATCACTAAGGTCCTCGGTCATCGAGGGGCTGAGTTGTGATCCAATCTTCTGTACTCGCGATGGATCATCTCGGCTGACTGAAATGTCAATCGTCAGTTCAGCCGGTGCTGCTTTTTCTTCCCTAGGTTCCTCATCGTCGTCTCTCGGATCTATGTCTCTGTAGATCCGAGAATTTTGCCCGAGCCAGGGCTCGGGCATTACTTGTCAATTGTCAGTATTCTGAATGTGGACGGAATTGTCCGCAACCTTTCCATTCTCCCTCCGTTGGGCCTCTCGGAGCTCAGCCACATAACATGCATGACCGGTCTCCTGGTCGCCATGAACAACACCTACTCCTTTGTCAGTGGGAAACTTTAAAGTCAAACACCACGGGGCTAATGTTGCCCTAAACTCAGCCAGGGCCGGTCGGCCTAGAAACACATTGTATGGAGAATCTACATCCAAAACTACGAAAGGTAGGATTCGCACCCTCCTACGCTCACCTTGTCCCAGTTCAACTGGCAACTCAACATACCCTACTTCATCAGTAGTTGCGCCATTAAAGCCATGTATACGAGCTTTAGATGGCTTCAAATCCTTCGTCTCCATCTTCATTTGGTCATAAGCCTTCTTGAAAATGATATTGACAGAACTTCCACAATCAATCAAAATTATTTTCACAAAAGTCGGCCCGATTGTCGCAGATATGACCATCGGGTCAATGGTAGGAGCCTCCACCTGGTCAGCATCTCTGCTCCTGAATACTATATCGTTTGTCATCATGCGTAGCTATTTAGCGGGAGTCCCATCCTCCACGTTGGAACAACACTCAAAATCTGCATGCCTCAAGGAATTAGCATACCGCTCCATTTCTTGCCAGTTCTTATCTACAGGGTGAGGTCCGCCGATGATCGTGTTTATGACCAGTCTGCCCACGGTCCGAGCAGGCTCATCGGGGTGACGTGGAGCTGGTGCATGACCGGGATTGGATGTTCCCTGTCCACCTTCTTGCGGATTCTTTACAAACTCCTGTAACTTTTTCTGCCTAATCAACTTCTCTATAGTGTCGTGTAGGTGTCTGCACTCTTCAGTATTGTGCCCATAAGTCTCATGAAAGCGACAATACTTCCCAGTCTACTTTTGTTCCTCGGTTGACTCCTTTGGGCGTGGCTTTCTGTGTTGAAAGGTATTACATGTCGATAGGTAAATGTTCTCGAGGGATGCATTCAGTGGGGTGTATTCGTTGTAGGTCGGAATTCTCGGCTTCCACTTCCCCGCTTCTCTTTTCTTCCCCTGATTTCTTCCTCCGGATTCCTTAGATTGCCCGGGCTAGTTCTGGACATTGACCTGAACTTTCCCCGAGTTGTCTCCGGATTGCTTCATAGCAGTGTTGCTTTTCATGGTCACCTGAACAGGCCCCGGTGCCTTATCTCGCCTTATCCACCTGGCTTCCTCTCTTCTTATGAACTGATGAGCCTTTGAGTAAAAACGCTCTAGCGTAGCTGGAGGTTTTCCTACTAACCAATCTCCAAACTCTGAATCCGGATCCACACCTTGCATCAGAGCCATAAGAATTGCGTGATTATAAGGGTTGCTAACCTCCGTAGCCGCAACATGGAATCTCTGTAAATACTCCTTCAACGACTCCCCAGGAGCTTGGATTACACTTGATAAAGACATCACGTCCTTTGGACGAGTAGTATGTATTCTGAACTATTCTATAAATTTCTTTGCCAACTCCTCGAAACTGGATACGAACCGCGGAGGAAGTCGGGTGAACCACATGGTAGCGATTCCAGATAGATTTATCGGGAAGCATCTATACTTGGTTGCATCATTCGCTCTAGCTGAATCCATCATCCATTCGTACCTCATCACATGCTGCCTGGGATCAGTCTTTCCTTCGTAAGCCAGGATGGTTGGCATGCTAAACTTCCTGGGGTACTCAGCTCATAGGACAGTGTCTGTAAACTGAGTATGACTCCTGGATACCCCCCAATCATCATTCGACAAGCCTTGATTCTCTTTCATCAACTGTTTGATTATAGCTATTAGGTCTGGGGTTTGTATGGATGATGGAAGGTTGGAGTCTGTCCTACGGGATTGATCAGGCTGATGCCTCCTCTATTGGCGATCTGCCAAACGTGCATCTTGAGGTTCGGCATCATTGGCATCTTGGTGAGCCGAGCATCCAGCCTCTACCTGCGCTTCAGCTCCTAAGTTTCCCGTTCCTGCTCGGTTGCGGTCTCCGAGGTGTAAATGATCCTCAGTTGTTCGATCGGCAGCACCTACCTGCGTAGTTTCAGTCTTGCGGCGTCTACGCCTGGGAGGTTCATCGGACGAAGACGAGCTGTCAGATGAAGAGTAAGGAGCTTGACTACCCCCAGCATTCCGATGCTGTTGTTGAGTGAGTTGAACCATAAGGTTGGCGTTAGCTTGCATCTACTCTCCAAGTTGTCTTCTGCTTTCCATGAGCTCTCTCATCAAGTCGTTGAACTCTGTTCTGGTGACAACTTGCATTTGGTCCTAGGCGGCAGTCCCTACACCCAGGTTTGCTTGCTGATTGCTAGGTCCTACTTGTTGTACGCTAGCGGTCTCATGGGCGTCTGCATTATGAGAGGCTGATCTGGTACATGGTCTTCCCATTGTAGAGTTATTGGTAAGAACTCTGAGTAGAATCAACGGACGTCTTATGAATGACTCGGATCTCCTTCGAGGGATTTATTCAGTCCAGTAGCTTCAAAGCAGATCCTTATGGCCTGAGAATTCGATTCTCAATGAAAGCACCAAAGTGTTAGCACCAAAATTGGTCACTAACCCCCTTTAGAAAGATTATGTAGAGAGATAAATGAAGAAGATGAATTAAGACAGAGAGATATAGACTAAATTAAATGCAGAAAATGAGAACACCATATTTATAATGGTTCGGCGTAACTGCCTACGTCCACTTTGAGTTTTGATCTTTATTGCTTTACTTGATAATCGATTACAGATACAATCTGTACACCAATTACTTGAATACAATTGCTAAGTAGAAAAGTTGAGTCTAGAAAGCGGTAGAGTATCCCCAGTGTTCTCGAAAAAAGGTCCTTTCACTGTGCCCCTGCCCCTCTATTTATAGACGAAGATGGGTTGGACTTCCCTGGTGGGCCTATGAGTGAGATACCTCGGCCCATGATGAGTGACTTCTACGTGCCGAGCCGTAAATGCCGAACGACAAAGGCTGAGCCACATTTTCAAGCCGGTCGAGGCTTCTATGCCGAACGAAGCAGTGCGTTGCGCTAAGTGTGTAGGCCGAACAAAGCTGGAATGCAGAACGAGGCTGTAGTGCCGAGCGAGGCTCCTGCCGAGCGAGGCTTCATGCCAGTCGAGACTTCTGCCAAACGATACTGAATGCCGAGCGAGGTTCATGCCGAATGAGTATAGATGCCGAACGATGCTTGGATGCCGAACGAGGACAGATGCCGAACGGCGCTTGGATGTTAAACGACGCTTGGATGCCAAGCGATGCTGGAATGCCGAACGAGGCTCACGCCGAGCAACCTTGCTATGTCGAGCGACCCTGCTATGCCGAGCGACCCTGCTATCCGAGCGACCTTACTATGCCGAGCGACGCTGGATGCCGAACGACGCTTGGATGCCGAACGAAGCTGGATGTCGAGCGATGTTGGATGCCGAACGAGGACAGATGCCGAACGGCGCTTGAATGTCGAGCGATGCTGGATGCCGAACGACCTCTGAATGTCAAACGACCTAGCTGTGCCGAATGACCTAGTTGCCTGGTCAAACCTCCAGGTAACACTGACTTTGAAGTAACACTATCTTGACTTGTCCAGTATTATGTTTAACCAAGAAATAGTTCAAGTTTGAGTTCGATGAGTGGTGGTAAGTATACAAGACTTAATTTCTATATATAATTGTTTTATATCCTCGATAGTTGGTTTCTTGGCTATCGGTTACTTTAGCTTCTTTATTATCGTCATTCTAAGATGATTTATTGCTCCGTTGAGCATTGATATCCTTTATTGGAAATGACTAAAACCAAAGCATGAGAGGAGGCC
This sequence comes from Allium fistulosum, assembly GCA_030737815.1. Classification (NCBI taxonomy): domain Eukaryota; kingdom Viridiplantae; phylum Streptophyta; class Magnoliopsida; order Asparagales; family Amaryllidaceae; genus Allium; species Allium fistulosum. Next base: position 221,284,821 of record CM060902.1, read on the forward strand.
AAGCTATGTGGGGTTGATCCCACTAGAATACTTTCACGTCTCATCTAGATTGTATTTGGTAGTGCTATTAGATGTAAAATATTCAGACTCTTGGTAGGGTTTGGAGGGGTCCAACTTGAAGGGTTCCAAGATGTTTCATAGAGTAAATGAACTTCTCAAAAGTATATTATTAGAGGTATACTTCAAGGGGGTGGCACTTTCCTAGTCATTTTTGGAGATTTTCCTTTCTTGTTTTGATTCGAACCTTTAATTTCAGTTCCTTATTTGCATCGGGAAGAGTCAACTCACGAAGTTCAATTATTTATCCATTCTTTACGTTTCGATGTTGATTTATGTGGGAGTAAACCCATTCCGTGTTCAATGGCGTAATCTCAAATGTTTGTGTTTAATTTCACACCTATTGTTTAAAGTTTTACGCATACCAGACATATCGTCTGACCTGAGTTTTTTGTTTTCCTAAACTCTCGGGTACTCATTTTATTTGAGTAGTCTGAGAGTAGCATATCTTTGTATGCTCTTTTTAAGATGGCATCTGAGCAAGAGGCTTTCATCTTCTTAGTTATCTATTTCACTGTATTTTATAGTTTGTGTAGTTTGTTCCAGCATATGTAAAGGCAGGTTATAACTACCTAAACTGATTTAGTAGTACTTTTGTGTAACTCTGATAACTCCTTGTTACATAGTAGTATAATGTTCTATTGACTGTTATGTTATATTAGTAGTTTCATTGTGAGGTTTTTTATTTTGTTCTTTTATTTCACCCCATGGCGATTCATCTTTCCGACACTTAACAACGGCTCACGAACACCGAGGATCTGTTAAATATCGTTCCTAAGGTCAGAAAGGTGGGTCTTCACACTTACAAACCCTTATCTTGTATGATTTTTGTAACAATCTGTATTTTTACGTATTAGAGGATCATAAAATATTATGTTTAAATCCATATGAGGTCGTATGACCATAATTTTAGGAAATGTTAGACTATAATTTTAGGAAATGTTAGACTATAATTTTAGGAAATGTTAGCTGGTGACATTTTCCATCTGTAGAATTTTTATTGGACAGTTTGACTTAAAAATGTAGAGCCTGTAAATTTTGATAAGGGCCAAATTAGGGACTGAAACCACTTTCATTAGATCAGGATGATAGTTTCTTTTTCCATAAAGTGGTTATAATAAGAATTTGGACTTATCATTTAGGATTATAGCAGTTTGAAGTTTTGACTAGTTTTGAGCATATTAGTGGATAATTGAACAGTGTTTAATGCAGCCCATTATCCTAATCTAAAATTAGGGTTAACACTTCTTCTTTCCTGCCGTTATTAGTTATTCTCTTCTTCCCTAATCACCTCCTAACCTCCATCAATCCAAACTGAGCTAAAAACCCCTATTTCTCCAATACAATTAGTGTAACCAGTGATTTAAGAGAGATTAACATAAGAAGATAATAGATCTACTATTTAGCTTTGTGATTTGTGTATCTACTGTTCCATATCAGATTTACCTAGGGATTTGTGCACTTTGATCCAATGTGAGTGGTGTTATCTCTCTCATTATACAATGCTTACTTATATAGTAAAATTGTGATTTTTAGTATGAATATTAAAGTATGAGATAAATAATACCCTAGAACATAGTTCAAAAAGATAGATTTGTATCTTCACTTGATTTATACCGTTTTCATTCCGCAATTGCTATTTCATACAAAATAAGATCTAAGATGGTTTAGGTTAGTAAATCATGTTTGGATGAATTATATGCATTGCTTGGATGTTATATGATGATATTTGGTAGTAGTATGGATTGCTTTGATTTGCTAGTTGTTTTGCATAGTTAGAAAAATGGTACGTCGTTTAGTGTGAATGATATCAGATTTGTTGGAATGCGATGAAATTTGGACCAACTATAACGACCCGAAATTTTCGAACCCGAAAATTCCAGATAGTTAGAAGAAAAAGAAAGAGATAGAAGAAAGAAACAGAAAGAAGAAAGAAGAACAGAGAACACAACATCTCACATTCGCAGCGGATTAAATATAATAACAAATAATAATAACAGTTATACAAAGAAAAACTGTATTTGTTAATTACATTTTAATACATCAGAGTTACAACATTCACAAATGTACTAGACAGTTAAAATTAACATGTCTCAGACAACTATAATATCACAACGGAATATTCTCCATACGTTCCTGCCATCCAGTTCGCCTCCTGAGCTCCAGAACGTCCTTACCTGAAATCTGTAATACTCGGTCTGACCCGAGCATTACATCAATTGTGCTGGAAGATGTGGAGAGTCTATTCAAAAAATTTCAAGTGTTTTGGAGTTGATTTGTATTCGAAATCATATCATAAAATAGGTCAGTGGTGGAGAAAAGTGTTCAAGATGTGATGAAATTTGGATATGACGTTCTTGAAGCCTTAAGGAGCCTACATAGCAAGTTTCAAATGATTTGGAGTTGATTTGAGGGTCCAAAATTAGTTTGCCAAAAGAGATCGGTGGTGAGCGAAAGTGGTCGATGGAGACTAGAATTGGAGTTAAGTGAAGTGCTTCGAGTCATGGTGGTAGTTGCTTCGGGTTTCAGGTGGGAAGGCTTCGGGTTATGGCTATAAAACCATCTCGGGGTTGATTTTATACTTACACAAATTTTGGATTGGAAAAGATCTCGGGCCTGACCTCTTTCTACTTTCTATTTTTTCATGATTGCTTCAAGTTTTTTAATGGGTCGTGTTGGGTTAGCATGGGTCAAGCAAGGGAAAAAACTACTTCAACTTGGTGAAGTTTTAGCTTGGCCAAAAGTGGTCATGACTGACCTCTTTTGTGGTTAGTATTGACCTCTTTTGGTTGTAGCCTATGGGGTTATGGTTTGGGGGATATGCACGTATTGTTCTTGCATTCGTGTGTGTGTGATCGTTTGATCATTAACATACATTTTTGATGATTACAATGCGATAAAGATTGATTACAAATAAGGAGCGAAGGCGTGACGCTTCGACATGATGACTTCAGAATTGTGATGAAATGAGTCTACGACATGAGATGGGCGAGTAGAGATATTCCAAACTTTGATGACGTGAGGTAGTTGATTAAGTACTTCAAGTGGGAAGTGAATGGATGGGACTAGAGTGGTCCGGGGAAAACACGTTCGATGAGAAGAAGTGGTGTGGAGGGCATGAGATGTTCTGGATCGAGTCGGATGCTTAAAAGATCGTTAATAACTCTAGATAGGATAGTTGTTCCTAGGGGCAAGGGTATGGTGGTGCTTGGGAATGGTTGTGATGATGCATGACAAGGAAGGCCTTGGTAATAGACATAGTGGAACGAAACCTCAAGGACGGTTGTCGTTGCTTATTTACATTGTGTTTGTTTTTATTACTATGATCGGTGCGACGTTGGGTGTCTTGTGATGTTAGTATGCTTGAGATAGGTAACCTTACACCTATAATATACTTAGTTTAGTATACCCATATGACGATGATAGTAGTATATCATATATTGTGTTATGTGCTAACTCTTTGGACGCAGGAGGGTTCAGTATGATTATACATACCCCATGTCCTTTACTATATCGGTTTTCCTAGTGTTTTGAGATTGTTTATCGCTCACATTAGACTATTTTCTGACCAGAGGTTTTATGATTTGCTTCTTATTATCTCGGATAATCTTAAATGAGTATACCAGATATCAGGTTGAGTTTAGCATATGGAGTTGTTCTAAGGATGAGCATGAGGCTGGCGCTATTATATTTATTATGCTTGTTCCGCTATGCAGCAATGTGGAGCTTTAGTAGTGCTTTACCTTATTTAGAGATTGATTTTCTTGAGTTTATTTTGATGATATATGAACTCTACTCCACTTTTATTGTATCACTATTTTGACCTTGCACTATTATATTCATTTTTTTCATTCAGTTATACATATCTATCTAACATGTTTTACATCTATGTTGATATTATATTTTATTCGATGCATTATGAGATAAATGATAGGTTATTATTAGGGTTTTAGTTATTTCACCATTGATAATTGTTCTACATCAGTTGTGTAACATTATAGTGTATTCTTTAGGTATATTGTGTATGGAGGGTGTAGAGCGGTCGTCGCATACGGTATTAAAGCCTAAGTTAAGTGATTCCTCACTTAGGTTGATCGCTAGAGTCTAAGTTGGAACTTAGATCCATCAGAGCAATGGTAAGTGGAATGCCTTAGAATGAATCGAGCAAGATATGAGAGAGCATACTTATTATATGTTTTGGTTTTCAAAACTATATATTAGTAGTATATAGAGTATATAAGTCACATTGCACACTTGAGCATCGTAGTTGCAGTTAATTTCCTTTATGAGAGACTTACCATTCTTGTTACAGAGTCTAAGAATGAGGCAACATATGAGGAACACTACTAGGAATTTTTTGTTTGGAGTAGAAGAAGAAGGAACGGGTTCGGGGATTGCAATCCCTGATATGCAGGCCATATTCACAGAGATGATGAGTAACATGCAGCATAATACCCAAGTTGTAGCTCCAACTGGGGTGGGTGGTGGTGTTTCGGTGCAAGCGCCCAGTGCCAAATTTGCTAAGTTGAACAAGGACTATTCTTGCCTTGGAGGAAATCCTTTCCATTGAACGGAATTGGCTGAGGAAGTTAAGGATTGGTTGGATACTTACGAGCGTATCTTTGAAGTTTGGAGTTGGAAGACGCAATGAAGAGGAAGTTAGCCTCTAGGAGACTTCAAGGTCACGTCATGGGATGGTGTAATGCTGTTAAGATTGCTACTTCGAAGGATCATTTCACTTGAGAGCAGTTTAAGGCCAAATTTAAAGAGAAGTTCATATCGGCCGCCCAAAATTTGATATTGTTTAGGATGACTGCCGAGTTGAAATAAGGTGAGAAGACTATCTCAACGTATGTGGCTGAGTTCGACATGCTGTCAAAATTGGATTATCATTCATTAATACCCCTTTGGAAAAGAACGATAAGTTCATCATGGGTTTGGATAATTATTTGGGGGAGAAGCTAATAGGACATATCGACGAGTCCTTCGAGAAGTTGGTTAATAAAGCTTTGAGGCACGAGAGTTTGTACCTAAAGCCAGAAGATGAAATTGTTGTTTCAAAAGAAGAATCAAAATTGCAAGCAAGCAATGAAGATAAGAGGAAATGGAACAGCAAAGAAGAGAAGCAATCTCAGGAAGATGATAGCTAAAAGAAAAACAAGGGGGAGCTAAAGTGCTTTAATTACAATAAGACGAGACATCTTAACAAGGACTGTAATGCCCCAATGAGTGGAGAGAGGAAGTGTTTCGTCTATGATAAGGATAGGCACTTGAAGTGGGACTGCCCATAACTGCAGAAGAGTAAGCAGAGTGCTACTGCTTATGCCTTAGATGTCGCTCCTACTTCGTCTGCTGCTCCAGCGGTGAAGGAGATAGGAAGGGCATTCTTTTTCGAGGTATTCTTTATTTATGTTATACCTTTTGTATGTTTTCATTTGATATCGATACATTAGACCTTTCATATATCCAATGACTTAGTAAGTAGGTTAGAATGTTGACATGATCTTGTGGACAAACCTTTAGTTATTTCGAACTGTTCAACTAACTTAGTGATTGTTTATTAAGGCTTAGTGTGTCAAGTCATGGATGGTTGTTTGTTTGTGTTTGCTTCATAGGGGTCTTATGGGGTTTGATATCATTTGGTGTGAGACGATTAAAGGGATACAGAGCTGCGGGGAAATGGTGAGGTGTAGTAAATGAGGGATAAAGCAGGGGAAGAACGGAGGCTAGAGTAAGACTGTACACCTGAGAGTGTAGTTATGGTTAGCTTGGTGTATACGCTTAGGATCACACAAGAGGAGTCATCATTGTTTCCTATGGTAAGGAAACATCCAGAGGTAGTTAGAATTTTGCTATGCAGAAAGATGGAGTTCTATAGCAATTTAGCGACCAGTGTTATATCTTCGAGGAAGATGACACTCAAAGAGGAAGGAGAACTGGAAGTGCAGGAGAGTGGCTCGTGGAGGGAGTTCATTCATGGTGGTATATCCGAGTAAGAAGTACTTGTAGTATTCACATGGTAGGCTAACGATTATTTAAGATGATGTGGAGTGTCAGGAGCTTAAGTAGCTTATACTAGAATCCATATGTGATGTTCTAATCTTCTAGTAGAGGAGAAGTTCAAGATGAGTTTGAGGTAGGACCTAAGGTGTTAAGGAAACATGCCAGTTCATGAGTGGGGTTACTAGTGCAAATATGATTAGGTGATATTGGATTTGAACCAAGAGCGACTTATGAGGAAGGTGTTGAAGTTGGTAAAAACTCAACAAAATTGAAAGCAAAAGCGATAGTAGGAAGAAGACCGAGCTGAGCGTAGGGACTAATGATGCAGAACGCTTTGTTTAGTAAGGTTTTCTCTCTACTACGTTCTCTTTCACATACAACGCCATATAGGATAGCTTAGTATCTCGCATGCTAGGATAGGGATAGATACTATTTGGTTACTAATGATTGCACGGATCCTTATTGAATTTTTGAGATGATTGCTTATGATTGATAGGCATACGGGGTAACTATCATTGACTTTTCCTTATTTGATTGGGATTTCAGAAGTGAAATTCTTAAAAAGGGGAGAATGTAAAGATGCATATCTTACGTATCGAATTATCTTAAATATTATTTTTATATCTATCTGAGGTCGTATGACTCTATAATTTAGGAAAATATTAACTAGTGACATTTTCCATCTGAAGAATTTTTATTAGATGGTTTTGTCCTTGAAAATCTAGTAGAGCCTATAACTTTTTATATGGACCAAATAGGGTCTAAAACCACTTTCATTAGATCAAGATGATGGTTTCTCTTTTTGTAAAGTGGTCACATAAAGAATTTGGACTAACCATTTAGGAGTTATGGCTATTTGAACTTATGACTGCTTTTGAATAGATTAGTGGATAATTAAGGAGTGAATAGTGCAGCCCGTTTGCGCAATCCGAGATTAGGGTTAATACCCCTTCTTTGCAGCCATCATTTCTCTTCTTTTCTAATCACCTCCTAACCTCCATTAATCCAAACTAGAGCAAAAAACCTCTATTTATCCAATCTAATTAGTGTAATTAGTAGATTTAGAAGAGATTAACATAAGAAGATAATATATCTGCAATTTGGGAGCTTTTTTTATTTTTGTAGTTGTTGTTCCATATCAGATTTGCCTAGGGATTTGTGCGCTTTGATCCAAAAGGAGTGACTTTATCTCTTTCACTATACTATGCTTACTTATATAGTAAAAATGTGATTTTTAGTATGAATATTAAATTAAAAATGCTTGAGAACATAGATCTAAGATAAGTAACACTCTAGAACATAGTTCAAAAGGATATATTTATATTTTAGTATGATTTATATTGTTTATCAACCATGTTTTCTATTTTATACAAAATCAGATCTAGGACGATTTAGGTTAGTAAATCGAGTTTGAATGAATTATGTGCATTGCTTGGATGTTACATGATGATGTCTGTTAGTTGTATGGATTGCTTCGATGTGTTTACTAGTCGTTCTGCGTAGTTAAAAAAGTGGTACATCGTTAAGTGTAAATGGTATCAAAATTATCGAAACTTAAGGAAATTTGGATATGTTGTGCTGGAAGATGTGGAGAGTCTACTTAAAAATTTCAAGTGGTTTGGAGTTGGTTTGATTGTCTGAAATCATGTCGTAAAAGGAGGTCGATGGTGGGGAAAAGTGCTCAGAATGTAATGAAATTTGGATGTGATGTTTTTGAAGCCTCAGGAAGCATACACAACAAGTTTCAACTGATTTGAAGTTGATTTGATGACCCAAAATTAGGTTGTCAAAAGAGGTCGGTGGTGAGCAAATTTAGTCGATGGAGACCATAATTAGAGTTAGAGTGAACTGCTTCGAGTCATGGTGGTAGTTGCTTCGGATTTTGGTGGGAAGGCTCCGCGTTATTGCCACAAAATCATCTCGGGGTTGATTTAATAATTAGGTAAATTTTTGAGTGGAAAAGATCTTGGGCCCAACCTCCTTCTACTTTGTGCTTTTTACATGATTGCTTCAAGTTTTGGAATGGGTGGCTTCAAGTCAATATGGGGTTATGGAAGGAAGAAAACTACTTTAACTCGATGAAGTTTTGGCTTAGCCAAAAGTGGTCGTGACCGAGCTCTTTTGTGGTCGATACCGATCTCTTTTGGTGGCGACCTATGGGGTCGAGGTTTTCATGATGTGAACATGTTATTCTGACGTTCGTGTATGTGTGTTCGTTCGATTATTAGACGTTCGTTTCTGATGGTTATAATGTAATGAAGATCAATGACAAAAGATGAGGCAAAAGCGTGATGCTTTGATGTGATGACTTCATAATTATGACTAAATAAATATACGACATGAGATGGATAATTAGAGGTATTTCAAACTTTGACGAGGCAAGGTATTTGGTCGAGTACTTCAAGTGGAAAGTGAATGGATGGGACTACAGTAGTCTAGAGAAAATACGTTTGACAAGGAGAAGCGATGTAGAGGGGCATGAGATGTCCTAGATCGAGTCAGATGCTGAAGGGATCAATGATAACTCTGGATATTTCTAGGGTAGGGGGTATGAGGATGCTCACCTATGTACCCTGGACCGTGAGACGCTCTGGCTTGCTCTGAGAGGGCAGTACCTATGAGCTTGGTTTCAAAAGAACGTAGGATTTAATTATGAATGAAATATCGCCGACTGAGAGGCCATAGAGTGAGTTATCATGTATCAAAGGGACATTGAGAAGGTCAGGACGAAGACTTTGAGAAAGTCATAATAGGGTTAGATCCAAGAAAAATCATGATGAGGTGAGACTCCAAAAATGATCCGTAGCGAAGCAAAACTTTGGAAATACCTTGATAAGGTTATGATGAAGATGGACTTTCAGAAAGTCATAATGGATTGAGACTACAGAAAGGATTATGGTGAAGTGAGACTTTAGAAAGGATTATGGTGAAGTAAGTCTTCGGAAAAGATCATGGTGACGTGAGACTTCTGTGATAATTATAATGGAAGGGGACCTTGGGGATGGTCACGATGATGCATGATGAGGTAAGGCTTGGTGATAGAGACGATGGAACGAGACCTTGAGGACGGTTGTCGTTGCGTGTTTATTTGTGGTTTGTTATGATTACTATGATTGGTGTGATGTTGGATGTCTTGTGATGTTTGTATGCTTGAGATATGTACCCTGACACCCATAATATGCTTAGTGTAGTATACCCATTTGATGATTATAATGGCATAGCATATGTTATGTTATGTGCTAACTCTGCAGGGACATGTCAAGTATGATTATTTATACATATGTCCTTTACTATATCGGTATTCATGGTATTTTGAGATTGTATCGTTCACACCAGGCTGTTTTCTGACTCATACTTTGTTTTTTATTATCTCGGGTACTCTTAAATTATTAGACTAGATAAGAGGTTAAGTTTAGCGCATGGAGCTATTCATAGGATGAGCAGGAGGTTGGCGCTGTTATATTTATTACTAGCTTTGTTGCTTATTCCATTATGCAACACTGTGGAGCTTTAGCATGCTTTACCCTATTTACAAACAAATAACCTTTGAGTTTATTTTAATGATGTATAAACTCTACTCCACTTGTTTTCTATGACTATTGTGGACCTTGCATTGTGATATTTTTTTTGTTCATTCAGTTATACATATCCACCTCGTATGTTTAATGTCTATGTTGATATTATATTTCATTTGATGCACTATGAGATATATGATAGGTTATGATTAGAGTTTTAGTTATTTCTTCCTTGAAAATCGTCCTACATCACGCAGGTACCGTTACAGTGCATTCTTCAGGTATATTGGGTATCGAGGGTGTAGGCCAGTCATCATAATTTTCTAAACTATTCTTTAGATTAAATTAATTTTAACCTTTTGTATTACTCTTAAGTACACAACCTTACAGAAAGAAGTTAACTCAACTTCACTCATCATCAATCGTACTTTGTTCAATAAAGTTCAATTGCTCCTTATTAGTACATCATTATGTATCATAGGGGCTAGTGACTTTTGAGATAGATCTTTTTATGTATGTTTGGAACTCTTTCCAATATACTCACATATTTGATCAAATTGAATCATTTTATTTTCTATTGCGCATAATTTCATTTACTTCCATTTTATATTATATGAACTTATCATAGACATGCTACATGTGTATCAGATACACATATTCATGTTTGTGATGATTAATCGATTAATCCAATGAAGTATGTGGAACCATTTTGGTATTGTTAGACTTATGATTGCATACATCTATATAAATCAACCTAACAAATTCGTCAACTCTTATGTCACTCCCACTGAATGAGTGCTTTGTCCATAATTGTTTGAAATATAATTCACTAGTACCATATGATTCATAATTATATAATCAAAGAATTATTTCTCAAAACCGTGGCTTAGTCTATAATTCCCAAATAATTACAGATAATTTTAGATACTTCTGTATTTTTTGATGCATCACTTTTGTTGTGAAAAAAAGTTTCCACTAATATAGTTTTATTGTATAAGGAATATTCACAATATTCATACTGAAATAAAACTATGTCCATTTTTCAATCAAGACTGAAAAGTAGTTATTATTTCATAAATAATGTTTGGTATGTTTTACAAAAATAGTTTTTGTAACTTGATGCGACTAATAAGTGTTATATGGCATGCTCCCACTATTACTGTCATTACTATGATAACATACGAAACATGGAGCTCCATTTAACCACTTAATATATGTTATTTAGTCCATCTATTGTAACTAGTTTACGGTCGAGTGTTTTCAGATCAAATATCTTGAACTCAAGGAAATAAATCTTATAGACAACCATTTTCTATATGAATATACATTTTAGAATGGAAATCATAGTTCTCATTCCACTTTTAAGTATCTACTATTATTTTATAGTTCTTGTTTCCGATGTTTCTTTATGAAGAAGAAGTGACCATTCACTCTCTTCATCCCAAATGTGTCTTACGTTACATCCACTATCATACATTCGATTTTCTTTCTAAATGATCAAACCATTCAAAAGAAAACCCTTACTATAAGATCATAATGAACTCTTTACAAAAATGCATTCGGTCATCCTTAAGGATATTGAATAAGTTGCATCTTACATAAACCGATCAAACTGACTTTTTAATGATCGAATTCTTAGACCCATCTTATAGCTCTTGGTCTAACGTTATACCTAACACAACATGATCCTTACCGCAATCAATCATATTAAGTACATGATCAGACGCTATGGTTTACTTGCTCACTTCGAGTGAATCAATTTCATCGAGGTTTTGTATATTACGAATTACGACTATATACCATATAATATTCATAGTTTATTGAATATGGATAAAATATCCATAAATATTTGTATTGTTTTAGAGTTTGAAACTCATAGAATACAATACATAGTCTAAGGAAAATAAATACGTAAGTAACCAAGCTACGAACGTTCTTAGTAATTGTATAACTAGGCACTTGCATAGGTCTTGAATTAACAGCGTGCAAAAATTTATTGGTAAGTATTTGTTATAATTTTGTTTGTTAGTATTAATTAAGTTCATTGTATATTTTAATTGATAAACATTTTATTAATGATATTAAATGCACAAATTTATCGATGTAGATTAGTTTAATTTATATATAGTAGATGTTCTTACAATATTAGAAAGGTTAAATGTTATCATTCTATTTTTCTATTAAGGCCTCCACTAAACTTTTATGTTTCTCAAAACTCTAAGATGAAACATAGAAGTCTTCCGACTTCTCTAGTGGTGCTAGGAGTCATATGCCTAGGGATTTTGAGCTTAAGGGAAGCTCAACAATCATAGGTCCAAATACGATGGATAACTCCTTATCGGTTGTATTACATACAACTCCTAACCTTGTGGTCCTTACCATAATCTCATCTTTACCTTGAGAAAATCTCAACAAATAAAGAGAGATTAACCACTCGTACCTACCATTTCACGACTGCCTAAGTATAATGCACATACCTTAAGGACAGCTCAACAAATATATGCATGTATCTTACCTCGTCAATTCTATATATTAATAGTACTACACATTACATCCATGGCCTAAGGAAAGCTCAACAACTAAGGAGTATCCAAGTAATCTATTAATATATAAATGGTAGAGGACAATAATTATATTAAAGATTCATAATCTTTAATATATTTAATTGACTGCTATCGACTTATTAATAATGTATTTCTTATAAAATGTTCTTGTGATTCAGATGTCAAACACATCTAAAATCAAGGTATACATGCTATACACATGTAGTTATTTCTTAAATCTAATTAGGTTTCTAACTGTTCCACATATTATTATACATTTATAATATATAAGTTATTCATGTATATATTTCATAATTTAATTAACTTATATAATAATCTTATGTATAATCTTATATAAATTTTATTAATTAAATCTTATTCATTTATAATTAATTAACATAATAATTTATGTTATCTTATTCAATTTAAATATTTGAAATTGAATATGGGTACTATAACAATTACAGTTATACACATTTATCTTATATATACGAGTATGTATGCACGCCCAGGTGGGCCTGCATCTAATCATAATATATATGCATTAATTCAATAGTGTAAATTATCCTATTTGGTAGATATAGCCAATTTGCATGCATCAAATTCATAACAGTGTGTTTTAGGCAACGTTTCACATGCCGATATAACATTTATTTTTTAAGTTGGTTACTATATATATGGCTAAGATTCAAAGCAAACGGCTGTGATTATTTTCTATGTATCCATGTAAGGAGAACATTGCCTTGTGTTGAATGTTCTGTCATCAATGTTTAGTAAACCAAGGTGAGTTGTAGTTGTACAATGAAAAAAAACAATTGATAACAAAATTAGTGACAAAAAAAAGACATGGAAACTGAAATATATATTTAAATAGCAGTTTTAAACCAATTCAAGATGTATAGAATGAATCTGTACGTGAAAAAGACTAATAAATACTCCACCAATAAAGAATCACTATGTTTTCGCATTCAGCTAAAAATATGAAACCAACGATCAGATTTTGAAATACTTCTCGAAGATTCATGCATCAAAATACAAGATTCAAAATTATTTATCAATCAATTTGTTACCATTCATGACTTATGCTTTGTACTGTCATACTCTACACTTCAGCCCAAAATTTTCATCTATAAATAAATATAATAACAGACAATTTCTATATCCCAAAAACTCTAGAGACTTTCAAAATATTATTTGCAAGCATGAAAGGCCAGTCACCGCTACTTATCATCCTCCTTTCTTCATTCTTTGCCACTTTAGCCTATTCGGCTTCTCAAGATTTTGATTTCTTCTACTTTGTTAAACCTCATGCTGCCACATAACAGTATTAAGGCATATCACATAATTGAGTCAAACCATCTACACAATATTTAATAAATCTTATCTTCTTAAACTCGAATGCAGAATTTCTGAAGTGAGCATCTGGAACTGAAGCACCTCATCATGTGGGTTGTAGGAATGTGGTCACATAGTGTAAAGCAACAAGCATCTCATTTGTATTGCAAGAATGTGATAACATAGGGATCTCATGAGTTGATCCACTTCATTGTTGAGTCCAAGACATCTGATCCAACTAATTACCAAAAAACATTAACTGCCTTAGCTTTGTCATTTCCTGAACCCAAAACTATGTGATTTTTGTCTCCATGTTCATTTTTAATGTCCTCATACCTTTTCAATGTCTCCGTATTCATTTTCAACCCGCACCAAAGATTAAAATGCCTCAACTTGCCACTGTTTCTTAATAAAAGCTCTTAAACCATAAAATCTGAAATAGGGAAACATCAAACTATGTGATGTTCCTGACATCTGCGAGCAATTCAAAAGTTGAATTGTTGACAATAAACAGAGAAGCGTCTGTAATGCATCATACTGATATGAATAATGCTAGGTTTTGTGTAATCATCTAGTCCAGAGTGTGTAATTTTTACCCATTTGGTGTGTAAATTATTCATGTGCCTAATATTGTATTGCAAGAATGTGATAACATGGGGATCTCATGAGTTAACATATAATGGCCTATCATATTTTAATTCCTGTAGCATATGGTCATATACGAATTTACAGCTGTGTGAGTTGCACACATTTTTTATTTATTTATATTATGCATTCTAAATGCATATGATAAGTTATATTAGAAAATACAAATTACATCAACTCTTACCAAGAACATATATAAGAATTTGACAACTATTAAATTTAGTCATGTGCATAGAAAATACTACCAAAGGATAAGATGCATTCTAAAATTTTGCACAGTAAAATTTCTCCAAAAATTAGCTAAGCACCTCCATAGGTAAAAGGAACTAAATAGAGTTTTCAGTTACCGTTTGCAAGCCTCTTTGCAGGAAAAGATAATAATGGTCAATTAATGAGGGATTTAATGCATGGTAGTTTATAATTATAAGTAAATTAAAATAAGGATGCAAATACCAAAAAAAAAGATTACCTTAGCATTGCAGAAATAGAGGGTGCAAATACAATATCTTAGACTGCCTGTCTACCTGCAAACACAAAGAAAGACTTAATCATGTTGATCATATAGACTATACATAAGTTGAATGATCCCAAATTACCCAAGCTATTTGAAACCAATTAGACAAACTATGACGACTTAAGTGGATTGTATATATTATCGTGTATATGCACAACACTGTAGATGTAAGAATTTATATGCCTAAATAAGAAGATCTTTCAAGAGATCTGAATGTTAGTTTTCAATTAATGCTTTAGTTTAGTACATCATACAACATCTTCTGATAAACTCTCGTTTTTACTATCACAGGTATTCATGCCAATTTCGTTCCATATTCAGAATGCATATCAAAATAGTATGGTTAATTCATCAAGTAGCAAAGCAAACAATTCATACGAACAACATATATTTTTCTTACAGTCTTATTAAGTAACTTTCAGTTAAAGGCCAAAACCAAACATGAGTACAAATAGAATGATACTGTGAAAACAATTAGTCTATTTTAATGTACCGGTGCACACAAACTTTCTTAGCCAATTAAATTATATATAGGTAAACATAAATATCTATTGTTGGTACTACTGTAATAAAGTTAATTTGAATAATATGATGATAGTACCCACAATCTAAGTCTTATAGTGAACACTAATCAAATTGGGGGTGATTATGGCCATTAACAGGTGTGGAATGAGAAATGGGAAACACGAAAGGATATAAGGATATTTTAGGAATTCCCAAAAGACACGGTTGAAATAGTTCGGCGAATTCTTATTATTAGTAGTAAAGATAAAGATAAGTAACACATGATTTCTCTGTTTGAATCTAATTTTGGAAGTGTGTGAATCGACAGGAACTCAAACATTAATCTCAGGGCAAGGGAGGCAACATCATCAAACAATACATACATGATTACATTACTGGGTAAGACAATCCATTCTATTGCTCTATCAGAGCAGTTGCCATCGCATATGATCTCAAGCAACAACTCTCAAAAAGAAAAGAAAAAATATGAGAATGCAATCATTTCAAATTTATATGTTATAAGTCGACAAATGGATCGAATTTCATTGAAAAATAAAGCAACAGAAGTTATCCATCGACAAAAATCCACAGTAAATAAAAAACGAACAAAATTATCAATCAATATTAGCAGATCAAGAAACAAAAATCATTAAGGGAATCTGCATAGTACTCAAAATGTAAATAATAAGATTCGGTGAATAACCCAAGATTGAATTTTGATGGAAGCCGGATAAATGAATGATGATTGAGCTTAATTCGCTATCTGCACTGGATCATTCTATGCTTACTCGATAGTTGAAGTTGGATAACGTGTTAGATCTAATCACGGTTATAATCGAAGTTGCGATTAGTCAATAATTGATAATCAAAGCTCGAGAAATAGCAAGGCCTGGAAATCAAATTAGGTTTTTTCGCTGAGGCAAAAGAAATGAGTTCTGGTTATGGGAAGATAAATAGCAACCGAGAAAGATATTATGGGCTCATTATTAATAGTAGAGATTAGAGCTCAAATGTAAAGAAATAACCACCTCAACATAAATCACAGTAATTTTAATTTAAAAGGAGACATTTTTTTTACGAAGTTAACATATATTGTTTAAAAGATAATCCAGAAAAAGAACTGTGACAGTAGTTAAATATATTTAAAATAATGCTTTAAAATTAAGACAAATGTGTGGTTAAATGGTGTTTATGGTTCAGTAAATGGTTAGGAGAAGGTGACATGTTCATGTTTAAATCTTCTAACAACTTTATTATAGGTAATCAAATAAAAAGATAATGTTGACAATGATGATCATTGTGGTAGAGGAACAATTAAGGGATTAAGTTGAGTTTCAGCTGAAGGAATAATTTTGATTTAAAATGATGACCATTGTGGTAGAGTAAAAGCACGCATTATGTGGAATAACTTTCTGAGTTAAATAATTTTACAGTAGTTAACACTAAAGTTATTAAAAGTTTGTAAAATGAATTTATAGTGTTCAATAGGTAAAACTGCAAAACAGATAGAAACATAACAACAAAACAGTGTCAGGCTTCATCAAAGCCTAAACCAAATTGGGAACCATCACCATTACCTTAACCTGGTGTTTAATATAAATTGCCTTTCAGAAATGTTAATGTAAAATAAAGAATACAATTACTGTTTGATGCAAGGAACCTCTAAATGTCAGTAGTACATATGATGTGTAAGTGAAAATCTTTAGAAAATTGGGGAACTTTAACCTCAAGCTGATGCAAATTTAAGTGAAAAACCTTATGGTAGCACACAAATAACACTGTGTTCATGCATATACACATATGTATAAAATTAATTCGAAGGTATATGTAATTTGAATAAAAGAAAAACATTGAAAAGTTGAGTTTGTTGAGAGTATCAACAATTGGACAATGAAAAGCAAACAATAAACAATGGTAACTAAGTGGGTGAAAATACCATCAAAATTAGTGATAAATCATGCAAAAAAAAGTGTTAGAGAATGAATAAATGGTTGATATAGATTTAGATGAAGAACCGTGAGTATTTTCTCAAAGTTATTTTTGTACTCTTTGAGTGGAGTTCTAAGGCAATCCATCATGGGTGGGCAGTTTTTCTTTCAAGCATTTTCATTAAGTAAATGAATATTAGGATAGCATTTTGATTAAATTCTTTTTAGCAACATGGCTTATTAATAGCAGATGCAGCGGTTATGTGAAAGCCTGATGAGGAACTGAGAAAAGTCTGTAAAACAAAATTTGTTTTGTACTTTTATAGAAAACAATCAAAAGCTTATTAAAAGTCTATCAAAGTTCATATCTATAATTTGGTTGGCTATTTTTTTGCAACGATATCACAAATTTGATATTTAAAGACATATCCTAATAGGTTGAGTTAATAACAAACAATATATATGTACATTATTCAATCTCCGCTACACAACTAAATTGTTAGTTAGACTTGATTTAACACTTATATCAAAATCAAGAATAAATATGTATATTGAAAGCATGGATACAAGAAAATAGAATACTGTATGAAAACTTGTTCGGTGTGAGGATGCACCAATGAGAAAGAAAAAATGCAGATCGTATTTAGAAATCGGGTCACGGGTTTAGAAATCAGGTCATGGTTGAATTTCAATATTGAAGCAACAACTGCCCAATCGATTAGCACTTGGTGGTTAGGATTACGGTCAGGTTTAGTTTACAATTTAAATAATAATTTCCGTTCGTCACCTAATCTTTCATGCATACATATTGAATAATAAGAGGGTTGAACATATGATAAATACTATTCAAAAGGTAAACAAATCATCCTTTATTGCAATTGCCACCAGAAATCCATTGAATGCAATAGTTAAATTAAAATCAAGAATCAATGGGTAAATTGAAATAAAAGATAGTAATACTACCTGAAATCTCGTCAGGTCGAAATTCCTCTACTGAGAAAAAGTTGTCACAATAAATGTCGACTTCCTCAAATTTGGAGCCGCGATGCTGTGAATCTGGTTTGCTCGACGTTGTCGGTGATTTTTTAAATTGTGGTTATGCTTGGTTGTTTAAGATCTGGAGTTTATACCGCTTCTGATAGGATAGGAAGTGGTTAGTCAGTATCACGGTCGAAGTTCGGCAATGGAGGAGTTGTGGATCTGAGATTTCGACTTGAGCTCGGTGGTGAAGTAGTTGTGGATATGAGATTTCGGTTCGAGCTCGGCGGTGGAGGAGTTGTGGATGTGAGATTTCGTCTCGAGCTCGGCAATGGAGGAGTTGTGGATGTGAGATTTCGTCTCGAGCTCGGCAATGGAGGAGTTGTGGATGTGAGATTTCGTCTCGAGCTCGGCAATGGAGGAGTTGTGGATGATGAGAGGATTCGATGTAGAATGAATGTGTGGGGGAGATAGGGAAGAAAGGACGGAAGAGTTGGATCTGAGAATGATTTAGGGATCGGTGGGAAGCAACGATGAGGGATTTTCAGCTAGGGATATTTTTGGCATTTCATAAAGACACGGTTGAAGATAGTTTATGGAAGTTTCATTATTAGTAGTAAAGATGTATTATATTATTTATTAATTAAAATTTATTTAAGTAAAAACAATTTTAATTAATTATAGTTAATCTCAATATTTATATATATGTACGTATATGTAGCTTGTATATTTTAAGATAATGCCACATATATCAATATATATGTTATTCAATTCAAATAATTAATTATTCAATTGTTAATAATTTTCAAAAAAAATTATTTTACTTTCAAAATAATTTTGAAAATTATTTTATAACATTTTTGAATCGTTACTTATTTTAAATTTAAAATATTAATTTTGTATATTTTAAATTTAACCTTTTAAATTTCAAATTTTATCTTAATTTTAAAATAAGATTTTGAAAATCATCCCAAGGGCAAATATCACTTTAGGTCTTTATATTGGGGATAACCTTTGGGCTTACTTTATTTTTTCAGGCCAGGCCAGTACCTAGGTAGGGCAGAGTACATGATTACCCAAACCCAATCTTAGACGCTGATTTTCTAGACACTCTACTATATGGGTTGGCTTTGATAAGTTAGCCCTAATACTGCTAATTAAAACCACATAGGCTATTGGACTCTGATATGATAGTTGGATCTGGCCAGCACGGAGCGGGTTAAAATGACTGAATTTCAATTTTTTTGACCATTTTGGATCTTATTGGACTTATGAAGTATAAACTATTTTAGCTCCGATCTAAACAATTTAAATAAAATCCTTATTTATTTAATATTTTAATATTTAGTTAGATATTATATTTATAATACATAATGTGTACATGTTATCATATATACATGTATATGTATATGCACGTGCAACATATATAGTGCGCATGGTTTAACGTGTCTGCATCTAAGCATTGGAATTTACATCGCAACAGATAGGCTAACCCCTTCATATGCATATGTAATGTCTTATATATGTGTATCTATATATATAAACACATATATACATAAAGTAATATTTGTAAATAAATATATAGTTAAATTTTGGATTCGAATTTCAAATTTCAACTTTTAAAAACTAGATCTAGATTTAAAAATATCTTTTAATTTCAAAATTAAAATCAATTATATTTTAATAATACAAACATATATATGAAAAAAAAATTTAACGTAAATAAATAAATAGCTATATATATATATATATATCTGTGTGTGTTGTGTTAAAATTAATATTTAAAAATCATTTGTAATATAAAATGATATTATATAACTAATTATGTAAACAAATTTTTTTGAGAGAAATGAGTGATCTTCTGTTAGGAGGAGAGCACTCGTGTATTTTAATTCTACACTAAAGGAGCTACCAATAAGCCTGGTAGGTGGCTTGTCCCTATGAACCCATACAAGTGAAATAAACACCTTAAGAAAAGCCTGGGAAATACTAAAGTGCATGAAAACGAAAAAAGGAAACCAATCTGAAGTAACATAAATCGAATGTGGCATCAAAGATGAAGCCTTAAGGAGGCCTCATCCAGTCCTTATATGGGAGTGAACCGTATAAGTAATTTCCAAGAAGCTCCAAAGAAGCAATAAAGGTCCTAGTAGCAAATCGATATTCGGTTTGTCCAAAGAATAAGGATGCCTTCTTGACCTAAACTGCCTACCCCGGTAGCAGATCTATAAATAATTAGCAAATAATGTGAGGCTTAAACATATATATGTATATAAGTCAGTTATATACATATATATGCAAGATGAGAAAATGAATATAAAGGAGACAAACAAACCTAGGTGTGTCAAGAAAGGCAAATGGCGATAATAGAAGACATAAGTTAGTTACCTAATAATAGAAGTGAGTCAGGAAGACCGTATGTGTTCTCCTTTAGTAAGGTGACAGTTATAGCATTAGTATTCAGATTGTTGATAACTACCGTAAGATAGCGATAAGTGATTTTACCTTTTGAAGGAACTCCTGCAAGCCGTTGCTATTAGCTAATTTACACTTTTTGTTCAATGTTCGATGTTTGATGTCCAATGAAAACAAAACAAAGCTATTTTATACGTCAAAGTATCCATTAAAGAAGCATTATTATCATAGAAAAGTCTCTGATTTATGTTAAACCAAAAGTATCAAGCTGTGATAGTGAAGATAGTGTTCAATAAGAATCATTGACCAAAAGTAAAGTAAAATCTCAACTTAGACCAACATGACTCATAATTAAGAATATATAACGTAATATTGAAACTAAAAATTCTAAGAATATGCAGAAGTGAAAATCTACTAACTGACAGTCGTAGTATAAGTATGCAATTGTTTCTAGGTTCACATTGCCGGAAGTGCATTTTTATCAAAGTGCACATTCTTATTTTCTAAAAGTTTGATAGTATCAAGTTTCCCAGGTAATATTAATGACACATGTAACTTTGATTTAGGGGGTGCATTCGTCTTTCCACATAAATTTAAAAAGATTAGATTTAGTTCATGAGAAACTCAAAATTTTGTAAAATGAATTAGGTGTGTAATTGTTAGTCCGATCCTAACACCAAATTTTGATATCGTTATTATTATCTACATTATATAGTTCTAATTTGGCATATAGGAGAGCGAACTAGTAGAAAGTACTTCCTTCTAGTGCACGGTTAAAACTAAATTCCCAAGGAAAGCTTAAATTTGGTCTATGAACTTCCAATATTAGAGCATTTTTAAAATTACAAATATCGTAATGTTCTGAAAGAGCTACTTTTAGAGGAATATGAAAGTTCCAGCAATCATACTAGAATGATGTGTTGTTCCCCGAATGCATATTTTACCAATACCTGGTTTAAAAATATCCAAGCCTTTTAAAATTGATTTCCAAAAGTGTGACAAGTTATTACGGTTGCTAAACGTTAATTGGTGCAAGCTATGAGAGCCTCTACAAAATTGATTAGAAATTAGTTCTTCCTAAATTAAGTTTTCGATATTAGCATTAAACTTCCACAACCATTCCACAACCAAATTAAGTATGTAAATAAATTATATATACAATTTCAAACAAATTATTTTTGACAAAATCAAACTTTTTAAAAATTACATCCTTACAGATTCAACTATTTTTTAAATTTAATTTCCATTCGGCAATTATATAAAAACATTAAAAAAATTTGAAAATGAATTTTATAATATATATCAAGTTTGTATAAATATAAAAAAAATCATTTTTTTAGCAAAGCCAGCCGACTTTATAGTGGGCCATGCCATTGTACATAAAAGAAGAAAAGGTGTTCTGCACATGCATAGAAACATCTGTATATGGTTTTATAGTGGCCATTCCACTTAGTTTACAGAACTGGTGAGAAGCAAAGGTGCTTCTGCAGCTATAAAAATGACCTAAGGAACCATCGGTTCCTCCTCTCAAGAGGAGGAAGAATCACTTCCAACAGGGCCTAACACGTGCAAAAAAGATACAAAGTGAGACACAGTATCCATAACATAACCCGGGTGTTCCCTATAGTATATATATCTCCTATCCCAGCTATCATCAAGGAGAAGAGATGTATTTCGCTTACCACGTGCTCCATCCACAGAGAGAATAAGACCACCACCATCAATAGAGTAATGTAATAGCCTAGATTCACCATCATTATCACTAACGAATGTATGGAAATCATGTCTAGTTGGGTCATATCTCATGTCAGAATGTACATGAATCCAAGCCATCTCAGTAGGATTCCACACAATACCAGGATCAGACATATCAGGAGGAACATTGGAATCCATAACAGTGTCAGAGAGGGGAGGAATAATAGGAGGCACTGAAGACTCGACAATAGGGACGGAATGTGCCACGGGAGGAGGAACAATATGCTCTTTCGGGATCCATTTCACATTCGGAGGCCTAGGTAGAGGGGTCCGAACAGAGAAAGGTCCAACAGATGACATACGAGAGCATGCTGATGATATACGACCAAAGGACTGACAGGACATACATATGTCTGGCTTCCAACCATAATGAACTCTGTTACCTGATCCTCTATCACTCTTACTTTGATTGTATTTGGTAAAGGCTTAACCAAGGAAATCCCAATCAAAGCTTTAGCATAGACTAGGTTTTCTCTAGCTACAGTGTTAGCATCAAAACATTTTACTTTACCTACCGCACTAGCTAGCCAGTTTAGTCCTAACATAGGTTGCAAAACGAAGGGAATATGAGAGAAATAAGTCCAAACAGGAATAGAAAGTACCTTCTCTCTGGCTCAGTCAACAAACGGACTCAAGGAGTGACTATAAAAGGCTTGCCTCTGGTAAATATAGGATCTTTACTTAGAATTCGAAGATGCTCCTTGGGCCTTGAGAACTTGAAGAAAAATATAGAGTTGTCCGTATGGACTAGGAGGCTACCCTTTGGTTTTCAAGCTTTGAAGCAATGATCCTTAACCACTAGATAAGGTGGGTTATAGTCCAAAATGAACCCAATAAGATAGTCCGACCAATAATCAATTCCATCTTGAATTACCTCTGGAGGGGCGATCATAGCCCCGTCTTTGTTAACCATTTCAAAAGTACAGGGCACAAAATCACCCGCATTTTTTGGCAATGTAGAGAATAAGGAGGACCATTTTATTCCTGTATTCAGCTCATTTGTCTGGTTCACTATTGAAGGTGGATTTCTTTCCTGAGGAGTAGCAGCAGCTACATGCGTTTTAGCAATGTTAGCAAGGGGTATGTAACCCTCAACATTTATTTCCTTGAAATTTCAATAACTTTACTAGCAGTATCAGTTGATATATTACCATTAGAACTAGATACCAGACCAGCATATTTTCGAGCATTTTCAAGGTTACCTATTAACACAGAAGAATCGTCCGTTGAATTATCCACACCAATACAAACTTCAGCGGCCTCTACATCTTCTATATTTGTAGATTTTAAATTCAAATCAGCATAGTTATTTTCATTATCATCATTACTCAGGACATCACAACTATCATGTTGAAAAATGACATCACCATTCCAAGCGGAGTCAGTATGCTGAAGGATACGAGATATGGCAGAGGAGGTAGTAGGATTCATTATACCTGAAATAGGACCTGTTGTCGGAGATGGCCTTTGACAATTTGAAGCTAAAGTAACCACCGAAATCGGCTCTTTATCTATGCCTGTATGACCAACGCTAGTAGTAGGAGGCGGAAATAATCCAGATCCAGATGTGGTAGTGACTAATAGGGGAACGTCGAATGAGGATCCAGGATGCGATTTAAGGGCGGTAGACAAAGATGAAGCATACACAAGGTCGGATCTGGTGATCGATCAATTTCCAAATAAAGATGAATATCTCGATTTCCATCTGCGGTTCTTAGCCATAGCCGATAGTTGGAGCGTGGAGGTTAAGGAGAAGAGGGGTTGCAGGAGAAGGTGAGAGAGAGGTAGGGCGAAATGACGATGGGAACGATAGGAGTCAGACGTGAAAGGCGCCAAGAAAATGCCGAGCAAGTGGAAGTCGCCATGAAAAAAAATTAATTTCCATATGTATTTATAATATATTAGAATTAACTTAATGTATTATATTTATAAAATTATATATATATATTCAAAATATTAACATGTATATAATTTAATAAAAAATTTACATATATTATGTACATATGTTTATATAACTTAAAAATTAATGTTTCTTTAAAAAAATTATTTAAAACAAATATTATTTTTTATTTTTAGCCAAAAGCATATATTCATATATATATATATATATATATTATTTACAATTACAACATATTTATATGTTCATATTGTAGGTTTACAGCAAACAAACATAGATATATATATATATAAAATTTACAATTACAACATATTTATATGTTCATATTGTAGGTTTACAGCAAACACACACATATATATATATACATGAAGATTCGTGATATATACATCTAATGTAACCTTATATAAATCTGGACAAATGACAAAAAAATAACGAATATATATATATATCTGTGTGTGTGTGTTCTGTGTAAATTGGAATATAACCTAAACTATAGCCTATTAATAACACATTGAATGCTAAATTTATCGAACTCGCTGAATCTGAATCTAGTAGTGTAAAGATCCGCAAATTTATCGCTTTGTTAAACATATATATTTTTAAATATATTCAAATAAAAGGTTGAAAATACAAATAATATTGTTTTGAGTGATAATAAATAATAATAATTCAAATAATATTTTTAAAATGATAATAATTTATTTTAGTTAGTTTTAAAGTGATAATAAATCATTTATAATGGTTTTATAAAGATACATAATTGATTTGAAAACATTAGGAAAATCTATATCGGTTTATCGGTATAAAAACGCTTTTTCAAAACAATTTTTCAATATTGATTTATATGGTTTTATAATTCAAATGTGATCGTTTTAATTAATTAATAATAATAAGAAATTAGTTTTCAAACTTTGTTTACAAATATATATATATATTAAGAAATGAAAATGTGACTGGGAATGGAAATCAGGATTCGTAACGATTCAACGTGTAGAAGTTGTGCAACGTTACAAATTAAATGTAACATACATATGCACATATACATGCACACATCAATGGACATATGCACATGCACATGAACACACACACATACACACACACACACATATATATACATATACACTAATTATATACAAAATCAAAAATATATATAAGAGATATTTCAATAACTTCTTAACACATAAGCAACCTTAAGTCAACACTACACATCAAAGTACAACCATCATCACATGCACATGGGAGGGAGCATGTCAGCCATGCCTAGGTTTTGGTGGAGGGGTCACTTCAGTAAAGCTAGGTGATGTGGGGAGGTAGTGGAAGTAATGATGGTTGGTGATGGTGGATGATGTAAGGAGGAGATATTTTCTACCTCTCCACTTGCCTATAAATACCCATCTCCTTAGCTCATTTTCCATCCTTCATAAAATCTCCAAATCAGAACCAAAAGGTGAAATTATTTTTTTCAAACCATTTAAAATTCCAATGACTACAAATTTCTTGTTTACCACTTCTTCCTATTTCGAGCTTAGCTACGTTAAAAACTCACTTCTTTCCAGTGCATTCTCGAGTTTGATTTTTATGAATCCGGGATACCTCTTCTTCTTTTGACCATATCTCCTTCAAAACAACTCATAATTAAGTAATTCTTTTTTCAAATAGTAGAGAAAAGTATTTTCAACAACTTTACAGCTGACAACTTTTCTAAATTTTGAGTGCAACATGGTAAAAAAGCCAAGTGAGGATGACTCATTTTCAGGTCCAAATATTGTGAACTAAAGACCTCTTCCTTTTCTAATGGTCGAGCTAGTCAACCCTAGACCCTTGTACCATGAGCTATGGTAGTGGAGGAAGGAAAGAGCAAGGAAGGTGGTGGAGTTGTTTTAGTGATGATTTAGTGAAGTGTCGATTCGTTTGAATGTTGGTAGGAAGAATTAGACATGGAAACGGGTGAGATAACTCCATTTATACTATTATATATATATATATATATATATTGGATTATATAATACTGTTTACTATACTTGGTTGTGATGATTGTTGATCATGTTTGGTAATTTAATATGATTGTTTGATTTTATTAACAAGTCATGTTAAATACACGTCGAAAATCACAAAGGAAATCACTTTCCTTTTATTAATGAAATAGTATATATGAAATGTTAAACCTCTTGAAAATGGTTTAAAATAATTTAATAATGTTTTTTAAACACTAGAAACAAATTTGGTTAAGTTTGAATAAGAAATGAAAAACAAGTCAAAACTCGCGTAACGGTAATTCGCGATTTTGCGCCATAAAATTTAAATGAGTACATAAAGTGGAATATAGCTTGGAATTCTTTGTGATAAAAACATTTCAAACTATTATGTCCATAGTTTTCAAATAGATGAAAAAGATCGAGATTTCAATAAATAGATTCTGAAATATAAGTAAAACAAGTTTTCAAAAATATCGCGGTTTTGCAATTTAACGACCAAAGTTAAAAATGATTTAAATTTGATATTTTTAAATTCCATAAAATATGGAAAACCTTTATAAATCCTTTAAAATGTTTTAAAAGAGATTTGAGTTATATAAATAAATTTTTAAATAATAGAAAAGTCATTTTGATCAATATAACTTTAAAAAAACTATTCGCAGCACTATTTGCTGCGGTTTTCAATAACAATTAAAATATGGTTTTAAAACTTAACAATTCTTTCCCGAATCATTTATAATTTTTTTAAATAAATAATTAAGTGTTTTAAATATGATTTGAAGATTTATAATTTATTTAAAAGAATTTAAATAAATGAATTGAAGAAAAGATGTTATAAGCAAATGTTTTAATCTTTGCTCTAATAAGCTGACGAGTACACTTGATTTTTCTATTCCTGAGATCTGGGGGAGGTGATTAAACCAAGAGATGTTCAGGAGCAACCGGTTCCCTGGGTCATCTAGCCTTCCACGGGCGAGGGATAGATAAGGTCGAAATGTTGGCAACATGTTAAGTATAAAAGATTAAATTTTCAGATTTAAAACAATTTGGATTTACCATGTTAGATAACATATTTTCAACTTATTAAAAAGTTATGCTTTGAAAATAAGAAATATCTATTAAGATTTAAATAAATGATTTGGAAACATTTTCCTAAGTAAAATGTTTTAGAATTATTCCAAATTTAAAAAAGGTTTAATTAAACCAAAGAATTTAATAAAGGGAGGTTTAATGATTCTGTATATACTAAAAAGAATTTTTAAAGATACATATGTATACCTCTCGAAGATATTTTTTAATAAAAGAAATGAATAAATCAAATAATAATCACTACTTATAAAATATCTTTTTATCGATAATTGATTCGAAGGAACCAGGATCAGATTTGGGTAATTCCTATTCGAAAACCACTTCGAACCAATTTACATATTCGAAAGTAAAGAAGATATATTGAAGATCTTAATTTTGAAGGCGAGGATCTTCATAATGGAAGGACTGCTTGTTGATAATTTTAAAGTGCGCTCACGAAATAAATAAATAAATAAATAGATAGCGGTGGTCCCTTCATTCTGAAATCTTCATATGCAAGGACTAACTCGCTACTAATCCTAAGAGTAATGGCTGATAGGATGTGGTAGGAGAGTGCCTTCGATTTGTCCTGTTCCTGGACAACTTGTATGGACAAATGTCAAACGTTGCATTTCTAGATCATATTTATTGATCTCTATGAACGTATCATCTGTTTGGTGGTAGAGAAAGCAACTTCTATTAGCTTAACACTCTTTCCTGAGACGCATGAGCTCAGGAATTATACATTTGTAGAAATTAGTTGTGTGATTAGGGAATGGGAAAGTGACATTCCAAGTAGAATAGGTGCTATATGAAAGGTAATCGTTACCTCAAAGCCTCACACCCAGGAATAGTAAAACAGGGGATGCTTTATGGCTAACTGCCTCGCTACCATTAGGGTATGAAATCACCTTTCTAGATATAAAAATTTCTACCCATTGTAACGTTGGGTTAAAATTATGTGGTGTGTGCTCGGGATCCTGGATAGGTCGTTAACGGTCGGGTGATGTAATACTCGGTGTTATTCGTATATTATATTTTTGAATAGGCCAGTCTTAATTCACATAAGGACCAACATAGGCACTCGGGTACATTCCTCGAGAAAGCACTATAAGGGTGGTAGTCCCTTACCTCGCTATTCATTTGGAAATCCAATATCCAATAAGTGTCGTGCAGACTTAGTTGTTCAAATGCTGAAATGTGAGATGCAAGCATTTCAGCTAAGATTTATAAGTTTATTTGCGAATATTTTTAAAGAATGTCATTAAAAATAATATTAAATTAATTTACATATAAAGTGTTTTAAGTTATCATAAGGTAAAAACCCATGCGTTTTTATGTACGGCGTGGTCTTATGAGATACTTTTCTTTTCAAAGAGCTTTTGAATAAAATGAAATAAATTAGATTTGAAGAATCTAAATACGAAGATTATGCCTAAGTATGTAATTAGAGAATTGCATATTTGTTTGTTGCATCGTAGGCTCTATGAGTCCTATTTGTGGTAGGAGAACTACGTTGGCTTGATCCTGTATTTAATTAGGTACCCAATTAGATAAGGGTACATAAGCAGTCACTAGTGGTAGTGTTGCAGCCCTAAAAATAATATAACCATTTCCTGTTTATCTATTATGGGATGTTATTTGTTTGATGTTCATGTGTCTTTCCTGCATATCATTTTATTCCGCATTGACATGTTTATTGAGTTCGCAGATAAGGATATTGCTGCCTCTCTCATCAGAGTGCACAGTAGTAGATTTGTAGACATTGGTATTTGCTATGTATTAAACACATCTTGTAGAATTAATAAATTTCTCTGATAAGTTGTATAAATTGAATTTGTATCCTATACATTTAGCCGTGTTAAATATTTATCAAACGATATTAAGTATTAAATCGGTAGTTTTCATTTGTAGTTTAAATCGGATGGGTTTTTGACAATTTTGGCAGGTCTGGAAATTCGGGTCGTCACAAGTAGTTTCCCAAAAGCGCTACCAGACTTTAAGATCTACACGCATTTGCACCATTTGATTTGAATTTATGTTTTAAACATAAAAAATATGGAGGAGAGGGCAACATGCATTTTTAGCCAGAGCTTGAGGTAGCATAAAAGCAGAAGAAAATTAGAAAAGTGAGAGTAGTGGTGTTTATAAAAGAGAGAAGAGAGAGAGAGAGAGAGAGAGAGAGTGTGTGTGTGTGTGTGTGTGTGTGTGTGTGTTTAAAATATGGATCCAGATCCTTTTTTTCTCTGCCAATTAAAATCCCACAAATAACAAATACAACCCATCCTCCCCTCAAGTCTAGTCGGCCATACCAAGAGCCCAAATGGGCCTTCATTCCACTTCAAGTCCGATCAGGTAATTCACATTTAAATTTAATTTAAACGTACATCGATATTGTGTATCGATATGTGTGTATACAACATTTATATACACATTATTTTCAATACTGGTCAACACGAATCAAATAAACATCTATAATTAATATTTCACAAATATTAATTTAATTAAGTTATAACAATTATAATTTAACTAAATCAGGTGGTAGTCGGAGTACTCAACATTACAGTTGTGTGACTCTAGGTGTAAATTCAGCCAGTGATTAATATCAAACAATTCGAATATTGACGTTCATACTATTAGTTTGCGGAAGTAAGGATCTTAAGGCTAATTTAACACTAGAGGGGGTTGAATGGTGTTTACTAACTTGTATGAATATTTTTGAATTCTTTTAAGATTGTAGTTTAAAAATGCAAACACAAGTAGATATAAGTGCAGTAAAAGTAAAATGTAAAGAGTTGGAGAGATCACACTAGGATTTTTATACTGGTGTGGAGTTACCCAACATCCAGTCCCGTATAATTTCCTGTATATATTTCTTTTCAATTATCAAAGTTTATACAATCTCGATTTCAAGGCTACAAGACATACCCTCCATATTTTTCGAGCTTTGGGTACACTCACTGGATTCGGATGAAACACCAGCACACCTACTTAGATTCAAATGGGACACCCAGCACATCCACTTAATTTAAAGGAACATAAGCACACCAACTTGGATTTCAGGGACACCAAGCACACCCAGGTGTATTTGAGTATGATTTGACAGAGTTTACAATCAATTTCTTGACCTTGAATACAAATAATCCTATAGCCTCTTGAATAGCACTTTCATCTTGATTTGAGTGAGAGATTGATGAGAAAGATCAGAGAGTATACAGTAGAGAATCAAATCGATAGAGTTTGAATTTGATTCTGATTGAATTTGAGAAGATCTTGAGTAGAATTTCCTATATAAATCAAGAGAGTGAAAGAGGAGAGAAAATATAAGAAAGTAGTTAACCAAAATTCATTGAGAGAACCCCTATTTATAGAGAAACAACGGTCATGTCCATTTGCAAAGAGATACGACGAAAATACACTTTCATTCAAATTTGAATTTTGAAATTCTCGGACTATACGTTGACATGTAACTTCTATGTATGTCGACATATCCTTTGTAATTTTAAAAAAAATTTATAAAAATTGTTTTGAAAATATTAAGCTTTGTAAAATATTTTGATACTTTGTAAAATCATTTAAGCGTAGTTTATACACATTTTAATTATAAGGAAAGTTTATAAAATTATTTTGAAATATTTTCATATATAAAGATTTAAATATGAATTTCTTTGAAAAATAAAATAATATATATAAAGTATTAGTTAATATATGTGTCAAAGTATTAATGAATGTCAAAATATACTTTTAAATACCATAAATATTTAGAAAAACGTAAAACCAAAATCAATATCTAAATAAATTAAAAGTATATACTAAATATAATACTTAGAAACTTAATATAATAATTTTATAAATAATTAAAAGGTTAGGAATCATTTGAAAGTAATTTTGAAAAGATGTTTGAAAAATTATTTTGAAAACAGGATTCTTAAAAAAATCAAATTTGAAAACCAGGATATTTGAAAATTAAAATCAAAGAATAAATTTTCAAGACCTTTTTAAAGAAAATGAAGAGTGATCAAAAAGTGCTACCAGGGCATTAACAAAATAATTTATGACTCTATAATTTATCTTGATATCTTGAATCTTCAAACTCATGAGTCTTCGGTCTCAAACTCTTAAATCTCTATATCAGCCTCTTGAGTTTGCTATTGATACTGTATAGTCTTCTTAATCAACACTTGTCCAATATCTTGCACCATATACTATATATAACTTGATAAAACATTAGTATCTATATTTTATATGATCTTATATGGTTGTTGTCATCAAAACCAATACCTAAGGTACTAACAATCTCCCATTTTTGATGATGACAACCATGTATATAAAATATGATATAACTCCCCCTGAGTTACAAAACTCCCCCTTAATCTATGCCTAGATATTTTACATATTTCTTCCCCTTTGTCATCAACAAAAATTTAACCAAAAATTCCCCCTGTCTAGAGTATTATATATTTATACGTCGATAAGAAAGAAATTATAATACTCCATATAGGCTTCAATGGCCTCTTCTTCATTGAAAAGATAGCCTTTGGTTTTCTTAGAAAGCCTTATGGTTTTTGATGTATTGGTTGAGGAAGCCATTGATGAATTGTTTGAAGAGATAAGAGAGATAATGCATTTTTGAATTTTTGAAAATGAGAATGAAATGAATGGATGGAGATAGATTGATTATGTAACGACCCGTAAATTTCAACTGTTTTAATAACGTAATTAGTTGAAATTTTGTGAAATTTTTAAACGATAAAATTTTGAAATAAAAATTTAATATTTAGAATACGTCTAGTTAAACATAACAATTGGTAAATTTTCGTCCGAAAATATGAAAGTTTATTTCGCGCGTAAATTTACTTCAATTTAATCAGTTAAAAAAAGCGATGAAAATAAAATGTTTCCGAAACCTAAATATTTTTACATAGTAAAATTCTAAACCATCTTCTGAGCAAGATGTCAGTTTGTCGCTTTTCCAAATTCGGACATCTTTGGCTCCGTCGATCTTATTTTTCAGCGTTTTTCTTGCATTTTCCACTTTTAGAAATTTCGAATTTTTACAATTTAATCGTACCACTGATATCTGTATACCGTTTTGATCGTCTCGTCGTGCTGATTCTGCGGTATATTCGTTTCTATGTTTTAAGGTCCGGTACTCGATGAAATCGATAAAACAATTTAGCGTACCGATACCTAATTCTAACTTTTGGGTTATTTATGCCTTTTATTTTCAACCGTAAAACCCAATAGTCACTAGCGTTTACTTCCTGCCCAATCAGTGGCTAGCCATTTCAATTCCTTCATTTCAATGCATTCCATCATTTCAATGCATTGATGGTTGGCTCTCTGCATTTATTCCTATCGGTTTGAAAATATAAAATTTTATATTGGTACTTGCATTTCTTTATTATCAGTTCATTTCTTTTTCAAACCACTCCCATTCCCTCACCTCTCTTCCTCACCAAAATTTCCTGCAACTTATTTTGCCTGTAGCTTACATTCACCAATTCTCTAGCCCAAACACTTGCCGACTTGACCTTCCAACCAGCGGCTACCGTACCTCCCCTCTGCCTCGACAACCATCGCCGGCCATCACCCATACTCCCCTCTCCTTACCTCCTCCACGCATGAGCTCAAAACCCACCGGCCGAGCCTCAACAGTCGTCTCACCTTCTCCACGTATGCCGACCTATCACCTAGAGCTCGCGTAACTATTCCCCACTCCATCTCCACGTTCCTTGAACCTACCCACTGCCGACAGTTTCCACACACCCTCCTCCCGATGAACCTTCCTTAGCGCTGCTTGCCGAAGCCACGTAACAACCGACTGAGCTCCTCCTTCCACTTCGCTTCTTCTCACATGAGCCGACACCGTCTCCTCCCAAAGCCAAGCATGCAGCCGAGCTTCCACCTTCGTTCGCTGCCGCGCCTTCTGCTTCCAACCTCGTTTCTCCATCCGTGCAAATATTTATATCTTGTAGGTGAGTATATATTAAAATATATAAACATTAGTTTATGTTGTACTGTTATAAGGAAAGTACTTGGGCATGTGTTTTATATATATCAAGTTATATATATTACAGCATCTTCTCATCTTGCTTTGTTTACAGTGTTTGGGTAAGTTATATATAATTATATTTATATGTTTGTTTTCCTTTTTATATATATATATATAGCATATGCTTATGAAAAACAATTTAGTCTAATACCTGTGCAGAGGTACACATATAAGCTAGATTTATATATAAGTTCTATTGATGCAATTGCTATATCATTTTTACCAATCTACTATATCTATACCGTGTATACATATATAGTGTGTGTTACATTTATATTATTCTGTACGTATTATATCTAATATATGATAGTATTTATATATGTTGATTAGTTGTATGCAAAGATAAGTACAGTGGCTATAACCTATAAAACTATAAAGATTTATAATGGTTTATATAAAGTGATTTTTACACATGAGTTCTGGGTTATAAGTTGTACTAAAAGTTGTCAATGACTGCAGTTAGATCCATAAGTATATAACCAGTCCACAAATCTATCTATTTAACTAAGTTATATTACATATATATCTTTGTATGAGTTGTTGTGAAAATCTAATGCGTGTCAGTCGTATATATTTAAATGGGAGAAGTTTGTTCTTCCGGGTTGTTTAAAAAAAAATTGTGCTAAATTTTATAAATATATTGAGATTTTATTGATAGGCGTTTAAATTAGCATTTATTGGAAAACGTATGTATATGAAATTTTAATGAGTTTCAAAACTAATATTGGTTAAGGAAATAATATAATAGAATACTATATATGTATTGCGTTTCGGTCTACATCAAGCAGTTTCTGATCTATTTTCATCAAATCTCTATTTATCAGTTGTCCGTCGTATTCGTGTCAACCTTGCTTTGCTTTGGGATTCGTGCTTGAATTCGTAACTCATTTCTTTGACCATCCTCTCTAGCCTCGAAAGGTGAGCACTCACTCACGATTAACGTTCTTTTATTTATTGAATTTGGTTTCAATTGAAACGACAATTGAAATATGCTGCTGTTAGTTAATTACACTGTTATATATGCTATTGCGTGTATTAGTTCACCTGTGACATCTGACACCATTATCTGTTAATTATTTATGCGATGATAATACAGTTTGGTTGATATTTGATTGATCGATCGATGTTTATATTGAACGTAAATTTGTTAGTGATAAATGATAAATAGTATGCAAAAATTGAAATGGATATAGGATAGTTAACAATTTTAAAACTGATTCATATGTTAAATTTGATTAGTTAAATATGACCCCTTTTAATTGTTAAATTAATTGACATGTAGAATAGTGATAATTACACTTTGAACCATCGACGTATATTGGACTAATTGTTGTAGTGTAAAATTGAAATTGAATGACAAGTGAAAACCGTATTGTAATAATCTTTAATCTACATGAAATGATAGTGTAGATTCTAGAAATAATTATATTAATTTGCACAAATAACAATGCGAATTAATACGGTTATTTCGGGATTATTTGAATTGATTATTGGATTGTTATTGATTGTTGTTATTGCTTGTTTATTTACTTTGACACCATCCCTGTTATCACACTGCAAGTTCCCTTTGCTATGTTTTGATTTTGAATTGAATTGGAATCGGGTTGAAATGATAAATACCCAAATTGAACTTTGACCTAGGATAGAAAATTAAATAAAACCCGATTGGTCAATAATTTGATTTAAAAATAAAATGAAGATTTTATTTGAATAAATAATACGGTTTTGAAATGAAGTTGAAATTTGAATTTTTAATGAAAGGAAAATGTTAATATTTAATAATCTGAAAACAAAATATTAACAATGTAATTGATGAAAGAATGTTGTTTAATTTGAGAAATTATTGAATTAAGTTGAAATTATAATTAAGTTTGAAATTATTAAACTTTGAAATTATTTAATAATTAAGTTTTTAATTATTTAATAAATTAAATAAGATTGAATTATTTAATGATTAAATTGAATTGAATTCTTTAATAAGAAAAATTGGACTTTTGAATAAGTGAATTTTACTTCGTAAATAATTGAAATTGAGTTTCTTTAAAAATTAAGTTTTGGAAAAATTATTTAAGTAAGTAAATAAGTGAATTGAATTTCTTTAACAAGAAATAAATTGTGATTTATTGAAATTAATATAAGACTTAAAATTTAAAGAATTTAGTTTGATGAATTTAATTTAATTCAATTTGTAAGTTTTGATATAATGAAGTTGAATTTAAATAATGGATTTAATGAATTGGAAATTTAATAGAAATTGATTTGAATGATAAATTTACTTAACGAATATTGAATGAAATCGATAAGTGAATTTAAATTGATTTAAATGTTAAATTGAATTAATTTAAATGATTTCGGAATGAAACTTATATACGAACTTGAATCAATATTTGAATTGTTTTAAATAGAAATTGAAATTGAATCATAAGATTTTGAAATGGTAATTTGGAAGTTTTGAAACGTAAATTTTGGAAATTGGTTTCGAAAGACAAATGAAATGTTGGTTTACGAATTGAAATTGAAATTGAAATTGATTTGGTTTTTGAAATATATAAACGACCAATCGGTGTAATAATTACGAAAGTTATTAAAGAAACCGGGATCGGTAATGGATATACTCTCTATCCGAACCGAGACCACTTTAATAACTATACGCGGAGTGATGATCCAGAATGAAGTGGTTGGAATGGTGATCGTGTTGACTGAAGAAAGAGAACCCATCCATTTTACTTAGTTTGGAATTTAGAAGAAAATAGTTTTAAATAGTTATAAATAGTTGATATAGATTTAAAATAGATTAAATAGCTTTAAAATAGATTAATTAGATTTAAAACAAGTTAAAATAGGTTAATTGGTTTAAATAAATTAAATGGTTTAAAATAGGTTAAAATGATTTAATATAATTAATACGGGTTAAAATGGTTTAATACTTTGAAATCTTAATAATTAGAAATTTTAAAATAATATTTTTTTAAAACAGTTTATATTAAAACATGAATTTAGAATTTATATCAAATTAAACTATTCATTTCATTTCAACGCATTTGGACCATTTTCAATTTCCAAGTCAACAAACCAAATTCCAAACCTTTAAATTTAACATTTCAATAAACTATTGAATTTCATATCGTTTCAATCCATGTTCAAATATCAATTCGGATTACTCCAATTTCAAAATATTTCAAAGTTATTTTCAAACAACTTCAATAACTTAATTTCGATAGAATTTTATTTATACTTAAAAGTTTAACTTTTAAACTTCCAATTTAATTTCTTAAAGCAATTCCTTTTAAACCAATTCACATTTCAACACAAAACTTGATTTTCCAATTATACTTCCATTTATATACATCAAATTTTATTTCAAGATATCATTTAATTAAATTCGAAAATTAAGGATTTTAAAATCATTTAATTTAACCAATCCGGTGTCCGTATATAATTCTCTACCCTAGGGTCAAGTGATACGGATATTTATCATTTCAATCCGCAATTTAAAATTTTACGGTTATATATCATTTCAAACCGCAATCCCGAATTTAATAATAAAATCCATAAAATCGCTCAAGTCTATCATTTCAACCCATAACAATTTTTCCTTAATCTATTGATCATTCGGGTATGTATCATTTCAACCCATAGCGAACTTGCAGTTTATAACGATATAAAATAAAACATCCATTCATCCAATATCAACAATCAACATCCATCACAATCATCATCCAAATCAATCAATAAATATCAATATAGAACTGATAATCAATGACAGGTATTTAACTGGCAATTTATATTCAATAATAAATTAAATGATAATTTAATTCAAATAAATTCAAATTAACTGAGATGATGATTTAAATACATCAAACAGCCATAAATAAATTTCTAATCACATCAAAAATTAATTTAACTAACATAAGAAATTTTAGAAGTTGTGAGTGGGTTAAAACACTAACCTTTGAACTTCAAATCGATTTGAAATTCAAATAAAGGCCCAAATTTCACCAGTCTCAGAATTTGTCCAAACCAGAGTCAAAATGTCCGAAATTTCAATACAATCCCAACGAAACAAACCGCGTATGAATCCGAGCTCGTATGAAAAAGTTATGATAATTAGAGTATTGAAAAATTCTGGTCCTGGATCGACTTCAGGTTCAACGTCGGTCCGCCGCCTCAAATCCCCGATGGTTGCTCTGAGTATTTGCCAAAATGACCTGGAGACCCGAGTCATTTTCTTCCTGACCCAAAGTTGCCGTAGGGTTTTTGCCTCTGAAACCCGAAGCGCGACCCGAAGTTGCTGCAGATCCGCATTTTTTTTTTGAAATTGAAATTAGGTTTTGGAATTTGGGAATTAGGTTTGATGTTCTATCATTTGAGAAGGAGGAAGGAGATGTACGTACAAAAATAATGAAGTGAGAACAGCTAGGGTTCATAACAGCCTATATATAGGCAGGGTTGGATCGAAACGATAACAACGACCCGAAAAGCCTGTTTCGTTCCAGAAACGGAAATGGTCATCCAATATATCAAAATATAGGTTTTCGATATTTTTAAACTCAATGGAACTAGTTTCAAATCCTAATTCCATTGTATACAGAAGTTGGCTTAAAAATTAGCTTATTTCAAATTGATTTCAATTAAATTGATTTCTACGTGTTTCGAGTCCGTACAATCAATCGACAAGTCCGATCGCTACGAAACTTGAAACCTTACAATAATTCACCGTTACGGATCCGATGAAACTGGTTTCAGCAAAATCCGAGTCATTGGCCCAAATGGCTATTTTCACGTTAATTAAATCACTTTTTAATTCAATATTTATAAACTAACAAATTTCATCATTTTTGATCACTTAGACATTTATAATAACTTAAAACAAGTTCACATATCAATTCAGTATTAATTATTTTTCAAAATACAGTGTTCAGTTTCAACTGCAATTAAATCCAATTAATTGTAATTTAATTCCAATAAATTGATTATACTTTGATTTCAATCTTTATTTTCAATCAATTATTACTCTAATAGCATAGTTAATATTTGTTGATATCTTATTTCACTAATATGCTATAATTTCCAATTATTTTGTAATTTTGTCAGTTCCACAAATTAATTAATATTTTAAGTCCAATTAATTATTTTATCTTATTTCCATTCTTTTATTACACCAATTATTACTTTAAGAATAAAATTAGCATTTCTTATTCATTTTGTTACCTTCAAAGTCTCAGTTATTGTCTAAATCTTATTAATGTAATCATTAAATTTCATTTAATTCTAATTGATTTCCCATTTTAATTTAATAGACCAAATAAACAGGTAACTTATAACAATTGTTACCATAACTTTTAATTACACTTATGAATTCATTATTCACAAACAAAAGTTACAATTCTTATATAATACTGATTTTATTCAATTGCCATTAACTATCTATTTCATTTATTAATTCAATGTTTACATTTGTTTTATTCTATTCAATTTATAACCAAGTTATAACATTTACACTATTTCAATTAATTGGAATTTCATAGAAGTGGTTAATAATTTACTTACATTAGTATTTCTAAACCTCATTCTAGTTATTATTTCCCATTAATAAAGCAAAACTTTCTATTTCTTCAAATATTAAATAACAAAATTTATTAAATTAACCAATTTTAATTATCGAAAATTTACGGGTCGTTACACCGATCGGGTTAGTCCCCTATTAAATTGGTATGCTATTACATTTCAATTATCTACTATGTCAATCAACTCTCTTCGACTCTGATAAACTACCTTTATCGCGTGGAACAATTCGAAGTATGTCTTTGAACTTTTAGTTTTCGGTTTTAAGGTTAACCCAAAATGATTTTGCAAATTTATGCCATGTTTTGGGTGATTATAAGTTTTTATATATATATATATATATATATATTGATGATTTAAGCGTACTTATATTGATTTTTATGCTATGCTTGATATGAAAACCCTATTAAATGACATCCGAATGCCTTAAAAATTTAAATGAAGATCAAAAATGATATTTTAGAGATAGGTTTCAATTTTCATAATTTTTTTGAATT
Source organism: Allium fistulosum (assembly GCA_030737815.1). Lineage (NCBI taxonomy): Eukaryota > Viridiplantae > Streptophyta > Magnoliopsida > Asparagales > Amaryllidaceae > Allium > Allium fistulosum. The sequence goes on from CM060902.1 coordinate 221,324,071, forward strand.
ATGGTGGATTTTAATAGATTTTCTGGGATTTTTTCAGATTTTTCCTAAGTGTTTGATGAATATATAAAATTATTTAAGGTATGAAACTTAAATGTTTTATACATTTAATTAAGGAGAAGGGGCATTTTATAAAATAAAATCATTGTTTATTTCTGAAATTATTGGCAACACTTTTCTAAAAAGTATTTAGCAACCAATGAAAATTTGACTAACAAAGGCAGGTTAGTTGAAAAGTTTTCCTTTTAAGTTAAAAACAAAAATAACATGTTTTTAGCATGTTCCGCTACTTTCGGTACAGGGGGTTCCGACTCAAACCTTTCGCCACCATTGGTTTTGAAACCAAAGTGCATGGTATCAAGCTACTTGGTACGTAGTGTGTTGGACAAAGGTGAATGGGTATTTGGTCGAAACCTTTGGTTCCGAAGGGGTTAGAGTATGTTTGTTTTAAAATTAAGGTAGCGTCTGCTTTGCTTTCGAAATAAATAGGTTTCGACTCAGTTGCTTTCGACTAGGTCAAATATTTTCAAAGAAATGGTTTTGACTTGGTTGCATTCTTTTGTTCTAAGTAAAGCTTTCGAAGGGGTCGAAACCCCTAGTCGCCGCCTTTCTACCTTTCGAAGTCAATGGTTTCGAAAGGTATACTTGACTTTTAAAAATTAGCCATTTTTCTCTCATGCTTTCGAAGGGATGGTTTCGACACCATTACTTCTTTACTTAGGAAAAGGTTTCGAAAGGAAGGTTTCGACCAAGATGTTTTAATTGACCTTTTTTATTTTTTTGAAGTATAACCCAAAGGTTTCGAAAGAGGTGATTTGAATGGATTCGGAAGGTGTTTTTCCACAAGTTTTAAATTAAACCCAAAGTACTTTCGAAAAGTTTTAGTTTCTAAAGGATGATGCTTTCGAAAGATGTTTTAAATTGGTTTTGAAGGGGTGGTTCCCCAAAGGGTTTCGAAGGAGTCGAAAGGTGGTATTTTTAAGGCAATGTTTTGAAGTGTTTTAAGATATGATGTGTAAGGTTTTTCTTTCGAAAGGAAGGATTTCAAAGGCTCCAAAAGGGTTTAAGTATGGTTTCGAAAGGGAAGCTTTGGCCTTTCGACCTAGATAAATAAAGGGTTTTACTTGGTATTGAAAGAGATGCTTTCAAAGGTTTAGAAAGGGGTACTTTAAATGGAATCGAAAGGGGTACTTTCAAGTGTTTAAATGTTTTCATCAACTAAGGTTTGAGTAAAGTGTGTGTATGTATATATATAACATGGCAAGGTGATTTTGAGTAAAGCAGAGAGTTTATCTATTTTCCTTGTATAAATTTGATTTAAAGGTTTTAAATCATTTTGAAAAGGTTTTCAAGGAAAATTATGGGTGGGGATCCCAAAGTGAAAATGACTCAGATATTAGAATACCAAATGGGGTGGTATAGGGTCGCGCCCTATACATTAGCTATTGGCCCCAGCTAATTTAGTCCAAAATTCTAGTGTGTAGGGCTTTTTCATAGGTAAGACTAAAATTATGATTACATACAGAAGAGAACATATGTTTGTATACATATAGGTTATTGGTGAGCCTGTAAAACCATTAGGATCAGGTGACCCTGAGAGATGTTAAGTTAGGGACAGACCGTCTAGAAGAGAGATAGTTAAGGACAGATCATCCAGAAGAGGTGTCTAACGGATGTTAGATTATTTTGTTGTATTGTCTAGTAGGCCCGAGTCAGCCAAAGGTTAATAGTAAGCCAAACAAAACTACAGTGTTTGGACAGATAGTCCATTTGTTACCTAATATGTATGTTTACATAATATAATGATGCTTTACAGTTTTAACAGTTTTGGCTGCAGGAAAAGATTTGCAAAAGATATGTTTTAAAAGAATATTAGTGAGGGAAAACCCATTACGCTAAGTGGCGTGGTCTCACTTAACATTAATAACCGGGATGTATAGTATTATTCACACCAGGCTCTATATCTGACTCGAAGTTTATGTTTTCTCCTTAAACTCTTGGGTGCTCAAAATTGATTTGAGTAAGCTGAGGGTTGAGGTTCTTTCAGGTTTTAGTAGGGTGATGAATAAAGCTACCAGAGGAAAGCAAGAGGCTAACGGATAGCTATTTAGGAGTTGCAGTTCTTTGTTTGTGTTTATTTCCAATGTGTATGTATTAAGTTAATTATGACTGTATACTCTGATCATCCAAGGGGGCATCTTCATATGCCGCTCTTGGCGTATTTTGCAATAAGTATATTTTATCATTGCTTAGGAAATGTTTGGGATTATGTAATCTAAATATGAAACATCTGTTTCGAAATGTAATGGAAAAGTCTTGTTTTGAAATCTGTGATTTGTTTCATATTCAAGTGCATCTGATATTGTAGATACCATTAACATAGCTGTATTTAGTCGCCGGAAGTTAATACTATAGATGACTGCAGCATCTGTAGCGCTTAGCTTTAGGCCTCTAGATAGGGGATGTTACATTATCATATAACAATGTTGTGGGATTCTCAACATTTGGAATCGCCATCGGCTCAGTTATAAATTTGTGCATTTAATATACATACACACACACATTGCCTTATTATGGCGCTATTCAAGTCAATGTACTTAGCCTTTTCATTGAATCGACCACAAGCTCTTCTGTTTGGAACATTTCCAACTTAAAGATTCTTAACTTGATTTTATTATCGACATATTATTCTTAATATCACTTATGAAGTTCGAGTCCGAACACCCCTTCATAAGGAGTGCGTTGTTACTATAAACAATTCTCTAGTACTTCATAAATAGACTAGAACACCTCAAACAATCATTTAGTGATATCTATTTGAATTTGATATTTACTTCATACAACAAATACATTAACAAATCAGGATATCGTAGACAACATAACATGTGTGATAATTCCTATTGCCAATGCATAAGGAATGCATCTAACATGTTCCGTATTAAACATTTTAATAAAGTGTCCTTGCATATCATTTGGGACATTCCCAATATCTTTTATACTTACTATAAAAGACACCATTTACAAATCCAACGTCGAGTATTAAAACAACTAAAGTTGATTTTAACACAAGTACATCATTAACAATCAGCATAGTGTTGTTTACTTATGATTTAAAAATAGTTATGTACCTTTTAAATTTCTTTCCTATGACCACACTCTTCCTCTGCATTTTGATTGACAATCAAACTATTTGAATCAAAACATTTGTTCAATTTTGATACTTGTCAAAGACACTTTAGTATCTGTTCTTGGATCATATCTAAAACCCACAAACTCAATATCGTTCCCACTGATTTCAAGACATTTTAGTTGTTATGTATGAACACTTTATTCTACATTGTTAATTTTAATTTTCTGTTTCAACACATACGTACCAAAAACATAAAGTCATACCATACGATAATTTTGTGAGTAAAATCTGAACCAACTTGAGCACATCGAATGGTGCATCTATTGCGTTAATTTCAACATTTGAAATTCACGGTATTATTCTTATAAATGTGACTCACTGTATTCTAACTGCATTTGTCTTTCTCTTAAAGACACATTTCCAGCCATTGTATCACATCCTTTCGAATACAATTATCAAAACTATATTTTGATAAAGTACTTGGAATATATTTCGGACCTATGCATCGTGTCATATCATAGAATCGATACACTTAATAGTTTAATTAAACAACCGATAATTATTTATTCTTGACATTGACAAGAAACTCACAGTTTCTCTTTAACGTACAAGAATACTCATTAGATGTTCTAATGTATGTGTATTCATTTAAGTTCGGTCAATTTCATTTCATCCATGACAATTAGTTTTATCTTTGGATCATATCCAAATCCATTTTATAACAATATTTCTTAAAGAAATTCCTTCGCTACAAAGTTGGTATTTCTTGAAACAACAGTTATTTCTTAGTGCAACAAAATGGGCATTCATAAGCATTTTATAAATTGCCTTATATAAAACTGATTTTGCATTAATTCACAACACAAATTAGTCATCTAATGATTATTGTTTCCCAAAATTCTCTTGGGATGATTCATACAAGATCCCTTACGTATGATTATTGCATGCAGTCTTTCGACTCACATAACCTGCCAATTCCTTTGCTTCAGATATTTAAGGGTTTCTATAAACCATTATCTTGTATGGTTTTGTAAACTATTATTTGGATGATATTAATTTTAACTTTGTGTACTACTCTTAAATGCACACCTTATAGAAAGAGTTTAACTCAACTTCACTCATCATTAATCATCTTTTGTCCAACAAAGTTCGATTACTTCTTATCAATATATCATTATGTATTACAGGGATGAGTGACCTTTGAGACTAAATCTGTATTCATATTAGGTACATATGGTACTCTTTCCAATATACCCACCCAACCAATCAAATCAAAACATTTATGTCGCATGTTATTTTATTTATTTTCATTTTATATTTTGTGAGCTTACCACAGATACATGCGTATCAAATACACATGTTCGCGTCTGTGATAACTTATTGGTGAATATGATGAAGAACGTGGACTCGCTTTGGCACTAATAGACTAGCGATTACATACATCTATATGTATCAATCTAAAGAGTTCATCAACTCTTATGACGCTCCCACTGAATGAGTGCTTTGCCCATAATTGTCTGAGATGTAATTAACCATTATCACATGATTCATAACCATATAATAAAAATTATTTCTCAAAACTATGGCTTTGTCTATAACTCCAAAATAATTGTAAATAATTTTAGATACTTCGACATTTTCTAATGCATCACTTTAGCTATGAAAAAAAATACCACATTATAGTTTTATTTCATAACAAATATTCATAATATCCACATTAAAATATAACCATGTCTATTTTCCAGTCGTCACTGAAAAATAGTCATTATTTCATAAATAATGTGCAGTACGTTTTACGAGAACACTTTTTGTAATTTGATGCAATCAATAAGTGTGTCATGCTCCCACAATTTCCACCATTGTTATAGTAGCGTACAGTTCCTTCGTTCACTTAATATAGATTATTTTTTTCATATACTGCAACTAGTTTATAGTGGAGAGTTCTTTGATCAAATATCTTGAACTCGAAGAAATAAATTTCATAGAAAACAATTTTCAATATGAAAATACATTTCGGCATAGAAATCGTGTTTCTCACTCAATGTTAATTATCAATTGTTAATATTACAATTCTCATTTTCAATGTTTCTTTATAAAGCAAAAGTGAGTATTCACTCTTTTCATCCCAAGTGTACCATAAATCACATCTACTCTTATACACCCATTTTTCTTTCTAAATGGTCGAACCATTCAAAAGAATAACCTTACTACAACATCATAACGAATTCTTTATGAACTCACACTCGATCATCCTTAACAATTAAGGATATCAAATATGCTACACTTTGCGTAAACTGATCAGACTGATATTTCAGCAATCAAGTTCTTAGATCAATCTTGTAGTTTTAGTCTAGTGTTACATTTAACATAATACGGTCTTCATTATAATCAATCAAATTGAATACTCGATCTCATGATATTATTAATTTTTTTATTTTGGATAAACTAATTTCATCAAAATATCGTGCACTACGAACTATGAACATTCATCATATAACATTTATATCCAATTTTATATGGATCAAATATCCATAGTCTATATCGCTTTTGAGTTCGAAACTTATGGAATGCGATAGACGGTCTCGACGAAAAAACATGTAAGTGACCAAATTACAAACATATTGAGTAGCTGTAGAATTAGGCGCTTGCATGGATGTTGAAACGTTAACATGCAGTAAGCATTTATTAGTAAGTATATGTTATATTTTTATTTATCAATCTTCAATTCAGTTCAATTGTATTTCTCAATTGAAAAATGTTTCATCAATCGTATTAAATTCAAAAATTTATGAATGTATATTATTATAACATTATATATCATATGTTCTTACAATATTAGACAGGTTAAATGTTATCATTTCATTTTTCTAATAAGGCTCCCACTAGTCTTTTATGTTTCCCCAAACTCTAACTCGAAACACTTCACTAGTGGGTGTTATGATTCATCCATCTTGGAATTTTGACCTTAAGTTTGATTAACAAGTCATAGCTCTATGGACGTTGGATAACTCCTTGTCAATTGTATCATATATAAATCCTAACCTTTGGTACCTTGTCTTAATTTCACTTCGACCTTGAGTTTTATCAACAAATCAAAACGAAATTATTCGCTCCTATCTACCATATCACAACAATATAAGTATATTATATGTACCTTGAGTTTGCTCAACAAATACATATAGATATCTTACCTTGTATATTCCATATATTGATAAATATTACACATAACATCCCTAGCTTGAGGTTGCACAATAACTAAGAAGTATGCAAGTGATTTATTAATATATATGGTAGATGACAACATTATATTGAAGATTCATAATCTTTAATATATTATATTGAGTGATATCGACTTATGGAATAATGTATTTCTTTGGAAATACCCTCATGATTCAAGTGTCAAATACATTGGAAATCACGGTATATGTATATTTGCGTATGTATTTATTCCTTGAGTATATTTAGAGTTTCTTAATATTCCACCTTTAATTTATACATATATATTATATAATTTTATTATTATATAACTTTTATATTTCATATTACTTATATAATAGTCTTATGTATTATATTATATGATTAAATCTTACTTAATTAATTTAATTAATTGACATTTTAAATAATTTATGTTATCTTAATACAACATTTACATTAAATATTTATTATATATACTATAACCTTTATAGTATAACATATATATGTGTATATTATTTAACTAATTAACCTTTTAATTTATTTATTTAATTAATTAACCTTTAATTAATTAATTTATTTAACCTTTAATTATTTATTTAATTAAATAACATTAATTACGAAAAATCGTATTATTTACATCCATGTATACTTATGATATTTTAAACATTTTATAATATCATAACTTATATCAAAATATATAATACATGTATATATTTTTCATTAATTTAAAATTTTGAAATCATAACTTAAACATTTAATTAGTTCGAACTCATTAATAAATTTAAAATTTTAAAATTAGTTTATATTATTTTTCAAACATTTTGCATCATTACCTTGTTTTAAATTTAACTTTTAAATTTAAAATCTTATATTTTCAATTTTAAATTTTCAAACAATTTTGAAAACTAGCCCGAAGCACAATTCGAAAGGCCTAATTCAAATTGGCCTTTTTCTATTAGAGATAACCTTTTAGGCTTACCTCATCATTTCGGGCTAGACTATTAGTTAGGTAGGGAGGAATACTTGATTACCCAAACTCAATATTAGACACTACTTTTCTAGACACCATACTATATGGGTAGGCTTTAATAAGTTAGCCTTAATATGACTAATTTAGACCACATAGGCTATTGGGCTCCGATACCATTATTGGAACTGGGCTAGCCCAAAGTGAAACTAATGGTGAATTCCAATTTTTTTACCATTTTGAATCTTTATTGGGCCTATGAAGCGTAATTAATTTAGAACATTTCTAAATTTTATTTAAATAATTTTTTAAAATTTAAATTTATAAAATGATATTGTATTATTTAATTTATATTAAATTAAATATACATGTATATCATATACACATGTATATAAGTCTGTACATGTGTAACATATCAACTCGTGCAAGGTATAACATGTCCATGTATAAATGCTGGGATTTACATTGCAAGGGACATGTTAGCTCATCCAGTATGCAAAATACTGTCCAAATGTATGTCTATATATGTATACTTTTTCTTTTATAAATAACATATAACCAAAATATATATGTGTATATAAACTAAATGTTATTTGTATATAATTTTGTATAAATATATATATATAAACATAAATATAAAATATTATCAATATGTATATATTTATAACTATATAAATATGTTTAAATCATTCCTAAATATATTAAATAATTTTTATTGGTGCAATACCGAAACAAATACATGTAAAATTTTAATTTTATTAAATACATATATGTATATATATATTTAAATGTATAAAAATTAAATACTTATATATATATATATATGTATACTAATAAATAAATAAATATATATATATATATATATTAATGCATATAGAATCATAAAATAATTTACATTCAAATATATATAACCTGGTCTTCTGCGTGGCTAAAGTTTTTTTAGTTACACACACACACACACATATAATAATAAAACCTTATTGAATTATTAAAAATTAATAAAAAAATTATATTTCAAAATCAGATTTGAATCTTAAATTTTCAGCAAAATTTTAGGCAAAAATTTGTAATTTGAAAATTTATTATAAAATTTTATAATTTGAAACAATTTAAAATCTATTTTCTATTTTTCTATTTATATTTAAATATTTGAAAAATATACAATTTTTTTTATTTCAGTTGTGAGTTTAATATGAATTGATATAATTTTATAAAATATAAAACATATTTTTAATACATATTTGAATTTATATAATTATTTATATGATTAATTAATTTAAATATTATTTAGAATAATATATATAAATAACAATATTTTCTTCCTGCCGAAAATAATATACTTATTAACCATTATGTGTAAAATTATATATTTATGTGTACAATGTAATATTTAAACATTATATATATTAAATTATTTAAATAAAAAAATTGTGCATTTTTAAAATTCTGAGCCCTGCTGCATAAAGACATATTATTAAAAAAAATTAACATATATACATGTACATACAACCAATCAATATTGTAATAGCATATTTACATGTTGGAATCAACACCTAGCTAATAATATTGTGTGTGTGTGTGTATAATGAACATTATAAATATAATTTAATATTTTTTATAATATAAGGAATGTATCTTGTAGCCAAAGCCCTTAAGCACACCTTGAAATGATGATGTAAACTCCTTGAAATGATTTCCAATCCAAAAGAGTGCTAGTCCATGAACTGTTAACCATCGGCTATCAATAAGCGCTGAATCCGATTTTATTTCAACTTAATGTTAAAGAGGGATGGAGAGGAGAGGTCGGCCAGAAAAAAGATGATATGAACCCATATTTAAGCCGCTTATAACCCAATATCAGACCCAAACCCACTAGCCTCCTTTCATAGACTTTGAACCTATTTAAAGCCCGAACAAATATTTTGCATTTAAATCCAATTTAAACGCGTATCGATATCGCATATTGATTAATATATTTGTACCTATTATAAATATATTTAATAATATTTGTTTATCATATCAAAATCAAATATATAGCTAATATTTAACAAATATTAATTAATTTGTAACGATTACGAATTAATTAAATCGTTTTGGTCAAAGGAGAATTCATCTTTTCGGTTGTTGACTCGTTAGGTGTAAATTTGATCGGCGATTAATAACGAACTATTCGATATTGATGTTCACACATCACTTAGTAGGTTATGTGACATTTTGGCCAAATTTATCGCTTACTTGGTTTCGGTAAAATCCAATTTTACTTTGTTAAGTATTACTCGGCTGTGACTTTTATTTACACTAATTCTCTTCGTTAAAACTATATCACTTTGAACTTATGGAATTTGGCAATAGCCAAAATTCCAATATCATCGACATTCAATTTTATAGTCCAAACATAAAGTCATTGGTTTAATAATAACAATTATTATTAATCTAAATGCTCTAGTCGAAGACTTTGACTTTGAGTTGACTTCAGTTGACTATGATAATAACCTCATATAACTAAGGAGATGAATCCTCTATTGAATATTGTTTCTCTTCTAATGCTTCCACTCGACCCAACTATAATCGTTTGATGGATGTCATGCCATGATTTAACTATAATCAAAGCAGAGCTTCCACATTAAAGATCAACAGTATTCTCAAGTCAAGGGAATTGTGTAATTCTATCATATCGATATTTTCAGTTTGACCTTAGTTATATTAACCAATAGAAAACTATCAAGTGAGTCATTCCATAGTTATCCAATAACTATTAGTATATAACCACTTTGTGCCCCCAGTAGCCATAAGTAATACATTGCCTAATATTTGGAGCGCGTTACGTACTCCAATCCCAAGGATATATCGATATCCAGTCTTCATCATCTTGACTAGGATTATTTAAAATGGTATATTTATTTTCATTATGATAAATTATTCACGGTCATAAAACTTTGTAACTACAATCACAAAACATACCATTTATGGATTTTCTATTAAATATACTTTTAATTGAATTAATTAATTAATATAACACATTATATCAAGTATATAATAGAAAGAAAACATCTTTTATTTTAAACAAGATTGGTTATCGAATTAGATATATGTAATAAATTGCATAATTGCCCCTAGGACATACCTCTAACTCTATAATTATAACCAACAAAAACCTATCAAATAAGCCATTCCATAATTATCAATTTACTATCAATACGTAACCCATTGGTGCCCCCCAACAACCATGAGTATTATACTACCCAACCCTTGAAGAGGGTTATGTACTCTAGTCTCATTGGATTCATCGATATCCAATCTCGATACATGTTGACTAGGAATATTTAAAACGATATGTTTATTTTTATTGTGATAAATTTCTTATGATTACAACATATTGTAATTACTATCACAAAACATATCATTTATGTATTTTCTATTAAATGTACATAAATTAAATAAATAATAAATATACAGATTATATCAAGTATACAATAGAAAAAAACACATTTTATTTCAAATGAAATTTTATTATAGAGTTAATAATTTACAATAAATTACATAGGGCATACCCCCAATTCTATCAATGTTGGGGTTATTTCATCAACATTTATCTTATATTATTCTACAAACTTTGTTTTAGATGAAACTAAGTTTAAACTTATGTACTTACTCTTACGTACACGTCCTTACAGAGAAAAGTTAATTCAACTACACCAATCATCAATCGTACTTTGTCTAATAAAGTCCGATTACACCTTATCGATACATCATTATGTATAATAGGGAGAAGTAACCTTTTGATATCCAGTTTTCTTCATTTTAGGTACATCAGAATTCCTTTCCAATACACTCATATATTCGATCAAATCAAATCGTTTTATTTTCATTTCCATGACATATTATTTACTTTCATTTTATATTCTATAAACTTATCATAGACATACTACAAGTATATCAAATATACATGTTAATGTCTGCAGTAATTCATCGGTGAATTTAACAAAGTATGTGGAACTATTTTGGTATCAATAGACCTAGCATTGGATACATCTGCATGTATCAATACTAAGAGTTCACCGAATCTTATGTCGCACCCACCAAATAGGTGTTCTTCCCTTTACCATTTATGATACAATTCACCAGTACCATATGATTCATTATCACATAATTAAAGAATTACTTCTCAAAACTATGGCTTAGTCTGTAATCCTAAAATGATTTTATGATATCAGACACTTTTATATTTTCTAATGCATCATTTTGTTATAAAACCTAACACCACTTTTTTAGTTTTATCTCATAACAAATATTCATAATATTTACATTGAAATAAAACTAGCCTATTTTCAATCAATACTGAGAACAATTATTATTTCATAAATAAAATTTGGTATGTTTACGAAAGCAATTTTTCATAACATATGCATCCACTAAAAAGTGTCATATGATATGATTCCTACAATGACTCAGAATTTCAGTCATTCGAATTTGGAATATTTAGTTGATTTTAAATATTGAAATGTTAATTTCGTAAGTTAAATAACTTATATTTCAAATATAGCGATTTATTTGATAACTAAATTGTTAAATTTAATATTTTGAATTGTTTAAATAATTGAATCTTGAATGTAGTATGGAAGAAAATGATTTGGAAAGTTGATTTAAATTCTATTTGAATAAGAAGAAGATAGTAAAATTTTAAATTTTGATTTAAAAGTTATTTAAACTGATTTTGGAAATAACTCGTTTTAATTAACATGTGAAAATAGCCTTTTGGGGGCACTGTCTCGGATTTCGACGAAACTAGTTTCATTAGATCCATAATAGTGAAATATTATATGTTGTCGAATTTCTTGGCAATCGGACGTATCGTTTGGTCGTGCGAGTTTGAAATGCGTAGAATTTATTTAAAGGAATTTAAATTAATATAATTTAATTTTGAAAAGCTAACTTCTATATACGATGGAATTGGCTTCTAATATATATTCGATTATATGCGAAATAGGGGTATAACATATAGAACACTAAGCGGCACGCTTCATTTGGAGTCTGAAATTTTAAAGTGCGAATAGTGCTTTGGAAATTTGCTATAAAAGGACATCCATTTCCTTCATTGTCAAAGCCTAACCCTAAAACTAACTCAGCCGCCATTAATACATAAACCAAATCCAATGTCTCTTATCATCTTCGACCACTAGAGGCTATATCGGCTTTCGACCCCAATTAGAAAAGCGTACAGCTCGGCTAGATGAAGCTAATAAATGGTTGGATCGAGTTAATTGGCGATGAGGCAGCGGCTGGGGGCTTGCGTTCATGTAGTAGTTTTGGGTTTCATGCGTGGTGGCGCATAGCGAGGCAGGCGGCATGGCGACGGTAGGAGCAGCGGCAACAAGTGGTTGCGCGATCGATCTTCAATCGAATAAAAAAAATAAAAGTGTGCTTGGAAATTAAGCTCGAACGAGGGAAGAAGGCAGAAGGTTTAAATTTTAAACGTTAATTAATTAAGTTAATGTTAATTTAATTATCTTGTATGTTAATTAATTCATAACTTGTTCATACGAGGTTGATTTTGTGCACGACGAATTGCATTGTGATCGTATCAGCGAGTACTACGCTATGGTATTGGATTGGATATATTCGGAGCTAGTAGGAATTTTGGGTTAAACTGAACAACCATTTAATTTTAATTCAAACCGTAGGGCATAGGCGATTTCTAGAATTTTTGTGAGTAAACTCACCTCTCTGGCCTGCTTATATTTTTATATAAGTAGAAATAATTTTATTTACGTTGTTTGTTGCTTGTTTGGATGATTTACTATATTTATTAGTTGGTTTAGATATATTTCTGCCTATTGGAGCGGATGAGACCCTATTAGGTTCCTATGTAAAAGCGGATGACTCTTTGTATACGATCCCACCTCGAAGCGGTTGATTTATATTTTTATGATTATATTCTGTATGTGATGCAGAGGGACAGGTTGGAGAGATCCAACAGGATTGTTCACCACTATTGATTTTACTTTTCATATATATGCCGATATATGATGTGTTGGATGTTGTATTATTAATCGTGATATGATTTGACTTATTTAGTGCTTTTGTAGCACTAGGGCTTATTTTTGGTTTTTTGAAATACTAAAATGATAATTTTGATTTAAAAAGGATTTCGAAGTAATTTGGAAGTATAAATATGTTTATATAAATTTTGAGTTATTAATAAAATGGAATTTTATTTAAAATAATAAAAGCATGATTTTTGGTATTTTCGACTTACTATTTTGTAAAGTGTTTTTAAATAGAGATTCTAGAATAATTTTATGTAAAGGATTTATAAAAGTATATTTTATAATAAAGTGATGAATTTTAATGGTGTTTTATAAATATTAAATGGATTTGAAATTAATATTTTGTAAATGGATTTTCTAAATAAATTAGATTATCAAGGAAAAAGGATTTATAAATGGATTTTATAAAGTAAATGAGATTTAAAAAGAATGGATTTATAAATAGGATTTTATAAATAAAAGGAATTTTATAAATTAAAAGTGAAATTTATAAACGTATTTTATAAATATAGAAATGATTTTTGTTGAAATTTAGGATGGAGTTAATCTTTTAAAAGTGGTTTATCTTTTAAAGAAATGTTTGAAAGTAATATGTTGATGGAGTTAATGGTTTTAAAAATAATTGATTGTTTGGAAGTAATGCTTTGGAAAATAATAGTTCCAAATGAGATTTAATAGTTTAAAAAGTAATTTTAAAATGTAATATGTACCGAAAACATAGATTCTAACATTTATTGTTGTAATAGACGTTTTCGGAAAAGTAAGGAAAGCATGGACTATAACATTATTGTTATAGTAAATTATTTTGAAACGAAATGTTTTATATAGTATATGAGATATATATGTATATGTATATAATTTATCGAATCCCTATATTAGTGTTTTGGGTTGTCGTAACGATTTATTACGCAACATTCGTTTTGACCCAAGTAAAGTGCGTTTTGAAGAATACTTTCCTTAAGATTGTAAATATACACTTATTTTGGTACAAGTATATGAAGATATTTTCTAAGTGTTGAAAATGAAATGATTTGTCAATATACTTGTATCGATAATATAAGTATATGGAAATGTTGTCCAAATATCAATAATTTGAAATGGTTTTATGAATATATCCTTTTAAAGATAATTTGAAGTAAATATTTGGAAATTGATTTAATTAATAAAAGATTAATTAATGGGCCTAGTGATTACTTATGTGCTAGATTTTATTGTTGCTTTGATAGTTAAACAACTGACTATCAAATTTGGCATCTTTATCGTTGTAGATCTAAAGAGACCGGGATCAGATTTATCTGAAAACCACTTCGGACCAACGTATATGCGTTCGAATGTGCAGGTGTTGGAAGATATTGAAATTTGGGATTTTCGTGATGAAGGACTGCTTGTTGATCATTTGGGGATAAACTCCCAATATATATATAGTAGCGGTGGTCTCTTCGTTATGAAACATCCAATGTAAGGACTAATCGTAAGGGTGATTCCTAAAATAGGATGTGGTAGAGAAGTGCCTTTGGTTTGTCATGTTCCTAGACAACTTGTATGGAAGAATGTCTGAATTGCATTTTAAAATCACATTGATTGATCTCTATAAACGTATTGTTTGTTTGGTGGTGGAGAAGGCAACTTCTCTTAGCTTAACACCTTTTCCTGAGACGTACGAGCTTAGGAGTTATATGTTTGTAGAAATCAGTTATGTGATTGTGGAATGACAATATGGAATTCAAAGAAGAAAGATGGTGTGTTATGTGAAAGGTAATCGTTACCTCAGGCCTTACATCTGGAATTGACCGAACATGGTAGATGTAACAAGGCTATATGGTTCGCAACCATTAAGATATAATCATCCCCTTCTAGATATATTTATTCCCGCTATGACGTTCGGGTTTTAAATTATTATGGTCTATGCAAAGAGGGCCCTCGGATAGGTTGGTAACGACCGGGGTGATGACATATTCGGTACTATCTAGGAAGAGGTAGGTCGGTCTTGTGTTGGTAAAGGTGCAGATGTTATATAGCCTCGGTACATTCTTCTAGAGATGTACTGCCGGAAGGTAGTCCCTTACCTGGTCATTTGTATGGAAATCCATTCTCCACTACATGCCTGCCATTTTTGTTTGTAGAGCCTAGTATGCTGGAATTTAATAATGGTAACAATTTCGGCTATGATTAATATTATTTGTACAATAGATACTAGTATAACATAACAGAATTTGATATGAAATGTTTCGGTTATCGTAAGGTGAAAACCTATCCGTGTTTATATGCGATGTGGTCTTATGAGATACATTTGTTTTGAAAGGTTTTTATAACTTTAAAATTCAGTTGAGATGCGTTTTTTCATGCTGGTTTACCGGACTGATTAGGGCGTTCTTCCCTTTCAATGCTCGAGTGAGACCGAGCATATTTACAGATTTAGTTTTGGATGCTTTGAAAGTTCAACAGGCGAGCTGGAGGTCTTCAGGACGTATTCCCGTATTTGTTTATTTTTCCGCTGCATTGTTGTTTAAATTATCATCATTTGTAAGGACATGTTATTATAAATTTTCAGGATGATGATTGTGATTTGATTGTTGTACTCTGATGGATGTATGTATATTATAGTTTCTCTTTTTGTAAAGATAATTGATATTACATTATATGTTGTTTACCTGCGTATGTGAGATGCTGTGATTGTTTTAGTTTCTTTTTTCCCTTCTTTCTTCTTTCTTCTTTCTTTCTCATGACTATCCATCTTTCCATTCAATTTCGGTTGGACATGTGTGGTTTATTGTCAGCTTGAATTGGGCGCGGGAGTGGGTCGTCACAGCATGGTATCAGAGCTTAGGATTGTGCAAACACCTAGGCTTTGGTTGGGTACTCATTATAGATAGGGTTAGTAATGCCCTAGAATGAGTTTGAGTGTATTATATATATGAGAGCGTATTTGCTAGAGATTATAAAAATGTTTTATATTGTGTTAATTTCTTTGTTGAATGGCTTATGAATTCTAGTCGATCTGTGGGACGCCATGTTATCGATAGGGATTTCTAAACGCTTAAACAAGGCAAACCGACACAGAATTGTTTTGAAATGGGTAAATGAAATAATTTTACCTAAATTATATTTTATATATAAAAGAATAATTTTTCAAAAATTATGATAGTTATATATGGTGTGTTTGATTGTTAATAAATGGTAATATTTCATTATTATCATTTGTTGTTTGTTGTTGTTTATGTTCTAATAAAAGTTGTTATTATTATAAATGGAAACAACGATAAACAATAAGAAATGGTTTTATATAACCAAGGTGAAATAAGTGAAATTATATATAAGTATAAATTTATAGATGTGATCTATAAATAAAAATGGAATTTAAAAGAAATAAGTTTACAACTTATGAATTTGAACAGGAAAGTGAAAACCGAATTTTAAAATGGTCAAACATTTTGGTTTGACAAACAAAAGGAAATTTGAAATTGAATTATGAAATTAAAATTTAACTTGAGAAAAGTTAAATAAATTGAGTTAGTGAAATGAAGTTTAATTTAAGAAAGGTTAAATAAAATGAATTTTGAAATGAAAATGAACTTAAGTTATAAAATGCAATTCAACTTAAGTTGTAAAATAAATTAAATATGGAATGAAATGTTATTAAACATAAATTGAATTTAAAGTGAATATTAGTAAGTAAATGTTAATGAATTGAATGTAAGTAAAACTAATATGAACAATTGAATTTGATTTAAATTGAATGCGGATCAAATGAATGTAAAAGGAATCGAATGTAAATAAAAAGAAATGGGACATAACAAGAAACCAATTAAAATAAGTACGTAAGTTGTACATATATTATTTTATACGCATATCTGTTTGATCAAGATTCGAATATACGATTTCGAGGTGATTTACATTGATCCAAGTTAGGATTTTTCACTCGATTTCTTGACGGTGAAAACTGTATATGGATTTTTGATTGATTCGGATATTCTCTATCATAGTATATGGCTATGCAAGGAGAATGGCGGTTTCTAATCGAGGAACCGGATCTGAGTTAGAACTAGAGTGGTCGTGTGAATGATACTAGTTCGAAAGTGAAATTGTGTGATCGAGCGAGCAATCAGGTATGGTTTTGCATACAGATGATATATGTACATCGTACGAGTTAAATAAATTAAACGTTGACATTAGAAAATGCAAATTGATATGGTTATGAATTAATTGGATGAATATTAATTGTTTGACAGTTTCTCTTGTTACATTTGCTACATTTGCATATAGTTATTGTATTAGTACATGTTATATATTGATTTTACTTTTCTTACACTTGTTCTCATTGATTATTGAGTGTTTAGTAGATGCGTATGGCGCATGCTTCGCATTTGGAGCTTGCTTTCGCATTATATTTGTTGTATATGCTTGCAAATATAATAAAAGGTACACATCTCGGATTACATATCATTTTTTTTATATTATTTTTCCCTACGGGATGCCTCGTTCTTGAAGATGAGATGTATATTTGTGATTATATATATTGTATTTTTTTCGATCGAGCCACGCTAAGGAGACGCTGGCGAAATTTTTCGTAAATTCAAGTGTTAGAAATTTTTTGAGAATATTGGGAAAATTTTTTATAACTAAAAATTTAGATTTTGGTTTTATAACTTGGAATGGTATTAGTCATTTTTGGAAAGTTAATTATGAATTTAAAGATTGAGAAAATGTGATAACAAAGTTTCCACTAATCGATTTCGAAAAGTTAAAAGGTTTAAAAGAATTTTATAATCTATTACAACTAATTGATTTTGAAAAGTTAACGGGTTTGGGGCATTTTTCTTACCTTTGTAATTTCAGGGACGAAATTCTTTTATGGGGGGAGAATGTAAGATCCAGAATTTCAGCCATTCAAATTTGGAATATTTAATTATATTGAAATATTAATTTCATAAGTTAAATAACTTATATTTCAAATATAGTGATTTATTTGATAATTAAATTGTTAAATTTAATATTTGAAATTGTTTAAATAATTAAATCTTGAATGTAATATGAATGAAAATAATTTCGAAAGTTGATTTAAATTCTATTTGAGTAAGAAGGAAGATAGTAAACTTTTAAATTTGGATTTAAAAGTTATTTAAATTGATTTTGGAAATAACTCGTTTTAATCAACATGTGAAAATAGCCTTCTAGGGCACTGTCTTGGATTTCGACGAAACCAGTTTCATTGGATCTGTAATAGTGAATTATTATATGCTGTAGAATTTTGTGGCAATCGGACATATCGTTTGGTTGTGCGAGTTCGAAACGCAAAGAATTTATTTAAAGGAATTTAAATTAATATAATTTGATTTTGAAAAGCTAACTTCTGTATACTATGGAACTGGCTTCCGATATATATTCCATTTTGTTCGGAATAGGGGTATAACATATAGAACGCCAGACGGCACGCTTCGTTTGGAGTCCAAAATTTTAAATTATGAATAGTGCTTTGGAAATTTGCTATAAAAGGACATCCATTTCCTTCATTATCAAACCTTAACTCTAAACTAACTCAGTCGCCATTAAAACATAAACTAAATCCAACGGCCCTTATCATCTCCGACCACTAGAGGCCATATTGGCCTTCGACCCCAACTAGAAAAGCGTAGAGCTCGACTAGATGAAGCTATCAATGGTTGGATCGAGCTGATTAGTGATGAGGTGGCGGCTGGGGGCTTGCGTTTGTGGAGCAATTTTGGGTTTCGTGCGTGGTGGAGCTTAGCGAGGCAGGCGATCGACGACGTGGCGACGGTAGGAGCGGCAGCAGTAGGTGGTTGCACGATCGACCTTCGATCGAATAAAAATAAATAAATGAATGCCTGGAAATTAATCTAGAACAAAGGAAGGAGGCAGAAGGTTTAAATTTTTAACGTTAATTAATTAAGTTAATGTTAATTATCTCATATGTTAATTAATTCATAACTTGTTCATACAAGGTCGGTATCGAGCGTGACGAGTTGCATTGCGATCGTATTAGCGAGTAATAGGCTATGGTGTTGGATAAGATGGATTTGGAGCTAGTAGGAATTTTGGGTTAAATTGAACGACCATTCAATTTTAATTCGAACCATAGCGCTTAGGCGATTTCTGTAATTTTTGTGAGTAAACTCACCTCTCTGGCCTGCTTATATTTTTATATAAGCGAGAATAATTTTATTTATATTGTTTATTGCTTGATTCAATGATTTACTATATTTATTAGTTGGTTTGGATATATTCTTGCCTATTGGAGCGGATGAGACTCTATTACGTTCCCGTGTAAGAGCGGATAACCCTTTATATATGATCCCACCTCGAAGATGTTGATTTATATTTTTATGATTATATTTTGTATGTAATGCAGGGGGACAGGTTTGAGGGATCTAATAGGATTCCTTACCACTGTTGATTTTACGTTTCATATGTATGTTGATAAACGATGTGTTGGATGCCATATTATTGATCGTGATATGATTTGACTTATTTAGTGCTTTGGAAGCACCGGGCCTTATTTTTGGTATTTTGAAATACTAAAATGATGATTTTTATTTAAAAAGGATTTCGAAGAAATTTTGGAAGTATAAATATGTTTTAATAATTTTTGAATTATTAAAAGAAAGGATTTTATTTAAAATAAATAAAAGCATGATTTTGGTACTTTCAATTTACTATTTTGTAAAGTGTTTTTAAATAGAGATTCTAGAATAATTTATATGAAGGATTTATAAAATCATATTTTATAAATAAAGTGATGAATTTTAAATGGTGTTTTATGCAATATTATATGGATTTGAAATCAATATTTTGTAAGTGGATTTCCTAAATAAATTAGGTTATCATAGAAAAGGGATTTATAAAATATAAATGGATTTTATAAAGTGAATGAGATCTAGAAAAGAATGGATTTATAAATAGGGTTAAGGAATTTTATAAATAGAAGTTTTATAAAATAGAAGTGAAACTTATAAACGTAGTTTATAAATATAGAAATGCTTTGTGTTGAAATTTAGGTATGGAGTTAATCATTTTAAAAGCGGTTTATCTTTTAAAGGAGTGTTTGAAAGTAATATTTTGATGGAGTTAACGGTTTTAAAAGTAATTTTTCTTTTGGAAGTAATGTTTTGGAAAATAATAACTCCAAATGGTATTTAATAGTTTAAAAGTAATTTAAAAATGTAATATGTATCGAAAACATAGATTTCAACATTTATTGTTGTAATAGACATTTTCAGGGAAGTAAGAAAGGCATGGACTATAACACCGTTGTTATAGTAAATGATTTCTGAAAGGAAATGTTTTATATGGTATTTGAGAGTTTTGTGTGTGTGTTATAGGATCGATTTCACCCTAGAGGGTGGGGTGAATAGGGTGATACTAATAATAATTAAAATTTAGTGCGAAAATATGTAAAATAATTGCAGCACAGATAATAGCAGAATAATAAAAGCATAAATAGAACAACACAGATTTACCCAGCTTTGGCAAAACCCTGCTTATGTGCTGCCCCCAAGATTTCTACTAGAAATTAAGTAGTCAAATGCTTACACACGTAAAATCGCGACACCCGCTATCGACTAACCTAACTCTACATTCAAAACCCTGCCACAACTTAGCCACTGAGTTGCAAATTCTCGAACTACACCACCGTAGTTCGTCCCCTAGTCGCACGAATAGAATTCTATAAAAGTTTGAAAGTAAATTACAGAATAAAAAACAACTCAAAACAATAAAAC
Organism: Allium fistulosum; assembly: GCA_030737815.1. NCBI lineage: Eukaryota > Viridiplantae > Streptophyta > Magnoliopsida > Asparagales > Amaryllidaceae > Allium > Allium fistulosum. The sequence continues at coordinate 221,345,143 of CM060902.1, forward strand.
CCTAATTTTAAAATTTAAAGCCCAAACGAAATTATAAGTTAGCCCAAAGAAAAACTGTGATTTTGTTCCCCTTTTCTCTGTTTATTTCTTCGGCTCGTATCCTTTGCTTTGTGAAAATGGCTGCCTCGTTCATTCCTCTTTCTTTCTGAAAATTAGGGCTTCTGGAAATTGAATACGCCGACTTCAGTTGATCGATCGAATAGATGTTTTCGCAATGATTGCTCGGTCGATCAATCGTCTTGCTTTGACTTCACTCAGCTGCTTCAATTTGGCGAGTTCGGATTGGATAATTTTAGTATGTGATTTGCTTTATTATTCTCATTGATATGCTTGAACTCTATGATTTGATTACCGATGATGTTAATTGTTTAAATAGGGAATAAAACCCTAAATTATCGTTCGAATATTTCGTTTGAATTCATCTGCTAATTTTGCTCGGCCGTTGATTTGTAATCGAATGTTGGTGATGTTTTCTGACTTTTTCAATTCGTATATTTTCCCGTTATGCTTGCTTGGTCACCACGGCTTGCATTTGCTTTAGATTTGGTTCCATTCTTTTCTCTGTTGACATCTCTGATTTCGGCAGTTGACTTGATTATTGTACTTGCAATATTATCTAGACTTGTTCAATTCATGTTATCACCTGACTTTTACTCTGACTTGTTTGAACTCTACCTTGTTCATCATGGTTTTGATTCAAATTTTTGTTGACTGCTGTTCTTTCATTTTCTTTCGAATCTTGATTTTTTTACTGTAACTGGTTATGTGTATACATATATAAGTATACATGTATACATGTGTGTTTATGAAAAAAAATTACTGCTTCATTTTTTCACTGCCTGGTCTGCATTGTATGTTGATCTGGTCGCACTTCATTTCGATTGCACTTGAGTTATGTTGTTACCACTGCTTGTTTCTGTGATGATTGTATTTGTTGTGTATTAACTTGCTGTATCACCATATATGTACATACATATGTATGCATGTATATATATGTTGTTGATCTGTTGTTGCCTCTGGTTGCAATTTACTTGAGTCTGATCTTGTAACATGTCTGGTGTTGTTCCACTTGCATACTGTCATTGAGTTCATGTTGTATTCATTTTTAGTTTTTGATGACTGGTATCATTTGAATGCTTGTATACTTCATATGAAGTCTAGTTTGGTTTCCACTGCATATATATATATATATATATATATATATGTATGTATGTATGTATGTATGTATATATGTATGTATATATGTATGTATCTATGTATGTATGTATACATGTGTATTCGTGTATATATGTATGTGGTCATGTGCACTGTCATTTTCTTTGTACATTGTTCTCAAACCATGTCTCTGTTCTCTGGCATCACTCTAAGTCTGGTTGTATTGTTTGTACATTTGCTTAGTCTGCTTGCATTTGTTTCCTTTCACGGTTCACTGGGTACTACCATGTATATACATACATATATGTATATATGTGTGTGTGATTGGCATTACTTGAGCTCCAATGTGTTTATATCTGTAGCTTGATTGAGTTGCTATGTTGATTTTCTTAGTCCCCTTGCACTTTGTTATGTATCCTTGTATGCACATATGCACTGTTCTGATTGTCTGCACTATTGCATAGTTGTTGTGACTCTGCCTCTGTTCAATCGAGTCTGGTCATTCTTATTCATGGATTCATATGAATGAAGTTTTCAATGTTGTGTGTTCACTAGAGTCTGCACTGGATTTGATTTTGTTATTGCAGTCTGGAGTTTTCATTTTATTGATTTGGGTTGATAAAACTTGGATTCCTTTTGAAGTTTGAGTTGTTGCATCATGGAGTCTGCTGTCTTGGTTTGATCTGGACTTGAAATCGTTCTTCATTTGTATGTTGTGAGTTTGGTATCAATTTTGGTTTGGTGGAGTATTATGTGTTCATGTGTTTGGGGCTTTTGTTTCACTGGTGGTCTTGTAATCGGGTTCACTCCAGAACAGTTGTGTTCATTGCATGTTTTGAACTGGTTCGATGTGTGTGTGTTCATAGTGTGTTCGAGCTTGTTCCAGTCATTAAAACTTGACCATTCTATTTTTGTTTTTGTATTGCACTTGAGTTGAACCTAGCTTTGGCTCGGGTTTGACCTTATGCTCATATCGTGACTTTATTTGTATTGCACTTGAGTTGAACCTAGCTTTTGATTGGGTTTGACCTTGTGCTCACCTGTCCTGGCAGTTTTATCAAGTGTATATCCGTGTGCACGGCCTTGTGGCATGTACAGTGATACACTGTGCATGTCACAAGTTGTTCATGTTTGATGAATTCAAAAACGAAAATGATGATGAACAACCCAAATAACTAAGGCAAATAATATTTTCAAAACACATTTTATTTTATACTGCAAAAATATTTCTTTTTCAATTTTACTGCGTCAATGTTTATTTTGTAGATAATTCAGATGCTGGATACAAATTGGAATATAGTTGAAGAACAAACATGAGTGAATGAGTGATATGTAGTGAGGTGCAAATGTAAATGAAAATTGTGTTGTGATTTGAAATTGTATTGTAATTGACATTTTGTATATATAGTGAGAGCTCAAATTTTGTACTATTCAAAAATTGTAATATAATATTTGTTTGAATAAAATATCCGTTTGAATTTAAATTCTGTGTTATTTATTTTATTCAGCAAATATTTATTTAATTATGTGAAAAATAAAATAGTACAATTAACAAATACATTTAAATGAATATATATATATATGTTTATTATCATCAAACAAAAATCATATACTTGCATATTCAACATGTATATATATAATTTATTGAATCCCTATACTAGTATTTTGGGTTGTCGTAACGATGTTTTACACAACATTTGTTTTGAGTCAAATAAAGTGTGTTTTGAAGAACACTATCCTTAAGATTGTATATATACACTTATTTTGGTATAAGTATATGAAGATATTTTCTAAGTATTGAAAATGAAATGATTTGGAAATATACTTGTATCGATAATATAAGTATATGGAAATGTTTTCCAAATATCGATAATTTGAAATGGTTTTGTGAATATATATTTTTAAAGATAATTTGAAGTAAATATTTGGTAATTGATTTAATTAATAAAAAATTAATTAAATGGGCCTAGTGATTGCTTATGTGCTAGATTTTATTGTTGCTTTGATAGTTAAATAACCAACTATCAAATTGGCCTCTTTATCATTGTTGATCCGAAGAGATCGGGATCGGATTTATCTGAAAACCACTTTGGACCAATGTATATGCGTTCGAATGTACAACTGTTGGAAGACATTGATATTTGGGATTTTCATGATGAAGGACTGCTTGTTGATCTTTTGGGGATAAATTCCCAATATACATATAGTAGCAGCAGTCTCTTCGTTATGAAATATCCAATGCAAGGACTAATCGCTACTGATCCTAGGGGTGATTCCCAAAACAGGATGTGGTAGGAGAAGTGCCTTTCAATGCTTATGTCAGACCGAGCATATTTATAGATTTAGTTTTGGATTCTTTGGAGCTTCATCAGACGAGCTGGAGGTCTTCAGGACGTATTCCCGTATTTATTTATTTTTCTGCTGCATTGTTGTTTAAATTATCAACATTTGTAACGACATGTTATTATAACTGTCCAGGCTGATGATTGTGATTTGATTGTTAACTCTGATGGATGTATGTATATTACAGTTTCTCTTTTTGTAAAGATCATTGATATTGTATTATATGTTATTCCGCTGCGTATGTGAGATTCTGTGATTGTTTTAGTTTCTTTTTTTCTCTTCTTCTTCTCTTCTCTTCTTCTTTCTTCTTTCTTTCTCAAGACTATCTGTCTTTCCGTTCAATTTGGGTTGGATATGTGTGGTTTATTATCAGCTTGAATTGGGCACGGGAACGAGTCGTCACAATTCCACTATTTCTACCCTTACTATAACAGCTTATGAAATTTAAAGCTCCATTCAACCACTTATCATAGAATTTTATTCAGTACATTGTAAAAGGTTACAGTTAAAATGATCGAATCAAATATCTTGAACTCGAAGAAATAAATTTCATAGAAAACAATCTTCTATATGAAAATACATTTGGGACAGAACTTACATTTCGCATTCCATTTTAAGTATCTTTTAGTTTTTTTATAAAATTCTCGTTTCCAATGTCTCTTCATGAAATAAAGCTAGTCATTCACTCTTTTCATCCCAACTATGCCTAGTTACACCTCTCATACGCTCTCTTTCCTTTCCAAATGGTCAAACCATCCAAAAAGAGGCCCTTATTACAAGACTATAACGAACTCTTTACAAAAATGCATTCGGTCATTCTAAACATTTAAAGGTGTCGAATAAGTTCCACTTTATGCAAACTGATCAAAATGATATTTCAATGATCGAATTCCTAGGTATATCTTATAGCTCTTGGTCTAGTGCTACATCAAAAACAACAAAATCCTCACTTTAACTAATCATATTGAATATATGATCTCGCACTATGGTTTACTTGCTTACTTCAAATAAACTAATTTCGTTAAAGTTTTATATACTACAAATCACAACTATTCACCATATAACATTTACAGGATATCGAATATGGATCAAATATACATATTCTTATACAGTTTAAGAGTTCAAAACTCATAAAAGATAATAAATAGTCTCGAACAAATAAACTCTTAAGTGATCAAGGAATGAATGTATTTAGTAGTTGTATTCCTTGGCTCTTGCACAGATCTTGAAGTGACAACATGCCAAAACATTTATTAGCAAGTGTATATTTAAACTTCTTTTTTCAATTTTGATTAAGTTCATTTCGATATTTTAATCGATAAATTTTTTATCAATTTATATTAGCTGTACAAATTTATCGATGTAGATTATTTTAACTTTACATAGCACATTTATTACGATATTAGAAAGGTTAAACGTTACCATTTCATTTTTCTAGTAAAGCTTCCAGTAGATTTTTATGTTTCTCAAAAACCTAAGAAAACATAAAACTCTTTCAATTCCTCTAATAGGTGTTAGAACTCGCTTTCCTTGAAATTTTGACTCTGGGTTTGCTCAACAAACCATAGGCCTACAAGCAATGGATGATACTTTATCAGTTATATCATATACAAACCCTAACCCATTGTCTTTGTCCTATTCTCATTCATGGCTTTGAGTTTTCTCAACAAATCGAAAGGGATTATTCACTCATAACCACCATTTTGCGACAGCTTAAGTATAATGCACATACCTTGAGTTTACTCAACTAATACATGCATGTATCCTACGTTGTCTAGCCAATATGTTAATAGTACTACACATAACATCCCTAACATGAATTTGTTCAAACAAAAGAGTACACATGTAATTTATTAATATATAAAGGGTAAATGACAACTTATATATTAAGGATTCAAAATCTTTAATATATATACATACACAAATTGAGTGAAATCAATTTAGAGAACAATGTATTCTAATGAAATACCATTATGATTCAAGTCTCGGACACATCTAAAATGACGGTATATGCACAATATGCATGTACTTGTTCCTTGAACCTAAGTTAGGTTTCTTACAGTTCCACTTAAGTTTCATACATTCATATTATATAAGTTTAATTTGTATATAATAGCTTAAAATTTAATTAACCTATATAATAATACTATGTGTGTGTATATTAATTAAGTATTATTTAATTAATTTTAATTTATTAATTCAATTAAAAAATTAATTAACTTATTTTAAAATTTCAAAATCTTATTTTACTCATCTTAAATAATTTAAAATGAATATTAACTATAATATTTATTGTTTATATACATATATCATTGTAACTATAATATTAACTATATATACGGTATATGCACTTTAACCTTTGGATGACTCCAATCAAGGCTCGAAGCAAACACACAAACCACTTGAATCGGACAACAAGTCATGTCAACCCCGATCTGAAGCACATAATTTTCATCGATATGGTTTTCGCCGACATGATTTACTCCAACATGATTAAACTATCTAGAATGATGAAATGAAGTAACTCAAGAAACTTCAAAGGCATCAGAGCAAGGAGAACCACTTATTACCAAGCACAACCACTTGGCACCGATCACTTTTTTCTGCACTTGGATCCTCCAAAACTCTTGTACATGGAGCTCTAGTCCGAGTGATTATCGTGGAGTGCTTTTCTCAAGGAATGGAAGAACAACTCTAAGTATTTTCTGAATAAAAGCAAACAAATTCAGGCATTATCAGAACTCTCAAAAAACAACCCAATCTCAAGGGAAAAGAATTCGGAACACAACGGATCGGAGATAAAAGGCCAATGGAAAAAAGGAGGATTGGTTTCCCCTAGAAAACCTGGTTGGTACCGATCAAAACCACTCGATACCAAGTGCTTTTTATTGGTAATTAGGCCCGTTTACTTACTCCTACATACTCAGATCTGGATCTAGACTTGATATTTCGCGAGCCTCTGGTTCTACTAGGCGGTTTCCCTATAAATGCAACATCTATTGCTTTAGGAAAAGACTTTTTTGGGGATCGCTTGATTTCTCTTCTATCTTATTCTTCCCTAAATACTCCAAACATTCCTAAATCAAAGATCCACTAGATCATGGTTGCATTTGTGTTATAATCATTGTATTCCAGAGAAAATTAATCAATAAAAAGATTAAAGTGGTCGTAGGTCGAAGTATTTGCCAAACCACTATAAAAAGTGTTGCTTGCTCTTCTTTTCCTTTATATATTACCTACTACATCTAGATCCACTTGTTTTTGGGGGGTGTTTATGCCTTTTTGTGCTAACATTTTTTATGCTTTCATTGAGAGAGAGAGCTTGGATCTTAATTTTGAAGAAGATGAAGACCTACTACAAGAGCAATTACTGAGGAAGTCATCAAGGGCATGGGATCAGTCGGAAGGTGTCCTCAAATTCAGATCCATTAGTCTACATGATCAAGGAATAGATGGGGAGGAGTTGTTGAATAGATTTTCAAGAAGGATGGATCAAAAAAGAACAGCTGGACCTGTTGGAATTCAAAACCAAAGACTAAGAACTAATGTAGGGTCATTTGGAGTTGGAGCAGAGAAAACTAGGTAATGCCCCCACAACCATAATAAGTCGGTACCAACCTGAATATACTCGGAGGTGATGTTGGTTTAAACTTAGGGCGAGCTGGAATTATGGGAGTGAATGATGCTGGAGCTAGAAACACAAATCAGAATGTAAATGCACAACAACCAAAGGGGTATATGCCAGAGTTTCCCCATAGAACCGGGATGCGGAGCGAAGCTGAAAGTGTGGATTAGAATGCAGAGGTGTAGCCAGAGGAGTATGTATTAGAGCTTCCTCGTAGGAATAGAGGGAAAATTGCTGCTATTGATCGAAGACTTCCATTACATGCCAACAACCTGAGATGATCAAAAGGATAGTGAGAGGTGGACCCCTAGACTAGAGTTTGGAAGATGTAAACAAGAATCCATTTACTCTTAACATCCGATATGCGAGGAATCCTCCCGATTTCTAGCTTCCAATGTTGAAAATGTACAATGGAAAAACAGATCCAACAGTTCATCTAATGAGGTACATCTGATATATAGAGGTGTTGGATGCTTCTGAGGAGATGATTGGATGGTGCTTCCCATAATATTTAATAGATTTGGTAGCAATGTGGTTCAAACAACTAGAGAACGGGTCCATAAGCACGTAGACCGAGTTAGTGAATAAGTTCATGAGACAGTTCAAGGTTCATACTACATGACCAAAGATTGTGATGACGCTATCGAGCATGAAGAAAAGGGCTGGAGAGACCCCTAGGAGTTACTTGACTAGGTTTAACATGGCAGCCGCTGCAGTTCATAAGCCGGATCCATTTGTGATTCTAATAGCGGAAGTTTCAGGACTTGCAAGTAAGACTGACCTTAAAATTGCTTTGGAAAGGGATCCACTAATGGATCTTGCGGAGTTCTATCATGAGGTAGAGAGGTATTTGCGTTAGGAGGATGCTGAAGTTTAGAATGATAAAGTAAATGCTGTGAAAGACGGAGGACCGTCCTGAGCGGGATATGGTGGAGACAAAGGAAAGTGAAAAGCTGAGGACAGCTTTGGGAGGACTAGATGAATAAAGGAGGGAATCAAACTTCTCTTCTTACACTGGCCTAACTGAAAGCCCAGAGAGGATTTACTTAATATTAGGGGAAAATCCCCTATTGAAAGCCAGCTAAGAGAGAGCCAATAGATAATGAGAAAAGGTTTGGAAGATTTTTCATTTTTCATGAGATGGATAGACGTGGAACGAACGAGTGCAAACACCTTTGCGATTTGGTAGAAGAATTGGTTTGGAGTAACCAGCTACAATATTATGAAAGGAACCAAAATGCAATGGTGCAGCTAGTGCAACCATCGTCTACAGTGAATGCATCAAGACACGTCCCAGGATCTGGGTCAAGATTGGTAATCCCATGATAGGGAAGGACAAGACTCAAGTTCATTTCCCATGTTTTACATTTCATTTTGGATAGATAAGGCAATAATAACCTCAAACCACTTACACGTGTATGAAACCTCAATTGGTCTCTAGGCATGCTCTGCGTTGGATGTTTGAGATGAATGTTTAGGATGTTTGCTTAATTGGTTTGATTTGAATATTTGATTTTTGAAAACTACTTGAACGCGATGACCGATATTGATTGAACATGGTAGTCCCAGCCGGAGAGATGGAGCAATGACCATAAGGTGTAAGTTTCCTTACCGAAGAGCGAGTAGATGGACTTGTGCAGGAAGGTAAGTTCCCTTTGAGTAAGTGGATGGACTTACTTGGACGTTGAGAGCGGCAGATTAGACTCAACACAGATCCAAGGAGATCAAACCCTAGATTGGATGTTAAATGATCCAGAGAGATCAAACCCTATATTGGATGTCAAATGATCCGATGAGATCGAACCCTAGATTGGATGTTAAACGATCCGAAAAGATTTAACCCTAGTTTCGATGACAAACGATCCAAAGAGACCAAACCCTAATTTAGATGATAAACGATCCGACGAGATCGAACCCTAGAGTGGACATTGACTTGACCTTAGGATTTGAATGCCTTGCAATCAAACTAAAATAGATAAATCTTGGATGAACATGAGGCGATTTTGACATATGATATGATAACTTTGGATGAAAATAAACTGATTATTATTTATAACTAACACTTAAGTAAAGACTAGAGTCCCTAGCTATGATGGTCTAGAATAACCATGGATTTTCAGGAGAATCCTAAGGAACCAGATGATTCGTTACAACTTGAATCAATGGATAGCTGGAAAGTTTGATTGCTAGAAGTCAACTACTGTAGAACCTTTCTCTTGAGAAAAGCACACCTTACATTCATAAAGCGTACTTTGGAGGGGGAAAGTGTTATAATAAAATTTTCCGCAGTCATTGAACAGACTTAAATAAGCGAATTGGATGAATAAACGATGAAAAAATTATCCAAGGACTTTGGAAACATCATAAAAAGACAAGAAAAAGGAGATATCAAAAAATGAGTGAAAAAAGCTGAGTTGAGATTTTCAACTCGGTGCTTTAGGTCGGACCCGAGTTGTACCTAAGCTGAACTTAGGAAAAATAAAGGAATACTTAAATTGAGAAATAACAAGTCAAGGAAATATGACTTAGAGTCAAACCCGAGCAAAACCCAAGTCAGTCCCGAGTCAACTCATACCGAGTGATAAGTCATTGCTCGGTACTGAGTGGTGATTTTTCTTAGGTCGGACACACAAAACTCCCTGTAAGACTTGAAGCACTTCAACCTTTGGATGACTCCAAGCAAGGCCCAAAATAAACATACCAAACTACTCGGGCAGGGCTCCAAGTTAGGTCAACCCCAACCTGAAGTTCATGATTTTCACCAACTTGATTTTAACCAACATGATTCGCTCCAACATGATTAGAACTATCTAGAATGATGATATAAAGTAACTCAAGAAATTTCAGAGGCATTAAAGCTACAAGAACCACTCGGTTCCGACCACTTTTTTCTATACATGGGTCCTCCAAAACTCTTGTACGTGGAGCTCTGGCCCGAGTGATTTTCATGGAGTGCTTTTCTCAAGAAATAGAAGAACAAGTCTGAGAATTTTCTTAGTAAAAGAAGAAAAGTACAAGCGGTGTCAGAACCTCTTAAAAAACAACCAAATCTCAAGGTAAAAGTGTTCGAAACACAATGGATCGAAGATAGAAGGACAATATAAAAAGGATGGGAGGTTTTCCCTGGAAAAACCGATTGGTACTGAGTGGTTTTTCTTAGTAATTAAGCCCGATTACTTAATTCTACTTGCCTGGATTTGGATCTGGACTTGATACTTCACGAGCCTCCGGTTCTGGTAGGCGGTTTCCCTATAAATAGAACACCTATAGCTTCAGGAAAAGGACTTTTTTAGGGCACTTGATTTCTCTTCTATCTTCTTTTTTTCCAAATACTCCAAACATCCCCAAATCCAAGATCCACTAGATTATGGTCGAATTTGTGTTATAATCATTGAATTTCGGAGAGAATTAATCAATAACAAAGATTAAAGTGAACGTAGACTGAAGTATTTGCTGAACCACTATAAAAAGTGTTGCTTGTTCTTCTTTTTCTTCATATATTATCTACTATATCCAGATCCACTTGTTTTTGGGGTATTTTTGCCATTTTTGGTGCTAACAATAAATATAAAAGATCTAATCTACACAATCGAATGATGTAAATATAAATGATAATAAATTAAAATATTACTTAAAGAGATAGCCTATGATTTGCACCTTGAATGAAGATTTCTCTTCAGATCTTCAAGATCCACACCAAGATTTTGCAAGGGAAGGACGAACCACTTATTTTATTATATTTGATGTTTGCATTTAATTTGGAGTTGATAAAATTTTGAAAATGTTCATTTGATTTTCTACCAAAAAAAGTTAGGTGGTGACAAGGGAAAAGTGAAAAATGAATGTCTAGAGGAAATAAATTAATGGATTTGTTTTTATTGAAAGAATGAAACATTTTCCATTCTTTTAATTAAAACATTCATAATCAATTCACATAATTTTCTCTCATTCTCCACTCCTCTCTCCTCACATGTTTGGCCTAAAATACTTACCACCAAATGGCATGAAATTTCCATAAATTCCTTTATGTAATTTCTTTCATTTAAACCCGTTTAAAGTTACACTAATATCGTATATCCATGCCATAAATATAACTTTTATAAATGCATTCAAATAATCGTAAACAACCCCAAAACATCAAATAAAATAAATAATAGTTAATATTTCTCAAAAAATTAATTTATTATATTAATTTATAATATTTTATAAATTAATTAAATCATACAGTTTTTCAAAGAATTCATCATTATGGTTGTGCGACTCAAAGATATAAATTCAGTAAGCAATTAATATTGAACAATTCGAATATTAATGTTCACATGTCAGCTTAGCTAGTATTGTGACAGTTTGACCTAATTTATTACTTACACATCTTTATGACGAAATTCAATTTTATTATTTTAAGCGGTACGTGGTAGTAACAATTATTTACACCAATTCTCCACGTCAAAACTATATCACTTTGGGGCTTATGGAATTTTGTTTTGGTCGAAACTTCAATATTGTCCACATTCTACTCGGTTAGTCCAACCGAGAAATTCTTGGTTCAACGGTAACATTTTTTATTAATCGCACTTCTCTAGCTAAAGACTTTGACTTTGAGTTGACTATAGTTGATCGTGATACTAACCTCTTATAATCAAGGATATGAATTCTCTATTGAATAGTGTTTCACTTTCAGTGCTTCACCTCAACTAAACTATAGGTGCTCGATCGCCATAATATGATTTAACTATAATCAAAGAGGAGTACCTACATTAAAGTTCCATAGTATTCTTAAGTCGAGAGAACTTTGTCGTCACTTTGAGATCTCTTGTTTGACCTTAATTATAATTAACCAACAGGAAATTCTTGAGTGAGTTATTCCATATTTATCCGATAACTATCAGCACCTAACATCTAGGTGACCCTAGCAGGCATGGGTAATATACCACCAAACAATTGGAGAGCGTTACGTATTCTAGTCTCAATAGACGAATCAATATTCTTTCTTGAAATATCTTGACTGGAATATTTGAAATAATATGTTATTTTAATGTGATAGACTCCTTATGATTATGACACATTGTAATTACTATCACATAATATACCATTTAATGATTTTCTATTTAATATATTTTAAATTAATTATATCGCAATATAACAAAATATATTATTGAAATCAAACATCTTTATTATGAATAAGATTGGTTATCGAGTTAGATATATGTAACAAATTATATAATTGCTTTTAAGGCATACCTCTAACTCTATTACATATAATATATAAGGCACACAATTTGGGTTTACACGCCGTAAATATTCGAACTAAATTAGCTTATATTAATCAGATGTGTGTATTTTACGGTGTGTCATGCACTTGCCTTATTTATTGTGTTTTAATTACGTTAACCGTATAGTATGCCATTACATGTTTTTCATTAGTGTAGCATGTTAAGGTGTTCCCCCAATCGAGATGTGAATGTGTAACGATCCGCCTTTCTTGCTACCAAAGAAGACACTTCACACATCCTCGACATTCGTGTGCCGATCATTTAGTCGTCCGAAAGATAGGTCATTGGGGGTAAAAGAAAGAAATGATAGAAGAGAAGAAACTAAATAATGCGAAATCTCACAACGCAACGGAACAATATATATTACTCAACATATTATATTATAAAGCCATTTCAAAATGTTGCATCGGAGTTATACTAATACACATTCTAGCCTAGGACAGTTATGACAGCCTGTCCTTACCTAACCGATACAATATACATATAATACAGAGGAAACAAGAAAAATAACTAGCTATCGATGAAGCCACCTGCTCCAAGCTCCTCCAAGATAAATCTACAGAAAAATCTGAACTACTTGACTATCCATTCAAATTTGAGCACCCAAGAGTTTAGGAAAAGGGAAAGTAAAATCCGAGTCAGACATGGGTCTAGTGAGAGTAAAGCATAAATTTTTAACTTTATTAAAAAGACTTTTAAATCAAAAGCATCTCGTAAGACCACGCCACACATAAACACGGATGGGATTTTACCATACGATAACTAAAACGTTTCTATCGAAAATCCATTAATATTATAGTAATGTCCAGGGGTCAAAGTAAAATATGAATATAGCCAAAATGTTTGCATCTCACATTTCAACATAGTTGGGCATAACTAAGTTCGTAAATGCACGTATTGGAGAATGGATTCCATACTATCACAAGGTAGGGAACTACCTTCCGATGGTACATCTCTAGATAAAATGCACCAGGGTCTGACAAGAACATCTTTTACCCCTGCCATATAGGATTGGCCTGCCACTTGACTAGCAGTACCGAATATGATCACCCCACTTTGGGCCCGAAGCATACATGAGTAGATAGTAGCCGATCTACATTTGGGATACCATACACTGATGGGAGCAACCCACATGGCCCTGTTGCATGCCTGATTTTTATCATTTCCCGGTTGATGAGGCTTGAGGCTATGTTTTACCTTTTTATATAGCACTTCCCACTTGGAATGCTAATAGTGCCCTCCACACAATAATGCAATGCCAGCGTTCATCCATACAAGTTATCCAGGAGATGGACAAACCGAAGGCACTACTTCTAGTACATCCATTTTGGAATCACCCTCGGGATTAGTAGCAAGCAGCCCTTGCACTTCAAAGAGCCCCGTCTTCAATTCCATCTTCTTCAAGATGTCTTCACTTCAAAACGCTTAAGTTGGATCGAAGTAGTTTTTGGATAACGTATTCGATCCTGGTCTCTTCGAAACAACATTCGATAGTTTTCGGTAAAATCTACCTTGTTTCTTGGAAATAAGCAAACAATAGATAAGAGCAGAGATCACCTCCTAACTGTTAGTGGACGGATTTTCTTATCATTTATCCTAGGAGAACGAATTGAGATTTATACGCACAGTACAACATCATCGGAATTGCCTGTACCATATAACTCATGTGTTTCTTGCAGATATTTCCAAAGTTACATTTTGGGTCCATATTTGATAGTCGGTTATTTAACTATAAATAAATAAACAACAACCAATTCCGTTTGAGATTTATTTATCCATAGCAACTACTAAGCCTCAAAACAAATCTTTATTCAATAAATTTCTTTTTAAAACGTTTGTCTAAAACATTCATATACTTATCTCTCTGGCATAAGTATATTCATAAAATATTTGCGAATAACTTCTTACTTCCAAATCATGTTAAAAAGGATTAAACAAATGTTGTTTAAATTGGATGTAAGGACAATCCTAAACATTATTCCCTCAGTGTTAAGTGTGGAACGGACATTCCATACCATCATTTTTAAAAGGTCAGTTTAGATCCAGATCTCAAATTCTTTTTATATTTCTTCGATAAATCCTTTTTAATCAAATCTATTTCATTCATGAAATCTCTTTTACTTGAAATCCAAATCCATTTCAAAATACTTTCCAACTTCCCAAATTCATTTATAAAACACTTTTATAAATATTCAAAATCATTTATAATAATTGCTTTTATAAATATCAAAACTTTTTTATATAGATTTCTTATAAATATCCAAACCTTTTTATAAACTCCTATTATGAATATCCTAATCATTTTCTAAAACTTCTTTTATAAATATCCCAAAATCATTTATAAAAATTCTTTATAAACCTTTCCTGTTTAAACAACTTCCTAATAACCTTAAATAAAATTAGCTTCCTTTAATAAGCAAATCCATTTTACAAATCTCCCTTATTTATAAAATCTTCTTTGCTTAAAACTCAAATTCATTTACCCAAAAAAAACCTTATAAATTTTCAAATTCTTTTATAAAACTCTTTAAAAACTTCTTTTTATAACATGGAAAACCATTCCCATTAGTTAAATACATCTTTAGTAAAACCATTTGTCAAATCATTCTTTAAATATCTTGTTCAAATTGAAATAACTTTAAAACCATTTCAAAAAGAAAATGAAATATTTATCCTTACAAAATCAAATGGAGGCTTAATGACCATAATGGTACTTTTAATTTGGTTTTACTTATCCAATCTAACATGGCATCACATGCCACAAGTATATAAGGGATCAACACATAACCATCAATCAACTTAAGTAAATGTCCAAGTTAATTGTAATAGCAGAATGATGTTTTATTTTTCTAATAGATGTCATTTAGTTTTCCTAATCATATAGGGTTACTTAAGAGCAAGTGACACAGAAATCCCTTGATTTTAAACAAATTAAAAAAAATAGTTTAAAACAAAACTGATTACTTAAACTCAAAGCGATTTTAAAATAATTTAAAACCCTTGCAAATGAGAATCAAATCCTTGTTAAATAGTAATTAAACTCTAATTAAAGGTAATTAATTTAACCTTATTAAAACATAGTTAACTTTAATCAAAGATTAATTAAATAAAACCCCTTTTTAAAATAATAATTAATTAGTAATTATCTTAAATAAATAATTAAATAATCTTTAATTAATAAAACTAAAAAAATAATTAACTTTAATTAAGTAACAAATCATGATTAACTTAATCGATTAACATTTAAGTTTAAAAATAATTTTTAACTAATGATTAAGTACTAATTACCATTATTAATTAATAAATGAATTAAATAATCATTAAATAAATAAATAAATAATTATTCTCTAATTACTAAATTAAAGTTAGAAAACATTTCCAAAAATATTTCTAAGTGAAAACAAGTTTGGATTAGAAAACTAGTTAAAAAATTTCGAACTGCGCGTATAGCGACTACCGCTATACGGACCCGTAATTTCACTTTTTTTTGAAATTTGAATTCCTAAGCTTTAAAAACTTTAACTTTGAACTCTTGACTTCTTTAAAACATAAAAATAAACTTTTGAAACCAAAATCAAAGATTTAAACCTAAAAATATTTCGCTTTGAAACAAAACAACTTTTCGACAAAAAGAAGGATTTCTAAGTCGCTTTTGGTTAGCAATTCCCTAGCTTCATGTCATGAACTCACATACAACACATACAATATTCAATCACAATGCCACATCATACCATTATATCACAATCACAAGTAAGAATATTACTTCACAAATACTAACCAACTTTCCTAATATTCAAGGTATAATCTTTATCGCCTACTTAAACTTCAGCATAAGCAATCAACACCAAATCAACATATATGCATGCATACACAACATATAACATTATTACATATTTAAGCAACATTTTAACTCATAAATTTTACAACTTTAAAAAGTTAGTAACTTGAGTTTTAAAAACACAAACTTTACTTACCGAACTCGACTAAACTCTACTCGAACTTGCTCTAGCCTAAGATCTTTTGCTCCTAACTCGACAAAGTGAAGATATGGACCCTTAGAAGTCTAAATAGGTTCAGCATAGCGAACAATAGGAATGACCATGGTTATAAAAAAGCTCGCCCATGCATGCCTTGGGTGGTTGTGTGCTTGCTTTGTGAAGAGAAGAGGTTTGAAAGTTAATGGAAGGTGTTTAGTTAAGTTTTGAAATGATTTTACTAACTTTTTCTCTTAGGAATTTGGAGATGGAAGCCATGGAAACACATGAAGATAAGAAGAGGATTTTGATATGAGAATGTAAATTAAAAACAAAGAAGAGGATATAGGAATGAAGGGGGTATATATAGGCTTAGGAATTTTATTAAAATACATAAAGTGAGAATTAAATGTACACACATGCATGCACCCCATACCTCCCCTCACCCTTACTTGTACATATTACACTCCCCCCTCCATGTCTTGAATCATGCTAGAGCTTCCATGTGTGTGTACTAAAGATATGGAGATGTTTTCTGTATATATAAGTGTGTTTATATGTATATATATGCCTTTATATAACATAATTTGTCACATCCATGCTTAGGTATAAATATATATATATAAGTTATTATATATAAGTATGCTTAAATAATACTAATCCTAACATATATAAATGTGTGCATGTTTCACCAAGTGTGCACAACGTTCCTGACGACTTTAGGGTGTCGAAAAGTTGAAATTTCGAAAAACGTTCTTCGATCATATTTTCTATTTTATTTGAACTATTTATTGGTAAACAAATTTTGAAAACTATTTTAATATCATTATTAAATAATTAAAATAGGTTTATTTGCTAATAAAAATCCATTTATTGATTATGTAAAATATATTAAATAGTCTGTTTCAAAGTGGTAAAATCCTGGGTCGCAACAAATCTATTTCACCATCATTTGTTATTATTTAAAAGAGTTATATTTTAATTATAAAAAAATTTATTTGAATATTTAAAATTTATTAAATATTCGCAGATCAAGGCGGTAAAATTCTGGGTCATTACAGAATGACCACATGCTCGATGCATACTAAGAACCTATTATCATATTGCTTGACCAAATCATGACACACTAACACAACATCTACACAATCATATTTCTTATCAAATTTAGACGTAATGTAACTATATTTTGATGTTGTACTGTTCATCACAAGATAAGTGAGCATGAACTTATTTCTCTTTGAGTTATTGAAGTCCAATGGGAGACCTACCGCTATGCCAAGTTATCTCGCTTAATAGTCAATGGGTCCTAATCATTTATCCCATGCCTCATTGAATTATCAAGCGAGTGGATGCCCATTTGGATATTAGCATCTACTCTTAGATGTGTATTTGGTTAAAGCACTTTTTCATTCCAAGTCATCGGCATTTCTTGGAAGTTACTAGTAAGCAGATGATCCTTTATTGTATCTACCATCGGATTCGATCACGTGCCAATAAAGCAATAGACGATCTATTATTGTTCCAAGCATCAACGACTAATCCCATATGGATTAATGAATGGTTTTAACTTTATGCCACACGTCCATCTTCTCATAATCTAGTAACAAGACTTGTGCCATGTGTCCATAATTAGAACACTTTTTTGGAAGCCTGATGGTGTGTGGGCTTGCCGGGCTGGCGATGTAGGGGCAGTGCAGTGGACGATGGCGGCATATGAGTGATGACATAGGATGAATTAGTGATCGATGAGATGTTGCATGATGATTTTAGGTAAATATCATGATTTGGAAAAGGTAGAAGATGTTTGTGTTTTTGTGGCTAAATTATAAAGTTGACGTTAATTTAAAGTGGACAACCATTAAAATATAAGGCTCTGCTTAGGCCTTTTTTGCATCTTTTTTGAGGCATTTTGCATGTACTAGTTTTTGAGCATAAAAAAGGGGTTCATTTTGACGTGATTTAACCATCGATTTTGGTAAAAATATAAAACATGCTAGCAAATTTTATTTTCATGGGTTATGAGAACCATTCTAAAAATACGAAATTAGGTAGATATTAAATGAATGATATACATCATACTAAATATAATTATAAAAAGAAAGCTTCCAATGATTATCAAAAGTAAGCTTCCAAAATAATAATTTTTTTTCTAAAAATGTTGGATCATGTATCCATGATAAATTATATCTTAGAAAGAAAAAATTAGATATTGTCAATTTCAAATAGAAGATAAAAATAGAAATTATAGTGTTCAAATTTTATTAAATTAATAATTTGTAGTTTTTTTGAAAAAAAAGACATTAGTTTATTATCAGTATAATAATGTTATACCACCTTTTGGCAAGGCCATGATACCACGAATTTGGCTAAATGGATTTGCGATCATCAAGGCAGGAAGCCTGGAGAGATGATTATTAGGTTTAGAGATCAATTATAAGCAAGGCTAAGGATGATAGTTAAGCGGATTCAAGCAAGTAGCATCCAAGAAATAGTTAAGTATGGATTTGCACTTCCCCTAGGTAGGGGATCAGATTGGATCAATATGATTAGGAACGGATCAGATCAGATCACTATGGCTATAGATCACTCGGACTGGTAGTTCAACTCAATGATGATCGCTCAAATATCTCAACAAACACAGAGAGAACTACACAAATGACTACGGAAACACAAAGAGGGAGCATATGGGAACCCATTATGGGGATCGTCGACCCTATATCCACTAGTTGAAGCGATCGAGGTCGATCCCTCTAGGAGGCCCAGATGGGCCCCATTTTTAGCTAGCTAGTCCATCTTGGCCTTAGTCTTCTGCACATGGATTTTCAGCTGGATATTTGTCCGCCTTCTCCTATAAATACCGGATCATTGGCTTAAGGAAGGGGATCTTCTTTCTAGCTCCCTTCTTCTTCTAACTTGGTCGAACTCTGCCATTTTTATTCATGAATTTCACGGATTGTAACTGTAATCAGCAGTATAAATAAGAGGAAAATATTTAGAATAGACATAGGCCGGAGTCAGCCGAACCACTAGAAATTTTATTGTGTTCATTTTCTTACTGTTTTAATTTTCTTTTTTCATATTTTGTTCTCTACATCATTCTGTTTGGATTTGATTATTGGATCTGTGGTCCTTTCACATTATTTGGGTGTTGGTGGCCATTTTTGATGCCAATATTTTGGTGGTTTCATTAAGAAGGACCTGCACTCGAGGATTTGGAAGTTGGGGATCACTGATTTGGAAGCTTGGATACTTGGATCTTGAAATCAATGGCTATGAAATCAACAAGGTGACCATTGGTAGAAAGGAGTAACCATGGAAGAAGTCAGGAGGCGTCCTCAAGAGCTGGAGCTAATCAATCTTATGTCTACATCACTAGGAACGAGATGGAGACTATGATAGATGCTATACAGGAGCGGATGATGAAGAGGCAAGAGGAGATGATGCAAAATTTCCTCAGGCAAATTGGATGAGCTGGAACACAAAACCAAGGATTAAGCTCGATAGGAGCTTTTAGAAATCAAAACTAGGAACATGGAGTTGGAGTTAATAGGCAGAAGAATGAAACAGAGCAGCCGGGGGCGGACTCCTGGCCAAGCTGGAGGGACCAGCATTGATCCCTCCAGGGGGATCGGCACTGATCACCTAAACTTGAGGTCACACCCCCAGGTCAGGTCGATTCGGATGTCGGAAGGCCATTGGTTGATGTTGTTCGGTTGGATGTGGATCGGAATGCGGATGCACATCTAGAGGAGTATGTTCTAGAGTACCCTCATGGAATCAGGGGCAGGCTGGTAATATGGAATGGAGACCACATATAGATAAGAATAAGAGGATGTCTGAGCTAGTACATTGGATATTGCGAGGCAGATTACCTAACAGAAGTCAAGAGGATGTCAATCGGAGTCCATTTACTTCGAATATCAGGAATGCTAAGAACCCACTGGAGTTCAAACTACCAACCTTGGAGGTATATGATGAAAAGTCGGATCCAACAATGCATATGATGAGGTATATCCAGCATATGGAAGTGCAAGGGGCATCGGAGGAGTCATGGTGAGATGTTTTCCTTTATACTTGACAGAATTAGCTGTACTTTAGTTTAAATAGCTAGAGAATGGATTGATCAGGACATGGAAAGAGCTAGGGGATAGGTTTATGAAACAATTTTGGGTCCATATTTCATAATCCAAGAATGTGATGACATTGGCGACACTAAAACAAAGGACATGAGAGTTCCTGTGGAGTTTCTTGACATGATTCAATGTAGCAGTGGCTTCAGTGGATCGGCTAAATCCATCAATAGTTTTAATGGCAGCAGTATCTAGGATTGCTGACGACACGGACTTTAAGATTGCATTGGTACGGGATTCACTAATGGATCTCAAGGAGTTTTACCATGAAGCGGAGAGGTTCTTGCAACAGGAGGATGCATGAACTGACAAACAAGAAGTAAACATAGTGCGAAATGAAGGACCATCTAGAGAATAGTCTAGGAAGGATAAGGGTAGGGGGAAAATGGATGATGGATATGACGGATTGAATAGGTAAAGGGAAGAATGACAGCCAAAGTTATCCTCTTATTCGGACTTGATAGAGAGCTTGGAAAGAATTTATCTAGACACAAGGGGGAAACTCCCCTATCGAAAACCGACAAGAAGGGATCCTACAGAGCGGGAACGTAGATCTGGAAAATACTGCCTATTCCATTAACTGGATGGGCATACCATGAATAAATGCAGGCACTTACGAGATATGATTAAGGAACACGTCAAGAACTGCAGGCAACCGTAGTACGTGAGGACTCGGGCAGTGATTGTGGAACATGAGCGGCCACCGTCTGCATCAAATGGAAATGGCCTTGGATCAATGTCATAGATCGTCATCTCCTGATCAGGATGACATGAACTAAATAAAAAATAAACTGCATAATAAAATGGATAAGTCACTTGCACATGTACGGGATCGAGGTCGGACCCTTTGCATGCTTCAAGATGATGATAACCGTCAGGCCCGGAGAGGCAATGTTTGATTTTCCTTGTTTTCTAGTTTTTTGGCAATAAGAACTTATGTTTAATAATTTAATTTGAATCTGCATTAATGCGATGAACAAAATAGATCACAGTTGTCCCGATCAGAGAGATGGAGCGATAACTGCAAGGTGCGAGTCTCTTCATCAAAGAGCAATAGGATGGATTCTTACGTCATGGATTAAGCCCTTGACCGGAGAGTCAAGGCCAGAGAAAGGAAGTGAATACATAATTGATCGCTTTATGTCCCTGACCAGAGAGTCAGGGACCAGAGTGCAAGAAGTGAGTTTCTACCCGGAGAGCGGCAGGATCGACTTACTTATCATTGTTCCCCTTTCACCAGAGAGTGACTAGATAGGATCTCGCAAGGGTTCAAAGAGACCATGATTGGCCTAGAAAGGTCAGGATATCGCTTTATGTTCAGGGACACTAAATTGGAGTGCAAGAAGTAATGCCACTTCGCTGGAGAGTGACAGGATTGGCATATTTGTCGTTATTCCCCCTTCACCGAAGAGTGACAGGACGGGGGCCAGCAAGAGCTCAAAGAGGCAATGATCGGTCCAGGAGGATCAAGATGTCGCTATATGGCCCCAAATGGGTCGGATTGCAGGGAGTGAGTCGCTTCACCGAAGAGCAACAGGATCGACTCACTCATCGTTAAGACCCCTCACTGGAGGGCAAATGGATCGGGCTTAGCAAGGGTCCGGGGAGACAATCGATTGGTCCGGAGAAACCATGAACTTTGATAACAATCCGGAGAGATCGCAGATTGGCTCACTTACTTCTAGGGTTTCAAACAATTATGAATTTGGATATTGACCTAGAGAGATCGTGGACTTGGACATTGACCTGAAAGGTCATGGGTTTGGATAATGATCTAGTGAGATCGAGGCTTTGGATTTGGCAAACGATCCGGTGAGGTCGTGGATTAGGTTAACGACTTTGGATGGATATGGATTCGGCTAAGGATTTTGAATGGCATCGAAATTGGCTATTGACTTAGAACAATCGCGGACTATGGTATTTTGGTTTGGCAAAGGATTGGATTCTGGATTAGAAATTTGGCTACCGATGGATTATAGACTTTGTATTTATGAAAATTCAAAACACACCTTCCTATTGCAAGGCATGTTTTAGGGGACAAATGTCATTCCGTCTTTTGACAAGGCCGTGATACCATAAAGTTCGCTAAATGGATTTGCGATCATCAAGGCATGAAGCCCGGAGAGATGATTATCAAGTTAGAGATCAGTTATAAGTAAGGCTATAAATGATAGTCAAGAGGATTTAATCAAGTAGCATTCAAGAAATAGATAAGTATGGATTTGCACTTCTCCTAGGCAGTGGATCAGATCAGATCAATATGGTTAGGAATGGATCGGACTGGATCACTCTAACGACCCTAATTTTGACTAACATTATTTAGAACATTTAATTAGTTAAATTAAATGAAATAATTTAAATGGTTAAGGAATTGAGATTTGTATAACTAAAGGGTAGCCATGCCTAGTTAAACTAATGAACTAAAGGGAAATTAAAATGAAATAAGTAAGGGAAATTAGATAAGGGAAAAATAGGAATAAGTTACATTCTTATACCCTACACCCTCATGCACATTCATTTTACACGTTCACAATCAAAACTAAAAATAATAAGAGGCCGGCCACCATTAGAAGAGGTAAGAAGAAGATAAGCAAGAATCTAAAGAAGGAAGCTTAATCAAATTCATTCAAGATCAAATCTCAACTCCTTAACAACAAGCTAAAGGTGAATAATATGTTACATCTCATATTTTCTTGTTTACAATTCTAAATTAGATCCATATGTGTTTTGCAAAGTATATTTCCATGTATTGAATGATAAATATATATATATATATATATGCTAGTTGATGAATTTTGCTTGTTCATATAGACTTTTATGATAAGATTTGACTTGAAAAACCTACCAAATGACATCCAAATGCCTTGCGATTTTGATATATGGTCAGAAATGATATTTTAGAGATGGGTTTCAAGTTTTATAATTTTCTAAATTGATGTGGATTTATTATGAATTTTCTAGTGAAGAAAATGTTTAAATTGGGTTTAAAATTAATTACGGCTATTATATATATTAGCTTTGGGTCAGAAATTTATATATGTTGGAAAACATATTAAAAGTGATTTATGAGATTTTTTTTATAATTTTCCTAAGTGTGTTAATAAGTATATAAAATTATTTAAGGTATGGGACTTAAATGTTTAATATGTTTATAAAAGGAGAAGAGGCAATTTGTAAATGTCTTAAATTATTAATCTCTGAAATTTGACAGCACTTTTAAAAAAGATTTTGGAAAAGAAACTGGCAACCAATTATATGATGACAAATAAGCATGTTAGTCGGAAAGAAATTGCTTTTAAAGTTAAAATTCTGTTTTTAAAAGGTTTCGCTGTTTCGCCACTTTCGGTAGCTACCTTTCGACCATATACTTCCGCATCCACCTTAGTCGAAACCAATACACATGGTATCAAAGACTTGATACGTAGTGGATTGGAGATAGGCGAAAGGTATAGGGTCGAAACATGACTTTCGAAGGGGTCAAGACCTTGTTTTGCTTTCGAAAAGATGGCTTTTAAATCAGATGGCTTTCGACTTGGTCAATTAAAGAGAGGTTTCGAAAGAGGCTGCCGACTTTGTTTTAATTAGAAGCTTTCGAAGGGGTCGAAACCTGCTGCTGCATTCTACCTTTGGAAGCAGTTCTTTCGAAAGGGTTCCTTTGTTTTAAAATTAGCACCGCTTCTCCAATGCATTCGAAGGGGTTAGTTTCAAAACCATCCACTTCCTTTACTTAGGAATTTTTTTTTTGAAAGAGTTGCTTTCGGCTTAGTTCTTTTAAGACCCTTTTGATATTTTGGAAGTTAAACCCAAAGGTTTCAAAGGGAATGGTTTTATAGGTTTCGAAACTATGTCCCGCCTATATTTACTTGAATCTAATGCTTTCGAAAGGTTTGTTTTAAGTAAAGGACTTTAATACTTTCATAAGGTATCTAATGAAGGTTTCAAATGGGTGTTTCCCAGTGTTTTCGAAAGGTATACGATAAAAGTTTCAAAGGGGTGACTCCCTAATATTTTCGAAAGGTTTCCTTTAGTGTTAAATGGAAGGTATCCAATGTTTTTAAAAGGCAGTTTGAAGTGTTTTAAAAGAGGATGTCTAAGGTTTTATAAAGCTTTCAAAAGAGGTGTTTTCAATGTTTTCAAAAGGACTATGGTGAATGGTTTTGAAAGGTATGTTTTGGCCTTTCGGCCTAAGGTTATAATAAAGTAAAGTGGCTTACTTGTATCGAAAGGGGTACTTTCAATGGTTTCAAAAGAGATCATTTAAAGGTTTTAAACAAAGGTTTCAGATGTTTTCATCAACAATGTTTTGAGTAAAGCATATATCGTGGCAAAGAGATTTGAGAAAAGCAAATAGTATGTTTTCCTTGTTTAAGTATGATTTAAAGGGATTAAATCAATCCGAAAGGTTTTCATGGAAACTTTTAAAGGGTAGTTAATCCTAAGTAAATGACTTAGATATTTGAACACCAGATGGGACTGGTGTAGGGTCCCGCCCTATACATTAGCTTTAGCCCCAAGCTAATTTAGACCAAAATTCCAGTGTGCAGGGCTTAGTCAAAGGTAAGACTTCAATGATGGTTACACACAGAAAGGAATATATACAAAGAAGAAGGATAGGTTATTGCTGAGCTCGAAAAAACCATTAGGATCAGGTGACCCTTGGAGAATTAAGTTAAGAACAGACCGTCCAGAAGTTTGTCTAACAGGTGTTAGATTATTTGTTTATTTTGTCTAGTAGACCTGAGTCAGCCAATGGTTAATAGTTAGCCAAACAAAACTATATTGTTTGGACAGATGGTCCATTTATTACATGTTTTTGAGCATATATGATATTGCTATTATTGATATAATAAGTTTGATTAACCAGTTTGGTTGCAGGATTTTGGTTTGCAAAAAGATATATTTTAAAGGGATATTGTTGAGGGGAAACCCATTCCGCTAAGCGGCATGGTCTCACTTAATATCAATAAACAAAGATGTAATAGTATTGTTCACACCAGACTTTATGTCTAACTCGAAGTTTATGTTTTTCCCTTTAAACTCTCGGGTGCTCAAAATTAATTTGAGTAGATTGAGAGTCAGGGTTTTATAGGTTTAGTAGGTGGATGAATAAAGCTTCTGGAGACATGCATGAGGCAATGCTAGCTATTTAGGAGTTGTTAGTTTTATTTTCGATGTGATATATTAAGACTTATATGTCTATTTAGTACTCTAGTCATCCAAGGGGGCATCTTCATATGTCGCTCTTGGCGTATTTTGTAATAATTATATTTGATCAAAACCTGGGAATCTTTTGGGATTATGTATCTGAATATGAAATGTTGGTTTGAAATGCAATCAGAAAAGTTGTTTTAAACCCTATGTTGATTTTATTTCATATTCAAGTGCTTCTAATATTATGGATGCCATTAACCTTACCGTATTTTTTCACCGAAAGTTAAAACTATGGATGACTATAGCATCTGTAGTTCTTAGCTTCGGGCCTCAAGATAGGGGATGTTACAACTTGGTATCAAAGCATAGGTTTACGAAAACTTTAAATTTAAAATGATTTTGAAAACATAATCCTAAGGAATTAGAGAAAAAGATCGGGGTATGGGATAACTCTACAGTAACGTACTTGTATTTTCTATATACGCTTTATCTCTATTCTCCTATCTCTATTAGGCTATTCTTATGTATCTTATGAAAACTTGAATGCAGATATGTATGCTAGAAGTGGAAGAGTTAACATTGGTGGGGGAAGCACCACAACCAATGGAAATGCCAAACATAATACCAGGAGAAATCAAGGTTAGGCACAAGCTGCAAATCTGGGTGTTGGAGTCCCACAAGTAGACATGGGAGTAATGTATTAGTTCTTCGTAAACATGATGTAAGCGGGAGTTGCTGCTGGAGTAGTTGGAGGAAATGCTAGAGTGGGAAATCAGGAAGCTCCATTGGTCAACAACTATGCTATTTTGAGTAGAGATTATGCTCGGCTTGGAGGAAAGCCGTTTATTGGTAATGAAGACGCAATCGAAGTGGAGAGCTGGTTACTTCATTGCGAGAGGATTTTCGCTGATTTGGGGCTCAACGATGAGAAGAAAAGGAGATTCGCCTCTAGATAGCTACAAGGGGCAACACTGTATTGGTGGAATAGTGTGACTGTTGGAGTCAATGAGGAGACCATGACTTGGGATGAGTTTAGGAGGAGGTTTGAAGAAAGGTTTATGTCAGAGATTGCTAAGTCCACTCTGTTCAGGAAGTTTGCTGAGTTGGAGCAGGGAGATATGACCGTGCTTGAGTATGCAACAAGGTTTAAGGAGCTAACGAGATATGGCTATGCTACGGTTGATACTGTTATTAAGAGGAATAAAAAGTTCATTCGAGGATTGAAGACTCAACTTGCTAAGGCCATGTTATCACACATTAGAGATCCATGTGATGTTGTTATGGAGATGGCCTTGAGGCATGAAGAGATGCTTGCTTTTCTGGAAGGAAATAAGGCAAAGGAAGCTCAAGGAGGGCAGAGTCAGAAAAGGAAGTTTTTCCATAAGAAAGGAGCTCAGAAGGGTGAAGCCGCTAAGAAAGGAAAGGCAGAGGTTGTCTGTTATAAGTGCGATAAGAAAGGGCATTACGCTCATGAACGTCGGACAGGCAAAGGAAAGAAGGCTGCTAAGAAGAAAGGGGTGAGTTGGTTCAACTGTGATCAGATTAAGCACTGTAAGAACCAGTGCAAGGAGCCATCCAAGGATGGGAAAGGCAAAGTGTTCGCATTGGAGCCAGCTACCTCGAGACCAGCAGCGGAGGAGAGGGGAAAAGCTGTGTTGGAAGGTACGGTTTTGATTTATGGTGTGTCAGTTAGAGTTCTATTTGATATTGGTGCATCGCATTCTTTTATATCTCATTGTTTGGTAGATAAGCTGACAGGTTTCCTCATCCGCAAGCTCAATTTCATAAATCTCGCAATTCGAACTGGAAAAGGGGATTTCACTGTTTTCGTTGTGGTGATAAAAATCACAAGATCAAGGATTGTTCTCTTTCAATTCGTTGTTTTAATTGTGGAGTGGTAGGCCACAAAAGAGTGTCGTTCCCCTTAAATTTTAATCCATTCCTTAATCCGGAGATTGTTTTTTCTCGCTCCGATCCTTTTTTCACTCAACCTTTGAGTCGTAAAGACCATCACTTCTATTTTGTTCTTGACTTCTTGAGATTGAGAGGCATGTTCATGGATTGTTGCATAGGAAATGAAGATGATTGTAACTATCTGTTCAACAAAGTTTTTTGGCATTTCGACTGCTTAACAGCTGATTTTATTGGTAAAGATTCAAATTTTGATAACTGGAACTATTTTCAATCTGAAGATTTATCCAATAGTTATAATGTTGTTCAAGATTTTGTAGATTCGCTATGGGTGGATATGGATCAGTTTAAAGTAAATGATTCGTATAATGAGTTTCATTCTGACATTTTTTTATTAGATCCTGATGTCAGAGTCTACTGTCTTCAAAATTCCGAGTTGGTGGATAGATTTTCAAGTGAATATCCTGAATCAGAATTCTTGGTTTCATCTGATATTGTTGGTAACAGGGTTTTAACTAATTCAGTTTCAGTGCATAGAGTATATTCAAGAGATTGTGTTTTGTGTGTTCCAGTTTCGTGTTCCAGCATTGAGGCTAGTGTGGATCTTCATAAGTTTACTGATGATAAAACAATCGATGATGATGTTCTCTTTATCGTAGCTGATGGAGACTTTCTTTTATCTGATTGCGTTGATGAAGGTTATAAGAGCAATTGTTTTGGGTTAGATTTCCTTTGTGTTGATTCTGGGTTAGAAGTCTCAGGTTCATCATCTGTGATGAATGACTTTTCTGGGATTATAGTAAATAGTGGTTTCTTTATTGATGATGACAATTCGACTGAAAGGGTTTTTGATGAGAACATAGATAGCAATTCTCATGGCATCTCTCATCTTCCATTCAGGTTAGCTGTAGATTTTTGTGCACTTTCTTCAAAAATAGTGCTGCCAATCAGAGATGTAATGTTGAACACAAACACTCAAGTTGTTTCGAGAGTTTCAGTTAATAGAGGGATTGTTGTTAGTTCTTCTGATGGTTGTTTCTTATCTAAGAAGAAGATAAGCAGTTCTATATTACTCAAGGATGGTCTGGTGATTATAGAGGGTATTGGGAGTTTTATTTTTGATATTTCTAGTTTTATACTGCCTCTTATTGATATTCCTTTGGATGTTATTGCTTTTAAACTTGGTATTCCATTGTG
This sequence comes from Allium fistulosum, assembly GCA_030737815.1. Classification (NCBI taxonomy): domain Eukaryota; kingdom Viridiplantae; phylum Streptophyta; class Magnoliopsida; order Asparagales; family Amaryllidaceae; genus Allium; species Allium fistulosum. The sequence goes on from CM060902.1 coordinate 221,373,902, forward strand.
TGTCAGTGGATTGGAACCCTCATTGGAAAATATTCTTGTGAATTTGAATAAGTCTGTTGTCTTTAGTAAAAAGAAAAGGCCAGAGGGTGATTTTCCTGTAGTACAAGAGGCAAGTGATTTGGAGAGCATTGTTAGTGTTAACAATGTGAGTGAAGATTCGGAGAGTTCCAAATTGCAGCAATTTGAACAAGCTGTTTATTATTGGACGGGGGGCTTCAGATTTGTTATGTACTGTTGTCTTGCGGCTATAGGTAAATTTCCTTGTCTCCTGCTGAAGCTAGAGAAATGATTAGTGCAGCCAAACGAAGAGAAAGAAATAGTAAGAGATATTCTACTGATAGTATTAGGAGAAGTCCTCGTCTAAATCGTAAATCTTTTTAGTCTTTTGAGTGAGGGTTGTTGATTTTTTGGGAGATTTTTTGTGATTTTCATTTTTTTGGAGTTCATTAGTGGTTGTGTTGTTGCTGTATTTTGTGATGTTTCAGATTGGTTGTTGAGGTTGTAGTTGGCGGATGCAGATGTCTTTCAGTTGGTCGCTGCTCTTTTGGTGTTGCTTCAGGCCTTGGCATCTGGAAGATTTTGTCTCTCTAGGGTTAGTTTTTAGTCTCTTAGGAGTTTGGGAGAGTTTGATTTTTCTTTTTGTATGGGGGGTCTTATGCTACCTGTCAGGCTTGTTGGTAGCTCCTTTTCTTTTGTAGTTATATATATGTGCATGTGTGCTCTCCTCTCCTGTAGAGGATCACACATTTTTCTCAAAAAAAAAGCTTAACCTAGAACCCTCATACCTAGTTACTTCCTTAAGGGTTGCAAATCCGATAGGAGGGTATGTAACACTTGGGATGAAGTGTGACCACCTAGAGTTTGAATTGTTAGGTCATACCTTTGTTTGCAGTTTGCATGTGTTTGATTTCGTAGGGTTCGGAATTATTTTGAGTATGGATTGGTTAAGTAAATACGATGCTAGGATATTTTTCCATAACAGGAAAGTATAGCTTAGACACTTGGACTGTGGTGATTGGATAGTATACTCCATAGAAAACTCTAGTTATGAGGTTAACGCTTTGTTGGGTGTTGTGGAGGTGGATGACGAACTCGATTGGTGTTAGAGAATTCGAAGATCTTTTTGAACCTGTAGTAGGATTGTCGTCGAAATGAGCTATCGAGTTTCGAATGGATTTGGTACCAAGAGCAGAACCGGTGAGCAGACCGCCAAGCAGAATGACACCTACCGAGATGAAGGAGTTGAAAGTGCAATTGGTGGATTTGGAAGGAAAGAGTTTTATCCGACCAAGCAGTTTGCCTTGGGGAGCAGCCGTAGTGTTTGCCAAGAAGCCGAATGAATCGTATTATGTATCAATTATCGTAAGTTAAATGAGAAGGCGATAAAAAATCGATAACCGTTACCTAGAATTGACGATTTGTTCGACCAGTTAAGTGGAGCCAAAGTATTTTCCCTGTTGGATTAAGCAACAGGGTTCCATCAGCTTAGGGTGGCAAAGGATAGTGCTTCTTTGACGGCATTTAGAACCAGATATGGATCGTACGAATGGTTAGTAATGTCATTTGGACTAACTGATGCACCAGCATTCTTTGTAGATTTGATGAACCAAATTTTCTAAGAGCACTTGGATAGGTTCATGTTAGTTTTCATAGATGATATCTTAATATACTCTAAGGATGAAAGAGAGCATGAAGTTCATCTTAGAGTGGTGCTTGAAACACTGAGGCAGCATCAGCTAAAAGCGAAGTTTTCAAAGTGTCATTTTTGGAAGAAAGAAGTAAATTTTCTTGCTCATATAGTCCCAGAGAAAGGGTTGTCTGTAGATCTGACTAAGATTGAGGCAGTGAATAATTGGAAGAGACCCAAGATAGTGACTGAGATAAAGAGTTTTCTTGGATTAGCTGGATATTATCGGAGGTCCATAAAGGATTTTTCATGATAGCGACACCGATGGCCAAGCTAACGCGAAAGGATGTGAAGCTCATTTGGACCGATAAGTGTGTGGAGGCATTCTAGAAGCTGAAACACTTATTGACTAATGCACCTGTGTTAGTTGTTCCAGAAGGGAATCGAGATTTAGTAGTATATACATATGCATGTGGAACAGGGTTAGGAGTTGTGTTAAATGCAGAGAGGTAAAGTGATTGCCTATGCTTCTCGACAGCTTAGACCGCATGAGGTTAGGTACCCGACTCATGATTTGGAATTAGCTGCGGTAATTTTTGCGTTGAAGGTGTGGAGACATTACCTTTAGGGAGAGAGATTTCAGTTGTATATGGATCATAAGTCGCTAAAGTATTTACTCTCTCAGAAGGAGTTGAATATGAGACAACAAAGTTGATTAGAGTTTTTAGCCGCTTATGACTTTGGTATTGAGTACACACAAGCAAAAGGCAACAATGTTGCGGATGCACTTAGCAAAAAACATCAGAATACAATGTTGGCAATGTTAGCTGAGTGGAAAGATTTAGAGGCATTGACTACATGTAGGATACAATGGAGATCTGGATCTAGGTCTAGTATGGAAACTACTATGTTGTCGTGTTCAGAAGTTCGACCAGTGATGATCGAAAAGATTGCTTCTAAGCAAGGAGAGCACCTATTGTTAGTTGAGCGGACCAGAAAGTTAAGGGACGGAACAGAGAGCGATGACTTTAAAGATATCGGTCTTGACCAGAATGGGTGGTTGAGGAAGAAAGGGAGACTGTGCCTTTCGAATGTGGGAAGCATTAGGAAGGAAGTTCTTGAAGAATGACATTGTTTAAAGTTCACAATTCATCCGGGAGGAACTAAGATGTATCGGGACATGAAGAGGAGTTTCTTCTGGGAAGGTATGAAGGGAGATATAGGCTTATGGGTGAAGCAGTGTTTGAGCTGTCAACAGGTAAAGCCAAACATTAGAAACAAAGTGGGTTACTTCAGCCTTTAGATGTTCCAGTTTGGAAGTGAGATTCTATTTTGATGGATTTTATAGAAGGGTTGCCAAGGTCAAATGGAGGAAATGAAAGCATATGGGTCATGGTGGATAGGCTGACCAAGAGTACCCATTTCATTCCAGTCAAGTCAGCCAGGACGACACCTGTTTTAGCTAAGTTGTTTATGAAGAAAGTAGTTAGACTGCAAGGAATTCCTATTAGTATAGTAAGTGATAGAGATTCCTTATTCACTAGCGAATTCTGGAAGAGTCTACAGGAGATATTGGGTACCAAGCTCAAGATGAGTACTGCTTACCATCCACGGACAGATGGGAAAATGGAAAGAGTAAACAAAGTCTTAGAAGATTTATTAAGAGCTAGTGTGCTAGATTTTGGAAGATCATGGGAAGACCATCTACACTTAGTCGAGTTTTCGTATAGCAATGGTTATCAGGCTAGTATAGGGATGGCACCATTTGAAGCTTTGTATGGAAGGCCATGCAAATCTCCAGTTTGTTAGTTAGAGACCGAGGATAGGTTGGTTCTTGGTCCAAATTTGGTTAAGGAAGCTGCAGAAAAGATTGAGTTAATTAGAGCTAGAATGAAAGAATCTCAGTCTAGGCATAAGAGTTATGTTGATAAGAGACGGAAAGACTTAGAGTACTCAATTGGAGATCATGTTTTCATCAAAGTATCAACGATGAAGGGTGTGATCAGATTCGGAAAATCAGGAAAGTTGGCACCGAGATTCGTTGGACCATTTCCTATTATAGAAAGGATCGGGAAACTCGCATATAGAGTAGAGCTACCGAATAGTTTGGCAGGAGTCCACGATGTTTTTCATATTTCTCATCTGTGGAAGTGTATTCGAGATCCGGAGACTACTATAGCACCAACTATGTTTGATGACTTAGTACTGGAACCAAATTTGACTATAGTTAGAAAGCCAGTTCGTATAGTCGTGAGAGATGAGAAGAGGCTAAGGAACAAGATAGTCATATTAGTTAAAGTCCAGTGGAGCGACGACGATAGAGAATGTACTTGGGAAACTAAGAGAAGGATTAGAGACTCTTATCCCGACTTGTTTCATGATAAGTTTTACCTTTATGATTGATTTTGATGAGTACCATATCATAATTTCGAGGACCAAAGGAGGGGAGTCAGCAACGATCCTAATTTTAACTAACATTATTTAGGACATTTAATTAGTTAAATTAAATGAAATAATGTAAATGGTTAAGGGATAGAGATTTGTATATCTTTAGGGTAGCCGTGCCTAGTTAAACTAATGAACTAAAGGGAATTTAAAATGAAATAAGTAAGGAAAATTAGATAAGGGAAAAATATGAATAAGACACATTCTTATACCCTAAACCCTCATGCACTTTCATTTTACATGTTCACAATCAAAACTAAAAATAAGAAGAGGCCGGCCACCATTAGAAGAGGTAAGAAGAAGATAAGCAAGAATCTAAAGAAGGAAGCTTAATCAAATTCATTCAAGATCAAATCTCAACTCCTTAAGAACAAGCTAAAGGTGAATAATAGGTTACATCTCATATTTTCTTGTTTTCAATCTAAATCAGATCCATGAGAGTTTTGCAAAGTATATTGCCATGAATTGAATGATAAATAGATATATATATATGCTAGTTGATGAATTTTGCTTGTTCATTTAGACTTTTATGATAAGATTTGACTTGAAAACCCTATCAAATGACATCCAAATGCCTTGCGATTTTGATATATGGTCAGAAATGATATTTTAGAGATGAGTTTCAATTTTTTATAATTTTCTAAATTGATGTGGATTTATTATGAATTTTATAGTGAAGAAAATGGTTAAATTGGGTTTAAAATTAATTACGGCTATTATATATATTAGCTTTGGGTCAGAAATTTATATATGTTGGAAAACATATTAAAAGTGATTTATGAGAATTTTTTAGAATTTTCCTAAGTGTTTTAATAAGTATATAAATTATTTATGGTATGCGACTTAAATGTTTTATATGTTTATAAAAGGAAAAGGGGCATTTTGTAAATGTTTTAAATTATTAATCTCTGAAATTCGACAGCACTTTTAGAAAAGATTTTGGATAATAAACTGGCAACCAATTATATGATGACAGATAAGCAAGTTAGTCGGAAAGAAATTGCTTTTAAAGTTAAAATTCTATTTTTAAAGGTTTCGTTGTTTCGCCACTTTCGGCAGCTACCTTTCGACCATATACTTCCGCCTCCACCTTAGTCGAAACCAATACACATGGTTTCAAAGACTTGGTACGTAGTGGATTGGAGATAGGCGAATGGTATAGGGTCGAAACAGGGTTTTTGAAGGGGTCGAGACCTTGTTTTGCTTTTAAAAGGAAATGTCGCTTGCTTTGCTTTTGAAAAGATGGCTTTCGAATGAGATTGCTTTCGAAAGGGTTCCTTTGTTTTAAAATTAGCGCCGCTTCTCCAATGCTTTCGAAAGGGTTGGTTTCGACACCATCCACTTCCTTTACTTAGGAAATTGTTTTTGAAAGAGTTGCTGTTGACTTAGTTCTTTTAAGACCCTTTTGATATTTTGGAATTTAAATCCAAAGGTTTTGAAGAGAATGGTTTTATAGGTTTCGAAATAAGGTCCCACCTATTTTTACTTGAACCTAATGCTTTCGAAAGGTTTGTTTTAAGTAAAGAACTTTAATACTTTCGAAAGGTATCTAATGAAGTTTTCGAAGGGGATGTTTCTCAGTGTTTTCGAAAGGTATATGATAAAGGTTTCGAAGGGGTGACTCCCTAATGTTTTTGAAAGGTTACCTTTAGTGTTAAATGGAAGGTTTCCAATGTTTTCGAAAGGCGGGTTTGAAGTGTTTTAAAAGAGGATATCTAAGGTTTTATAAAGCTTTCGAAAGAGATGTTTTCAATGTTTTCGAAAGGACTATGGTAAATGGTTTTGAAAGGTATGTTTTGGCCTTTTGGCCTAAGGTTATAAAGTAAAGTGGTTTATTTGTATCGAAAGGGGTACTTTTAATGGTTTCGAAAGGGGAACTTTCAATGGTTTCGAAAGAGATTGTTAAAAGGTTTTAAACAAAGGTTTCAAATGTTTTCATCAACAATGTTTTAAGTAAAGCATATATCATGGAAAAGAGATTTAAGAAAAGAAAACAGTATGTTTTCCTAGTTTAAATATGATTTAAAGGGATCAAATCAATTTGAAAGGTTTTCAACGAAAATTTTAAAGGGTAGTTAACCCTAAGTAAATGACTCAGATATTTGAATACCAGATGTGACTGGTGTAGGGTCACGCGCCCTATACATTAGCTTTAGTCCCAAGCTAATTTAGTCCAAAATTCTAGTGTGTAGGGCTTAGTCACAGGTAAGACTTAAATTAAGGTTACACATAGAAAGGAATATATACAGAGAAGAAGGATAAGTTATTTGTGAGTCCGAAAAACCATTAGGATCAATGACCCTTGGAGAAGTAAGTTAAGGACAGACCGTCCAAAAGTTTGTCTAATAGGTGTTAGATTATTTTTTTATTTTGTCTGGTAGGTCCGAGTCAGCCAATGGTTAGTAGTAGCCAAACAAAACTATATTGTTCAGACAGATGGTCCATTTATTACCTGTTTTTGAGCATATATAATATTTCTATTATTTATATAATAGGTTTGATTAACCAGTTTGGTTGTAGGATTTTGATTTGTAAAAAGATATGTTTTAAAGGGATATTGGTGAGGGGAAATCCATTCCGCTAAACGACATGGTATAACATCCCTAATTTTGATGGTATTATTAAGAAGATTTAATTAGATAAATTAAATAGAATAATAATGATAAGGAGATTGTGATTTGATTAAATTAATATATGGTCGTGCTTACAAAATGAATAAATGGGCTTTAATTTGGTTTAAAGGCTAATTTAGTTACACATGGGCATATTAGTAAAATAGCCTGCTTATTATTTTACACGGCTATTACTTCTCCTCTATGTCCATTCACATTTCATTTTTCTCATGGTCATAAAATCTAAAAACTAAATCAAAGCCGACCATTACCAAAGAGGAAAAGAAGGAATTTTTAATATAAAGCCAAAGATCAAGCTATGAAGGATTAATCAACAACAAATCTCAAGTTCCTTATCAAATCTAAGGTGAATAATAATTTATTCCATCTCTTTTTGGTTTATATAATCTTATGATTTTGGATTTATGTTTTATTTCATTTTTATGAAATTTTGGATGGTGGTATGCTTAAATTATGAATTGTTTGATTTAAACAATTACCTTGTATATATAATTTGTATGGTTTTAAGGGTAAAACCATGAGATATTGATTTTTAAATGCCATGGAAATTTTTTATGTTAAGTACTACATAATTTTGGAGATGGGTTTTAATTTTCAGAATTTTCCAAGCTATGGAAATTTTATTATGAATTTTTGATGGAAAATATGATACGATTGGGTTAAATATTTATTTTGTGAATTTTAGGAAGAAATTGGGTCTATAATTTCTTTATGTTTGATTACATAATTAATTCGATTTTCTGTGATTTTTGGGGATTTTTGCCAATTGATTTACTAGGAGAAATAAATTATTTTAAAAGAGGGACTTTTTGCAAATGTCAGATTTAGGTTATTTGGAAAGGTTTTAACGTTTAAATCCTTTAATTTAGGATCTGAATAGATGCAGTAGTTTCAGAAGTAAAGTACTTGAAAATTATTATGGTAGCCAATCGGTTTTTTCCAACTGAGCAAGTTGTTTAAAAGAAATTACTTAAAGTAGCTACGGTTCAGCCTTTAAATTAGGAAAAAAAATATTTTGCCTTTAATGGAAGATACTTTCCGATACCTTTGGTTCTGCCCCATTATAGTCGAAACCATTAAAGACGAAACCTTCATAAGCGAAACCAATACACATGGTATCTCTTGGAAGGTACGTAGTGGATTGGAAGATGGATGGAAGCTTTGGTGTCGAAGGGTAAGCCTCCAATGGGGTCGAAACCCTACTTTGTTTTATAAGTTAAGTTAAAGTCTATACCTTGTTTTTCTCAAAGCTTTTGACTTAGTCGAAACTTATTGGTTTCGAAAGGGTGTATGTTTAGCTTTTAAAGAAGGTTGCCTTGTTATACTAAAAGTACTAGCTTTCGAAGGAGATCTGTTTTTCTTTTAAATAAAAGCTTTCGAAAGGGGTTGGTTCGACCTAGTCGAAGCCTAGTCGCTACTCTACCTTTCGACCATGTTATCTAATAATGCTTTTGAAGTGGTTTCTCTTGTTTTACCTTAAACCAAACCCTTTTCCTTATTTCTTTCGAAAGGGGTTGGGGTTTCGAAGGAGATGGAGTCGAAAGGGGCTTTCTACCCAGACCTTCGAAGTTTTGATTTTTAAGTCATTTGCTTTCGAACTAGATGGCTCCGACACCATCAATTTTTCCCCAAACTAGTTTTTGTTGGTTTCGAGAGAGATACTTTCGTATATAACCATCCTGACCTAGATTATGTTTTAAGAGTAAAACCTAATGCTTTCGAAAAGGTATTTCATTTGTTTCGAAAACTATGTTTTAAAGAATGTTTTCTTGATACCATCGAAAGTTCTTATTGGTTTCGAAAGGTATATATATATATATACTTAAAGTTTTGAAAAGAGGATTTCTAAGCTTTCGAAGGAGGTCATCCAGGGGTTTCGAAAATGATGTTTTAAGGTTTCAAAACAAATAACCCATTCTCATTTTAAGGAAAAACCATGACATAAATAAATAAGGATTTTGATATGCTATTCACATTGTTTTCAACCCATAACTGAATTTTGGGAAAGGGAAGAATAAACAGCTAGGTTGACCCAGTAGTGAATATGTAACAACCCGCATTTATACGATAATATATTTAAATATTTTATTTAAATATGACATCGTCTATTCGTATTTAAAATCCTAAATATGAATTTTTATCGTGTTCGAATCCGTTGTTCTAATGGATTCAAATCGTGTTTTAAATATCACCAAAGTGTTTAATTATCATGGTTTGCTATTTATAAATTCAATGGGCTTAATATTATTGCTTGGCCCATTAACAAATCTATTCCCCTTCACCTTTATTATCTGACAAAGGCCTCTTACCCTCTCCATTCACGTTCATTTTCTCACGTTCAAAACAAAGTCGCGTTTCTCTCCTCCCCTTCAGGCGATTCGCGATTTAGGGTTTTTCTGATTTGGGGCTTCGTTCCCTTAGTGCTCGGCTTTGCTCGAGAAGGTGATTTGGACTTTGCCTTCATCGATTGCTGTAGCTCTGTCGATCTTTCTGGCTTGCGATTTCCCTTTTGGATTTGGAGCTTCGACTCTGTCTTCCTTGTGGCGATGCTGGAATGTGTAAGTTATTCTGTTCGATGCTTATTAGGGCTTCGACAATCGGCTGCTCAATCTCGTGGCCTTCGAAAATGGTGAGTGATCTTTGTCACTCACATCTATTCACTCTATTGTTTGAACTTAATTCGAGGTTCCTGATTTATCTCTGCCATTCGATTTGTTTTGCTATGATTACGTGATTATTGTTCGATGTTGATGATTCACTGACTTTCGTTCTTTTCATGTTATGGGTTTGTTTCTTTGTAGCTCTGTAGCTCGGCATTATGATGTTGAACTTGGATAGTGTATCAATGATGTTGCATCCCTGTTATACTTGATCTTATTGCTGTTTCGTTTCATTTGATTAATTGAATTACAGTCGATCTTGAGCATTTTTATGTTGGCATCAGTCTTGACTTTGGCCTTGACATTTACTTTACCACTTGCCACAAGTCTAGGTAATTTTCCATTGGGTTGCATTTGCTTTCAGTTCCTAAGAGCTAGTTTCAGTCGCTAGTGCATTCAGTGTTTTCATGTATAACTAGTATTGTCCACTGTGCATTTGGCTTGAGCAGTTTTGTACCTCGACTCTGGCCATTCCAGTTGTACTTTATCGAGCACCTACTATTCATGGTTGCTAATTGTCACTGCATACCTTTGCGTAATGGTCTGGTCATTTTGTATCTTCATTCTCTTGGTCATGTTGGTCTTGTTGCAGTTTGATTGTGCTGTTTAACTGTGTACATGCATCACTGTATCTTCATTCATGTTGGTTTAGATGTGCACTTCAGTCTGCATTTACATTGACCTTGGTAGTCATTGTTGCACTGCTTTATGTCATACTTGTTGATGTCTTTGTAGTCTGTTTACAGTCAGTACTTCACTGCCATTATGTCATTCATGTTGCATATTCTCTGAAGCACACTTGAACTTACCTATGCAATTTGCCACTGTTTCCTATATGACATAGTTTGCCTTGGAATTATTACTGTTGCCTTGGACAGTTGCTATAACATTCAGGTGCATTTTCTATTTTAAGTGAAATTGATTTCGAATTGTATATGTTTTTGGGTTGACTTTGCATTCCCTATGAGTACTCACTTTGGTCCTTATGTTTTTGATCTGTAGCTTGAATATTATGATGGCACTTCATGTTACATCTGTTAGGTGTAATAGTATTGAACTACTTTATGTTCATATACATTTCCTGTTGAGTTTGCTCCATCCAGTTTCATGCATACTTGACACTGCAGTTTCTTCACTTGGTTCCTACTTATATACCACTACATGTTGTTTATGTTACTCTGACTTATGTGCATGTGTCTTTGAACCTATGCGTTTGTGGCTGCACTTCATTTATCAGTGCAGCACTCGCCTCTCTTGTTATTGCTCTTTACTAATCTGTCATGATCTTGTTTGTTGGTTCTGTATTTTTGCCTTCCATATTGTCTTGAGTTCGAGACTTCTTCATTTGCACATCCGTGTTGCCATATTGATCACTCGTTCATTTGTACATGTTTATTCTCGAGTTGTCCATCTCAGTTGAACTGCACTTGGTTCTGCTTCATGATGTACTCGAATTCGTCTCTATTGCTGTATATGCTTGAACTGTTGATGACTTTTCTACAGTTTAGTTGCAGCCTGCCTTTGTCCTTATATCTGTTTGCCACTGCAGTTTCATTGTGGTGGTGACTTTATATTCGGTGGTGGCAAGGCAGTGCACGCGTGCGTGCACTACAGCCACCCAGAATTGACAGTTTTGAATTGATTTAGTCGATTTGATAAATTGTTTATTTATCTCTGTTGATGATTTAAATCTGCTGATTTTTGCTTAACACTGTTAAGTGTTATATTTTTAGTTATCTGATTTCTTTGTTAAAAGGATTGGATAGACGGAAATTATTGTGACTGTCATCTATTTGATTATTATTGCTTCCATGCATTAATAACTGAGTTTGAATTAGACTGATCCGGGTATTATTTTCTTTTGAATGTAATACTCGGGTCAGACCGAGTATTTACAGGTTGTAGATTTTTAGCTTTGGGTTGCTGCTAGAGCTATGAAGATTTTTATATCATTTGAAGTGGTCTTCGTCTTGTTGTAGTAGTCAGTGTGTCTGTTTTAAGATGATAATGTATTCATGTATATTAGTCGATAATGTACGTGTATATATAACTTCTTGAGTCGACAGTTGTAGTTGTATCATTTGTATTGTGTCAAATGTATTGTAACTGATATCAGTTATTATATATATGAGACTTTTCGTTCCATCTGTATTCCGCATTTATGTTATCTGTGTTATTTTTATATCTATTGTCCTAAACTATTATAGCCACTGTGTAGTAGCTTTGAGTTTGTATCGGTATGTCGGATTTCCTCCTGAAATAGAAATGCATGTTATACTATCTGACACATCGGTGCTCGCACAAAGCAATTACATAGATGGTCGCTCCTCAATAGCCTTATTCTCCGTGCTAGTTGACAGCACTACACCGTAGTGTTCTTGGCTAGCGTGGGTATAGAGGTGGGGCGTCACAGAATATAACTTAACTGATATTAAATTCTTAATTTAAAGATATTGGCAGGGACCAATAGGTTTACAGTAATCCCATGAAAACTATGATTTGATACTGGCAGGGGCTAGTAGGTTTGTAGTTAGCCCATGAAAACTATATCCGGATTAAGATATTGGCAGCCAGGTAATAGGTTCCTAGTTAGCCCATAAAAACTAGGATAAGGAATATGATTTTTGGAGTTACCAATAGGTTCTTAGTGATCCCATGAAAAATAAGTAATTGGACAGATAGTCCTTAACATTAACAAGTTAATGGTAATCCTAAAAACTATAATTGAGACAGACAGTCAGAATGAATGTGGATGGGTAATCCAGAATTTATTTATTTGTATTGCATATCATCATAATGTTTTGAAATACTATGCTTTTAACCGTTGTGGATTCAGGAAGCACGGTATATGGTTTTGTAAACGTTTTAGGATACTAGCAAGGGGAAAACCCATTCCGCTAAGCGACGTGGTCTCACTAGATATGTAATGGTTTGAGATGCTAGATTATTATTCATACCAGGCTTTATGTCTGACTCGTAGTTTTTGTTTTCCCCTTAAACTCTTGGGTACTCGATTGATTTTGAGTAGGTTGAGAGTTAAAGGTTTTTAGGTTTTTTCTTTAGATGAATAATACTTCCGAAGGCGTGCAAGAGGCAGATAGTTATTTAAAGTTATTTTATTTCCGCTGTATGTTTGGTTGTAAAGGAAATCTGATTAATGCCTTATTATGTACTCTAATCAACCATGGGGGCATCTTCATATGTCGCTCTTGACGTATTTTTTTATTATATGTTATCTTAACGTGGTCTGTGAACTGGGATTATGTAATCAGTTTGAAATATTTTGAGATGGAATGTGGATTTTATTTGCTGTTTATTTTTTTTTCATATTCTTGTGTTTTTGTGTATCAATGTATCTAATATCGCTGTATTTGGTCATTGAGGATTAATAACTATAAATGACTGCAGCATCTATAGCCATTAGTTTTGGGCCTCCAAGTAGGGGGATGTTACAGGTTGGTATTAGAGCATGGTTTATGAAACTTTAAAAGAAATTTAAACCTAAAAGATTTTCCAAACATAATCCACAGAATCAGATAATAAGATTGGGGTTTGGGTTAACGCTATAGTAACGTACTTGTATTTGCTATATATGGTTATATATATAATTATGTATTCCCCCATTCTGTATCTTACTAAGGCTCATATGCAGATTTACAAGAAAGGTGGTATGGAAGCAGGAAATGGAAGAGGAAAGAAGCACCACAACTAATGGAAATGCCCGACCCACTACTAGGAGAAACTCGGGTCGACCGGCTAATGCTAGTAACCAAAATGCTGAAGCCAATGTGAGTGATGGAAATCCACCAATAGATATGTGGGGGATGTATCTGTTCTTTGTCAGTTTGATGCAAGCTGGAGCTGCTGCTGCAGTTGCTGGAAATATAGAAGGAGCTAATCCCGTGGCTCCAGTTAGGAATATTGCTTTGCTAAGTAGAGATTACACCAGTTTGGGTGGGAAGCCATTCTTGGGAACGGAGAGTGCCATAGAGGTTCAGAATTGGTTGTTGCATTCTGAGCGAATATTTTCTGATATGGGTTTGAATGACGGACAAAAGAGAAGGTTAGCCTCTAGGCAGTTACAGGGGTCAGCCTTACACTGGTGGAACAGTGTTACTACTGGAGTGCCGGAAGAGCTGTTAACTTTGGCTGATTTTAAGAAAAGATTTGAGCAGAAGTTTGTATCTTAGTTTTCCAAGTTTGAATTGATGAGGAAATTTATGGATTTAGTGCAAGGAGATACGTCAGTAGTTGAGTGTGTTACTAAATTTGAAGAGCTGTCTAGATATGGGTATGCTCTTATAGATACCGACATCAAAAGGAATGAGAAGTTCATTCGGGGACTGAGGCCCGAACTTGCTAGAATGACCATGACACATGTCCGTGATCCTTATAATATTATGGTGGAGATGGCTATTCGCCATGAGGAGTTGCTCGCTAATCTAGCCAAAGAGAAGTCAGTGGAAACCCAGGGTTCTCAAGGGAAGCAGAGAAAGTTCTTTAAGAAGAAGGGAGTCCAGAAGGGAGACATAGCTAAGAGGTTAAAAGTTAAGGTAGTTTGTTATAAGTGCGACAAGAAGGGTCACTTTGCTAATAAATGTCGGTCAGGAAATGGGAAGAAGGCTGTAGTTAAGAAGAATGTGAAATGCTTCAACTGTGATCAAGTTGGGCATTATAAGAATCAGTGTCCAGAGCCAATTAGGGAAGACAAAAGAAAGGTCTTTGTTATTGAATCAGCTAGGCCTACTGCAGCTGATAAAGGAAAGACTGTGTACGCTTTTGATCATAGTATTTCAGTTAGAGTACTTTTTGATACTGATGCATCACATTCATTTATATCTCAGTTTTGGGTTAATAGATTATGCCTAGAAGCCACCTACCTTGTTACTTCCTTAAGGGTTGCGAATCCTATAGGAGGGTATGCAACTCTAGGGTTACCAGTTAGAACTTGACTTGTTAGGTCATAAGTTTGCATGCAATTTGTATGTTATTGATTTCGTAGATTTCAGGATCATTTTGGTAATGGATTGGTTGGGTAGGTATGAGGCTGGAATATTTTGCCAGGATAGAAAGATATCACCGAGACACCCTGATAGTCATAACCAAGTGATATTCTTGGTAGAAAATACTAACCAGAGTGTTAGTGCTTTACTTAACTCTATGGAGATAGGATATGAGTTAGATCAGGTTCGGGTAGCAAGAGAGTTTATAAATATCTTTGAGCCAATCACTGGATTACCCCCTAAAAGGGCTGTTGAGTTTAGAATAGATCTTGTGCCCGGAGCTGAACCTGTGAGTAGACCACCTAGCAAAATGACACCAACTGAGATGAAGGAATTGAAGGTGCAGCTAGTGGATCTAGAAGGAAAGAATTTTACCAGACCAAGCAGTTCACCTTGGGGAGGGGCAGCGGTGTTTGTGAAAACCGGATGGGTCGTTAAGGATGTGTATTGACTACCGTAAGCTGAATGAAAGGACCATTAAGAATAAGTATCCTTTGCCAAGAATAAACGATATGTTCGATCGGTTGAATGGAGCCAGAGTGTTTTCCCAATTGGACTTAGCGATAGGTTTCCATTAGTTAAGAGTGCCGGAGAATAGATTCCTTTGACAGCGTATTGAATTAGATATAGTTCATATGAATGGTTGGTAATGCCATTTGTATTGACAAATGCACCTGCTTTCTTCGTAGATTTGATGAACCGAGTTTTCCGAGAGTACTTGGATAGGTTTGTTCTGGTGTTCATAGATGACATTCTAGTATACTCTAAGGATGAGAGGGAGCATGAAGTTCATCTTAGAGTGGTGCTTGAGACGATGAGGCAGAATCATCTAAAGGTGAAATTTACCAAGTGTCATTTTTGGAAGAAAGAGGTTAAGTTTCTTAATTACGTGGTTTCAAAGAAAGGATTGTCAGTCGATCCAGATAAGATCGAAGCTGTTAATAATTGGAAGAGACCAGTGACGATGACTGAAATTAGAGGTTTTCTTGGACTTGTTGGCTACTACCGGAGGTTCATTAAGGATTTCTCACGGATAGCAGCACCCTTAACTAAGCTAACCCGAAAGGAGGTAAAGTTTGTATGGTCCGACAAATGTGAGGAAGCATTCCTTAAGTTAAAGCAATTGTTGACTAATGCACCAGTGTTAGTAGTTCCAGATGGAAACCAAAGGTTGGTGGTGTACACTAATGCATGTGGTACTGGTTTAGGAGCAGTGCTGATGCAAAATGGTAAGGTCATTGCCTACACATTCAGGTAGCTTAGACCACATGAAGTTAGATACCCTACTCATGATTTGGAGTTGGCAGCTGTGATTTTCGCATAGAAGATTTTGAGACATTATCTCTTAGGAGAGAGATTTGAGTTATATACCGATCATAAGTCTTTATAGTATTTATTCTCTCAGAAAGAGTTGAATATGAGACAGTAGAGGTGGTTGGAGTTTTTGGTTGCATATGATTTTGGTATAGAATATACACCAGGAAAAGGTAATAAGGTGGCAGATGCTCTTAGCAGGAAACATCAGAATGTGGTGTTGGCTATGTTGGCGGAGTGGAAAGATTTGGAAGCTTTAGCCAGTTGCGGTGTGCAATTAAGATCGGCTGTTGGTTCTAGCCAGAGTACCACAAGGTTGTCTAGTTTATAAGATCAACTAGTATTGATTGAGAAAATTGCTTCTAAGAAGAAGGAGGATCTAGTATTAGCTGAGAGGATCAGAAGGCTTGAGGTTGGAACAAAGATCAATGATTTAAAGGATTTTAGCCTTGACTAGAGAGGGTGGTTGAGAAAGAAGGAACGGTTGTGTGTTCCAAACATGGAAGACTAAGGAAAGAAGTTCTTGGAGAATGTCATCGATCCAAGTTTACGATTCATCCTAGAGGAACCAAGATGTATCAGGATATAAAAAGGAGCTTCTATTGGGTAAGCATGAAGAGGGATGTTGGCTTGTGGGTTAGATAGTGTGCAAACTTTCAACAAGTGAAAGCTGAACATCAGAAACCAAATGGGTTACCACAGCCTTAAGAGATTCTAGTTTGGAAATGGGATTCGGTATCCATGAATTTTATAGACGGGTTGCCAAGGTCAAATAGAGGTAATGAAAGTATATGGGTTATAGTGGACAGACTGACCAAGAGTGCCCATTTCATTCCAGTTAAGTCAACCAGAACGGCATCTGTTTTAGCTAAGTTGTTCCTGAAGAACATAGTTAGACTGCATGGAGTTCCTAGTAGTATAGTCAGTAATAGAGATGCTTTGTTCACTAGTGAATTCTGGAAGAGTCTACGGGAAGTAATGGGTACCAAGCTTAATACGAGTATTGCATATCACCCTCAGACAGATGGGTAGACGGAGAGAGTCAAAAGGTACTCGAAGATTTATTGAGAGCTTGTGTATTGGACTTTGGTGGATCTTGGGAAGATCACCTACCTTTGGTTGAGTTTTCCTATAACAATAGTTATCAGACTAGTATAGGAATGGCGCCGTTTGAAGCTTTGTATGGAAGACCACGTAAATCACCAGCATGTTGGTTGGAGACTGGAGACAGATTAGTCTTAGGTTCGGATTTGGTCAGGGAGAAGTTAGAGAAGATTGAGTTAATCCGAGAGAGAATGAAGGAAGCTCAGTCAAGGTAGAAGAGTTATGCAGATAAGAGGCATAAAGACTTAGAATTCTCAGCTGGAGATAAGGTTTTCATTAAAGTATCACCTATGAAAGGTGTGATACGATTTGGAAAGTATGGGAAGTTAGCCCCGAGGTATGTTGATCCATTCCAGATTTAGAAAGGATTGGAAAGCTTGCATACAAAATAGAGTTACCGAGCAGTTTGGCAAGTGTCCAAAATGTATTTTATGTGTCTCATCTCCGCAAGTATGTACATGATCCAGAGACTGCTATTCCTCCGACAATGTTGGAAGATTTAGTGGTAGAGCCTAATATGACTTTTGTTAGACAACCAGTTTGGATTGTAGCTAGAGATGAGAAATGACTAAGAAACAAGACAGTCAAGTTGGTGAAAGTTCAGTGGAGAGACAACGAGAAGGATTGTACTTGGGAGACTGAGGACAGGATTAGAGACACTTATCTTGACTTGCTTTAAGGGTAGTATGTCTATATTAGATTTATATATATAGTTTCTAATCAGTTAGACTAGTATGGTTGTTAGGAGTTGTTACAGACGATTGCTATGTTTAGTAAATAATCCTTACCGAGTTCCGAGGACGAAATTCTTTAAGGGGGGAAGCCTGTAACATCCCTAATTTTAATGACATTATTCAGAAGATTTAATTAGATAAATTAAATATAATAACGATGATAAGGAGATTGAGATTTGATTAAATTAATATATGGTCGTGCTTACAAAATGAATAAATAGGCTGTAATTTGGTTTAAGGACTAATTTATTTACACATGGGCATATTAGTAAAATAGCCTCCTCATCATTTTACACGGCTATTACTTCTCCTCTATGTCCATTCACGTTTCATTTTTCTCACGGTCACAAAATCTAAAACCTAAATCAAAGC
The DNA here is from genome assembly GCA_030737815.1 of Allium fistulosum. Lineage (NCBI taxonomy): Eukaryota > Viridiplantae > Streptophyta > Magnoliopsida > Asparagales > Amaryllidaceae > Allium > Allium fistulosum. The sequence goes on from CM060902.1 coordinate 221,391,794, forward strand.
TGGCCGTTACCAAAGAGGAAAAGAAGGAATTTTTAATCTAAAGCCAAAGATCAAGCTAGGAAAGATTAATCAACAATAAATCTCAAGTTCCTTATTAAATCTAAGATGAATAATAATATATTCCATCTCCTTTTGGTTTATGTAATCCTATGATTTCGGGTTTATGTTTTATTTCATTTCTATGAAATTTTGGATGATGATATGCTTAAATTATAAATTGTTTGATTTAAAAAATAATCTTGCACATATATAATTTGTATGGTTTTAAGGGTAAAACCGTGAGATATTGATTTTGAAATGCCATGGAAAATTTTTATGTTAAGTAAAACATAATTTTGGAGATGGGTTTTAATTTTTCAGAATTTTCCAAGCTATGGAAATTTTATTATGAATTTTTGATGGAAAATATGATACGATTGGGTTAAATATTTATTTTGTGAATTTTAGGAAGAAATCGGGTCTTAAATTTCAATATGTTTGATTACATGATTAATTCGAATTGCTGTGATTTTTGGGGATTTTTCCCAATTGATTTACTATAGGAAATAAATTATTTTGAAAGATGGGCTTTTCTGCAAATGTTGGATTTAGGTTATTTGGAAAGGTTTTAACGTTTAAATCCTTTGATTTAGGATCTAAATAAATGTAGCAGTTTCAGAAGTAAAGTAATTAAAAAGTTTTATAGCGGCCAATCAGTGTTTTCCAACCAGGCATGTTGTTAAAAAGAAATTACTTAAAGTTGCTATGATTCAGCCTTTAAATCAGAAAAAAAAGTGTTTTGCCTTTAATGGAAGATACCTTCTGACACCTTTGGTTCCGCCCCATTATAGTCGAAACCATCAAAGACGAAAACTTTATAAGCAAAATCAATACACATGGTATCTCTTGGAAGGTATGTAGTGGATTGGAAGATAGGCGGAAGCTTTGGTGTCAAAGGGTAAGCCTACGATGGGGTCGAAACCCTACTTTATTTTATAAGTTAAGTTAAGTTAAAGTCTATGCCTTGATTTGCTCAAAACTTTCGACTTAGTCAAAACTTATTATTTTTGAAAGGGTGTATGTTTAGCTTTCAAAGAAGGTTGCCATGTTATACTGAAAGTACAAGCTTTCGAAGGAGATCTTTTTTTCTTTTAAATAAAAGCTTTTGAAAGGGGTTGGTTTCGACCTAGTCGAAGGCTAGCCGCTACTCTACCTTTCGACCATGTTATCCAAATCGAAGGGGTTGCTCTTGTTTTACCTTAAACCAAACCTTTTTCCTTATTGCTTTCGAAAGGGGTTGGGGTTTTGAAGGAGATGGAGTCGAAAGGGAATTTCTACCCAGACCTTCTAAGTTTTGATTTTTAAGTCTTTTGCTTTCGAACTAGATGGCTCCGACACCATCAATTTTCCCCCAAACTAGTTTTTGTTGGTTTCGAGAGAGATACTTTTGTATACAACCATCTTGACCCAAATTATGTTTTAAGAGTAAAACCCAAAGCTTTCCAAAGGGTGTTTCATTTGTTTCGAAACCTATGTTTTAAAGAACGTTTTCTTGATACCATCGAAAGGTCTTATTGGTTTCGAAAGGTATATATATACACTTAGAGTTTTGAAAAGAGGATTTCTAAGTTGTCGAAGGAGGTCATCCAAGGGTTTCGAAAATGATGTTTCAAGGTTTCAAAACAAATACCCCATTCTCATTTTTAAGGAAAAACCATGGCATAAATAAATAAGGATTTTGATGTTTTATTCACATTGTTTTCAACCCATAACTAAATTTTGGGAAAGGGCGAAATAACCAACTAAGTTGATCCAGTAGTGAATATAACTTAACAGATGTTAAATTCTTAATTTAAAGATATTGGCAGGGGCCAATAGGTTTACAGTAAGCCCATAAAACTATATGATATTGGCAAGGGACAATAGGTTCATAGTCATCCCATGAAAACTATGATTTGATACTGGCAGGGGCCAGTAAGTGTGTATTTAGCCCGTGAAAACTATATCTGGATTAAGATATTGGCAGCCAGCCAATAGATTCCTAGTTAGCCCATGAAAACTAGGATAAGAAATATGATTTTGGAGTTATCGATAGGTTCTTAGTGATCCCATGAAAATTAAGTAATTGGACAGATATTCCTTAACATTAACAGGTTAATGGTAATCCTAGAAACTATAATTGAAACAAATAGTCAGAATGAATGGGGATGGGTAATCCAGAATTTATTTATTTGTATTGCATATCACATAATGTTTTGAAATACTATGCTTTTAACCATTGTGGATGTAGGAAGCACAGTATATGGTTTTGTAAATATTTTTGGATACTAGTGAGGTAAAAACTCGTTCCGCTAAGCAAAGTGGTCTCACTAGATATCTAATGGTTTAGAGATGGTAGATTATTATTCGTACCAGGCTTTATGTCTGACTCGGAGTTTTTGTTTTCCCCTTAAACTCTCGGGTACTCAATTGATTTGAGTAGGTTGAGTGTAACGGCCTGTAAATTTTAGTCGTTTTATTTATTTAATTAACTGAAATTTGTGAAAATTTTAAAATAATAAAACTTTGAAATTAAAATTTTATATTTGAAATGCGTCTAGTTAAACATAGCAACTGGTAAATTATCGTCCGAAAATACGAAAGTTTATTTCATGTGTAATTCTATTTCAATTTAATCAGTTAGAAATTGATGGAAATAAAACATTTTCAAAACCTAAATATTTTTACATAGAAAAATTCTAAATCGTCTTCTGAGCAAGACGTCATTTTTTCGTTTTTCAAATTCGGACTTCTTGAGCTCCGTCAATCTTATTTTTCTGTGTTTTTCATGCATTTTCGCTAGTAGAAAATTTCGAATTTTTATAAATTCAGCCGCACTACCGATATATGTATACCGTTTTGATCATCTCGTCGTACTGATCTCTACGGTATATTAAATTGTAAAATTCGGCCTCCGGTACATAGTGAAATCAACAAAACGATTATCGTATCGAACTAGTTTCGAGCCTCTAGAACTTGTTGTACCCGTTCATTTTCAACGGCTAAAAGTATACATCCATTGGTTATTAAACTTTTGGTATTCTCTGACATTTCACCATTCCAATAAAGCTGTATCGGTTCATACTTTAGTCGGTTCATTCTTCAGGAATTTAATTTGTGACTGTCCCAAGGTCAAATTACAACTTATTCATTTTTATTCTACTGTTTGCATCCCATCACCTCAATAAAAAGTTTGTTTGGGATCCAAACTGTTTTTTTTCGTTCCCTGAGAAAATTTATTTTATAACAAGGCATGTTTTCATTTTGGTTCTGGAGTCTCTCCTCTTCCCTGGTGTGAGCAAATGTCTCTTCTTCCTATTTTCATTTTTCAAACTACCAGCCCCTCTCCTCCGTGCGCCCCACACCCGAGCTCAGCCCCCTCTCCACATGCTCCGTCGCCTGAACAACCACCGGTCGAGCCTCCAAACGTCCCTCCACCGTACAACCTTCGCTAAGCTGCCCCTCCCTCTCACATCCCGCGCCTCCACCAACCACGACCACTACAAAACTGATACCACTACCCGCCTCACCCATGCAAGCACCACAGCGACCAAGACCCCGTTCACAACCCACAACCACCGTCGCCCTCCATCACCATCCTCACTGGACAGGCGTGCCTGCCTCTGCCTTGGCCATCAACGCAACCCATTCCTTCGCCGCTCACGCAATCACCTACACCTCTGCTTGCTTTCCGCCTCTGAAGTCGACCGCCTTCCCTGGCCACAACAGTCCGCGACCTTGCTTTCCCTAAGTAGCTGAGCTCATCGCTTTCCAGCCTTGTTCCCTCGAGTCTCTGTCACTCAAGCCGTGCAGCCCTACCACCCTTCCCCTTCATCTTGCCGAGGCCGAGACCCATCAGCTTCTTTGACTTCTATCTTGTATCCTTCTAAATTTAGGTGGCAGGTTAGTATATATATGTTATACATTATATGATTTATAAAGTTGTTAGTTGAAATGTATATTAGGATAAGTAAGCTGTATATACTTGTTTACAACTAGTTACAGATTCTGTTGTTTAAGAATATTATGATAGTTTACATATATTATATAATTGACTGTATATACTTTACTTTAATTTGAACTATGAAACAATATTTTATGTTGAACAACATATATATAAGTAATTTTTTTATACTATAGTGGTGTCGATATACGTTAAACTATTGGGTTTTGATGTTAAATTTATAATAGATTATTAATATACACACTCTATTTTCCAGAAAAGTCATGGTCAGCCTCTAGTTGATTGGCACGTATTGTTTATTTATACATATGAATATATGTAGCTTTTATATATACATCAGATTATTTTAGTAAGTTACAAGGTATATCTATATGATCATTGTTAGCGTGCATTATGAGTCTGTATGCTTTTGTTTTTTTATGTATATACGTATTTTAAAGTATGCGTTTAAGCTAAGTGATGGTTTATAATATTATATATATAAATACAGGCTTTGTGAAATACGTGTATTTTAATGTAAATAATGATTCTAAAAAATCTGGGCTCTTGTATTATGAGAACACTAGTTTGGTGTTTTGCTGAGAGCATGTCCACACAGCAGTCTTCCATTTTAAAAATATTTATGATAGAGGTAGTGTATTTAAAAGTTGCATTGTATTAATATAAATGTTAATTATAAAATAATGCACGTACAGTAATATATGTAGTTGCATGAGATGTTGTGCGTAGTTTTTTTTGTACATTTCATTACTGTTTAAATTTATATATATTATAATGAATTGTTTATATTAATTTGGAATTAAATATATATTTTATTTTAACTATATGTTAAATTGATTTTTGAGAATTTCTATACATACGTTTAAATTTATCATTGGGTTTTATATAAAGTAATTTATTTTAATAGGAGTAAATAATAGACTTTAAAGGATATACATCCCGTTCTCATCGATTCCCTCTTATCAGCTTGTCCGTCGAAATTCGTGTCAATCCTGCTTTTTTGCCTTGTTTGGATTCGAGATTCAAATTTCAATGTGCGTTTCCGTGGCTCCTTCTGTGTTCTCTAGCCTCTTAAGGTGAGCAATCACTCACGATTAATGTTCTTTTATTTATTAAATTTGATTTCAATTGAAACGACAATTGAAATATGCTATTGTTAGTTAATTACACTATTATACTGTTATTACCTGTACTAGTTCACCTGTGACATCTGACACCATTATCTGTTAATTATTTATGCGATGATAATACAGTTTGGCTGTTAATTGATTGATTGTTGATGTTTTCATTTGTCGTTAAATTGTAAATGTATAAGTGATAAATAACATGCAACTGAATTTGACGTAGGATAGTTAAAGCTTGAATTGATATATGTGTTGGATTTGATTAGTTAAATTTGTAAAATATGACCCCTTAAATGTTTAATTATTTGACACGTAGAAATGGTTAATTACCCTTGAACCCTTTGAATTTATGGTATGAAATCAAATAAGAAATGTCAAGTGTAGAACCGCATCAAATAATAGTGTAATAATCTTTAATCTACATGAAATGATAGTGTAGATTCTAGAAATAATTATATTAATTTGCACAAACAACAATGTGAATTAATACGATTATTTCGGGATTATTTGAATTGATTATTGGATTGTTATTGATTGTTGTTATTGCTTGTTTATTTACTTTGATACCATCCCAGTTATCATACTGCAAGTTCCCTTTGCTATGCTTTGATTTTGAATTGAATTGGAATCGGGTTGAAATGATAAATACCCAAATTAAACTTTGACATAGGATAGATAATTTAAATAAAACCCGATTGGTCAATAATGTGTTTTAAAAATACAATATAGATTTTATTTGAATAAATAATAAGGTTTTAAAATGAAGTTGAAATTTGAAATTTCAATGAAAGGAAAATGTTAATATTTAATATTTTGAATCAAAATATTAACATAGTAGTTAATGAAGGAGCGTTGTTTTAAAATTAATCATTTAATAATTAAATTTAGAATTATTAATAATTAAGTTTTGAAATTAGTTAATAATTAAGTTTTGAAATTATTTAATAATTAAATAAGATTGAATTATTTAATAATTAAATAAAATTGAATTCTTTGTTAAGTGAAGTTGAACTTCTTGAATAAGTGAAATTAAGTTTCTTTATTAATTGAGTTTTGAAATTTGTAACTAAGTAAATGAATAAGTGAAATTGAATTTCTTAACAAGAATTAAAATGGGATTTATTGAATTAATGAAAGACTTGGAATTTAAAGAACTTGATTTGATGAATTTAATTTAATTCAAATTTGTAAGTTTTGATACAATGAAGCTGAACTTAAGTAATTGATTTAGTGAATTGGAAATTAAATAGAAATTGTTTTGAATGATAAATTTAACTTAACGAATATTGAATGAAATCGATAAATGAATTTAAATTGATTTGAATGTTAAATTAAATTAATTTAAATGATTTCGGAATGAAACTTATATACGAACTTGAATCAATATTTGAATTGTTTTAAATAGAAATTGAAATTGAATTAAAAGATTTTGAAATTATCAATGTGGAAGTTTGAAACGTAAATTGTGGAAATTGGTTTAGAAAGACAAATGAAATGTTGGTTTACAAATTCTAATTGAGATTGAAATTGATTTGGTTTTGAAATAAATAAATGACCAATCGATGTAATAATCACGAAAGTTATTAAAGAGACCGGAATCGGTTAGGGACATACTCACTGTCTAAACCGAAAACCACTTTAATAACTATACGCGGAGTGTGATCCAGAATGAAGTGGTTGGAATGATGAACGTGATGACTGAAGAAAGAGAACAATAATGGATAGCCTTGACACTTGTGTCAAATTGGAAATGACTAAAACAGGAGTCGTGTCGGGCCAAATGGGGGCTAGCTACCTCGAGCGAACGCACTTCTCGGAAACTACTCATTACTTGTTGTCGATTGGTGCACCCTTGATTTTGGGAGTGTTGTTTCACGGTGTTGCGATCGCTGCGGCAATGCGTTCTCACCAGTCCGGATCAGGCAAACGGTAGTTTCACTACCTTGGGTATTGCCTCATTGTGCCTTGTCATACTTGTATCCCTATATACGCGACCACTACGATTTGTTTTGTGTTATACCTATGGAGTACTCCCTGATATCCCACTAGTTTACGGTGGAGTTTACAGTGCTGTATAGACTATAACGCTTATATAAAATGTGTTAAGGGGGATAATGGTAACGCCTTAACACTATCTTGATACTTTATATTACTGATAAACATTATCTACTTATCGTACACTACTACATAGTAGATGGTTTAACGGATCCTTAAAGGATGGTTATTCCAAACATCCTTTGAGTTACTTGTATTTCAATTGCTATTTTACTTGAGTTGGATTTATTGATATAAGAATGTTAATCCTGACTCGAGTGTTTTGTGTTTTGCTTTACGCTCGGGTCAGACTGAGTGTACCAGTATTCGAGACTCACCTTTGGAGTTGGAGCTTCGCTTGGAGATCCAGCTATCTACCCAGCTTTCAGATATCAAGTTGATTCTAGTTATGTATTCTGATATTGTATTTGATTATGTATTCGAGACATCTGTTGTACCTTATTTAACTCTGATATGTATATAGTAGCTTCATGAACTACTATCTTTTGCTTCCGCTGCATTTATTACTCTATGTCTGTGATCTGTGATTATTTATTTACTGTATATGTTCAGTTTTGCCAAATTTTAAATTAACAATTTGGTATTTTGAATTATTCAAGTCCGACATATGCGGATGCGAATAGTCCAAAATAGCGGGTTGTTATAGTTGGTATCAGAGCTTTGGTAGCTCTAGGCAAAACTTAGCATATAGGGTAAATGTATTTATAGAATCACTCTCATTCGAGTTTCAATCTCTTCCTTTTGACTCGATTCCTTTGAATTTTGGAACGTTCCCTGCGGTTCCAAAAATTCATTCGTGTCCCTCACTATTCGTCTTCTTTCAATTCTGGAGCATCACATAGCTCCACTTCGAATGACCCTTACAATGAATCGGCGGTCTCGCCAAACTTCGAATGATTTGTAAAGGGGTGAAACTCCTTTACAATTGGCATTGATTTACCGGAGATTTTTGTATCCTCGGTTTACGATGTTATCTATCTCCTGCTATACCTGAATTCTATCTCTTGAGATCAATGTCGATTTGCCTCGGAATTCTACATTGATCTTATTTATGAAGTCACGGTTGACCCGGTTAAGGTTGCCCGCGATTTATATAAATTTATCAATCTTCCTACTTTGCTATTAATCATCATATCTTTGTTTCGAACTTATCTTCGAATCAAATTTCTCTTTGATTTGAGTCCATCAAATTTGAAACCCTATCCTTATTTTGAAAATTCATTCCTGTATCGTCGAGCAAAGAAATGTATTTGTAAACTAATATATATAAATGCTTTAATATATGCTGTATTGTTTGAGTTGTTGATGTTGATTTGGATTTTTGATCAATTCGTCTGATCAACGCTATCGATAGGATTTCCAAAACACTTGAACAGAGCAAACGGACACAATATTATTTTCAAATTTGGTAAATGGAATAAATTTGTATGAATATATTATAAATATATATAAGAAAAAAATTTCTAAGTTAATTAAATTGGTTGTTGAAATGATAATAATTGATTATCACTTATTGTTCTATAAATGAACTTTTAAACATGGGTTATAAACTGATTTGAAATTTAAATGAATTTAAAATTTAGAATTTGATAATTTAATTTCCAGTGATTTCAAGCTTTGGTTTTAATTTTTTTAAATGTATATTATTGAAGGTATTTTCAAATAGTAACCATTTTCAAAGAATTTTAAAATGTTGAAATCAGTGCTCTTCTCTTTGTCGCTGGAAAATAATTTCGGTGATGGCGGCCGCATCATCAACATTCATTTTCGAGTTTCGAAGTAGAGAAACCATTCTGTAACTTTGCTACGGTTTTGTTTGGAAAATATTTTAATTTGAATTTCTTAAGTATGACTTATATATATATATATATATATATATATATATATGGGTATATTATTTTAAATTTGATTTGATTTAATATATATAGTATATACATAATTATCTCTAAAGGGTTTGAAATTAAAAATGGAAATTTAATTCTTAAAATTATGTTAAAGGATGTTTTCAATTATAAATAAAGCTAAATTTTGAATAAGTATTTAAACTTGAAATAATGGAATTTGAAAATTTTATTTGTATAGTACTAAATTGCATTTCAAAATAACTTACCTAAATTATTCAGAAGTTAAAATGTAATTGGATAATATACAATATAAAATAATTTTATAAATAAAATTGGAGTGTTTATAATAAATGTTATGCAGTTAGATTTTAATTATAAAAAAAATGCTAATAAAGATGATAGAATAATAAGTTAATTGAATGAGATAAATAAAGTAAATTTTGTTCTGAAAGAATTAACAAATTGAATTGAATCAGCTAAATGGAATACCTTGAATTAAGATCAATTATTGAATATTAATTGATTTAAAATGAAATTTATACGGTTAGAATTAACAGTTGAACTAACAAATTTAAATCGAATGACTATTTATTGATTTAATATAAATGGATTTAACCAAATTGTGAATATAAATTAATTTAAATCGAAACTTTTATGGTTTAAATTAATTTATATGGGTTAAATATATGTGATAAGATATATTAAGTACAATAAATTTAACAATAATTTGGAATAAAGAAGAATTTAAATTGCTGAAAAAATATGATTATAATAAAAGACTATTCAAAGTTATGGTTTTAGAAAGTGTTAATTGAGGATGACTAGATAATAAGATAATGAATTTAGAAATAGATAGATTGATTTAACTTAAGTGAACTCAAAGGGATTTAACCAAATCGTTAAATATTAATTAATTTAAATTGAAATTTATATGGTTTAAATTAATTGTTTTACTTGTATTCCAATTTATTTTCTTTCTGGTTGTTTCTATCCTCCTACCTCCTTCCTTTTCGGGGACGAAAAGTTTTGAGTTGGGGAGAATGTAACGGCCTGTAAATTTTAGTCGTTTTATTTATTTAATTCACTGAATTTTGTGAAAATTTTAAAATAATAAAACTTTGAAATTAAAATTTTATATTTGAAATGCGTCTAGTTAAACATAGCAACTGGTAAATTTTCGTCCGAAAATACGAAAGTTTATTTCATCTGTAATTCTATTTCAATTTAATCAGTTAGAAATTGATGGAAATAAAACATTTTCGAAACCTAAATATTTTTACATAGAAAAATTCTAAATCGTCTTCTGAGCAAGACGTCATTTTTTCGTTTTTCAAATTCGGACTTCTTGAGCTCCGTCGATCTTATTTTTCTGTGTTTTTCATGCATTTTCGCTAGTAGAAAATTTCGAATTTTTATAAATTCAGCCGCACTACCGATATATGTATACCGTTTTGATCATCTCGTCGTACTGATCTCTACGGTATATTAAATTGTAAAATTCGGCCTCCGGTACATAGTGAAATCAGCAAAACGATTATCGTATCGAACTAGTTTCGAGCCTCTAGAACTTGTTGTACCAGTTCATTTTCAACGGCTAAAAGTATACATCCATTGGTTATTAAACTTTTGGTATTCTCTGACATTTCACCATTCCAATAAAGCTGTATCGGTTCATACTTTAGTCGGTTCATTCTTCAGGAATTTAATTTGTGACTGTCCCAAGGTCAAATTACAACTTATTCATTTTTATTCTACTGTTTGCATCCCATCACCTCAATAAAAAGTTTGTTTGGGATCCAAACTGTTTTTTTTTTCATTCCCTGAGAAAATTTATTTTATAACTAGGCATGTTTTCATTTTGGTTATGGAGTCTCTCCTCTTCCCTGGTGTGAGCAAATGTCTCTTCTTCCTATTTTCATTTTTCAAACTACCAGCCCCTCTCCTCCGTGCGCCCCACACCCGAGCTCAGCCCCCTCTCCACATGCTCCGCCGCCTGAACAACCACCGGCCGAGCCTCCAAACGTCCCTCCACCGTACAACCTTCGCTAAGCTGCCCCTCCCTCTCACATCCCGCGCCTCCACCAACCACGACCACTACAAAACTGATACCACTACCCGCCTCACCCATGCAAGCACCACAGCGACCAAGACCCCGTTCACAACCCACAACCACCGTCGCCCTCCATCACCGTCCTCACAAGACAGGCATGCCTGCCTCTGCCTTGGCCATCAACGCAACCCATTCCTTCGCCGCTCACGCAATCACCTACACCTCTGCTTGCTTTCCGCCTCTGAAGTCGACCGCCTTCCCTGGCCGCAACAGTCTGCGACCTTGCTTTCCCTAAGTAGCTGAGCTCATCGCTTTCCAGCCTTGTTCCCTCGAGTCTCTGTCACTCAAGCCGTGCAGCCCTACCACCCTTCCCCTTCATCTTGCCGAGGCCGAGACCCATCAGCTTCTTTGACTTCTATCTTGTATCCTTCTAAATTTAGGTGGTAGGTTAGTATATATATGTTATACATTATATGATTTATAAAGTTGTTAGTTGAAATGTATATTAGGATAAGTAAGCTGTATATACTTGTTTACAACTAGTTACAGATTCTGTTGTTTAAGAATATTATGATAGTTTACATATATTATATAATTGACTTTATATACTTTACTTTAATTTGAACTATGAAACAATATTTTATGTTGAACAGCATATATATAAGTAATTTTTTTATACTATAGTGGTGTCGATATACGTTAAACTATTGGGTTTTGATGTTAAATTTATAATAGATTATTAATATACACACTCTATTTTCCAGAAAAGTCATGGTCAGCCTCTAGTTGATTGGCACGTATTGTTTATTTATACATATGATTATATGTAGCTTTTATATATACATCAGATTATTTTAGTAAGTTACAAGGTATATCTATATGATCATTGTTAGCGTGCATTATGAGTCTGTATGCTTTTGTTTTTTTTATGTATATACGTATTTTAAAGTATGCGTTTAAGCTAAGTGATGGTTTATAATATTATATATATAAATACAGGCTTTGTGAAATACGTGTATTTTAATGTAAATAATGATTCTGAAAAATCTGGGCTCTTGTATTATGAGAACACTAGTTTGGTGTTTTGCTGAGAGCATGTCCACACAACAGTCTTCCATTTTAAAAATATTTATGATAGAGGTAGTGTATTTAAAAGTTGCATTGTATTAATATAAATGTTAATTATAAAATAATTCACGTACAGTAATATATGTAGTTGCATGAGATGTTGTGCGTAGTTTTTTTTTGTACATTTCATTACTGTTTAAATTTATATATATTATAATGAATTGTTTATATTAATTTGGAATTAAATATATATTTTATTTTAACTATATGTTAAATTGATTTTTGAGAATTTCTATACATACGTTTAAATTTATCATTGGGTTTTATATAAAGTAATTTATTTTAATAGGAGTAAATAATAGACTTTAAAGGATATACATCCCGTTCTCATCGATTCCCTCTTATCAGCTTGTCCGTCGAAATTCGTGTCAATCCTGCTTTTTTGCCTTGTTTGGATTCGATATTCAAATTTCAGTGTGCGTTTCCGTGGCTCCTTCTGTGTTCTCTAGCCTCTTAAGGTGAGCAATCACTCACGATTAATGTTCTTTTATTTATTAAATTTGATTTCAATTGAAACGACAATTGAAATATGCTGTTGTTAGTTAATTACACTGTTATACTGTTATTACCTGTACCAGTTCACTTGTGACATCTGACACCATTATCTGTTAATTATTTATGCGATGATAATACAGTTTGGCTGTTAATTGATTGATTGTTGATGTTTACATTTGTCGTTAAATTGTAAATGTATAAGTGATAAATAACATGCAACTGAATTTGACGTAGGATAGTTAAAGCTTGAATTGATATATGTGCTGGATTTGATTAGTTAAATTTGTAAAATATGACCCCTTAAATGTTTAATTATTTGACACGTAGAAATGGTTAATTACCCTTTGAATTTATGGTATGAAATCAAATAAGAAATGTCAAGTGTAGAACCGCATCAAATAATAGTGTAATAATCTTTAATCTACATGAAATGATAGTGTAGACTCTAGAAATAATTATATTAATTTGCACAAACAACAATATGAATTAATACGATTATTTCGGGATTATTTGAATTGATTATTGGATTGTTATTGATTGTTGTTGTTGCTTGTTTATTTACTTTGACACCATCCCAGTTATCACACTGCAAGTTCCCTTTGCTATGCTTTGATTTTGAATTGAATTGGAATCGGGTTGAAATGATAAATACCCAAATTAAACTTTGACGTAGGATAGATAATTTAAATAAAACCCGATTGGTCAATAATGTGTTTTAAAAATACAATATAGATTTTATTTGAATAAATAATAAGGTTTTTAAATGAAGTTGAAATTTGAAATTTCAATGAAAGGAAAATGTTAATATTTAATAATTTGAATCAAAATATTAACATAGTAGTTAATGAAGGAACGTTGTTTTAAAATTAATCATTTAATAATTAAATTTGGAATTATTAATAATTAAGTTTTGAAATTAGTTAATAATTAAGTTTTGAAATTATTTAATAATTAAATAAGATTGAATATTTAATAATTAAATAAAATTGAATTCTTTGTTAAGTGAAGTTGAACTTCTTGAATAAGTGAAATTAAGTTTCTTTATTAATTGAGTTTTGAAATTTGTAACTAAGTAAATGAATAAGTGAAATTGAATTTCTTAACAAGAATTAAAATGGGATTTATTGAATTAATGAAAGACTTGGAATTTAAAGAACTTGATTTGATGAATTTAATTTAATTCAAATTTGTAAGTTTTGATACAATGAAGCTGAACTTAAGTAATTGATTTAGTGAATTGGAAATTAAATAGAAATTGTTTTGAATGATAAATTTAACTTAACGAATATTGAATGAAATCGATAAATGAATTTAAATTGATTTGAATGTTAAATTAAATTAATTTAAATGATTTCGGAATGAAACTTATATATGAACTTGAATCAATATTTGAATTGTTTTAAATAGAAATTGAAATTGAATTATAAGATTTTGAAATTATGAATGTGGAAGTTTGAAACGTAAATTGTGGAAATTGGTTTAGAAAGACAAATGAAATGTTGGTTTACAAATTCTAATTGAGATTGAAATTGATTTGGCTTTGAAATAAATAAATGACCAATCGGTGTAATAATCACGAAAGTTATTAAAGAGACCAGAATCGGTTAGGGACATACTCACTGTCTAAACCGAAAACCACTTTAATAACTATACGCGGAGTGTGATCCAGAATGAAGTGGTTGGAATGATGAACGTGGTGACTAAAGAAAGAGAACGATAATGGATAGCCTTGACACTTGTGTCAAATTGGAAATGACTAAAACAGGAGCCGTGCCGGGCCAAATGGGGGCTAGCTACCTCGAGCGAACACACTTCTTCGAAAACTACTCATTACTTGTTGTCGATTGGTGCACCCTTGATTTTGGGAGTGTTGTTTCGCGGTGTTGCGATCGCTGCGGCGATGCGTTCTCACCAGTCCGGATCAGGCAAACGGTAGTTTCACTACCTTGGGTATTGCCTCATTGTGCCTTGTCATACTTGTATCCCTATATACGCGACCACTACGATTTGTTTTGTGTTATACCTATGGAGTACTCCCTGATATCCCACTAGTTTACGGTGGAGTTTACAGTGCTGTATAGACTATAACGCTTATATAAAATGTGTTAAGGGGGATAATGGTAACGCCTTAACACTATCTTGATACTTTATATTACTGATAGACATTATCTACTTATCGTACACTACTACATAGTAGATGGTTTAACGGATCCTTAAAGGATGGTTATTCCAAACATCCTTTGAGTTACTTGTATTTCAATTGCTATTTCACTTGAGTTGGATTTATTGATATAAGAATGTTAATCCTAACTCGAGTGTTTTGTGTTTTGCTTTACGCTCGGGTCAGACTGAGTGTACCAGTATTCGAGACTCACCTTTGGAGTTGGAGCTTCGCTTGGAGATTCAGCTATCTACCCAGCTTTCAGATATCCAGTTGATTCTAGTGATGTATTCTGATATTGTATTTGATTATGTATTCGATACATCTGTTGTACCTTATTTAACTCTGATATGTATATAGTAGCTTCATGAACTACTATCTTTTGCTTCCGCTGCATTTATTACTCTGTGTCTGTGATATGTGATTATTTATTTACTGTATACACTACGCCATAGATGGCCTACTGCAACGAAATTACAAGGTGTTGCTAGCTATAATGTAACGATAGGTATGCTGATTTTTGTCTATTACAACACTCGCTTCAAGGTGTTAGCATAGGTATCAACAAGATGTTGCAGTAGCTATAGATGTATACAAATTAAAAAATTAATAAAATTAGCAATCCGCGTGAATACGATCCAACGGTCTACATTTAATCCAACTGTTAAAATGGATCACCGCTGCACTTTTTACCAAATTTTCGTTTTCCCGCTTATGTTGGTGTAGATCCCCTTTCAGTTTACCATATTCACGAAATCCCCAAATTCATACTTCCAGCAAATTCACGAAATCCCCAAATCAAAAAGAAAATTCACGAAATCCAGCAAATTCACGAAATCCAGCAAATTCACGAAATCCAATTCGCGATTAGAATCAATTCATAATTCTCAAATCAATTCGCGTGGAGATGGAAGATGATTTCAGGCGATTAGAATAAATCAAGTATCAAGTTCCAATTCGCGATTCATCTTCTTTGGGGATCCGCAAGTCTGATTGATGAAGTTCCAATTCGCGATCCATCCCTCTTCTCTTCGTGCTTGCTATCATTATTCATCGTCGATTTGGATGCCAAGGAACAATAATGAGAAAAAGTGATCTGACGATGCCAACGGCTCTGGTAATGAAGTTTCTTTAGCATACTGTAGTCTTGCTTTTGCGCCAATAGTCATCCTGCCTTCCTCCCTTCGCGTGCCTGCTCATCCCCGATTCACTGACACTACTTCTAGGATTTTAGCCGATGTAATTTTTGTTTCTAAACTTGAATCGATGACTGCCTATCCTCTAATCGGTGGAGTGCCTACTGACGAAGCTTTGATTTTTGATGAAAGACTTTGTCGCTAGTGGGAGTGATGTTGTTTCTGTCATAGGTGATAAACCCATTTTTGTTGTTCCTAAGAGCCGGGATGATGGTAATTTTTTTGTTGCTGCTCAACCAAGATTGTTTCATTATGATTATGATGCTGCAAATGCAACTTCCTTTCAACAAACTACAACTGCCTATTCTGGGATTATTTCTGTAGGCTATAACAATACACCTTCTACAGTTGAATTCAGTGACCAATGTAAGTCCCTTAAGCTATCTCATGCCCCACCTATCATGAATTGGTCATTATTATTTACATATAAGCCGCGTAAAGTTAATGTATACATATATCTCCCCTTGGTAGCAACTACTTTACGACGTGGTCCGGGTGGAGTTTCATTCACAGCAAGTAAAGCATTACCTAATATCTCTTTATCTTCTTTAACGTGAATCTCCTTTATCTCTGTAGAACCACCAAATATACTTGCATTTAATAGTAGTAGAGCTTTTTTTGTAGCTTCAACCTAATAAAGTATCCAATGGCATTTGTGTTTCAGGTAAGTGGTAGATGGGCAGTAGTTCCGATGGGTGATGAAGTTGCTGAGGATGGGGTTTGCTAAGTTCAGTCTTCATTTGTGCATCATTTTACGTCGATCCCCGCCGGGACTGCGGTGCCCCGGACCCCCGCCGACGCTGCGCCCGGACCCGCTTCTCGGCTCGCCTTCGGCTCGGCACTCAGCTCGTCATATATTTATCAGTGTCGGTGTCTGTATAAATTGAAACTGCATATGTAATGAGTGAACTGAGTGATGTAGTGAGGAATATCTGTATATGTGAATATCAGTGTTATTTATCATTGAATTGTAAAATAGTGGAGTCGGGAATTTGTACTATTTTAAATGTTGAAATAAAATATTTATTTAAATAAATTACTGTTTGAATATCAAATTCTGTGCAATAGCATTTTATTAAATAAATATTTATTTCTATTAAAAAATCAAATATACTCTACATTGTGGGCCCCACAAATTCAGAAAATTAATATCTATAGCAACATTTTTGAATGTTGCTACATGCACCTATGGATGTTGCTATAGACCCAAATAGGATTCTATTGCAACAATATTTCTTATGTTGCCTTAGATAGTCAAAATGTTGCCTTTGAGGTCTGCAGCAACGCGGCAAAATGCAACACCGAGAAAGTGTTGCCTTTGCCCTTTTTTAGCCTTCAGCAACATTTTTTGGCACATCCTGCATCACTTCTTTGGTGTTGCAGTATGCAATCTATGGCGTAGTGATATGTTCAGTTTTGCCAAATTTTAAATTAACAATTCGGTATTTTGAATTATTCAAGTCCGACATGTGCGGATGCGAATAGTCCAACATAGCGGGTCGTTATATTGAGAGTTAAAGGTTTTCATTTTTCTCTTTAAATGAATAAAGCTTCCGGAGGCGTGCAGGAGGCAGATAGTTATTTAAAGTTGTTTTATTTCCATTGTATGTTTGGTTGTAAAGGCAATCTGATTAATGCCTTATTATGTACTCTGATCAATCAAGGGGGCATCTTCATATGTCGCTCTTGGCGTATTTTTTTGTTATATGTTACTGAACACAGTATGCGAACTGGGATTATGTAATTAGTTTGAAATATTTTGAGATGGAATGTGGATTTTATTTGCTATTTGAATTTTTTCCATATTATTGTGTTTTCGTGTATCAATGTATCTAATATCTCCGTATTTGATCGCCGAGGATTAATAACTATGGATGACTGCAGCATTCGTAGTCATTAGTTTAGGCCTCAAAGTAGGGGGATGTTACACGTGGTCTCACTTAATATCAGTAAACAAAGATGTAATAGTATTATTCACACTGGGTTTTATGTCTGACTCGAAGTTTATGTTTTTCCCCTTAAACTCTCGGGTGCTCAAAATTAATTTGAGTATATTGAAAGTCAGGGTTTTACAGGTTGAGTAGGTGGACGAATAAAGCTTCCGAAGACGTGCAGGAGGCAAAGTTAGCTATTTAGGAGTTGTTAGTTTTATTTTCGTTGTGATGTATTAAGTCTTATATATCTATTTAGTACTCTGGTCATCCAAGGGGGCATCTTCATATGTGGCTTTTGGCGTATTTTGTAATAATTATATTTGATAAAAAAAAATGAGAATCGTTTGGAATTATGTATCTAAATATGAAATATTGATTTGAAATGCAATCAGAAAAGTTGTTTTAAACCTGTGTTGATTTTATTTCATATTCAAATACTTCTGATATTATGGATACCATTAACCTTACCGTATTTTATTACTGGAAGTTAATATTATGGATGACTGCAACATCTGTAGCGCTTAGCTTCGGGTCTCAAGATAGATGATATTACAATCATTATGGCTATGGATCGCTCGGATTGACAGTTCAACTCAACGATGATAGCTTAATATCTCAACTAACACCGGGAGAACTATGCAAACGACTACGGAAACACAAAGAGGGAGCATAGGGGGACCCACCATAGGGATCGCCGACCCCCTATCCACCATTTGAAGAGATCGGGGCCGATCCCTCTAGCAGGCCCAGATGGGCCCCATTTTTGGCGAGCGGGTCCGTCTTGGCCTTGGTCTTCTGCATGCAGATTTTCAGCTGGATATTTGTCTGTCTTCTCCTATAAATACCTGATCATTGGCTCAAGGAAGGGGATCTTCTTTTTGGCTCTCTTATTCTTCTCACTTGGCTAAACTCTGCCATTTTTATTCTTAAATTTCATGGATTGTAACGTAGGCCAGAGTCAGTCGAACTACTATAAATTTTATTGTATTTATTTTCTTACTGTTTTAATTTTCTTTTTTCATGTTTTGTTTTCTACGTCATTTCTGTTTGGATTTGATTATTGGATCTGTGCTGCTTTCACATTATTTGGATGTTGGTGATCATTTTTGACATCAACAAATAATGTATCATTTCAATATTTTTTTAAACTAGAATATATGAAATCAAAATTAATTGCTAATATAAAGTATTTAACAATAGTTTTAATAATGTTAAAGCCGAAACAAAATATCAAAAACGATCAAAAGCCATTGATTTAGTGGGTGGAAATGAATGATCAAAAATACATTATACTTCATTGATTTATACAAAACTCAAAACCTATATTTATAAAACTCGCAAGCATGGGCAACCCCAACTAAACGACGGAGACGTCTATAAATGATAAAATCGGCGGGGAGAAAACTTGAACCTGATGGCGTGTGCAAAATGCAAGGTGTGAAAAGCATACAAGGAAAAGTAACGGGGTACTAGCAAAGTATTTACGGAAAGAAACAGGTTAACCGCTACACCTTTTTCCTGTGGATCACTACACCGCTGATCCTCTTCATCATCGCCAATTAACTATTCTTCGTTGGATTTCTCTCTTCGCTTTTTCTATTTTGCCTTCGATTAATTCTCATCTTTCAATAAGTTTTACTTTAATTTCTTCCGACTTCATTTTATTCACTCAACAATTCGCCATTGAGTTTGCCAACTGAAGAGAACCGTAGCTTAGCTGAACTGAGCTGAGCTAGGGTTCTTGAGTTGAAATTTCAATTTAAATTCAGATTTTTCTAATTTACGAATCTGTCACAATGCCTTCGTCATTTAAATCTGAGAAAAAAAGAGACGGAGAAGAGCAGCAGCAACAAAAAAGAATAGATCCGTATGAAATTCTTGGTGTTGCTCGTAATTCTACAGATCAGGAGATTAAGAGCGCTTATAGAAGAATGGCACTCAGGTAAGTTTTGAATTTTATATGTATTTTGCAGTTATTGAATTGATTTTTATTTTTTTTATTTTTCCAAATTACCTCGGATGAAATACACATTGCAAATAATCACTGCTAAATAGTATTAAAGAGAGTATAAGGGATTCTTTGTTGGAGAAAATTGAAGGGAAGGAAGTTCACTACTATTTCGTGTACAGAAGAAGTTGTAACCGGTGTTAAAATATTAGAGGGTTGACTTTGCTGATGTATATTATTATCAACTTCAGATAAGAGAAACTATTTTTCTATAGAAGAAGGTGATTTTATTTTGGCTGATTATATTCTCCCCCAATCCACCCTCCTCAAATCTATTTTCCCCTTCCCTAAACTGCCCTCACATCTGTTTGCTAATGGCGGCCATGGAAGCATGGTTTAGTTTCCTTAAACCACACACCAAATGAGCTCGCTGATCCCCTAAACCACTCTCTCATTGAGTGTAGTTCAGTATTGTTGTTAGCACTGAGTTACCATGCTCCATAAGAATGTTGTACATCACGGAACCGTACTCCATGTGGGCGTCGTTCGTTGATGAACCAAGCAACCCCTGAGCATGGTTCATTTCAAACCGCACGTGGTTACATTCAGGGTATTTTGGAATGGATCGGGGGGTGAAAGGAGGAAAGCGAGGGTGCAATGATTTTTTCTTATATAGCGGGGGACGAAATGAGGAAAGTGAGGAAAGAATAGAACCAACCTTTTATATTTCTATAGCCATTGTTTATTTAAATACAATAATTGGATTGAAATGCAATATTTTTTCCCTCTAAATAGATGTATATACCAGAAGGAAGAAAGTTAAAGGGAGGGCAGTCGGGTGCAATAATTGTGAAGTTAATGAGTTAAATTGAAATGATATCGTAGATCTTATAGATAAAAGAATTATCCACTATAGAATTAGCTTTATACTTACAGTATGATACTAACTATATAATCAATAGTCTTGTGATAACAGAGTAATCTATACATAACCTAAAAGGTTTTTGTATCTTTTATAGTAATACTAACCTCTTGGAAACAATAATGTTAAATGTTCATCAGCATGACATTGACATCCATTATATGATACCCAAAATATATTGGCTATTATAGTTAAAACAAATAACATTGGGTGGTAATCTAGGGTTTTTCTATAGTCATCTTTACTCTTCGATCTAGAAAAAGCTAGTCACTGTCGAAACTTTCTTGGTATGTCATCGTGCACCAAATAACTATAAGAGATGCTACTCATATGCACTAAACTATCAATTAATGGAAAAAACTAAAAGACATAGCCATTGTGTAATGTTGTTAAATAAAGAAACAACAAATCTATCTAATAAAATAAGAACTTGTCAACAAAAGCAATGAGCGGTACAACAAAAATTGAATAAATTAAGAGTGATCCTTTAAGAGCTATATTGTCACAAAAACATCGAAGTGTATTGTATTGGTGACAACAAGTAATTTTTTCGAGATGTAACATTGAAGAGTTGACGTATTTTTGACCAAGGTCCAAGAATAAAGAAGCGGTAGAAATACAAAATGAATACGAACTACAGTTAACATCCAAGGCATAATAGGCACATTTTCTACCGATCATGAAACCCCCGTCCATTCTTATAGTCAATATAGGGATGATAAGGTGTATATCGTCTGATTAATAGAAGACTATACTATGGCTGATGAGACGAAGTGCTATAACCAAGGTATGCGGTTTCGGGCGAAACCCCGAAACTCTAGCCATCTCGATTCGGTATCGGTAGACGGTATAGGTTTAGATTAAAAAATCGTTCAATAGGAGAAGATAGTTAAAAAAAAATTCCAAAACATAAAGATTTTCTTTTTATAGTAGGCAATGTTAAAATTATCATAACTCAGACCAGAAAACTTCAAAATCAAACATCACATGTCCATAATCCACTCTTATCTCAACTTTTAGCTTACATTCCAGCTTTGTTTTCCACTTCTATCTTGAATTCATGCGTTGTAGTCAATTAATTAAGAACAACAACCCTCAATTCAAGTGATAGTGAAGTGTTTTTTTTATTTTTGTCATCTTTTAGTTTCTTTTATTGTGTTATGTTGAAATTTACGAAGCAGAGGAGGCTGGAGTCAAGGAAATAAATGAGGGATTAAATAATGAGGCCGGTGGGGAAAAAAGGATTTTGGGTGGTTTACGGACTGGTTTGGACTGCTTTAGTTTAATTTATATGCTATGCTAGATTGGCATGGGAAATTGATGAGGAATTGAAGTATATTTGATTTTTATTTTATTTTAAATTGGGTTGTTTTAAGATAAAAATGTATGCTTCTTAAGTTATTTTGAATACTTAGGCTGAGTTGGGCTAAAAGTTATATCAATTTAGGTTAAATTAGAAAATCTAAGCTAATTTGGATCGAAACCGAAACCAAAATCGGAACATTTGAAATTTTCGAAATTGTTCCAAATAATAAAATTTCAAATGAGCAAAACCAAGATCGAAATCAAGTTCTCAAACCTCGGTTATAATGCCGTTAAAAGATGAATGTTAATAGGAAAAAAATAGAACTTGGACAAAACATGATGAAGCTCGGATAGAATTCAATGAAGTTTATATGTAGCTATCAACATCTTAATTCAAGAGCATCTATATTGAACCTACAAGATCGAGTGATTTGAACAAAGTAGAACTTGGAAATTTCTATTTCAGATAAGACCGCCTAAGACCAGTCCAATAGATTAGGTTGTTTTGGATCTATGTTGTTAGGGTATGCTAGGGTACTAATAAGTTTTGCTTGGATGCTACTTTGCAATTGTAACACCTTACCTTTTAACTTTAGTGCTTTATTTTGTTCCGCATCTAAGACGAACCCTTAATTATTTTCGAGTTGTTAAGAAAATAACTGTTTTAAGCATATTTTTTTTTAACTTTGACCAACTTAAATACAGTTGCACTAGAAATGCTCAATCTCTATATGTAGAAACTCCTCAAATTCTAATACTTTTTCAACATTTAATTTGTGATAATTCATTTCAAATTATATATGCAAACAATCAAGAACTATTTCTATTCATCATGATATAAAATAAAGGTAAAGGAAAAAATAACATCATGGTATAAAATAAAGGTAAAAGAAAAAAATAACACTTTGATTTCTCCCATTTTCAAGTTTAGTTCTGGAATTACAGCCCAAAATGTGTTCAAATTCAGGCAGACCAAATTTGATACCGACTTCTATCTCAATCTCATGCTAAGGCAAAAAAACGTAATAAAGAGAGAAAAGTCCAACGCCGTCGATTTCAACTCTCGAACTGCCATCGATTGCTGATTTCAACTCTCCAAAGTTCAATTTAGTATCAGTTGTGAAGTTCGATTTTTGTCTGCTAAAAATAGAAATAGAAAAGACCATGCTCAAAATTCCTGAAAAAACACTAAGTGTAGGCCTTGCGCTTTTTGGGGCTCTTTCGCCTTGACAACTTTGGTGTCGACCCAAAGGTGGCTGAGTTCAAATGATTGTGTACCAACGAATAGTTATGGATGTTACGATTGAAAATCTAAATACATAATCGTCAATTTACCGGAGCATTATATTTGTAATTTTGGTTCAACAAAAATAATTTGATTGTTAATCAGTACGGTTAGCCGTAGCATAAGAAGTGATATTGGTAACAACTTTGGAAATATAGAATTGTGCTGCATAATTATCTTTTGATATGTTTTTTTAATCAACATATATTTATTTTTTTACGTTAAAATGCTTCAATGAAGATAATGAAAACTATTATATGAAATAATTTCATAAGTTGTATTCGCTTGTTTTCTCGTGTTAATTGAATTAAATTCTATATGTGATTTATTTTATTTTGTGGTTTTATCATATAATTCCCCTAAGAATTGGATCGTTACATTAACTTTATACTTTTGAAATTGCACTAATTATTAAAAAAACCAAGTATTCATTATAAACCTTCAGAATTTATGTTTGCTTGAACATACAGTTGGACTTCAACCATGCCGTTCTACATAAAAATTTAAGCGAAGATTTGCAAAACACCATCTTAAAGTTTCAAAATACATGATCGCTCCTCCTCAAAAATATATTATTAAATAAACCTCTATTTTAAGTTTCGGAATATTTGCGGAAAACTCTGCAAATATTTGCAGAAAACTTTGCAAATATTTGCGGAGAAGTATGAAAATATTTGAAGTTTCCGCGCTGTTGCAGTTTTTCAGAAAAATTGTTTTGATCATAAAACATGCGATTAATGTTCAGATTTGATTTTCGATAATTTTTAAAAATAAAATAAAAATAGGATGTAATTTAAAGCAAATTTTTGAGGATGATTTTTCACGGAATCAAATTTCCATAAAATTTAATCGCATACCAGCAGTTAACCATAAAATCATTAGCAGGTGGAAAATTTTCATAACCATCTATTAACCGTGCGATAATAATTCGTCTTAATGGTTGCAGTTGTCACACTATATACATCCAAACATATAACGACAATCACAACATATTTATTACATTCCACTCAGTTAACATTAGGTCGAGTGCACGTTTTCTCGTGCATCAACCTAAAAATTTGTTATGTGGACCAAATGAACGTGTGAACTTTTATTCCTCATAAGGCTTCGATTAAATATCAGTTGCAGTGCACATGCATTTTCCCAAAACTGATATTATTTTCCTTTGGGCATCTTACCTTGCCTGAGCAGAGGCAGGTATGAAGTTATCTATGCCTCAACTGATATTTAGAGGATCCAATTTCAAGATCTTTGGATCCATAGTTCAAAGCCTTATCACTATATTAGCTGCATTCAATGTTCATACATTAAATTCAAATGCCATTTCGCTGATTTGGGGCTATATATATTTTGCTGTGGTGTTATAATATTACTACAAGATATAAGATAAACATCTTCAATAGTATTTTCCGTTTCTTGTTTATATCAACACTTCTTCCTCACGTAAAATCAAAATACATCCAGATCCTGTCCATCCAGTTCACCTTGATTACTTAGGATACAGATATAAACAAGAGAGAGAAAATGGGAGCGTATTGTTTATCACTCCCTTTACTATTCGGTAACAATTAATAAATGAATATATTGCTATGGGGGTTGCTCTATGTTGAGGGTTTGCCTAAGGCCTATTT
This sequence comes from Allium fistulosum, assembly GCA_030737815.1. Taxonomy (NCBI): domain Eukaryota; kingdom Viridiplantae; phylum Streptophyta; class Magnoliopsida; order Asparagales; family Amaryllidaceae; genus Allium; species Allium fistulosum. The sequence continues at coordinate 221,416,854 of CM060902.1, forward strand.
ACCTGGGCTTCGGATCGGCATGGTGACTGCATAGACAAAAACTTTACGTAGAATTTAAGTTTACATAGATATATGAATAATGATGTTAGGTGTGGTATCTAGTGGATTGACATTGTTGAAAGATTTGATTGATCCCTTATTTACTTATATTTAAATTCAATCTTGACCTACTACGATGATTGTTCAGTGACCAATAAATCATTTGTGTGTATTCTTAATTAAGTGAAAATGTCAGACCATCCACTTTTGATTTGTGAATTGTGATGTACAACTCTTTATCTGACCTCTTTTTCACATCCTTTATCAGATATCATCCTGATAAAAATCAAAATGATCCTGTGGCAGCCGACAAGTTTAACGAGGTCACAGTTTCTTATAATATTTTATCGGATCCAAATAAAAGACACCAATATGACACATTGGGGTTTGAGGTGAGTGGATATTCTTGGACCTCAAATTATATTAGCTTTATTCTTAACCTTTTCTATTTCAGAAAATAAAATATCATACTTGAATATTTAGTGCAGTTCGTAAACTTACCAACACCTTGAAACAAAGTCACATGCTTTTTATTTTCTTAGCACATGAGTCTAGATTGTTTTACCCCCTGTTGTAACTAACAATAACTTTTACTGTACTTCCCAACAGTTTATAATGTCTGCGTGTTTCTTCGTGTGGTGTGGTGCTGTTAGGGTTGCCAGAGTTAACATGACTTTTTTGATCACGATTATTGCGTCCACTGGAAGTCGGTAGTTTAAATAACAAAATTTCACTTACGCATTCTTTAATTCAGGCTGTTGAATCAGAGAGCCAAGAACTGGAGCTAGATCTCTCAAGTCTTGGTGCTATGAATACTATGTTTGCTGCCCTTTTTAGGCAAGTCATAACTGATTCACATTTGACTTTCATCCTTTGCCCAATTGCTTCTTTGTACCTTTTCACCTGCTTCTAGTGATTACGCAAATTGTTTTGCGTGCTTACTCATTTAGTTTTGCATATTTGATAGCAAACTTGGTGTGCCAATTAAGACTACTGTATCTGCAACTGTATTAGAAGAGGCGCTGAATGGCTCGGTAGAAGTTCTTCCTCTGCAGTTGGGAAAGTCCACATCCAGAAAGGTTATAATTTAAGTTAATTTTCATCTTGCTTGTGCTATGATATAATGCGATCGAAGTAATATCATGTTAATATCTGTTATGATTGTTGCACAGGTTGAAAAACAGAGTGCACACTTTTACTCCGTAGAAATAACTGAACGTGAACAGCAGATGGGATTTGTCTGTAGGGTCCATTCAGCTGATAAAAGCAACTTCAAGGTATATCCCAAAATCTCCAAGCATATTGGACAAAAAATAACTATCAGTATAAGAATTGTTTACCACTAGTGCAATAGTATTCTTTTTTCTTTATCGAGATTGATAAAAATATTCTCAATTATTGTTTATTTAACATCTTTCTTTAAATTTCTGGTATATAGAAGATGCTTAATTATGGGATATAATTTGCATCCTACATCTTATACCTGCAGTTGCTATACTTTGAAGTGGAGGATAATGGAGGACTCAGTCTTGCATTACAGGCATGTCTTCTCCAAACTTTATTCTATATATTGCAAGTTGCTAGTGACTGAAGGATGAGTGTAAAATCACACACATGCACACAATCTCTTAATAGACGAATTGAAGTAAATTTATTTTTTCACAATAAAGGTTTATTATTATTATTCTTTGAATGTACCTTATCAATAAAAAAGAATCTATATCGCATCTTATAACAATGCATCAAAATCCGAAGAATAAGTAAACTGAATTTTTTTTCCCTTTCTGATTTGGAATTGCAACTTAGAATACTCGAGACATTTGAACATGTTTGCTAGTTGTCTGTGGAAATCCATGTAACAAGAACTTATGAACCACCAACGAATTAAAGATACCTTTCCAAATCATGGAGTTGTAGCTTCGTTTGTCTGCAAACCAGCTAACCACGTATTAGCATCCTAATTTGGTATACTATGATGCTTATCCCTTTTAGTATTCTACCTGATGTAGGAAGACAGTGCAAAAACAGGAAAAGTTACATCCGCTGGAATGTTCTTTCTCGGCTTCCCTGTCTACCGTTTTGATCAGACAGCTTCGGTAAGAGTGTGATGATTTCAAGTAACATAGTCCGCAAGACATACATGTTGCTAAAAGTGTTTCTTTGTGTATTACAATATCTATATTGACAACAGATGACAGTCAATAAGGATCCAGATGCGACATTTTTCAAAAAATTGGAAGGGTTTCAACCATGTGAGATCAATGAACTAAAAGCAGGAATCCATGTATTTGCTGTATATGGTACGTGTTATCACATACTGGCTTTCTCCCATTCTTCTAAAATCGTATCCACAGTGATAAACTGCATTTTATCTTAATATACTAGATTTTGTACAGGTGACAACTTCTATAGAAGTGCAAGCTACACCATAGAGATTGTGTGTGCTGAATCATTTTCAGCAGAAAAGAAAAAACTCCGAGATGTGGAGGCTAAACTTCTAACCAAGCGAGCAGAGCTTTCAAAGTTCGAAACAGAGTATCGAGAGGTTTGCTAGCCACCTTATCTTGTTATTCAATGGCCATGTGTTGTTTATCTAATGAAGGTCATGCTGTTTTCCATCACATAGGTGCTTGCACAATTCACCCAGATGACAAGTAGATATGCACAAGAAATGCAATCAGTAAGTTTTCTAGCTGTAGTACGTATAAGAGAAAAATATCATGTGTTTGTTATAAACACATGGAATCACATGTATTATTACATGGTTGATTATCCATAGACCCTTAGATTGCTTTATGGAATTCCTATTGCTTTACTGTCCATGTGCTCAAGCATGCATAATTTGTTTATATTGTGTCTTCTGTGTTTAGATAGATGAACTACTTAAAGAAAGAAATGCACTTCATGCCTCATACACTACTGCCTCGCCTCTAAAAAGGAGTTCAAGCAGCAAACGTGTTCGAAATTCATTCAGAGCATCATCAAAGTCGGAAGAAAAGGATGACTGTGAAGGGAAAGAAGTTCAAACAAAGGAAAAGAAGAAAGGAGACCGTAGCAAGAAGAAGAAGACATGGTTTAACATTCACCTCAAGTCCGATAAAAAAAGACCTTGCTGATTATGTGCATTGAATGATAATCAGAACATATTTTGTTCTGCAGGTTCCACTTTTTTGTTGCACTAAATTCACTGCGTGTACCAGCATATCATCTTTATTCACTTTGTTATTTTGCATTTATTGCTGTAAAGGTTTGAATTATTTTATAAGATAAGACGGTTGGGGTTTATATAGCCTTGCTATTTCCAACAAAAATGTATATTTCAATAATTTATCAGGTTATGGGGTGCTTTATTCTTTACAATTTCGTATGTGTATATACATGGCAAATCTCGTATACCAAATCAATCACATATCATTCATAATTCCATATACAAACAAATCACCAAACCTCATCTAAAGCACTATCACACAATAAGATTGTTAACAGCATCACATCTCCTCCTAACCTCACCCATCTTCCCCGTCTTAACTCCATACAAACTCAGTTTCTCCATGGCAGCAGCGAAGTCCTTAAAGAACACATCCTGATCCCTTGCATACTCCCTCACTATCGGTGCAGTCCTCTTATCGCTCATCAAGTCCTGATCAGACTTAAGCAACCCCAAACCCTTCTCCAAATTCTTGTAGTACATGTTATCAAACTTCCCTGGCGTCATCACATCCATGAAAACCGACATGGTCGGATCCTTAGTGTAGTTTGCGCACGTCTGCCGCAATGCCTGCGCGAACCTTGGGTTGAGGCTCGGGTCGTACGAGTTCGGCCCTTTGTTTCCGTAGTTGAAAAGACGATCTGCAAACTCCTTGCAGTGCGAGAACCCTACCGTGTGGGCCCCTGATAAGGCCACCATCTCCCTCACCGTGAACCCTTTCGATGCGAACTTATCGATGATTTGGGAGATGGTCATGTTTGGGAGTGGTAGGTTTTTTTTCACGGATGATGACGTGGACGTAAGACTGTCCAGTCTACCGAAGGCTACTTTGTAGAATGGGCCTCCGACCATTGTGAGAAGATCTCTCGCTGCCACTGCCAATATGTCCGAGCACGATACAACACCTGAAGAAATAAGTTGAACTTTTTAGAGTCATGAGATTGTATATTTAGAGCGCTGCTAAGTACTTACTGATACCATACAAAGTTTGATAAATTTGAATATAAAATTTGTTTTTTTCTTAAAACACTTTTTCAATGTTTTGACTCAAAAAGAAACTACCAATAGGTGATAAAGTATCATCAAATTGATCAAATGTTACGTTTCAACCACAACGTGACACCATTCAACTTTAGCACTTAACTTTCTCCGGCAATAGATCATCGTTCGGTGGGAAAAATGCCATCATACTTAAAATGGGATAGCCTCAACTGTTTTGTTATTAAAAAGTACAAAAGTAAATTTTAATAGTATCTTTTAGAAACGGTAACAGAAAGCGTAAATCAAGTTGTCCTTGGCTGCACAGTATCTCTAATGCCTTGTATATTTTATCACTACTCGTTCATTTTGAGGGAGAGGAGGGACGAACCTGGGCATTGGAGTTCGAGCTTGGTCTTGGCTCTGACGATGACGTCGAAGGCATCGCCGGGGAGGGAGATATCGATATCGGAGTCACGTTCAGCGATGTTGAAGCTGTTAGTGGAGACGAGAACAGAGGAGTCGCAGCCGCCGACGAAGCAGTCGTGGAAGAAGAGGCGGAGGGTGCCCGCAGCGGTGGTGGAAGCGGCCAGCTGCTTGTCCATCACGACGTCCGACACGATCTGCTGCATCTGGGGGCACGATTTGGCGTAGTAGTCCTCTTTCAGGTGGGCGTTTGAACCTGCATTTGCAGCCGTGGTGGCCAGAAGAAATATTACAAGAAGGTGGAAGGTTTTCATTGTTTGTTTTTTTTTCCTGTCTTTGCGAGGATCGATGAATCTGCTTCTTTTTGTAGAGACGGAGACGAACGAAACAGATTGTGGGACGAGGGAGCTGTAATGGTGGGAGCGGAGGAGAATGCGGTATTCACCAAATTGACAAATGGGTTTTGCTATAATAAGCTGTGGTGCATTGTTGGAAGAATATATGCTGCGCGCCTCTAATAATGATAAACGCGGTTTTTATATTTACACTAAATTTGTCATATCAGTATAATCGAATTTTGGATTTTTGTTTATTCGAAATACATAGGTTTTCTTTGAGTATTTAGAGATAAAAATAAAAATGAGAACGTGAAACCCGTAAACAAAGAAGAAAGAAAGAGGTTGGAGTAGGTAGACTGAGACGGGGAAACATGGAACAGAGCGAGTGAGCGTGATTTACGGTAAGATGGTCGGCCAAAGCATGTGATGTTAGAGGTGTGGGGTACTGAAACAGAAGGGCTATAGCTGTGTTCTTATTTGTTATTACGACTTTCCCACAAAGGTATTCTATAATACTGGTATTTTGGAAAGAAAAAAAATTTCTGCTCTAAAGAAAATTTAATTGTAAATTCTAACATTTCAGTAACCGGTACATGATCGGTAATTGTAAGTTCAAAGTGGAGAATGTGTGAAAATATAATTGTATGTTTACAGTTTACCAAAACGGATTGATTGTATTTACATTGATCAATACTAAATCTACCAGTATTATTTCACTGTATGGAAATAGACTAAACATTTATATCCCCACAAATTTGTCTAAATTTCACAAGAAAATAAAATATGAATAATAAAGAGAGAGGGTATATTATGAAATAATAAAATTGATCAATTATTATTATCTGATATGTGATTGTAAAATGTAGACAAATTAAGGTTAGTAAAATAAATATATGAAACACCTACTAAGTTTATTGTTATCTAGGTTACGACCTTTAATATATGGACATTGTAGGTAAATTATTGTTATCTTAGTGATTATACTAGTATACCTTATTTCACTAGTGTAGGACCCGACCCATCTTGACAACAATTGGAATGAATAAATTTCAAAAAATATCTCTATCAGGATCTTAATGCATTTATAAAATCCACTTACTAGCATTAAATCCAATCTATTATTTAATAAAAATATTTTATTTGAATAATTTCTTTTGTTTAATTAATCCAATTAATTATGATTGATATGAACATACAATCAAGGGAGCTAGATAAGAAAGTGGTTGATCATAGCTGAAAGAACAAATTCAATCGAATAAAATTGAAAGGTTTTATTTCATTTAAAGAATGAAAACTTTTCTTTTCACTATTTTAAAACTTCACTTTAATTTTGGATCCAACAATTAAACCACATTCTTCCATGTGTGACCAACCAAACAATAAATATCATATGCAGACTTACAGACAGACACTCTATTAAACTCATTCCTATCAAGTGAACAGAATAGAATATTCATGGCTTTGGAATTATTTTGTGCAACAGTCTTTTGCACAGCGGTTCACTGTGCAAAATTTGTTGTGGGTTCAATGCACTCAGTTTGTGTGATATTCCAAGTGTCTAATCCTATTGATTGTAAATACATTTTCATCCTACATGCCTAATATGCATAGTTACTGCATTAAAAAGTGATGGTCTGGCAGTAGACTGACCTTCTACCAATGAACTAGTGATAGTGTTGACATTACCAGTTGGCAGCCATTTGAAAACTTTTCAAAAATCAGATTATGAAAACTTTGAAAACCAATGCTCTGATACCAAATGTTGGAAATGTGGATTACGGATCTTAAGGCTGGATTAACACTAGACCGGGAGGGGGTGTGAATAGTGTTTAATGGATTTTATGAAATTTTTGAATCTTTTGAAATTAATTACAAACAAATGCAATTCACAAACACAGAAACAATCACAGAATCAGACACGGATGCAAATAGTAAATAAAAAGCAGTAAAGGAAAAAACACACCGGAATTTTATACTGGTTCGGAGTTACCCTACATCCAGTTCCACACAATTTCTTGTGCAGATTTCTTTTCAAATATAATGTCGATATAACAATCTCGATTTCAAGGCCACGAGATACACGCTCTTATCTTCAAGTCTAGGGCAAACTCTTTTGATTTAACCAGGCTACAAGATCACCTAATTGATTTATGGGCTACAATCACACCCAATTGATTTACAGGCCACAATCACACCGTTTCCAATATCACTTTGATAGATAGAGAGACTCAATACACTTCTTTGACTACAAATGATCCTATAACTCTGAATAGCACTGAGATCTTTGAGAGAGAGTGGTAGAGAATCAAACTAGAGATAATCGAGTTTGATTCACTTAGGATTTCGGTAGAGTTTTGTTAAAATATAAGAGAATATTTGAGTGGAGAAGGAGTGAAGAAATGAAGAAAAACTAACTTAAAATTCGTTGAAAACAACTGGTATTTATAGAAGAACAACAGTCATGTCTATTCGTGGAAGGTTATGACGAATAGACACTTCATTTTAAAATTTGAAATTTGAATTTCTATGGCTACCATGTCGACATGGGGGGATGGGGTATGTCGACATGCCCTAGTTAATTTTGAAAATTGATTTTTGTTTTTAAAAGAGATTTTCTTTCTAAAACTTGTCAAAACAATTTCTGAAGTTTATAAACCATTTTGAATATAGTTTAAACTTATAAAAGAGATTAAAAAGTAATCTTAAAAAAATCTATAATATAAAAGTAATATTAAAAACTAAGTATAGAATATATTTTTGAGATTTAAAGCTTATAATATTAAAACAAGGAGATAGTTTATAAATAAGAGATGATTTTGAAATCAAAATATAAAAGATGATAAAAATAGTTTAAGGCTAAAATATTTAAACCGAGAGAGATGACTTTTAAAAAGTTTTCGAAAAATATTTAAAATAAATCATTTTGAAAATTTCGTGGATTCCATTCCACTAAAGAAGGTCGTGGGTTCCATCCCACTAAAGAGGTCGTGGGTTCCATCCCACTATTAAAGCGAGAATGTGGATTCCATTCCACAATTAAAATACGAATAAAGATTTTAGTGCTATTATGAAGTTTTAACATAAATCTAGACACTATTACTTATCTTGATATCTTGAACTCTTGATACTCATGAGTCTTCAGTCTTGGTTTCTTCAATCTTGAATTCGTCAGTATTGAATCTCTATATTGTATAGTCTTCATTCTTCAGTACCTGCATATACATATATATCTAGACAAGAATATTAGTATTTATATTTTGTAACAAGTCCTAAGGTTGTTGTCATCAAAACCATCATCTCAGAAACTAACAATCTCCCCCCTTTTGATGATGATAACCCATGTTTATAAAATATACCCCACCTAACTTTGATTCTACTCTGACTCCCCCTTATTCCAACAACTCCCCTTTAATCTACTAACTCCCCCTTAATCTAAGCCTATCTAACCTATTTTATAATTCTCCCCCTTTGTCATTAACAAAACTAATCCTAAACTACATAACTCCCCCTTAAACTAATACTATAGCACTATATAGGATAATAATACAGTATAATAGAATATAAATGAGACAGATAATAATATGAGTAACATATAGTAAGGTAAATGTGAGAGATATGAAAATTTCAAATATAATCAATCAGTATATTTATCAAACCACACCATTTCACTCATATATTACATACCATGTTCAAATCAATTCAAACAATTCAAATCAAGTCAAATCAAACCAAACAATTCAAACCACATCAAACCAAATCAAAGTAAACCATACAAGTCAAATCAAACATTTCTTGGAATTTCAACCCATCCACCGAAGATAAGATCTGACTTTATAGCATCCCATTCTTTATTATCCTTGTTCAGAGTTCCTTTTGGATTCGCTTCAAGTTCTTCTTTGTTGACGGCTGAAATCATCCATTGAATGGCATCGAAGTGCCTTTCTTGTTCCTTTATCATCTGCATTTGGCTTAATTCTAAGTGACGTTGATTGCGAAGGATAAATGTAAGTATGTTCTTGAAGGAACTGATAGTTTCTTCAAGATTCTCACTTAGATTATGAATAGGAGAGGCCATTATTTGATAAAATATGAAGAAATTCAATAGAAAATAAAGTGAATTGAAAATATGCATTTTTCTGGAAGAAACGGGTATTTAAATAGTTAGAAAGTCATTTGAAATGAAAAGACACAAGGTAGTTATGTCTATTTCCAATTTAAAACAAAAATTACTTTCTGGCTGTTACATGTCGACATGGGGGGTAGGAGGGTGTCGACGTGCCCCTGTTGATTTTGGCAATATGCTTTGTTTCTTTATATTATGTACAAGTCTGTATATATAAACTTATATAATATAAAAGCAAGCATTCCAGAGATATTTTAAAGCTAATGAAAAGAAATAAACGATTTTCATTGATAAATTTTAGTTAACATTACATAAACAATTCATAGCATTAACTAATCGAAAGATACAAACTAATACAACATGAAATGAAAACTAGAATTCGATAGAGGATGATGAAGATGATGATAATCCAAGTTTGTGACTCACTTTCCCAAAGAACTTATTCATTTTGGTGGAAATTTGTCCAACTTTTTACTAGATCTTTTGAGAATCCGTTGGTTTTCCACTATTACCTTTTGGTTTTTGAGAAGTGTCTTGTTGGATGGATTGTTAGGAGTGATAAGGTATTCGATACTTTCCAATGATGTCTCTTCCTCCTCCTCTCCTTCTTCTTCAATCTCCATCTCCTCCCCTTCTTCCTCCTCCTCCTCCACTTCTTCCATCTCTTCATGAGCCAACCTTTCATCTTTTTCGGTAAGCGTTTCATATGGTTGAAACACAAGTGGGATTTTCATAAGGGAGATATTTGCATGGTTAAACACTTTTCGAGAAACGAATTCCTCTCTCTTATAACCAACACCAAAATAGTTAAAAATCCGAGTAAGATAAATCCCATGATACAAAGTGTTTTCTCCTAAATTAAAATTTTTGGGACGAAATTCATCCAAAATTACTTACGCCCAATTAATGTCATAGTGCCCATAAATAGCAAAAAGAGCCTTACAAACTTTTAAGGTCGGGTGATTGAAATTTCCCGATCTTGGAGTTATGGTATGTTGCAAAAGAAGGTTTACAATTCTTGCTTTTGGACGGAAATTTCGATTTATAAATTCAAAGTTATCATCTCCTTCAAAAATGTGATGAATTGTCTCACGATCATGTTCATCGATTTGAAAATCCGAAAGATTCATTCATGTATACTTACAATCCAAAATATTTCCCAAAATCTCACTGTTTAAAACAATTTGTGTTCCTTTAACACTACTCCAAACTTCCCCTTCATTACCATCATAAAAACCATGATTCAAATTAGCATAAAACATTTTAACAAGATTTGAATAACAAACAAAATAATTTTAAGAATCATCAATTAAACTGAGAATTTGATTCTCTTCGAAAAGAACATTGAGTTCATACGAAGGAAAATCACTAAAGATAGCAAAATTTTCCATATGGAATTTTTTAAAGTTTACATAGCTTATGTAAGCTTTGATAGCTTCCGGGTCATTGTAGAGGAATTCTTTGATGGCTTTGGACAGCCTAATGGTGGAGGGAGTGCTTGAGGAAGCCATGTTTGAAGAGAGTAGAGAGCTTGAGAGTTTGAAAGAGAGTTTGAATTTTGAAATGAAAGTGAAAAGATAGGATAAAGTTAAGGAGATAAATAGATATTCAATAGTCATGTTCTCTAGTCAAGAGATACCTTTACAAAGCTTTGGAGTTGGTGAAAAGGTGGAAGGAAATTCAAAGTTTTGAATTCAAATTTGAATTTCAAAATTCTGGTAGGGATGTCGACATAGGGGGTAAGGTCATGTCAACATGGGTCCTATAATACACGTGACTAATTTTTTTTGTTTAATATCCATATATATATCCTATAATCTAATTTATATTTTATCTGAAATAATATAAATATAATAACACTTTAATATTAATATTTTAATGTTAAAAATATTATTAAAATAATATTATTTTGAAAATCAAAATTTTAAATTCAAACAACAAGCAATTTCAAAACATGCAAACAATCAAACATTCAAACATTCAAGCAGACAATTTCAACCAATATAAAATAAATGCGTACCTATTTTTCGATCTATATTCCCGAGATCATCATATTCGTGAATAGCTGTAAAGCACATATTTGAATTTTCCATCTTCTGATCTTCATTACTGGAGGATGAGTCTGAATCGTCTAGTGTAGCAGTATACGCTCTCTTCCTTTTCTTTGATGAATCATTACTTGGAGGAAATTTTTGCTTATCCGGATGCAGACAATCTCTTTTTAAGTGGCCTGGCTCATCACAATCGTAGCATCTGACATTGTTGAGAGTCTCATTATCATTTCCAGAATTCTTGTAATTATTTCTCTTGTAGTTGTTCATCTTTCTATATTTTAGAAACTTTCTAAAATTTCTTGTCATCAAGGCTATTTCTTCATCGTCGTCACTGTTTGAGTCTGAACCATCTGTTATTGCATTGAACTCTATTGACTTCTTTTCTGAGACCTTGCTTTCTCTTCTCCCTTGCATTTGTACTTCAAACGACATCAAATTCCCAATTAATTCTTCAATTTTCAGCGTGCTGATATCATTAGCCTCTTCAATTGCTAGTGTCTTCTGATCTCATTTTAGAGTGAGTGAATTCAGAATTTTTCTAACTTGATCTTCTTTGGAAAAGTTCATTCCTAATGCAATTAGTGAGTGCACAATGTCTTGAAACCTACCGTACATGTCTGAAATGGACTCATTTGGATTCATCTTGAATAACTGAAACTGATTGGTCAAGATAGATATTTTGATCTTTTTAACTTTGCTTGTTCCTTCATGAGTAACTTGCAAAGTTTTCTAAATCTCATATGCAGACTTACAGACAGACACTCTATTAAACTCATTCCTATCAAGTGAACAGAATAGAATATTCATGGCTTTGGAATTGTTTTGTGCCCAGTCTTTTGCTCAGCGGTCCACTGTGCAAAATTTGTTGTGGGTTCAATGTACTCAGTTTGTGTGATATTCCAAGTGTCTAATCCTATTGATTGTAAATAGATTTTCATCCTACATGCCCAATATGCATAGTTACCGCCATTAAAAAGTGGTGGTCTGGCAGTAGACTGACCTTCTACAAATGAACCAGTGATAGTGTTGACATTACCAGTTGGCAGCCATTTGAAAACTTTTCAAAAATCAGATTATGAAAACTTTGAAAACCAATGCTCTGATACCAAATGTTGGAAATGTGGATTACGGATCTTAAGGCTGGATTAACACTAAAGGGGGGAGGGGGGTGAATAGTGTTTAATGGATTTTATGGAATTTTTGAAATCCTTTGAAATTAAACACAGACAGATGCAATTCACAAACACAGAAACAATCACAGAATCAGACACAGATGCAAATAGTAAATAAAAAGCAGTAAATGAAAGAAAACATTGGAATTTTATATTGGTTCAGAGTTACCCTACATCCGGTCCCACACAATTTCTTATGCAGATTTCTTTTCAAGTATAATGTCGATATTACAACCTCGATTTCAAGGCACGAGGTACACCCTCCTGTCTTCGAGTCCAGGGCAAACTCACTTGATTTAACCAGGCTATAAGATCACCTAATGAATTTATGGGCTACAATCACACCCAATTGATTTACAAGCCACAATCACACCGTTTACAATATCACTTTGATATATAGAGAGACTCAATACACTTCTTTGATCACAAATGATCCTATAACTCTGAATAGCACCGAGATCTTTGAGAGAGAGTGGTAGAGAATCAAACTAGAGATAATTGAGTTTGATTCACTTAGGATTTCGGTAGAGTTTTGTTAAAATATAAGAGAATATTTGAGTGGAGAAGGAGTGAAGAAATGAAGAAAAACTAACTTAAAGTTCGTTGAAAACAACTGGTATTTATAGAAGAACAACATTCATGTCCATTCGTGGAAGGTTATGACGAATAGACACTTCATTTGAAAATTTGAAATTTGAATTTCTATGGCTACCTTGTTGACATGGGGGGATGGGGTATGTCGACATGTCCTAGTTAATTTTGAAAATTGATTTTTTTTAAAAAGAGATTTTCTTTCTAAAACTTGTCAAAACAATTTCCGATGTTTATAAACCATTTTGAATATAGTTTAAACTTATAAAAGAGATTAAAAAGTAATCTTAAAAAAATATATAATCTATAATATAAAAGTAATATTAAAAACCAAGTATAGAATATATTTTTGAGATTTAAAGCTTATAATATTAAAACCAGGAGATAGTTTAAAAACAAGAGATGATTTTGAAATCAAAATATAAAAGATGATAAAAATAGTTTACGGCTAAAATATTTCAACCGAGAGAGATGACTTTTAAAAAGTTTTTGAAAAATATTTAAAATTAATAATTTTGAAAATTTCGTGGATTCCATTCCGCTAGAGAAGGTCATGGGTTCCATCCCACTATTAAAGCGAGAAGGTGGATTCCATTCCACAATTAAAATCCGAATAAAGATTTTAGTGCTATTACGAAGTTTTAACATGAATCTAGACACTATTACTTATCTTGATATCTTGAACTCTTGAAATCTTGAACTCTTGATATCTTGACTCTTGATACTCATGAGTCTTCAGTCTTGGTTTCTTCAATCTTGAATTCGTCAGTCTTGAATCTCTATATTGTATAGTCTTCCTTCTTTAGTACCTGCATATATATCCTACATATATATATATATCTAGACACGAATATTAGTATTTATATTTTATAACAAATCCTAATGTTGTTGTCATCAAAACCATCATCTCAGGAACTAACAGTGTCAGGCTGCTACTCCGAGTTCTCATATGCAGGAGGAAGCAGACTGCTTAACCATATCTCCACCTTGACGAACATCCCATGCTCAAGCCCCTTCGGAGCCATGCTTCGGTCACATTGCATCGTACCGGTCCCTCGAACCATGGAGCTCTGATACCATGTTGAGTTTCGGCATTCCCGCATTCCGAACGCGTTCGCTTCACCATGTATAGTGTCATCAACGGTCAAAGTCTCCCATGCTGGCGTCTCGATTGAACAACCCTCCGTCTCCTCCCATCGGGCATATAATCTGGTCTTGGCAACACATTGTAACAAAAGGAATCCCTAATGTTACGTGCCACCAATCCCATATATATACCACGATTATTCCAAATATCCTGCGATGTGGGACTTTTAACCCGTTCAATCCACGCACCCACTCCATTTACAATGCGAGCCACACCTAACACACGTTATCTTAGATTGTTCTAATTCATTTGCAAGCACGTAGATGTAAAGTGCGCGTGCATATATATATATATATATATATTTGTGTGTGTGTGTTTGTGTGTATACACACACGAAATTATATAAATGAACCGTTCGTAAAATACCACCTTTTTAAAAAAAATTTAAAATCAACCAAAGAATTGAAGTTAAAATACATATGTTAAGTGGGATGAGAGACAAGTGGGTTTTTTTCCAAATGATCAAAAATTTAAAACCAAATAACTGAGTTATAGAAATTGTACACGATGTTTAATAAACATTACATGTTTACTAAAAACAAATACATGGTTAAACATATATGTATTTTGATTTGAATCTATTAAATTAAATCAAACCAAATCAATTAATTTGTTGTTGAAAAGTGACATTAACTCCAAATCAAGATGAGACAACAATACACATAAAATTGTGATAAGAATGATATAAATAATACATATAAATCTAAATTTATGATGTACCTTGTGATATGGCCTACTAATGACATGTTAGTTTGAAAATCCTCCCGAGATCCCTTGAATCAACACCTAACTTTGCTTGAATTGGATGAACCACGTACTTTTAATTTTATTTGATGTTTTTATTTTGTTTTGATTTGGAGTAGAAATTTGTCTAAGAGATAGTAGCCATGGTTGGAGGGGAGAAGTGGAAAAGAAAATTAAAGTAAGAAATGAAAGTAGGGGATTTGTTTTAGTGGAGAAAATGAAACTTTCCACTTTTCTTTGTTAAACTTCCCTTTGATTTCTATTTAAATTGTAAATCAAGTCAACCTCTCCATTCTCCCGAGCATGACCGACCATGTATTTTCATACATGGAGAAAATTTTCCAAAAACCCGTTTAAGTAATTATTCCTATTTAAATACCGTTTAAGTACATGCCAATATCATATATCGACACGTGCATATATAACTTTTATATATACACCCAAATAGTTACTAACAACAAACATCAAATGAATTAATAATTAACATTTCTTACATATTAATTAATTTATAACATTTTATAAACTAACTAAATCGTGTAGTCTGAAAGTCTGTAGGACCGTGTAATATGGATATATGATAATATAGAGTATAGTGATGATAGTAATACTGTAAATAGTGTGGAATATAAAAGCAGTATAGTAAAATGACACCAGATATTTTATACTGGTTCGGAGCACCGTCCTACGTCCAGTCCCAGACTCCCTTCTGGAATTTAACTAACAACAATACCCTCACTTAACCCGGAGGAACAGGTCTATACAACCCCTGAGCAGCCGAACAGGGACCTGAGCAGCAGAACATGATTTTTGCCTCAGCAGCCGAAGAGGACTTCACACGCCTGAGCAGCAGAACAGGACTTCGCTAATACAAAAGAATATCTGACACTGTGTGTTCTTGAAAACACTGATTTGTCTCTGATAGTACAAACTTCATATAATCAAATCCTCAAGTGTATGATGTGTATGTGAAGATATGAAAAGAAAGTGTTGCTAAGAATCGAAGATTATGAAAGTTAATTTGGAGATTCAAAGCAATAAAATGCTTGTATGTTGTTTTGAATGTGAGTATAAGAGCACAAGAAGAATACAAGATAGTTAGAAAGATTTTCGGTGAATGTGAAGTGTTTGGGGATATGTATTTATAGTAGTCAGAGAGTTACTGCCATTGGTGAAGAGTTCTGACCAAAAGAAGCAACCATTCCCGTTTAGAGAAGGATCGCAACCTTTCTCAGAATGGAAATGTCTTTTCAAAATATGACAGTTGGGTTCAGGTCAGTCGACTGGTCGAAAATGGTCAGTCGACTGAAAAGTAAAATCATGTAAAAAATTCGTGTACATATGTGCATGTATGTTAAAATGCACAGATTCAGTCGACTGACTGACTGTATTTAGTCGACTGAATTCTGTTATTAAACAAAAACTACAATAGCTCATTTGGTTAGAGTACTTGCCTTCCAAGCTAGTGACCTGGGTTCGAGCCCCGCTCCATGCATTTTTTGAGAACTTGATTTTGATTAAAATATGCATGCAAGTTTATTTGAATGTGAATGATGATTCTTGAGGAAAGATTTTAACAAAGCACTAAACTAGACTCTATATACATATTTCATGACTCTTGTTAAAATATATAACTATATGAACCATACTTTGAGTCGTTGAGTCCGGATGTTGTCGTAGTCGTAGATTCGTGAATTGTTGTGTCTTGTCAGCAATCAAAATCCATGATCCAACATAGTCTTTTTTGGAGAATTCACAAATACGGTTGTGATACTCAAATGTGTGAATTCAGCTACTAATTAACATTGAACAATTTAAATATTAATGTTATCACGTCATCTTAGCTAGTGGTGTGATAATTTGACCAAATTCATCGCTTATAGATCTTTCTGGTGTAACAACCCATATTTTTAACAAATATTTTAAAATTAATTTATTTGAAAACTTTGATTTTTAAATCATTTTTAATTGAATTTTTGGAATTTTCCAATATAAATTTGGAATTTATTGATAATTTATTTTTCAAACATAATAAAATAATGATATTCTGGAGACTTTTATATTTTGTTCAATTTTAGTCAAACTTTGATTCCCAGTGAAATGTTAAAAATAAAAAAATTCATTTTAATCTTTTTCTTTGAAACAATAATTGTTTCTGATATTCGTTCTACTTTTCGTTTGGTTAAATACTGTTTATACTTTTTAAAATCTGATAAATTCCTCGTTTTACAAGAAATTATTTTCAGTATTTTGTTGTCTATATTTTCATTGTTATTTCTATTTTATTTTAGTTTTGGACTTTGTTTATTTATTTGTTGTTTTGAACTTATTTGATTTTGGGCTTGGAAATTTCAAAAGACTTAAGTTATTTTCTATGGTTGCCTTTTCATTTTCTAGCTTCTTCATTTCTTTCCCATAGCCGTGTATTTCACTTCTCTTAGCCGTACACTTCTTTTCATTTTTCATTTCTAACAAAAAGTTTTAAAGTAAGTTATTTTTTCCATGGCTTCCTTTTTCTCTCCTTCTCCTCCTTTTCCATTTGTTTTTCTTTTGTTTTCTTCCTCCTATGCTCGGCCACACCATGCTATTGCCGACCACAACCCCTCCTCCACCACCACCTTCCACGGCCAACAACCCTCATCACCACCACATGCCATGCCGTGACCATAGACCCAAAACTCCACTACAAAAACATCACTTGAAACCCTAACAAAGCCTATATACATCACCACTTCCTCCTTGATGACTTCGGCTACCACCTTGTCTTCCACCTCCTCCATCCCCTTGCTTTGCTTTGCCATGCCTAGAAACCACTCCAGGCCGTGACCAGACCTGACCCAAACCATGAACCTAGACCGAGCCATACTTGCCTAGGCCGAACCCAAATACACATGACCTTTCATTGCCTTGTCTCTTTGCCTTCACAACTCCTATCTCTTCAAATTCTAACCCATGGCCGTGCCTTGTGTGACCATAGCCGAGCCTAGCTGCCTTCAAGTCATGGCCGAGCCTTATGTGATGATGGTCGAGCCTACATGTGATGTAGCCGAGCCCAATGGCCTTGGTCAAGCCATTTTATCCTATTTTGATTCATACCTTTCATTGTTTAATTCATATTTTATAGTGTTGAATCATATACTTATGTTTGTGATAATTATTTGTTTACAAGATTTGGATTTGGGTGCTACTTCTCCTCGAATCTAGTTCGTGCTTTGTCATGCCTTTCAGTGTTTGTTGTGTGTCTCTATTTCGTAATCTCTAGCTTTAAAAGGTGAGTTTATCACTCTCGACAAATCGTACTTATATAATTGTGAAAAAATGTCATTTGAATTGTAGTAGTTGATATGCTATGTTATATGTTCACATCTGCCTGTTATCTGACATTATATAATGATATAACCTGTTTATATACCTGTTACATCACATGACATCATATGATATGTTTTACTATTTATTTATTATCTATTTCTCACGCTGCAAGTTCCCTGTTAGAATAGAATCACTATGGGTTGAAATGATACATACCCGAACGGACTTTAGAATAAGGAAAAGTCGTTATGAGCTGAAATGATAGGTTCGAGCTATTTTTATTGTATTTGACTTGGGATTGCGGGTTTGAAATGATAAAACCCAGGATTTTAATTCATTACAGATTGAAATGGTATATTATCTGTATCATTTGACCTAGGTTAGAAAATATTATACAGACCCGTGGTTAATTTTAAATATAAAGATTTTCTGAAAAATGTAAGTATTTGGAATTTTAATTATATGAGATTTTAACTTAACTAGATTTAAATGATTTAAATAAATTTTATAGTGATTTTCTGTAAGTTGAAATTGTATGAATTAATAAATGATTGGAAATATAAATAAAAATGTGATTTAAGTTAATATTTGAAAATTTGATTTAAATGGAAATTTTGGCTTAACTTGGTAATAAAATATTTTAGTTATGAAATGGATATTTTAAAGATTTTAATATTAAGTTATTTGTTGAAATAAAAGTTAAGCAATGTATAATGAATTATTGACATAATAAATGAATTATAATTTAATTGGATATTTATTTAATAAAATGTTATTTTATTAAAATTATAAGTTAAGTAATATCCAAATAAATACTTTGAAAAGTGGAATAAGTTTGATAAGTAAAAAAAATGA
This sequence comes from Allium fistulosum, assembly GCA_030737815.1. Taxonomy (NCBI): domain Eukaryota; kingdom Viridiplantae; phylum Streptophyta; class Magnoliopsida; order Asparagales; family Amaryllidaceae; genus Allium; species Allium fistulosum. The sequence goes on from CM060902.1 coordinate 221,435,835, forward strand.
GAAAAGTTGAAAATCTATTGTTTTAAATTGTTAAAATAAGCTTATAACAGCAATAGTAGCATTTCTGAAATCCTGTGGTTTCAATGTAGTGTTTACCAAATTACCACTATACTTACAGTAACGTTCTGTAAGTGCTATTGTTTCTAAAATGTATTGGTTTTTAAAATTAACACTGTATCTACTGTAGCAGTTTATAAGTGCTGTTGTTTTTGGAATTAAACTAAGTTCTGAAATACTAAAATACTTACTATAGCACTTTGTAAGTGCTGCTATTTCTAAAGCTGAACTGTTTTGAAACTAATATACCTACTATAGCAGTTTATAAGTGCTTCTGTTGCTAAAATTGATAATGTTTTGAAATACTACTATATCTACCGTAACACTTTATAAGTGCTGCTGTTTCTGAAAATACAATGTTTTGAAAGTTTTGTAATTGAATGAATGAACTCAGAAATGCTATAATTTTGGGAATTGAATATTTGATTTGAAAGGATAATGACTTCACTTTTAAATAGTTTAAATGAATTGTTTGATTTGAAATATAAACCATTATTGAAATTTATAACCACGGGTTATAATAACGATTGGTTGTTAAAGAGACCGGGATCGGATATGGACATACTCTCTGTCGATACTGAAAACCACTTTAACAACTGTGTACGTGGTGGAGATTACAGAATGAAGTAGGATGGTGGTGACGATCCTGAGGTATAAACGTGGACCCAACTCCCATGAGTTGGCATAAGGTGGCTAAAACAGGAGCGATTCCGGGCTAATGAGGTGGCTTCTCTTATCGGACACATTCCATCGTATACCATTTTATTACTTTGTGATTGATTAGGTGCACCCCTTGATTTGGGAGTGTGGCTCGAGTTGGGCGATTGCTGCGGCTTTGTGTTACCAACAGTCCGGATGCGTAATTGGTATATCTACCCTGGCATTGCCTCGTTGTGCCGTGTCACCTACCATAGCGTGCTTTACTACGAGTTTGATTTGTGTCGTACCTATGGAGTATTGTAACGACCCACTATTTTGGACCATTCAAATCGACAATAAATCCACAAATGTCGGACTTGAATAATTCAAAACAATAGATTGTAAATAAAATTTGGCAAAACTCAGCATATACAGTAAATAAATAATCACAGAATCACAGACACAGAGTAATACAACAACGGAAACAAAAGAATAGTAGTTCATGAAGCTACTATATATATATAACAGAGTTAAACAAGATACAACAGAAGTCTCGAATACATAGATATCTCAATACAATAGTCAAATACAAGATCTGAATACATCACTGGAATCAACTGAATAACTGAAAGCTGGATCTCCAAGCGAAGCTCCAACTCCAAAGGTGAGTCTCGAATACTGGTACACTCAGTCTGACCCGAGCGTAAAGAAAACACAAAACACTCGAGTCGGGATTAACATTCTTATATCAATAAATCCAACTCAAGTGAAATAATGACTGAAATACAAGTAACTCAAGGGATGTTTGGGATAACCATCCTCTAAGGATCCGTTAAACTATCTACTATGTAGTAGTGTACGCTAAGTAGATAATGCCTATAAGTAATATAAAGTATCAAAATAGCGTTAAGGCGTTACCATTATCCCCCTTAACACATTTTATATAAGCATCATAGTCTATACAGCACTGTAAACTCCACCGTAAACTAGTGGGCTATCAGGGAGTACTCCACAGGTATAACACAAAACAAATCGTAGTGGTCGCGCATAGGGATACGAGTATGACAAGGCACATGAGGCAATACCCAAGGTAGTGAAACTACCGTTTGCCTGATCCGGACTGGTGAGAACGCATCGCCGCAGCGATCGCAACACCGCGAAACAACACTCCTAAATCAAGGGTGCGCACCAATCAAAAACAAGTAATGAGTAGTTTACGAAGAAGTGTGTCCGCTAGAGGTAGCTAACCTCACTGGCCCGGCACGGCTCCTGTTTAAGTCATTTCCAATTTGACACAAGTGTTAAGGTCATCCATTATCGTTCTCTTTCTTCAATCCAGCAACGTCATCATTCCAACCACTTCATTTTGGATCACACTCCGCGTATAATAGTTATTAAAGTGGTTTTCGGTTTGGACAGAGAGTATGTCCCTAACCGATCCCGGACTCTTCAATAACTACGCAATTATTACACCGATTGGTCATTAATAAACTTTCAAAATAGTTTATATTTCAGAAACCGAAATATCATTGCCATTTCAAAACCATATCCATACGATATCATTTTCACTTCAAATAAATCCATTTCCAAAATCATATCACTTTCCAAAGTTATAACGCATTCGAAATCATAAGTCTTTTAAAATCAAAATCCTTTGGAAATCAAAACCTTGAAATTCATACACTTTCCTTTAAACAGTTTAGATATTAATAATGTTATATAAAATAAAATAGTTTATAAAACAAAAGAGTTTATATAAAATAGTTATAAGTTAAAAATAGTTTAAAATAAAATAGTTAGTATATCAAAATAGTTTTTATTTAAAATAATTTATTTTGAAAATGATTTATATTAAAATAGTTATATTAAAATAATTTATAAAGTAAAATATAAAATAGTTTCCTCAAATTTCACAAATCGATTCAAATCAACTCGAATTCCAAAATTCAAATTTAATTAAATCTTAATTCATCAATTTTCACTAAATTCAGTTTCTCAATAAACCATTTCAAATTATATCGATTTCAAATACAGATTTGAACCACAAAATAAACCATTTAAATTTCAATATATTTCAAAGTTTTATATATTCAACATTTTCAAAACTAAATTTGATAATTCCATTTATATCTCAATTTAATTTCATTACATTTAGTTTCTGAGATATTTCTTTAATCATTTCCATACATCTAAATACAACTTCAATTTACAAATTTATATAAACAAAATATCCCATTTAAATTTATATAAGTTGAAATATTCATTTAAGCCACTTTTTTAATCAAATTCAAGTTATAAAACATATCTTAAAACTTCAAATTTAATAGATTTCAAATCAAACTTATTTAAGTATAATTCTTAAATAATTAAAAATTCCAAATCAGATTCAAATTTATCTTTCTACCTGAAATAATCTAAACTCTATATTTGGAAATATAAATTTTACATATATACTTAAACATATTTATATTGATTCAAATCAACTTTATTAAATCCACTTTAATAAATCTTTAAAATCAATATTTATTAAACCGTATATTTCTTTCCAAAACCATAGAAATCATTTTCAAAATATTTATATATATAGACCAACGGTGTCTGTATAAAATGTTCTACCCTATGGTCAAGTGATACAGATATTTATCATTTCAATCCGTAAATTAAATATATACGGGTATATATATATATCATTTCAACCCATAATCTCAAATTCAATTTAATTGAAAATCGCTTGGGCTTTCATTTCAACCCATAACGATTTTCTCCTATTCTAAAGTCTGTTCGGGTATGTATCATTTCAACCCATAGTGATTCTATACTAACAGGGAACTTGCAGAGTGATAACAGATATGATAATAATATAATAGGCATATGTCATCAATATAAATAACAGATAATGGTGCCAGATGTCACATGTGAACTGATACGGGTAATAGCATATATATAACAGTGCGAATAACTAACATCAGCATATTTCAATTGGCAGATAATGATGTCAGATGTCACAGGTGAACTGATACATGTAATAGCATATATATAACAGTGTAAATAACTAACATCAGCATATTTCAATTGGCAGATAATGGTGTCAAATGTCACAGGTGAACTGATACAGGTAATAGCATATATATAACAGTGTAAATAACTAACATCAGCATATTTCAATTGTCGTTTCAATTGAAATCAAATTTAATAAATAAAAGAACATTAATCGTGAGTGATTGCTCACCTTTCGAGGCTAGAGAGATAGACAATGAAGTTGAGTTACGAAATCCAGGCACGAATCTCAAGACAAGGCAAGATTGAACTCGAATCGACGAACGAAGCTGATAAATAGGGATTGACAAAATCAAATCAGAACTAAATCGATGATAATAAATGGTATAAGTGAACTTGTATATGACTATATAAACTATATATATAAAAAATCATATCCTGAATTCAAACATATATTATATTAAATATATATATATGTATTTCAAAATCCATCGTTTTTAAATTAACACATATATAAGAATCAACATATATACATATATACATAATATTTTATTTTTATTTAAAAAAAACTTATATGGATATATAAACGTATCACAAGTATATACATATACCCTAAAACTAAATCTTATATAAACTATATATATATACACTTTTAGTATCTAAAAGAATATGACTTATACTTATAAACAGTACATATATATATATATAACCTTTTCAAAATCTCAACAGACAACCCATATTCATTTCAAATGCCAATGTTCATTTTGAACACATATATAAGTCAGTATCTATATATATTACAAGTTAATTTCTCCAACTGCAAACTATAGTTTTTCTTTAAAACTATTTATATTTTCTTTCCAGTATAATATACGGCAAGCACGAACACTTCTATTATACTATACGACTATACATCTATACACCTATTACAGATATTACCCTCAGATCAAAATATGTGCGACTCATATTTGTATACAAAATAACAAATATACGTATACAACTTAAGTAAACTAATACGTATATAAGACTAAAATCAAAAATATGCACAAGTTAATATATACACATTATACCGCTTCACGGCAAACAAAGACTAATATATTTATATATATAAAAAACAACTTATATAATATAACGCTTTAAACAAACAAAACATATTATACTTATTAAAATATAACAGACCAAATATATAAACTAATATATATACAAACATTCTATAAAATTTATACCCACAGATAAGATAAAATACTGTTACATGTTATACATACCTATATGAGTAAAGATATAACTAATAGTAACTATTATACCAAAAACCAAAACCGAAAGATTATGCAAGTGAAAATAATACCGTGAATATATATACTCATGTACACAGAGAAGATGCACACCAACGAGAAGTGAAGGAGGCAGATCAGTGGGGCTTGGGTCGAAGAATGAGGCTGTCGAGCTGGAATGGGTTCGGCCGAGAGATTCGAGGCGGAGGAGGGATTAAGTGCGGTTGCTGGGAGGTTTTCACGGAAGTGGCGATCAGTGGCTGAGTTGTTTTCTTGGGTTTGGGTCGCGATTGTCACGACAGGGCAGAAGCAGTGGGGTAGGCACTATCGTGCTCTGGGTGATGTGGCGGCTCACGGCACATGAGGAGGAGCAGAGTTTGAAGAGAGGCCATGGGCTTCAGCCTTGCTCTGCGCGAGGGGAGGAATTTAAAGAGGAAAGTAAGCAATAGGGAGATGAACAAGTTAAATTCTTGAATGAAAATAAAATTTCAGAACAACTGTGACAAATCAAAAGTGAGATGGCCAATCGAATGAAAAGGTGAGACTGAAAAAGTCGTGCCCATTTACTGCTGTAAATAATTATAGCCAACGCCTATTCAAATTTCACAGCTGAAAGGACAGAGAACCCAATAAGGCAAAATTCAGAACCCATACATCATATCATTTTTCCGAATTCGTCACTTACCGGATATCGTAATATATAAAAGAATATACTGCAAAGATCAACACGACGAGACAATCAAAATGGTATAAAGATATCAGTGATAGGATCATCCGATCAAAAGTCGATATCTGGTACCGAAAATGCTGCTAATTTGTCAAAAATAAGATAAACGGAGCAATAGCAGTCCAAATTTGGAGAAACAAAATATGACGTCTCACTCAGAAGAGGATTTACAAATTTATTATATAAAAATATTCAGGTTTGGAAAACATTTTATTATCATCAATATTTAACTAATTTGAATTGAAATAAAATTACAGAGTAAAAATAAACTTCCAAATTATCTGATGAAAATTTACCAGTTGCTATTATTTATTTAGACGCATTCCAAATATCAAATTTTTATTTCAAAATTTTATCGTTTAAAATTTCACAAAATTTCAACTAATTACGTTATTAAAACAGTTAAAATTTACGGGTCGTTACACTCTCCCCCACTCAAAACTTTTCGTCCCCGAAAAGGAAGGAGGTAGGAGAATAGAAACAACCAGGAAGAAAATAGATTGGAATACAAGTAAAATAATTAATTTAAACCATATAAATTTCAATTTAAATTAATTAATATTTAACAATTTGGTTAAATCCCTTCGAGTTCACTTAAGTTAAATCAATCTATCTATTTCTAAATTCATTATCTTATTATCTAGTCATCCTCAATTAACAATTTCTAAATCATCAATTTGTATAATCATTTATTATACTCATATTTTATTCAACAAATTTAATTCTTTTATTCCAAATTATTATTAAGTTTATTCCACTTAATATATCTTATTACACATATTTAAACCATATAAATTAATTTAAACCATATAAATTTCAATTTAAATTAATTTATATCCAATAATTGGTTTAAATTTAAAGTATTTCCATAAGTTGATCTAATTTCAATTTGTTAATTCTTTCAGAACAAAATTTATTATATTCATCTCATTCAATTAATTATTATTCTATCATCTTTATTAGCATTTTTATAATTAAAATCTAAGTGTATAACATTTATTATAAACACTCAAATTTTATTTATAAAATCATTTTATATTGTATATTATCCAATTACATTTTAACTTCTGAATAGTTTAGGTAAGTTATATTGAAATGCAATTTAGTACTATACAAATAAAATTTTCAAATTCAATTATTTCAAGTTTAAATATTTATCTCAAAATTTTCGACTTCAGTTTACAATTGAAATCATCTTTAAATCATAAACTTAAGAATTTAAATCTCTGATTTACTTCAAACAATTTTGAGATAAATATATATAGTATATATCAGATCAAAGTTAATCTTTATATATATAATAAATCAGGTCATACCACAAAAATTCAAATCAAATTAAATTTCCGAACAAAGTGTAGCAAAGCTACTGAATGGTCTCTTCACTTCGAAACTCGAAAATGAATGTCGATGATGCGGCCGTCATCTCCGAAATTATTTTCCAGCGACAAAAGAGAAGAGTACTGATTTAAACATTTAAAATTCTTTGAAAATCATTTATATTCGAAAATACTTGAAATAATATACATTTAAAATTTTAAAACCAGAGTTTGGATTCATCGGAAATTAAATTCTCAAATTCCTGATTTAAATTTATTTAAATTCCAAATCAATTTATACCATGTTTATAAATTCATTTAGAACAATAAATGATAATCAAATATTAGCATTTCAAACAACCAATTAATTAACCTTCTTTGCTTTACGCTGTATAAGTATGTATGTCCTGACTCGAGTGTTTGTGTTTTGTTTTACGCTCGGGTCAGCCTGAGTATTACAGCTTTGGATTCACCTTCCGGAGCTAGAGATTTCTGGAGTTTATCAGTCTATCTAGTTGTCTTTCCATTTCATTTATTTCATTCAGTTTTGCTTATGTATTTGTGAACTTATGTATCCAGATTTCTGTTGTATCTGTTTTTCAGACTATGGTATTTTGTATCTGTTTTGAGACTATGTATTGTAGTGGCTTCATGAACCACTATGTATTTTTATTTCCGCTGTGAGTTATTCTGATATTCTGTGTCTGTGATTGGTTTTATTTGCTCCAAATTTATTTACAATCCATCGTTTTGTATTATTCAAGTCTGACATGTGTGGTTTTATTGTCGATTTGAATGGTCCAAAATAATGGGTCGTTACATCTGGTAAAACCAAATTTCACATTTTTTTAAGCGGTACCTTTTAGTAATGATGATTTATATACGTTTTCTTTAAAACTATATCACCCCGTGCAGTTAAAGTGCTCGGCGGTTCTATAGCGGTGGAGGTGCAAAATGTTATAGCGGGGATATAGCGGAAAATAGCGGAGGTGCGAAAAGGTCCATTATACATAAAGTCATATATTTAAAGTTGATTTATTCTCACCATTTGTGTAGGAAAAATTAATATTTTTTAATCTTATATAATAAAACTGAAGAATATCATGATTTATGCAGACTAGATTTGGTGACTACAATAGATTTCTAACTTATATTAAGCACTTTTGCGTTAAAATTAGGTCTTTAACCTAAATTTGTTGATTTAATTTAAAAGAAAACCACTCAAATCTACATTTGTATATTAATATTGCTAAAGCGGATGTTAAAAAGCACTGATTTAGTGGATGTAGCGGAAAATAGCGAGGCTTAAAGTGGATCTACTTTAATAGCGCTAAATTGAAATAGCATAGCGGCTGAAGAGCGTTATGCACTATAGCGGGGATTTTGGGGCTTTAACTGCATAGATATCACTTTAGGATGTATGGAATTTTGTATTGGTCAAAATTCTAATGTTATCCACATTCAACTCAGTTAGTTCAAAAACAAAGTCCTTGGCTCTGTAATAACATTTATTATTAACTATACCACCATGGCTAGAATTTTGATTTTGAGTTGACCACAGTAGATCATGATACCAACCTCATACAACCGAGGAGACGGATTATCTATTGAATAGTGTTTCACTTTCAATGCTTAAACTCATATCCAATTATAGTTGCTCAATGGATCGCCTTGCGATGATTTAATTATAATCAAAGTGGAGTACTCACATTGAAGTCCAACAATAATCTCAAGTCAAGAGAACTGTGTAGTGTCATCACCCTGACATTTCATGTTTGACCTAGTTGTTATTAACCAATAGAAAACTCTTGGACAAGTCATCTCATAGTTATTTGATAACTACAAGTACACAACCCCATGGTACCACCAACAATCATAAGTAATACACTATCCAACATTTGAAGAGCATTACGCACTCTGGTCTCAACTGATGAATCGATATCCTTTTCTAGAAACATCTTGACCAGGAATATTTAAAACAAAATGCCATTTTATTTTTTGATTAGTTACTCACGATTGCAACTATTTGCGACTACGATCACATAACATTTTATTTAAGAATTTTCTTATTATATACATTAAATTAATTACTTAATTAATTATATCACAATATAATGAAGTATAAAAAATAAAACAAACTCCTTATTATGACAAGATCAGTTATAGAGTTAGAGATATATGTAACAAATTACATAATTTCCCCCAGGGCATACCACTAACTCTTTCAATCTCTCACCTGCATTGGGGTCAATTATAAAATCTTAATCTTATTCCTCTGATAAGTTCAAAACTAATCGAGCTAGTCTCTTAGTGAATGGATATGCTATATTGTATTACTATATATTCTTTCAACCAACATCTCTATATCATTCATAAAACGCCTTATCATGTGGAACTTTCGGAGCATGTGTCTATTCATCTTGCAAGCCCTAAGTTGTTTCACGATCTTTATTGCAACATCATTTTCACAAAACAAAGTCATGGGGTTCTCAACATTGGAATCACCCCCAACTTAGTTATGAACTTATGTAATTATATTTATATTGTTCATTGTGACACTATTCAAGGCAATGTACTTAGCCTTTCGATTGAATCTGCCACCATCACTCATTTGGAACATTTCCAACTCAAAGCCCCTTAATTAAGACTGAATATGAATTTAGGATTGATATACTATATTCTATATCACTTACAAAGTTCGAGTTAGAATACTCCTTCATAAGGAATTTGTTGTTCCCATAAACAATTCTTTAGTATTTCGTAAATACCCATGAATACTCATAGCCACCATTTAGCGATATTAATTAAGATTTGATACTTTCTCAATGCATCAATTATTGGAATCAGCATAGTCCACAGTGCTAAAATGAGCAAAGTTCAAAAAAATTACCCTGATTGAATTTTAGTGGGCCTATAAAGACGAATGGTTGTGCTAGATCCAATCTAGTTAGTTTAAATAAAAAATATTTTATTTAATTTTCTTGATTTAATTAATTAACGTATTTAATTAATTTTAAAATTTATATGTTTTGAGTATATCAATATATATTCATGTATATCTATGTATAATGTGCAACATAGCAAGGTGTACATGGTTATTGATTACACAAGTAGATACTAGGATTTATATCCATAATTTAAACATTGACCGTTTAATACAAATTTCAAACCCATTTATTTTTGAGAAAAATGAGAGATCCTCCTTGAGGAAGAGAGAACTCATATAGTTTTATTCCATACTTAAAAAAGGAGCTACCAACAAGCCTGGTAGGTGACTCTTCCCAATGAACCCGTACAAATAAAATAAAATAAAATAACCTAAAAAGCATGTAAAGGATATAAAAAATAGAACGAATCCAAAGCAACATAATTCGTCTACCGCACAGGAGATGAGGCATAGATGAGAAGGCCTCGTCAACTATCAAGAAAGTGCAATGAAGCTGCAGAGGGCTTAATAGTGTATCAATACTCAGCTCGTCCTATGAATGAGGTCACCCGATCTGTACTGCCCACTTCCGCAGCTAAAATTGAAAAAAATCAATAAAAAAATGTAAGGCTTAAGCATATATATGCAAATAAATCAATTATATATACACACGTACACACACACATATGTAAGAGGAGAAGAAGAAACATGTAGTAGGTACAGAAACCTAAGTAACACAAGTAGGCTAGCGGACAATAACTCTAGGCATGATGTAACATCCACCATTCTGAGGCAAATAAAAGAGAAAAAAGAGAAGAAGATAGAACGATATAGGGTTGTAAAGATGATCTCGTTCATAGGATTCAAACGACATGAAATATACTAGCCGTTAGTACAAATTATGACAAAAGGTATTTATGAAAAAACAAAGTGGATTCCTTGGAGTATGGATTAGATTGGCAATGGTTAGATAAAGTAGCTAATCGGTTATTGAAATGTGTGAGGAGCATTAAATGCAAAAATTGTTGGAATTGGACCAGCCCGCAGCGGAAGTTATGAGTGAATTTCAAAAAAAATTCTCTTGTTAGATCAATATTGGATCTATGAAGTCTAATTCATTTAAAACATTTCTAAATATATAATAAAAATATTTTATTTTGAATTCATAAATTATATAGTTTTATTTAAATTCATAAATTATATAGTTTTATTTAATTTATATATATGTATGTATTGTATGTATCATATACACACATATATGTATGTGCATGAGTAATATGTCAACTCGTGCAAGGTATAACATGACAATGTATAGATGTTGAGATTTACATCGCAATGGACACGTTAGCTCATCCGATATATAAATATATGTTGTCTAAATGTATGCATGTGTATAAACTATCACTTATATATATATTATATATATATATAAATGTACATGTTACGTTTGTTTAAATAATTTATGAAAATGTCCCTTTGGGGACAACCGATAAAAGAATTTCTATAAAGGTATAATATATATGTATATGTATGTATATATAATCTTACAAATAAAATATTTATATATACGCATATTATTATAATATATCTATTTAATATTAATAAGTTATTTCGATATTAAAATAAATAATAGATTTTTTAAATCTGAAAAATGTATATATTAATATAAATAAAACATTAAAATAATATTTTATTTTATTTATATATCAATATATTTATAATATATAAACATATATATTAATTAATAAAATTAATAAAATATTTTTATTACAAAATTCTAGATCATATACAACACTGGAAAAATTTATTGCTATTTTTATAGTTTTAAAATATATTTAATTGATTATTCATTTGAAATTACATAAAATATTAATAAAAAATTATTTTCGAAACCTCTTTAAAAAATTTAATTTCTAGTAAATCATAAATGATATTCTGCAGTTTGAAATTTTTTCACGTTTTATTCGGCTCAAATTTATTTTTAAATAATTTATTAGCTTTTGGCCGAATTAAATTATAATTTTGAAAAATAACAAAATATGTTTTTTATTTTTTATTTTCTGGTCAAGAGATTATCTGATGTTATAATAATTTTATAAAATTTAAAATAATTTTTTATAAAATATTTGATTTATTTATGTAGTATATTCATTTAAATAATAATAAATAGTTAAAAAATTATTTTCTTACTGTAGAAATTACTATTGCTATATAACTTTATATATTAAATTATATGTCCAATTTCAACCATGGTATGATGATGTAATTAAGTGTAAACCATATATATTTAATTAAATAATATATTTATATATAAAATTTAATACAAATTAACTACAATATATATTTTGTGGTTATAATGATCTGGTTTGTATAAAAAAACTATATATTATTTTTAACATAAGTATATAAATGTATATAATCAAACTAATTTGTGACAACACTTTTACATATCAGAATCGTCACCTAACTACAATGTATTAATAATATATATATACAATAATATATCATACAGAAAATTATAAACTTTAGTTTGATAAAAACCATACATAAGTACCAAAGTCTTGAAGAACACCTTGAAAGATGACCTCTCCCATTTGAAACCACTTTCGATTCAGCGAATTGCTAGTCCTTGAACCGTTGACCTTCAGCTATCGAATAGCGATCGATTCTGACTTGATTTGAGTTTGTATTGATGGAGATGCTATGGTATAATTTCAGCCGACAATGGATGGAAGAAGTGGCAGCAAAAAGATTCCTTGCAATTAGGGTTAGGAATGAATAAATAGTGGATAGGAGAGAGAAAAAAGTGGATTTCATCTAATATTATTTCTCCCTCAATTTGAGCCATTCAAAATCAAGCATTTCCAACCCCTGTTTGAGCTACCCTGTAACGACCCAGAATTTTGAACGAATTAAATTGAGAATATTTAATTAATTTTAAATATTTAAATGATGATTTAATTTGAATCCCCGATATAACTTTGAAAATTGCGATTAATCTTTAAAATTTAATCTGTTGAATGTTGAATAAAAATTTATATCTTCAATTTTAAGCTGAAGAAAAATATTTCGAAAGCTTCTAAAATTCGTATTTATAATACTGAAGATAACAGGAGCTTCAGAATTGAATTTTAAACTGTTCTGTTCAGTTTTGAAATTATATCGTTCGAGTCGATATTTAGGAATAGCCGTCCGAGGCACAGTCTCGGAATTCGACGAAACCAGTTTCATTGGGTCCGTAATATTGAATTATTACTGGATTTCAAATTTCGTATTAAACGGAGTTGCCGTGTGACTGTACGATATGCAAACGCATTGTAAAATTTAAAATCAAATTTCCATTTAAATTTTATAATTGATCAAAGGACAGCACGTTATCTCCCCTAAGATTACGCCTAAATTGTTGCCAAAAATCACGGAACAAATCACGTTTTCTTGTCTCCCTCCTTCTATTTTTAAGTAACCGTTCATCTCAGATTTCAAATAGGAAACAAACGAAAAGCTTTCGTCCAAACAAAAAATTAATGGCCACCGAATTCGTTTCCCTCCTCTCGTTCAAATCTATAACCGCCAGGACCTTTTTCTTTTCTCAATTCAAAAAAAAAAGGAAACGAAACAAACAAACTCGTTCAATTCACGAATGGCGCCGTTTTCAAGCTCTCTTCGCGAAGCAGAGGTAGGCGACGAATCGAGTTAGAGCTCGCATACGAGGCTCAGGCGGAGTGCGTGACGTCGACTGCTGGGCGAGCTAGGGTTCGCGAGAGGCGTTCGCGATTGTCATGGGTTGCGAACGATTTCGTGATGATTAAATTGGGGTTTGTCGAAGTCGGGGTTGTGACAACGATTATGGGAGTCGTGCTTAGCAGCGCGATCGTGTGTGAGGGAGGGGAGGAACCTGGGCTCGAGATGGGAGCGCGTGGGTCATAAACGATGGCGAGGGTTTGGACAAGAAGCCAGAGGCACATTTGCGAGTAAGGTCGCGTGAAGTGGTAGGTCACTGGAAGGAAGGTTAATTGACATTCGATGATGGAGGCAGTGAGGTTCGATGGTCTCGAGCCTCGTATCGTAGTAAGGTATAAATTTTAAACTTAAATTTAATTTTAAAATAAATGTTAAATTAGTTAACCGCGGAAAGAAAATTTAAACAGCAAAGTTAAAAGTTTTTCTTTTAAATTATTGTTTTAAATTTATGGTTAAGTAAGTTAAAACTTTTAGTTTAATTGGTTATCAAGAACCTGTTTTGTTAGTTTTATAGACTGAAAGGTGAAGTTTTATGAAACTGTTTTAATTTTTTTTAAAGTTAACAGAAAGATAAAACAGTTAGTATATATGAAGTTTCAAAAGAAAAAAACATGTGTATATTTTTAATTTACCAATTTACTAATAAGGGAATTGGTTTAACCGGAAAGTATTTTTTTTTTATAAAAAGAAAATTTGTTTGAAATTAACTTATTAGGTAAAATGAAACTTATCAAATGGGAATTTAATTTATCCGATTTTTTCGGATATTAACGAATTGTACAAATATTTATACAAGGTTAAAGTCGAGTAAACAAAAGAAGGATTGGATTGGATTGCAAAATAAAAGCTAAGGTGAGATCTTCTCACTCAGATTTATGATTGAATTGCAGTTATTGATTGATTTGTTTGAATGTGCTATTAGATATAATAGGATATATCTATATATATAGCAATATATACATATTGGCATATGTATATATTGGATTGATGATTTCCCGCCTCGTATAGCGGATGAGACCCTATTGCGCCGTTAGTAAGCGGATTTTTATAAAACCCATATACCGCGATAATTCCGTACTGGAGCGGAATTGGTATTGTGCTAACATCTTTGGATGCAGGGAAACAGTTTGGAGGGATCCAACTGGACCCCTCACATTGATTGATTTTATTTATACTGTGATATGAATCTGTGAATGATTATATTGATGTTATTAATCATATTGATATCTGGAAATTATTTGAATGCTAAAATATAGCTGAATGGATGTTTGATATCATTGGATTCCAAAAATAAATGAAATTGAATTTTTGAAATCAAAATAGAAATTTCTAAGTGAATTAATTTTAATTGATTAAATTTTTGAAGAAAGGAATTTTAAAATATAAAAAGTTAAATTTTTATAACCTTATCGAATTAATTCCAGAATCAAGTGAAAATGTTAAATAAATGGATTTCGTAAAAAGGAATTTATTTAAAAGGAGATCAGTTGAAAATCCAACTAGAAATTTAATTTGGTAAATTGAAATAATTTGGGAAATCAATGAAAAATGATTTCAATTTGAAGAATCCATTTAAAAACAGGATGTTGAGCAATTTGAGAAAAATAAGGAATTTATTTAGTAGTGATAAATAAAATTAGGAATCAATCTGTAATTGATTTAATATTTGGAAAAGAACTTTTGAGAAATCAGTATGGAATCTTTTATTTAAAGTTGAAAATAAATTTAGAAATCAATATCGAAATTGATTTGGGATTGAAGTTTTTATAATCAGAATTGGAATTTATAAAAGTTGTTTATAAATCCGAAATCACTTATTTCGATAAGAAAAAAATAGAGAAGTTGATAAAAAGAAGATTTATAAGTCGAGTTGTTATTAAAATAGAGATAGAATTTATAAACGTGTTTATAAATTCAAAATCAGTTGAATTTGAGAAATTAAATATAGAAGATTTTTAAAGAAGATATATTCGCGATTTTGGATAGCGAATTTTTATTGAGATAAAAATGTGTAGAAAAGATTGAAATTGGGTTAAGTGAATTATATTCACGATTTTGGACAGTGAATATATTTTTAAGTAAAATGGATACGTTTTGAAGAAGTGACATTAAAAATGAAGTAAACATTTTAAAGATGTTTTTAAAATGTGGGAAATAACGAAACCATAGATTTCAACATTTTATTGTTGAAATAAACGTTTTCGAGAAATAAGGAAATGGTGGACTATAACACTGTTGTTATAGTAAATGATTTTCGAAAGGAAATGTTTTTATGTAGTATTGGGATTTATATATCTATCTAAATTCCGAATCCCTATACTAGTGATTTTGAGTCGTCGTAACGATGTTTTACGTAACATTCGTTTTGACTCAAATAAATGTTATAGTAAATGGTTTCCTTAAAAGAATGAAATATATACTTAATTTGATTTAAGTATATAGAATATTTTCCAAGTGTTGAAAATAAATGATTTGTGAAATACTTATTATTAAATAAGTAGGGAAATGCATTCCCAAAATGAAATGAAACGTTTTGAGATTTTATCTTCTTAAAGATAAAATGAAATTGAATATTTGAAATCGATTCGAAAATCGTATATCAGTAGATATTTTGAAAATATAAATTCAATATGGAATTTATAAAAGAAAGGGAAGTTGTTTAAAAAAAATAAACGTTGATTTATTTTTGAAGTGTGGAAATTTTATATCTAGTAAAGATATTTTGGAAGATGAAATAATTTGGAAAATTATTTGGAATCTGATGATGTTGCGCATCTTTATTGATAGTTAAATAACCGACTATCAATAATTACCTTGAATAGGTATTTGTTGTGAATTGGATGAATTTGAATGCCACACTTATTTTTGAATAATCGCTCACTATTCGGGTAGCCGGGAAAGGACCATGGGGTCGTATAACCCATTCCGAATATGTGATACGTCGTTATGAATTGCATTTGAAGACCGGTGTTGAAGACCGGATATTTTTGAAAACGGAAGGATTACCGTCGAGTTACTCTACATCGGATGATCTCCGATTTAGAGGTTTTATCACCCTTAGTGACGGGAAGTCCTGACGTGATTGAAAATTATCCAGAATTGCAAGGGCTTCGTGAGAAGTGCCTTCGGTTCTGTTCGATCCCGGAACAGACTTGTATGGATTGTGCGTCTGACGTTACAATTTGAGATATAAAGCTGATTTCTTTCAAATACATTTCTGTTGGTGGCGGAGAATTTATTCTCTTAGCTTAACACCCTTCTCTGAGACGTACGAGCTCAGAGGTTATGTAGTTGAAATTTATCAGCGATATATCCCAATTTGGTAACGTGGCATACTGAGTGTTGCTGTGAAATGATCAGTGTTTGATCATTTGCGATATGATCATTTGTTTGATCTTATATCTTTGTGATCATAGGTTGATCATTTTGTTTGACCCGAAGCAGGGCTTTGTAGAAAGCGTAGCTTTGTGGACGAGACTTCATCGAGCCTCACACCCCGGAAATGGTCGAAACAGGAAGGATGCGGCAAGGTTCTAGGGAGTAGCGCCCCTTAGTGTATGTCATTCCTTCTGGATAAAGGTGGTATCATGGTATGGAGCCCAGATACTTAACCTCTGTGGTTGCTGCAAAAATTTATTTCTTTGTGGTTGTTGCGAATCGGGGATCCTCGGAAAGATCGGTGACGATCGGGGGATGGCATACGCGTGTCAGTAGTTACCTATTTTTGCAGAGGTAACCCGGCCTTGTGTTGGCAGAGATCCGGTTAGGTTCTCGGGTCGTCTATTCCAGGGACGTACCCATCGTGGAAAAGGAAGTTCCTTAGCCCGACCATTTGTTGGAAATCCAAAGAAACAATACGAGCCTTTACGATTTCAATTGTATAACCTGTCTCCTCAGGAGGCAGCTATAGCAGGCATAATATAATGGTACCTATGCTGGCTAAGATTAATATTCTACTTTCGAAATGTTTTCCACTATGCACTAATAATAATATCTAAAATGATTTGATTTTGCGTAGTAAGCATCTTTGACTATCATAAGAAGAAATCTCCTCCAAGTCTGCGTTTGCATTGTGTGTGTGGTGGGAGGTCTTATGGTAGTTTCATTTTCCAAAAACATTGCGAATTTACTTTAAAATTATCCTGTTGTTTATTTTAAAGAATAACTGTTTTACGATCTCACACCAGTCACCATGACTGACTCGGAGTTTATTGTTTCCCTTCTAAACTCTGGGTGCCCACCAATTTCCACACGGGCAGTCTAGAGTTAGATTATCAGGATATTCTGGATATTCTGGAGCTTTGGAGATAAGCTGGAGGATGAGACGTAGTATTTGTATCTGATAGTATTTATTCCGCTGTGTATTCTGTATGAGGACAAGTTTATATAACTGTCCATTGTTGTATATTGACTCTGATTGATGTATGTATAAAAACTAATATAATTCTTTGTTTTAAAAGACTAGTGTTTATCTATTATATATTGTTCCGCTGCGATATGTGAGATTCTGATATTGTTCTGTTTCTGATGCTGTTCTGTTGTTGTTCTTCTCTTTTTCTTCTATCTTTTCTTCTTCCTCTTCTTTTAAACATTAAAGTTCGCGTTCCCGCCATCTGATTGTTCGGCAGTTGCTACAGTGGACGTAGCAGTGTCGGGTTTTCGGAAGACGGATTTGCGGGTCTTTACATACCCTATGTCCATGTTGCTACTGAAATCTTACTCGTCGTGATGGGCCTAAAACCCATTTAAGCCCAAGGCAAATATTATTTAATTAAATCCAATTTACTCGCTTATTGATTTCGTATATCGACTGATATATTTATAACTATTATAAATATATTTAAGAATATTTATTTCTCAAATCATAATTAAAATTTTATAATTAAAATTTCATAAATATTAATTAATTTAATTACCTTATAACAATTGTAAACTAATTAAATCGTTTGGTCAAAGGAGAATTCATCGTTTTGGTTGTGTGACTCGTCGGGTGTAAATTTGGTAAGTGATTAATATCGAACTATTCGAATATTAACGTTCACACATCACTTAGCAGGCGGTGTGACATTTTGGCCAAATTTATTGCAAACTTGGTTTCAGTAAAATCCAATTTCACTTTGTTAAGCGTTAACCGGTTGTGACTTTTATTTACACCAATTCTCTTCGTCAAAACTATATCATTTTGGACTACGAAATTTGGTAATGGTCAAATTCCACTACCATCCATATTCAACTCTATAGTCCAAATACAAAGTCCTTGGTTCAATAATAACAATTATTATTAACCGAACTGCTTTGGCTAGAGACTTTGACTTTGAGTTGACTATGATACTAAACTCATATAATTGAGGAGACGAATCCTCTCTTAAATGGTGCTTCACTTCCAATACTTCCACTCCGCTGAACTATAGTCACTCGATGGACGCCATGCCATGATTTGACTATAATCAAAGCGGAGCTTTTATATTGAAGATCCATAGTATTCTTAAATCGATAGAACTGAGTAAATTAGTCACCTTGATATTTTCTGTTTAGCCTTAGTTATATTAACCAACAGAAAACTATCGAATGAGTCCTTCCATAATTATCCAATAACTATCAGTATGTAACCTCTAAGTTCCCCCAACAGTCAAAAGTAATACACTGCTCAACATTTGAAGAGTGTCGCATACTCTAATCTCAACGGATACATTGATATCCAATCTCGATGCATCTTGAATATGAACATTTAAAATAGTATATTTGTTTTCATTGTGATAAATTACTCAGGTTTACAACACTTTGTAACTACTATCACAAAACATATCATTTATGGATTTTCTATTAAATATACTTTTAATTAAATTAATTAACTAATATAACATATTATATCAAGTATATAATAGAAAGAAAATTATTGATTGCATCAAACTACGAAAATTGTTTTCGTAATGCGTACTGCACATTATTTATGAAATAATGACTATTTTTTGGTGTCGATTGAAAAATAGACATAGTTTTATTTCAGTATGAATATTCATTATGAAATAAAACCGTAATGTGGTATTTTTTTCATAACATAAATGATGCATTAGAAAATACAAAAGTATCTAAAATTATTTACAATTATTTTGGAATTATAGACTAAGCCATAGTTTTGAGAAATAATTTTATTATATATTTATGAATCTCGTTGATTTTATCTCAAACAATTAAGGGCTATGTACCCATTTCGTGGGAGTATAATAAGAGTTGATGAACTCTTTGGATCGATACATGTTGATGTATGCAATTTCAGGTCTATTAATACAAAAATGATTCCACATACTTTGTCATATTCATTGACGAGTTATCGCAGACGTGGACATGTGTATTTGATACGCATGTATAAGTCTATGATAAGCTCATAGAATATAAGATGGAAGTAAATAAAATAACATCGATAGAAATAATTCGATTTGATCGAATGTGTGAGTATATTGGAAAGAGTTCTGAATGTACCTAAAAATGAATAAAAGATTGAAGCTCAAAAGTCACTTCTTCCTATAATACATAATGATGTATTGATAAGGAGTAATCGAACTTTGTTGGAAAAAGCATCATTAATGATAAGTGAACTTGAGTTAAATACTTTCTATAAGGTGTGTACTTAAGAGTAGTATACAATGTTAAAATTAATATCATCCAAAAATTAGTTTACAAAACCATATGAGATAAAGGTTTATAAGAAACCCCTATATATCCCAGGCCAAGGAGTTGGCAGGTTGTGCGAGTCAAAAGATTGCATGTAATAATTATACGTAAGGTATATTGTATGAATCATCCTAAGAGAATTTTAGGAATAATAATCATTAGATGACTAATTTATGTTGTGAACATAAATATATTGTGAACTAATGCAAAATCAGTTTTATATAAGGCAATTCATATAATGCTTATGAATGGTCGTTCCGTTGCACTGAGAAACAACCATTGTTTCAAGAAGTACCAACTTCATAGCAAGGGAATTTCTTTAAGAAATTATTGATACAATCCAATGATAAAACTAATTACAAGGGATGAAATGAAATTGATCGAACCTAAATGAATACAAATACATTAAAATGTCTAATGATTAATCTTGTACATTAAAGAGAAACTGTGGGTTTCTTGTCAATATCAAGAGTAAACAATCCTTAGTTATTTAATTAAACTATTAAGAGTATTGACTCTATAATATGGTATGATGCACAAATCCGAAATAGATTTCAAGAATATTATCAAGATATGATTTTGATAGTCATATCCGAAGGGATGTGATCCATTAGCTGCAAATGTATGTTTATGAGAAAGACAAATGAAGTTGGAATTTATCGAGCCAGAATATTACCGTGAATTTCAATTGTTGAAATTAACGTAATAGATTCATCATTCGATGTGTTGAAGTTGGTTTGGATTTTACTCACAAAATTATCGCCTAGTATGACTTTATGTTTTGATATATATATATATATGTATATATGTATATATATATGTATATGTATATATATATATATGTATATGTATATGTATATGTATATATGTATGTATTGAAACAGAAAGTTCTGAGTATAGATTTAAATTAGTCTGTTTGCATATAACAACCAAAGAAGTCTTGAAGTTAGTGGGAGAAATATTGAGTTTGTGGGTTTTTCGGATATGATCCGAGAATGGATACGAAAAACTAATTATGAAAAGTATCAAAATTGAACAAGTGCTTTGATAGATGTATCAAATAGCTTGATTACCAATCAAAATGAAGAGGAAGCGTGTGCTCATAAGAAAGAAAGTTAAAACGTACATATATATTTCTAAACCATAAGTAAAAACACACCGCTAATTGTTAACGATGTACTTGTGTTAAAATCAGCTTTAGTTGTTTTAATACTCAACGTTGGATTTGTAAATGATGTCTTTTATAGTAAGTATAATAGATATTGGAAATGTCCCAAACGACATGCAAGGACACCTTATTAAAATGTTTAATACGGAACATGTAAGATTGATTTCTTACGCATTTACAATTGGAATTATCATACATGTTATGTTGTCTACGATATCGTAATTTGTTTACGTATTCGATACATAAAGAAAATATCAAATCCAAATAGGCATCATTAAATGGTTTTTTGAGGTATTCTCATGTACTTATGAAATATTAGAGAATTGTTTACAGAAACAATAAACTCCTTATGAAGGAGTGTTCGACTCAAACTTTATAAGTGATATTAACTATAATATGCCAATTATAAATTCAAGTTAAGAATATTTAAGTTGGAAATATTCTAAATGAAAGACTGTGGCTGATTCAATGAAAAAGGCTAGGTACATTGCCTTGAATAACCCCACAATTAAAAGCAATGTATATAAATATAAAAGCACAAATTTATAACTGAGCCGAGGGTGATTCCAAATGCTGAGAATCCCATAATATTGTTATATGATAACAATGCCATGATATAGTTCTAACAGAACTTAGAGCTAATTGGAAATCGAGAGACATACTCCGAATTTTTCCATATGATAATGGTAGTTTATCAGCGCCGGAGAGAGTTAATTGACAAAGTAAATGATTAAAGCATAATAGCATACTCATTCATCGAGGGACTGACCCTATTGGTTTTGAGAAAATTGATTAGAGAAGTTGGAATAAGATTACATAATTGACCCCAAGTGCAAGTGGGAGATTGATAGAGGTAGGGGTATGCCCTAGGGACAATTATGTAATTTTTTACATATATATAACTTAATAACCAATCATATTCGAAATAAAAGGTGTTATATTGCATTCTCCCACTATTTTTACCATAACTATAATAGTGTACTATTTAGAGGTCCATCATTCACTTAATATAGATTATTCATTTCATATACTGCAACTAGTTTATAGCGGAGAGTTCTTTGATCAAATATCTTAAACTTAAATAAATAAATCTCATAGAAAACAATTTTCTACACGAAACTATATTTTGGAATAGAAATCGTATTTCTTATTCCAATGTTAGATATCAATTATTATTATTACAATTCTGACTTCCGATGTTTCTTTATGTAGCAGAAGTGACTATTTGCTCTCTTCGTCTCGACTGTACCTTAAATCACATCTAATCTTGTACACTCATTTTTCTTTCTAAATGGTCAAACCATACAAAAGAATATCCTTACTACAACATTATAATGAACTCTTTACAAAAGCACATTCGAACTTTATTAAAATTTAAGGACATTAAATATGTTGCACTTTGCATAAACTGATCAAACTAACATATCGGTGATCGAGTCCTTAGATCTATATTGTAGTTTTGGTCTTGTATTACATTTAACACAATGTGTTCTTTATCGTAATCAATCAAATTGAATACTCGATCTCATAGTATAGTTTATTCGTTTGTTTCGAATGAACTAACTTCATCGAAGTATCGTACATTATGAACTATGACCATTCCCTATATAACACATATATGCGATAGTATATGGATCAAATATCCATAGTCTTGTATTGCTTTTTGAGTTTGAAGCTCATAGAATGCAATACATGGTCTTGATCAAATATAAACACGCAAACAATCAAATTACGAATGCATTAAGTAGTTGTAAAATTAGGTACTTGCATGGATATAGAAAACATTAACATGCAAGAAGTATTTAATAATAGTATATATATATAATTATCATAGTTCTATTTGTCAATCTTTAGTTTAATTCATCTGTATACCTTAATTGATAAACGTTTTATCAATCGTATTGAATGCACAAATTTATCAATGTAGATTATTATAACATTATATAGCATACGTTCTTACAATATTAGAAAGGTTAAATCTTATCATTCCATTTTTCTAATAAGTCTCTCACCAGTCTTTTATGTTTCACCAAACCTTAAGTAGAAACATAGAAGTCTTTCGACTTCACTAGTGGGTGTTAAGGCTCGTCCGACTTAGAATTCTAACCTTGAGTTTGCTCAACAAGTCATAACTCCACGGACGATGGATAAATCCTTATTGGTTGTATCGTAAACAACTCCAAACCCTTTGTTCCTTGTCCTAATTTCACTTTGACCTTGAGTTTTCTCAACAAATCAAAATGAAATTATTCACTCATACCTACTATATCATGACCGCGTAAGTATAGTATATGTACCTTGAGTTTGCTTAACAAATATATATAGTTATCTTACATCGTCTATTCAATATATTAATAATATTACACATATCATTCCTAGCTTGAGTTTGCTCAACAACTAAAGAGTATGCAGGTAATTTATTAATATATATATATATATATATATATGGTGGAGGACAATATTATATTGAAAATTCATAATCTTCAATATATTATATTGAGTGATATCGACTTATGAAATAATGTGTTTCTTTTGAAATACCTTAGTGATTCAAGTTTCGAACACATCGGAAATCACGGTATATGTACATTTACATATATATTTATTCTTTAAGTCTATGTAGGGTTTTTTAATGTTCCACCTTTAGTTTATACATTTATATTATATAAGTTTTATTATTATATAACTTTTATATTTCATATTACTTATATAATAGTCTTGTATATAATATTATATTAATTTAGTCTTATTTAATTAATTTTAATTAATTGACATTTTAATTAATTTTATATTAATATAATATTTATATTTAATATTTTATT
Organism: Allium fistulosum; assembly: GCA_030737815.1. Lineage (NCBI taxonomy): Eukaryota > Viridiplantae > Streptophyta > Magnoliopsida > Asparagales > Amaryllidaceae > Allium > Allium fistulosum. The sequence goes on from CM060902.1 coordinate 221,460,171, forward strand.
ATATACTATAACCTTTACATTATAACACATATATCATATACATGTGTATATTATTTATTTAATTAACCACTTAATTAATAAATTTAATTCAAATAATTTAATTAAATTGTATTAATTTCAATATTTATTTGATATACATACACATATATACTTATGTCATTTCAAACATTTTAAAATAATATAACATACATCATAATATATATAATACATGTATTAATTTATTAATTAACTTATTTAATTAACCTTATTAATAAAAGGGAACGTTTGGCTCACATTCTTGTTAAGTTTCAAAATAGACAAAACATCCTCTTCAAAAAAAAAGATATAAATTACATCCCTATTTTTTCAATCCACACAATTTTCTTCCCAAACTATCTCAGGCCACGGTAAATTGATTCCTGCATAGTTTTCTTCCCAACCTCCATCGATATTTATAGCAAATCAACGACAAATTCATGTTCATCAAATCGACACTCTTACTTCCAACAAATCGATTTAAATAAGCATAAACAAATTCAATTTTGACATTTTAATTTCAAATTCAAATAGTAAATTCAAATAATTAAATCAGATAGCAAAAACAAAAAATAATTATAAGAAAAAGAATCCTTCCTTAACAAAATTGCTGAACAACTTATTGCGTTTCATCGCTTACAACTAGATTTAAGTCCAGAAAAAGTTGAAAAAAATTCCCAGATTTATATGCAATTCACAATATTTGCACAATTATCTATAATTATTTTTAATAATTGCATGTATGTCTGCAATTATTCTAATTAATTTCTTATTCATCAGCAACTATTCGTATAAAATCATTTCACTCCCAAAAAAAAATTATAACTGTAAATAACAAAATAAAGCATTTTAGTTCAATTATGAAGATTAAATTCATCTTTCTCTGCAATTATTTATAATAATTGCATAATTATCGGTAATTATTCTCAATAATTGCATTTGTTTCTGCAATTGTTCTGGTTAATTGCATTCTTATTAGCAATTATTCATATAAATTCATTTCAATCTCAAAAAAGACATCTATAGCTGTAAATAACAAAATAAAGCATTATGTTGAATAATTGCTTACTTGTCAGCAATTATTTAAATAAATTCATTTCAATGTATGTCTACAATCATTCAGAATAATTGCTTACTTATTATCAATTATTCACTTAAAATCATTTATATTCATCTTTCTTTTCAATTATTCTAGAGATGTATGCAACTATTATAAATAATTGCATGTATATCTGCAAAATTTTTGAATAATTCCTTACTTATCAGCAATTATTCTAATAAAATTAGTTCAATTCAAAAAAAGGCATTTATAACTGTAAATAATATAAAAATCATTTTATATTAATAAAGAATATTATATGCATCTTTCTCTGCAGTTATTCATAATAATTGTAGAGATGTATGCAACTATTCTGAATAATTGCATGCATGTCTGCAATTATGCTGAATAGTTGTTTACTTGTCAGCAATTATTCAAATAAATTCATTTCAATGTGTGTCTACAATTATTTAGAATAATTGCTTAGTTATTAGCAATTATTCACTTAAAATTATTTATATTCTTCAATGTACATCTGCAATTATTTCAACTCAAAAAACTCTTACAGCTCAAACATATATTAATATATATTTTTACTACAAACATTGATCATATTTGCAGTATTTTAAGCAAAAATTCTCAATATTTGCAGAGTTCTATACAATTATTAAGAATAATTGCAGCAATAACTACAAGTATTCGGAATCTTTGCATAAAAATGAGCAAATATTTGCTATAAAACTTACATTTTTGTTTGTACAATTAGATGTTTAACTGCAGATATTGATAATATTTTCAGTATTTTATGCAAGTATTCTCAATACATGCATATTTTTCTGCAAATATTGAGAATAATTACAAAAAAAACTGCAAAATTTGTAATATTTGCGGTATTTATGCACATATTATGAATATTTGCATAACTTTAAACATTAAACTGCAATCATTTCTTATTATCGTTAATGAATTTAAACATCAATACAACTTCAACAATTCATAGAAAATCAACAATTCATATTTTGTAATAAAGACCGATTCGTCTTCAAATAGTTGCAGTTTTCCATTGAAATCGAGAAATAAACATTTGAATCCGATTAAAATCAGCTAATAAAAGAAGAAAAATCAATTCGGTTTTCAATTTGATCCGATGAAACTGAAGAAGAAGAAGAATCATAGCTCAACATTGAAGCGCAGGGGTAATTTGGGAAAAAAATAGCCGGAAACAAAGATAGGGACATAGAAAGTATAATTTTTTAGACAAGGATCCACTTTAGATTAAGTTTGGTGGATGTATGCTAATATTCACTTAATAAAATTTAAATTTAGAAATTAATTTGTATTATTTTTCAAACATTTTGAAAAACTTTATTATATTATAACTTTTATAATATATGTATATCTTATTTTAAATTGAAGTCTTAAATTTAAAATCTTATATTTTTAAATTTTCAAACAATTTTGAAAATTAGCCCAAGATCCAATTCAAATTGAGTCTCTTCTACTTGGGGCATCCTTTTGGGCTCACTTCACCTTTCAAACCAGGTTGGTAATCAGGTAGGACAGGGTACTTGATTACCCAATTCCAACCTAGACATTACCTTTCTAGACATCGCACTAAGTGGACAGTGAGCTTAATTAGTTAACCCTAACATACTAATTAAGACCGCATAGGCTATTGAGCTCCAATACCATTGTTGGAACTGGACCAGCCCGCAGCGGAAGTTATGAGCTTATTGGAACTATATTGGGCCTACGAAGTCTAATTGGTTTAGAACATTTCTAAATATTATTTAAATAAAACCTTTTATTTTATTTAAATTCATAAATTATATAGTTATATATATATATATATATTAATATATACATATACATACATACATACATACATATGTATGTATGTATGTATCATGCACACACATATATGTGTGTGTATGTGTGTGTATGTCTATATGTAACATGTCAACTCGTGCAATGTATAACATATCCGTGTATAGATGTTGGGATTTACATCGCAACAGACACGTTAGCTTATCCTATATGGAAATATATATTGTCCAAATTATGCATGTATATAAACTAGCACTTATATATAAATATTATACACACACACACACAAATATGCATGTTAAGTTTGTTTAAATAATTTATGTAAATTTATAATATATTTATATATATATGTATGTATAAATAAAATCTTATAAATAAAATATCAATATATATATATATATGCAAATTATTACAGTATATCTATTTAATATAAATATGTTATTTAGATATTAAAATAAATAATAATATTTTTTAAATCTTGAAAAATGTATATATTAATATAAATAAAATAATAAAATAATATTTTCTTTTATTTTAATATATATACACACACACATAAATATATTCATAATATATAAACATATATATATTAATTAATAAAATTATTAAAATATTTTTTTAGAAAATTCCAGATTATGTGTACAGCACAAGAAAAATTCGTTATTATTTTAAAATATATTTTAATTAATAATTCATTCGAAATTACATAAAATATTAAAAAAAATTAATTTCAAAACCTTTTTCAAATTTAAATTTCTAGTAAATCATAAATGATATTTTGATTCTTTGAAACTAGAAAATAAACGTTCCTATTTTTTCGGTCCAAATTTTTAAATAATTTATTAGTTTTTGCCCGAACTAAATAATAATTCTTAAAAATAACGAAAAATGGTTTTTATTTTTTATTTTCTTACCGAGAGCTTATTTGATGCTACAATAAGTTTATTAAATTTAATAATAAATTTTCATAACATATTTTATTTTACATGATTTATTTGTGTAGTATATTGATTTAATTAATATTAAATAATAATTAATAATTATAAAAATTACTTCCTTAATGTCAAAAATTACCATTACAATAAAAAATTATATATAAAATTATTTGACCAGTTTCAACCATAGTTTGATGATGTAATCAAATATAAATCATATATATGTAATTAAATAATATATTTATATATATATAATTTTATACAAATTAGTTATAATATATATTATGCGGTTGTACCTATCTTATTTGTATAAACAAATTTTTTTAACATAAGTATATACATGAATATTACAAAACTAATTTATTACAACATTGTTACATATTAGAATCATCACCTAACTAACAATGTAATAATAATATTTATATACAATAAAATATTATACCGAAAATTATAAACTATAATTTGATAAAAATCATTCATAAGTACCAAAATCTTGAAGAACACCTTGAAAAGATGAACTCTCCCATTTGCAACCTTTTTCAATTCAACGATTGCTAGTCCTTGAACTGTTGACCTTCAGCTATCGAGTAGCGATCGAATCTGACTTGATTTGAGTTTGTATTGATGGAGATGCTATGGTATAATTTTAGCCAACAAAGGATGGAAGAAGTAGTAGCAAAAAGATTCTTTGCAATTAGGGTTAGGAATGCTGAAATAGTGGATAGAAGAGAGTGGATTTCATCTCATACTATTTCTCAATCTAAACCATCCAAAATCAAGCATTTCCAACCCCTATTTGGGGAGCCCTATGTCCATGATGCTGCCGAAATATTACCCACCATGATGGGCCTAAATCCCATTTAGGCCCAAGGAAAGTATTATTTAATTAAATCCAAGTTAATCGCTTATCGATACCGTATATTGATTAATATATTTATAACCATTATAAATATATTTAATAATATTTATAATTAAAATCATAATCCAAATTTTATAACTAACATTTCATTATAAATTAGGTAGTTAAATAATAGCTCAGTTGGTCAGTTGGTTGGGGGAAATACTTGTAGGGCAGCATCTGCACATAGGGCTTTTGACGTGATACCCCATCTTCGAATTCCATCACCTCTATTATTTAGGTTGCCACAAATAAATTCTCTGAGCCCAATGGATTAAAAGGATCATAGGTAATTGGGGTGCATCTTATCGATTTCTCTTCAAAACTTTAACAAGTTGTTTAATAAAAAAATTATAAACTAGTTAAATCGTTTGGTCAAAGGAGAATTCATCGTTTCGGTTGCGTGACTCGTCACGTATAAATTTGGTTGGCAATTAATATCGAACTATTCAAATATTAATGTTCATACATCATTTAGCAGATGGTGTGACATTTTGGCCAAATTTATCGCTTATTTGGTTTTGGTAAAATCCAATTTCACTTTGTTAAGCGTTATCCAATTGTGACTTTTATTTACACTTATTTTCTTTATCAAAACTATATCACTTTGGACTTATGGAATATGGTAATGGTCAAAATTCCAATATGGTCCATATTCAACTCTATAGTCCAAACATTAAGTCTTTGGTTCAATAATAATAATTATTAACCGAACTGCTCTAACCAAGACTTTGACTTTGAGTTGACTGTGATACTAAACTCATATAACTAAGGAGACGAATCCTCTCTTGAGTAGTACTTCACTTTCAATACTTCCACTCAACCCAACTACAGTCACTCGATGGACACCGTGCCATGATTTTACTATAATCAAAGTGAAACTTTCATATTGAAGATCCATAGTATTCTCAAGTCGAGCGAACTGTGTAAATTATTCACATCGATATTTTCTGTTTGAATTTAGTTATATTAACTAACAAAAAACTATCGAATGAGTCATTCCATAGTTATCCAATAACTATCAGTACATAACCTTTAGGTGCCCCCGGTAGTCATGAGTGATATACCACCCAACATTTGGAGAGCGTTACTTCTCTTGTCTCAACCGATACATCGATATTAATCTCAAAGCATCTTAACTAGAAACATTTAAAATGGTATACTTATTTTCATTTTGATAAATTACTCATAGCTACAACACTTTGTAACAACTATCACAAAACATATCATTTTTGTATTCTCTATTAAATATAATTTTAATTATGTTAATAATTAATATAACACATTATATCAAGTATATAATAGAAAGAAACACCTTTTATTTCGAACAAGATTGGTTATCGAGTTAGATATATGTAACAAATTACATAAGTGCCCCTAGGGCATATTCTAACTCTATCAAAAATGATTGATTAGACTATCATAAAAATGAATGTGACAGGACAAGTCTACCTTAATATACATTAGCGCAGACTTGGGGAGCAAATGTTACATCCATTTTCCAATACAAATGTTTAGCGTAGGTTTAAATATATGAAGTTTTTTTTAATTATACTCAGGAGAACCAGGTAAACCAATAAACTCCTAAAGGGAATTAAGTTATGCATGTCCGCTTCAACTCATGACACCTATAACCTTCGTATACTATTTTTTGCGAGAAATATGTACAAAACAAGGCTTGAACCTGGGTCTATTACTAGACTTAGGCACCCCTTTTCCATTACTCCAGAGTCGTGGACTGTATATGAAGTTAATAGATCGTGTAGTGTGGATTAGGATTAAGGCGAACTGCTTCAATGTTAAATAGGAACCGCACAAGTCCCAAAATACAGCATGTAAAGCCTAACAAAATTCCTACAAAGACTGCATGGTCATAAACTTCACACAACAATCTACGCAGTTCCAAACTCAAATCAAAATAATTGGATCTAATGATAAACAATTTGCCCTACCATAGCCAAAAGTACATAACCAGTGAGATGCACTCCCATAGATAAAATCAACTTAGGTTAAGGTCAACAAGGTACGCCGCTAAACTTGAAAGTCTTTATAGTTCATATCTCCAAGATGTGCTGCCATGGTTGAAAGTCGGCGTAGTCCGTACTACCTAGATGTGTCGTCACAGCTGAAACATCAATAATGCACAACATCTTTCAACCACATCTTCCCAAAGCTGCACAGATATAGTAGATGCATAGGAATAAAAAGAGTGCAACTCAACCTTCCCATACTGCGCCAGTTTCAGCTAGGTAATAACTTGCTCATAGCACCGCTCTTAAAGCCTGAGATTTCAAAATTCAAATGTTTCTGCCTAAAGTCAAATTCTCCCACCTAAAGTAAACTCTCTCACCTAAAGCAAATTCTCTCGCCTAAAATCCACATCAGCAATCCATGCACATTAATTAATCAAACAGCTAAAAAACACATGAAAAAGATCCGATGACAAAGGAACGGTACAAGGAAATGATGTCAGCGATCAATATGACGTCTTTTTGCTATAAAAGGAAAGTCACTGTAGCAGAGAAAGGGATGGAACTTTTTACTCGTAGAATTAAATACTGTCAAAACTGTACTATCTGTCATTAAATTACAATCGTGTACTGGAAAAGAAACAATCTAAAGAGAAAATTTTAACCCGTGGACGTAATATTTCCTAATATTCAAACTGCATAAATTTATGTATCCTTTTTTACTTTTTAATACTTTATTCTTGTTTTTAGTGTTGGATTTCATTTAAATTTAAATTTATTTAACTTCGGTATTTTAACAAACAATTAATATGCATTCCTCATAATTGTTCAAGCATAAAACAAAATTATCACTATATTAAACGATAATTTAATATCACTTAAATTTGGTAATTTGTAGTTATGTAAGCATTCAACAACGTAATTACTTCAATAACTAAGTTGGTATTGTAAGGTCAAAAATCTTACTAATGATAGGGCTAATACTACCTATTTTCTCTATAGTAAGTTAGCTAAATAACGTTTCTTTAATTATGGAGCATTTTTCTTATATTACTTAAGCATTTTTTACTACATTTAGTAAGACGACACTCATATAATTTTATTATACACTTTGAAAAAGAATTTCCAACAAGTCAGACAAGTAGAAAACATCCCCCCGCATACAATATGGAGAAAAGATTTAAAAAACCTAACCTAGGAAAGAGTCTAGAGAAGTATAATAAGCTCAAAACACTAAAGATGAAGCAGAGTACGCATAGCTACAAACATAGGAATGATCCATATATATCTCTATATGCACATGCGAATGGATAAGGTATATCATCCAAATAAGCAAGTAGGATAAGATGAAGCACAAACTAAACATAAGCATACCGACCCAAAATAGCATAAGCATAAGTCAATGGAAGCACAATCACTCTAAACTCTATGGAGAGCCATCAAAAGGTAGTCAATTACACTAGTCCACTATCCACAATCCATCCACGTAAATGGCATAACAAGCGTATAAGCAGACCGGTCCATAGTAGCCACTAAATTTGAAAAACTCAACAAAAACGTGAGAATGGCCCATATAGATGTGCACAGTCAAGGATTACGCACATATATATGTGCGAGGAGTAAGCATGAATAAATATTATAATAAAATTAATTTTCCATCAAGAGAGGGTAGTTCGAAGGGTTATCCTCATTAGAGGAATTTAGCAGGTCATTGCTCAAAGTTATTGTGTCTCCCATTGCTATAAAGGATTTTAATCTTTTAGATATCTATGTGACTCTTTACTTTTTAAATCCCTCGAAATAGTCATTTTGGCTAGCGTATAACAAGGATTTGTCACCAAACTACAATTAAAAAGCAAGATGGTGTTGGTCAGATTTTCAGGAATATTAATATTGTTAATATTCTTTGGTTCCTTTCAAACCATAAATACCAGCAGGTAATAATGAAGATGGTATCAAGTGAAATTCTATAATCTCTGGCATATTGAACTCTAAAGTCATTCCAGTAGTAATCATGGTTAAAGTCAAAATTGGTAATGTTGTAGTCAAAAATACGAAATGCATTTTGAAGAATAGAATTAGTTAGTGGACACTTAAAATATAGGTGTGTAACAATTTCTTTGTCTAAGTTGCAAAAAACACATTTTTAATTTATAAGTAGGTTCATTTTTTTAAGAAATTGATTGTATTTAATTTCTTATGGAGGATTAACCACATGTGCAGTTTCGTTTTGGAAGGATCATTAACATTTTAAATATATTTAGAAATATTTGATCTAGACCTGGAGCAATTTAAAAAACGATACACCAAATTTGAAGAGTAAAGTTTGTTGTTTTCTTAATACCAAGTTTTAATGTCCCTCCTATTATCTACATTATAATATTCTAGCCTAGAGCAAACTAAAACAAATTAGGTTAATGTAATATTTTTAGAGCATAGTTGAAAATAAAATTACATGGAAATTCAATATTAGGACTAAAAACTCTAAAATTAAAGCATTTTTAAATTATAAATATAAAAAAGATCTTTGTAGACCATTTTTTGAGATATAACTAAGATCCAGCTATCATACCTTAAGGATGTGTTATTGTCTAAATGAACTATATTATTTATCCTAATGTTAAAAAAATTTAACTGGATTTCCAAAAGTGAGACATCTTATTAGAATTAGATACAATATGATGAAGATTATAGGTTTTACCATAAAATTGATCCGAAACAATTTCCTTCCAGATTAGTTTTTCATTATCATTGTCAAATTTACAAAATCATTTTCTTAGTAAAGATGCATAAATTTATTATTCCCAAGTCCCCATCCTCCTTGGATTTACAAACTGTTTCTTAATTAACAACGCAGTTTATACTATTACATGAGCTATCTCCACTTCAAAGGAAATTTCTTCTGATTTTGTTGATTTTTTCAACAATCCAGTTAGGAAAAAGACAAAAGGATATCCAATAAATCTGCAGAGTCGATAAAGCATAATTAATAAGAATGGTTCTACCAGCTCTAGATAAAAATCTACAGTTTCAGTTAGATAATTTTCAATTAATTTTGTGAATTATTATCTACCAATCTTCTTTTTAAGCTTTGTTGCTCTTATAAAAAAACCTAAGTAATGTATAGGAAACTTCCTGGTGTTGCAATTAAGAGTATTAGCAACAAGATTTTCAACATTGTCCACATCATTCAAGACTAAGACAAAGCTCTTATCGAAATTTATCTTAAGACCCGATAGCATTTCAAAGCTCTATAAAATAAATTCAAGTGTTGTAATGTGGCAGGGTAAATGCAAGGTAAAAACATGGTATCATCTGCAAATTGAAGTGCTGAAAGACCATCGTTAGCAATATTGTTACCAACACTATCAAGGACCCTGTATGTGGTAGATAATTTAATGATCTTAGTGAATACGTCCGCTGCTAAGTTAAATAGTAAGTGTCCAAGTCCACATTTAGATTGAATTTTATTTTCTAGAATCATATTAACCATTATACTTGATTTTTCAATTTTGGGAAAATTTATAATCCAACTTATCCATCTAGAGCTAAAACCCCTAGCAAATAAAAGTTCTTTAAGAAAAGACCAATCAACAGAGTCGAATGCCTTCGTAAAGTCAAGCTTTAAAAGAGCACAAGTGAAGTTATTTTTGCAACAGAAAATTAAAAATTCTTGAACTATGGTGATCCCATCCATGATGTTCCTACTCTTAATGAAAGCAGATTGTGTTAGATCAATTAGATTGTTCATTTTGGTGCTTAACCTATTAGTTAAGACCTTTGATATAATTTTAAGAGAGCAATTTTTTTGCGAAATGAGCCTAAAATCCTTAGACTCATAGCATTAAATCTTCCCGATTGTAAGTTACCATTATAAAACTCATTAAACATATTAATGAAGTCATTTTTTAAAACATGTCAAAATTCCTTATAAAACAAAATAGAAAATCCAGCTAAACCAGACGCTCTATCGCTAGGCATATCATTGATAGCCCTGAAGATCTTCTCTTCCGAGAAATGGGTTATTCAAGTCGTCTAAATTAATCCTTGAATCTGCTAGATATAAATCATTCTACGAAGCATTAATATTGTAACCTCTATCAGTTCTAAAAATATCTTTTAATGGTTAGTGAATGCTTTATTGAGTTTATTTTGTTTAAAAATATGCACAAGTTGCACTTTCAAATTTTTAAACACTTCATAAAAGATATATCTAATTAACTTTCCTTAAATTAATTTCTCATGGTAAATGTTATTATTTTACTTTTCAATGTGTCCATCTACACATATATCTCTACTATTAATAAAGAGAACTCAATGAACATGATTTCCATGGTGTCTTTTTGAAATTTTGAAAATACCATCATCCATCAACGGAATCTCACCATCGATTTGCAACATTCACCACCATCCTATTCCCGACTACTCATCAACAGAATTTTACTACCAATTTGCCACCGATACCACCAACAAAACAAGTTGAAATAAAAGTGTTGCGACTACCAAAACCTTTGCACTTACAACACACGTCCGTCCACTCATATTTTTATTAAATAAAAAGTAAATGTCTCTAAATATTAGATGCATGTACGTGCGTTTTATACTAGTAATTAGTTAAATTAATTAACTAAATTCACTTCAATTTATCTGTCACTCTTAATTAAATAATTATTCATTTTCTCTTAGGTGTTCTACAACACTTACATAAATAGTTTCATATATAATTAGTTACCCATATAAATAAATTGAACATTCTAAGTGCCATACCACACTTATTGTTCGGTATTTCACATAATTATCCACCATTAATCAATTAATTTTTTGACCTTTTTAGAGTAAGGTAACACTTTATTCAAGCAGAACACTCATTTTAATGTTTTGAGGGTTCAAACTCAAGACCTCTAAAACCTCAGTCTATGCCGTTTTACCACTTACCACTTGAGTTAGTGGTTCTTAAGGTTCGTTAACTAATTTTAATATTTATCACTCCAATATGATAGCCTCTATTAATTAACTCCTATAGACTACTATCATAGACAACTATCAGGTTAGGTGATAATGGATTCAGCACCGATCGCATGCATCAGGCCATTGTAAGTGTAAAGTTATTGTAAGTGTAAGGCCATCACATGTATAATAATATTAGTTACATATATAAGATCTAACACATGTCAAAACATATTTCACATATAACCTACCATATCTATAATCGTCGTCGTAAGCATAAACTATCGTCGCATGTATAAAGCATTAAGCTACAGTAAGTATACGTTGCTACCACAATTATAAGTTGCCATAGTAAGTGTTAGACTGATACTAATTAGAGGTGTTAAAAGGGTAAGGTAGGGTCCTATGTGGGTCAAGTAAAATTTGAGCCAACCCTTTCGCTATATATAATAGCTCGACCCTTTTGACTCTCTTGATTAAAGGGTTAGCCCATTACAGCCCTCAACAACCCTTATAGCAAAATTAGTTAAAATCAAATTCAATTGTAGCACAACTAGGGAAATTTTAAAAAACTGCAAGACAAAATACTCTTGAAATATCTCTTCAACTAAACCATTTCTTCTTTTTTCCGTGCAGTAATTCCATGCAGTATCTCAAGCATCATACAAAATACTCTTGAAATGTGCACGACAATTATTACATACATAAAAATAAGCTAGCACACATGATGAGAAGCAAGCTGCAGTAGCAATATGACCATGATACAAAATATATGAATAATGCACGTCATTTTGGTACTTCCAAGCAGCAGTTTTCCAAAGCAGCAGTTTTCTCTAGTATCCAAAGCAGGAGTTTTCCAACAGGCGGTAGCAGCAAAGAGTAGCGAAGCTGCAGTAGCAATAGAACAACTAAAACTAACACATCATTTTAGTACTTCAAAGCTTCTTCTTGTCTTCGGTAGTAATTAAAAATATTGATCAGCAGTTTTGAACTAAAACTGAAGCGGCTTGAAATACTAAGACTTGAATTAGTAAGTTCGTAGAGAAACATACTTCTAAAAACTAAGCATCAATTAGCCAAAGGTGTAGAAAGCAATGTAGCATTTTCTTCGTGGTCAAGAACAACTGTAATAGCTTTTGCGGGGTCTTCAATGTTGGCATTATTGGTGTTCCACACAACCAATCTCTTGACAAAGTAATGGTTCTACCACATCTTCCTTAACTGAACTACGATGTTCATCAAGAACCCTACCGCTAATACTAAATTCACTTTCCGAAGCCACGTTCGTAATTGGAACCGCTAAAATATCTCTTCCCATGGGAGGTAAAGTAGGGTATTGATATTGTTGTGATTTCCAAAATGAGAGAAATCCAATTGCATTTTACGATCAATCAAGCCATCGTCTAAATAAGAATCAAGTTCTGACTTATGTGGATTGCTAGCAAATTTAGAGAAATCAAATTTCTCCATCACATTTTTGCACTCTTGTGAACATGGACCTATAAATGATTCGGTGGATTCCATATTTCTCATAACACTTGTTTTCACATTGGATTTTTTCCACTTTTTCTGAATACTCATTATATAGTTCTTCCAATTTCATTTTCACCTTTTCAAACTCTAAGCAATTGCCATATAATATTTTATATGAAAATCAAACAAAATTTGTCTTATACCGTAGATCAAAGATGCAAGCAATGGAAAGTAACACATTAAACCCACTGTAATATTTATTGAATTTTTTGAGCATATCACTTGCCATAAGAGACATAAAATCATTTTCCTCCATCCGCTTTTTCAATGTATCATGAACCAAGAAATCTTTTGGGAAAAACAAATTAGCAGTTAGGTAATTTGTACCAGAAAATAAACAAGTGGCATCATAATCTAAAAAATGTGCAATTTTCTTTGCTTTGATCCATTCTTCTGTTGTTGGACAAATAGAGTCGAAAAGTTTCAAATGACAAAGCGCTTACTCATAGTGTATGGCACTTTTAAGCACTGTAAATGTTAAATTCCATCTAATAGGAACATCTTGACGCAATCCTTTTCTATCGCTATCGAATGAGAGAGTAGCTATGCATTTTAGAATTTTTTCTAAATTGAGAACCCTTAATATGTTTTATGCTTTCACGTATGTTACTCAAGAAAGAAGTAACACACTTCTAACTATCTTGCACTATAAGTAAGATGCGAGTCCAATATTCCAACAAAATTATCATTTGTAGAAGCATTATCTAAAGTGCACGAAAATATGTTATCGATTATATCCCAGTCAACTAACATACTTGAAATGTTCCTAAATATAGCTGAACTCGAATGTGGAGGTGGCATTAAACAAAAATTCAACAGTTTCTTTTGCAAGTTCCAATCACTATTAATAAAATATGTCATCAAAGTTATAAATCCATCATTATTTACTGATGTCCATAAATCAGATGTCAAACTAACTCTTTCACTACATATTTTAAAAATTCCTTAAGTTTGATCTTTTCATTCTCATACAGTTTCATAACATCAGAACGCGATGTGTTTCTTGAATAATGTTCCACTTGATTGTTTAAGTATGAATGGATCTGACAGATACGTTCATACTGAACAAATTTGAATGGAAAGTTATGTTCAATAATAGCCTTAGTAATCAACTATATATATATTTTCTGATTGAAATTACTTCTTTGATCATTTTCAATGCTTTTAACAATTAACGGACACATTTCTACATGTCTTAGAAAATTTTTAGTACCATATTTACCTCCCTACCTCCCACATAAATATTTCCTTTTGCATTATATGCAAAAACATGTGCGTTTTTTTACCTTCGATCATTTCTTTTTTTTTCAAAATATTTCCAAACATCAGAATAAGTAAATCTTTCTCGCTAATTTCTAATAGAGCTACTCACCGAATCTACCATTGCAAATGACTCTAACGTGTTTCTTAATTGAGTACCTTGTTCAGTAATATTCACACTATTTTGTTGTGATGAACCACTTCTTCGACCCTTGGAAATCGACACTAATACATCCTCGGTATTCACGTGCCGCAAATCCAAGTGTCGGAGAGGCAGGTTATCATGGGGTAAAAGAAAATAAAGATAGAAGACATAATAATAACATAATCTCACATCATATTTAAAAAGTGGTAACCATAAAGGTAGTATATATAATCACTCTCAAAGTGAGATATTAGAGTCATGTTAAGTACTAACCCAGCTAGGATAATTATAACGGCCTATCCCTGCAGGTGCTGGTAGATACATAAAATAAACATTGCAGAAAGTGGTGGTAATAACAAAAGAAATCCAAATTGCTTCATGCTCCATATACTCCAGATACTCCAAAATGCTCCTAATCAGCTAACTACTAGGCTGCCCGAGGAAAATTAGTGAACATAGAGTTTAAGGGGAAAGAAAAATAAACTCCAGGTTAGTCATGGGACTGGTATGAGAAACTCAAAATACGCATTTTAAAACAAAAGTTATCACATAAGACCACACAGCACATAAACACGGAACAGTTTTTTACCTTATGATAACCAAAACATTTGTTACGGAAAAAACATTTGATATTATTTTTAATGACATTCCTTTGAAAACATTTGCAAGTAAACTTATTAATCTTAGCCAAAATTGTTACCATTATTAAATTTTGGATATGTTAGGCTCTACAAACAAAACTCTTACAGGGCTCATTCGAAGAATAGATTTTCGAGGATACACAAACAATTTCCACATCTGGCAAGACCGACCTATCCTTATTTGGCACTCATACATGGCCTGGATAAAACCGAATATGACATCACTTCGGCCGTAACCGACCTATCCAGGATCCCATAGCTTACACTACATACTCGACATATAGAGAGTAATCTAGAAAGGTGATGACCATACCCTAATGGTTGCGAACCACATAGCCTTGTGGCGTACCCTGTTTAAGCCATTACCGGGTGATGAGGCTTGAGGTAGCGATTACCTTTCACATAGCACATTCCAATTTGAATGCCACATTGCCATCTCGTAGTCACACAACTGATTTCTACAAACGTATAACTCCTGAACTCGTACGTCTTAGGAAAGGGTGTTAAGCTAAAAGAAGTTTCCATCTCCGCCACCTAACAGATGATACGTTCATAGAGATCAATTTATGTAACTAGAAATGAAACGTCGGACATTCGTCCAAACAAGTTGCCCAGGAACAGGACAAACCGAAGGCACTCTCCTACCACATCCTGTTGGGAGCTACCCCTGGGATTAGTAGTGAAAGGTCCTTGCATCAAATATATTAAATGAAGAACTACTGCCACATAATATGATATGGGAAATTTCCCCCGAGGGTTAGTGAAAAGCAGCCCTACGTTCGATCTTCCAAATCATATCCACGTCTTCACTTCGAATACGTAAATTGGTTCGAAGTGGTTTTCAGATAGGAATCATCCAAATCCGACCTCGGTTCCTTCGAACCAATCATCCATAAAAGAGGTCAAGTAAATAGGTGAATCGTATTTGATTAATTCATTCTTTCTATTAAAATTATCTTTTAGAGATATAAAATTTTAAAACATTTCTTTCTAGTATATATGGAATCATTAAACCTCACTTATCATATCCTTTAATCACTTAAAACCTTTTTAAACTTGGAACAATTCAAAATCATTTCCTTTTTCACTTAAGGAAATATTTCTAATTATTTCATTTAAACCTTAACATAGATTTCTTAATTCAAACTCAAATTTTGATTGAGTTAAAACCATGTTATCTAGGATGTTAATCTGAAACCAGTAAATATTAAGTGAGCAGAATCTATAGAAATCATCTAATTCTACTCAATATCAATTCCCGTATTCAAGAATAACGGTGAAATCACCTGTTAAATTCCACGAATAGTATGAGTTCCCTCTTCGGGCTTTAACATTGAGTACAAGAAGATATCTCCATAAAATCCAAGCTATTTTTATTTGGGAAAATCATATCTTTTCTATTTTGGAAAATTTTGACCCGAGTAAACCAAATTCACTATCCCATCCGTCGGGCCATTCCGGATAGCCAGGGAGAGCAGGAAACTGGTTTTGCAAACCCAAGTCAAGACACTATCTCTTTGACACCCATAAGACGGTCAAGTTATTTGATCGACTATAAATCATTAATCATATAACCATTCCATAATTTCTTCAAATTATATTTAAAACACTTTATTAATCATTTGAAAACATTTACAAAAGGTTTGGAAAAGAATGGTTGCGTTTAAAACTATATTTCAAAAGTTATAGAAAGTGGTGTAGAAATATGCTGCAGAAAGTGTTTTTTAAGCTATATTGATGAAAACGACTTTTTATCATTTGGAAATTTATTTTTATAACTTAAATCACTTTTAAAACATGTTATCTAGGATGTTAATCTGAAAACAGTAAATATTAAGTGAGCAGAATCTATAGAAATCACCTATTTCTACTCGATATCAATTCTTGTATTTAACCAATACTATGGGTGGAATTACGGTGAAATCACCTTTTAAATTCCACTAATAGTATGAGTTCCCTCTTCGGGCTTTAACATCGAGCATATGAAGATATCTCTATAAAATCCAAGTTATTTATATTTGGGAAAATCATATCTTTACTATTTTGAAATTTTTTGATCCAAGTAAAAAAAATTCACTATCCCATCCGTCAGACCAGTCCGGATAGCTAAGGAGAGCAGAAAACTGGTTTTCCAAACCCAAGTCTAGACACTATCTCTTTGACATCCATAAGGCGGTCATGTTATTTGATTGACTCTTAATCTTTAATCATATAACCATTCCATAAGTTCTTCAAATTACATTTAAAACAATTTATTAATCATTTGAAATCATTTACAAAAGGTTTGGAAAAGAACGGTTGCGTTTAAAACTATATTTCAAAAGTTATAGAAAGTGTTGCGGAAAAGTGCTACGGAAAGTGCTTTTTAAGCTATATTGATGAAAACGACTTTTTATCATTTGGAAATTTATTTTTATAACTCAAATCACTTTTAAAACATTTGTTAATATTTTTATAATTTATTTTATATTTTTAAACAATTTTAATATATCATTTTTAAAGAAATTCTGTTATGGATTCCTAACTACAAAACCGCGATTTTTTCAAAAACTTGTTTTACTCATATTTCAAAATCTACTTATCGAAATCTCTATTTTCTTTCTTTGTTTGAAAACTATGGATATAATAGTTCGGAAAATTCTTATCTTGAAGAATTCCGAGCTATATTCCATTCTCTATACTCATTTGACTTTTATGGCGCAAAATAGCAAACTAACGTTACGCGACGCGTCTAATTTTGACTAAATTTTCAGTTACCATTCAAACTTCACCAAAACACTTTTATATGTTTATAAACATTTCAAACTCATTTTTAAACCTTTTAAAGAGGTTTAACATTCCGTATACACAAATTTATTCAATAAAGGAAAGTGATTTCCTTTGTGCTTATCGACGTGTATTTCCGCGACTTGCATATATATTCAACATTCATACTAAACAACCATCATCAATAATTATAATCAAACATATATAACATCCAATAGCATATAATATTATACTTTAGGAGTTTCTCACCTTGGCTTTGAAGGGCTCGGCCTTGACTAGAAGGCTGAAGGCCTAGGGTTGGAGAAGAGGAGGACTCGACATTTTGATGGAAGAAGAGAGGCCGTGGATGGTAGAGAGGAAAAGTGGAGTTTTGGAATAGTTTTGAGTTGCTTAAGTATATATATGTATATATTATAATTAAATTTCTTTTGAGAAATATTTTGGCATTATTTTATTAACATGAGAAGCCATTAAAGAGGAAAGAAAAGAGCTTAGAAATGAAGAAGAAGTACTGTGAAATGGAAGGAAAGAGGTGTGGTATTTATAGGCTACGAAGAGGTATAAAATATCTTCACATACATCATCATCTTCATCACCTTCACATGCACCACCATTATTACCATCTACATCACCTTATACATGTTTCCCCCCATGTGATCCATCACATCATTTCACTTCCAAGCCATGTGCATTGACATAAGGAAGCTTAAGGATGAAGTTTGTGAAAATATCTTAGATATTTTGTTATATATGTCTATATATAAAAGTATATATGTTATATGTGTGTATATTTATGTTCATGAGTGCATGTGACATGTATGTACATGTGCATGTATGCACAAAAGAGAATAAACAATGTTTCAACGATTGAACAACTTTTGGTCGTCAAACCGTTGAAAATCGGGAAACCGATTCCCGGTCACATTTTTACTTATAAACTAATTTACATATAAATGTAAACAAAATTTGAAAATAAATTTCTCATCATTATTAATTAATTAAATTATCATATTTTATTAATAAAACCATATAAATTAATATTAACAATTATTTACAAAAATTGTTATTACACCGATAAGCGAAACAAATTCCTTTTTTTCTTTTTTTTCTTATGATTTCAAATCAAGTATCTATATATATATATATATATTCATAAAATTAATTATAAATTATTACTTTATAACTATATAAAATGAGTTATCAAAATTATTAAAATAATTATTAAATCTTTTTAATCTCCAATAAATTTATTAAAGTGATATATTTGTGGGTCGTTACAGACTTTCCCCCTTAAAAGAATTTCGTCCTCAAAATTAAGGATAAGAAGAAGATAACTTGAAAACAAATATATATATAATGAAGTGATACATATGTATAAGATATAGCAAGTGACATCACCATAAGCCGATGGGTACACTATACAACATACAACATACAACATACAACTATGTATCCATTTTAAACTCAGGATAGGCTTTACCATTCTCTCCTCAGTCTCCCATGTACAGTCCGCCGCGTAACCACTCCATTGGAATTCAACTAATCTTACAATTTTCCTCCTTAATCACTTCTCATCGCGATCCACAATTCACATAGGTTGTCTGATAAAGGCCAAATTAGGCTTAACTTCCAAATCCTCTTGGGAGGCTGTTTCTATGATCTGCTCTGGATCATGCACTACGCCATAATCATCTATTAGAAACGGTTTATAACCGTTGCTTACACTATTACCAACGGTTAAAAACCGTTTCTAATAACGGAGTGGTAAACTTTAGCAACGGTAATTAACCGTTGTTTTTTGATCATAAGCAACGGTTTTAAACCGTTGCTTAATGGCCATAAAGCAACGGTTATTGCCCGTTGTTTATTTACAAATAGCAACGGTAATTAACCGTTTCTTTTAGATCATAAGCAACGGTTTTAAACCGTTTCTTAGTGTCTATAAAGCAACGGGTATTGCCCGTTGTGTTATCGTAAATAGCAACGGGTTTTAGCCGTTCCATTTGAGCCATAATTCCATGGCCTTTACTCATAACGAAACGGGCAGAAACCGTTGTTATGTACTAAATTACAACGGTTCTTACCCGTTGTAATTCTGTCCGTTTGGAAAAAAAATATAGGCATTAAAAGCATTAGTCATGACACAGTATTATCATACATTTACAAACAGCTACCAGACATACAATTACAAACAGCTACCCGACATACAAATACAGTGCTACCAGACATACAATTACAAACAGCTACATAAGTCATGACACAGTATTATCATAGTGTTATTACATAACATATAATAATAGCATCCATCGTCCTAAGTTTGAAGATAACAGTATTTTCACCATACATATGATAACAACACTTAACTTGAGCAGTCTAAGATAATTCACACAAGCATACGTTCTTAATACAGCGTTCATTTACATGCTCAAACAGCTTTCCTCGTAACCAGGCCTTCCATGCAGCTGCAAAATGAATAAACATGAGTTAGCATTAAACTAACCTATACATATAAATGTTAAAACCCAATGCATTCTGGTTACTGAATCATATATAACATGAAATACAAGAGAACATAAAATGGTATTAATAGTTTAAAGGTTATAAATTAAGAGATTTTACTAGACTGCACATAAGAAGACATGTTTCCTATGATGTCCAAGGATCAATCAGTTTCAGGTTATGATTAAATTAAGACTGATATGAAACAACAAAGTGCATACTAAAATTGAAACAACAAAGCCCCAAACTTCCAGTCCACTTTCAAATTAAGACTGAATTCTTAAAAGTCTGATACTCATGCTCCAAAAATATTTCAGTTTGTAATAACTGGCCATACATCAGCATGCTACATATCAGACAATGGTTTTAGGTGCTTCAAACACTTCAACTCATTGGTACAACTACAACAGAACATTGCTCGTGCAGTCTATCTAGTCTTAATAGTCCAACTCACCTGATCAACCCTATTGCCACAACTCCTGATTCTATCAATTTACTACTGACCAGTCATGTGTTTCAGCAACTATGATGTGTGCTTTCATCAGAAATCACTCCTACATGACGTTTGTTCATTGTTGTTTTAGCTACAATTTTCAGTATGGTATACTATTTAAAATCCTGTACACATGGAAATATGGAACCTAGATTGTACCAGTAAACAATTTAATCATAACGTTCTTGTTACATGGGTAATTTTAAGCCAAGTAATTCTAATTAAGATATCATTTGCTTTACATAAAACGAATATAAATAACTAATCTAAATATCTGTTACTACTTGCATTCGAGAAAGCAGACATAGAACAAAAATGACGCAACGAAGCCATTACGTGGTTTGAATCCAAATCAGGTTTACATATAAATTATTTCATGTTTACATATATGAAATGAACCAAGATTGGCTACATCCACAAATTTTGGTCAATGTACAGGCAATCGAAGTGAACCTAAATAGTTTAATCAACATAAGCATACTACTCATTTTGATCAAATTAGTCATAATTTCTGATTTAAAAGGTACAAAGTAGGCTAATTCAAATTGACTGAAATTCACAACAAAATGTGTGCACTTCATTTCAAAACAACAGAATATAACGTGAATGTTCATCTGCATAGTTATCACGAATTCACTATAAACCAAAGAGCGATCGCTAACATTGAAGATCCGATGCTAATGTATTGTTATAATAACGTAAAAATACAAATTACCATGGAAAGCAAGCTGTATATTGCTAAACAAATATAAAACAAAAGACATACCTCCGACTAAAGATATCGTATCAAACCCTTTTGATGGCACACATAACCTCCGACTCCAATGTCCCTAAAGGTCTCGGCCATATGTCGATTCATTTTGGCAGTTCGCTCATCCTCCAACAAAATTTTGTCTAACAAAACTTTTTCATATGCGAGTGGTACTGGTTTTCCATGACATATTGATTGTGTGGAATCTCGGCATATAGTACCTGTTATATCATTGGTATATGTATAATATGGATTTAATAATATCATACAGATTTAATAAGCATTCCAGGAGTAAATATATGTCGAGTTATATACACTGATATATAAAATAGTACCTGTTGCAATTACTTCATCCTCGAAGTTCAGGATTTCACATCTTTGGTCGATTGACGGATTGGTCGGAATGAGATTCTGAGAAGTACCGGTGCTACTGCCTACTTGACCACCTTCGGCTAGCTTGAGAATACGCTCCATTTTATCATCCATGCTATCCACCTTCAACAGTTTTTGCTCCACAGCTTGCAGCCGCTGCTCATATTCTCCTTTGGCCTCTTTGAGTCGTTTGCATGGAATGGCAGCACCCTTAACTTGACTAGGAGATATATTGGTCCCAATACATCGGCTCCTGCCCTTTACATCATTACCAAACACTTTTATAAAAACTTCTTCATCACCACCACTCGCCGTTTCCTTTTCTTTTCCAATTTTGTCCTGAAATGTAAATACATATATATATATATATAATGAATAATGAAAAATTAATTTAAAGGCGTTATTATTTGTTTAACTTACAAAGAACGAAGATGACGCATCAGACACGCTGCCATCTTTTTTCTTATGTGTTTTCTCCCATACTTGAAGACGTGATACTTCTGCTCCCGAACTTGTATCGACCTGCATACAAGAAATCAAATGCAGATAAAAACAAATATATATATATATAAGTATGGTATTTAAGCAGCTGTACTTTGCATGTGCTATGCAAACATGGGAAAAGAACATACAATTTTCAAATCTTAAAAACTACCAGCATTTTCATCCATTGTGCATTTTCAAAGTATGTATAGACTGGGTTATTCCCAAAGTTTATTTAGTCAAAAAGCATGGAATAGTGTAAAACGAGCGATGCGTTGCTATATCAATTCAACTTGCATACTTTGCTGTCATGTTATAAATCTAAACAAGGGAACATGCTGCCATTTGAGTTTAAGCAATAAAACATGTATAAGAAGTTTTTTTTTCTGCACACATTCACTGTCGTTTTTTGCTCCAAGATCAATTTCTTTGAAGTTTGAATGGGTTTGAAATAGAGTGAGCATACTCCCTTGTTTGAAGTTTTTTGCTCACTCTACAGTATAATATGCAACTACTATAACATGATTAAACTACAAAACTTAAATGCAAATTCTTCTTTTAATGCAAATTAACAAAGAAAATAAAATTCACTAAAACCTGATAATACATTGAAAGTACAAAAATCTCTGGTCAAGCAACGATATACCGGTTATGCATTTGTAGTGCCAAAAATCAGGCATAGTGTTCGTTTCTACAAGTCTAAAACAGTAGCATACACATAGTACAGTCACGGGAATAGCAGTACATAAAACTTCTCCCTAAATTTGATGTTGATATTGCATGTGAATTCCTGTTATCTTTTAGATAAACCACTGTCACATTGTGCACTAATCCCAGTATTATACTTTAAATCCTAGACCTTGCAGCTAACAAAATACAAAGCACCAAATTTGAAAAAGCAATGGGAACTGGAGCACTTATATCCACGCTCTTACCACACTTATCCCCTGTACTACATCCACTACATGACAAGACATTCTTAAAAGAAAAACTACAGTATATTCACTGACCATGACAACCCTCAAAACAGCATGATCATACACACAAAGGTAGATCAGAAATACCCCAAGACATCTCAAAACATTCGAAAACAGTATCACAACTTGAATAATACTGCACCACTTCACCTGACACCCATTCATGCATATATAGTATAACAAATTTGACCTAGGTCGTATAGGAGTCTTTTTAATCCTATCTGAATAATCAATCTTAATACACAAAAAACAACCCTTCAATAAAAAAAATTGAATTACATACCTATTTTATTTTGTACAAAACTGACTATGAGTAATATCTTACTCAATTTATATTTCTGATTATGTTATCTTTATATGCATAGCTCAATTTCTTGAATCGGTATGTAAGGAAAACATAGTAAAAACACGTACCATTTCTTGAGTAATCCTAGCGTGACTCTTACGTCCCGAATGATGACAATATTCGAGCTTTGATCTATTTTGTTTGCCTTTCTTCCTTTTTTCTTTTGCCTCGGGTGTTGATTCGTATCTTATGAACTCCTCCCAATCATTTTTATCAATTTTCGGCGGACAATTTTTCATTCTTTCTTCGTCAGTGTTGAAAATATCATAATAATTCTTGCGCAAATCACTCTTGTGTCCCCTAAAAATCTCGGACATCTTTTTGAACATAAGGTCCTTTGATAGAGGATCGAGCTCAAAATATTTCTGTATAACAAACCAAGATAAAGGGATTAATTCACATACAATATAACAAATGACATAGGCTACAACCATGCATGTCTAATGGAGTATGACTGTGTTCTAATATGCATGAATCAGATACAACCTGTCAACACCCTCATTATTGTTATTAATCTTGAAAGCTACTGCTTAGCTATTGTGGCCGAAAGTTAAAACGATATTTTATTCAACATTACAAGTGCAAGATTAATTCTCTATTATGGTACAGAGATGGCTAGATGTAATAGGCACTTAGCAAGAAAGTTTGACTTGATATCTTCTCAATAAGCACAAAGTATTACTGGAAAACAGATTTTGAATTGAAAACTACAATTTTCAATTTATTTTTAATTGAAAAAACAATACCTCCAATTGATTCCACACGTCTTCCTTGTAATTTGACGGAACTTTTTTCCAACTTGGACAGGAGATTGGCACATGATTTCTTACTAGTTTACCCATCTTCGAGGCGACCTTTGAAGCATTTTTTCCGACTGGAGAACCGTAGTTGTCTATATCAATTTTCTCCCGGTTTAAAGTGGATGATTGTGACGATTGTGACATTATTTCCTGCAAAATGCAAACTTGATTTCATTAATATGCAAACTTGATTATTATTATCTAAAATACTGGCATCGCACAAAATCTTTTAATACAGAAAAAAAGGAACATGACTCAAACAATATAAAAATATAACTTCCAAAATCAAATAGAAAACATACCTTAAAATCATAATTTGAGTGTCTCTTTCGCATAGGCCTATCCAAAATAGTTAAAGGAACTGCGTCTTCGTCATCATCTATGAATACATAAGCATTAGTATTGACAAAAAAGAAAAAAATGATTGTGATTTCAGCGGAAGAACCTATTAATAGAAAAAGGAGTTTACCATCGAGGACAACATAAACGGATTGACCGCGAGTGTAATCGAAGAGCGGTCCAATTTATCTCTCGTTTATATTGCAGGGAGATAAATTGGACCACTTTTCGATCACACTCGCAGTCAACCCGTTTATGTTGTCCTCGATGGTAAACTCATTTTTCTATTAATAGGCGCTTCCTTTGGAATCACAGTCACTTTTTCTTTTTTGTCAATACTAATGCTTATGTATTCATAGATGATGACATTGACGCAGCTCCTTTAACTATATTCTCTAAAATGAACTCTTCCAATATATTCTCTAAAATTTTTCATGAAAACAATATCAGGATATTATAATGGCACTAATAAAAAATATAATGCATCTATTACTATCATATAACACACCATTGTGTAATTGCTCTCATGCATACACCACTATCCTGTGTTAGCTTTCGCTCTTCATAACTTTTCGGAGAAAATAAAAACCCATTCACTTGGTACTTCATATAACTACGGGCATCAAACATCGGCCCGTTAACTAGCCGCCAAAGAGTTGAGTCAACATCGACGGTCTTCAACAACTACAACAAACACAATAAGTAAAAAAAACATTGTCAAGGAGGTGTATGACCAACTTAAAAATACGTTAAATATCTAATATGTATACCTCCTCACGTAACCAAAAAGTGAAATTCTTAATAGCTTCCCCAGATGTACCCCCGCCTCGAGTTCGAGATTTGGTGCTTTGAACATAGGAGTTATACCTCCTACGAAAAACACACAATAATTACTATATATATGAATTGATGAATTGATTTACAATAATAAAAATTCAGAACAAATTTATGAACTTACTTCTTCCACTCATCCAATCCGTCATATTTATCAAGGACCCATTTACGCACTTGTTCAAATTGCACTTGAGTTAACGTTATATCTTTACCATTATCTAGTGCTATTTCATCAGCAAACTCATCATCCTCATCTAAAAACGCTTCACGGGTATGTTTATGAGTGCCATCACCTCCCTTTGGCATATACGCCATGCAGTAAAGACTAGCTTCTTGTACAATATATCCTTCTGCAATACACCCTTCAATATATCTTTTGTTGCGCACATATCCTTTATATGTTTTCATCAACCTTATGAAGATGAACAGTTGTAAATTGTAGACATCAATAGCTATTTAAATCGAATAATGATGTACATAATTGAAATTAGTAATTTACCGTTCAAATGGGTACATCCACCTATATCTAACAGGACCAGAAATCAATGCTTCATCGGCTAAATGAATCATAAGGTGAATACTGATATCAAAAAATGCAGGCGGAAAATGTTTTTCAAGAACACACATTGCTTCTACCAAACTAGCCTTTGCTTTTTGAAGATGTTCCCTATTGATCACCTTTGAACATAAAATGTTATAAAAGAGACTTATGCGGTGAATAGCATTCCGTAGATCCTTATGTTGCGGAAAACAATGCTGAAGCAATACCGGAAGTAAATGTTGCATTATGACGTGGTAATCATGCGACTTCATATTTCTTAGTTCAGGAGGGTTGATGCTCACATTGTTACGGAAGTTAGAAGAGAATTTGCTCGGCACTTTCAAATTTTTCAAAATGGTGCAAAACCTTATCTTTTCTTCTTTGCTCAAAGTGAAAGTCGCAATTGGTATGGTTAGTTTACTTGTTTCAGGATCTTCTATCACCCACAACTTTTGTTTTATACCCATGATTTTCAAATCCTTCCGTGCATTGAAGCCATCTTTTGACATGTCTTTATGGTCCATAATTGTGTTAATCAAATGTTTCATGACATTCATCTCTGTATGCATAACATCAATATTATGTCGGGTCAAATTTGCTTTCCAATATGGTAAATCAAAGAATTTCGACCTCCTATACCATGCAGGAACTTCTTCATCGATTATCTTTTTTCGTTTTCGACCAATTTCTCGTTTTTCTTTACCAACTTTCATTTTTATATTCGCTACCTTTTTTTCAACTTGATAACCAGTCAGTGGCTTTGGAGGACGCTTAAGTTCTTGCTCGTTGTTGAAATTTGTCTTATCGTATCGAAACTTGTGTCCGGACGGAAGAAATCTACGATGTCCCATGTAACAAATTTTCTTACTTTCAGGGAGATAATAAGAATCAGTTTCTTCCCCACAAATAGGACATGCAAAGTAGCCGTGAGTTGTACATCCCGATAAAGTCCCAAGAGTGGGATGATCATGGATTGCCCACAACACTCTAGCTCTCATTATGAACTCAGAATTCGTAAATGAATCAAATGTAACGACTCCTTCCCATAACTGCTTTAACTCGTCTATCAAAGGTTCTAAATAAACATCAATATCCTTCCCTGGTTGTTTTGGCCTAGAAATCAACAGTGTTAACATTGAGAACTCTCTTTTCATGCACAAAGACGGAGGAAGGTTATATGGTACTACAATCACTGGCCAACAGCTATAAGGATTTGTTAAAGAAGCATTCGGACAAAAACCATCTGTTGCTATTCCAAGCGTGATATTTCGTGGTTCGGCAGCAAACGAAGAATCAAAAGAATCTAAAGTTTTCCATTGAGAAGTGTCACGCGGATGACGCATTACGGTTGTACCGGACTTGGCACGACCATGCCAGGTCATCGCTTCTGCTATCCATGGTACAGTATACAGCCTCCTCAATCTAGAAATTAAAGGAAAATGTCTTACCGTCTTTTGAGGTACTTTGGTAGCTTTTCTCTCTTCGTCGAGCGTTGTCTTATATCTTGGTTCGGGGCAATTTGGACAACAAACTTTGTTTGCATTATCTTTCCAGTACAAGATGCAGTCATTAATGCATGCATCATAAGTTATGTAATCCATCCCAAGTTGCCTAATGATCTTCTTCACGTCGGGATACTTTGACGGTAGCGTGTTACCTTCGGGGAGTAACTCCTTTATGAATTCGAGTAGTGCAGTCACACCATTGTCTGAAAAGCCGTATTGGGTCTTCAAGCTATTCAGTTTAACAATGGCATACAACTTTGTAATCCCTTTTGGACATGAAGGATACAATGGCTCTGTTGCAGTTGCACTACCGAAAAATGATTTATCCGTAGACTGCTCTCCAATACTAGCATTATCATGCAACTGACTTGTAGGTTGAAAATGATGGAATCTATCCGCATCATTGACCAAATCTTCCATCCTAATTTTTGCAGACTCATCGGTATTAGTGGCATGACTAACCGGTTGTTGTTTTGGCTTCTCTGGTATTCTTTCCCCGTGAAAATACCACACAGTGTATGATTGATCAATACCATATCTAAGCAAATGATAATGAATTTCCTTTAATTCAAATGTATCTTCGTTTTTGCACCGCGTGCAAGGGCACGAAAACTTTTCCTTATTGCCACCATTTTCAGTAACAAATTTAATGAAATTTATCACTCCTTGCACATATTCTTCATTTCTTCGATTAGATTCATTCATCCATTGTTTGTCTATATTAAAAGACATACTGAAAGAAAATAATGAGCTACTAAGTACATGAATAATTTCATGTTTAAATGCAAAGGCTTCGAGGATTAAAATGCATAATAATTCTAAAATAATTATCATAATTAAATAAATTAACTAAGTTAACAAAATTTTATCATAATTAAATAAATTAACTAAGTTTATTATTTTAGTATCAAACTATTTCCAAAAAAATTTGACATTACAACGATTAACTAAGTTTATTATTTTACTATGTTTTATAAAAATTAACTAAGTTAACAAAATTATATCATAATTAACTAAATTAACTATGTTTTATAAAAATTAACTAAGTTAACAAAAAAGTTATTCTTATTTTTAACATTAGCACCAAACTGTTTCCAAAAAAATTTGACATTACAACGATATGAATTTTAGCACCGGCATAACGTCTATGCGCTACTCCTCTTTTACGCAACACATGGCTCGCGCCATTTACAAAATTCAATTTACCCAATAATAGTTATCTACAATTACTACTAAACAATTATTTATCATCGATTAATAATCAACTACCAATCGAATAATATCACTAGTTGATATTATCCTACAACAATCAACTCAATCAACTACCAATCAAATAATATCCCTACTGGTTATTATTTTTCACAATCAATCTTATTTTTAACACTAGCACTAAACTAGTGAATGTGACAACTAGTGAATGATTCAACCCAACATATATATCAAAATAAAAGGACTGATAATTAAGGAATCCACATACTACAAATCAATCTTTTGCTTCTTCTGATATAAAACCAAATGAAGCCAAATAAAACCAAAATCGAATACTGTAAATAAATAAAACATGTAACACATAATCTAGCATGCATGTACAACATATAAATAAATAGTAATCATGCATGCATGTACAACATATAAATAAATTAGACAAATGATATAAAACTTTTATTTAAGGGAATTAAATGGTAAACTAAACTTTTATCTAAGAAACCACTAAAATAAACAAAAACAACAGAACCACGGGAAGAACAGAAACTGAGGGTGGAGAAACTAATGATGAAAACAGATTTTGTCATATTAAAATCTTTGACTTGGTGAATTCTTGAATGTATCATGTATGGGATTAAGTTCATGTTAGGTTTGCTTTTACATCATGATTCTGAAAACAGATTCTGGGTTACTAATTTGTACTTACAAATTAATTATGGCGATTATGAATTTTTTTTTTTTGTACATCTGAATACTTGTAATCCTTTGGATTGACAGTGGCAATTAATCACCAAATGAGACGTATTCAGATACGAAAATTTATCACCAAATTGCATAATTAATAATTTAGAAGCAGTTTACAATTGGTACCAATACGTATTCAATGTACGTGATCAATCCAGTTAGATGTACCTAATTAACTAATACCTGATACCAATACGTATTCAGATGTACCAAATTAACTAATAGAATTCACTTTGATAACTTTAGAAGCTGAAATCAATTTAAGTGCAATAGTTTAGAATGATATTAAGTACATCTGAATATGTGTAGACGTTTAATGCATCATCAAAATATAAAATACACATAATTTAGTAATTGATTTGAGTAGCAAACTTAATAAATAAAAAAGCAGAAAATCAAATTTGGGTACTAATTAATGATAATTAAATAATTCATGCATACAAATTCTGTAAGCAAATTAAAACTGCTAATAAAATCATTCAATCCTAACAATTTAAGTAACCTAAATTTTGACCTAGCCATTCAACTCGTCCTAATACTCAAGCCCTAATCAGTCCCACTGCAATTTCACAATTTCAGTAAGCGAAACGAGTTACTCGCCGCGATTGGTGGCACGCTCCTTCCTTGATTGGCACGCCGCGATTGATTGGCACGCTCCTTCCTTGATTGGCACGCTCGGCAGCAACCTGCTCCTCGAAGTGGTCTTAGCTCTGGCTCTTTCGGAAGAGGCGGAGGTGGTGGAGATATTTTGGGGCGAAATCGATTAGGTTTAATTTAGGTCGAATGGGGAAATAATTTGGGACGAGAAATGTTTCGTGGTTTGTTGTAAACATTATGGCGCAAAGGTACTAAATTATACCGCCAGAAATTCGCACAATATAAACGACGGTTAAATCCCGTCGCTAAAAGAAAAGAAACGGGCAAAACGTATGGCGCCAAAGGTGAAATTTCCCTCCAAGTTGCTAAATACATAACAACGGTTAAAACCCGTTGTATTTTAACAACGGGAAATAACCGTTGCTAATTAGGCGGAAGGCTTGTTGTAAAATTCAGCTTTTGGTGTAGTGATGCATATATTTTTGTAGGTGAGATACATGAAAGACATTGTGAAAACCCTACAACCTTTCGGGAAATTCTACAGGACATGCCAATGGCCCAATCCGCTCAAGAATGAGAAAAGGTCCAATATATCGAGGGGTCAATTTTCCAATTCTCCCAAATCTCACCACTCCTCTCATTGGGGAACCTTTAGGAATACATAATCTCCTACCGAGAATTCCAAATTTCTACGCCTCATGTCTGCATAACTCTTTTTCTTGCTCTGGGCTTCTCTCATCGTTTTCCTGATTAGATCAACCTTTTTTGAAGCTTCTATAATCATGTCAGGGCCTAGTATCAACTAATATCCGGTCTCGATTCAACATACTGGGATCTACATGGACAACCATATAAAGCTTCGTATGGGGCCATGATGATACTAGCCTGATAACTGTTATTGTAAGAAAATTCTATCAGATGAAGGTAGCTTTCCCATGAACCTCCGAAATCTAAGATGCAAGCTCTTAGAAGATCCTCCAATACCCGATTTACCCTCTCTGTTTGTCCATCGGTCTGGAGGTGATATGTTGTACTAATGTTTAGCTTTGCTCCCAAAGCTGCCTACAATGCCTTCCAGAACTTACTGGTAAAGATAGCGTCTCAATCACTGACTATGCTGCTTGGGACACCATGCAATCGAACTATTTCTCTCATGTATATTTCGCAAGGCTTGTAGAAATTCATGTTGACTTTATAGGGATGAAGTGCACGCTTTTGGTTAGTCGATCAATGATGACCCAATGCCTTCAATCCCTTTTCTTGATCGAGGCAAACTGTCGATGAAATCCATCGATATTTGGTCCCATTTCCAAGTTGGAATTTCAAGAGGTTGGAGTGGTCCAACAGTCTTTTGTTGATCACTCTTTATTTGTTGACAATTCGCACACCTGCTAACATGGACGGAGATATCCCTCTTCATACTCTTCCACCAAAATGTCTATTTTACATCCTTGCACATTTTGTTGACTCCTGGGTGGATATTAATTTTAGATTGATGGCATTTTGTCAATACTTCTTGCCTTAAGTTGTCAACCTCCGAGACACAAATTCTCCCATTTAACCGTAATATCCCACGTTGTCGATTTCAAAGCTTGAATTCTGCCCTTGGCGTACTCTTTTAAAAATCCTCCTTAGCCGTTGATCTTAATTTTTCTTTTTGGCGGTTTTCTCTAGAAGGGTCGGGGTAACTACAAGATAAGCTATAATGGCAGGCTTCCTACTCAATGCATCTGCTACCACGTTGGCCTTCCCGGGTGTATATAAGATATCAAGATCGTATGAAGCAAGAAATTCTAACCAACGTTGCTGCCTCATATTTAAGTCCTTCTGAGTGAAAAGATATTTCAAAGATTTGTGGTCTGTGAAGAGCTCAAACTTTTCACCTATTTAAAGAAGGAATATTATTTATTAGGGTCAATCAAAGTCTATTTAAAATAAACTATAATGAATTCTTACACAGTAGATAATGTCTCCACATTTTTAATGTGAACACAACGGCTAATAATTCCAAGTCGTGTGTTGCGTAATTCCTCTCATGGATCTTCAATTGTCTACTTGCATAAGCAATGACCTTCCCATGTTGCATTAAAACAACACCTACTCCTTCCCCACACGCATCTGTATATACAGTAAATCCACCGTTTTCATCCGCTACTGCTAATACAGGAGCAGTGGTTAATCTTTTCTTGAGCTCTTGAAAAGCTTCTTCACATTTTTGTGTCCACTCAAACTTCACATCTTTCATGGTCAGCTTTTTTAAGTGAGTGGAAATCTTGGAGAAGTCTTGAATAAATCTCCGATAGTATCCTGCTAACCCCAAGAAACTACGAACGTCCTTCGGAGTTTGGGGTTGTTTCCAGTTTAGAATAGTCGCAATCTTTGCTGGATAAACTATAATTCCCTCTCCTGACACCACGTGTCCAAGGAATCTTATTTCATTTTCCCAGAAGTGGCATTTTGAGAATTTACCTTTCAGCACATTTCTCCTCAGTATTTCTAATACGATTTCAAGATGCCCTTCATGTTCTTCCTCATTCTTTGAATATATCAAAATGTCATCGACAAAGACTAATACGAATTTATTGAGTATTTTCTAAATACCCTATTCATAAGGTCAACGAAATAGGCATGAGCATTTGTTAGCCCAAACAGCATAACCAGCCATTCATAGAATTCATTTGAGCTTCTGAATGTGGTTAAAGGAATGCAATCTTCTTCTATCTTTAGCTGATGGAATCCGGTGGCTAAGTCCATTTTTGAGAATACCCTAGCCCCATGTAATTGGTCAAACATATCATCTATGCGGGGTAGAGGATACTTGTTTTTTATTGTTCGTTCGTTTAGTCTTTATAGTCCATACATAACCTTATGAGCCATCAGACTTTGCAACAAAGACCACTGTTGCCCCCCCCCAACTTGAGCGACTAGGTCTTATCAATCCCTTCTTCAACAACTCATCAGTTTGTTTTCTTAATTCTTCCTTCTCTTTAGGAGCCATCTTCCGAATTGGGTGAACAACTGGACTTGTGTTGGGAAGTAAATCTATTCGGAATTCAACTTCTCGATGGGGTGGTAGGCTTTTTTACTTCTTCAAAAGCATCGGAAAATTCCCTTACTATGGATATTTATTCTAGAGGTTTTTGGAATCAATTAAGCGCATATATATAATTCTCCTTTACTAGACTAGGGTTCTCGCGTTTTATCACAAAAGGTCTACCTCTTATATTTCATAATAGTACTGTCCTTTTATTACAATCAAGACTAGCTTTATATTTGGACAACCAATTCATATAAAGTAAAATTTCAAATTCTTCAAAGTTAAGGACTATTAGATTGCATGGAAAAATCTGGGATAGGTAGGTAACTTGGATTCCTTCACAAATCATAACGAGATTAGACGTTTTGCCTATTGGGTTAGACATTCATATGGGAATATCTAATATTTGTGGTTTAAGTCTATCAACTAGTTTCTTAGAAATAAAGCTACGGGAAGCCCCGGTATCAAACAATACTCTAACTAATATGTCATTAATATCAATTTTACCTTCCAGTACTCCCTTTCCCTTTGCATCTGTTGACGATGAAGGTTCGTCTTTAATAGCAAATACTCTAGCTTGCTCTTTTTTCTTTATTAAGGACATTCTGTTATCCTGTGTCCTGGCTTGTAGCAGTTTCAGCAGGTTCCCCTTTGTCTCTTAGGATTTTTGCAGGTTGTGGAAAGGTGACCTTTTTGCTGGCAATTATAACAGGTTACATCTTTCAAACGATCTACCTCCGGCTTGGCTTTCTCTGGTTTCTTCCCTTGCTGGTTAAATTTTCTTTTCTTCCAATAGTTGTTGCCATTGCTTTGGGTCGTGGATGGGTCTTTCTTGTCTAGGGTTTCGTATCGGAAACCCATATCCACCAAATCCATGAAAGTCCCCTTCACATGCACCGTTATTATGTCTTGATATTGTTTCTTCATTCCAGAAATATACATTTCATTCTTTTTCAAAGGAGTGTCAATTAGACCAGGTCCAAATCGTGACAATTCATTGAATTTGTTAGTATATTCTTCTACTAACATTTCCCCCATTTCAAATCCATAAAGCTTCGGTAAAAGTGTGCTTTTCCAGAAGCAGGCATATATTGCTCTTCCAATACCTCCTTGAATCGCACCTAAGAAAAATTTTCTTCTGATTCAGTCATAGTAATGGACTCCCACCAGGCGAGAGCTTCATCCCGCAATTGCCAAGAGGCCAAGAATCTCTTCTGCTCGTCTGCAATATTTAGCCCTTTGAAAATCCTTTCACATGAACGGATCCATGCTTGAACTTCTATGATGGATTCCATTCCCTTGAACGGTTTTCCTCCCAAACTGGTATAGTTCTTGCATAAAGTGGCAAAGTTGATTTGGGGTTGTACCCGAATTATTGCTTCCTCGATTATTGTGGCTGCGGAAGTTCGACCATTTGTAGGTACTGCTACCTCCCCTTCCCCTACC
This sequence comes from Allium fistulosum, assembly GCA_030737815.1. Classification (NCBI taxonomy): domain Eukaryota; kingdom Viridiplantae; phylum Streptophyta; class Magnoliopsida; order Asparagales; family Amaryllidaceae; genus Allium; species Allium fistulosum. The sequence goes on from CM060902.1 coordinate 221,495,117, forward strand.
TTGTCCTCTTCTTCCACTCATTTCCTACTATCTGCATATAGTAAGGAAATATCTTTCTAGAATATATAGACGAGATATCTTAGGAAATTGTCATGAAGTTTGAATATACTTTTTTTTGGAATTTTTTTAAGTGTGTGCTCTCTTAGACTAAACTCATTCTAGGGCATTACTAACCCTATCTCTAATGAGTTGACCCCATTAAGGCTTAGGTATTCACTCAACCATAAACTCTGATACCAAATGTGACGACCCACCTCTTCGACCCTTAGAAATCGACACTAATACATCCTCGGTATTCACATGCCGCAAATCCAAGTGCCGGAGAGGCTGGTTATCATGGGGTAAAAGAAAATAAAGATAGAAGACAGAACTATAACATAATTTCACATCGTATTTAAAAAGTGGTAACCATAAAGGTAGTACATATAACCACTCTCAAAGTGAGATATCAGAGTCATGTTAAGTACTAACCTAGCTAGGATAGTTATAACGGCCTATCCCTATAGGTGTTGGTAGATACATAAAATAAACATTGCGAAAAGTGGTGGTAATAACAAAAGAAATCCAAATTGCTTCATGCTTCAGACTTCATACTCCATATACTCCAGATAATCCAAAATGCTCCTAATCAGCTAACTACTAGGCTATCTGGGGAAAATTAGAGCACCCAGAGTTTAAAGGGAAAGAAAAGTAAACTCCGGATCAGTCATGGGACTAGTATGAGAGACTCAAAATACGCATTTTAAAACAAAAGATATCTCATAAGACCACGCCGCACATAAACACGGAACAGGTTTTTATCTTATGATAACCAAAACATTTGCTACGGAAAAAACATTTGATATTATTTTTAATGACATTACTTTGAAAACATTTGCAAGTAAACTTATTAATCTTAGCCGAAATTGTTACCATTATTAAATTCCGGATATGTTAGGTTCTACAAACAAAACTCTTACAAGGCTCGTTTAGAGAATGGATTTCCATACAATGGCAGGTAAGGACTACCTTCCATACAGTACATCTCTAGAGGAATGTACCGAGGATACACAAACAATCCTCCGCATCTGCCAAGATCGGCCTACCCCTATTTCGCACTCATACATGGCCTGGATAGAACCGAATATGACATCACCCCGGTCGTAATCAACCTATCCAGGATCCCATAGTATAAACCACATACTCGACATATAGAGAGTAATCTAGAAAGGTGACGATCAAACCCTAATGGTTGTGAACCACATAGCCTTGCGGCATACCCTGTTTAAGCCATTACCAGGTGATGAGGCTTGAGGTAGTGATTACCATTCACATAGCACATTTCACTTTGAATGCCATATTGTCATCTCGTAGTCACACAACTGATTTCTACAAACGTATAACTCCTGAGCTCGTACGTCTCAGGAAATGGTGTTAAGCTATGACAAGTTGTCTTCTCCGCTACCAAACAGATGATACGTTCATAGAGATGAATTTATGTAACTAGAAATGCAGTGTCGGACATTCGTCCATACAAGTTGCCCAGGAACAGGACAAACCGAAGGCACTCTCCTACCACATCCTATCGGGAGTTACTCCTAGGATTAGTAGTGAGAAGTCCTTGCATCAAAGATCTTAAATGAAGAACTATTGCCACATAATATGATATGGGAAATTTCCCCCAGGGTCAGTGAAAAGCAACCCTATGTTCCATCTTCCAAATCATATCCACGTCTTCACTTCGAATGCGTAAATTGGTTCGAAGTGGTTTTCATATAGGAATCATCCAAATCTGACCCCGGTTCCTTCGAACCAATCATCCATAAAAGAGGTCAAGTAAATAGGTGAATAATATTTAATTCATTCATTCTTTTTATTAAAATTATCTTTTAGAGATATAAAATATTAAAATGTTTCTTTCCAGTATATATGGAATCATTAAACCTCTCTTATCATATCCTTTGATTACTTAAAACCTTTTTAAACTTGGAACAATTCAAAATCATTTCCTTTTTCACTTAAGGAAATATTTCTAATTATTTCATTTAAACCTTAACATAGATTTCTTAATTCAAACTCAAATTTTGATTGAGTTAAAACCATGTTATCTAGGATGTTAATCTGAAACCAGTAAATATTAAGTGAGCAGAATCTATAGAAATCATCTAATTCTACTCAATATCAATTCCCGTATTCAAGAATAACGGTGAAATCACCTGTTAAATTCCACGAATAGTATGAGTTCCCTCTTCGGGCTTTAACATTGAGTACAAGAAGATATCTCCATAAAATCCAAGCTATTTTTATTTGGGAAAATCATATCTTTTCTATTTTGGAAAATTTTGACCCGAGTAAACCAAATTCACTATCCCATCCGTCGGGCCATTCCGGATAGCCAGGAAGAGCAGGAAACTGGTTTTGCAAACCCAAGTCAAGACACTATCTCTTTGACACCCATAAGACGGTCAAGTTATTTGATCGACTATAAATCATTAATCATATAACCATTCCATAAGTTCTTCAAATTATATTTAAAACACTTTATTAATCATTTGAAAACATTTACAAAAAGTTTGGAAAAGAATGGTTGCGTTTAAAACTATATTTCAAAAGTTATAGAAAGTGGTGCGGAAATATGCTCCAGAAAGTGTTTTTTAAGCTATATTGATGAAAACGACTTTTTATCATTTGGAAATTTATTTTTATAACTTAAATCACTTTTAAAACATTTTTTAAGATTTTTAAATTTATTTTATATTTTTAAACAATTTTAATATATCATTTTTAAAGAAATGATTCCGAAATGCAAAACCGCGATTTTTTCAAAAACTTGTTTTACTCATATTTCAAAATCTACTTATCGAAATCTCTATTTTCTTTCTTTGTTTGAAAACTATGGATATAATAGTTCGGAAAATTCTTATCTTGAAGAATTCCGAGCTATATTCCATTCTCTATACTCATTTGACTTTTATGGCGCGAAATAGCAAACTAACGTTACGCGACGCGTCTAATTTTGACTAAATTTTCAGTTACCATTCAAACTTCACCAAAACACTTTTATATGTTTATAAACATTTCAAACTCATTTTTAAACCTTTTAAAGAGGTTTAACATTCCGTATACACAAATTTATTCAATAAAGGAAAGTGATTTCCTTTGTGCTTATCGACGTGTATTTCCGCGACTTGCATATATATTCAACATTCATACTAAACAACCATCATCAATAATTATAATCAAACATATATAACATCCAATAGCATATAATATTATAGTTTAGGAGTTCTCACCTTGGGTTTAAACGTTTAGCTAAAAATTTGTTATAGCTCCGCTATTTGGATTTTAAAGCTCGCGATCACTTGGGTTCTTGGCTTTGAAGGGCTCGGCCTTGACTAGAAGGCTCACGGCCTAGGGTTGGAGAAGAGGAGGGCTCGGCCTTTTGATGGAAGAAGAGAGACCGTGGATGGTAGAGAGGAAAAGTGGAGTTTTGGAATAGTTTTGAGTTGCTTAAATATATATATGTATATATTAAAATTAAATTTCTTTTGAGAAATATTTTGGCATTATTTTATTAACATGAGAATCCATGAAAGAGAAGAGAAAAGAGCTTAGAAATGAAGAAGAAGTGTCGTGAAATGGAAGAAAAGAGGTGTGGTATTTATAGGCTAAGAAGAGGTAGAAAATATCTTCACATACATCTTCATCACCTTCACATGCACCACCATTATTACCATCTACATCACCTTACACACGTTTGTCCTTCCCCCGGTATGCTCCATCACATCATTTCGCTTCCAAGCCATGTGCATTGACTTAAGGAAGCTTAAGGATGAAGTTTGTGAAAATATCTTAGATATTTTGTTATATATGTCTATATATAAAAGTAAATATGTTATATGTGTGTACATTTATGTTCATGAGTGCATGTGACATATATATACATGTGCATGTATGCACACAAGAGAATAAACAACGTTTCAACGACTTTGAACAACTTTTGTTCGTCAAACCGTTGAAAATCGGGAAACCGATTCCCGGTCACATTTTTACTTATAAACTAATTTACATATAAATGTAAACAAAATTTGAAAATAAATTTCTCATCATTATTAATTAATTAAAATGGTCATATTTTATTAATAAAACCATATAAATTAATATTAATAATTATTTACAAAAACTGTTATTACACCGATAAAGCGAAACGAATTCCTTTTTTTTCTTTTCTTTTCTTATGATTTCAAATCAAGTGTGTGTATGTGTGTGTGTGTGTGTATATATATATATTCATAAAATTAATGATAAATTATTACTTTACAACTATTTAAAATGAGTTATCAAAATTATTAAAATAATTATTAAATCTTTTTAATCTCCAATAAATTTATTAAAATGATATAAGTGATATATTTGCGGTCGTTACATTTTTCACCTAAATTCAATTTTTATTGTTAAAATAATGACGTATGATTTTATTTTTTAAGCAGCAAAAGAGAAATCACTACCTAGAATATTCAGATCGAACAATGAAAATAGCCAGCAGCAAAAGAGAAATTGCTACCTACATAAAAGGAGAACAATAAATACCTCGAAATCGGCAAACAAGCAAAGAAGGGTGCAAGAATCTCGGCCGCTTCGAAATAATCGAGAAGGAGAAAGTTGGCGATAGACTTGATTTGATGCCGACGGCTTGGAAAAATGACGATTGCGATGCTAGGGTTTCTCTTTTAGTTCATTTGGTCTTTTTACCCGTTTAGCAGTAATATTTTAATGGATCATTTCTGAAAGGTCCGTTTATGACTGCAAAATTATAGAGTGTAACTCACTTCAATTAATAGTGGGGTTAGCGGATTGGGTTTAAAGGGTCAGTTTACAATTGACAATCCTAACACTAATATTAGTTGTTTAGACATTTTCTTGTCGATAATTTGAACGGAGAAGAGAACGCGTCGAAGAAAATATCCATCTTTCCAAAAAGTCGGTTATTTCATATATGATTTACATTTGATTGCTATCCATGCAACGATAGCAATCAAACGGCATATATCCGATTTTAAAAATAGGATAATGTATGCTACAATGATGAAAATTAATTCCTTGTTGGATCATTAAGGGATCTTTCAATATAACAAGCAACGGTGTTTAACCCAATTATTGGTAATGCTCTTGCTCATATTCATAACATTAATAATTAAAATGCAGTCAATATCTAATTTTTTGAAACATTTGCGTGGAGCCAACTTATCATGTGCTAGCTAATAATGGAGTGTAGGGTAACAGAAATTTGCGGATATGACAAAGTGCGTTAGAAAATGTATATTGAAAAAAAAAAAAAGTAGCATGATGAGAAGTAAATGCGGATCCAATAATATGTTGACATGCTAAATCGTTGTCCAATTGGAAAGTAAGCGTGTTTATATTATTATTATATAAAAACAAAAGTTAACGATAGACCATTGATTTAGGAACTACTATTACAGCTAATGTATAGATAAAAATGCAATCAACATCATACTATACAATCCAAGTATAAGGAACAGCTTTTCCAACAATCACATAGGATATCTTGCGTGCTTCTTGTATGCGAAAAAGGATGACCTTATATCATGATTTTGTAGTTGAACTCAAAATGCCAGGATCCTCAGTCCTAAACTGCAACTCTGCGTCTTTCATCAACCCTGCTTCGACCTGTAAATCAAATGAATTAAAGGAAGTCAGTAAGTCCCATATGTAATTATTAATCTAACATCACCAATATATGATAATTTGAGTAGCAGCATACCCTTTTTCTTAAGTTTGTTCCTGAAGCTTCTTTTTCTGCTAAAAGCATTCTCCTGGCAGCAAAATATATTTTAATGTTATAGACAGATTCAACTATTTTTACAACAGTGAATAATAATACCGTCTACTACAGTTGTAACTAGAAATTTAATAATAGCAGTAATATTTCCATGATCGTAATTATATTCGATGAACAGAAATAATGTAGAAATTTACCACTGGGAGCCCAGAATTGCAGGCCTCACGAACAGCAGCTACAAGAGCTTTATCTTGTTCGCTAAACAAGCTTGTAACTATTCCGGACTGACCAGCTCTAGCTGTGCGACCGATTCTGTGCAGAAAATCCACAGCTGAAGTTGCAAACTCTGCCTTTATAATCCATTATAGAAAGAGTTCGATCAGATACAAAAACAGAAAGCATGCCAGCAATAAATTGAACTTCAACAAATTGACGTACATGATGAATATGCTGATTTAAGCAATGATAAAAAAAAATCAGTTCATCTTCCAGTATTTTAATACAATGCAATTTATTATATTTGATATTAATCCGTATTTTCTAGTTAAACTAGAGAAGGCTAATACAGAGGGGAACAAAACTTTCCTTATTTTGGGTTTAAAGCCTTCAACTTTCACCTTACTTGTTTCCTATCTATTATTAATTTTTAAGACAGCATTTTTTGGGGATTCCTACATAAGGAACTAATGTGATGAAAATATTTCTTAGCGTCAAATTTCTACAGTTTCAAGGTTAAAATGCTCCATTTCACAATACCTGACTATTCTAAATATATGTATATGTATATGTGCATGTGTGTATATATACACACAATTGTAAATATGTATATGTATATGTATGCAGATGGTTAGGACGTTGAAATTACAATAAAAATGGTGCGCATTCATTAGGACAACAGTTCAGGAATGGAGCTTTTCATAACCTGAATACGGCAGCCAGCCAAACTGAAATTTTGATCTCCCTAGATATGCGCTGAATAACAAGTTAAAATTGCTTCGGAACAAAACTAAATGCAAATATTGTCACACCTCAAAATTTTCCATGGTTGTTGGCCATACCATAAAGTTTATGGAATAATACTTGCTTAAAATAAAATTGGGTCTGCAATCTTTTGTACAAAAAAGTCACTCCTGAGGTCCAAGATGCAGATAAAAATATATGGAAAAACTGTAATATAGGACCATAACAAATAATATCAAATTTAACTTAGATGATTTAACTACAGAGTTCATGGCAAACAAAAGTAAAGATCACTTCCATTGTATATCATGTCAGTTAGAAATCATCTCCAGGAATAACAATTATGGCTAGTTGAGCAAAACCAAGCACAAAAAGTTTTTTTTTTTTTCAACATGTAAAAACGTAGAGCAAACATATAAACACGGTATATGTAGATACACTACAGTAAGCATAAATAAATACTTGTTTACCTGAATAACATGTGATACATTGGGAATGTCAAGACCACGGGCCGCAGCATCTGTGCAGACAAGCACACCACCATTTTCCCGGAATATGGTCAGGTTCTTTGTTCTTTCATCCAAGGAGGTTTCACTATGGTAACTTAAACATTCCACGTTCACTTTTTTTAATATTCCAGCAACCGATTCTGCTGCTTCTACTGTGTTTGTAAACACCATGGTACGATTTGCCTCGAGATTAGATTTCTCATATTCAGCATTCTTATTGTATCTAACAGCTTCTAGCAGAACAGATACTTGTGTTTCAGCTGTAACTTCTGCCCATCGCTGCTCCAATCTACGACAAATATTGAATTTCATATTATCACAAAGCTTTGAAAGAATCAAGCAAGAGAAATGTCTGTATCATGCATATAGAACCATGGTAACTCCTTGTTTATACAATCCCTATTTATGAGAACGATCGTTCACGATGACTATGTTGTAAGTTGAATAGATATATCACTCCAAGGTGCGGTTGAATCGCTTTCTTTCAAGAATGTTTTTCACATGGGGTTATCGTGAAAATTTTTGTTGACTCAGAAAGTAAGAAAGAAGTTTTTTTTTGTACCGATGACGAAGTGCTATCGTGTATACATAGGGTTCGGCATCTGTTGGTGGTGACTGTTGAAACGAACAGACACCTTTTGGTCCAAACAGTAATATCCGTTTTCTATTTGAATTATTGATAGAGAGTTTAGTTATTGCATTAAGCCTATGTTTGGCAGTAAAAATCAAAAGTGCTTTTGCTTTTACGGAAAAAATGTCTTCCATTAGAAAATCAGCAAGTCGAAAATTCAACTTGTCAAAACGTTCCTTGGATCAACTAAAATGTTTTCTGTTCTGGATTTAAAAATAAAAAATTATAGCGTTCTATTATTTCGCATCAAAACTAACTTTTTGATGTTTACTTGTAAAAAGCAAAAGAATTTATTTTTTAAACCTATACAAATGGGCCCTAACTTAGTGTAAGCGAAGGAAAAAAAGGCATACCTAGGGTTGTGGCGATGGAGGTAGTTCCCACTGACCCAAACAGCATCGGGAAACATTCTTCTTAAGACCCCACCTGCTGTTTTCTTTCCGTTTTCCGGAAGGGTGGCAGCTACAAATATATATTGCTTACTACGTGTATACAGTTCTCTAACTCTCCTCCAACCCTTTTTTACCTTAGCTGTGTCAACTTTGTTATCCATTTCAGCGGCATCTGGATCATTCTCATCTTCAACTTCCTCATCCTCATTTTCTTCATGATCATTTATAATTTGCTCCATTTCTTTGCTATCGGATTCATAATCTATAAGAGAATCATCGCTGATGTCTGTTATTTTACCAGACTGCATGGATTTCTGAATTCTAGATAGTAGTTTCTCATCAAAGCGTAGCATATGTATGAGGCGAATAATTTGGTTTTGAAAGCTTCCACAAAGTAGCATGTCTGCCTCATCGAAAACCTACGCAATGTATATCATTCAGATAAGAATTACAACAAATAAGCATGAAATGGAGAAGAAGGATCAAACAAACAAATTTCAATGAAATAGCATCTAACATCACGCAACACTACAACCTTAGGAAAATATAGTTCCATGTCAGAAACTGAACACTAGAATTTGACATACAAACACTTGTCCCTTCATTTAAACAACCAAACATGATTGCTTTTCATAGTCGAGACCCATCACAACTAAGATTGAAAAGAATGATGAAAATAAAGTTTGGCTTAGCCCATGTGACAAAGGTGACTAATTTGATACAATATTTGTGGTGTTTGATAAGATCTGTTCATGCAATAAACCCGGTCATGTTTAATTTGTTACTGCTTTTGTTAGTGCTTGACTTTTTCATAGCTTGTAAACCACGTCCTTAGAATATGCCAGCACGTGAGAGATATTTAGTTTTCTTTTCTGTTGTAAGGCTTGTTATATAAGCCGAAGTAAGAGTATCAAATAAAACTAGAATTATCCTCCCAATCTTGTAAGTTTCAGTAGTTAATTTTCTGAGCTTTAACAAGTGGTATCAGAGCTCTATCACAGGGCCTGACTTTGAGAGAGAAGAGAGGATTGAGATGATGGCTGAGAGTAGTAATGGCAAGTATGCCCAACCTGCCATTCCGGTATTTGATGGCCACTACGAGCATTGGGCGAAGCTCATGGAAAATTTTCTGCGCTCCAAAGAATATTGGACTCTTGTGCAGAATGGTATTTCGACTGTGGCGACCGGAGCAGTGCCAACGGAGGCACAACTAAAGCTCATCGAGGAGCAGAAGTTGAAGGATTTGAAGATAAAGAATTATCTTTATCAAGCCATCAACCGTGACATTCTGGAGACCATTTTGGAGGATAAAACCTCCAAACAAATTTGGGACTCAATGAGGCAGAAGTTTCAAGGATCTACAAAGGTCAAGAAGGCGCAGCTACAGGCATTGCGTCGTGATTTTGAGGCCCTCAAGATGAAGGAAGGAGAGACAGTCAATGTATACTTTGGCCGAACACTTTCCATTGCCAAGAATATGAAAGCTTGTGGGGCAACAGTAAGTCAAAATGATATTGTTGAAAAGATTTTGAGGTCTATGATCTCAAAATTCGATTATGTGGTGTGCTCTATTGAAGAAGCCAACGACTGAGACACCATGACCATTGATGAGCTTCAAAGCAGCCTTCTTGTTCATGAACAACGTATGAAGGGGCATAGAGAGGAAGAACATGCACTCAAGGTTACTAGAGTTGGAAAGCTTGGAGATAAGGAAGAAGACAGATTTGGCTATAGAGGAAGAGGACGTGGGAGCTACAGAGGAAGAGGAAGAGGCAGACAACCCTTCAATAAAGCTGTCATAGAGTGCTACAACTGTCACAAATTGGGGCACTTTCGGTATGAATGTCCTGATTGGGAAAAGGGAGCAAACTATGCAGAGCTTGACAATGAGGAGGAAATGCTTCTCATGTCCTATGTTGATTTTCATCAGGCAAAGAGAAAAGAGGTATGGTTTTTTTATTCCGGTTGTAGTAATCACATGACTGGCAACAAGATGCGGTTTTCAGAATTAGATGAGGAGTTTAGGCACTCTGTGAAGCTTGGAAATAATGCTAGAATGGATGTAATGGGAAAAGGAAATGTCAGATTGCAAGTTAGTGGGATAACTCAAGTAGTCACTGGAGTTTTCTACATCCCGGAGCTTAAAAACAATTTGCTGAGCATAGGACAGTTACAAGAAAAAGAGTTGTCTATTCTAATTGGTCAAGGAATGTGCAAGATATTTCATCCAAGTAGAGGCTTGATTGTCCAAACTGAAATGACGGGCATTAATGTTTTTTATGATGGCAGCTCCTGCAGCAAGAGATTCAACATGCTTTCAAACTGTTAGTGACAATGAGGCTCAACTATGGCATTGCAGCTTCGGTCATCTCAGCTTTAAAGGGTTGAGAACGATGGCTTATAAAAAGATGGTGAAGGGTTTACCATCGATCAAAGCTCCTACAAAGGTGTGTGCATATTGTCTAGCTGGAAAGCAGCACAGGGAATCCATTCCCAAGAAGAGTGATTGGAGAGCCACCCAAAAGCTACAACTAATCCATGCAGACTTATGTGGACCTGTGACACCAGAATCAAATAGCAAGAAGAGGTACATACTTACTTTCATCGATGATTATTCTAGAAAATGTTGGGTATACTTCTTGTCTGAGAAGAGTGAGACATTTGCATGCTTTAAGAGATTCAAGATGTTTGTTGAAAAAGAAGCTGTGGCATTTGTGTGTTGTTTGCGTACTGATAGGGGTGGAGAATTCACTTCGAATGAATTTAATGAATTATGTGTGATAAATGGAATTAAAAGACAGCTCACTACTGCCTTTACCCTTCGGCAAAATGGAGTTGCTGAGAGGAAAAATAGGACTATCATGAACCTTGTAAGGAGTACTTTGTCTGAGAAAGATATGCCAAAGGAGTTTTGGCCCGAGGCAGTTAACTGGATAGTTCATGTTCTCAATCGAAGTCCAACTCAAGCCATCAAAGATATGACTCCTGAGGAGGCATGGAATGGGCACAAGCCAAACGTGGAGCACTTTAGAGTCTTTGGGTGCATAGGGAATGTTCATATTCCCGATCATAAGAGGACCAAGCTGGAAGACAAAAGCATAAAATGTGTGCTGCTAGGATTGAGCGAGGGATCAAAAGCCTATAGGTTGTACAATCCGGCAACCAAGAAGATTGTTATTAGTAGGGATGTGGTTTTTGAAGAAAGTGAAAGTTGGGATTGGGGCAGAAATGAAGAAGACGAATTGAAGAATGCACTCAGCTGGAACGATGAAGTGGAATCAGAAGAGTATGGGATGCATAGTAACAGTGATGAAGAAATGGCTTTAGCTGATCAACTACCTGAAGCACCTAACGAACACTCACCTTCTTCAGACTCAACTGCAGCACCAAACAGCAGCATACCCTCTCCTGACTCAACTACAACAACTACTAGCAGCTCATCTTCTCCTGACTCAACTACAGCACCAACTCCACATGTAGGGCGGAACAGGAGATCTCTAATCTGGATGCAAGACTATGACACGGGTGAGGGCTTGTCCGAAGAGGAGGAAGTGCAAAACTTGTTGTTCTATGTCTCAACAAATGATCCAAATTCTTTTGAGGAAGCCGTTAAGTGTGCAAAGTGGAGAGAAGCAATGAAGTTGGAGATGAAAGCAATAGAAAGAAATGGTACTTGGGAATTGACTAATTTACCAAAAGGAGCGAGAAAGATTGGAGTAAAATGAATATTCAAAACAAAATTAAACGAGCGAGGAGAAGTGGATAAATTCAAAGCTAGACTTGTGGCTAAAGGGTATGCTCAACAGTACGGCATTGATTATATGGAGGTTTTTGCTCTAGTTGCTAGGTGGGACATAATCAGAATGATCTTGACCTTAGCTACTCAAAGAGGATGGAGTGTGTACCAACTAGATGTGAAAAGTGCATTTCTACATGGTGAACTCGAGGAAGATTTGTATGTAAATCAGCCACAAGGTTTTGAGAAGAAAGGAGAGGAGCATATGGTTTACAAGTTGAGAAAAGCTCTATATGGGTTGAAGCAGGCACCTCGGGCCTGGTACAGCAGGTTAAAGACTTACTTTATTGATGAATGTTTTGAGAGGTGTCCTAATGAACATACTTTGTTCATTAAGACTCGAGGAGATAGTGAGATCTTGATTGTAAGCGTGTACGTGGATGACTTGATATTTACTGGAAGCAGCCCAAAGATGTTTGAGGAGTTCAAAGCCTCAATGAAGTCTAAGTTCGATATGTCAGACCTTGGCAAAATGAAGTTCTTCCTTGGAGTGGAGATTGTGCAAAATGGAAAAGGAATTTTCTTAAGTCAACGAAAGTATGCAGAGGAGGTACTGGAAAGATTTGTATGAAAAGCTCAAACTCAGTAAAAAATCCTATGGTGCCGGGCTTCAAAATGCTGAAAGATGAAGCAAGTGCTTGTGTTGACTCCACGCATTACAAACAAATGGTAGGTTGCCTAATGTACCTGACTGTTACGAGGCCTGATCTGATGTTTGTTGTTAGCTTAGTTAGTAGGTACATGGAAAGACCAACTGAACTTCATATGCAAGCTATCAAAAGAATTTTAAGGTGTGTAAGAGGAACCGTGGATCTAGGTGTTGGGTACAAAAGAGAAGCTGAAAATGGTGAAGAATTGATAGCGTTTTCTGATAGTGATTATGCCGGTGGCGTTGATGATCGAAGAAGTACCTCTGGATATGTTTTCCTGATGAGCAATAGAGCAGTGGCATGGAGTTCCAAGAAGCAACCAGTGGTCACCCTTTCTACTACGGAAGCCGAATTCATCTCTGCGGCTACTTGTGCCTGCCAAGGTGTGTGGATGAGGAGAGTGCTAGAGAAACTGGGTTGCAAACAAAGTAAGTCTACTGTAATTTTATGTGATAACAACTCAACTATTAAGCTGTCAAGAAACTCTGTGATGCACGGAAGAAGTAAACACATAGACATCAGATTTCACTTCCTTCGTGACCTCAGTAAAGAAGGTCTTGTTGAACTTGAATATTGTAGTTCACATAATCAGGTAGCAGATATTATGACAAAGGCCTTGAAGTTGGACAGTTTTGAGAAGTTGAAAGACCTGCTTGGAATATGCAAAATGCCGAATGAAGTAAACTGATTGTTGTATGCAATTCAGTTTAAGGGAGGAAATGATAAGACCTGTTCATGCAATAAACCCGGTCATGTTTAATTTGTTACTGCTTTTTGTTAGTGTTTGACTTTTTCATAGCTTGTAAACCACGTCCTTAGAATATGCCAGCACGTGAGAGATATTTAGTTTTCTTTTCTGTTGTAAGGCTTGTTATATAAGCCGAAGTAAGAGTATCAAATAAAACTAGAATTATCCTCCCAATCTTGTAAGTTTCAGTGGTTAATTTTCTGAGCTTTAACAGTGTTTGGATTAAATTGTTATAGAATGTATGTAGCACTAAGTAATTAATATCGGTATCGGTAATATATCAGTTAAGAACCAATATGAGATATTTAAAGATATTGGGATGATATCGGAGTAACATAGGTATGTTTGTTAGCAGGTTATGTACAACACGGTAATAATAAAAGATGCAAATATTTTCATTTTACCACCTTTAATAGTTGTTAGAATTTTTGATCATATATTTCTATGAAGAATTTGCATATACATACATTCGTGTGTGTGTGTGTATTTGTGTACACACACGCATGTATGTATGTATGTATGTATATGTAGATATATATGTGTGTGTATTCTGAAAACAGTATCTATGTCGTTTGTTGATGTGGGTTGTCACACATTAATATCGGTTCTACCAAAAGACATCACCAACAATTAATATGTAAATGCATTAATCATCTCATAACGTGATCCGACAATTAAGCAAGTTACAAAGAGTAATTAAGTGGTAATAAAGTATGATATATATGAAAGATTGGGATGTGAAAGGCTGGAATACTGGAGGTTTTCAGAAGGGGTTATGGAATGTGAGTGACCTCTAGTCTCTATAATTAGCTTTCGATTCTACCATCAAAGATACACATAAAAAATACTAGAATAATATCTCTCTCACTAAGCGTCAAATGTAAACATACCATCACTTGATGTTCATGCATGTTTGGACTATGATTTCAATTGAACACATACAAATGTTAGCACCAAGATTTTGGTATTTTGATGATAACAACTATATAACAAAGCTACTAACATGTTTATCAAATTTTATAAGTTAATAGTAAGCTTTATGGTATCACAACTTGAAAGAAATGATAGAACGGTATATTTGCAAGACAGTATTGTTATATACAAGCACAAACAGATATATTTGCAACACAGTATTGTTATACACAAGCACAAACATTAAAACAAAACAAATGAAGACATATGGAGTGGAGAACAAGCTTTCAACAACATTCAATGGTGCTAACAAATCAAATGAAGTTCGGATAAACACTCGAAGATGGACTAAAGAGCTACAAGTCAAGTAGGTTATTTATCAAGTCCATATTGAGTCTAGATTTGTTAAAACCGCATAAATGATCTCGGAGTCACTCTAAATTAGGACATAATATTTCAGATACCTTAAAATATTTCTACGATTTTTCTCGGGTCTTTTGAGAAGTGAAGAAGTTCGAAACGAAGAAGGGTTTCAGGCTGACTTGAGTGCACTAACTAGTGCACCAACTAGTGCACCATAGGTCGATCTGTGAATAACTCACAGGTCGACCAATGGTGAATCACATGTCGACTTATGATAAACCACAAGTCGACTTATGGATTCCTCGTAGGTCGATGTATGGGAATCAGATCGCATTCTTTCCTTTGCAATGTTTTCCCGTTTTGAATCGTCGCATCTAGGATTGTTAAGCTTGAACCATCAACTGCTCAACCGTACCAACCGTTTATGGGGTTACCATTTATAACGGTAACGGCTGAAGAATTAGAAAACCATGGTTAACCATACCAATCATACATGATTGTTTTGTATAATATTTAATATTAAAGTATAAAAATTAATAATTTAAGTCAAAAGAATAGCTTGTAGATTAATAATAGTTGTCTTCATGAACTAATAAAATATGCATGCATTGTTCTTTTATAAACAAACAAATAAATTTGCAAAAAACTGTTAAAGCTACATAAGTTATCATCAAGAATGCATATAATTGAAAATATATGTACAAAATGCTTCAAAATTGAAAATATGACGGTTAACCATCATAGACAGTAGCGGTAACGGTTATAAGAATTTATAACCGTCAACAACGGTTATAATTGGTGGTAATAACGACGGTTGCCGCAACACCCCTAGTCGCATCATCTCTTCTTTTTCTCTTTGTTTGGATTTGTTTCTTTTCATCCTAGAGAGTTGCAACCCTATGTTTGCAATTTGCATCTCCGTATCATCTATAAATAACCTCAATCGATCCATGGTCAAATCACCTTACTTACTCTTTGATTTTTTTTATCTATTTGATTCTTTCTATACTGCTCTAAATATTCTGAAACAATCGAATTCTATGCAAACATTTCAACATCTATTACAATCAAATTACTTTTTATACCACTTGTTCATTCATTTCAAATATATATTGTGTGAGTTATAGGAACACTCTACTGAAAGAAGACTTATCTGTATATCGGAGATGCACAACAGTTTACGGTTTATTTTTGCAATGGTGATAAAGTTCTTTTGTGAAGTCTTTGGGCAGTTGGTGTTGAAGTTCTTTTGCAAAGTCATCGGCAGTCGATGTTGAAGCCATGTTCGGTTGCTCAGGCAGAGTTCGTAAATACATGTTCCTCCAGATTAAGTGAGGGGTGGTGGTAAAATTTCAGAAAGAATTCTGGGACTGGACGTAGAATAAAAGATCCAAACCAGTATAAAATCCTAGTGTGTTTTACTTTGATTATTTTGCTTTCCATTGCATATTATACTTAGTTTATTTTGCTTAGCTAGCTCTTGTGTAAGTTAGTAGATATTCAAGTATATAAGTTAATCTATAATCACTTGGTCATATTGATCCAGCCTAAGTTTCAATAAGTACATTTGATCACTATCAAGTAAGATTAAAATTAGATTTTATTTATTTTTTGTGTTCGCAGAACACTGCTAGATTTCTTACATTTGGTTTCAGAACGTTTTTAATCCACATAATGAAATTTTAGTTGTTTTGATATAGTTTGAGTTAAAACTGATTGATTAAAGTCAACTGTTCCAACATATATTTTAGCAAAATATACCAATTTCATACCGACTATTTTGGTTGTGAATATTCAAATTTTAGTTTGTGGTTTCCTTATTTTAGGAGGACAATATTTAGGATTGACTTAGACTGATATTCTTTTACTTGGTATAGTACTACTTTATTCTATTTCTTAAGGTAAGACCATGAACAACTATTTTTTCTTCCCTATTTTAGATAATCATAAAAATAAATCCGAATATTCACACATTAAGGGAAGTGTCTTTTCATCATAGAATCATTTGTTATATTTTATATATTATCAACCTATGTTGTTAAGTCCACCATCCACATAATTAGTAGCTATGTTCTAGATTTGTTGAATGCTTCAAAAGATATAATTTACAAGATCTTAAATCATAGACAAAAGACTACTTCGACTTTAGCAATTTACTTTACAAAAGTGTTTTCTACATGCAATTATAATCAATCCTTTTCATTCGGTCGTCTGTCAACTATAATTTATTCGAAAAGGGGAAAAAAACAATTTGCTAATTTTTCATTTGAAAGTTATTCTTGTTCTTGCATAACATTTCAATCAAATTTGATACTGTCATCATACATGTATTTTCTGTTTGCAAAGTTGTAAATAAAAATTGGCCAAAAAGAGAGTATCTGCACAATATTTGTGGTCCGGTCCTCCTATAGCCTATTATACAATAAGTTCCATTATTGCTTCTCAAATTATGTTTGAGCACATGTGAACATACAATATTTGATAGTTAAAAGAAATATAGATAAAAATTCATACTATCTGCGCTTTTACTTTTCTTAGTTATGTCATGGTCTTTGTACATCTAATTTTTGTACATCAAGAAAAATGTATACAGGTTTGGATCAAAAAATTTACATTGATCATAACAATTTTGCCCTTAAAATAAGTGATATAGTGAGGAAAAATCATGCTCCAATGTCAGAATCTGTTTGCATACACACTAGGTTTTAATGTATGCTATTCAGTTAAAGTAGATTTATGTTGCATGCAATAAGGATGTGGCAGTAGCTTATGTATTATGCTATACTAATCAGATGCAATTATCGTTCAGTTTATGCAAATTCCACAAATCCGTGAGTTGAACGTAAATTATGACATCCATATGGATTAAGATATATCTGTTCATTTACCCTTAATATCCACTCTACTCGCAAAAAGTAGTCATTTTATATGGCATAATTGTGTTAAGAGGACACAGATTTTAGTGAGAGCGATATCTTTCGCACAGGCATAAAGATCTCTCGAAGATGTTCATTTTACTTATGTTGTTGACATAAAGGAAGATATGCTTATGTTGTTGACATAAAGGAAGACGTGACATAGTAAAAGGCATGCATGCTATGTACGGTTTAAAGCTTACATATTACATTGGATAACTGAAATTTCGCATACATTTGTCTCTGATTGAAGTAAAACATCATATTTGGTTACATGGTGATAGAGTTCAGATGTCAATCAAAATAAAGATATCATAGTGACTGCAAGTATCCACAATGTCTCGAACAGTTATGGTATATGTCTTTTTATTTTTTTCTTGTCACATAAAGGCATAAAACGATTTTGACATCTAATATTATATTTCGATTAGCATAAATAATCTCTCAACCCCAAAGAGAGTAATTGTCTACGTAAATTAATTGGAATGAGATAGCATACAAAATATTGAAGTACAAGATTCTTATATGCACATGAAGAAAGTTTTCTTTTTTGATATTTGAATTTATTAGTCTTACTGTAATGAGATATGTATGGATACTTTCGGATGTGATATTGTCATATTTGCATCCGCATGCGTATCTAGAATCATTTTCAAATCAAATATCTGTATTAGCGGATAACAGACGAATGTCAGATTTTTGACTGTCTACTCACAATTGATAAATCCAACAACAACAACAACAACAACGTGTTCGTAGTAATGCTTACAAAAATATATTAAATAAAAAATAAGATGATAAAAATAATGTTGAGCAGCGAATATGCATGTCTTTTACATATAGTATAAACTTTCAACTTGATAAAACAACAAATATCAACTTATCATGGTACTAAAAGTCTAAAATAAAGACGATATAAAATATTATCTTGATAAAAAAATGGATAAATAATTTTCGAATGCGGATATTTTCATATCTATACTCGTATCTATTTTTCAAATATCGCGTATTTTTTTCATTTTTCAAATATGGATGGAAACTTATTTCAATTTTTTTAGTATCCATCGACAAACCTACAAAGAAATGAGCAAATTCATTTTGTAAATTATACATACAAAAACTGAACTTAAACCATTTTCGTAAACCTCGGACTATACGGTAACTTACATTCAATGGTACAAGTGAATTTACATTAAAGTTACATGACAGATATATGCTCCCTCTAGCTCTCACTTGGCTTATGCAAATATTGTACTTGACATTAATGTTTTTAACGGACCAAAATGAACACATAAATTATGTTAAATAAGACCTTATAGATACAAACTAAATGATCTATTATAATTATTTAACTGTCTACACAAACTTTATTGAAATTGACTAATATTTAATTTCATTTGTGAATTCATATTTCATGTGTGAAGAGGCCATTTACAGTTTATAGTGCTTGTTATATGATTTTAGCACAAGCATAAAGGCGTAAAAATACAACGATTGTTTAAATCATTATCACAAGCATAAATATGCTAATAATGTTTAAATCAAATTAGTTGACATGCTGTAACACATAGTATTCTGTTGTTAATGGTCATGTCAACATAAAGATATTAATAAGCATGTATACATAAATATCTTATTGGTCCTTGGACTAAAGTTCTAAGGATTAAATCATTCTAGGATGTAACATGTTTCCATCTGGAAATTCATGTTGGATCAATAATGATTCATTCATAGAGTCAACTCCAAATGAAACTTGTATGGTTGTATATATGCATTAAGTTTCATGCCCGTGCTTACATTTACAAGGACACAACTCGAATTCGATCAATATGGAAGAGTTGTGAAATGATACTTATAAAGTGACTGTGGATCAGGTGGAAGAATGTAAAAGCATTATGCATTCCATAACATGATCCAACAGTTCATTAAGTTATAAAGAGTAATTAATCGGTAACGATGCATAAGAACTACAAAAGGTTAGAATATAAAAGGTTGAATACTAAAGGTTATTGTAATTCATGATAGAGGAGTTATAGAACATATATGAGAGATGCCCACGGTTTCAAATCTCAGATTTCAATAATGTATGGTCTTGGTATTTTTTATGTGTTATATCTTGTATCGAATGAGATCTCGAATATGACGAGTACATAGCAAATTATCAGGTGTACATACCAGATTGACATCTTGGATCGTAAAGTAAAACCTGAAACACTCTCGAGTAACCTATGTCAAAATTTAATATTTGATATATATTATTATTAACTGTATGTAAAAAAAATTATTGTATACTTGATTTGAACATAAAGAAAGTTATTGGACCAGAAAGAGTATATTAAACTTTTTGGATTATGGTATTAACTAAATGATTTGGTAGTGACTAGAAAGAGTATGGTAAACTTTCTGAATTGTGGTATTAAACTAAATGATTTGGTTGTGATCAGGTTATTTTTATTTTGAATACTGAAAAACAAAATACAAAGTCTTTTGTTAAAACTCATCCAAGTAAAAAAAATCAAAATATATTTAGACTTATATAAGAAGTTAATCAAAAGTCTACAAAAAGACATATAACTTTAAACGAGATTTCGAATTGTAATCTCATCCTAAATTCCATGGAGATCGGGCATTTTCAGAGTCCTCATGTAAGCATTTACAAAAGAAATGATTTCACCAAAAATGTGAAATAAGAAGGATTGATCGATGAAATATAAACCGAAGACCGAATCTTGATATAGCTCAGAACAATACATGTTTATTCATTGTTTCAAATCTCGTTTATCTCACCCGAGATCTCGCTCGAGATCTCATTTTCGAACCTTACGAGATGAGATTTAGCGAAAGGAGACACTAAAGTTTATTTATATCTTATTTGACACTCATTTCATCCACGATATTAGATCTCAAGCGAAAATTGAGGTAAAATCTTGTATGGATATATGTTTTTTTTTCATTTACATATTTCTTTTACTTCTTATGTTCATAAAAAAAATTCATTCTAATGGCGTTTTTACTAGCAATCTAGTTTTGCTTTTTATTTTTAACAATTTGGCAAAAATAAATACTTTTAATTTTATTTTTTGTAATATTCAGATGAGTAGAATCCACTAAATCAAATATTAAATCAATCATGTTACCACTCTCCTCTAAAAAGAAATTTTAATACTATCATTTTATCCAAATAGTATGTTAAAAGGTTCATATTTAGTTAACGATTATTATAAAATTCTTTAAAATATCAATTTTAGAAGCTTAAGTTACTTCGAGATAGTCCCGATATGGACTTTAAAATCCAAGATGTCAATACAAGATATACATCCGAGATACACTCATCTCATCCGATAAGAGATATTGTGTACAAAATTCCAAGACAAGACGCGGCCAAAATCCAAGATTTAAGACCTTGTTTTTGTTACTACTAGATTTATCGACGGATGTGGATCAATTGATTGGATAAAATAAGACCTTGAATGAAACTGACAAAATTTAAGATAACGATCCATAGTCTCTATAAATAGATTTTCGTGTTACCTTCAAAGCCACACATGAAGAAACACGTAGACTAAAATAGGGACTCCCTCTAAAACCCTGATGTAAATGTATGGATAATCAATGTTTATTTGTGTATTGACTGTGATTTCAGTTGAACACATGTAAATGTAGTTGATGATCATCAAGGTAATGCAGCTAACGTATTATTCTACTATTTATTTTGTGTTTGCTAAATGATTTCGTGCAGCAATACGCTGGAGAAATGTACCATCACATCTACAAATATGATATATAACTATCAATCCCTCGATTCAAACAACAGAAGTTGATGTGGCTAAATTGAGTATAAAATCTATGCTGTTTGCTGATGAGGGTTGTCACATATTAATGTCAATCCTACCAAAAGATATGCCACTATGTAAAGTTTTTATTAAAATCGTCAGAAGTATAATGTGAATTTTAATAATATAAACATATGAGCGCTATCATAAACCATATCAAACCCATTTCAAACAACAAATACGAGTGCACAAATGTAAGGTTAGACCGGGTTGAACTAAATATTTCACCCAACCCACTTAGATATGAGCCAAAAGGAGTTCAATCTATACCCAACCCCATACAAGATTTGGTTCGATCGGTTTATATAAACTTAATATACAACATGAAAACATGATAAAAAAAATCAAAATATTCAGTTCAAAAATCAATATAAACCTCACTATTATCAAAGTAATTAGAAAGAGTATTTAATATATAGTGGAACATTAAATACTTCAGCAGCGTAATATTCGCTAGTTTATATATAAGTAATAATAATAACTAAATTTCACTAACAATTATTTAGCAGCCAAATATTCGGTAGATTATAATGAATGCACAGCTTTTTTTGAGGCTGTGTGTATAGGTGTTGCTTTAATATAAAATTGGGCTAAAGATTAAAACTGAGATTTATTTTTAATTTTCTTTTTTCCAGTGAGTCTTGGGTCGGGTTAAAACAGGGTTGTATTGAATAAAATACTACACCCACCTCATATATAGTATACATTACAAATTATAACTAATATCCAACCTAAACTATGTTGAGTTCGGTCAGGTTTATGTGGGTTGGATTGGATTGGAGGGTTGGGTTGGATTTTATATGGACCTTGTGCAGTCCTAGCAACAATGATCAAAAAGATAAAAGTTGGAATAATGAACAGACATACCACGGAGTTTACACTGCGCAAGAATCTAGCACGTCGCCTCATATCTGGGTCATAGTTGAAAAGGTAATTTAAAAGAGCAGCTGGGGTCGAGACAACAATGTCAGGGGGAGTTACAGGCCATCCCTGCAGCCAAAATAGCATTGATTGTTCATATATAACAGATACACAAATACAAATAAAAACATGTTGTCTATAAATGTTAGTCATATATGATAAACCATCATCAGTATTCCTGCTGAACAGTAAAGTTTATAGTTGTGAAACATCAAGGATTATATACCTGCCCTCCACAAATAGCAGCAGCTTTTATAAGAGGTTTGCCTGAGTCGTCAAGTAGAGAGTTAGCCATGTGAACGACTTGCTCGCATAGCATAACATTAGGACAAAGAACAAGAGACATTTTATATATTGGATGATTTAAATTAGTGTCATTTGTTTCTTTTTCACTTTCCCTGTTTTCATCTGCGACGGTTAATTTATCAATCAGCGGAACAAGGTAGCTGTGAGTTTTACCACTGCCTGTCTCTGCAGCAATAACCACATCCTTCCCACTAAGAATATGTGGTACGGATGCTGCCTAGATACATAAGAAATCTTGATGAATACATTGTAAAAAAATGATCAATAGATACAATCCATCTTTTCATCATAAAACATATGGACAAAACAGATGAATAAACTCACACGCAATATAAGAAATATGAAAAACTAAGTTATAGGGGCATCTCCAACAGCTTTAGCGGGTGGGGAAAAGCCCAACAGATGTCCATTTAATGTGCGTCTGACTCTAAGCACTCGTTAAATGGGTGTCCAACGCTAGGAGCTCATTTCATGGGAGTTCAACGCTAGGAGCTCATTTCATGGCATTCATACGCTCATTTAATGGGTGCCCACTAAATAATGCAGTTTTAAATTGTTGTTGATGAAATAGGCGCCCATTATATAAGGTATCCTTTGTTACGCAACCAATTAATGGATGTCCATGCTTTGACGTCCATTAACTGGACGTCCAGTTCCAATTCAGTTTTCTGAATTGAAAATTGAGAATGTTCAGTATGAATGATGCTGTTGGAGATGCCTTCCTGGATGTTTTCGCTGAATTCACGGCTGTTGGAGTTGCTCTAACATTAGCAAATTGTAAATAGTGTTTTGGAATGTCAAATCTGTGTAATTCCAACCCCATTCATACTCATTCAACTACTACTTACATAATTATATTATATTAATAACATAGAACGACACTCAAAGAAAAAACATTCTGTTTCACGATGAACTCATGTCAATGATGGCATAAATCACTACGAATTATAGCACAATTACCACCAAACTAATACAATGATTGTGCATTTTTCCGTCATGCCATGAATTACACACGAAGTAAGAAGCAACCAAATTCAATAATCACCCAAAAAAAAATACATTGATAAGCACGCATTTCATCAAACAAGTAACAGATACAGACAAACAAAAAATACCTGCGCAAGAGAAGGCTTAAAAATGGACGCACTGAACAGAGACTGCGTAACACGCTCCGAAATTCCAATGGATTTCCAAGAAACTCCGTCGGCCGCCAAAAAAACACTGCCGTCGCCGTTAGCTTGTTCATCTTGCTTTGAACCGTTAGTCTCTGTTGCCACTTCAGTCCCAAATACTCGACACTGAGTGGAACAAATTTTGTTAAATGAGGAGGAGGAAGAAGAGGAAGTGAAGAGGATAAGATGGCGCGAGGGTAGAAGAGAAGAGAAGAGAGGGCGGGGGCATAATGGTAAATGGTGATGGAGCATGCGAAGATGATGATGCATGATTTATAAAATCTTGTAGGTTTTGTTATTTTTAGGTTGAACTGGGAGATGTATGCTCAAACAAAATAATACTCAAGCTAGTCGGATTTGGGCAAGTTACCCAAAGTTTGATCAGGACTTAGCCAAGTTTTTAAAACTAGGGTAAGTGATACAACTATTTTTTATAAGATTTACTTTGTTGTAAATTATATACATTTGTATAGGGTGAGTATGCTTACATTGTAAAATTAGGGTAATTTATTTTTTCACTTGAGTCTTATAAATAGAGCTCAAGTTGATTGTAAACTTGATTGTAAACTTAAGAATTAATAAAAATCTCCTCCCTAACCCTATAGTGTATTCTTCTCTCTCACGTTGATATCTTTTTGTATCTTTATTTATTTTTTATTTTTTTGACAAGGTTCTAATGTCATTATTACTTTAAGCAAAAAATCCGTGTACAACTTGCAAATAGCAACAAAAGGAACTATTTGCAAGCAGAACATGAGCATTTACATAAAGAAGACAAAACGCGGCCTGTTTTCCTCGAAGAAAATCTATTATTCTTTCTCGAAAGCTCTAAAACACATGTTATCGTGTTCAAACCCCACATTTACTTCATTTACTTCAGATCTGAGAAAAAGCACTTAACTACATTAATGGTGGATAACCGCACCGCTTCCTCCTTGTTACTTCACACAAACTGCTTTCCATTCTTCTTAAACCGAAACTAATGTCTCTTCCAACTGCTTCTGCGATCAGATCTGAAACGAAAGGATCTCCACATGTTGACCTCCACTTTTCTTCTTTAGTCACATCATTGCACTTTCGAAATTTTCGAACGTTCTCATCTCCATCTTACAGTTTGTCCTTGATATTGCACTTCTAGTAACGAAGATAAGAGCATGCCATTTTGTTTTAACTCTTTCAATCTTGCTATTAAAACACATATTAACACGGCTCCTATTTTTTGTGCAGTTGCAGATGCATGAATGAGATTCCCTGCTGCTTTTTTACTATTCTTTATCTTTGATGAAAACCTGTAATTTATCTCTGAAATTGTACAGCGTAAAAAAGAACGTAAATTAATACAGGTTATGTGGGAGAGATTACCAGAGTTTGGTAACGAGCAAGACTTTGAAACATGCATGGACAGAACCGTCCAAACCAGGCGGTTGGTAAACTTATAAACCCATTCTTTACAAATCTCATCATCCATGATATTTGTCTAAATGTTATGCTTGGGTTTGTTTGCTTTGATTCTTGCTAAGCTTGCAATTTGTTGACAAACAATTCTCTTTGTTGTGTGGTTATTTTCGAATAATTGACTATTCCTTTCTTTCCATACGCACCACACACAAGTCGAAAGCACAATTTTCGCAATATCCTCGCTCCTCCAATTTTCTTTAAACCAAAAAATCATGCTTTCAACTTCACTGTCAATACTTAACAGAGTCGTGTGTGAAGCATGCCAACATAATTTTATACAACACCATTTCCATACATACGAGTTGAATTTGCATTGAAAAAATAAATGTTATGTATGTTCTTCATGTGTTTTGAATAGCTCACATGTCGTATCTATGTTAAGACCTTTTTATTTGAGTCACTTTTTAGTTGGCAGAAAGTTATTCATGATTTTAAAAACACAAATTGTCATCTTAGGAACGTGTATTCTATACCATATATATTTAGCCCATGGAACATTATTATGTGCGATACGAATGTTTTCCTACATGGTTTTGAAATTAAATTTATTGTTTTTACTACATGTCCATGCCCAATAGTCTTCCTCTTTGTCGTTGTGAATCTTTACTCTTAGAATTTCACTTCTTAATTGCCCCAAAAAACTTGATCTATTTGTCCACCACTCACCTTGAACTAAAACGTCTTTGATAAGCAATTCTTCTCCTCTAATTCTTTACATTCTCTCGATACTCATTCGAGATGTAACGATCCAGAATTTCTGTCATTTGAAATTCGTATATTTAATTGATTTTAAATATTCACGAGTAAATTTTATAAGCTGAATAACTTATATTTCGAATATAGTGCTTTAATTGGATAATTAAATTGTTAATTTAATATTTGAAATTGCAGAAATAATTGGAATTTGAATTTAATATGAATGAAAATGATTCATAAAGATGAATTAAATTCTATTTGAATTAGAATGATGTTAGAGAACTTTTAAAATTGAATTAAAAGTTAATTTGTAGAAATTGAATATTTTAATATTTAATTAACGTGTAAAGATAGTCATTTTTCACACAGTCTTGGATTTGAACGAAACTAGTTTCATTGGATCCGTAATGTTATATTATTATAAGATTTTAAATTTCATGTCAATTGGATTTACGGTTTAGCCGTGGCAAGCTAAAACGCGTAGAAATTTGTTTAAGTAAATTTTAAATTTAAATAAGTCGATTCGAAAACCTATCTTTCAAATACGATCTAATTGGCTCTCGATATATATTCCATTATGTTCGGAATAGGGGTAAAACATTATAAACGCCATGCGGCATGCTTCGTTTGGAATTCGGAAAATTTCTGGATGAATAGTGCACATAAATTTTCTATAAAAGGCCATAATTTTCCTCTATTTTCACAAACCCTAACGAGGCTAGGGCTAGCCGCCACCTTCATTTCCAATGGCCAGAATTTCATCACCTTCTCCCTCAATTTTCTCTCGATCCGTCGACTTTCATCAAAATCTCTCAACTACAAAATCGAAGAGCATGTCGAGCTCGACCTATCCAACGGTCATGATCGGATATGGAGCATCGTTGTGGCCGCTAGGGGGTCACGTTCATATTGGGTTTGGGCATGTTTTTCATGGCCGAGATGGAGCCGAGTGTCGGTGGTCGCTGGCCAGGGGTAGTGCTCGCGTTGGGCTTCGAGACTATGGTCTCCGATAGTCAAATAGTCAAGCGTGGAGGGCTCGATAATTGTTGGCAAAACGGGGACATGGGTTAAATGGCGTACGTGTTTTTCACGAAAGGGGGAAGAAAAGCAAGTGTGGCCGAGATTTCTTCAAAGCAAACGAACGGCTCTGATGGATTTGAGGTTTAAAATTAAAATAGAAAATTGAAATTAATTATATATTAATTCGTATAAACTTTGAAATTGCATAACTTCTTCATACGAGGTCCGTTTTTAATGAAACAAGTTGTGTTGGGTCCGTATTGATGAGCGTTACATTTTAGAGCTAGTTTGGAGTTGATTAGAGCTAGTGTAAATTTTGGGTAAAATTAAACGGCTGTTTAATTTTATTCGGAATAAAACACTGCAACTGCTATTGGAACCAAAGTGAGTACAACTCACTCTTTCTGACTCACTGATATTTTTATATAAGTGAGAATAAATTTTATTTATGATGATTGATGATTGTTTGGATGATATATGATATTATATATATATTGATTGGTATTTGGATATATTCCTGCCTATTGGAGCAGATGAGACCCTATACGTTCCTGTGTATGAGCGGGTGACCTTTTGTACGCGCGTCTGCCTCGAAGCAGACATTGTACATATTTTCTAATATGTATATTTGTTGCAAGTGACAGGTTGGAGGGATCCAACTGAATTCCTCACCAGTGTTGATTTTATTTATAGATATTGTGATATATGCTATTATCATGTGATATATGATGTTTTGGATGCCGTGATTGATGTATTTAGTGTTGTTGCAGCATTGGGCCTATTTTGATAATTTTAAAATATTAAAGTGATGGTTTCCAAATTAAAAAAAAATCAAAGTAATTTTGGAAATAGATGTTTTATTAATTTTTGAATTGTTAAAGAAATGGATTTATTTTAAATAAATAAATGTTATAATTTTTATGTTACTAAAATTATGATTTTTTGTGAAATATAATCAGAAGTGATTTTTGGAATATGGAGTTAACTATTTTGGTAAAATAGTTTAAATTGAGATTTTGAATTATTATAAATGGTATGTATATAAGATTTATAAAATTGATATTTTATAAATAAAAATACTGGAATTATAAAGGAGTTTTTGTAAATGTTAAAAAGAAGTTATAAGTGAATCCTATAAGTGATTAAGATTTATGAATTTGTGAAGTTATAAAATGAATGATTTTGTAAATAAGAGATTTATAAGTAATTAACTTATAAATTGGATTTTGGCATGTAAATGAGATATATATGGAATTGGTAAATAAAGGAATTTTGTATATTGAAGTTTTTATAAAATAAAAATGGAATTTATAAACATTGTTTTATAAATGTGAAATCAACTTATTTTGATAAGTTAAATATGGAAGCTTATTAAAGGTATTTCATCCACGATTTTGGACAGTGGATAATCCTTTAATAAAATGTGTATAAGTGATGAATTTGGTAAGGAAATATATCCACGATTTTGGACAGTGGATTATCCTTTAATAAATGTGTAGAAATATTGGATTTGGTAAATGAACTATATTCACGATTGGACAGCGAATATATATTAAATAAAATGGACATATTTTGAAAAGTGATATTTAAATGGAGTTAAATGATTTGAAGATGTTTTTAAAATGTGTTAAGTACCGAATACATAGGTTTCAACATTCATTGTTGAAATAGACGTTTTCGAGAAATAAGGAAATGATGAACTATAACACTGTTGTTATAGTAAATGATTTTCGAAAGAAGATGTTTTGTATAGTATATGGGATTTATATATCTATCTAATTATCGAATCCCTATATTAATGATTTTGGGTTGTCGTAACGATGTTTTACGCAACATTTGTTTTGACCCAAATAAATATGTTTAAGAGAATGTTTTCCTTAAAAGAATAAAATATATACTTAATCATGATTTAAGTATATGGAATATTTTCTAAGTGTTGAAAATAAATTGATTTGTGAATTACTTATTATTACATAAGTTTATGGAAATGTTTTCCAATATTGAAATGGTTTTGAGAATATATCTTTTTAAAGATAAATTGAAGTGAATATTTGGCAAGTGATTTAATTAATAAAAGATTAATTAAAGGGCCTAGTAATTGCTTATGGTGCTAAATATTTGTTTGTTTGCTTTGATAGTTAAATAACCGACTATCAAATTTGGTCATTTTAGTTCCTCGACTTGATGTGGGAACTATTTAGTCGTACACTTAGTGCGTAGCCATCTGTGTAGGCTTGATTATCGTTTGTGTTGAGAATGTTGATTCGTGTAGTGCAGAGTATTACTCCAATCTATCGAGCTTCCTTCTTGGCCGAAGGATAGTAAGTTGAAAGTTGGAAACGTGATAAGTCTAAGAGACTTAGTTTCTGTGTGAGGTTGAGAAACGCTTTTGCGTTGTTGGTGTGAAGAGACCGGGATCAGATTTATCTGAAAACCACTTCGGTCCAACGTATATGCATTCGATTGTGCATGATATGATGATATTGATATTCAGGATTTTCATAGTGGAGGATTGCTTGTTGATCATTTGGGGTTAAAATCCCAATATACATATAGTAGCGGTAGTCTCTTCATTATGAAATATCCCATGCAAGGACTATACACTACTAATCCTAGGGATTTCCCGACAGGATGTGGTTGGAAAGTACCTTCGATTTTGTCATGTTCCTGGACAACTTGTATGGATGTTTGTCTGACATTGCATTTCTAAGATTACGTACATTGGTTTTACAAACGTACATCTGTTTGGTGACGGAGAAGGCAACTTCTCTTAGCTTAACACCCTTCCTTGAGATGTACGAGCTCAAGGGTTGTATTTTTGTGAAAGGCAATTAGTAGTCAACGGAAATGGCCGTGTGGCATTCAAAGTGATGTGATATGTGATTTGTGAAAGGTAATCGTTACCTCAGGCCTCATCAACCGGAAATGACCGAAACAGATTTAGATGCAGCAGGGCTAAGTGGGCCATTCCCAATTAGGATATGATCAACCCCTTCTAGATATATTTCTTTCCGCCATGACGTTCGGGATGTAAATGCCCTCGGAAATGGTCAGTAATGACCGGGGGATGACATATTCGGTACTACCTAGTTATAGAGGTAGGCCGGTCTTGTGTTGGTAGAGGGCAGATGTTCTGTGCATTGGGACATCCATCTAGAGGTGTACCCATCGGAAGGTAGTCCCTTCACCTAGTCATTTGTATGGAAATCCAAACTCCACTACGTACCTGCCATTTTGTTTGTAGAGCCTAGTATGCTGGAATTTAATAATGGTAACAATTTCGGCTATGATTAATATTATTTGTATATACTAGACACTAGTATAATATCAGATGATTTGATATGAAATGTTTTGGTTATCGTAAGGTAAAAACATGTCCGTGTTTATGTGTGGGCGTGTCTTATGAGATACTTTTGTTTTGATAAAAGAAAAGTTTGGTAATTTAATAAATTCAGTTGAGTGTGTTTCTCATGCTGGTTTACTAGACTGATCCGGGCGTTCTTCCCTTTCAATGCTCGGGTCAGACCGAGTATATTTACAGGTTCAGATTGGTGCTTTTGGAGCTTTAACAGGAGGGCCGGAGATCTTCATTTTCGTATACATGTATCTGTTTTGATTATCCGCTTTGCGCATTGTTGTTGTTTATATTATCAGCAATTGTAAGGACAGGTTATTATAACTGTCCAGGCTGATGATTAGTGATTGATTGTTGAACTCTGATTAATGTATGTATATACAGTTTCTGTTTTGTAAAGATCATTGATATGATATTATATGTTTTCCGCTGCGATGTGAGATTCTGTATTGTTCTGTTTTGTTTTCTCTTCTCTCTTTCTTCTCTTCTCTTCTTTTCTCTTCTTTTCTTTCTCCTGACTTTCTGTCGGTCTGTGCTTTTTGGGTTGAACATGTGTGGTTTATTGTCGATTCAAGGGGTATGGATTTGCGGGTCGTCACACGAGATATCATGTTACCACCTTGTAACCATGGGTCGTACCAAAGTGAAGTAGATTGACCGTCATTTATTTTTTTTTCAATGCATTTTAAAGCTACACTCCTATTTGATAGAGTTAAGGGTATGCCCTGAGGGCAATTATATAATTTTTTACATATATCTAACTCAATGACCAATCTTGTTTGAAATAAAATGTGTTTTCTTTCTATTATATACGTGATATAATGTATTGTATTTATTAATCAATTTAATTAAAGGTATATTTAATAGAAAATCCATAAATGGTATGTTTTGTAATGGTAGTTACAATGTGTTGTAACCGTGAGTAATTATCACAATGAAAATAAATATACCAATGTATCGAGGCTGTATATCGATACATCCGTTGAGACTAGAGTGCATAACACTCTCTAAATGTTGGACATTGTATTACTCATGCTTGTTCGGGGCACCAAGAAGTTACATACCAATAGTTATTGGATAACTATGGAATAACTCACTCGATAGTTTTCTATATTAGAACTAGGCCAGCCCGTAGCGGAAGATATTGGTGAATTTCAGAATTTTTACCTTATAGGATCTTTATTGGGCCTATGAAGTCTAATTTATTTAGAACATTTCTAAATTTAATTTAAATAAAATCTTTATTTCATTTAAATTATAATTAATAGATTGAATTTTATTTAATATATATTTTAAATTAAGCATAATGGTGCACATATGTATCATATACATATGTGTATGTGTGTGCATGTGTAACATAACAATCCGTTCGAGGTATTGTCATATATATATATGTTGGTTTTGCATTGCAATGGACATGTTAGCTTATCTTATATGTATTATATGTTGTCCAAATATAGGTATGTATGTATATATATACACACAAACTTGTTATTTCAAAATGAGTATTAAAACAATATAAATATTTGCATATATTATATATATATATATTATATATATAATACATGTATTAGATAAATATGAAATATATATATATATTAAATTAGATAATAATTTGATGGATGGTTATATATTAATATATATATATATATTATGCAAAGTTGTTTTTTTATTTATACATGTATGTTTTACAATAATAACATTAATATATATATATACGTATGTATGTATGTACGTATTTATTTATAATTATATTTGTAATATCTAAACATATTTATAAATGTATGTATATATATATATTATATCAATTATAAAAATATAAAATTAATTAAAATTAAATATATGTATACCTTATAACATTCCAGATTAAATACACAGCATAAAAATATTTTTTGTTATAATTTTATATTATTAAATTATTTATATTTATTAGCCAAAGAAAATAAATAATATTAAAATAATTTCGTAACATATTTTTCAAATTTTAATTTTTTTGAAATTCGAATATGATATTATAAGGTCACTAAAAATTTCCATAATTTTCTGAGTTAAAATTGTATTTTTTTATCATTTAATTAATTTTGACCGTTATTTTAAATGATTTTTAAAAATAATAAATTTGATTTTTACATCTTGGAATTTTGGCAAAAAGTTAATATGATGATGGAATTTTTTTATAAAATATAAAATATAATTTTCAAATCATATTTTATTTTATATTAATTATATAACATTTATTTTGATTTAAATAATATTAAAATTAGTAAATAATTACAAAAAATATATTGTTATTACCTAAAATTATATTTAATATAAATTAGCATATATAAAGTATTGGATTAATTTTTAACATGACATGATGACATAATGTATTATATTTAAATTTTTGCAATATGACGTATTAATATGAACATAATAAATAAATATATATTATATATATATTAAAATAAATAATTTTGGCTGCGTATACATTAGATTTAGGGTAAGTTTGGCTCACATCCTTAACAAGTTTTAAAATAAACAAAACATCCTTCACATACAAAACTTACATTTCCGCTCCCTATTTTCAAATTCGCGCAAGCAAAAATACACAAATACCCTTTACGTTTTAAACAATTCAAACGCGTATAACTTTATGTACAAAAACCGGATCAACAAATCGTTTTCACCAAAAAATCACAAATTTTATGATCTTTGAAATGAGATCCATTGTTGATACCAAAAATTCATATTTGTATTAAAGGTGCAATTATTTCAAATATTTGCAGATAATTCAGCAAATTTTAAACCTTTTTGATTTTTTTTCAAATTTACAAAATTTGCAAATAATTGCAGATATTTCTGCAGCTATATGGTATAGTTGCAGAAATGTCTGCAACTATTGGGTATAGTTGCAGAAATTTATGCAACTATATGGTATAGTTGCAGAAATATCTGTAACTATTGAATATAGTTGCAGACATTTCTGCAACTATTGCATATAGTTGCAAAAATGCAACTATATGCAAATGGTTGTAGAAATGTCTACAACTATTGCGCATAGTTGCAAACATTTCTACAACTATTGCTTATAGTTGCAGAAATGTCTGCAACTATTGCGTATAGTTGCAGAAATTTCTGCAACTATTGGGTATAGTTGCAGAAATATCTGCAACTATTGCATATAGTTGCAGACATTTCTGCAACTATTGCATATAGTTGCAGAAATGCAACTATATGCAAATAGTTGTAGAAATGTCTGCAACTATTGCGCATAGTTGCAAACATTTCTATAACTATTGCTTATAGTTGCAGAAATGTCTACAACTATTGCGTATAGTTGCAGAAATTTCTGCAACTATTGCGCATATATTTGCAGAAATTTGTTGCGATTATTCGTAACTGCAAATATTAAGAATATCATATTTCATAAAAAAAATTAATTCGTCTTTAATTTAATTGCAGTTTTCCATTTAAATCGAAAAATAAGAAGAAGAATCAGCTCGACAGCGAAGCGCAAGGGTAATTTGGGAAAAAAATTGGCGGAAAACAGAAACAGGGATGTAGAAAATATATATTTTACCACAGGGATCCGCTTTGAATTAACTTCCGTTTTAAGGATGTGTGCCTAATTTTCACTTAGATTTAAATAAAATTGGATTTTTTATTATACATACACATAACCATTATATATGTGGCAACATTCACACATATAAAAATCTCACCTAACTAACAATATAAATATGATACACACACACACACACACACAAATACATTATGATAACCCGTATTTTGGACATTTGATAATTGGATATCTAACTGGTTTATTCAATTGAACTAGATAAAAAATTTAATAATAAAAGATAGATCTCTTAAAATATTTTGGATTTTAAAATATATATGTATGATTTTTACCAGAATATAATTTGTTTTATATTATTTTCTTTAAAGGGTTTTATTTATATAAATTAAGAAAAGTATTTATTAATTAGTAAATTAAATACAAAAGTTTTATAAAAAAAACATTTTAAAATAAATAAAGACATGCATAATTACACATGTTAGTTAAATGTGTATAGTTTAACAAATGGAAGCAAATTAACACATATTAATGACAAATGTTAACAAGTTAAACAAGTGTCACCATGTTATTTTATTTTCTTTTATTTTTAATAAGACCATAAATTTAGTCTATATATACATCTATCTTTGCTCTTCCCTTTCTTTTTCCTATCTTCATTTCAAAAACTCAAAACAAAACCCTGTAAAAACATTTTACAAACCACAAGAAACTCAAATCTTGTAACACAAATCTACAAACTAGAGATAAAACAAAAAGCCTGTATACAACTATAATCAGAAATTCATAAGCAATCAACTACTTGAATCATCAAAGCTTCAGATTTCAAAGCCTTTTCAAGCTTCAGTTTTCAAAAGATCAGATCACCTCAATAATCAAGCAAGTCAGATTTTAAATTCAAGATTTAATTCCTGTTCAAAAGCAAAGATCATTTTCCAGGCTTTGCTTTTTGTTCAACATCAAAAGGTGAGTAAACAACTTTATCAAAAAGCTCAAATCTGTTTTTATCTTGATGTTTATGAATATTGTTTGTAATAGTGTTGTGATATATGTAATATGATGCTTGCATGTTTGTGAAACATGTATTGGTTGGTGTGCATGTCTGTATGTATATATATATATATATATACAGAGCTATGTTCCAGGTTTTACAGGATTCAAATTTGATTAAAAATCAAATTCTCATTCTCTGATCTTCTTTAGGTTGTGAGTTGTAAACAAAATCTGTTTGTTTTAACATAATATAAATTTTAAAAATAGTTTCAAGATTATCTGATGTTAGTCTTAACAAGAGAGGAGAAGTACAGTAAAATTCAAATTATATCAATTTTTCGAATTGAATGATTTCTGGTTTCATAATTAAAATCTAAATCGTTATCAAAATCTAGGATTTTTAAGTGTGTAATACGAGAGGGAATGCATGTTGAACGGGAATGGAGTTTCGAGCGTTTTCTGGTGATCGGCGGCACTTGGGGGATCGGGGTCGCGGCTGGAGTAGGCTGAGGGGTCGGGGGCTCTGGTAAAAATGGTCAGTGGATTTTTAAGCCACCATGGCGATGGCAGTTCGACGAACTAGGGTTTAACAACCCATTTTGGTCGACGATGAAACTTGTCGATTTCGACGTCAAGGAGGAACTGGAGGAGATCGGTCGAAGGGGAAGACGGAGCTTGGTTTTCGGTGAGGCCGTGGACGAGATGGCGAAGCTTCAGGTGGTCGGAAATGGGCAGATGGAGATAATTATCGGCGACCAGTTTTGGTTCAGTGAGGATCGATCGAGTTAAATTTTGGTGTCGTAATCGGTTGAGGTATCTGAGTGGCTAGATGGCTTGAGGAGTTCAAAGTCGACTTGTTGATGGTGGTCGTGGACGCCGGAGCGTCGCCGGCGATCGGTACATGTGCACCAGACATTCTGTGCACCAGAGTTTTTTATATTTGGGAACGAAGGGAGTTTCTCGTGTTGAAGCTCGGGGTCGAAAATTTTGGGTCGTTACATTTGGTATCAGAGCGAAGGTTAAGTGAGAACCTTGGCTCTGGGGGTTTACTCATTAAGGATAGGGTGAGTGGTACCCTAGAATGAGTTGAGTGTGTATATATATATATATATTTGAGAGCGTACTTGTTATTTCTTATATAATGATTTTTAAATGGTTTTAAAAATAGATGATTTTTATAAAAGCTTATATATAGAGCAAATAATTATTGTATATAGAAATTGGTTGTTGGTCATTGAAAATGGAATAAGAATTTAAGTGATATATATATATATCTATATATCCAAATAAGGATTAAATAAGATAAATTAGAAATGGATTTAAACCAGAAAATAAAACGGTTATTGTAATGTTTGTTTTCCAATAATAATTATTGATAAAACAAAATGAAAGTTTTAAGAAAGTAAACCTTTAGATGAGTATGACTTGTAAATTAGAATGGATTTAAATAGTGAAGTTTTGAATTCTAAGTCTAGAAACATTTGAAATTGTTTTCAGAATGTTAAAAGAAATAATAAATAATATTATTCAGAATATTTTTGAATGTGATCTTATTTTAAAATAAGAGTTGTTCAAATTTTTTAAAGGAATTTGTTTTGAATAAAAACCAAGGGTGGTTTAAAAATATGACCTGGTGGGCTAAGAAATAAATATGTATATATGTATGGATATACATAATATCAAAAATGAATTGGAATAAACTCTAAGGTGTTGAGTTTTGATTTTCCCTGGAGTGAGATCTAAAAACCCAAAGTGAAATAAGTTTTTGAACTTATAAGTGGAAAAGGATATTGATGAGAAAGTTTAAAATTTGAAATGGAAAATTCAAATTAAGTAAGATTGACTGAATTAAATGAATTGAATTTAACTTAGGGAAAGTTAAATAAGTTTAGAACAATCAACCTGAATTGGAAATTTTAAGATGAAATGGGGATTTAACTTAAGAAGTTAAATGGGTTGATGTGAGATCTGAAATGGGTAATGGATATCATTGATTGGTGTTTGGATAATTTGGATGTTTATTTACCTTAGCTTATCCTAATATCATCCTATTGTTATTAATAATCTATGGAACTGTGAATTAGATTGTTTAAATGAATTAAGAAGTAGATTGAGATAATATATATTCCATTACTAGAATTTAATGGAATTTAACTTTAATTTAAAATTGTTTAATGGTTTTGATTATTAGAGATAAAAGATTAACTTATGAAAATGAAGTCACCTTGAACTTAAGATTTGAATGTTTAAAATAAAGGATGAAATAAAATGGGAGTTGGATATTTCTATGATTAGAACTCATTTTATAGAAAAGTAATATGGTTAATAACTTTATAAAAGAGTAAACAAATTTGAATATTTGATTTGGAATAAACAAAGTTATATATCTTTGTTATATATGATAAACTCCCCTTGTTGAATCTATCGCCAGAAGAAAAAGGGTTTTTGAAAGTATTTGAAGTATAAAAAGGAAATTTATACAAGTATGAAGTGATCCAAAGATTTTGCAAGGTTATATACCTATATATATATATAAAGAATTTTATGAGAATGATTTTGGAAAGGGCTTTGGAACCTATGGATTTTGGAAAGGCTTTTGATTTT
The DNA here is from genome assembly GCA_030737815.1 of Allium fistulosum. Taxonomy (NCBI): domain Eukaryota; kingdom Viridiplantae; phylum Streptophyta; class Magnoliopsida; order Asparagales; family Amaryllidaceae; genus Allium; species Allium fistulosum. The sequence continues at coordinate 221,532,692 of CM060902.1, forward strand.
TGAGAAAAATCAGTTTTGGGAATTTGGAAAGCCAGGTTTGGAACTATCGATTTTGGGATATCAATTTTGTGTAAAGGAGATTTATATGTGTTTCATATAAAGGATAAGATTTGAAATATACTATATGTGTATAGTATAACGTGTTTTGAGATTGGCTCTGGGGGAAAAGGCGCTCCTATGAGATGAACTTCTTAGGAGCTCCACGGGGTGGTACTACCTTGAGCCCTAAGGGGGGTTCTAAAGTTGATCCTGTGAGGAAGTCTGGACAAACTGAAGTTCCTGAGGATTATGTGGGTAGCGAAAGTCGAGGGCGCTGATGCCTACAGAGACATTTGGGTTATGCTGTGACGGTAGTGTAACTCAGTGTCACTACGATCTACTGTGGACCATAGCGAAAATCATGTGGAGGTGAGTGTCAACGGTCTACGTTTGATTTTGCCGGGATGGCAACGTAACATCGGTAGACTACGATCTATGGTAGGAGTGGAGAAGTTTCATTTGGCAACGAAATTCGAGGGCGCTGATGCCTACAGTTACATGGGTTTTTGTCGTGATGGCAACGTAACCCCCGGTGTAGCTGCGATCTGTAGCGGGTTCCATGGTGTAATCGAGGGGCGCGGAAGCCTACAGTTATCTATGGATTTTGCCGGGATGGCAACGTAACCATCGGGTTAACTGCGACCATGGAGGGGGTGATGATTTCCAGAGCATTCTCACCAAATATGTTTCCTCTAATTTTCAAAAATGTTTTCTATATTTTTACCAAAATATTTTTCTAAGTATTTTCACTGGGTGTTGAAAACGGGTTTACCAAGTACTTATAGATTTTCAGTCTTACACCTGATCAACGTATGACCGAATTTCTGTGAGAACGAGGATGGACTTGTTGAAACATCGAGTTATAAAATGATATTTTTATAAAAATATTTTGGAAATATTATATAGATTTTAAAGTGTTTAAAAAAAAGTGATCAAAGAGTGATTTATCTGATTTTAAGTATTGAATAAATTCTGGCTTCGTTCCTTTTCGAGGACGAAAAGATTCAAAGGGGGGAGGAATGTGATAACCCGTATTTTGGACATTTGATAATTGGATATCTAGCTGGTTTATTCAATTGAACAGATAAAAAATTTAATAATAAAAGATAGATCTCTTAAAATATTTTGGATTTTAAAATATATATGTATGATTTTTATCAGAATATAATTTGTTTTATATTATTTTCTTTAAAGGGTTTTATTTATATAAATTAAGAAAAGTATTTATTAATTAGTAAATTAAATACAAAAGTTTTATAAAAAAACATTTTAAAATAAATAAAGACATGCATAATTACACATGTTAGTTAAATGTGTATAGTTTAACAAATGGAAGCAAATTAACACATATTAATGACAAATGTTAACAAGTTAAACAAGTGTCACCATGCTATTTTATTTTCTTTTATTTTTAATAAGACCATAAATTTAGTCTATATATACATCTATCTTTGCTCTTCCCTTTCTTTTTCCTATCTTCATTTCAAAAAATCAAAACAAAACCCTGTAAAAACATTTTACAAACCACAAGAAACTCAAATCATGTAACACAAATCTACAAACCAGAGATAAAACAAAAAGCCTATATACAACTATAACCAGAAATTCATAAGCAATCAACTACTTGAATCATCAAAGCTTCATATTTCAAAGCATTTTCAAGCTTCAGTTTTCAAAAGATCAGATCACCTCAATAATCAAGCAAGTCAGATTTTAAATTCAAGATTTAATTCCTATTCAAAAGCAAAGATCATTTTCCAGGCTTTGCTCTCTGTTCAACATCAAAAGGTGAGTAAACAACTTTATCAAAAAGCTCAAATCTTTTTTTATCTTGATGTTTATGAACATTGTTTGTAATAGTGTTGTGATATATGTAATATGATGCTTGCATGTTTGTGAAATATGTATTGGTTGGTGTGCATGTCTCTGTATATATATATATATATATATATATGTATATATATATATATATATATATATACAGAGCTATGTTCCAGGTTTTACAGGATTCAAATTTGATTAAAAATCAAATTCTATTTCTCTGATCTTCTTTGGGTTGTGAGTTGTAAACAAAATCTATTTGTTTTAACATAATATAAATTTTAAAAATATTTTCAAGATTATCCGATGTTAGTCTTAACAAGAGAGGAGAAGTACAGTAAAATTCAAATTATATCAATTTTTCGAATTGAATGATTTCTGGTTTCATAATTAAAATCTGAATCGTTATCAAAATCTAGGATTTTTAAGAATGGAATCATGATTTTTAAGTGCGTAATACGAGAGGGAATGCATGTTGAACGGGAATGGAGTTTCGAGCGTTTTCTGGTGATCGGCGGCACTTGGGTGATCGGGGTCGCGGCTGGAGCAGGCTGAGAGGTTGGGGGCTCTGGTAAAAATGGTCAGTGGATTTTTAAGCCACCGTGGTGATGGCAGTTCGACGAACTAGGGTTTAACAACCCATTTTGGTCGACGATGAAACTTGTCGATTTCGATGTCGAGGAGGAACTGGAGGAGATCGGTCGAAGTGGAAGACGGAGCTTGGTTTTCGGTGAGGCCGTGGACGAGATGGCGAAGCTTCAGGTGGTCAGAAATGGGTAGATGGAGATAATTATCGGCGACCAATTTTGGTTCAGTGAGGATCGATCGAGTTAAATTTTTGTTGTCGTAATCGATTGAGGTATCTAAGTGGCTAGATGGCTTGAGGAGTTCGAAGTCGACTTGTTGATGGTGGTCGTAGATGTCGGAGCGTCGCCGGCGATCGGTACATGTGCACCAGACATTCTGTGCACCGGATTTTTTTATATTTGGGAACGAAGGGAGTTTCTCGGGTTGAAGCTCGGGGTCGAAAATTTCGGGTCGTTACATACATACAAGTAATGGAATATTATACATGAATTATTAGTTATATGAAATAGGAAAACATGTCGCCTTGAAGTACACCTTGTTATGATGAATTTCCATTCTTAGAACTCTTCTCAATTCGGTAGATCGCTAACCTTTGAATTGTAGACCGTTGACTATCCAAAACTTGATTTAAAATTGATTTGAGATGAGCTTTGTGTAGATAGGATCGGCCAGCAAGAAGATGAAAATGGTGGCCAGAAAGTTTTAAATGCATTCGGGTTATGAGATAGTGGAAGGAATAGACAGAAAGGTGGATTAAAACATTTACCCATTCTCCTTAAATCAAAACCTTCCATCAAAAATCTTCCTGCCCATCTTTTAGTCGCCCGTATCATATATGTTGCTGCCATATGTATCATCGTACATCATTGGCTAATAGCCCATTTAGGTCCAAATAAATACTACTAATTAAATCTAATTAAATTGCTTGTCGATATCGTATATTGATCAATATAATTATATTTTTTTTAAATAAAAGGTAGTGATCAAAAATGATAACACCATATTTAGATAAACATTCATACATCAAAGCTATAACACAACACTACAAAAAACTCACAAACTAACCCATATCATCATCAACACAGAACAAATTACCATAACAACATTACAAAATAAAACCCTAGACCTACGCAGAGGCCACAAAAAATAATAATAATAGAAGTACAAAACAGACCCAAAAGAAATATACATAGTAACATCACAAACTCCAGAAACCTATAGATACAGTATAGGAAAAGTGGGCCAAATCCATGCCTCAAACATCAGCATTATTATAACAACCCGTAATTTAGCGTTAGTTATTTAATTATTTAGTTAGTTAGTTAATTTAGCTTCAAAAATGGAATTTATGCAAACAATGGCATTTGACCATGAAACTTACACCATTGCGTTTATGGTGAAATTCTGAGCAACTTTCATATTTGAGGTTTTGTGATTGGAGTTCAAACGAAAAAGTTACGGGCGAAAAACGAATTTGGAATGGAAATCATTCGAGTAGGAAAATTAACATTTTATATTAATTAACCCGGGCCCACAGGTCGACCCGCCACTATGAGCGGTCGACCAAGGGCGAGGGCTGTCGGCCGCTCCCTTTGTGGCGGCTAGGGTTAGCCTAGGCCCAATGGCCCGGATTAAATATATTTCGATCCGACGGTTGAGGTAGATTCTAGCGCATATAAATTCAGGCCTAACCTTCCCTTCTCTTCCCATATTATTCTGCAGGTAGTAGCAATGCTCTGCCATTTTTTGTTCTCCACTTTCTTTCTAAATTATAAAAAGAAGATATTTATATCTATATTCGTACAAATTGGAGAAGAATAGAAATCTAATAAAAAGGAGAGGAGAAGAGAAGAGAATTAACTATACGCGTATTTGAGGTAATTTATATATATTTATATATTTGTATCTATTTTCTCTCCCAATCCCAAATCTATTCTCAGATATGTAATTCTAATATATGTATATACCCTTTTTATACATATTTCCTTGGATTAAAAAGGATCTGGAGATGAATCAAAGGTTCTTCTTCAGATCTGGAGATTTGGATAGCTTTTAAAAGGTGAGTGGGAAATTTGATATATTGTTTATGATTTTAAATCTATTCCATTGGCATACGTTTTATTTTTATACCTATCAATTTTATTTGTAAATTGTAGGCTTAAATTAGTGTAGAAAACTATTGCCTACATATTTTTGTTTTAAAACTAATTTGAAATATGTTTACATCTAGATCTAAAAATCAGTCAAAATTTGAATGTTGTATATTTTTATTCCAGATCTATACTTGGATGTAAAATAGGATTTTTGGATTATTGCCCAAATTATGCTATGTTGTAGATTTTTCATAGTTTAATATATGGAAAGAACATCAGTTTGATTTTCATAAATGTGTTTACTTTTTCCACTTTTCATTCAAAAGGGGCGATGTTTAATTTAACAAGGAATACACACAAACAAATAGGGAAGAGATGTGTAAAGTACAGATTTATTCCCCGTAGTTTATACAGTCTATTCCAATTAAAATGAAATTATCCATTCATTGTAATTTCAAACTGAGTCAACCTTTCCTTTTTGTGTTAAACTAATGGAAATAATAGCGGAAAATCTTCCTAAGGAATTTAAATCCAGCAAATTAAATATGGAAAATATATTATAGTTACTAATTTATGACTAGAGTATGGTTACGAATATGTAGTTTTATTAGGTAGTTTATACGTATTTATTGCGTTAATAAAGAGGAACGTTGTTTATTCATGAGTTATTTATGCGTAATGTTCGTTAATTATTATTATATTTAGGAAAGCGAATAAGTAGAATTAAGAAATGTGTAATTCTTATTATTAGGAATTGCTAATAGTTAATGGGAAATAAAAGATTATAACCCCAATTAATGGGAAATAATGGATAGGATTCGATTAGGGGTTACAACTGGTCAGTTAAAGATTGTAACTCCAATTAATGGGCAATTAATGGAAATGTGTTAGAAGATACAATCAATAGAAACAAGTCAATTAATGAGACTGATAAAAATGGAATAGATATAAAAATGTTACTAATTTGAAATTAGTAATCATACATAAATGCCTTAGAAAATGTCTGTTATGAATTTATGGACAAATTGACATTTATGAGCATAAAAAGAGGATTTATGGGTAGATAAATATTTAAAGTGAATCTATTGCCTTATATAAAAAAAGGAATTAGTAAGCTAAGTCCAATGTCTACGTAAGATAATATAGGTAAAGACTTAGGATGGTTAATTGAACTTAGTAGATTAGTGATGCGAGGTCTGACAGATGATTGCCCTTCACTTTGAGGCTACCAGCAGTCGGATGCACTTACTACTGATGTGAGATATCACTAATCCTAGGATCCATGACTTTACAAGAGATAGGACCTGCTTTAGGGTCAGAGTTATTAAGTTGTTGTTTGAGGGCCCGCCTCTTTCCCAATTAAAAATATTAAATGGTTCAAATTTGGAATTAGGAGCGGTGAGAGATATCTCCATAGGGGTTCGCTTCTGGCTTGAGATATTAAGTGGCTGAGGGTCCGCCTCTCTCCTAAGGAAGTATTAAGTAACCTAGTGAGATTCTTAATAAACAAGGATATCTCCAAAAAGGTTCACTTCAGCTTTGAGGTACTAAGTGGCTATTGCAGGATCCGTCTTCTTACCGAAAGAAGTAACCTAATGAGATTCCATATTTATAATTAAGAGTGATGATGGATATCTCGGGAAGGGTTCGCTTCAGGTTTGAGGTAATAAGTGACTGATCTAGGGTTTGCCTCTCTCCTATAAAAGAAGTACTAAGTAGCCTAATGAGATTTACAAGCAATGTTAGGTAGATAGTACCGGTGAGGAGTCCGCCTTGTGGTTAGATATTAAATGGCAAAGGTATACCTATAAATATGTGTTAAATAGTCAAAGGCCTGCCTATTTCTTGTTAATGAGGTATTAAGTGGTTTGGGTGCAGTCACTCACATTGCTAAGACTTTAATAACGACAGATGCACTAGTAATAACTATTATAAATTATAAGGTCGTAGATAGTAGTTAAAGGTCTTTGTAACTAGGACCAATAGACCAATAATGAAAACGCTAGAAGTCCACATTGGGAATTGGTCTTAAATGACAGAGTTTACCTCGATTGAGATCTTAAATGGCAGAGTCTGCCTATTTCTCGTTTAAAAGTATTATGTGGTGATAGTAGAAGCCCGCTTCATATTTAAAAGTATTAAGTGGCAAATGGGTATGGAAGTATTGGGTGGGTGATAAGGTTTCGTTGGTATTTTGTACCTTGGGAATGAGTAGGTAAGTAATCGTGTGTACAATGCAAGGTTAGATTAGAATTACTAACCTTGATCGATATAACAATTAAATGGAAACCAATCAGTATAAATTTATGTTACGGATAGTTTATAGATTTCTGGTCAACAGAACGTTGTTTTGACCCCCTCCTCATTACAACCCACATAATAGATTTAGAGGAACATGTCACTGGAGCTGGATGTGTTTAGTTGTTGGAGAAGTCTTCTTTTCTCTCATGCTCGATGCTGACGTGTCAATTTGCTATACAACGAATACCATTAATTCGAAGGTAGTAATCATAATCAGTATTCTTATACTATTATTGTTTCCGCCGTGAGTTTAGATTTCTATCAATCTTTGATAATGCTCATGCTTATTTGCAGGTACCAAAACTAACAATCTATGCTTTAATGGACTTGGATTTTGATTTTTTGTAGAAATTTAGGCCAATTAAGGTACGTGTTGTTACGTTTGGTATCAGAGCCTAGGTTTGTAGATCCGAGGAATTAGAATAAATTGAGAGAACACATTCGTACTTTCCTATCTAGTATTATTATATTTAAACGCTAGATTCTAAGAAGTCCGATCGTAGAAGTAGTTGTAGTTCCACTACGAAGGAATAGGCAAAGCAACTATGGGTGGGAAATATTTTAGAGTAAAAATTTTCACACCAACTTTGAAGTACCCCACAAAGTGTTGGTGATGCGTAAGGCGTTGATGATAAAGAGCATGAGTATGGCATATGGCAGAATCTCAGAGCCTAGAGATTGTTCGACTTGATGGTTGAGATGTAGCTATCTTATGATTTTGGATTTTGATGATGAGTTCCAACCGAAAATACACATTCCAAATGGGCGAAAAATTGGATTCAGTATGTCACAATTGTCCGAAAGCAAGTTCTTGCAAGGGTGCATTCATTGATCACCTCTTTGATGGCAAACCGTATCGTTGTATTTGGGGAATTATTGTCAATTCCTTAGTCTTAAACCTGTGAGAAAATTTTTATAAAGTATATTTTGGAAATGTCTTAGATTTTGGAAAAAGGGTTTTCAAAGGATTTCTTTTCCCAAGGATTTGTTTTGAAATAGTTTTTTGTTTTTGGCAAGGAAATAGTTTTCCAATTTGGGAAATTTGTATTTTAAAAAGGTTTTTGGAAACCCTAAAATATATATATATATATAAGTTTGATTTTTAAGGGAAGTTCTGGTAAGAAATAGTTTCTATTATTTGTAAACAAGTATAAAGAAGCATATATTTAGCTCAGTGGTTATTCGATTTATAAAATCGAGGTTTTTTTTAGATTTTCTCTCTTTAAGGTATGGACAAAATAAGAATGACATTCAATTTATTGAGGTATGTAGTTTGAAGTGTTGTTGTACCCACCAGCTTTTGGAAGAAATATTTCTGTGCGAAGTAGGCAGGAAATAGCAGATGGAGTATTTTCGAGTTTTTGGAATTGTTGTTGGTCGCACTAGTTTTGTTGGGACTACCGTGAATTGCTGGAGCGTGGTTCGGTACTAGGCGGTAGGCTTTGACACCGTCGTGATGAGGATAGGAATTTTTCGAATCGTGTCAAATCGAAGGAGATGGCGTGAAACGATTATTATTATTTAATCCGACCCTAATTAGGTCTAGCTTCAATTAACGCCCAAAGCCCGTCTAACAGTTGAGCACCTAGCGGTTGACCTAGAGTGGTCTACCAGTTAACAAGTTTGGCACAACTTGAACCTGGAACAGGACTATAAAAGTCGCGTTTGAATTCCCTCAATTGCCTTCTTTTGTTCCTCCTTCCTCAACAAGCAGAACCCAATCTCCATCCTTCTCCTCCTCCAAGTATCAGCCTCTCTCTTCCGTTCCTTCCCCAAGCGATGTCGTTTTTCCCTAGGAGCAGCAGTGCCTCTCCTTCGTGCTGATTTTGCACGTTAGATCTTGCCCCACCACCACTCTAAATCTAAACCTTATTTTCTCCCTCCGACCACTTCTTAGCCTAAGACACCTTTCTGCACTACCGGTTTTTCCTCGTTCCATTATGTTCTCAACCCTTAAGAGGCCACTTGGCTGGACCAGAATGAGCATAAAGTTTCACTGCTTTTGGGCTCTAAGAGCTTTTCATTGTGGTAGGATTTGCACCGATCATTTGCTTCGAGACCTTTGAGCGGGAATGTTACCCATGCTACATCTGCCTTTTTGATGTCCTGTTGGTGTAGAATTTCGATGGAGGCAACAATTTGATTGGTTCGGAGATGAAGGTTGTCTTGTTTGAGCTGATTAATGATGATCTCGCTGAGATTTTGGAGGCCTCTGCGAAGGACGTGGGCTTGGATGATTTGCAGCGGATCTTTTACCAGGATGTCGATGTTTGGAAGATAGATAATCTACTTTCAACTAACTGTCTGATTGTGCGCACCATTCAGCACAAAGTCATCCTTAAGACAGGAAGTTCCGACCGATTTATCCCATAGCGCGGAAGACCACTTATACTAATATTACCGGCATCCCCGTCAATTGGACTCGCACCCTTATGATTCAATTTGTTGATCTAGGAGTTGGCATTCCACTGAGTCACTTTCCGTATTTTTACCTATCCACTCTCGTCTTTGGGTAATACGGGTGAACCTCCATGGAGAGGCAGTTTAGTAGGTCACTTCTTCCATCATTAGATCCTTCCTTAGGAAGATGGCAATTCCTAAGTCGTCAGCAACACCAGCAGCGTCAGCGGCATGAGATTGGGTGTATGGCCGCCATGCTATGACCATTCAAAGATCGCATCAATGGATCGAGCTCCAACCGCAGAGCAAGACATCTCATAATCTATAGGCAATATTTTAGGATTTATGGTGTTGTTGTCTTTTCCCTTCCAGCATTTGTTCTTTTCTTTTAGGTTGTTTGGGTTGTAATTGTTAGCTGTCTCATCTAAAAGGCACGCATGATATTATGAGTTCTTATTTATTTACTGTGTTATTGTTTCTGGACATGCAAACCACTCTTATATATGCATAGTGAAGAAGTAGTATAAATATGGAATCTCATAAAAGGCACTTAACTAACAGTAAATACAATATAAGGCTGAAAGTTTAGAATAGTTGGAAAATTTTAGCGAAGGATATGATAAAGTAATTTTGTTATCACGGGTTATTATTCATGTTCCTTAAAAACTTTTTTTTTTGGGTTAATCGGGCATGATGACATTTTTAAATAAAATGTCAAGTTTTATGGGTAAATGTTAGTTGTAGAATTTTAGAATTTGGTTTATGCGTTTAGCGCATAACCGACTTCTGACTATGCTGAAATTGTGGATTAATTTATCAAAATTTTTGAAAAGGAAATATTTTAAAAATCTTCTCTTTTGAAAGAAAAATTTAGGTTTTAGTTATTTTTTGCTCTTAAATTATTTTTAGAATTTTTGTCCAAAATTTTGATTTTAAGAAAAAATGTGCGTCTAAATGTTTTAGGATTTTATTTTTCCAATGACGTACAAATTTGAAAAGCATGAAAGGTTTTTATGAAACCTTAGATTTTGAAGGCCATATGTTAGGCGTGGGGAAGAAAAATAGAGTTAGAATTTGCGGATTTAGCGGTGCATTAGGACCGACGATGTGATAAATGCAAGCGATAACAAGGGAAAAGCTGTTTTAGCCTTGGAATTTCTATTTCCATACCTTGTCGATGACGCGCACGAGTCTATTTTTAGACTCAATTCCGTTTTAAAGCTTGAAAATAAGCATTCTTATGCGTTTTGTACGTGGAAAATTTGGAACAGCGGATAAAATTCCACTGTACTATAGGAATGAGAAATTTTTAGGGTGGTACGAATGATAAATTCTCTACCTAAATTTCTTTTTTCTGGCATAGAAGTAAAGTTCAGGAAGCAATTTTTTGACATGTTAAATTTTTGAATGGTAGGAATTGGATGCAAAATAGATTGCTTATACTTCTATTCGTAGGAGTATGGGAGTTTTTGTTGAAAAGATTTTTTGAAAAGATGCATATATATAGAACTGCCACTGTATATATATAGGTTGTTTGCATCATATTTTCAAAAATGTTTCAAAGAAATGCATTCATATAGGAGGATCCGATTTAGAATCATTCTACATGCATATTTTCTATGTGGTGACATGGTAATACACTATGCACTTGCACATGTTGGTTGCAAAATTGGTTGTACACTCATTGGTTGTGTAGTTTAGGATAATTAGGAGAAAAACCATGACTTGGTCATTGGTGATATTTTGAAAACGAAATTCTTTTTAAGGGGAGAAGAATGTAACACCCCGTAATTTGACGTTAGTTATTTAATCAGTTTGTTAGTTAATTAATTTAGCTCCAAAAATATAATTTATGCAAATGATGGAATTTGAGCATGAAAGTTACACCGTTGCATTCGTAGTGAAATTCTAAGCAACTTTCATATTTGAGGTTTTACGATCGGAGTCCAAACGAAGAAGTTACGGACGAAAAACGAATTCGAAACGGGAATAATTCGAATAGGAAAATTAACGTTTTATATTAATTAACCCAGGCCCAAAGGTTGACCCACCACTATGAGCAGTCGACTAAGGGCAGTCAACCGCTCCCAATGTGGCGGCTAGGGTTAGCCTAGGTCCAACGACCTGGATTTAATATATTTCGATCTGATGGATGAGGTTGATTCTAGCACCTATAAATTCAGGCCTTACCCTCCCTTCTCTTCTCATATTATTTTGGAGGTAGTAGCGAAGCTCTGTCATATCTTTTTCTCCACTTTCTTTCTAAATTATAAAATAAGATATTCATATCTATATTCAAACAAATTGGAGAAGAATAGAAATCTAATAAACATGAGAAGAGAAGAGAATCAATTATACGCGTATTTGAGGTAATTTATATATATTTATATATTTGTATCTATTTTCTCTCCTAATCCCAAATCTCTTCTCATATCTGTAATTCTAATATATGTATATACATTTTGTATACATATTTCTTGAATTAAAAAGGATTTGGAGATGAATCAAAGGATCTACTTTAGATCTAAAGATTTGGATCGCTTTTAAAAGGTGAGCAGTAAATTTTATATATTGTTTATGATTTTAAATCTATTTCGTTGGCATACGTTTTTTATGCCTAAATCAATTTTATATATGAATTGTAGGCTTAAATTAGTGCGGAAAACTATTGCCTACATATTCTTGTTTAGGTCTAATTTGAAATATGTTTACACCTAAATCTGGAAATCAATCCCAAAAAATTTAGAATTTGAATGTTGTATATTTTTATTCCAAATATGTACTTGGATGTAAAATAGGATTTTTGGATTATTGCCCAAATTGTTCTATGTTGTAAATTTTCTATAGTTTAATATGTGGGAAGAACATCTGTTTGATATTTATAAATTTGTTTACTTTTTCCACTTTTCATTCAAAATGGGCGACTTTTGATTTAACAAGGAATACCCATAAATAAAAAGGAAAGAGATGCGTAAAGTACAAATTTATTCTCCATAGTTTACGAAGTTTATTCCAATTTAAAAGAAATTATCCATCCTTGTAATTTCAAATGGATTCAATCTTACCTTTTTGTGTTAAACCAATGGAAATCATAGCGAAAAATCTTTCTAGGGAATTTAACTCCATCAAATTAAATATGGAAAGTATATTCTAGTTATATTTATGAATAAAATGTATTTGGTTATGAATGGTACTTTTATTAAGCAGTTTACATGTATTTATTGCGTTAATAACGAAGAACAGTGTTTATTCATGCGTTATTTATGCGTAATGTTCATTAATTATTATTATATTTAGGAAATCGAATAGGTAGAATTAGGAAATGTAGTAATTCCTATTCATGGGCAATATATTAGGAATTGCCAATAATTAATAGGAAATAAAAGACTATAACCCCAATTAATAGGAAATAATGGATAGGATTAGAATAGAGGTTACAATTAGTTAGTTAAAGATTGTAAATCTAATTAATGTTTAATAGACAATTAATAGAAATGAGTTAGGAGTTACAAGCTATAGGGATAAGTGGATTAATGAAACTGATAAAAATGGAATAGATATAAAAAGGTTACTAATTTGAAATTAGTAATTATACATAAATGTCTTAGGCAATGTCCGTTAGGATTTTATAGACAAATTGACATTTATGAGCATAAAAAGTGGATTTATGGGTAGATAAGTATTTAAGGTAAATCTTATTGCCTTAAATAAAAAATGGAATTAGTTAGCTAAGTCCAGTGTCTACCTAAGATAATATTGGTAAAGACTTAGGATGGTTATTTGGACTTAGTAGATTAGTTATGCGAGGTCAGTAGAGTCACTCAACGGAAGACTGCCCTTCACTCTAAGATTACCAGCGGTCGGGTGCACTTACTACTGATGTGAGATATCAATAATCCTAGGATCCGTGACTTTGCGAGAGATAAGACCTGCTTCAGGGTCAGATGTATTAAGTGGTTGTTTGAGGGCCCGCCTCTTTCACAATTAAAAAGTATTAAATGGTTCAAATTTGGAATTAGTAGCAGTGAGGGATATCTCCATAGGGGTTCGCAACTGGTTTAAGCTATTAAGTGACTGTAGGATTCGCCTCTCTTCTAAAAGGAAGTATTAAGTAACCAGCGAGATTATAAATAAATAATAATATCTCCAAAAAGATTCACTTCAGCTCTGAGGTATTAAGTGGCTATTGTAGGGTCCGCCTCCTTACCGAAAAAAGTAACCTAATGAGATTCCATATTTATAATTAAGAGTGATGATGGATATCTTGGGAAGGGTTCGATTTGGGTTTGAGGTACTAAGTGACTGATCTAGGCTTTGCCTCCCTCCTATAAAAGAAGTACTAAGTAGCCTAATGAGATTTCCAAGCAATGTCAGGTAGATAGTACTATTGAGGAATCCACTTTGGGGTTAGGTATTAAATGGCAAAGGTCTACCTATAAATAGGTGTTGCATGGTCAGAGGCCTGCCTAGTCCTCGTTAATGAGGTATTAAGTGGCTTGGGTACAGTCTCTCACATTGCTAAGATTTTAATAACGAAGCTAGAAGTCCACTGTAACAACCCACCTTGGAACAGACCTAAATTTCGATCCAGAAAAATCCCAACGAAACATAGATTCATTCTAATGTAAGCTGTTGGTAGTAAAAAGAAATAACATTACAGAGCCATATCTAAACTTTCAGAACTCACAGCGGTTGGAACAAGTTTAATAGTAAAATGTACCCATTTATTTCAAATTCATAATAATGTCAAAACACAAGATATCATCAAACGGTAACATAATCCGTTACAAAAATAGTCTGAAAACATGGGTAATATGAAAGCAAATAAAAATTGTAAATACTGCCGCAAGTCCACCAGCTCTGTCTCCAAGCGTTACCTTTTTCATCAACGTCTTCAACCTGTGTTGTAACGAGGAGGGAGTGAGAACAACAATGTCTGGTAAATAAAAAGCTCGAGTCTTACCTTTTCAATACTTAGGTAGTATTTCGTTGTATTCTCCAAAATAATATGAATAAAAAGTGAAGAGGACAGAGTTCTATTTATAGGGGTTGAAACGCACAAGAACCGTATGATGGAAGTAGGTGAGGAACGAATAAATCTGGAGTGTTAAAATAATAACACAATCCTTCAAACCCTAGCCGCCACGGCCAGAAATTGGCTTCGACCAGTCGACCACCCATCTACTATCGGTCGACCGCTAGGATTGACCAGTCGCAGTGAGGGTGTCGATCGGTTGATTATTTTAGATAATAATTGATTATGTTGCCTTATTAATTAATTTCTTTCCCCTATTCAACTTTAATGTTAAACATTAATTAATGTTTACTTAGCCCCCAAGCTATTTTTTTTAAAATTCAAATCCTTATTTAAATTTGAATTCAAACTAAATTAATTTAAATCTGAAAACTTCAACGCTCATAGCCTCTTCGTTTGAGCTCCGTTTTCAGCATATTATATATAAAAGCAGGTCAGAATTTCGCCATGAACACAACAAAATAACTTCCATGCTCAAATTCAAACATTTATAAAATTTTCATAGTCTATCTTGTCATATTTTATTCAATTTAATCCATTTATTTTTGGTTCATTTTATGAGTGTTACATTCTCCCTCTTAAAAAGGATTTCGTCCTGAAATCTTTCAACAAGCGAACATCGTAATGCGCAATAACATCCATGTTATACAACCAAGTTATCTACACAACCATCTATCCAACCAATAGTGCAATGTATTCATATACTGCAGACATGCTAAAATGAGCTCAACCATAGCGTAAAGGTGTAATCATGGTATGCAAGTATGTATGCAAAACCCTAAACATGCATAGAATTTCTACATGAGTGCAAAGTGATTATGAAAAAATGTAACAACTATCTCCTACCATCCAATCTAGCAACCACGATGCAACCAAAATCCTAAAATTTGGAAAGAAAAATTACCAGTGAAAAGATTTGGGTGAGTGCTCTTCATCTTCTCCTTGATCTCCCATGTGCTTTCCACCGGATTGTCCCCTCATTGTGGACCATCCTAATTATTTTATTATGGAGTCTCCTAGTACCATGCTCCACAATGCGTGCGATGGTACAGGGCACAGTTGGCTCCATCTCAGAATCACCCAACTGATCAGGCTCTACTCTATTAGAGGTGTCATGAAGGCGTTTCCTAAGGTGAGAAACGTGGAAAACATTGTGGATTCCTACCAACTTGTCAAGAAGCTCCTCGCAGTATGCCAATTTTCCTATTCTTTTCAGAATTATGAATGGCCCAACAAATCTAGGCATCAATTTTCCAGACTTGCTAAACCTAACAACTTTTCTAAGAGGGGAGGTTTTAATAAACACCATATCTCCAACCTCAAATTCAAGCTCTTTCCTTCTTTTATCCGCATAAGATTTCTAACGATCTTGGCTATCTTCATCCTTTTCCTGATCAACTCTACTTTTTCTGTGGTATCACGGATCAAATCGGGTCCGAGCAATACTTTGTTGGTGGTTTCCCACCAACAATTAGGAAATTTGCATGGCCGCCCATAAAGTGCTTCAAAAGGGGCCATACCAATCATTGCTTGATAGCTATTATTACACGCTAACTCAACCAAAGGTAGATGTTGCTCCCAATCTCCTCCGAAATCCAAGACACGAGCTCTCAACAAGTCCTCCAAAATCCTATTCACGCTCTCTGTTTGTCCGTCAGTTTGTGGGGGATATGCTGTGCTAAGGTTTAAAGAAGTTCCCAAAGCTATTTGTAGGATCCTCCAAAACTCGCTAGTGAACAAGAGGTCCCTTTCACCGACTATGCTTGCAGGAATTCCATGTAAATGAACTACCTCCTTAATATAAATCTGTGTAAGAGAAGCGGTAGTCCTATTTCTCCTAATCGAAACAAAATGAGCACTCTTAGTGAGTCTATCCACAACAACCCAAATAGCCTCATTGCCCTTCTGACTTCTAGGCAATCCTTCTACAAAATCCATTGAAATATGTTCACACTTCTAAGTCAGAATTTCTAAAGGTAATAATAATCCACCAGGCTTCCTTGCTTAGCTTTTATTTTCTGACATTTCAAACACTAGCAACATACTCAACTACGCTTCTCTTCATTCCATTCCAAAAGACAATCCTCTTCATGTCCTTGTACATCTTATCTCCTCCGGGATGAATAGTCATTCTTAAGTGGTGACATTCCATAAACAGTTCTTTCAACAAATCATTAATCATCAGAACATAAAGATGTCCATCTCTTCTCAAACATCCCTTCTCATCAACTGAATTCCTCATAGCATAGGGAAAATTCTCTCTTTTTCTCAGTTTCTCCAAAATCTCTACTAACTCCTCATTCTTAGCTTGCTCATGCCCGATACGATCCATCAAGATTGTTCTAATCTCCATGACTGCTAGAAAACCTTGGATGGGTTCCGTTGATAGTTGGAAGTTAAGATTCGAGAGAAACTCCAATTGTCTCCATTCATATATATCACATAGGGTAGCATGTTTCCGACCAAGGGCGTCGACGACCACGTTCCCTTTTCCAGGGGTATATTGAATACTAAAGTCAAAGGATGCTATATACACCATCCACCTCTGCTGCCTAAGATTTAAATCTTTTTAAGAAAGTAGGTATTTGAGTGATTTATGATCAGTGAATAACTCAAACCTTTCTCCCAAGAGATAATGCCTCCACATCTTCAAGGCAAAGACAATGGCTACCAATTCCAAATCATGCACTGGATACCTCTTCTCATGGTCCTTCAGTTGTCTAATGGCATAAGCAACTACTTTCCCTTCTTGCATAAGAACTGCCCCTAATCCTTGTGAAAACCGTAAATGGCTTGGTTCCATCTGGAATAGTGAGCACATGTACACTAATCAATGACTCCTTAAGCTTCTCAGAAGCCTTGGTGCATCTATCATCCCAAACAAAAACTAGATTCTTCTTAGTCAATTGGGTTAAAGGGCTTTTATTTATGCAAAGTTCTTGATGGACTTCCTATAGTAACCAACCAACTGTAGAAAACTCCTAACCTCTGATGCATTACTAGGAGTCTTCCATACTTGGACAGCTTCCACTTTAGCAGCTAATCCTTGTTCCGAAACAATATGCCTAAGGAACCTAACTTCATTTTTCCAAAAGTGGCATTTAGAAAACTTGGCTTTGAGTTGACTTCTTCTTAAGGTCTCCAATACCTCCCTAAGGTGGTCCGCATGCATCTTCCTTCCTTTGGAGAAAACCAAGTATTATCAACAAATACCATGACAAATTTGTTAAGTTACCCTCTAAATACTCTACTCATCAAATCCACAAAGTATGCTAGGGCATTCGTCAGTCCAAAAGGCATTACTTCCTACTCATAGAGCCAATCTAAAGTACAGAATGTGGTCTTTGGCTTGCTTTCCTCTGTAATCCTCAACTGATGGAATCCCGTTGCTAAGTATAATTAGGAAAATACTTTAGCGCCTACAAGTTGGTCGGACAAGTTATCTAGTCTAGATGGAGGATATCTATTCTTCCTTGTCAGATTGTTTAACTCTTTATAATCGACGCAAAGTCTCAAAGAAGCATCTGCCTTAATAGCAAAAACAACAGGGGATCCCCATTTAGAAGTACTCTACGAATAAATCCTTTCTTCAATAGCTCCGAGATTTGCTTATCCAATTCCTTTCTTTCTTTCTTTGGGGGCCGTATATCTCAAAGGAAGAGCGACGGGCCTTGGATCCTTCTCTAAATCGATTCGGAACTCAATTTCCCTATGGGGTAGGAGACTCAAGACCTCCTCGAAGACATCAAGAAATTCATAAAATAAAGGTACAGATGATGGTTCTCCATCAACAGATAGACTCGGTGAGTATAAATGGCTTAACCCAACTAAACCTTTAAGTGTACAAAGAACTTCTAGGCCACGACCTCTACAACTCCTTAATTGTACTACTCACTTATCGCAGTCAAAAATGGCTCCATAATATGACAACTGATCCATACCCAAGATAAGCCCATACCCTTCGAAATTTAGAAAGTTTGTAGTACATACGAAATCAACGTCGCATATGTCTAACACTAGGTATTTGCAAATAAAAGAAAGATGGGTCAAACCCCCAATGTGATTGGTTGGGTTTGAAGGTTTAAGAAATTTACTACATCCCTAGCTATAAAGGAGTGTGATGCCCCTGAATCAAATAGTGTATGAATAGTAACCCCAAAAATAAGAGTAATACATTCTAAAGCTGCTTTTCCTTGGTCTCTTGGTGGCTTACTAGCAATAGGGACGACTTCAATTACATAGGCATGTCCGCTTGATCCTTCCTTAACTATATTGGGACACTGATTTTTGTGATGTCCTTCCTCGTGGTAGTTAAAGCACCTACCTCTAAAGGCTTTCTTCATCATGCTCACCCTACAATCTTTAGCTTCATGACCCTTCTTTTGGCATTTCTTACACACCTTCCCATCCTTCTTAAACTTCCCCTTTGACTTCTTATTGACCTAAAAGATCCCCTTCTTGGACACTCCTTGCTTTTGGGTCGGTGCGGATTTCTCCTTCTCTATTTCCTTATCTTCCTCATTAGCCACGTGCAGCATTTCCATTTCTACCAACATCTCATGCGTGGCCCCAATAGGTACTTGGGTCAACAACATTTCTCTTAGCGGGGAATTTAATCCCTTCATGGACTTCATGGCCTTTTTCATTGGTGTATCTATTAGGTTCATCCTGAATTTAGCCAATTCAATAAACTGAGCTATGTACTCCTTAAGGGTAGAATCTCCTTGTCTCGGCTGAATGAATTTTTCTAATTGCAAGCTAACCTTTGCTTTAGACATGAATCTCATCTCAAATCTGTCCTTGAATTCATCCCAAGAGAATATCCTTTCAGGGTGCTCATCGATCACAAAGTTCCACCAATTCAAGCTTCTTCCTTGATGTGCCAAGCTGCTATTCTTCTTCTTCACTGATCACCTAACCAAGCTCTCTAAATATCTTCTCGCAGTTACTAACCTAAACTTTAGATTCTGAAAATCCTTCAGTTTCAAAGTATGTCTTCCTTCCCATGTTGAGAAAGTCCTTACACAACTTAGGAAAGTCAATAGGATGGGGTGTTGCATCAGCGGGTGGGGCAGTTGGTGCTACCGATGCAGTTGGAAAAATAAGAATCTGTTCGATAGTCCTAAGATATTGTCTAAACCATTCGGGCATTCCATGAATGGGTGGTCTTCCATGGGTAGGATTCCATTATCTGGAAGAAGATTGATTATCAACCATATCAACTATCTGTAGGTTAAACCTTTAGTGGCGATTTCTAAGATAGTATTTATATGTTGAAAGAAAAGGGTAGGCAAATGTATATGCATATGTTCCATAAAATAGGGTATATTACAATTTTGGAAATTCTTTTTGAAAAAACTTTTTCAAAATAACAAACACATCTCTCGTACGTATATTTTTTCCCCATTGATCTGGTAATCTAGGCTCTGATACCAAATGTAACGACCCATCCCAAAACAGACCTAAATTTCGACCCAGAAAAGGCCCATCGAAACTTAGATCCATTCTAAGCTAAGATGTTGGTAGTAAAAAGAAATAACATTACAGAGCCATAAGTAAACTTTTAGAACTCACAACGGATGGAACAAAGTATAATAGTAAAATGTACCCATTTATTTCAAATACATAACAATGTAAAAATACAAGATACCATCAAGCGGTAACATAATCCATTACAACAACATTCTGAAACATGGGTACATATGAAAGTAAACAAAAATGGTAAATATTGTCGCAAGTCCACTATCTCCATCCCTAAGCGTCACCTTTGACATCAACTTCTTCAACCTGTATTGTAATGAGGAGGGAGTCAAAACAATAATGTCTGGTGAATAAAAACTTCGAGTCTTCTCTTTTTAGTACTTAGGCAATATATCTCAAAATAAGAACATGTCTACGAAAATAGACCATTAAACCATTTAATACTTCTTTAAAAGGAAAGGAGGCGGGTCCAACCACTTAATACCTTCCATTCCAGAAGCAGGTTTCAAGAATCCCATATCCCAATCATACGTCATAAACAACTAACAATGTAAGAGACGGTACCCAAGCCACTTAATACCTTTTATTGGAAAATATGCAGACTCTAGTCATTTAATACCTTAGTCAAGACAGACCTTAATACATATTTCTAAGGCGTGCTCCTCAATGGTGCTATATAGCTAACATTGTATGGAATCTCTTATACAACTTAATACTTCCTTTTGAAAAAGGCATATTCTACTCATTTAATACCTTAATTAAGGCAGACCCCATCATTTAATACATATTTCCAGAGGTAGACCACCTTATTGAGATACCACCTAACATAACCCCTTGACAATTTAATACTTCATATGGGGAAAAGAGGCAGGCCCTCAAACAACCACTTAATACCTCAAGACCCCAAAGCAAGCCCTCGTCTTATGGCCAATACTCTAATAAAGTCTCACATTAGTCCGACTATTCGTAGAAACCGGTAGCCAGATTAGCTGGGCATATTTTCCCTACATAATTTGGGACTAACCTCACATTATTACAAATATTTATCATAAGGAAACCTTACAATAATCAAAGTGCACACAACTGCTGGTAGCCTCAAAGTGAAGGGCGAACTTCCATCATGTAACTTTATTGACCTCGCATCCCTATGACTTAGCCATACATCAATTACTCTCTATACACACACATAAAAACAAACTCATCTTATTGTTTCATAAATAAGGCCTTATAAGGAATCTTCCTTATTACGCCTTAAAATAATAATTAAACTACATAAGAGTTTCCTCTTATTTTCGCCTACCAATCAATTACCTTCCTAAGGAGGGAAAATAAATGAAAATAAATGTTGAGTAACTAAGCCATATACGCAATAATTATACATTAATTACACAAATAGAGATAGATAAATATTCACGTATTGTAAGTTCCAAACGCATGGATTTAACGCCCTAAATCAGCGTTAAATATCATTTCCCTAACTAAATACCATTACAAGTCCTTTTTCTTCAAATTCCCAAGATTCCGACATATCAAAGTAAGGGATTTCAATATCCAAACATGGAATAATTATTCAAAACCAAAACGTTTATAACAGACTTTTAAATAAATTAGAAACTCAATTTATTACATTAATAAAATGGAACATACTAAACAATAGGGATTGCAATCTAAATTCCATATTCTATTCGACTCGTATTTTACGAATAAATTGATAAAAAGAAAATTTGTGTGGAATAAGTGGTGTAGACTACGAATAAAATTCACAATCTAAACTCTTATTTTATTGGAGAATTAAAAATTTGAATCATAGAGGGAAGAGAACTGGAATAGATGTCGTGCATGTAAATGTGCATATTTTTACTACCATATTTAATCTTCTTTTAGTTAAATAAATAAGCATATAGGGTATTTTACATGTTTAAATTTCAAAAATGCTTTCAAGTCATCATCCATACATCACCTTAGGGTAAAATAGTAATTGTGCATGTATTAATTTTGAGAATATTTATCTGCACATTTTATTTTTATTTATAGAATTTTGGATGGAAAATGGAGAGGCTTCATATATGTATGCATGCACAAAGGATGGAAGAACTAAGGAACGAAGAAATAAATCAATTCATGAAACATGAAGGACCCCACCTACCCACTTACCATAATCTACAATTAGAAGCTAATGCACATGTTAGTGGAGATTAAAAGTTCATGCACACTTAACGAAGGATTAGTTAGAAGCTAATGATTACTTGGTGGCCAGACTTCCTAAGGGGTATTTTGGGAAGCCTCCTAAAATATGGATTAGGGTTTTATGCATGTATAAATAGCTCTCTTATGTTCATGTAATGGATCTTTAATCACTTACCATATTATGCAAGCTGTAAGCCTCAAAATTATATGAAATAAAATGGCTTCCTAAGCCTCCTTTTCTTTTATTTCTTTTTTGTTCTTATTTTATTTTCTTGCTTATTTTTATCCACATGCTCTTTTCCATTCATATTAGTAGATTAGTTTTCTTTTTATACACTTAGTTCAATTTTACTTTTATGCAAGTAGTAGTTAGTTCTTTCTATTTTCATTAGCTTGAAATTCCTTCTTGTGTTTTCTATGTTGAAATTTACATGTGTTGAAATGTCACACAAATGAGTAGCTAAACCCCTTCAATTTAGGGGTAATGAAACTCTCTAAAATTATGTAAATTCAACATATTGTGTGATTTATGATCTCTTTTATGCTTCATGAAAAGTTAGTTTATGATGTAAGTTTATTAGTGAATTTTATAGTCTATGTTGTTTGCACAAAAAATGGACAAACACCTCAAAGTTGTATGATTTAATAGGTTTTATGTTGTTCTTAGTGATTTGGGTGATTTATACAAATATATGAAAAGCAGGGGCTAAACTGTAAAAGACACGCAGATTTATAGTGGTTCAGCCAGAATGTGCCTACGTCCACTTTATATGTTATTTCTCTTTTCTTGTTGAGATTACAAGTACAAAGCTTTGATGCAAGTAAAAGAAAGTTGTTTGAAAGTTCTCTCCGTGCTCGAGCTCTCAAACTTGTCCCCCATTGTTGTACCCCTGCCCCTCTATTTATAGAGTGAGGTCGGGGGCAGGGGTCCTGGATGAATATAGCTGCTGGGAGGCCTGGGCTGACGTGGTCTGGCCTGACAGAGCTGGCCCGGCATCACTCTGGGTCGGTATTGCTTGGAAGTGGAGTCGGACCGGTATTGGTGAGGAGGTGCTTGGTTCGGATGTGAGTTGGTTTGGTGGCTTCGTTGGTCCGGTGGTGAGATGCGTTGCTTCGTTCGGTGGAGACTTCATTCGGTGGAGAGGTTTGGACCGGTGGGGAGTTGGTCCGGTATAGGCCGGTCCGGCATAGGTTGATTCGGTGGAGAGGAGGGGTTGAATGGATTGATGCCGAATGAGTTGGTTCGGTGAGGCATTTGGAAGAAGGAGGTTGGTTTGGTAGCATGGGGAGAGAGATGGTTTTGGCAGTGGCCTTAGTTTGGTGATGAGAATTCGTCCAACACTTGCCCCCCAAAGTAGGGCATGTGTGTGCACATGGTGTGCTTTATTTTCCTGTAGTTGAGATAGTTTCGTTCGGTCTTGGGCGTGCCGAATCAATTGGTTCGGTCGGTATGTTTCACCTATAAATAAGGGCCACATGTTACTTTTATTGTATCGAGACAGCCGAATCAATCTGAGTGCCGAACCAATCTGAGTGCCGAATCAACCTAAGAGCCGAATCAATCGAATACCGAACCAGGTATGTTCCCTTTTGCCGAATGTGTTTTTATTATGGACTACCGAATGAGGTCGGATGTTAAGTGCCGAACGGGCCTTTTCCTTTAATCACCGGACGATCTCTTGAGATCCCAAATACCGAATGATTTCAATGTCGGATGGCAGGATGCCGAATGTGTTTTGGAAAACTTGTCATTTCTGGGAGTTTAAGCGAACGAATCCTTAGCTTGTTATGTTTCGATTATGACTCAAATTCTAGACTGTATGCACCTGTTGGTTTATGTTTCCATACCCCCTTGTTCTAACAATATGCTTTTTCGATGTTTATAGATAAATGTCTCGAAAAGCAGAAACTCGATCAGATAAAAAGAAGTCCCAGGGCAAAGGAGAATCTTCCACAGTGCCCCCTGCTCAGCCAGGACCGGAACGTCACGGACCTGCCTCGAGATCCCTGGTGGACGGGTACGGCCCTCAGGAGCTTCTGAACTCCCCGCCCGATTGCTTTCCCAGCTCCCTCAAGGAGGAGCAGCTTGATGTCATCTCCCGTTCTTTCGGAATTGATAGGGCGCGCATGCTGTTGCCAGGGAGAGAAGTTATGCCATATGACCCTCCCGAAGGGTACTTTGCCTAGAGCAGATACCACTGCATGTGTGGTGCCATCCCGCCTCTTAATGCTTGGGTACATATCTTAAGGTGGCCCCATTCCAGCTCCAACCCAACTCTTATACTATACTGGTGAGCCTCTTCGTCATCTTTCAGAGGAAGTATGGGCGTGTTCCTTCCAACCGGGAGATCCGGTACTTATATAATCTAAGGGGCTATAAGAAGGGGTCCCCATACATCAGCTTGGAGTCAGCTGTAACCTTCAAGCCGGTCTTGGATCTGTATTCTAAGTACAGTATGTTCAAGAAGGAGTGGTTCTTCGTCATGGATGACTCTGTTTCTATTCGGCGTTTCACCATTGGATGTAAGTCGACGCTTTATTTATAATTTCCATTCTGGTTGCGATGCTCCTTCTCATACGTTTTCATTTTTTGCTAGCGACAGGTGGCTTTGCGGTTGTGGAGACTGATCGCTTGGTTTAGATGGCGGCTGAGATAGAAGCTATCCCCGGGAGAGATAGATCAGCTGCTTACCTGATCAGAAATGCAACCCTTCTGGAGTATAATTTGATCCTCCCACAGCAGTCAGTAGTCAAGCAGAGGGAAACGGCGGAGGAGAGGGCGGCTGCTCAAGCTAAGGGAGGTGTCACAGTAGAGAGTGGCAAGAGGAAACCTTTCACAAAACCTCCAGTTGTCGGAGGTAAGAAGCTTAAGAAGTCGGACGGTCCTTCCCCCAGCACTTGTCCAATTACTCCAGGGGAGGAAGATGTGGAGGAGGAGAGAGGTGAGGGTGGAGATGACCGGGAAGGTGGTGACGGTGGCGATGGCATCGGGGCCTTGCTCCCTGGGCAAGCAGGCGAGATTCAGGAGTGGACGGATGATGCATTCCGCCAAGCTTTCGAGGGGCTGGACGGAGAACCGGGTTCGGTAGAGAAATCCGGGAAAGCTAACAAGGCCGGGACCGGTGCAAGCGTGTCCTCCCAGACTATTCCAGCCAAGGTGGCTCCGACGGCTCAAGGTGAACTTTTGACTTCTGCAGGCTCCATTTATGATAGGGACTTAGGAATATTTTATGGTCCGCTCCCGTCCTGGAATGAAATCCATGACTTATTGCAGTATCCTACTCCTCCCCAGAGTTTGTATAACAGATGTGTTTCCTTTCTTCTTTTAACTTTTAATTTAACGCATTTCTTGAATTATGGATCAATGTAAGCTTGTAACACTTGTTCTTTATTCCAGGGGTGAGCGAGGTATCCAAGACTTCAGATGTTCGTCATCGCCTCGAACAATACAAGCTTCTCAGAGCTTCCTCCCAACCCAAGCCTCCGACCGGTCGTCCCGGAGATGTAGTAGGTTACCGCCCTCTTCTTGGGGTTATTGAAGAGGATATTCGGAAGAGGTAGAGGAGTCGCTCTTTGTTTGAATCTTCACCCGGTCCTCAGGCCCCAACTCAACCTTCTCAGGATACCACCGAGGAGCACAAGTGTTGGAAGTCGGGGATGACGACCAAGACGATCAAGGGGAAGTTGCTGGTAACCTCTTCTTCATTAGTTTCTTCTTTCGTTAACTTTGTTGCTTATCACTAATGATTTCTCTTCTTGCCTGATCAGGCGGTCAACATCAACAAGACAAGGGTAAAGATCCAATGCAGCCAGCTCCCTGATTCGACTTGGATGTTTCTTTTGGTTGACTCAATACTGTTACACATGTTGGTTTTAAAACAGTAGCATGGCTTTCAAGTTGTAATGGTGCTACTTGTAATAAGAGATTTGATTTCCGGCATGTAACTCTTAACTTATGATAATTTCGTTATATATGGATGTTTTTTGTAGTCTTAACGTGCTGAATGAGAAATATAGATATGCATGTGCTTGTGATTCAGTGGTATTTGATGCTAAGTTCCTGCTTAAAGTATAATTTCATATTTTGTAATACTAACGTGATGTGCGAATAAACTATAGCTATGTTTTTAGGCACACAAGAATAAAATACCGTCCCTCTGCTTTAGTTGTAGACGGCGGCTTTGAATGTTGAGCGTGACTGAGTATGAAATGTGGTCGAGTGTCCGGCCATTCGGTCTCATTTGCGAATGCCTCCTATTCTGTGACCTGTGCTTTAGGGATCGTTATGGAGGATAGGAGGAAAGTTTTTAAAACAGAATGGAAATATAAGAAATAGTAAAAACTTCCAATCACGGAAGGCCGTCGATGTGCTTAAGTTCGTGGCAAACGGGTTTTGTAGTCACTTTCCCTAGCTGTGGGTCTTGGAGACATTTGTCACCCATCTTACGCCTCCGCGGGGAGTTAATTCTTTTTTACCTCAACCGCACTTAAGACACATCGGAGCCGAGATCACGCACAGTAACTACCCGAGCCATTATTGCCCGTAATCGTGGGTATTATTCGATTTACTGTGGCCGGCTAGCATGGGTGCCGATCGTCAACCGTGAACTGCCCCTGGCTGGCCACACCTTATGTTGGGGCTTATAGTCGGTTTACAGTTGCCGGCGAGCCGAACGCCGTAATGAGCTGCCTCGGCTATAGTCGGCCTTCTCGGTGGCTTATAATCGGCTCATTACAGTTGGCTTTAAGGGCCGTCGTGATCAATGAGTTAACCCGCAGCAGAGGGATGCTGGAGCAAAAGTGTCTCATTGGCGAGGGCATAGATTCGCATAGTACCTGTCAGGTCTTGTCCAGGTGAAGTTGCGCTGTGGAGTGCTTTGAATTGAAATGCTGTATGCATAGGATTTTGTTCAACAGAAAAGGATAAAGTTAACAAGTAGCCAAGATATAAAGGAACAAGTTAAAAAAGCGACAAGGTTTTTTAAAGTGGTTCGGCATGAAAATGCCTACGTCCACTGATTCTCTTTGTTAATTCACTTCATATGGGCAATACAAGTTAAGAAAAGTATCGACGGAGGTGTTGGATGTTCCATGCCCTCTGGAACACCTCTCCGTCCACTGTTGACAAAATATAGGCTCCATTGTGGAGATCTTTATGAATTACATATGGCCCATCCCAGATTGGATCTAGTGCTCCGGGGCGAGGGAAGATTCGCTTGAGGACAAGATCCCCTTCTTATAAGATACGATGCTTGACTTTGGAGTTGTATTGTGCTGCTACTTTTTGCTTGTGGGCTGCTGCTTTAAGGACTGCATCATTTCTTCTCTCCTCAACTAGATCCAAAGACATGTGAAGGAGTTCTTCGTTCTCTTCTGGGTTATAGTGGATCCTACGGTGGGAGGGCACGATGGTTTCAACCGGGAGCATAGCCTCTGATCCGTATGCCAAAGAGAAAGGAGTATGCCCCGTTGATGTTCTGAAAGATGTGCGATAGGCCCATAGTGCCGTAGGGAGCTCGTCCACCCAAGCGCCCTTTGACTTTTCGAGTTTCTTTTTGATCGGAGTTTTTAGAATTTTGTTGACGGCTTCGACTTGTCCGTTTGCCTGGGGATAAGCTACGGATGAGAAGCTTTTGTGAATTTCGTGCTCTCGGCACCAGTTGGCGAACTCTTCACTGTCAAACTGAAGTCCATTGTCTGATATGATTTTGAATGGGACTCCGTACCTGCACAGAACATTTTTGATCAAGAAGTTAATAACTTTTGCTGAAGATACTTTATTCAGAGGTTCTGCTTCCACCCATTTGGTGAAATAGTCGACTGCCACTATGGCATATTTGGCCCCGCCTCGGCCCATTGGCAGCTCGCCAATCAAATCAATTCCCCATACTACAAAGGGCCAAGGGCTGGTCATTTGTGTAATCTCAGTTGTTGGTAGCCGCGGAATCTTAGCAAACTTCTGGCATCTGTCACATTTTTTGACGAAATCTAAGGCGTCCTTGCTTAAGGTAGGCCAGAAATATCCATATCGGAGTATCTTCTTTGCTAAAGTTTGCCCTCCGGTGTGATCTCCGCAGCTTCCTTGATGAATGTTGGATAAGATTTCCTTGGCTTCCCTCCCAGCGACACAACTTAATAACGGGTTAGAGAACCCGCGCCGATAGAGGATGCTTTCCTGTATTGTGTAGCAGGAAGCTTTCCTCAAGATTTTCTTGACTTTGTTACGCCCGTTGTGTAGTATGCCGCTTTGTAAGTAGTCTCGGATGGGAGTCATCCAATTTGCTTCTTCGGTTGCAGCTATCAGATTCACTTGCTCAAAACTTGGGGTTAGTTGCTTCGAGATGGCGCTGTCCCTCACATTTGCTTGCTTTGCTAATTCGTCGGCCTCTTGATTCTCTTCCTGAGGGATGTGTTTGACTAAGTAGTGGTCCAATCGGCTGAGAAGTAACTTGGTCTTCTTTAAATACGCTATGAGTCGTTCTTCTCGAGCTTGGAATTCCCCTAGTATTTGATTAACAATAAGTTGAGAATCGCTATGAAGACACAAAGAATTGGCTCCGATTTCTAAGGCAAGTTCTAATCCAGCTATCACTGCTTCATACTCTGCATCGTTGTTGGTGGCAGCGAACTCCAACCTTATAGCATAGTGCAGCTTATTTCCCCTGGGAGTGATTATTACCACACCTGCCCCCGAGCCTTGTTCGTTTGATGCACCATCCATAAATAGATTCCACCTGATATCTTCTGCTATTTCCAATTGCTCTTTATCTTCGTTGGTAGTGAATTCTGCAATGAAATCAGCCATGGCTTGTCCCTTGATGGCGGTGCGAGGGTGATAGGTGATATCATACTGACTTAGTTCAATGCACCATTTAAGTAGTCGCCCAGAAGTGTTGGGACGATGGAGTACCTGCCTCAGTGGTTGATCGGTCAGAACTTTGATGGAATGGGACTGGAAGTAGTGACGCAGTTTCCGTGATGTGATTAGTAAACAGTATGCTAGCTTCTCAAGTTTAGGATATCTGACTTCTGCCCCTGTAAACCTCTTACTGACGAAGTAGACTGGCCGCTGCGTGCGGTTGTCTTCCCTTACCAAGGCAGCGCTTAGGGCGTGAGATGACACAACAAGGTATAGGTATAATTCTTCGCCTTCGCTTGGAGTCGAGAGTACCGGTGGTTTCTGGAGGTGTTCGATTAAGTTAAGGAAAGCGGTCAAGCATTCGTCGGTCCATTCGAACTTTCCTTTGTCTTTCTTTAGAGCTTCGAAAAAAGGGACACACTTGTCCGTTGCTTTGGAGATGAATCGGCTTAGGGCGGCCACTTTTCCATTCAGGCTTTGCATTTCCTTTCGATTGGAAGGTATCTTGATATCCCTTAGCGCTCAGACTTGTTCAGGGTTTGCTTCAATCCCTCTGGCATGGACGATGAATCCTAATAACTTTCCTGATGACACTCTGAAGGAGCACTTTAGAGGATTCAACTTCATTCCATACTGGCGAAGTACTTGAAACATCTTGCCTAGGTGGCTTACGTGATCGTCGGCTTTCCTTGACTTTACTAGCATGTCATCCACGTATACTTCCATAGTTTGCCCTATTAGCCCTGCAAACATCTTGTTGACGAGGCGCTGGTAGGTGGCTCCTGCATTTTTAAGTCCGAAAGGCATTACCTTATAGCAGTATAAACCCCGGTCGGTGATGAAACTAGTATGGTCTTGGTCGGGAGCATGCATAGGAATTTGGTTATACCCTGAGTATGCATCCATAAAAGATAAGAGCTCGTGCCCGGCTGTGCTGTCTACAAGTTGGTCGATTCGGGGAAGTGGGAAGCAATCCTTTGGGCAGGCGTCGTTTAGGTTGGAGAAGTCAATGCATGTTCGCCACTTCCCATTAGCCTTCTTCACTAGTGCCGGGTTAGCGATCCATTCCGGCTAGATGGCTTCTCGTATGAAGTCATTGGCGAGTAGATTCTTTATTTCTTCATCGAGAGCTGCTGATCGCTCTGCCCCCATACTTCTCTTTCTTTGTTTTACGGGTGCCTTGGTAGGATCAACGTTTAGTACGTGGCATGCTACGTCGGGGGAGATTCCGGTCATGTCAGCGTGTGACCATGCGAATACATCCAAGTTGTGGCGGAGAAAGTCGATGAGTTGTTCCTTCAACTCTGCTTTTAGTTGGGACCCAATTTTCAATAGTCTACTTGAGTCGTGCTTGTCTACAGATACAAACTCCATAGCCTCTGCAGGCTCGGCAGTGGCCTCCTCCTCTTTGTCCCTAGGGTCTAATTCATTGAAAGGGTCGCTGGTATATCGAAGAGGAGGGGCTTTCTTTAGTTGCTATGCTTCTAGAATTTTTGTGCAGAGGGCAACCTCTACACCCTTCCCTTTATCCTTCCCGTGGTTGTTGCGAAGTTCAGTCACATAGCAGTCTCGAGCAACGTCCTGGTCTCCTTCTACTTCCCCTACTCCATTGTCCGTTGGAAATTTCATCTTCAGGCACCATGGAGCTAGGACAATTTGGAAGTCAGACAAGGCGGGCCTTCCTAAGAAGGCGTTGTAGGCCGAATGGTTTTCTATTAGCACAAACGTCTGTTTCCGTACAACGGAGCGGGGATGGCTTCCAATCTCAACAAAGAGGTCCAGTTTCCCGAGGGGCATCTTTGCATCTCCAGTGAAACCGTGTAGTGGTTTATCGCAGGGAGATACATCCTTCATTGATAATTTCATTTTGTCGAATGCATGTTTGAACATGATGTTTACTGAGCTTCCAGTGTCTACTAGGATTCGGTAAACTTCGGCGGGACTGAGCCGGGCAGAGATAACCATGGGATCCATGTGAGGGTATTGCCTTTCTTCTAGGTCACGCTTACCGAATGTGATGTCATCACTTTCTTTCCGTTTCGGGTGGCGTTCTTCTATAACCGAATTGACACAGTCTTTATTGTCTCTAAGCGACTTTCCATATCTTTCCATCTCTTTCCAGCTTTTGTCTGCGATGTGCGGTCCTCCTGAGATGGTATGGACCACTATCTTCTCTTGACTAGAGCCGCTAGTGTTGCGGTTTCCTCTGCCAGTCTCCGGTGAGGGTAGCCTTGGGTTTTCATTGGCAGGAGCTGGAGTCCTGTCCTGACCTTTTACATAGCGTTCCAGTTTCTTCCTTCTGATGTGTTCTTCAATCAAGTCCCGGAGATGATGGCACTCATTGGTATCATGCCCATGAGATTCGTGGAAGCGGCAGAACTTTCCAGACTTTTGCGCGTTATCTGATTCCTTCTTGTATGGTGGGCGTTTGTATCTAACTTCGCCTTGGGTGGCAAGGAAGATATTTTCGACGGTCTCGTTCAAAGGAGTGTAAGTGTCGAATCTCAGTCCTGGCCGATATAGACGCTTTTCTCCCTTCTTGCCCCCAGCATTGTCTCTGGAATCATTTCTTCGAACGTCCTTTGCCACAGCAGGCGCGTGGCTGTGAGTTGTCTTATTTTGTTGTCCTGACTGCCCCTCAACGGCAGCATCCTCCAGCCTCATATATTTCCCGGCTTCATGGAAGAAATCGGGTAAAGTAGATGGTTTTTCTTTTGTCAACCTTCTAGCAAATTTAGTGTCCGGATGCACACCACTACAGAGGGCCATTAGGATAATCTTCTCGTCGACATCTTGGACTGCGGCCGCTGCGGCATTGAATCGGGTTAGGTATTGCTGCAGTTTCTCTCCGGGTTTCTGTTTGATGCTGGATAAGGAATAAGCGTCCTTAGGTTGCTCCACATGAATGCGGAACTGACTGATAAACTTTTCTTTCAACATTTCCCACGAGCTGATGGATCCCTGGGGTAAATGACAAAACCAGGAGGTAGCGAGATCTGCTAAGAATAGTGGAAAGCATTTGCACAGTACTCCCTCTGTTGCTCCACTCATGAGCATATGTTGTGTGTATCTCTGTAAGTGTACAACGGGGTCGGAGGTTCCTTTGTAAGGTTCCATTGTTGGCATCTTCCATTCTCGGGGGGTGATAGCAATTTCGATATTGCGGGCGAAAGGGATAGCCCACCCTAGCGCCTATCCCTCGATCTCTTTGCTCCCGTTGGACGCACTCTCTGAATAAGCGCGCCATCCTCTCATTAGAATTTGGAGCAGATAGAAATGAGTTTGGTTCTGTTCTGTGGGATTGATTCCGTCCAGATGACCTGTAGGGATGGTATCGTCTATCATTCCTCATATTTTCCAATGGCTGCCTTTGATCTTCTGGGAGCATGCTAGGGTCAGCTACAGTTGGCTCTTGCCTTGATCTTCCCCTGCTGGGCTCTGATCTAAGCACTTCCTCGGGTCCAACTTCGGGCTGGACTCTAGCTCGGCCCCGTTCGCTGGCGTTTCCGTGGTTAGGCAGTATGACGGGCTCAGCTACAGTTGACCTTCGTCCGGTGCCTCCCCCGCTGGGTTCGGTACCAAACGTTTCCTCAGGCCTAACTTCGGGCTGTGCTCGATCTCGGCTCCTACCATGGCTACTTCTGCCGTTAGCTCCTTCGAAGAAGGAAGACCTTTGTTGTCTCCGAGATCCTCCAGACTGGGACTCGCCCCACGATTCAGTGTTGCGGTTGGACTCTTCAGCATCCCTTAAGCATGACATGAGATGGTCCACCAAGGCTTCCTACTGGGACGTGAAGCGGTTAGTTACTTCAACCACAACTCTGTCTAAATCTGCCCTAGTAATTGCTGCGGGCTGTTCTGTGGCAGGAGTGGTCGGATTAGCCTGTCCTTTATTTGGTACTGCTGCTGGAGGAGGACGATTTACTTGATTCGTGACAGCTGGATCTGGAAGACTGCTGGATGCGATGTTTTTTCCTTTGTTAACATCTTTTCTCTGTTTGGGAGGCATGTTTTCCAAGTGGCAAACGACGCTGTTAAGAAAAATGTTAAGTGGATGAAGCTGAAGCTTCGAGCTTCTAGCTCTCAATGAAAGCACCAAAAATGTTTGCACAAAAAATGGACAAACACCTCAAAGTTGTATGATTTAATAGGTTTTATGTTGTTCTTAGTGATTTGGGTGATTTATGCCAATATATGAAAAGCAGGGGCTAAACTGTAAAAGACACACAGATTTATAGTGGTTCAGCCAGAATGTGCCTACGTCCACTTTATATGTTATTTCTCTTTTCTTGTTGAGATTACAAGTACAAAGCTTTTATGCAAGTAAAAGAAAGTTGTTTGAAAGTTCTCTCCGTGCTCGAGCTCTCAAACTTGTCCCCCATTGTTGTACCCCTGCCCCTCTATTTATAGAGTGAGGTCGGGGGCAGGGGTCCTGGATGTATATAGCTGCTGGGAGGCCTGAGCTGACGTGGTCTGGCCTGACAGAGCTGGCCCGGCATCACTCTGGGTCGGTATTGCTTGGAAGTGGAGTCGGACCGGTATTGGTGAGGAGGTGCTTGGTTCGGATGTGAGTTGGTTTGGTGGCTTCGTTGGTCCGGTGGTGAGATGCGTTGCTTCGTTCGGTGGAGACTTCATTCGGTGGAGAGGTTTGGACCGGTGGGGAGTTGGTCCGGTATAGGCCGGTCCGGCATAGGTTGATTCGGTGGAGAGGAGGGGTTGAATGGATTGATGCCGAATGAGTTGGTTCGGTGAGGCATTTGGAAGAAGGAGGTTGGTTTGGTAGCATGGGGAGAGAGATGGTTTTGGCAGTGGCCTTAGTTTGGTGATGAGAATTCGTCCAACATATGTTATTATCACAAATAGGCTATTCTTATTCAAACATAAACACAATTTACATCATTGACTAACTAAGTGATTTTTGATTGTGAAATTAAAGTAGAATCAAAATTTGATGATTTATGTTACAAATACAATAGTAAATAGGTCAGACTTAAAATAGCTTTTGCTTTGACTTCATTTTCATTACAATTGGTAAGTGGTTTTATGTGTTGTATTATAGTTTGATGGTTTAAGTTATGTTAGTTAATAACATAAATAGACCATACTTATGATAAATACATCACTAATTCCACTTAAGATCAAAATAGAGAGATCATAGATTGTTTGTGTGTTGATATATGTAAAAATATGAGAATGGATTTGTCTCTAAATTGTTTTCTAATCTCATATTTTTTAATCACTTTTTTTCCTAGCTAGTTTTACATTTTTCTAGGCTTAAAACAATCTCAAGTTTGGTTTAATTTGATTGAGTAGAATTTTTAAATCATTTCAATTCCCTGCGGATCGACCCGTACTCGCCACGTACTAAAATTGTATGTCGTGCGCTTGCGGTTATTTTTATTACAATTTTTAATGGCGGTTTTCTAACTCGATAGAAAATTCCGCCATTAATCAACAAGTTTTTGGCGCCGTTGCCGGGGAATTATTTCGATTTTAATTTTTACTCTTCTAATTATTTGTCGTTTGATTTTATTGTGTGTTCATTTTGTGTGTTAATTTGCATTTTTAAAAGAAAATGTTGTGTTGTGTATTTGTTGTTTGATTTGTGCTTTCATTTGACTTGTGTGCTTGTTTTTTGTTTGTTTTGCATTTGCATTTCTATTTTAAAAAACAACATACACATTTTCCTTTCAAAACAAATATTATTCACTTCAATTGTATTTACATTTTCAAAACAACATACACACCTGCATTTCTATTTACATTTCACCGTTTCTCTGTTTTTACATTTCACTATGTCACTATTTAAACTTACTACATACATACATACTGTGCATATCCATTAACTTCTGCATACATACTGCTGCCCCCATCCATCCACAACCACTATCATACATCCACCCTCTACCATCCACCAACCAGAAAACCACACTGCATATACAATATTCCTTGCCTTCATCATTTCAGCAACTACAAACATTGCTACATCACCATTCACTCAGACCACAAACTGCACAATATCCAATTCAACATATCCCTGACCTTACTGCTGCTACATCACTACCACATCCCTGACCTTCTCCACTCTTGCCACACCTCACCATTCCAATTCATCATTGACCTTACTGCTGCTACACCCATACTACCGCACAAACCAGTCACCACCCCTACAACCATACAAACAAGTGCCTTTCCACCATTTCCTTCATCTGGCCACCACCCACAAGTGCATACCACACTTCACTGTCACAACCCCAACCTGCACTTCCTCCTCCAGCAACTACATTACTGTACACCATTACTGCCCCCATTACCTGTAAACACAGGTAACTGCTGCATTTCAACCGACATCCACATCACCTTCAACCATACTGCCTTGCACTGCCATCAACACTGCTGCTCATCCTTATGCTGTACAACACTTCAAATTTCCACTATAACCTTCATCCACCTCCAAACAACCTCCCACTGCCTGCATCTACAACCTCCTGACACATTTCTTCATGCACCCTCACCCTTCACCATATACTGCTTACAACATATACTGCGCACATGACTGTTTTACTTCATCACCAGTACAATACTGCACTTCATACAACAGCCTACATCAACATCCACTCCTCTGTCTACTTCACATTACTTCACATTCTTCCCTATCCACTTATGTCATTTCCAAAAAACCACTTGTCAACTGACCACAACCGACCACCTTACCAAACTTCAACATACAAACCTCCCCCATAACATACATCCCCTTCCACTGCCACCTCTGTGCACATTCAATCAAGCAACCTACCTGTTCCATCTCTGTTTGCAACCTGTGGCATTCCCCTTTCATCACTTGTAATCACCAACGCCACTAACACTGCTTTCACAACCACTTCCTCTGACTTATAACACTAGAAACAACCATCATCTCTGTCAACTGCTTCTACATCACTGCTCAACCCTACATCTACTGGCATCCATTCCTCTGCCTCATCACCGCACCTCGAACCCACGCCTCCCTGAACCACATCAACTTCCATTGCTACCCGCAACCTCTCTGAACCACCAATCGAACTCGACCACTCCATCCCCTACTCGAACACTACCCACCCCAAATTGCCTTCACCAAATCGACGCAGCGCTACCCTCAACCCCCAAATTTCAACAATTTTCGATTTTTGATTCTGATTTGAAATCAAATTTGGTTTTAATTGGCAACTTTTGATTCTGATTTTGGGAAGTGCAAAGTATTTTAATTGTTGAAACGAGAACTGCGACATCCTTTCTCTTTTTTTGAAAAAAACACGTAATTCAGTTTTTTGGGTCGGGTTAGCTTGAAGGCCTGAGTAAAAAAAACTTTTTTCTTTTAATTTATTTTCTTTTGTTTAATTTGTTTTTAGTTCCATCCTAATTTAAAAAAAAGGATTTGCTTTGGTTTCCAATTTTCTTTTGCTATTTTCAATTTTCAAGTGTTGATCAAAATTTTCAGGTTGCAAAAGCAGAAATTCAAAAGGAAGAATCGCTTGCTAAAACTGCTCCACTTACTTGCTTAAAAAAATGCCACTTTAAAATAAATTGCTAATAATTCTGCACGCGCTAGTATCGTGCTCTCATCTCCAGTTTTATTTTAAGTGCACTGTTGGCTTCTTGCATTTTAAAAAAATTCAAAAAAAAAAACAAAAACAAAATTTCATTCGTAGTTGCATTGTTAATTCACGTTTAATTCTTATTTTGCATTCATTTCATCTTATTTTTCTTTTCTAAGGGCAACACCTAAATCCACATAAGGTGGGGGCACCTAGGGCTTAATTGTATTTTGACAGTTGTCTTCTTTGAACAATTTTATTTCTTGGTATTTAGGCTACGGCAGAGCAATAATCAGTTATAAATATTACGATGATTTGTAAATATTATACTAATTATTTCTCTAAAGGTACTCAAACCTTCGGCTGCATTGCTACGGTGATTCATGGTGCACCGATAACTCCTGCACGTTACCTGGCTATGAAATATTTTGTTGGATTAAGACAGAGTGTGATTATACAATTTTGGGTTAGGAGCTACTAAGGACAGAAAATTTGTAATTAAGTCCTTGGATTCATTTAGTTGCATTAGTTCATGCATATTTAAAAAAAAATCAAAATCCAAAACAAAAAAAATTGTAAATTTGACTTAACTTAGTTTTTAAATCCTTTCCTTCGAAATTTTTCAATTAAAATCCAAAATCCAAAAAAAAATTAAGTTTGTTTTTTTAAAACGAAAACAAAAAATCCAAAAAAAAATATAATCGTTTCAAAAACAACAAAAAAACAAAAACATATAAAAAAATTTGAAAAGCCAAAAAACAAAACAAAAATCAAACTTCTCTTTTAAAAATAAACTTCTCTTGGTAAATATTTTTCCTTTTATATAAAAAAACAAAAAAAACAAACAATTTCTCACTTCATTTTCTAAAACTTTGCTTCTTTCTCCTAAATTCGATTCTAACTTCTTTCTCGTCTCAACTTTTTTCTCGTCCATGAGTACGTGGACTCGTGACACAACAAAAAATACTTGGACTCGTAACGCAACAAATAATCTTTTAACTCAAACAAATGATCCTCCTGAAATGACGAACGAGAATGCCCCTCGAACTCTTATGGATATAATCTTTCCTGATAGAGTTTCTATCCCTTCTTGCATCACATTACCTACCCCAACACGATGACCCATATAGTTTCTTGACGAAATTCGAACAAGTTTGCGCAACCATGAAACTCTAACAACTTTTTGATGACGGAATCAAACTTCGATTAATTCCATTTCTCCTTACTGATTATGCTGAAAAATGGTTATACAGCTTACCATCTAACTCGATTAAAACTTGGGAAGCATTTGTGAAAGTTTTCATAAAAAAGTTCTACCCCTAGGAAAAAACAACGAAAATCCGAAACGAAATCGTCAATTTTCATCAATTCAGGGGTGAACCACTCGGAAAATATTTTGAAAGATTTAAAGAACTCTTGATAAAATGTCCACGCCACAATTTCAAAAAACGGATGCTTTCCCAAATCTGATATGATTGACTGAAAATAGCTCACAAACCATGCTTGAATCGATTTGCCAAGGCAACTTTCTCGCCCAACATCACGATGATGCTTGACAATTTCTTGAAAACCTAGCCGAAAAATCGTTCCAATGGGAACGTTCTAACAAATAATCCATATCCATTTACTCACGATCGAGCGCACACTCAACAGGATTATCTTTGGCTTTGGAAGCTAAAATCAATGCAATTATTAATAAATTCGACAATGTTTTCTCATCAAACCAAATGAACCAAGCTTCCCAACCCATGTGTTATAAATGCAACGATCTGAATTACATGGCCAATCAGTGCCCTAACTCAATGGAACAACTAAATGCCTTCAATAAAGTTAAAAATGACAAGTTTTCTCCAACTTA
This sequence comes from Allium fistulosum, assembly GCA_030737815.1. NCBI lineage: Eukaryota > Viridiplantae > Streptophyta > Magnoliopsida > Asparagales > Amaryllidaceae > Allium > Allium fistulosum. The sequence continues at coordinate 221,570,928 of CM060902.1, forward strand.
CAATCCTAGTTGGAGAAATCATCCGAACTTTGCTTGGAACAAAAATAATCCCAACACGAATTTGGTTCGTCCCAATTTTCAAGCATTTCCGAATAATGCTTTGAATCCTCACATTCAACCCAATTATTTTCAAAAAAAATTGCTCCTCCATCCCAAAATCAAACGCAACAATCTTTTGCTCTCTCTCTCCAAGACAATAAACGTTTAAGTTCACTTGAGAAAAGTTTTGAAACTTTGGCTAAGGCAATGACTCAAAGCCTTCAATCAAACAGCAGTTTGCAAAATTTGTTAACCTCGTATATGAAAAACACGAGCCAATCAATTTCTAAACTTGAAATGCAAATGAGTCAATTAGCCACATTTGTAAGTGAACGTGAATGAGGCACATTTCCAAGTCAGCCAGTTCCTAATCCCAGAAATCAAAACACTAATTCGAATCAAGCCTATGTTGTTCAAGATAACAACGTAACCCAATTGAATGCTATCACAACTCTGCATTTCGGTAAACAAATCGATAATCAAAGTTGTTAATCCAAACGATTTACCGAAAACTCCTCTTGACACTTCTAAAACAACAAACGAATTTGAACAAAACGTGGAGCCAAACCTCAAACCAAATTCCAATTAAAACTCTTCTTCTACTCAAGTAGACCTGCCTACCGAGTATCGTGTTCCATTTCCACATCGTCTTCGACCAAAGAAACACTCGGACCAAATGGAAAAGATGTTGGAAATTTTTAAACAAGTGAAAGTTAACATCCCGCTTCTTGACATTATTCAACAAGTCCCAACTTATGCTATATTTCGTAAGGACTTGTGTATCCAAAAGCGACACTCTCAAGTGCCCAAAAAAGTCTTCTTAGCGACCAGTTTGAGTGAAGTCTTATGCCAATCCATTCCCGTTAAATACAAAGATCCTGGCTGCCCCACGATCTCGTGTACAATTGGAGACAAGGCGATTAACAAATGCTTGATAGACTTAGGCGCAAGTGTCAATTTGATTCCATACTCTGTGTATGAACAGTTAGGCTTAGGTGAGCTCAAACCAACAAAGGTCATGCTTCAATTCACTGATCGTTCCATTAAGAAGCCCGTGGGAGAAATTGAGGACGTGCTCATTAGAGTAGGGCAATTCATATTCCCATTGATTTTATCGTTCAAGAAATACAACCTGTAACCAACCCTACGAGTCAAATCCCTTTGATATTGGGCCGACCATTCTTAGCTACCTCAAATGCCTTATTCAATTGTCGCACGGTTCGATGAAAATTTCTTTTGGAAACATGACTTTGGATCTTAACATTTTCAATCTTGAAAACCAATCGAATGAACCACATGACCGAATGTTGGAAGTTTGTGCAATTAACAAAAACCTCGAAAATGAGACGATTGACCTTAATGAAGAGCACGAGGAAGTGTACGAAAGATTGTTTCATGAAATCCCCAATGAGATTGAATACATGCTCCCACTTGAATCGCTTCCAATTGAGTCTGAATCTCAACCTAATTCTTTAATCGAGCAACCCTCGAGGTTGGACCTTAAGCCCCTTCCCGACCACCTTAAGTACGCATACTTAAGTGACAATGAAATGTTTCCCGTCATAATCTCCGTAACTCTCTCTTGATCAAGAAACTTCCTTACTTTCAATTCTGTCCAAAAACAAGGAAACAATTGGATGGTCGATCAGTGATATAAAGGGAATTAGTCCTGCTCTTGTTCGACATCACATCCATTTAATTGACGATGCCAAGCCTGTTCATGACACGCAATGAAGGCTTAACCCAAAATGAAGGATATAGTGCGTGAAGAAATTCTTAAACTTCTTGACAATGGTATCATATACCTAATCTCATGGGTTATCCCAATTCATGTCGTGCCGAAAAGTCTAGGCTTACCTTTATCAAGAATGACTCAAACGAAATTATTCCAACTCGTACTCAAACGGGTTGGCGTGTTTGCATTAACTATCAAAAATTAAATCCCACAACATGTAAGGATCACTTCCCTCTTCCTTTTATCGACCAAATGCTCGAATGTTTAGCCGGCCATGAATTCAATTGCTTTCTTGATGGTTATCCCGGCTATAACCAAATTCCAATCGCTCTTGAAGATCAAGAGAAGACAACTTTCACCTGTCCCTTTTGCACTTTTTCATATCGATGTATGCCTTTTGGCCTTTACAATGCTCCTGCTACGTTTCAAAGATGCATGGTCAGCATCTTTTCCGATATGATTGAACGTTTTCTTGAAGTGTTTATGGACGATTTTTCTATCTTTGGGAACTCTTTTTCCGAATGCTTACACTATCTTGAATTGGTTCTTAAACGATGCAAGGATAAACAGTTAACGCTAAATTGGGAAAAATGTCACTTTATGGTCACTCAAGGCATTGTCCTTGGACATGTCATTTCAAATAAAGGCATTGAGGTAGATAAAGCGAAAATCGATGTCATTGCAAATCTACCTATTTCCAAACCTATTAAAGACATTTGCTCTTTCCTTGGACATGCGGGTTTTATCGACGCTTTGTGAAAGACTTCAGTAAGATTGCTCGACCTCTTACAACTCTTCTTGGAAAAGACGTTCCATTCGACTTTAATTCTGATTGTGTTTCTGCTTTCGAACGTCTCAAAAATGAACTTGTTTCTGCTCCTGTAATTTTCTCAGTAATTGAGATCTTCCATTTGAAATAATGTGTGACGCTTCGAACTTTGCAGTTGGTGCTGTCTTAGGGCAATGCATCAACAAGATCCTTCACGTTATCTACTACGCTGGTATGGCTCTGAACGATGCTCAACTTAATTACACAACCACTGAAAAAGAGCTTCTAACAGTAGTTTTCGCACTTGAAAATTTCAGACAATATCCGATAGGCTCACACATTACTGTTTACACAACACGCTGCTTTTAGATATCCCTTCGCTAAAAAGGATGCTAAGTCTCACTTAATTCATTTGATCATTTTACTACAATCAAGGATAAAAAAGGATCCAACAATGTCATAGCCGATCACTTGTCTCGTCTTCCTAACGCACCATTGCCTTTACCAATCAATGAAAACTTTCCCGATGAACAACTCCTTTCTGTTTCTGTCGATCTATGGTATGATGACAAAGTGAACTATCTAGTCACTAAGGAAATCCCTTCATTTTGGTCAAAACAAGACAAATGTAAATTTCTTTCCCAAATCAAGTACTTCTATTGGGGTGATATGTACTTGTTTAAATACTGGTTTGACCAAATCATTCGACGTTGCATCCCGGATAATGAAATAAGGAGTGTTCTCTTGTTTTGTCACGATCAAGCATGCAATGGACATTTGGTCCTCGAAAAACTGCTGAAAAGGTGCTTTAATGTGGTTTCTATTGGCCTACTCTTTACAAAGACTCATTCGAATTTTGCAAAACTTGTGATCGTTTCCAAATGCTAGGAAGAATTTCTCGATGAATATGATGCCTCTAAACCCCATTCTTACGATCGAAATCTTTGATGTTTAGGGTATTGACTTTATGGGACCGTTTCCCAATTCTTTTGGAAATTTGTACATTCTTCTTGCTGTTGATTACGTCTCGAAATGAGTCGAGGCCGTTTCATATAAAACCAACGACCATAGAATTGTTGAATACAACCGGCAAGGTTTAACAAATTCAGATGTTAAACATCTCACTGACAAAAATATTTCAAAAGAAATAAACTCTGCCAGTTTAAAATTCATGCTTCTGACATCATCTATATCTATCCCAAATGAACAGAAAATTCACCCTGAAATTCAATTTTTACTTTGTCATTTTCAAGCTGTAACTACATCATCACATTTACCGAAAAGGGATTGTGACTAGGGCTGTCAATGGGTCGGGTCGAGTCGGGTTCGGGTCGGGTCAAGTCGGGTTCGGGTTGATTTTAAATGGGTCGGGTCAACCCGTTTATTAAACGGGTCAGAAAAAGCTCAACCCGAACCCGACCCGTTTATAAACGGGTTGACCCGACCCGACCCGTGTAACCCGATTATAAACGGGTCGGGTCGGGTCGGGTCGGGTCGGGTCGGGTCGGGTCGGGTCGGGTCGGGTCAACCCGTATAAGGGTTAAACGGGTCGTAAACGGGTCATAAACGGGTCGGGTCAACCCGTATAAGGTATAATTGGGTCGTAAACGGGTCAGAATGGGTCGTAAACGGGTCGGGTCAACCCGTATAACCCGTATAAGGTACAAACGGGTCATAAACGGGTCGGGTCGGGTCGTAAACGGGTCGGGTCAACCTATATAAGTATAAATGGAACGGGTCAATTTCGGGTTAGCGGGTCAACCCGAAACCCACCCGTTTATAAACGGGTCAAATTCGGGTTGACCCGAAAATGACCCGCCAAATTAACGGGTCGGGTTAACCCGCTAATTTCCGTGCGGGTTTCGGGTCGTGTTTCGGGTCGTGTAGGAAATTGACAGCCCTAATTGTGACCATGAAATCCCACTGCATGGTTCACAGCCAGTATGTCTTAAACCATGTAGGCACCCATATCATGTTAAAAATGAGATTGAAAAATTGATAAAGGAAATGTTGGATTCTGGTATAATTAGAAACACCAACAATGCATTTTCTACTCCTGTAGTTATGCTTAAAAAGAAAAATGACTCATGGCGATGTTGTATAGATTATAGAGGATTAAATAAATTAACTATTAAAGATAAATTTCCTGTTCCTCTAATTAATGATCTTTTAGATGAGCTTTATGGTTCTAATTTTTTTACAAAACTTGATCTCAAATCAGGATACCATCAAGTTAGAATGCATGAGAACGACATCCATAAAACAGCATTCAAAACTCGTGAGGGGCATTATGAATTTCTTATGATGCCTTTTGGATTGTCTAATGCCCATTCAACATTTCAAGCTCTCATGAATTCTATCTTTAATTTTTTTAAGGCAATTCATTTTAGTATTTTTTTGATGGACATTTTGATTTATAGCAGATCATGGGATGATCACCTTAAACACTTAAGAATTGCACTGCAAGTCCTACAAGACAACAAACTAGTGATCAAACTCTCCAAATGTTCATTTGCTGAGGATAAGCTACAATATTTGGGACATGTCATCTTAGAAAATGGAATTACAGTTGACAAAGACAAAACAAATGCAGTTTTGAATTGGCCACAATCACAAAATATCAAAGCTCTGAGAGGATTTTTAGGACTGTCAGGATACTATTGGAAATTTATTCGAGGATATGGTATGTTTTCAAAGCTATTAACATCAATGTTAAAGAAAAAATCCTTCTGCTGGACTGAAGAAGCAACATGTGCATTTTATTAATTGAAAACTTACCTTATCAACCCACTTATTCTAGCCTTGCCAAACTTCAATAAAGAATTTATAGTGGAATGTGATGCTAGTGGATCAAGTATAGAAGTTGTGCTACTTCAAGACAATAAGCTCGTTGCTTACATCAGCCAAGCTTTACATGGGAAAAACCTACCATTATCTAAATACAAAAAAGAGCCGTTAGCATTACTCTTGGCAATAAAAAATGGTCACAGTATTTGATAGGAAGAAAATTTATTGTAGAACTAATCACCAGAGTTCACAACATCTACTCTCGCAAAAATTAACTACAGGGATCCAGGCAAGATGGTTGGCTAAACTTCACGGCTATGATTATCAAGTAGAATACAAAAATGGGAAGGAAAACATAGTGGCAGATAGCTTATATGGAATACATGAACAACCAGAAGTACAGGCTATTTCAGTAGTCCAAGAAGATTGGATTACAGAATTGAGAAAAGAATTTAAACAAAGCCCATTCTACGAAGTCAAGAAAAATATATACTACATGGTGAATTGAATGCTGACAGGTACAAAGTTATTGATGACTCAATTTTTTATGAGGGGAAAAATACTTTTAGACCACATCAATACTTCACTATTAAATATTTTACTTGCTGAATTTCATTCTTCCCCACTTGGAGGCCATGCAGGTGTCAGGAAAACAATCAAAAAGTTAGCCAAAGTATTCTACTGGAAACACATGAAATCAACAGTAGAAAATTATATCAAGAAATGTGATGAATGTCAAAGAGCCAAATGAGAAAATGTACCTTACCCAGGTCTTCTTCAACACTACCCATTCCAGAGCATGTCTGGATTGACATATCCATGGATTTCATTGCGCATTTTCCTAAAAGCAACAATGCAACAATTATATATGTAGTGGTTGACAGACTCTCCAAATATGCTCACTTTTTGCCTTGAAACATCCTTTTACAGCCAAGCAAGTTGCTCAAGTATTCTTTGATGGAGTTTTCAAACTGTATGGTATGCGTGCAATAATCATTGGTGATAGAGACTCAATATTCCTCAGCAATTTTTGGCAACAACTATTTACTCTACAGGGCTGCGCACTTAAATATAGCTCGGCCTATCTTCCACAAACTGATGGCCAAACTGAAATCACCCAAAAGATTTTGGAAATTACTTAAAATGCTTCATTTGCCACAAATCTAATTATTGGACTAATTGGTTGACTCTAGCTGAATTTTGGTACAACACTTCATGGAAGGAATCTACAAAATTAACGCCATTTGAAATTGTGTGTGGCAGACAACCTCCTACATTATTGTCATATGTACCAAATACTGCAAAAGTCCAGCAAGTAAAGGAGCAATTATTTTCAAGAGACATCACATTGCAATTCTTAAAAGATAACCTTCAACTTGCACAACAAAGGATGAAAAAATACAGTAATGCTCATTGGACAGAAAGACACTTTGTAGTTGATGATTGGGTATATTTAAAACTTCTACCATATAAACAGGTTTCAGTAAGTTCTACAATACTACAAAACTCTCTCCTAAATACTATGGTCCATTCAAAATTTTGCAAAAAATAGGTGAATTTGCTTATAAGTTAGAGCTTTCTAAAGCTGCAAAAATTCATCCTATTTTCCACATTTCTCAATTGAAAAAGAAAATAGGCCCAAATATTATCATACAACAAGAAAAACCATCTTTCAGAGATACAATAGTTGATGAACCAGAGCTTATTATTGATAGAAGAATTATTCTAAGGGACAACAAAGCAGTAGTACAAGTGTTAATCAAATAGAAGAATAAACCACTCACTGATGCTACTTGGGAAGATTATTGGGACTTAATTAAGAGGTTTCCAACATTGGACCTTGAGACAATGTCTCTTTTTAAAGGGGAAGGGAGTTGTTATGCTCATACAATTTGTCAAACACCTAATAGGAACTCAACTAAAGTGACATTTCAACAAACACTTTTGAAAATGGGGCTTCCCCATCCACCTCGGCTAACTGGAATCAAGGAGGATGACGTTGGAGGATTAGAAGAGATACAGATACAAGACAAAGTCAACTGAAGCATGAGATTGTAGTGAGAAAGCCCGTTTGAAGACTGTGCATGTTGTGAACGTGCACACATGCACAACTTACTTTTGCAGTTTAATTGCTTCAATTGTGTAATTTAAAATTTAATCAGGTGTATTTAATTAAATTACCACTTGTAACAGCTAGTTTAATTAGGTCTACCCGATCAATGCTATAAATATATGGGTAAGGCTGTGTAAATGTATATATGAAAGATTATTAATAAAACTTACATTTTTTCTTATTTGTGCATTTTTCTGTAATATTGCTGCTGTTCTTGCTTCACCCTTTTTCTTCTATCTGCTGAGACTCACCTCCTCCCTCTTATTATCAGTTTGCATCACCATCTTCCTCTTATATTTCCTATCTACTGCATTTCGAACCATTCTATCACCCGAGAGCCACTATTACACCTCCTCCTTGATTATTCTTATTCTTTGTTAATCACTTCACCATGACTAATACTAGGGCCCAAACTGCCAAGAACAAGGAGCATCACAGAGGCATTGGTGAGTTGTGTAATGTGGTTGCAAACGAAGAGAGACATATTTTTTAGTTTTGTATTTAAGGTTTTAATCGAAATACAGATAAAGGTGGAGTAGATTGTTGATGTGGTTTTTAGGTTTTAGCTTGAAGGTGGAGTAACAATGATGAAGACAATTTAGAGTTTTTGGATGAGACCATTGCAAAGTGAAAAAAAGTGGATATGAAAATTTGAGAGACGAGATATTTACAAATTTTTGACGGGCAAACTAAACATTAACCCTAGAGTTTACCACATTAATAAAAATAGTGCGTTGCTAAGCACACCCAGTTTCCTTCTTTCTAATATCATAGAAAAAAATGCAATAAAAGTTGTGCACTTTCTAATACCAAAGTCATTTCACACGACAATCAACCACCGCATAAAGTCGTTTTGCACGGCGAACAGCCGCCGGCCAACACTATTTTCCACGCTATCAACCACCGAACTACTGTTGTTCGGTGGTTAATCGCCGCGGCAAATGGTGTTGGTAGACAGTTGTTCACCGAGTAAAAAAGAGTTGAAAATGATGCCTTTAATAGCCTCTTAAAAAGTCTGGTATTAAGAAAAGTGTAGTATAAAATTAAATTGTATTTTTTAGCAATGATATTAGGAAGAGGAAAATGACGTGCTCTTAGCAACGCACTAAAAATAAATCCAAACATACATTTCAACAAATATTATCCAAAATAACTAATTTAACATAGAAATCGTATTAAAAATGCTAAATTTAATCATATTAACATGTATAAGATAGTTAGATCAAGTAATCACTCACCAAATACCCCAAATTACACTTTTAGATCCAAACCCGAATTGGACAGCAAGCAACCTGAACCCCAAGGCACCAAAAATGATGATCCTCTATGTTAATTACCCCTAAAATGATCAATTTAAGCTAGTTTAAGTAGAAAAGGTGAAATTTTTAGGTGAAAAGATGAATAGTGGAGGTTAGGAAAATGTTTTGGGAAGTGAAAAGTGATTCACTTCAGTCCTAATACCCCTCTTTTGCTTCTAGACCCGAATTGCGTAAATAGGCTTGGGTTTAGGCCCGTTTAATTATCCCAATCTCTGTTCGAAAGACCTCAAAACTTAATGCAGCAATATCTCTCAAATAGTAAGTCCGTTTTCTTATTATTGCCACTCTGTAGAAAGAGAAACTATCATCCTAAATCCGAGGAAGTGGTTTCAGATCCTAACTCAACCTTTATCAAAAACTATAAGGCTTACAATATTTCCAAGGTCAAAATGGTCGCATAGAAATTTGATAAAAATCATAGATGTGGAAAATGTCCATAAGAGTTATTTCCCAAAATTATAGAGTAATACGACCTCACATGAATTAAATAATAATATTTTATGATTCTTCAATACGTAAAATACCGGTCGTTATAAATACCTTTTAGATTGAATCAATCTTGTTAGACTTCATAGGCCCAATAGATTCAACGAGGAATTTTTTTTAAATTTAACCTTTAACTCCGCTACAGGCTGGCCCAGTTCCACCAATGGTATTAAAGCCCAATAGCCTATGCGGTCTAAATTAGTCATGTTAGGGCTAACTAATTAAGCTTGCCTACTTAGTACGGTGTCTAGAAAGGCAATGTCTATAATTGGAATTGGGTAATCAAGTACCATGTCCTACCTGGTTACCGGCCTGGCTTGAAAGATGAAGTAAGTCCAGAGGTTGCCTCTAATAGAAAAAGCCCAATTTTAATTGGGTCTTGGACTAATTTTCAAAATTGTTTTGAAAATTAAATAAAAAAAAATAAAATTAAAAGTTATGTTTAAAATAAAAATATGTTTGTTTTAAAAGTTATAATGCAACCTAAGTTTTTGAAATGCTTGAAAACATTTAAGTATTAATTTCAAAATTTAAAATTTATTAATAAGATTAAATAAATAAATTAATTAAATATTTAATTAATCAATAAGTATTTGGATGTATTATGTATATTGATTTATGTTATGTTATTTTAAAATGTTTAAGATAACATAAGTATACATGTATGAATATAAAATAAAACTTTGAAATTAATATAAGTTAATTAAAATAGTTTAAAATAAATTAAAGGTTAATTAACTAAATAAATTAATTAAAGGTTAATTTATTAAATAATATACACATAGAAATATATATATATATATATATAATATATGTGTTATGCTATAAAGGTTATTGTATATATATAAATATTCAATATAAATGTTATATTGGAATAATATAAAATTAATTAAAGAGTTAATTAAATAAAATTAATTAAATATGATTTAATTAATATAATGTTGTACATAAGACTATTATATAAGCTAATTATAATATAATAGTTATATAATAATGAAACTTATATAATATGAATGTATAAACTAAAGTTAAAACTTTATAGAAACCCTAAATGGACCGAAGGAATAAATACATACATAACTGTACGTATACCGTGATTCCTGATGTGTCCGACACTTGATCACGGGAGTATTTCATAAGAAATACATTATTCTATAAATCGATATCTCTCAATATCATATATTAAAGATTAGGAATCTTTAATATAAAGTTGTCCTCTGCCATTTATATATATTTATAGATTACTTGCATACTCCTTAGTTGTTGAACTTTCATCAAGCTAGCGATGTTATGTATAGTACTATTAATATATTAAATAGATAAGGTAAGATAACTACATATATTTGTTGAGCTTTCCGCAAGGTATATGTACTATACTTACGTTATTGCGAAATGGTGAGTATGGGTGAATAATCTCTCTTTATTTGTTGAGCTTTCCTCAAGGTAAAGATGAGATTAGGAAAAGGAACTACGGGCTGGAGTTGTATATGATACAACCGATAAGGAATTATCCATCATATGCGAGCCGATGATTTGTTGAGCTTTTCTCAAGGTCAAAATCCCAAGGGTACGAGTCCTAACACCCACTAGAGAAATCAAATGTTTTCTATGTATTCTCTTAGGATTTTGAGAAACATAAAAATATAGCAGAAGCCTTACTAGAAAAATGAAATGGTAACATTTAACCTTTCTAATATTGTAAGAAAAAATGCTATATAATGTTATAATAATCTACATTGATAAATTTGTGCATTTAATATGATTGATAAAACATTTATCAATTAAGATATAAAAATGAACTAAATAAAAGATTGAAAAATTAAAATATAATATATGAATATATTGATGCTATTAAATATTTCTTGCATGTTAATGTTTTTTATACCCATGCAAGTGCCTAATTTTACAACTAATTAATACGTTCGTAAATTTGGTCACTCACGTGTTTATATAGTCAAGACCATGTGTAGCATTCACTGGGTTCCAAACTCAAAAGAAATATAAGACTATGGATATTTGATCCATTTACTATCACATATAAGTGTAATACAGTGAACGGTCATAACTCATAATGTACGACACGTCAATGAAATTAGTTCATTTGAAGCAAATAAATAAACCATACTATGAGATCGAATAATCAATTTTATTGATTACAATAGGTAGTGTATTGTGTTAAATGTAACACTATACCAAAACTACAAAATATATCTAAGAACTTAATCACTAAAATGTCTGTTTGATCAGTTTATGCAAAGTGCGACATATTTGATGTCCTTAAATGTTAAGGATGATCGAGTGCTCTTTTGTGAAGAGCCCGTTATGATGTTGTAGTAAGAAATATTTTTTGAATGGTTCGACCATTTAGAAATAATAACGAATGTACAAGAGTATATGTTATTTAAGATTCAGTTGGGATGAAGAGGGTGAATAGTCACTTCTGCTTCATAAAAAATATCAAAAACGAGAATTCTAATAATAATAATTGATACTTAACATTGAAATAAGAAATAGAAGGTGTTTTGAAGGTGGAGCAATGTGACGACCGCCCATGACCCCTGCACCGAATCTAAAGATAGAGCGCTGTAAAGTGTGCCAGGCGACCATGGACGATTGTCAAGGTAAGATTAAAATAACAGAATCTATCGTATTACTCACAGCGCATGGACAAAATACAATAGAACATAAGTATAGTGAAGCTTTACAGAACAAAGTGACATCATATAAAACTCCATAATAGTTGAATACAAGCATCCACACAGTCAATACATCAAGCCTCACTACATTTCTCTCAGAGAATACAAAACAGCGGAATATCCAGTACATATAAGAAGATAATATGCAACCCTCTAGCTCGTCTTCGATATCAGCATCGTGAGAAGAGAACAGCACCTGTCACCTGCTACCTAGTCTGCCCATCCCAAAATGGACGAACAGCCCAAGGCAATAAGAATTAAAACATAAAGCCTTGAGTCAGACAACAGTCTTAGTGAGCAGTAAATTAACTAACAACATACCAAAAGAGCATAAAGGAAAAGGAATAGGAATACAACCCTCCCACTCCAACCTCATTCTACAGTGATAGCCCCCAGACACACACTAAGCAGAAGCAAACATAGCAGAGCATACAATTTAAAGTAAAGCTACTATCACTCGAGTCAAGGGCGATGTTTTCCAAGTACCAAGGCCTAAATCAGATAAGCACCCAGAAAATACCGCTCTTAAGTCCGAATGACGATACAACCAAACATCCATGACTCTGGCTATCACTGTTATCATTGCTTCGATATCACCGTTAATTGAATGACCGGCACATTCTTTCAGCCGTCCGTCAAGGGCTAATGGAAACCCCGGTTCTAGACATAACTCCCGCACGTCGTCGCAGCCCGTGCCTAGGACTATCGAATCTGCCCAGAGTACTCGACCATCAACAGTTGGCCGTTGGGACTATCGAATCTGCCCAAACGTACTCTTGCTTAGAGCATGCTAGAACCTTCAACAACGATGCTATCCAAGCCTCCTAGTCATCCTCCTCGACGACTATTCTCATATCCATTCATTATCTTCAACTCGAATCATATCACCAAGTTATCAACATGCTTGGAATGATCCCGTCTGGATTAGACCAAGTCTTCATCACATGATTGCCTCGCTTCATTACATCCTCGCAAAGCCTCATCTCATCATCACATCATCAAATCTATGCATAAGAGCTTCATCATCCCGCTACATATGCCACGAGCAACTTTTCCAATTCAAGAGCCTTTCCCTTAGCTTTTGAATCGTCTTCGGTCTAAATCTAATCATCAATCATCTAGTTCATAACAATCAATCAAACCAAACATCAATCCAAACAATTAAGCATTCAAATATGATCTAAGTAGACAATTATAACAATAATGGCATTTTCGTAATTAAAGAGTTGAAAGTCCAATAAGCATGAAAACATGGATTATATCTCTACAAACTTGATGAATGAACTTGCATAGGTTAACATATGATAAAATGGATGTAACATCATCATGAACAATGGATCTATATGGATCTACACATAGGATGAAGAAAATGCATGGAAATCACTATTTTAACACCAAATCGGGCCAACAATCCGATATACTCCTTTGGATCCGTGTGAGAGATAATCACCACTCACCAAATCACCTAAACAAACCCAAATCAACACGCTTCAGATCTGGACAGCAAAGGATGAAGCTTGATCTATCACAAATCCGCTTCAAATGAAGAAATCTCTCTTGAAAAGATGAAGATCTTCAATCTAAGCTCTTGAAACTTCAATCTTGATCTTCGATTTGGATGGATGGAAGCACTAGATTAGAGTGGAGAAAAGAAGTGAAGAAGTGTAGAAGTCGAGCTCTCAAAATGGCAGCACTTCATCGCTTCAAAATCCGGATCCCAAAAAGTGAGAACAACCCCTCCTATTTATAGTTGAAAACTGCCTAAGTCGTAACTCGGCTATCTCCTTAAGTCGCTGCCGACTTAACACCATGCCGACCTACGACCTAAAAACCCCCACGACTTAACAGAGCCACCGACCTAACCCTTAGCCCACAACTCCGACCTAACAGACAAGCCTACGACTTATCATGCGCGCGACCTAACTTATTCGAGCTACACGACCTAATACACGCGCGCTCCCTCCTAAGTCGCCTGGACGACTTAACAACTTAGCACCACTCGACTTAACACATATACGACTTATAAAACCTTGCGACCTAACAGTGTTACGACCTAACACAGACTGTCTCTACGACCTAACACACAGCCTAACTCTTAAGGTCGCCAACTTGTTAACTCCTTAGGTCGCTAACACGCTAACTCCTTAGGTCGCTAACCCACCCAGTCGACCTAACTACTAAGTCGCTAACCTGCTATCCCAGCTCCTCTAGGTCGTTGCCGACCTAACCATAACTACATCCTATAGGTCGCTTGAAACCTTAACTCGAACTGCCGACCTAACACTTAACACCCAAACACTTAGGTCGCTCACACACTCTTAGGTCGTTGCCGACCTAACTCTACCCCAGAATACTTAGGTCGCCTACCATTCTTAAGTCGGTCACGACTTATTTCCTAGGTCGGTCACTACCTTAAGTCGGTCAACCATACTCCCTTAACTCGGTGAATTCCTTGAGTCGGCAACTCGACCCAGACTTGTTGCTTAACTCGTCCAAAACTCCTAAGTCGGCTACGACTTAGGACTTAAGCAAAAATCCTGCCAAAACCTGAAATGACCTAACAACCATACAACCAAAGGTAAATCATTTTAGAATGTTTTGATCCATAAAAATACGGGTCGTTACATTCTCTCCCCCTTAGGAATTTCGCCCCCGAAATTCCAAACAAACAAGGCAATCAAAACTATTCTGTACGCCTATCATCCATAACAATCAATAAACCATGCATCCAATTCTAGCTTAGCGTACAGAATTCTAAGACTTAGAACAAGTTACAATTTCGTTAGATGACACGACACCTTAGGGCCATACCTTGAAGAGTTCAGGATGAGCTGCTTTCATCCTCTCTTCCACCTCCCACGTACAGTCGTTATCATCGTCACTCCATTGTATCTTGAGCAACTTAACTATCTTCCTCCTAAGCTGTTTCGTGTCAGTTTCAACAACACGAAGCGGCTTACGAGGTCTTCTATCGACTGGACCAACTTCTAAGTCTTCACAACTATCAGCAGAAACCACCGTACTCGAGTCGTGTACATACTTCCGAAGATATGATACATGAAAAACATTGTGCACACTCGACATCTTCTCTGGTAACTCCAATCTGTAAGCGAGCTTTCCAATTCGCTCGATAATCGGGAATGGTCCAACAAATCTCGGAGTCAATTTTCCTTTCTTCCCGAATCGAATAACATTCTTCAGTGGAGAAATTTTCACAAAAACCATATCTCCTACGTCGAATTCCAAATCCTTACGACGCTTATCGGCATAACTCTTCTGACGGTCTTGGGCTGCCTTCATTCGTTGCCGAATGATCTCTATACAATCTGAAGTCTGACGAATCATCTCTGGCCCAAGCATCAGCTTTTCTCCAGTTTCCATCCAACATGTCGGAGAGTTACACGGTCTTCCATACAATGCCTCATACGGTGCCATACCAATGCTTGACTGGTAACTGTTGTTGTACGCAAACTCCACCAAATGAAGGTGATCTTCCCATGATCCTCCGAAATCCAAAACACAAGCTCTGAGGAGATCTTCCAAAACTCGGTTGACTCTCTCAGTCTGACCATCTGTTTGAGGGTGATAAGCTGTACTCAAACACAACTCGGTTCCCAAAACTTCCTGGAAGCTCTTCCAAAATCCACTAGTGAACAATGGATCTCGATCGCTCACTATACTCTTCGGAATACCATGGAATCGGACTATCCACTTAACATACAACTCAGCCAACTTTGATGCCGTCCTAGTCGATCGAACAGGAATGAATCTAGCACTCTTAGTCAGACGATCCACAATGACCCAAATTCCTTCATTTCCCGTTCTGGTTCTAGGCAATCCATCGATAAAATCCATCGACACTTGTTCCCACTTCCATGTAGGAACTTCTAATGGCTGAAGCAATCCACTTGGCTTCTTTTGTTCGGCTTTAACCAACTGGCAATTCATACACTCGGAAATAAAATTTCCAACATCCTTCTTCATACCTTCCCAGTAGTAGGTTCTCTTCATATCCCGATACATCTTATTTCCACCTGGATGAATTGTCAACTTCGAGTGATGACTTTCCTTCAAAACTTCACTCCTCAATTCATCTATATCGGGAACAACTAGTCGTCCTTGCTTTCGAAGCCAACCCTCTCGATCGACCTCGAATCCTTTATCCTTTTCTGGATCCAATCCAGATTCCAATCCACGGATAATCTTGACAAGCTTATCATCTCGCTTTTGGCCCTTGCCAATCCTTTCCACAAGAGTGGGTCTTATCGATAAGTTTGCCAACATCTCAGGTTCCAATTCACATCTAGGCTTGAAGTCAAATCCAGCTAAATACTCGAGATTCTTCCATTCAGAAAACATGGCTCCCAATCCTGCATGTCTTCGACTTAACGCATCAGCCACTACGTTACCTTTTCCCGGAGTATAAGCTATACCAAAGTCATATGATGCCAAAAACTCTAGCCAACGTTGCTGCCGAAGATTTAAATCCTTTTGGGAGAAAAGATACTTCAACGACTTGTGATCCGTAAATAACTCGAATCGAACTCCCAATAGATAATGCCTCCACATCTTCAGAGCAAATACAATCGCCGCCAATTCCAAATCATGAGTTGGATAATTCCTTTCATGCGGCTTCAGTTGTCGACTGGCATACGCAACAACTTTACTCTTCTGCATCAGCACTGCTCCAAGTCCAGTACCACATGCGTCGGTGTAAACCACCATCTCATCATTCCCACTAGGAATAGTCAAAACGGGAGCACTCGTCAATCGCTCTTTCAGGATTCCGAAAGCTTGCTCACACTTAGCATCCCAACTGAACACTTGGTTCTTCTTCGTCAATCCTGTTAACGGTGCAGCTATCTTGGAGAAGTCTTTGATAAACCGTCGATAATATCCTGCTAATCCAAGAAAACTTCTCACATCAGATGCATTCTTAGGTCTAACCCAATCCTGGATTGCTGCCACCTTAGCGGGATCAACCGCTATTCCACTTCCAGAAATCACATGGCCTAAGAACCTCACTTCACTCTTCTAGAAGTGACACTTCGAAAACTTAGCCTTTAGCTGATGTTTCCGCAAGATTTCCAAAACCATATGCAAGTGCGTCTTGTGCTCTTCTTCTGTTCTGGAATAAATCAGAATATCATCCACGAACACAAGTACGAACTTGTTCAACTGATCTCTGAACACTCTATTCATAAGATCCACAAAATATGCTGGCGCGTTAGTCAATCCAAACGGCATTACCAGCCATTCAAAGAAACCGGATGGTGTCCTAAAAGCAGTCTTCGGCACACTATCCTTAGCCACTCTCAACTGGTGAAATCCCGTTGCCAAATCCATCTGAGAAAACACCTTAGCTTCGTGAAGCTGATCAAACAAGTCATCTATTCTCGGCAATGGATACTTGTTCTTCTTAGTCACCTTATTCAGCTCACGATAATCGACACACAATCTCAACGATCCATCTGCCTTGGTTGCAAACACAACTGGTGCACCCCACTCGGACACACTACGCCGAATGAATCCTTTCTGTAAAAGGTCATCAACTTGCACCCTCAACTCCTGCTGTTCCCTAGGCGCCATCCGCCTAAGAGGCATCACAACAGGTCTGGCTCCTTCAACTAGATCTAAACGAAACTCGATCTCTCTATGCGGCGGCAACCCTTTGACTTCGTCAAAGACATCCTCGAATCTATTTGCGATCGGCACTAAAGACAGTCCATCCCGTGGAACAACTAGCGAATACATGAAGCTCATGAAGACGCCTTCCTCATGCTTACATCGTATCACAATCTTTCGCCCTTCCACATTCTCGACTGTCACCTCCAGCCTCTCACAATCAACCTTAGCCGCATACTTCCTAAGCCAGTCCATACCCAAAATAATTCCGAACCCCGCAAAGTTCAGAACAAAGCAATCACAAACAAAAGAGCAACCATGACTCGACACAACTAGACCACGGCATAACATACACAAACAAGACGAACCCCCAACTGGATTAGTCACAACCAATGGCCTATCAACAATATCCGGCTTCAAATCTAACCGGCCCACTAGTTCATTACAAACAAACGAATGCGATGCTCCAGTATCAAACAAAACTCTAACTGGAATACCACATAGGAAAAGAGTACCTTGAACCACCACACTCTTTCCTTTCTCTTCAGCAGTAGGAGCTTTTGAAGACGACGGAACAGCTCCTAAAGCATAGGCTTGCACAATCTGCCTGTCCTTCCTTGGTTCTGGACAATTCTTCCTGAAATGTCCCGGCTTGTCACAGTTGTGACACTTCATCGGCACCTTAGGATTCTTACAATCCTTAGAGAAATGGCCCTTCTGCTGACAATTGTAGCAAGTCACCTCACCTTTCGGCTTCTTCTGACCATCCTTACCCTTCTGCTGCTGCTGCTTCCTCTTCTGGTTTCCACCCTGCTGTGGTTTAGATTCTCCCTTGGTAACAGCAACAACAGGTCCTTCCTTAGGAAACAGACTCTCATGCCTAAGAGCTTTCTCCACAAGCTTCTCAAATGAATCGTCCAAATGATCCACCAACTGTCTCCCAAGATAACTATCCAAGCCGGTCACGAACTTCTCATTCTTCTGGTAAGCGGACTCAATATATGACCGGGCATACTTAGACAAAGCTTCAAACTCAGAAACATACTCAAGAACAGATCTTCCACCCTGCTTGAGCTCCACAAACCTCTTGAACAGAACAGACTTCTGAGCTGTAGAAATGAACTTAGCTTCAAATCTGACTTGGAATTGCTCCCAAGTAATCTCTTCTTCCGGAGTAGTGATGGTAATAGAGTTCCACCAATCAGAAGCTCTCCCTTGAAGCTGTCTCGATGCCAACTTCCTCTTAGTTGCATCATCAATTCCCAAATCACCAAAGATCCTTCTACAGGCATCTATCCATCTCTGGACCTCGATAGTTGATTCTGTTCCCAAGAAAACCTTCCCTCCAAGAGCAGTATAATCCTTGCACAACTTGGCAAAATCCACTGGTTTCGGAGTTTGGACTTGAACTCCAACATCAACTGCTGCCCCCGGAACTGGTATCCTTCTCATGATCGAAGTCATCATAGCTTCGAACATGGCTGCATAATCAGCAGTCTCTTCAGTAGCACGGCCTTCCCTAGCAGCTGGTCTCCCTCTTCGACTCATTCTCAATATCTATAAAAAGGAATGATTAGAACATCTAGAGAAACAACTGCATAAAGGACTCAACTCTACTAAGCTACTATATTATATATAGTATTCATCCATCAAAATACAATTACGTCTCTCATACGTGGTTACTTCAGCGAGCGTTGGGTAAAATCGATTAACCAATGCTCTGATACCAAATGTGACGACCGCCCATGACCCCTGCACCGAATCTAAAGATAGAGCGCTGTAAAGTATGCCAGGCGACCATGGACGATTGTCAAGGTAAGATTAAAATAACAGAATCTATCGTATTACTCACAGCGCATGGACAAAATACAATAGAACATAAGTATAGTGAAGCTTTACAGAACAAAGTGACATCATATAAAACTCCATAATAGTTGAATACAAGCATCCACACAGTCAATACATCAAGCCTCACTACATTTCTCTCAGAGAATACAAAACAGCGGAATATCCAGTACATATAAGAAGATAATATGCAACCCTCTAGCTCGTCTTCGATATCAGCATCGTGAGAAGAGAACAGCACCTGTCACCTGCTACCTAGTCTTCCCGTCCCAAAATGGACGAACAGCCCAAGGCAATAAGAATTAAAACATAAAGCCTTGAGTCAGACAACAGTCTTAGTGAGCAGTAAATTAACTAACAACATACCAAAAGAGCATAAAGGAAAAGGAATAGGAATACAACCCTCCCACTCCAACCTCATTCTACAGTGATAGCCCCCAGACACACACTAAGCAGAAGCAAACATAGCAGAGCATACAATTTAAAGTAAAGCTACTATCACTCGAGTCAAGGGCGATGTTTTCCAAGTACCAAGGCCTAAATCAGATAAGCACCCAGAAAATACCGCTCTTAAGTCCGAATGACGATACAACCAAACATCCATGACTCTGGCTATCACTGTTATCATTGCTTCGATATCACCGTTAATTGAATGACCGGCACATTCTTTCAGCCGTCCGTCAAGGGCTAATGGAAACCCCGGTTCTAGACATAACTCCCGCACGTCGTCGCAGCCCGTGCCTAGGACTATCGAATCTGCCCAGAGTACTCGACCATCAACAGTTGGCCGTTGGGACTATCGAATCTGCCCAAACGTACTATTGCTTAGAGCGTGCTAGAACCTTCAACAACGATGCTATCCAAGCCTCCTAGTCATCCTCCTCGACGACTATTCTCATATCCATTCATTATCTTCAACTCGAATCATATCACCGAGTTATCAACATGCTTGGAATGATCCCGTCTGGATTAGACCAAGTCTTCATCACATGATTGCCTCGCTTCATTACATCCTCGCAAAGCCTCATCTCATCATCACATCATCAAATCTATGCATAAGAGCTTCATCATCCCGCTACATATGCCATGAGCAACTTTTCCAATTCAAGAGCCTTTCCCTTAGCTTTTGAATCGTCTTCGGTCTAAATCTAATCATCAATCATCTAGTTCATAACAATCAATCAAACCAAACATCAATCCAAACAATTAAGCATTCAAATATGATCTAAGTAGACAATTATAACAATAATGGCATTTTCGTAATTAAAGAGTTGAAAGTCCAATAAGCATGAAAACATGGATTATATCTCTACAAACTTGATGAATGAACTTGCATAGGTTAACATATGATAAAATGGATGTAACATCATCATGAACAATGGATCTATATGGATCTACACATAGGATGAAGAAAATGCATGGAAATCACTATTTTAACACCAAATCGGGCCAACAATCCGATATACTCCTTTGGATCCGTGTGAGAGATAATCACCACTCACCAAATCACCTAAACAAACCCAAATCAACACGCTTCAGATCTGGACAGCAAAGGATGAAGCTTGATCTATCACAAATCCGCTTCAAATGAAGAAATCTCTCTTGAAAAGATGAAGATCTTCAATCTAAGCTCTTGAAACTTCAATCTTGATCTTCGATTTGGATGGATGGAAGCACTAGATTAGAGTGGAGAAAAGAAGTGAAGAAGTGTAGAAGTCGAGCTCTCAAAATGGCAGCACTTCGTCGCTTCAAAATCCGGATCCCAAAAAGTGAGAACAACCCCTCCTATTTATAGCTGAAAACTGCCTAAGTCGTAACTCGGCTATCTCCTTAAGTCGCTGCCGACTTAACACTATGCCGACCTACGACCTAAAAACCCCCACGACTTAACAGAGCCACCGACCTAACCCTTAGCCCACAACTCCGACCTAACAGACAAGCCTACGACTTATCATGCGCGCGACCTAACTTATTCGAGCTACACGACCTAATACACGCGCGCTCCCTCCTAAGTCACCTGGACGACTTAACAACTTAGCACCACTCGACTTAACACATATACGACTTATAAAACCTTGCGACCTAACAGTGTTACGACCTAACACAGACTGTCTCTACGACCTAACACACAGCCTAACTCTTAAGGTCGCCAACTTGTTAACTCCTTAGGTCGCTAACACGCTAACTCCTTAGGTCGCTAACCCACCCAGTCGACCTAACTACTAAGTCGCTAACCTGCTATCCCAGCTCCTCTAGGTCGTTGCCGACCTAACCATAACTACATCCTATAGGTCGCTTGAAACCTTAACTCGAACTGCCGACCTAACACTTAACACCCAAACACTTAGGTCGCTCACACACTCTTAGGTCGTTGCCGACCTAACTCTACCCCAGAATACTTAGGTCGCCTACCATTCTTAAGTCGGTCACGACTTATTTCCTAGGTCGGTCACTACCTTAAGTCGGTCAACCATACTCCCTTAACTCGGTGAATTCCTTGAGTCAGCAACTCGACCCAGACTTGTTGCTTAACTCGTCCAAAACTCCTAAGTCGGCTACGACTTAGGACTTAAGCAAAAATCCTGCCAAAACCTGAAATGACCTAACAACCATACAACCAAAGGTGAATCATTTTAGAATGTTTTGATCCATAAAAATACGGGTCGTTACAAGCAAGTTAATGGCCAGAGCTGGTAGGAGGAATGTCACCATAGATTCTCAAAAGGAATGAGATATTGTGTTCAGTTCAACTAGAGGCAAGGATATCTATGGGATAGTCCTTCTGCTATGCATCAAAGAATATTTAGCATTGGTTTGGGAAGAGAGAAATAGAAGTTGTTTTGAAAACAAGGAAAGAAGTATTGATGTTTTATGGCACGTGCTGCTGAAAAGAATTTCCATGCACATGAAATATTACAGTGCGGCCTATCCTCCCAGCTTAATTTGGAGTTAGTTTCACCTTGTTTTCCTTCTGTTTTTCTTTTATGTTCTTTGTACTCTTTAAGTGATGTTTGTTCTCTTTTGTTTTTTATTGCATGTTCTTAGCTCCGAGTCTGTTCTGAGCTAATTTTTTTTATTTTTTTGTTGCAATAAAATCTGAAAGGGGTCCAGTCAACCTCGCTAGCTTTGCTAAAAAAATACGATTTCTATTCCAAAATATATTTTCATATAGAAAATTTTTTTTCTATGAGATTTATTTCTTTGAGTTCAAGATATTTGATCAAAGAACTCTCCACTATAAACTAGTTGAAGTATATGAAATAAATAATCTATATTAAGTGAATGATGGACCTTTGAATTCAGTATGCTATTATAGTAATTGCGGAAATAGTGGGAGAGTGCCATGTAACACTTATTGATTGCATCAAGTCATGAAAATTGTTTTCGTAAAACGTACAGTGCATTATTTAAGAAATAATGACTATTTTTCAGTGTCGACTGAAAAATAGATGTAGTTATATTTTAATGTGAATATTATGAATATTCGTTAGACTATTTTTTAGTGTCGACTGAAAAATAGATGTAGTTATATTTTAATGTGAATATTATGAATATTCGTTATGAAATAAAACTATAATATGGTATTTGTTTTCGTAACAAAAGTGATAAATTAGAAAATACTAAAGTATCTAAAATTATTTACAATTATTCTGGAGTTATAGACTAAGCTATAGTTTTGAGAAATAAGTTTTATTATATGGTTATGAATTATATGATACTACTTAATTATATCTCAGACAATTAAGGGTAAAGCACCCACTCAGTGGAGCATCATAAGAGTTGATGAAGTCTTCGGATTGATACATAAAGATGTATGTAATCGTAAGTCTATTAATACCAAAATGGTTCGACCTACTCTTCATATTCACTGATGAGTTATCATAGACATGGACATTTGTATTTGATACGTATGTATAAGTCTATGATAAGCTTATAAAATATAAAACGGAAGTAAATAATATAAAATGCGACAGAAATGATTCGATTTGATCGAATGGGTGAGTATATTGGAAAGAGTTTTGTACGTGCCAAACATGAATAAAGATTCAGTTTCAAAGGTCACTCCTCCCTACAATACACGATGATGTATTAATAAGGTGCAATCGAACATTGTTGGACAAAACACAATTAATGATGAGTGAAGTTGAGTTAAACTCTTTCTACAAGTGTGTGCTTAAGAGTAGTACACAAGGTTAAAATTGATATCATTCAAAGAGTAGTTTACAAAACCATACAAGATAAGAGTTTATAAGAAACCCCTACATGTTCTAAGCAAAGAAGTTGGCAGGTTGTGCGAGTCAAAAGATTGCACGTAATAATTGTACGTAAGGGTCTTATGTGAATCGTCCCAAGAGAATTTTGGGAACGATAGTCATTGGATGACTAATTTATGTTGTGAACATAAATATGTTGCGAACTAATGCAAAATCAATTTTTCATAAGGCAATTCCTAAAATGCTTATAAATGCCCATTCCGTTGAAATAATTGTTTCAACAAATACCAACTTTGTAGCGAAGGAATTTCTTTAAGTAATTATTGGTATCCAATAATAAAACTAATTATAAAGAATGAAATGAAATTGACCAAACCTAAATGAAAGATACATCGGAATGTCTAATGAGTATTCTTGTACATTAAGGAGAAACTAGAGTTTTTTGTTAATGTCAAGAATAAATAATCTTTGGTTGCTTAATTAAACCATTAAGAGTATTGACTCTATGATATGGTATAGTGCGCAAATCCAAAATAAATTTCAAGTATATTATCAAAATATGTTTTCGATAGTTGTATTCGAAAGGATATGATCCATTAGTTATAAATATGTCTTTAAGAGAAAGACAAATGCACTTGGAATATAATGAGCCATGTTGATAAGAACAATACCGTGAATTTCAATTATGGAAATTAACGTAACAGATTCACAAATCAATGTGCTTAAGTTGGTTCGGATTTTACTCACAAAATTATTGCTTGGTATGACTTTATGTTTTGGTACATATGTGTTGAAATAGAAAATTCTTAATAATGATTTAGATTAAACTGTTTGCACGTAATAACCAAAATATCTCGAAGTCAGTTGGAACGATATTGAATTTGTGAGTTTTCGGATATAATCCGAGAACGAATATGAAAGTATCATTCAGAAAAGCATCAAAATTGAACAAGTGTTTTGGTAAAAATATCATCTAGTTTGATTATCAGTCAAAATGCAGAGGAAGCATGTGTTCATAAGAAAGAACGTTAAAAGGTACATAGATATTTATAAACCGTAAGTAAACAACACATTGTTGATTGTTAACAATGTATTTATGTTAAAATCATTTTTAGTTATTTTAATATTCAATATTGACTTTGTGAATGATGTATTTTATAGTAAGTAAAAAATATATTGGGAATGTCCCAAATGATATGCAAGGGCACCTATTTAAATGGTTAATACGGAACATGTAAGATGGATTCCTTATGCATTGACAATAGAAATTAACATATATGTCATGTTGTCTACGATATCGTGATTTGTTTATGTATCTGATACATGAAGAAAATATCAAATCCAAATTGATATCAATAAATGGTTGTTTGAGGTGTTCCCGTGTATTTATGAAGTACTGGGTTTATAGAAACAACGAACTCCTTATGAAGGTTGTTCGGACTCAAACTTTCATAAGTGACATTGAGTACAATAAGTCAATAATAAATTCAAGTTAAGAATCTTTAAGTTGAAAATGTTCCAAATGAAAGACTATAGCTGATTCAATGAAAAAAAGACTAAGTACATCGCCTTGGATAGCACAACACTAAAACAATGCATATAAATTTAAATGCATAAATGTGCAACTAAGCCAAGGGTTATTTCAAATGTCGAGAATCCCATAACATTGTTATATGATAACAATATCGTGATATAGTTCTTAACAGAACTTAGAGCTCACTTGAAGTAAAGAGACATACTTCGAATTATTCTATATGATAAAAGAATTAGCATCAGAGAGAGTGTAACAACCCATATTTTTAACAAATATTTTAAATAGAATTTATTTGAAACTTTGATTTTTAAATCATTTTTAAAGTTGGAATTTTGGAATTTAATAGTGAAATTTTGGATTTTGTTTATAATTTATTTTCCAAATATAATAAAATAATGATTTTCTGAAAATTTTATATTTTGGTCAACTTTGACTTTCAGTTGAAATTTTTAAATTTGAATTTTAAATTTCCAATTTTTTTCTTTTAAGCTGAACTTGATTCTGATTTTCGTTCTGCTTTTCGTTTCGTCAAATTCTGTTTTATACTTTTTAAATCTGATAGAATTCAGCGTTTTACACGCAATTATCTTCAGTATCTCATTGTCTATTTTCTATTTTATTTTTCCATCTTTTAGTTTGTTTAGGCTTTGTTTATTTTGTTGTGTTGAATTTGTTTGGATTTGGACTTTTGGATATTAGGCTTTGGAAATTCCAAGAGTCTTGTTGCCTTTTCATTTTAAAGTGGTGCCTCTTCCATTTCCCTTAGCCGTTCATTCCACTTCCCATTCACGTTCAAAACTTCTCATCCCCTTTCTCATTCCATCTCCTAACAAAAAAATTATGTATGTTTTCTTCTTTCTTCCTCTTTTTCTTTATCTTCTACTTGATGTTGCATGCTATGTTCGGCCTCCACTATTCACCAAACCTTTAACCGACTTCTCCTCCATTTCATCCACCAACCACCACCACCTGTACGGCCAGCACCATCTCCACTACCATAGCCGTGACTTGCCTTGACAAATCATCACCATCCCATGCATGAAAACCCTAGCCGACCTCCATATATTCATCATCTCTTCCTTGCTAGCCTCGGACACCACCATCACTTCCACCTTCTCCACCCCCTTGCCGTGACCATTCCCTGACCATTGCCACACCTGATGACCAGATCTGACCACCTGAACCAAGCCAGGAACTCCAGGCCGAGCCATGTTTTGCCTATGGCCGAACCCGCTTGAACCCATGACCATTCATATGCACTTGCCTCTTTGCATTCCACAACCCCTACCTTTTCACTTTCCTTTGCCTGGCCATATATTTGCTGACCATAGCCGAGCATTTCATGCAGCAACCAGTCATGGCCGAACCATGTTTTGATGGTGGCTAGTCAATTTGCAAAGTGGCCGAGCCCACTTGATTTGGTTAAGTCCTCTTGCTTCACTTTGTTCATATTTTGATTTTGTTTAAGTCTAAATTCTTTTGTACAATCATATACTTATATAAGTTGTATATTTGTTGTTTGCAAGATTTGAATCTTGGCTCTCCATCTACTCGAATCTAGTTGTGCTTTTCGGAGTTTGGTTGGTGTCTCGAAATTGTCATCTCTAGCTTAAAAAGGTGAGTTTATCACTCTAGACATTCGTACTTATATATTTGTGAAACGATGACAAGTGAATATGTAGTAGTTGATATGCTATGTTGATATAAGCTCATATATGCCTGTGATATGATTATATGATGTTATAACCTGATTATATACATGTTACATCACCTGATATGCTATGCTATGTTGTTATTTTACTTTCTGTTTCTCACACTGCAAGTTCCCTTTCACTATGGGTTGAAATAATACATACCCGAACGGACTTTAGAATAGGGAAAAATCATTATGAGCTGAAATGATAGGCTTAAGCGATTTTTATCTGTATTTGACTTGGGATTGTGGGTTTGAAATGATAGAACCCGGGATTTTTATTTGACGGATTGAAATGATATATATCTGTATCACTTGACCTATGTTAGAAAATATTATACAGACCCGTGGTTAATTTTAATAATAGTTTTCTGAAATTATTAAGTATTTTGAAATTTTAGTTATATGTAAATTTGAACTTAAGTTTGATTTAAATGGTTTAAATGAATATATATATATATATATATATATATATATAGTGGTTTCTATAAGTTAAAATTTTATAGCTAATAAATGGTTTAATTTACAACCTAAGATTTTATTTAAATTTAATCTGACTTAATAATTTTAATTTAAAGTTGATTTAAGTGATTTAAATATAAATATAAATTGGTTTTTATAATTTAAAATTTTTATAAGGTGATAAATGGTTTTAAATTGTAACAGAAGAAACTATTTAAAAATTAATTTAACTTAAAAATTTATAGTTGATTGGATTTTTAATTTAAATTAAAATATTTTATTTATGGAATGGATATTTTTTTAAAAGTAAATAAAGTATCAAGTTATTGTTAAATTTAAAAGTTAAGCAATTTAAGTGTATTTTGACTTAATAAATGAATTATGGGTTAATTGGATATTTTATTATTAAAATTTCATTTTTTAAAATTATAAGTGAAATGATATCCAAATAAATATTTCTGAAAAGTGAGATATGTTTTATAAGTTAAAAATGGTGAAACTGAAATTATAATGTTTCTGAAATGTTATAGTAAATCTCAGATTTTTATTGGCAGCATTTCTGAAATGCTGTGGTTTTAAGGTAGCAGTTCATAAGTGCTGCTGTTTCTGTAAAAGACTATATTTTTGAAATACTGCTATATCTACAGTAACATTTTCTAAGTGCTGCCGTTTCTAAAAGATAACTTTTCTGAAAGATAACTTTTCTGAAATACTACTATAAGAATTATAACATTTTCTAAGTGTTATGAATGCTAAAATACAATGTTTTTTGAAATTGTTATAATTGAATGAATGAACTTAGAAATGCTACAATTCTGGAAATTGAATATTTGATTTGAAAGGATATTGACTTCATATTTAAATGGTTTAAATGGATTATTTTGATTTGGAATATAAACCATTTTGAAATTTATAACCACGGGTTATAATAACGATTGGTTGTTAAAGAGACCGGGATCAGATATGGACATACTCTCTGTCGATACCAAAAACCACTTTAACAACCGTGTACGCGGTGGAGATTCCAGAATGAAGTAGGATGGTGGCGACGATCCTATATGAGGTATATACATGGACCCGACTCCCGTGAGTTGGCAAAAGGTGGCTAAAACAGGAGCGATTCCGAGCCAATGAGGTAGCCCCTCTGATCGGACACATTCCATCGTATACCATTCTATTACTTTGCGATTGATTGGGTGCACCCATTGATTTTTGGGAGTGTGGCTCGAGGTGGGCGGTAGTGGCTACTTTGCGTTACCACCAGTCCGGATGTGTAATTGGTATATCTACCCTGGCATTGCCTAGTTGTGCCGTATCACCTACCCTAGCGCACCTTATACGAGTTTGATTTGTGTCGTACCTATGGAGTATCCTCTGGTAGCCTCCCGATTTGGAGGTATTACGGTACTGTATAGACTATTGGCACTATAAAATGTGTTAAGGGGGATATGGGTAACGCCTTAATGCTATTTTTAAATAGTTTACTTTACTTTAGACATTATTATAATAGCGTATATTACTACATAGTAAATAGTTTAACGGATCCTTAAAGGATGGGCGATCCCAAGCATCCTTTAAGTTACTTGAGCATTTCTATTACAGTTCACTTGAGTTGGTTTACATTGTATAAGTATGTATGTCCTGACTCGAGTGTTTTGTGTTTTGCTTTACGCTCAGGTCAGACTGAGTTGTACCAGTATTCGAGACTCACCTTTGGAGTTGGAGCTTCGCTTGGATCAATCTATTGATTCTGCTTTCAGTCATTCAGTTGATTCCAGTGATGTATTCAGACCTTGTATTTGACTATTGTATTTAGACATCTTTGTATTTGTGACCTCTGTTGTATCTTGTTTAACTATGTTATATATATATATGGTAGCTTCATAAACTACTATTCTTTTGTTTCCGCTGCATTATTGTTATATTACTCTGTGTTTGTGATTCTGTGATTATTTATTTACTGTATATTTTGAGTTTTTCCAAATTTAAATTAACAATCTACTATTTTAAATTATTCAAGTCTGACATGTGTAGTTTTATTGTCGATTTGAATGGTCCAAAATAGTGGGTCGTTACAGTTGGTATCAAAGCTTTGGTTTTAGGCAAAACTCAGCATATAGAGTAGATTAAATTACAGAATCACTTTCGTTCGAGCTTGAATTCCTTCTTCTTCGATCTGGTTTCCTTTGAATTTTTGGAATGTTCCCTCGGTTCCAAAATCCATTCTTGTCTTTCCGTATTCGTAGTCTTCCGGATTTTTGAGTATTCCATAGCCCCACTATATGATTTGTAAGGAAGTGAAACTCCTTACAATAGGCATTGATTCACCGGAGATTTATGTATCCTTGGTTTACAATGCTGCTATCTCTTGCGATACTCGAATTCTATCTTTTGAGATTGAATGTCGATTTGCCTCTGAATTCTACCTCGATCTTATTTTGAAGTCACGGTTGACCGGTTAAGGTTACCCGCGATTTATATAAGTCTACCATTTTCCTTCTCTCTTGAAATCTATCTATCTTAATATCAAGCCTACCTTCTAGTTGAATTCTTTTGGTTAGGATCCCTCTATATTTGAATAACTATCCTTGATTTGAAAACCATCCTTGAATCATCAGAAGAGGGAGTGTATTTTGTATCTTGTTATTAATATTAAAATGTTTTATATATTGTGTTGTTTGAGTTGTTGATGTTGGTTTGGATTTTCGATCGATTCGTCTGATCAACGCCATCGATAAGATTTCCAAAACACTTGAATAGAGCAAACTGACCCAATATTATTTTCAAATTTGATAAATGAAATTAATTTGTATTTTCATACTGTAAATATATATGTAAAATTTTGGAATTTAATAAGTTAATTAAATTGGTTGTTTAAAATGATAATATTTGAATATCATTTATTGTTCTATAAGTGAATTTATAAACATGGTTTATAAAGTGATTTGAAATTTAAATGAGTTTAAATCTAGAATTTGAGAATTTAATTTCCGATAATTTCAAACTCTGGTTTTAAAGTTTTAAAATGTATATTATTTAAAGTATTTTCGAATAGAAATCATTTCAGGTCAGTACTCTCTTCTTTTGTCGCTGGAAAATAATTTCGGTGATGACGGCCGCATCATCGACATTCATTTTCGAGTTTCGAAGTGGAGAGACCATTCAGTAGCTTTGCTATAGTTTTGTTTTGGAAATTTAATTGATTTAAATTTCTTAAGTATGATTTGATTTATATATATAGGTATATTATTTTAAATTTGATTTGATTTGATATATATAGTATATACATTTATCTCTAAATGGTTTGAAATGAATCAAAAATTTAATTCTTTAATTTATATTAAAGGATGATTTTAAGTATAGATAAATCCAATATTTTTGAATAAATATTTAAGTAGAAATAATTGAATTGGGAAAAATTTTCTTGTATAATCCTTTATTGCATTCTAATATAACTTACCTTAATTATTCAAAAGTTAACTATGTAACGGAATTTTATACAATATAAAATGATGATAAAGAAATTTTAAATAATTTGAGTGGTTATAATGAGTATGATCAGAAGGGACACTATGCTAATAGTTGCCCTGCTTCAGTTGGTACTGCTGTTCCTCCTTCTGCTCCCGCTCCTAGTGATACCCAAGGTACCCTTCCGGGCATCTTTTCTTTATTTCATCATCCTGTTCATGTTTTATTTGATACTGGAGCTTTCCATAGTTTTAGATCTGTAGATCTCTGTGATAAGTTTGAACATTCCCTTTCTCCTGAGTATGTTCTAGTAATTTCTATGTTCAAGGTTTCGATGCTTTTGATTGGTTGCTTGGAGGTGATTGGCTGAAGAGGCACGAAGCCGTTTTCTCCTGTAAAACCCGATATGTTTCTCTTGTTGATGATTTTGGTAATTCTTTGGATATTCGATGCCGTATGCCTCAGGATTTTGCTGGCAGCTTTATTTATTCTTTTGATTCTTCTCCTGGTGATCTTTATTCGACTCTTGTGGTCAAACTCTATCCCGATGTATTTGGTGAAGTTACTGCTTTACCTCCTAAGCGGGAAATCGAATTTCATATCGATATTGTTATCCCACCTTTTGACAAGGCCGTGACACCAAAAAGTTGACTGGAAAACTAAAGACAGTTCGTCGTAAAAGTTCGTTATACACTGTTTCACCATGGATATCGATGAATTTTGACCGAGTCCGGATCAGGCCGCAATTGACAAGATACGACAAACAAAGCCATGGGAACCATCATTCCAAATTTCAAGTCAATCCGAGTCCATATGCTCAAGTTATGATCAATGCAAGTTGAAGGAAACAACCTCGTTTTCGTATCCATCAGTGCGCCATACTTCGAATCCATCATTTTTTGTATCCATCCACAAGCTTTTGTTCGTATCAATCGGTTTCGTATCCATCAACAGGTAGTACGCTTCGTATCGGTCATCCAATGCCAAACTCGTATCCATCGACGAGGCACTTGGTCGAATCCACCAGAGAACCTTGGTTCGTATCCATCGGCTGTCCTCGCTTCGTATCCATCACAAATACGCTTGTTCGTATCGATCAAATGGAGACAACTTCCATCGATGCGAACAATGCCACCTCCATCGATGCGAAGTGAGCACGCTGCAAACTGGTACGAAGTACACGTTATTTATGGATTCGAGCTATGCAACGGCTATTGACTCAAACGAACCAACGGTCTTTGATACGAACGAGGCGATATTCGTGGATGCGACACGGTCAACTCGGAGCAAAAGGCGGATCGATGCGAGGAGTGCGCGCCACGTCGCCGCGTTATCACGTGCAACCATCGATTCGAAGGCATGGATTCGAAGTGATGGACTCAAAGCAAACAGCCAACCAAGAAACTTCAACTCGTATCGATCATATCTCACGATCTACAGGTCCAAATGCTACGAAATTTTCACAGAAGCTTGCGCACAAGGTAAAGAATGTTCCTGCCAAGTTTCAGCTCGATTGGACTAATTCTTGATGGATACGAAATCAGTTCGTATCGATCACAGATCGAGTCGAAACTTGGTGGGACCGGTCGCGTGGGCCCACTCACATGCCTGAAGAAGTCTCCCGAAGTTTGAGCGCGATCTCAGCCTCCTACGCCTATAAATAGCCCCCTGAAGCCTATAGAAAAGGGATCTTTTAGCCATTTAACGTCCAGACTCTACCGGATTCAATTCTACATCTTACCATCACTGTTGTATTCGAATTTGAGAGCTATCATCAATTGTAATCTGCTGTAACAGATTGAAGTTATCAAGTGAATCAATAAAATCATAAGCTTCAGAGTGGACGTAGGCAAGATCGTCGAACCACTATAAAATCTGTGTTGTTTACTGCTATTCTTTTCAATTTTCTGAGTGTTCTTCATTCTTATTTCTATACATGTTTGTTATCTGTGAATTGTGATCACGTACTGGTGCTTTCAACGACTATCGGGTGTTTGTGACCAATTTTGGTGCAAACACTTATTCCTGGAGCTCGACCTGTAATTCTTCTTTCTAGAAGAATGGCACCCCGTAAGAAGGTTGAGTCGAGGAAGCAAATTGAGGACTTGTTCTCCAAGGGTCTGATCAGACCTAGCCATTCCGAATGGGGAGCAGCGGTGGTTTTCATCACCAAGTACGATGGTTCTTTAAGGATGTATGTTGATTATAGGGAGCTGAACAAGCTCACTATGAAAAACAGATATCCTATGCCTCGTATCAATGATATGTTTGATCAGCTCTATGGAGCTATTGTTTTCTCTCAGCTTGATATTGCCTCAGGCTTTCACCAGCTCAGAGTTGCTGAGGAAAGTATTCCCAAGACTGCTTTCCGTACTGAGAATGGTTTCTATGAATGGTTAGTCATGCCTTTTGGTTTTACTCATGCTCCTGCTTCCTTTGTTGATCTTATGAATCATGTCTGCCGTGATGTGCTTAACAAATTTGTTCTAGTCTTTGTTTATGATATTCTCATCTTCTCTAATTCTGTGGAGGAGCACGATTCCCATTTGGGCTTTGTTCTGGAGACTCCTAGGAGTCATCAGTTAAAAGCTAAATTCTCGAAATGCCATTTCTGGAAGGATGAAGTTCGATTTCTTGGGCATATTGTTTCTGGTAATGGAGTTTCTGTTGATCCAGTTAAAATCTCTACGATCAATGTAAGTCTTTCTTTTCCTTCTTTTTCTCTTTATCATTCAATCATTCTGTCTTTTCTGTTGTCCTTATATCTCTCCCTATTCTGTACAGGATTGGGAAACTCCTAGGACCCTTTTGATATTTGTAGTTTTCTGGGCCTTGCCGGTTATTATCGGAGATTCATTAAGAATTTTGCTCGGATTGTTGCACTTTTCCTTGCTTTGACTCGTAAGAATGTTAAGTTTTTACGAGAGTATTTGGGTTATTGTGGATGGACTGACCAAGTCCACTCATTTCATTCCGGTCAAGTCTACTCGTTCTGCTTCCAGTTTGCCTGAGATCTATGTGAGGGAGATTATTTGTCTTCATGGTGTTTCTATCAGTATTGCTCATGATAGAGATCCCATGTTCACCAGTCAGTTTTGGAGAGCCTTTTGGGAATCTTTGGGTACTCACCTGAATCTAAGCACTGCTTACCATCCACAGACCGACGGTCAAATGGAAAGAGTGAATCAGATTCTGGAAAATCTTCCTCATACTTGTGTTCTTGATTATGGAGGATCTTGGGAAGATCATCCCCATCTCATCGAATTTACCTATAACAACCGTTATTAGGTATAATTTCAATCTTCTGTTTTATCTTGTCTTAATCCTTTATCTACCTCATTTTTTCTTTTGTGTTCTAGCTAGTATTGCAATGTCTTAGTTTGCTCCCTTACGGACGACCTTGCAAATCTCCATCTCGCTGGATTGAATTTGGTAATCGTTTGGTTCGTTGGTCCTTTCCGCTCTTAGAAAGGATTGATTCTTTAGCTTATCGCCTGGATTTACCTGAGAAGTTTTCTAAGATGCATAATGTATTCCATGTTTTGCATCTTCGTCGGTATCTTCATGATCCATCTCTTATTGTTCAGCCTTCTGCTTTCGGCTGTTTGGATATTGAGCAAAACCTTACTGTCGAGAGGAAGCCACTTCGTATTGTCGATAGAGGTATGAAGCAGCTGAGAAGGAAATCTGTCAACCTGGTCAAAGTACAGTGGAGTACTGATGATCGGGATTGTACCTGGGAGAGGGAGGAGAGCATACGTGCTTCGAATCCAGAATTGTTTGTTTTAGGTATTATTCGCTGTTTTATCTTATTTTCTTTGTCCTTTCGTGCCTCGTTCCTTTTCGAGGATGAAAAGTTTTGAGTGACGGAGAGTGTAACAACCCATATTTTTAACAAATATTTTAAATAGAATTTATTTGAAACTTTGATTTTTAAATCATTTTTAAAGTTGGAATTTTGGAATTTAACAGTGAAATTTTGGATTTTGTTTATAATTTATTTTCCAAATATAATAAAATAATGATTTTCTGAAAATTTTATATTTTGGCCAACTTTGGTCAAACTTTGACTTTCAGTTGAAATTTTCAAATTTGAATTTTAAATTTCCAATTTTTTTCTTTTAAGCTGAACTTGATTCTGATTTTCGTTTCGTCAAATTCTGTTTTATACTTTTTAAATCTGATAGAATTCAGCGTTTTACACGCAATTATCTTCAGCATCTCATTGTCTATTTTCTATTTTATTTTTCCATCTTTTAGTTTGTTTTGGCTTTGTTTATTTTGTTGTGTTGAATTTGTTTGGATTTGGACTTTTGGATATTAGGCTTTGGAAATTCCAAGAGTCTTGTTGCCTTTTCATTTTAAAGTGGTGCCTCTTCCATTTCCCTTAGCCGTTCATTCCACTTCCCATTCACGTTCAAAACTTCTCATCCCCTTTCTCATTCCATCTCCTAACAAAAAAAATTATGTATGTTTTCTTCTTTCTTCCTCGTTTTCTTTATCTTATATTTGGTGTTGCACGCTATGTTCGGCCTCCACTATTCACCAAACCTTTAACCGACTTCTCCTCCATTTCATCCACCAACCACCACCACCTGTACGGCCAGCACCATCTCCACTACCATAGCCGTGACTTGCCTTGACAAATCATCACCATCCCATGCATGAAAACCCTAGCCGAACTCCATATATTCATCATCTCTTCCTTGCTAGCCTCGGCCACCACCATCACTTCCACCTTCTCCACCCCCTTGCCGTGACCATTCCCTGACCATTGTCGCACCTGATGACCAGATCCGACCACCTGAACCAAGCCAGGAACTCCAGGCCGAGCCATGTTTTGCCTATGGCCGAACCCACTTGAACCCATGACCATTCATATGCACTTGCCTCTTTGCATTCCACAACCCCTACCTTTTCACTTTCCTTTGCCTGGCCATATATTTGCTGACCATAGCCGAGCATTTCATGCAGCAACCAGTCATGGACGAACCATGTTTTGATGGTGGCTAGTCAATTTGCAAAGTGGCCGAGCCCACTTGATTTGGTTAAGTCCTCTTGCTTCACTTTGTTCATATTTTGATTTTTTTTAAATCTAAATTCTTTTGTACAATCATATACTTATATATGTTGTATATTTGTTGCTTGCAAGATTTGAATCTTGGCTTTCTATTTTTTGAATCTAGTCGTGCTTTGTCGTGCTTTTCGGAGTTTGGTTGTGTGTCTCTAAATTG
Organism: Allium fistulosum; assembly: GCA_030737815.1. Taxonomy (NCBI): domain Eukaryota; kingdom Viridiplantae; phylum Streptophyta; class Magnoliopsida; order Asparagales; family Amaryllidaceae; genus Allium; species Allium fistulosum. The sequence continues at coordinate 221,606,947 of CM060902.1, forward strand.
TCGTCTCTAGCTTAAAAAGGTGAGTTTATCACTCTAGACATTCGTACTTATATATTTGTGAAACGATGACAAGTGAATATGTAGTAGTTGATATGCTATGTTGATATAAGCTCATATATGCATGTGATATGATTATATGATGTTATAACCTGATTATATACCTGTTACATCACCTGATATGATATGCTATGCTATGTTGTTATTTTACTTTCTGTTTCTCACACTGCAAGTTCCCTTTCACTATGGGTTGAAATGATACATACCCGAATGGACTTTAGAATAGGGAAAAATCGTTATGAGCTGAAATGATAGGCATAAGCGATTTTTATTTGTATTTAACTTGGGATTGCGGGTTTGAAATGATAGAACCCATGATTTTTATTTGACGGATTGAAATGATATATATCTGTATCACTTGACCTAGGTTAGAAAATATTATACAGACCCGTGGTTAATTTTAACAATAGTTTTCTGAAATTATTAAGTATTTTGAAATTTTAGTTATATGTAAATTTGAACTTAAGTTTGATTTGAATGGTTTAAATGAATATATATATATATATAGTGGTTTCTATAAGTTAAAATTTTATAACTAATAAATGGTTTAATTTACAACCTAAGATTTTATTTAAATTTAATCTGACTTAATAATTTTAATTTAAAGTTGATTTAAGTGATTTAAATATAAATATAAATTGGTTTTTATAAGTTAAAATTTTTATAAGGTGATAAATGGTTTTAAATTGTAACAGAAGAAACTATTTAAAAATTAATTTAACTTAATAATTTAAAGTTGAGTGGATTTTTAATTTAAATTAAAATATTTTATTTATGGAATGGATATTTTTTTTAAAAGTAAATAAAGTATCAAGTTGTTGTTAAATTTAAAAGTTAAGTAATTTAAGTGTATTTTTGACTTAATAAATGAATTATGGGTTAATTGGATATTTTATTATTAAAATTTCATTTTTAAAAATCATAAGTGAAATAATATCCAAATAAATATTTCTGAAAAGTGAGATATGTTTTATAAGTTAAAAATGGTGAAACTGAAATTATAATGTTTCTGAAATGTTATAGTAAACCTCAGATTTGTATTGGCAGCATTTCTGAAATGCTGTGGTTTTAAGGTAGCAGTTCATAAGTGCTGTTGTTTCTGTAAAAGACTATATTTCTGAAATACTATTATATCTACAGTAACATTTTCTAAGTGCTGCTGTTTCTGAAAGATAACTTTTCTGAAATGCTACTATAAGAATTATAACATTTTCTAAGTGTTACGAATGCTAAAATACAATGTTTTTTGAAATTGTTATAATTGAATGAATGAACTTAGAAATGCTACAATTCTGGAAATTGAATATTTGATTTGAAAGAATATTGACTTTATATTTAAATGGTTTAAATGGATTATTTTGATTTGGAATATAAACCATTTTGAAATTTATAACCACGGGTTATAATAACGATTGGTTGTTAAAGAGACCGGTATCGGATATGGACATACTCTCTGTCGATACCGAAAACCACTTTAACAACGGTGTACGCGGTGGAGGTTCCAGAATGAAGTAGGATGGTGGCGATGATCCTATATGAGGTATATACGTGGACCCAACTCCCGTGAGTTGGCAAAAGGTGGCTAAAACAGGAGCGATTCCGGGCCAATCAGGTAGCCCCTCTGATCAGACATATTCCATCGTATACCATTATATTACTTTGTGATTGATTGGGTGCACTCTTTGATTTTTGGGAGTGTGGCTCGAGGTGGGCGGTAGTGGCTGCTATGCGTTACCACCAGTCCGGATGCGTAATTGGTATATCTACCCTGGCTTTGCCTAGTTGTGCCGTGTCACCTACCCTAGCGCGCCTTATACGAGTTTGATTTGTGTCATACCTATGGAGTATCCTCTGGTAGCCTCCCGATCTGGAGGTATTACAGTAATGTATAGACTATTGGCACTATAAAATGTGTTAAGGGGGATATGGGTAACGCCTTAACGCTATTTTTAAATAGTTTACTTTACTTTAGACATTATTATAATAGCGTATATTACTACATAGTAAATAGTTTAACGGATCCTTAAAGGATGGGCGATCCCAAACATCTTTTAAGTTACTTGAGCATTTCTATTACAGTTCACTTGAGTTGGTTTACTGTAACAACCCAGGGTTTTGCACAGAATTATTAGTGTCAATTGACGATTAAAATTTATAGCTAATTGCTGTGTGAAGTTTTTAAATTTGGTTGTGACTCTTTAATATTGATTAAGGAATTGAGTAGCTTTGCAATTTTGAATCGGATTGAAATTCTTTTTAGATGTGTATAATTCTTTAATAAAAGATTGGGTTAAAATTCTTTAATAATTTGTTGAACATTGATGGGCTTTTGAAATGGATCCTAGCCTTGTTTATTTTGATGCCGTGATGTATCCCACCCGATCCTCTCTCTCATTCATTCATTCGAACCCTAAACAAAATAACCGAGCGGAAAAGAAAATGGCGGCTTCAGTTATCTTCGTTCGTTCGCTTGTCAAAAATAAAGGCTTAGCCGATGACATCAATTTGTTCGATCAAGTGATTGTTACGTTGCTAGCTTCGGCGCTATGGGGAGATTGATTCGTGTTTCTTGCTTCGTCAATCGCTCAATTTCCAGATTGCTCGGTTGCATCCTTCGTAGAAGAAGGTGAGTGAACTATCACTCGCATCTAATTCATTCGTAGTGCTATGCTTGCGTTCAATTTTGTGTTAATCCCTGGGTTTTGAAATTTTTGGGCTTCGGCCATTTGATTTGTTTTGATGCTTAGGGTTTCTGAAACTCCTCGATTTCAGGTGCGATTTCTCGTTGCTCGATTCTGTTTATACTTGCTTGTTTGAGATTTTGTCGGTGATGATTGGGTTTTTCTTTTTCTGCTCTTCACCACATCTGTCTATGATGATTTGGGTTCCATTATATAGAAATTTTTCTTTCCTATCTCTGATGTTTCAATGGCTTGTCCTCTATGTTTTGATCTGAAGCCGTTTGATTTTGTTTGAGTATCACGGCAGAAACTTTCCTAATTTTCGATTTTTGACAATTTCAAAAGTACGAACAGATACGCACTTGATTTCTTGCATTTGACTTCGAGTAGATACGAATATTCATCATTTTTCTCTCGTGAATTTCTTGGGTGGCTTTACTGTCTACTTTCATATGTTCAACTTCTGTAGCATTGCTTTCATGATTTTAACTATAGCTTGTATATTGTTTTCGACTTCACTGTGAACTATGGTCTCTGATTTTCTTCGATTTTCTTGAGCATTGCACAGTGGTTTCATCTCTGTTCTTTCTGAAGCTCGAGTTGCACACTTCACTGTGTCACTGTCTTGTTGCAGTTGACCATCATGTATATTCACTTGGTGCTGTGCTTATGGTCTGGATTCATATCTTGAGTTGTAGCTTTGATTCATCTGGTTTGGGGTTGAACTGTATACATGAGTTCATGTTTGCTATAGCCTTCATTTTGTAATTTGCATTCCATTCAGTTTTGGGGTCTCTGATTCTCAAGTGATTCATGTTGACTTGGGTTTGCATTCTTCCATATTTCAGTCTGCATTGCTTTGTAGATGTATTTATGAATTTTTGTTACATCTGTAGTATCAATGTGTTTCCATTTCATTGTCATACTTTGTAGTTGATAATTCAGGTTGAGTTCATCTGCATTCAATTTATGTGTATCTCACTGCATCTTCTTCTTCCTTGAACTTTGTTTGGGTTCACTGCACTTCTAGTTGGATATGTTGAATCATTCACTGTTGTTTGTGTACATTGTGACTTGTTCGAATTTGCACTGTTGCACTTCCTTTTGATTTTTATCACTGCTGCTTCTTCTACCATCTGTGCACATTGTAGTCTATGGTCTGCACTGATGTTGTATCCATTTCATATATATGCAGTCTTTGACATTGCAGAGTTGGTTCACTTGGTAGCAATAGCATGTTGCTTCAGTCTGTACTATCTGATCTGATTTCTTTTGCTGTCCATTGAGAAATTTTGTTGCAGTTTTGTCATGCTGATGATCTTCACTTTTCACTTTGATTTTTGGAGACATGTGGTTCAGTGTGTACACTTTGATTTTGAATTTCATTGGGTACATGCACAGTTCATTGTTGCAGTGATACTTTGATATTTTGATTTGGTTTAATTTGATGATTTTGTTGTAATTGCCGTTTAGGCAATTCTGATATTTTCTAAAGTATCTTTACTGAAAATCTCTTTATTTATCTTTGTTGATATTTTGAATCTGCTGATTCATGGTTTAACACTATTACGTGTTATTTTCACCGTTATCCTATTTCTTTGTTAAAGGATTGGATAGGTGAACTTATTCTCACTGTCGTCTAATTGTTATTGATTCTTGATTAATAACTGAGTTTGAATTTGACTGACCCGTGTATTATTTTCTTTTTGAACGTAATACTGGGGTCAGACCCGAGTTATTTCAGGTTGTAGATTTCCTGCTTTGAGTTGCTGTTGAGCTATGAAGACTTTTTATATCATTTGAAGTGGTCTTCGTCTTGTTGTAGTAGTCAGGGTGTCTGTTTTAAGATGATATGTATTCATGTATATTAGTCGATAATGTACTTGTATATATAACTTCTTGAGTCGACAGTTGTAGTTGTATCATATGTATTGTGTCAACTATATTGTAACTGACATCAGTTATATATATATGAGACTTTTGTTTTATCTGTGTTCCACATTTATATTATCTGTGTTAGTATTATATCTAATGTCCTAAACTATTATGAACCATCGTAGTTTGTTTTATACTGATAATTGGGTATGTCGATGGGAGTAAATAAATAAGATGAAAAATTAAAAGTGTATACCACTCCTATCGAGGTAACCAATATTAGTGTAAGGCCAACTACGGATGGCCGCTCCTATCCAGCCTTATTCTTCATAATAATAGACAGTATTTCTTTTAATACTCTTTATTATTATAAGCATAGAGGTGAGGCGTTACAGTTGGTATCAGAGCTTGGGGTTTATGGACATAATATAAAACATAACTTAGATGGAACATGTGTTACAACTATTGGTCGATGTTTTATTTGTGCTTTGAGTCAAAACTAAAGTTTTGAAATTTTGATGAAATTTTTAAATATCTTTATTTAAAAATAATAGCGAAACTGTGTTTTGTTGGTTGATTGATTTGTGTTTTGTTATCAGAGTGCACAGCGGAAACAGTGAAACTGTCTTCGCTGAATACAACTGATAATCTTTTTGATTTAAAAATCAAAATACGAAATTGATATGAATTTCATTTGTTGTTTACATAGCTGTAATTATTTTGTTTCTTTGAGAATTTCGAATCCGAATTGAGGATTCGAAGAAATTGCAGATATGTGATTTTTGTTGAAATTTCTGCTGGCTTTCTTTTGTACTAATCATCTATTGATTAGATTTTGTTGTTTTAAATTATCTCCATTGAAGATAATAGAGTAATTTCTTTGTTTATATTGTAGTGTGCGTGCAAATATGAACTGCACGTTACTGCATTAATTTTACGTTGAACCGATGCTTGGTTATGAAACGTATTTTGTTGCCGTTATTTTATAACGGGATTTTTTTACATCGATGCTAAATTTTGAGGCACGATGTTTGTTGATAACTTTAATGAATGAAAATTCACTGGTATTACATTTTGATGTAAATTATTTTGATGAGATTTTGACGTTTGAAAATTACTGTCGCTTTGACTTCAGTAACAGTCAAATTTTTAAAAGTGGATTTTCAAGCGGTTATACCGCAATGCTGATTTGTGACCCGTTTTTACGGTATTTTGAGAAGTATAATTTCCTTATCGAAATTGTTACTGATTTGTTGTTTTAATCACGTGTACTGAAAATCGTTTTAAAAAGAAAATTGTTTTATAAAAATTTTAACAGTTTGCGCTTTCAAAAGGATGAGAAAGCGATTTAAACGTTTCAGCAAAATCGAGGATTATGACCCCTTTCTTTTACTGATTCGCTTAACTCTGGACTTGTCCAGTTGAGAATGTGAATTGTTATTTTTATAAAATAAATAAAATTGTTTTCAGAAATTTTACAGTTTGCGCTTTCAAAAGAATGAGGAAGCGATTTAAACGTTTCAGCAAAATCGAGGATTATGACCCCTTTCTTTTACTGATTCGCTTAATTCCGGACTTGTCTGTTTGAGAATGTAAAGTGTCTTTTTACAAAATACACAATTTTGCACTTTCAAGGAAACGATGAAGAGAATCAAACGATTTAGTAAAACACGTGGTATGGGACATGTGTGTTTGCTATTTCGGTTAATTCCGGACTCGTAAATTGAAATATCTGCTGTTTTGATGATTTTGATGAATTTTGCACTTTCATGGAAACGATGAAGAGAATCAAACGATTTAGTAAAACATGTGGTATGGGACATGTGCGTTTGCTATTTCGGTTAATTCCGGACTCGTTAATTGAAATATTTGATGATTTCGTGTGCTTTCGAGCCACTATGATGGACCTTCGGGTCATATGATGGACCTTCGGGTCAAATACCAGTACTAGACCTTCGGGTCACTCTGCGGACCTTCGGGTCAATCTGATGGGCGCCAAAATTATGTTGAGTACTTGGTAGGCTTCGGCCATTTTTTGATGCACGTGCGGCGAATTAAAAACTCGCCATCTGATGGGATCGATCCAAGCTTTTATGTTGATTTTCTAGTCTTCTTAATTGATTTCTAGATATTTGTTGTTTCTAATTATCTGCAGGTAATTAGATATCTAATGTTATGAGATTTAATTATCGTATCGGTAATTAAATATTTGTTGTTTTTGATTATCGTTTTTTTTGATAATCGGATATTTGTTGTTTCTAATTATCGCTTGTGATAATTAGATATTTGTTGATATGAGTTCTGATTATTGTTTTTTTATAATCGGATATTTGTTGTTTCTAATTATCGCTTGTGATAATTAGATATTTGTAAATATGAGTTCTGATTATCGTTTTTGATAATCGGATATTTGTTGTTTCTAATTATCGCTTGTGATAATGAGATATTTGTTGATATGAGTTCTGATTATCGTTTTTGATAATCGGATATTTGTTGTTTCTAATTATCGCTTGTGATAATTAGATATTTGTTGATATGAGTTCTGATTATCGTTTTTGATAATCGGATATTTGTTGTTTCTAATTATCGCTTGTGATAATTAGATATTTGTAAATATGAGTTCTGATTATCGTTTTTGATAATCGAATATTTGTTGTTTCTAATTATCGCTTGTGATAATTAGATATTTGTTGATATGATTTCTGATTATCATTTTTGATAATCGAATAATTGTTGATTTGAAATTTGATTATCGTTTTTGATAGTCAAATATTTGTTGATTTGAGATTTAATTATCGCTTTTGATAATTAAATATTTGCTGATTTGAAATTTGATTATCGTTTTTGATAGTCAAATATTTGTTGATTTGAGATTTAATTATCGCTTTTGATAATTAAATATTTGTTGATTTGGGATTTGATTATCGTTTTTGATAATCAAATATTTGTTGATTTGAAATTTGATTATCGTTTTTGGATAATCGAATATTTGTGATTTGAAATTTGATTATCGTTTTGATAATCGAATATTTGTGATTTGAAATTTGATTATCGTTTTTGATAATCGAATATTTGTGATTTGAAATTTGATTATCGTTTTGATAATCCAATATTTGTTGATTTGAAATCTGATTATCGTCTTTGATAATTTGATAATTGTTGATTTGTTTTTTGGGTATCATTTGGATAATTGGACATTTGCTAATTTTGCTGATTATGTAATCCTCTAGTCCCTAATTGATTCTAGAGTATGCTGATTTTATTGAATTGCTATTTTCTATCTATTTCTGTAATAGTTAGAGTTTGTTGATTATGGAATTTGTGTTTTCTAGTTATTTGTTGGGTAACTAGATATTTGCAGCTTTGCGAATTGTGATTTGTGTTTCATAATTATCTTTGTTGATAATTAGGTTTTGTTGTTTTCTAATTATCGTATCGATAATTAGATATTGCTATTTTGTAATTTCTATATTTCTAATTATCCTATTGATAATTGAATATTGCTGATGTTTGCATTTATTCAGTTTTGCTGTCTTCTGATTATCTTTCGATAATTGGACTTTGTTGAGAAATTGTGAATTTCTTTTATTAAATTAAAAGATTACTTTGGCACTTGAATTCTCGACTTTTATTTTTCTAGCTTAACCAGTTTATGTTAGAAGAATAATAGTGGTTGACGACCTTAATTATGAAAATTGTGGGGATGCAATTTTTATAAGGAGGGGAGTCTGTAACAACCCAGGGTTTTGCATAGAATTATTAGTGTCAATTGACGATTAAAATTTATAGCTAATTGTTGTGTGAAGTTTTTAAATTAGGTTGTGACTCTTTAATATTGATTAAGGAATTGAGTAGCTTTGCAATTTTGAATCGGATTGAAGTTCTTTTTAGATGTGTATAATTCTTTAATAAAAGATTGGGTTAAAATTCTTTAATAATTTGTTGAACATTGATGGGCTTTTGAAATGGATCCTAGCCATGTTTATTTTGATGCCGTGATTTATCCAACCTGATCCTCTCTCTCATTCATTCATTCGAACCCTAAACAAAATAACCGAGCGGAAAAAAAAATGGCGGCTTCAGTTATCTTCGTTCGTTCGCTTGTCAAAAATTAGGGCTTAGCTGATGACATCAATTTGTTCGATCAAGTGATTGTTATGTTGCTAGCTTCGGTGCTATGGGGAGATTGATTCGTGTTTCTTGCTTCGTCAATCGCTCAATTTCCAGATTGCTCGGTTGCATCCTTCGTAGAAGAAGGTGAGTGAACTATCACTCGCATCTAATTCATTCGTAGTGCTATGCTTGCATTCAATTTTGTGTTAATCCCTGGGTTTTTAAATTTCTGGGCTTCGGCCATTTGATTTGTTTTGATGCTTAGGGTTTCTGAAACTCCTCGATTTCAGGTGCGATTTCTCGTTGCTCGATTCTGTTTATACTTGCTTGTTTGAGCTTTTGTCGGTGATGATTGGGTTTTGCTTTTTCTGCTCTTCACCACACCTGTCTATGATGATTTGGGTTCCATTATATAGAAATTTTTCTTTCCTATCTCTGATGTTTCAATGGCTTGTCCTCTATGTTTTGATCTGAAGCCGTTTGATTTTGTTTGAGTATCACGGCAGAAACTTTCCTAATTTTTGATTTTTGACAATTTCAAAAGTACGAACAGATACGCACTTGATTTCTTGCATTTGACTTCGAGTAGATACGAATATTCATCATTTTTCTCTCGTGAATTTCTTGGGTGGCTTTACTGTCTACTTTCATATGTTCAACTTCTGTAGCATTGCTTTCATGATTTTAACTATAGCTTGTATATTGTTTTCGACTTCACTGTGAACTATGGTCTCTGATTTTCTTCGATTTGCTTGAGCATTGCACAGTGGTTTCATCTCTGTTCTTTCTGAAGCTCGAGTTGCACACTTCACTGTGTCACTGTCTTGTTGCAGTTGACCATCATGTATATTCACTTGGTGCTGTGCTTATGGTCTGGATTCATATCTTGAGTTGTAGCTTTGATTCATCTGGTTTGGGGTTGAACTGTATACATGAGTTCATGTTTGCTATAGCCTTCATTTTGTAATTTGCATTCCATTCAGTTTTGGGGTCTCTGATTCTCAAGTGATTCATGTTGACTTGGGTTTGCATTCTTCCATATTTCAGTCTGCATTGCTTTGTAGATGTATTTATGAATTTTTGTTGCATCTGTAGTATCAGCGTGTTTCCATTTCATTGTCATACTTTGTAGTTGATAATTCAGGTTGAGTTCATCTGCATTCATTTTATGTGTATCTCACTGCATCTTCTTCTTCCTTGAACTTTGTTTGGGTTCACTGCACTTCTAGTTGGATATGTTGAATCATTCACTGTTGTTTGTGTACATTGTGACTTGTTCGAATTTGCACTATTGCACTTCCTTTTGATTTTTATCACTGCTGATTCTTCTACCATCAGTGCACATTGTAGTCTATGGTCTGCACTGATGTTGTATCCATTTCATATATATGCAGTCTTTGACATTGCAGAGTTGGTTCACTTGGTAGCAATAGCATGTTGCTTCAGTCTGTACTATCTGATCTGATTTCTTTTGCTGTCCATTGAGAAAATTTGTTGCAGTTTTGTCATGCTGATGATCTTCACTTTTCACTTTGATTTTTGGAGACATGTTGTTCAGTGTGTACACTTTGATTTTGAATTTCACTGGGTACATGCACAGTTCATTGTTGCAGTGATACTTTGATATTTTGATTTAGTTTAATTTGATGATTTTGTTGTAATTGCCGTTTAGGCAATTCTGATATTTTCTAAAGTATCTTTACTGAAAATCTCTTTATTTATCTTTGTTGATATTTTGAATCTGCTGATTCATGGTTTAACACTGTTACGTGTTATTTTCACCGTTATCCTATTTCTTTGTTAAAGGATCGGATAGGTGAACTTATTCTCACTGTCATCTAATTGTTATTGATTCTTGATTAATAACTGAGTTTGAATTAGACTGACCCGTGTATTATTTTCTTTTTGAACGTAATACTCGGGTCAGACCCGAGTTATTTCAGGTTGTAGATTTCCTACTTTGAGTTGCTGTTGAGCTATGAAGACTTTTTATATCATTTGAAGTGGTCTTCGTCTTGTTGTAGTAGTCAGGGTGTCTGTTTTAAGATGATATGTATTCATGTATATTAGTCGATAATGTACTTGTATATATAACTTCTTGAGTCGACAGTTGTAGTTGTATCATATGTATTGTGTCAACTATATTGTAACTGACATCAGTTATATATATATGAGACTTTTGTTTTATCTGTGTTCCGCATTTATATTATCTGTGTTAGTATTATATCTAATGTCCTAAACTATTATGAACCATCGTAGTTTGTTTTATACTGATAATTGGGTATGTCGATGGGAGTAAATAAATAAGATGAAAAATTAAAAGTGTATACCACTCCTATCGAGGTAACCAATATTAGTGTAAGGCCAACTACGGATGGCCGCTCCTATCCAGCCTTATTCTTCATAATAATAGACAGTATTTCTTTTAATACTCTTTGTTATTATGAGCATAGAGGTGGGGCGTTACAGTTGGTATCGGAGCTTGGGTTTTATGGACATAATATAAAACATAACTTAGATGGAACATGTGTTACAACTATTGGTCGATGTTTTATTTGTGCTTTGAGTCAAAACTAAAGTTTTGAAATTTTGATAAAATTTTTAAATATCTTTATTTAAAAATAATAGCGAAACTGTGTTTTGTTGGTTGATTGATTTGTGTTTTGTTATCAGAGTGCGCAGCGGAAACAGTGAAACTGTCTTCGTTGAATACAACTGATAATCTTTTTGATTTAAAAATCAAAATACGAAATTGATATGAATTTCATTTGTTGTTTACATAGCTGTAATTATTTTGTTTCTTTGAGAATTTCGAATCCGAATTGAGGATTCGAAGAAATTGCAGATATGTGATTTTTGTTGAAATTTCCACTGGCTTTCTTTTGTACTAATCATCTATTGATTAGATTTTGTTGTTTTAAATTATCTCCATTGAAGATAATAGAGTAATTTCTTTGTTTATATTGTAGTGTGCGTGCAAATATGAATTGCACGTTACTGCATTAATTTTACGTTGAACCGATGCTTGGTTATGAAACGTATTTTGTTGCCGTTATTTTATAACGGGATTTTTTTACATCGATGCTAAATTTTGAGGCACGATGTTTGTTGATAACTTTAATGAATGAAAATTCACTGGTATTACATTTTGATGTAAATTATTTTGATGAGATTTTGACGTTTGAAAATTACTATCGCTTTGACTTCAGTAACAGTCAAATTTTTAAAAGTGGATTTTCAAGCGGTTATACCGCAATGCTGATTTGTGACCCGTTTTTACGGTATTTTAAGAAGTATAATTTCCTTATCGAAATTGTTACTGATTTGCTGTTTTAATCACGTGTACTGAAAATCGTTTTAAAAAGAAAATTGTTTTATAAAAAATTTAACAGTTTGCGCTTTCAAAAGGATGAGAAAGCGATTTAATCGTTTCAGCAAAATCGAGGATTATGACCCCTTTCTTTTACTGATTCGCTTAACTCTGGACTTGTCCAGTTGAGAATGTGAATTGTTATTTTTATAAAATAAATAAAATTGCTTTCAGAAATTTTACAGTTTGCGCTTTGAAAAGAATGAGGAAGCGATTTAAACGTTTCAGCAAAATCGAGGATTATGACCCCTTTCTTTTACTGATTCGCTTAATTCCGGACTTGTCCGTTTGAGAATGTAAAGTGTATTTTTACAAAATACACAATTTTTCACTCTCAAGGAAACGATGAAGAGAATCAAACGATTTAGTAAAACACGTAGTATGGGACATGTGCGTTTGCTATTTCGGTTAATTCCGGACTCGTAAATTGAAATATCTGTTGTTTTGATGATTTTGATGAATTTTGCACTTTCAAGGAAACGATGAAGAGAATCAAACGATTTAGTAAAACACGTGGTATGGGACATGTGCGTTTGCTATTTTGGTTAATTCCAGACTCGTTAATTGAAATATTTGATGATTTCGTGTACTTTCGAGCCACTATGATGGACCTTCGGGTCAAATACCAGTACTAGACCTTCGGGTCACTCTGCGGACCTTCGGGTCAATCTGATGGGTGCCAAAATTATGTTGAGTACTTGGTAGGCTTCGGCCATTTGGTGATGCACGTGCGGCGAATTAAAAACTCGCCATCTGATGGGATCGATCCAAGCTTTTATGTTGATTTTCTAGTCTTCTTAATTGATTTCTAGGTATTTGTTGTTTCTAATTATCTGCAGGTAATTAGATATCTGATGTTATGAGATTTAATTATCGTATCGGTAATTAAATATTTGTTGTTTCTGATTATTGTTTTTTTTATAATCGGATATTTGTTGTTTCTAATTATCGCTTGTGATAATTAGATATTTGTTGATATGAGTTCTGATTATCGTTTTTGATAATCGGATATTTGTTGTTTCTAATTATCGCTTGTGATAATTAGATATTTGTTGATATGAGTTCTGATTATCATTTTTGATAATCGGATATTTGTTGTTTCTAATTATCGCTTGTGATAATTAGATATTTGTAACTATGAGTTCTGATTATCGTTTTTGATAATCGGATATTTGTTGTTTCTAATTATCGCTTGTGATAATTAGATATTTGTTGATATGAGTTCTGATTATCGTTTTTGATAATCGGATATTTGTTGTTTCTAATTATCGCTTGTGATAATTAGATATTTGTTGATATGAGTTCTGATTATCGTTTTTGATAATCGGATATTTGTTGTTTCTAATTATCGCTTGTGATAATTAGATATTTGTAAATATGAGTTCTGATTATCGTTTTTGATAATCGGATATTTGTTGTTTCTAATTATCGCTTGTGATAATTAGATATTTGTTGATATGAGTTCTGATTATCATTTTTGATAATCGAATAATTGTTGATTTGAAATTTGATTATCGTTTTTGATAGTCAAATATTTGTTGATTTGAGATTTAATTATCGCTTTTGATAATTAAATATTTGCTGATTTGAAATTTAATTATCGTTTTTGATAGTCAAATATTTGTTGATTTGAGATTTAATTATCGCTTTTGATAATTAAATATTTGTTGATTTAGGATTTGATTATCGTTTTTGATAATCAAATATTTGTTGATTTGAAATTTGATTATCGTTTTTGGATAATCGAATATTTGTGATTTGAAATTTGATTATCGTTTTGATAATCGAATATTTGTGATTTGAAATTTGATTATCGTTTTTGATAATCGAATATTTGTGATTTGAAATTTGATTATCGTTTTGATAATCCAATATTTGTTGATTTGAAATCTGATTATCGTCTTTGATAATTGTTGATTTGTTTTCTGGGTATCATTTGGATAATTGGACATTTGCTAATTTTGCTGATTATGTAATCCTCTAGTCCCTAATTGATTCTAGAGTATGCTGATTTTATTGAATTGCTATTTTCTATCTATTTCTGTAATAGTTAGAGTTTGTTGATTATGGAATTTGTGTTTTCTAGTTATTTGTTGGGTAACTAGATATTTGCAGCTTTGCGAATTGTGATTTGTGTTTCATAATTATCTTTGTTGATAATTAGGTTTTGTTGTTTTCTAATTATCGTATCGATAATTAGATATTGCTGTTTTGTAATTTCTATATTTCTAATTATCCTGTTGATAATTGAATATTGCTGATGTTTGCATTTATTCAGTTTTGCTGTCTTCTGATTATCTTTCGATAATTGGACTTTGTTGAGAAATTGTGAATTTCTTTTATGAAATTAAAAGATTACTTTGGCACTTGAATTCTCGACTTTTATTTTTCTAGCTTAACCAGTTTATGTTAGAAGAATAATAGTGGTTGACGACCTTAATTATGAAAATTGCGGGGACGCGATTTTTATAAGGAGGGGAGTCTGTAACAACCCAGGGTTTTGCACAGAATTATTAGTGTCAATTGACGATTAAAATTTATAGCTAATTGCTGTGTGAAGTTTTTAAATTTGGTTGTGATTCTTTAATATTGATTAAGGAATTGAGTAGCTTTGCAATTTTGAATCGGATTGAAATTCTTTTTAGATGTGTATAATTCTTTAATAAAAGATTGGGTTAAAATTCTTTAATAATTTGTTGAACATTGATGGGCTTTTGAAATGGATCCTAGCCTTGTTTATTTTGATGCCGTGATGTATCCAACCCGATCCTCTCTCTCATTCATTCATTCGAACCCTAAACAAAATAACCGAGCGGAAAAAAAATGGCGGCTTCAGTTATCTTCATTCGTTCGCTTGTCAAAAATTAGGGCTTAGCCGATGACATCAATTTGTTCGATCAAGTGATTGTTACGTTGCTAGCTTCGGCGCTATGGGGAGATTGATTCGTGTTTCTTGCTTCGTCAATCGCTCAATTTCCAGATTGCTCGGTTGCATCCTTCATAGAAGAAGGTGAGTGAACTATCACTCGCATCTAATTCATTCGTAGTGCTATGCTTGCGTTCAATTTTGTGTTAATCCCTGGGTTTTGAAATTTCTGGGCTTCGGCCATTTGATTTGTTTTGATGCTTAGGGTTTCTGAAACTCCTCGATTTCAGGTGCGATTTCTCGTTGCTCGATTCTGTTTATACTTGCTTGTTTGAGCTTTTGTCGGTGATGATTGGGTTTTGCTTTTTCTGCTCTTTACCACACCTGTCTATGATGATTTGGGTTCCATTATATAGAAATTTTTCTTTCCTATCTCTGATGTTTCAATGGCTTGTCCTCTATGTTTTGATCTGAAGCCGTTTGATTTTGTTTGAGTATCACGGCAGAAACTTTCCTAATTTTCGATTTTTGACAATTTCAAAAGTACGAACAGATACGCACTTGATTTCTTGCATTTGACTTCGAGTAGATACGAATATTCATCATTTTTCTCTCGTGAATTTCTTGGTTGGCTTTACTGTCTACTTTCATATGTTCAACTTCTGTAGCATTGCTTTCATGATTTTAACTATAGCTTGTATATTGTTTTCGACTTCACTGTGAACTATGGTCTCTGATTTTCTTCGATTTGCTTGAGCATTGCACAGTGGTTTCATCTCTGTTCTTTCTGAAGCTCGAGTTGCACACTTCACTATGTCACTGTCTTGTTGCAGTTGACCATCATGTATATTCACTTGGTGCTGTGCTTATGGTCTGGATTCATATCTTGAGTTGTAGCTTTGATTCATCTGGTTTGGGGTTGAACTGTATACATGAGTTCATGTTTGCTATAGCCTTCATTTTGTAATTTGCATTCCATTCAGTTTTGGGGTCTCTGATTCTCAAGTGATTCATGTTGACTTGGGTTTGCATTCTTCCATATTTCAGTCTGCATTGCTTTGTAGATGTATTTATGAATTTTTGTTGCATCTGTAGTATCAATGTGTTTCCATTTCATTGTCATACTTTGTAGTTGATAATTCAGGTTGAGTTCATCTGCATTCATTTTATGTGTATCTCACTGCATCTCCTTCTTCCTTGAACTTTGTTTGGGTTCACTGCACTTCTAGTTGGATATGTTGAATCATTCACTGTTGTTTGTGTACATTGTGACTTGTTCGAATTTGCACTATTGCACTTCCTTTTGATTTTTATCACTGCTGCTTCTTCTACCATCTGTGCACATTGTAGTCTATGGTCTGCACTGATGTTGTATCCATTTCATATATATGCAGTCTTTGACATTGCAGAGTTGGTTCACTTGGTAGCAATAGCATGTTGCTTCAGTCTGTACTATCTGATCTGATTTCTTTTGTTGTCCATTGAGAAATTTTGTTGCAGTTTTGTCATGCTGATGATCTTCACTTTTCACTTTGATTTTTGGAGACATGTTGTTCAGTGTGTACACTTTGATTTTGAATTTCACTGGGTACATGCACAGTTCATTGTTGCAGTGATACTTTGATATTTTGATTTGGTTTAATTTGATGATTTTGTTGTAATTGCCGTTTAGGCAATTCTGATATTTTCTAAAGTATCTTTACTGAAAATCTCTTTATTTATCTTTGTTGATATTTTGAATCTGCTGATTCATGGTTTAACACTGTTACGTGTTATTTTCACCGTTATCCTATTTCTTTGTTAAAGGATCGGATAGGTGAACTTATTCTCACTGTCGTCTAATTGTTATTGATTCTTGATTAATAACTGAGTTTGAATTAGACTGACCCGTGTATTATTTTCTTTTTGAACGTAATACTCGGGTCAGACCCGAGTTATTTCATGTTGTAGATTTCCTACTTTGAGTTGCTGTTGAGCTATGAAGACTTTTTATATCATTTGAAGTGGTCTTCGTCTTGTTGTAGTAGTCAGGATGTCTGTTTTAAGATGATATGTATTCATGTATATTAGTCGATAATGTACTTGTATATATAACTTCTTGAGTTGACAGTTGTAGTTGTATCATATGTATTGTGTCAACTATATTGTAACTGACATCAGTTATATATATATGAGACTTTTGTTTTATCTGTGTTCCGCATTTATATTATCTGTGTTAGTATTATATCTAATGTCCTAAACTATTATGAACCATCGTAGTTTGTTTTATACTGATAATTGGGTATGTCGATGGGAGTAAATAAATAAGATGAAAAATTAAAAGTGTATACCACTCCTATCGAGGTAACCAATATTAGTGTAAGGCCAACTACGGATGGCCGCTCCTATCCAGCCTTATTCTTCATAATAATAGACAGTATTTCTTTTAATACTTTTTGTTATTATGAGCATAGAGGTGGGGCGTTACAGTTGGTATCAGAGCTTGGGTTTTATGGACATAATATAAAACATAACTTAGATGGAACATGTGTTACAACTATTGGTCGATGTTTTATTTGTGCTTTGAGTCAAAACTAAAGTTTTGAAATTTTGATGAAATTTTTAAATATCTTTATTTAAAAATAATAGTGAAACTGTGTTTTGTTGGTTGATTGATTTGTGTTTTGTTATCAGAGTGCGTAGCGGAAACAGTGAAACTGTCTTCGCTGAATACAACTGATAATCTTTTTGATTTAAAAATCAAAATACGAAATTGATATGAATTTCATTTGTTGTTTACATAGCTGTAATTATTTTGTTTCTTTGAGAATTTTGAATCCGAATTGAGGATTCGAAGAAATTGCAGATATGTGATTTTTGTTGAAATTTCCGCTGGCTTTCTTTTGTACTAATCATCTATTGATTAGATTTTGTTGTTTTAAATTATCTCCATTGAAGATAATAGAGTAATTTCTTTGTTTATATTGTAGTGTGCGTGCAAATATGAATTGCACGTTACTGCATTAATTTTACGTTGAACCGATGCTTGGTTATGAAACGTATTTTGTTGCCGTTATTTTATAACGGGATTTTTTACATCGATGCTAAATTTTGAGGCACGATGTTTGTTGATAACTTTAATGAATGAATATTCACTGGTATTACATTTTGATGTAAATTATTTTGATGAGATTTTGACGTTTGAAAATTACTGTCGCTTTGACTTCAGTAACAGTCAAATTTTTAAAAGTGGATTTTCAAGCGGTTATACCGCAATGCTGATTTGTGACCCGTTTTTACGGTATTTTGAGAAGTATAATTTCCTTATCGAAATTGTTACTGATTTGCTGTTTTAATCACGTGTACTGAAAATCGTTTTAAAAAGAAAATTGTTTTATAAAAAATTTAACAGTTTGCGCTTTCAAAAGGATGAGAAAGCGATTTAATCGTTTCAGCAAAATCGAGGATTATGACCCCTTTCTTTTACTGATTCGCTTAACTCTGGACTTGTCCAGTTGAGAATGTGAATTGTTATTTTTATAAAATAAATAAAATTGCTTTCAGAAATTTTACAGTTTGCGCTTTGAAAAGAATGAGGAAGCGATTTAAACGTTTCAGCAAAATCGAGGATTATGACCCCTTTCTTTTACTGATTCGCTTAATTCCGGACTTGTACTTTTGAGAATGTAAAGTGTGTTTTTACAAAATACACAATTTTGCACTTTCAAGGAAACGATGAAGAGAATCAAACGATTTAGTAAAACACGTGGTATGGGACATGTGCGTTTGCTATTTCGGTTAATTCCGGACTCGTAAATTGAAATATCTGCTGTTTTGATGATTTTGATGAATTTTGCACTTTCAAGGAAACGATGAAGAGAATCAAACGATTTAGTAAAACACGTGGTATGGGACATGTACGTTTGCTATTTTGGTTAATTCCGGACTCGTTAATTGAAATATTTGATGATTTCGTGTGCTTTCGAGCCACTATGGTGGACCTTCGGGTCATATGATGGACCTTCGGGTCAAATACCAGTACTAGACCTTCGGGTCACTCTGCGGACCTTCGGGTCAATCTGATGGGTGCCAAAATTATGTTGAGTACTTGGTAGGCTTCGGCCATTTGTTGATGCACGTGCGGCGAATTAAAAACTCGCCATCTGATGGGATCGATCCAAGCTTTTATGTTGATTTTCTAGTCTTCTTAATTGATTTCTAGATATTTGTTGTTTCTAATTATCTGCAGGTAATTAGATATTTGATGTTATGAGATTTAATTATCGTATCGGTAATTAAATATTTGTTGTTTCTGATTATCGTTTTTTTTGATAATCGGATATTTGTTGTTTCTAATTATCGCTTGTGATAATTAGATATTTGTTGATATGAGTTCTGATTATCGTTTTTGATAATCGGATATTTGTTGTTTCTAATTATCGCTTGTGATAATTAGATATTTGTTGATATGAGTTCTGATTATCGTTTTTGATAATCGGATATTTGTTGTTTCTAATTATCGCTTGTGATACTTAGATATTTGTAAATATGAGTTTTGATTATCGTTTTTGATAATCGGATATTTGTTGTTTCTAATTATCGCTTGTGATAATTAGATATTTGTTGATATGAGTTCTGATTATCGTTTTTGATAATCGGATATTTGTTGTTTCTAATTATCGCTTGTGATAATTAGATATTTGTTGATATGAGTTCTGATTATCGTTTTTGATAATCGGATATTTGTTGTTTCTAATTATCGCTTGTGATAATTAGATATTTGTAAATATGAGTTCTGATTATCGTTTTTGATAATCGGATATTTGTTGTTTCTAATTATCGCTTGTGATAATTAGATATTTGTTGATATGAGTTCTGATTATCATTTTTGATAATCGAATAATTGTTGATTTGAAATTTGATTATCGTTTTTGATAGTCAAATATTTGTTGATTTGAGATTTAATTATCGCTTTTGATAATTAAATATTTGCTGATTTGAAATTTGATTATCGTTTTTGATAGTCAAATATTTGTTGATTTGAGATTTAATTATCGCTTTTGATAATTAAATATTTGTTGATTTGGGATTTGATTATCGTTTTTGATAATCAAATATTTGTTGATTTGAAATTTGATTATCGTTTTTGGATAATCGAATATTTGTGATTTGAAATTTGATTATCGTTTTGATAATCGAATATTTGTGATTTGAAATTTGATTATCGTTTTTGATAATCGAATATTTGTGATTTGAAATTTGATTATCGTTTTGATAATCCAATATTTGTTGATTTGAAATCTGATTATCGTCTTTGATAATTGTTGATTTGTTTTCTGGGTATCATTTGGATAATTGGACATTTGCTAATTTTGCTGATTATGTAATCCTCTAGTCCCTAATTGATTCTAGAGTATGCTGATTTTATTGAATTGCTATTTTCTATCTATTTCTGTAATAGTTAGAGTTTGTTGATTATGGAATTTGTGTTTTCTAGTTATTTGTTGGGTAACTAGATATTTGCAGCTTTGCGAATTGTGATTTGTGTTTCATAATTATCTTTGTTGATAATTAGGTTTTGTTGTTTTCTAATTATCGTATCGATAATTAGATATTGCTGTTTTGTAATTTCTATATTTCTAATTATCCTGTTGATAATTGAATATTGCTGATGTTTGCATTTATTCAGTTTTGCTGTCTTCTGATTATCTTTCGATAATTGGACTTTGTTGAGAAATTGTGAATTTCTTTTATGAAATTAAAAGATTACTTTGGCACTTGAATTCTCGACTTTTATTTTTCTAGCTTAACCAGTTTATGTTAGAAGAATAATAGTGGTTGACGACCTTAATTATGAAAATTGCGGGGACGCGATTTTTATAAGGAAGGGAGTCTGTAACAACCCAGGGTTTTGCACAGAATTATTAGTGTCAATTGACGATTAAAATTTATAGCTAATTGCTGTGTGAAGTTTTTAAATTTGGTTGTGATTCTTTAATATTGATTAAGGAATTGAGTAGCTTTGCAATTTTGAATCGGATTGAAATTCTTTTTAGATGTGTATAATTCTTTAATAAAAGATTAGGTTAAAATTCTTTAATAATTTGTTGAACATTGATGGGCTTTTGAAATGGATCCTAGCCTTGTTTATTTTGATGCCGTGATGTATCCAACCCGATCCTCTCTCTCATTCATTCATTCGAACCCTAAACAAAATAACCGAGCGAAAAAAAAATGGCGGCTTCAGTTATCTTCGTTCGTTCGCTTGTCAAAAATTAGGGCTTAGCCGATGACATCAATTTGTTCGATCAAGTGATTGTTACGTTGCTAGCTTCGGCGCTATGGGGAGATTGATTCGTGTTCCTTGCTTCGTCAATCGCTAAATTTCCAGATTGCTCGGTTGCATCCTTCGTAGAAGAAGGTGAGTGAACTATCACTCGCATCTAATTCATTCGTAGTGCTATGCTTGCGTTCAATTTTGTGTTAATCCCTGGGTTTTGAAATTTCTGGGCTTCGGCCATTTGATTTGTTTTGATGCTTAGGGTTTCTGAAACTCCTCGATTTCAGGTGCGATTTCTCGTTGCTCGATTCTGTTTATACTTGCTTGTTTGAGCTTTTGTCGGTGATGATTGGGTTTTGCTTTTTCTGCTCTTTACCACACCTGTCTATGATGATTTGGGTTCCATTATATAGAAATTTTTCTTTCCTATCTCTGATGTTTCAATGGCTTGTCCTCTATGTTTTGATCTGAAGCCGTTTGATTTTGTTTGAGTATCACGGCAGAAACTTTCCTAATTTTCGATTTTTGACAATTTCAAAAGTACGAACAGATACGCACTTGATTTCTTGCATTTGACTTCGAGTAGATACGAATATTCATCATTTTTCTCTCGTGAATTTCTTGGTTGCCTTTACTGTCTACTTTCATATGTTCAACTTCTGTAGCATTGCTTTCATGATTTTAACTATAGCTTGTATATTGTTTTCGACTTCACTGTGAACTATGGTCTCTGATTTTCTTCGATTTGCTTGAGCATTGCACAGTGGTTTCATCTCTGTTCTTTCTGAAGCTCGAGTTGCACACTTCACTGTGTCACTGTCTTGTTGCAGTTGACCATCATGTATATTCACTTGGTGCTGTGCTTATGGTCTGGATTCATATCTTGAGTTGTAGCTTTGATTCATCTGGTTTGGGGTTGAACTGTATACATGAGTTCATGTTTGCTATAGCCTTCATTTTGTAATTTTCATTCCATTCAGTTTTGGGGTCTCTGATTCTCAAGTGATTCATGTTGACTTGGGTTTGCATTCTTCCATATTTCAGTCTGCATTGCTTTGTAGATGTATTTATGAATTTTTGTTGCATCTGTAGTATCAATGTGTTTCCATTTCATTGTCATACTTTGTAGTTGATAATTCAGGTTGAGTTCATCTGCATTCATTTTATGTGTATCTCACTGCATCTTCTTCTTCCTTGAACTTTGTTTGGGTTCACTGCACTTCTAGTTGGATATGTTGAATCATTCACTGTTGTTTGTGTATATTGTGACTTGTTCGAATTTGCACTGTTGCACTTCCTTTTGATTTTTATCACTGCTGCTTCTTCTACCATCTGTGCACATTGTAGTCTATGGTCTGCACTGATGTTGTATCCGTTTCATATATATGCAGTCTTTGACATTGCAGAGTTGGTTCACTTGGTAGCAATAGCATGTTGCTTCAGTCTGTACTATCTGATCTGATTTCTTTTGCTGTCCATTGAGAAATTTTGTTGCAGTTTTGTCATGCTGATGATCTTCACTTTTCACTTTGATTTTTGGAGACATGTTGTTCAGTGTGTACACTTTGATTTTGAATTTCACTGGGTACATGCACAGTTCATTGTTGCAGTGATACTTTGATATTTTGATTTGGTTTAATTTGATGATTTTGTTGTAATTGCCGTTTAGGCAATTCTGATATTTTCTAAAGTATCTTTACTGAAAATCTCTTTATTTATCTTTGTTGATATTTTGAATCTGCTGATTCATGGTTTAACACTGTTACGTGTTATTTTCACCGTTATCCTATTTCTTTGTTAAAGGATCGGATAGGTGAACTTATTTTCACTGTCGTCTAATTGTTATTGATTCTTGATTAATAACTGAGTTTGAATTAGACTGACCCGTGTATTATTTTCTTTTTGAACGTAATACTCGGGTCAGACCCGAGTTATTTCAGGTTGTAGATTTCCTACTTTGAGTTGCTGTTGAGCTATGAAGACTTTTTATATCATTTGAAGTGGTCTTCATCTTGTTGTAGTAGTCAGGGTGTCTGTTTTAAGATGATATGTATTCATGTATATTAGTCGATAATGTACTTGTATATATAACTTCTTGAGTCGACAGTTGTAGTTGTATCATATGTATTGTGTCAACTATATTGTAACTGACATCAGTTATATATATATGAGACTTTTGTTTTATCTGTGTTCCGCATTTATATTATCTGTGTTAGTATTATATCTAATGTCCTAAACTATTATGAACCATCGTAGTTTGTTTTATACTGATAATTGGGTATGTCGATGGGAGTAAATAAATAAGATGAAAAATTAAAAGTGTATACCACTCCTATCGAGGTAACCAATATTAGTGTAAGGCCAACTACGGATGGCCGCTCCTATCCAGCCTTATTCTTCATAATAATAGACAGTATTTCTTTTAATACTCTTTGTTATTATAAGCATAGAGGTGGGGCGTTACATTTACATTGTATAAGTATGTATGTCCTGACTCGAGTGTTTTGTGTTTTGCTTTACGCTCAGGTCAGACTGAGTTGTACCAGTATTCAAGACTCACCTTTGGAGTTGGAGCTTCGCTTGGATTTACCTATTGATTCTGCTTTCAGTCAGTCAGTTGATTCCAGTGATGTATTCAGACCTTGTATTTGACTATTGTATTTAGACATCTTTGTATTTGTGACCTATGTTGTATCTTGTTTAACTCTGTTATATATATATATATATATATGGTAGCTTCATGAACTACTATTCTTTTGTTTCCGCTGCATTATTGTTATATTACTCTGTGTCTGTGATTATTTATTTACTGTATATTTTGAGTTTTGCCAAATTTAAATTCACAATCTACTATTTTGAATTATTCAAGTCCGACATATGTGGTTTTATTGTCGATTTTAATGGTCCAAAATAGTGGGTCGTTAGAGAGAGTTGATTGACAGAATAGATAATTAAAACATAATACCATACCCGTTCACCGAGGGAATGATTCAATTAGTTTTGAATAAACCAATTGGAGAAGTTGGAATAAGGCTCCAAAATTCACCCTAAGTGCAAGTGGGAGATTGATAGAGTTAGGGATATGCTCTGTGGGCAATTATGTAATTTGTTACATATATCTAGCTCGATAACCAATCTTGTTCAAAATAAAATGTGTTTTCTTTCTATTACACACTTGATATAATGTGTTATATTAATTAACTAATTTAATTAAAAGTATATCTAATAGAAAATCCATAAATGGTATATTTGTGATAGTAGTTATAAAGTGTTGTAACCATGAGTAATTTATCACAATGAAAATAAATATACCACTTTAAATATTCCTAGTCAAGATGTATCAAGACCGGATATCGAGACATCCGTTAAGACTAGAGTGTTACAACCAAATATTGGGTAGTGTATTACTCATGGCTACTGGGAGCGCTACAGGATTACGTAATGATAGTTATTGGATAACTATGGAATGACTCACTTGATAGTTCTTTGTTGGTTAATATAACTAAGATCAAACAGAATATATATATATATATATGACAAAATTACATAGTTCTCTTGGCTTGAGAATACTTCTGATCTTAAATGTGGAAGCTCTGCTTTGATTATAGTTAAATCATGGCACAATGTCCAAGGAATGACTAAAGTTAGATCGAGTGGAAGCATGGGAAGTGAAACACTATTCAAGAGCGATTCATCTCCTCGGTTATATGAGGTTAGTATCACGGTCAACTGAAGTCAACTCAAAGTCAAAGTCTCTAGCCAGAGCATTTCAGTTAATGATAATTGTTATTATTGAACCAAGGACTTTGTGTTTGAAGTATAGAGTTGAATGTGGATGATATTGGAATTTTGACCATTACCAAATTCCATAAGTCCAAAGTGATGTAGTTTTAATGAAGAGAATTGGTGTAAATAACAGTCATGATCGGGTAACGCTTAACAAAATAAAACTGGATTTTACCGAAACCAAGTAAGTGATAAATTTGACCAAATGTCACACACCTACTAAGTAACATGTGAACGTTAATATTCGAATAGTTCGGTATTAATCGCTAATCAAATTTATATCCAAAAAGAGTCGCACAACCGAAATAGTTGAATACTCCTTGACCACATGACTTAATTAGTTTATAATTGTTATAAACTAATTAAATTAATTAATATGAAATATTAATTATAAAATTTTATTTTGATCTGATAAACAAAATTATTAAATATAGTTATAAGTTATTAGTCGATATATGATATCGATACGCGTTTAAATTGGCTTTAAATGCAAAATATTTTTGTTCGGGATTTAAATAGGTTTGAAGCCCATATAATTGTTGGTTGGTTTGACTATGATCGAGATAGGTAGGTGTGGCTATCTGATGGAACTAGATGGGCTAGATTTGTGTGGTTAAGGGAGGGAGAACTGATAAAAGATCTAGATCCTAAATTGTCTTCATTCCTCCTGTATAGAAGCATCTCAACCCATAACTATTAGAAGACTTTTTTGGGAAGCCTCCATACCTTCTTACTTCAGCCGAACCATCATTCCCTTTTTTCCATTATTACAAACTAAAATCAAATAAAATCAAATACTATTTGATATCCGATGGTCTGTTATTTCGGGAGATAGCACCTTCAGAATTAGAACTCGATTCAGGAGTTCATTACAACTATTCAAGGTGTAAGTTTTTGGCTTTGGTATAAAGTAATGATCTAATTTACAATTATATTCCATTGTATTAATATTTATATATCATATTCTACAATATTAGTTAGGTGGCGATTCTGTTATATCAATATATTTTCACAAATCAAGTTGGTTGTATGTTTATATGCTTGTATATTAAATAATAATAATAATTTTTTTGTCATAGATCTACCTATAATATGCAAAGTTAAATAAAAAAAAAAGAATTTTTATTTAATTAATTTAATGTATATTATTTAATCATATATTAGCTTTATAATTTTAAATTCTATATTTTATTATATACAAAATATGGCTTTCGTAATTTTATATGTATAGTTAAATATATGAAACACTTTCATTAGAAATAATTTTTGATATTTATATATTATTATTAAACATTATTTAAGCCAATTAATTATCTAAATTATATATATATGTATGTATGTATTATAAAGTATGTTTTATATTTTATAAATTTAAAGTATCACCTAATATATTTTTTGTAGAAAAATAAAAAAAGTTTATATATATATATAATTTATTATATTAAATTCGCTCGGAATTCTATATTAGATTTTAAAATTGTTTTAAACTATAAAATTATATGTTAATGTAATACCCCAAAATTTTGTGAAAAATTATTTTAATGAGATAATTTAAATTTTGAAATATTTAGATCTAATATGGTAGAATTTTTGGGATTAAATAATGTGCAAGGATAAGTGTGCATATGCACACTGGAAATGGCACAGGGAAAATCCAAGAATTTGTGGAAAAAAAGGGGGAGACAGAAAAGTTTTATTTAAAAATAAGAAAGTGAATTCTTATTTAAAGCATTGGATTTTAACTTAGGCCTAACCAAGTTAAAAATGAAATATATGCCTATATGTATTTTTCTGTGAAACATGGGGGAAATTAAATAAAAATAAATAAATATTTATATACTTATATACATGTATATTTTCTGTGAGCAAAAAATGTTAAAGTTAAGCAAGAAGAAATAGCATCAAAAAGGACATGAAATATAATACAAGTCAATATGTTAGTGTAGGTAAAAATGGAAAGGAAAATTTCTGGAAAAGAATAAAAGAAAAGGAAAATATAATATAACTGAGTCACACATTTATCATGACTTGGGTGAGTATACAAAAATAGCTATTTTCTGGAAAAAGTAAAGAGAAAAGAGTAATAACCATAATTGGCTAAGGTAGCCGGGGTATCAAGGAGGGAAATGTGAAAACATAAAATGCAAAATACATGATGTTAGCTAGGACAAAAGTGGAATTTTATCTTGGTAAAACCCTAGAGGAAAACATTTATATAAATAGGCAGTTATAACCAAAAAATCATTTTACCCGAGTTGCTTAAAAATAAGAAAGAAAGAAAAAAAAAGGAGAAACATATAGGGATTTTTGATTAAAGGAAGGAAGAACTTAGGTGAGTGATCTCACTAAATTCATGGCATTAAGACTTGATATGAAGCAGTCAAATTTCTATATTGCTATTTGCATTTTCTTGGTTTTGTTGAACATGATTTTATCAATGCTCTTTGGATGGTTCTGATCTGTAATGATTTTTATTATGGATGTTTTTGGATGATTTTTGATCTGTTATGATGTTTCCTTCTGATGTGTAACCCACTGTTTTTTTAATGCATTCAGAAAAGCTAAGAATACTCTCAACTGTTATGGATCTATGGCATGGAAATTTTAATAATGAAAAATATTATGAGCTGCATTATACTTTGTATAAGTGCTGAGGCTTAAAAAAAAGATATTAAGGGTGCAATAGAAATTCTATATGTGCTGAGCCCTTAATTAAATAAAAAAAACCGCTAGTTAAAAATTATGGTTAAGCTAGATCTTGAATCTGGTTCAATCATAGTAACTAGCAGATTCAAATAACTCAACTTGCTATGACTTCATTGTTCAGTTGAAAATATCCTTGTATTTCTATTTGAGATCAAGACATCTATTGACCACATCCCTGTAAATGATTGTCTGCTTATTTCTGGAAAATTATGCTAGTAAGATGTATGGATGTTTCCATGTTTACAGTGACATGTTTACCTAGCTATCTGATGGTAGGATTTAAACTAAAACTACTAGTAAATAAACTAGGGATGGTAAACCAAGAAGGCTGTTGGAATGCTTGTTATATTTAAAGTAGGCAAGTTGGCACATGGTTTGTTTAAGCCCTGAGATCTTTGTGCAATGATGTGAATTAGTTCATTGCAATGTGCCCCCGTGATTCCTTGATAGCAGATGAGGTTAGGAATTTTAAATGGATAATACAACCTATAAATGAAGAAATAGAAACTAGAGCTTTTTCTTAAAATTGGTTGGAGTGGAACCATGGTTGTTCCAGTGCTTCTAACTGCAATTATTATATGTTCATGTTTGCATAATTATTTATGTGTATATGAATGATTGATAAAGTTATCACTCATGTACAAATATTATCTGAAACATAGTAAAACAGATGATTAAAAGGAATTGAATATGCAAAAGCCAGTATATATATGCTTATCTTCTATCTGCTTAATGTTATGAATATTTTGTTGTTGCTCATACCAGATCATTGATCTGACCCTCGTTTGCTCATGGCATATGGGGGCGTCTCATTTCAAATTGAGGCAGCCACTAATGCTCTTTCAGGGGATGCAAGACTTAAGTAGGAAGGAAGGTTATGGCTAATGAGAAAAATGGATGAGCATGCTTGCTAGTTTTAATAAGAATATAGAATGTCATATCTACATGTATTCATGGAAATAGAGTTTTTAAATTTCTTGTTATGTAATGACTTTGTTGTGGATTAAACTGGTTGCTAGTGTTGAGTTCTATTATGTGTAAATGGTTTGAGTACTGAAGTATGGTCTGAGATATAAAAAAATAATAATATGCTTAAATCACAAATTATGAAAACCTGGAAAAAGGAATATATACATATTTCAGCAGTTGTCTAGCCTAACCTATATTGAGTACTAGGCAAATTTGGGTTATTTATAAGTATTGAGTTTGGAGTAAAATATGGGTTTAAACTAGAGAAATTCTTTTAAATATTTAATTGCCTTTCATTGGAAAATTTTGTAAAAAAGATTCAAGTCCATTTCTGGGTTGTTTTGAGAAGAGTAAATACAAAGCAAAAAAAAGAGCTTCAGATGCTATGCAAATGAATGGCATATCATTGTTCCATGATCAAAGTGTCTAGCTAACACAATCCCATGAATTAACCAGCTTCAAAAGAATGGGGTTCTGGTTGAACATGTTTGATTGTATTTTGACAGTAAAAGGTACTTCAAAATCTTTAGTTTTCTTTTGCAAATGTTTAACCAAAACTCTCTTTAAAATGCTACAAACAGATGTGCATATTGAACTGGTTTGAACTATCAAAATCAGGAGACACTCTACATTCTTTTAAACACTTTAAAGTTTAGATTCTTGTCACAGCAAAATTTTATGCAAACACTCAACCTACAGTTGTGTCATATTGGTTAAGATTAAAACAGAAAAGCTATATTGATTGAATCAAAAGCAAGAGGGTTTCAAAGGAGACACCTAAATTGAAAATGATAAATGTATATATCATTTTCTGGTACTTAGTCGCATATCAAACATTTGAACTATGCCAAAGAAAAAAAAATGACAATCTCAAGTATTCTGAGATTATCTGCTAAGATAAAAATTAACAGAAAAATCATGGTTAGCATGATTAATCTAGTATAAATAAGTATGCACAGGATCTACTTATACACTGCAAATATCAGAGAATCTGGGAATTTAAGTATGAGCAGATTAATTCAAATTCAAATCAAACAGAACTTGCTCTTGTTTACAATATATATATATATATATATATATATATATATAGACACACTCTGATTTAAACAAGAGGGACATATACATCATCATATGTATATGTATATTTTTATGATTAAACTGATATATTTATATTAGTAGGAATTTTAAAATCCTGGACAAATTGTTTGAAAAGAAAATGACTCTGAGAATTAAACTGAATTGTAAATGAAAAAAAATTCCTAATAAAATTAAGGTAAAGTCAGAAGGGTCATTTCAGTTGGTATAAGAGCAAATGGTTGCATTGATTGTTGAGTACTATAGAAATGTATTATATCTGTTTGTTTTGGATGAAATAATTTAGATAGGAAAATATTAACTATAGAAAATACTCACAGTACACTAATACTATTTGCCCATAACTTGGTTAGCAAACCATGGTAGGAAGGGGATCACATCATGCAGGAACAAGTGCACCACAAATGCTTGATATGCAAGAGTTTGTAAGGGTTTTAAGGGATGGAACTGGGCATAGGCCTGAGAATCCACATGAGGAACTTTCAAAACTATTAAAGGCTTATACAAACTTGGGAGGTAAGAGTTTTGAAGGGACTGAGAATGTGATGGAAATTCAAGCATGGTTGAGAACATTGGATAGGATTTTCAATGACATGCAGCTTAATGATCAAAGGAAGAGGCAAGTGGCTTCAAGACAGCTGAAAGGAGTAGCTTTAGGCTGGTGGGAGGTGATCATAGCTGGGAGAATTGAAAATGAAATCACTTGGAATCAATTCAAGGAGATGTTGGAGGCAAGATTTGTACCAGCATCAACTAAGACCACATTACTTGAAGAATTTATTAGACTCAGGCAAGGAACTCTGAATGTCACTAAATACACTCAAAAGTTTGAGGGGTTATCCAAATATGGAGCAATGCTAGTGGCAGATGAATCATCCAAAAATGATAGGTACATTAGAGGTTTGAACCCAGGACTTAGCAGAGCCATGTTACCATATGCAGATAGGACTTTTGATCAAGTAATAGATCTGGCATTGAAATTGGAACAGCATGACAAGGAAAGAGAGAAGTACATGAATTTTAAGAACCAAAATAACAAGAAGAATAAGGGAAGATATCACCCTTATGATAAAAAGAAGGAGGAGACAGACAACAAGAAGGCCAATGACACCAAGGCTAATGATGCTAAGAAGCAATTGGTCTTCCATCATTGTGGAAAGGAAGGACACATTAAACCAAGGTGCCCAGAGTTAAAAGGAGGAGCCTTCAAATGCTACTTATGTGGGAAAGAGGGGCATATGAAGAGGAACTGTCCTGAGTACAAGCAACAAGGGAAGTTAGCAAATCTGGAGGGCAAAAGCAAATCTACAGTGGAAATTAATGTTGAAAATCATAGCCAAGTGGAAGGTACATTACTTATTTGTACCATACCCATAGCAGTAGTATATGATACTGGGGCAACTCACTCTTTGATTTCTTATGAATTAGTTAAAATGCTAAAATTGAATTGCATATTGGTTGAACCCTTATACAAAGTCCACTGGGGAGTTCTAGTGTTTTAGATATGATTTGTGTGGATGTGGAATTAAACATAGGTGGAAACATTTTCATTTCCAATTTATATGTTTTAAACTACCCAAATATAGGTGTTATATTGGGGGTAGACAGGTTAAGGCAATTTGAAGCCATAATTAACTTAGAATCATCCACCATATCATTGCAAAATCTTAGAGGCCAGAGAATCATAATTTTATGTGAAGTGGCTAAAGAAAGGAAATTATATCATTTAATTGACTTGGAAAAAGATTCTAGTGAACTTACTATTGAAGAAATTCCCATAGTCAATAAATACTTGGATGTGTTTGGGGTGTTCCACACCATAGACCAGTAGAGTTTCAAATCAATCTTATTCCCGGAGCAAGCCCAATAATAAAGAAACCCTATAGAATGGGGCCAAGTGAACTAAAAGAATTGAAAAATCAGTTAGAAGAATTAGAAAGCAAATGATTTATAAGGCCAAGTAATTCATGCTGGGGTGCTCCAGTAGTGTTTGTAAGAAAACATGATGGTACTTTGAGAATGTGTATAGATTACAGAGAGCTAAATAAAGTTACTATTAAGAACAAATACCCATTGCCTAGAATTGATGATCTCTTTGATCAACTCAGTGGAGCTAAAATATTTTCTAGGTTAGACTTAGCATCTGGGTTCCATCAGATGAAGGTTGAGGACTCAAGTGTTAAGTACACTGCATTTAACACCAGATATGGTTTGTATGAGTTTTTAGTTATGCCATTTGGGCTGACAAATGCCCCTTCATATTTTGTAGATTAAATGAATAGAATATTCAGAGATTATTTAGACAAGTTTGTGCTGATTTTTATTGATGATATTTTGGTTTATTCCAAAACAGTAGAAGAGCATAAAAATCATTTGCATCTGGTTTTGTCTAGATTGAGGGAAAAAGATTTAAAGGCAAAATTTTCGAAATGTGCATTTTGGAAAGAGGAAGTACATTTCCTTGGCCATGTCATTTCTGCAAAAGGAATTTCAGTGAACCCCAATAAGGTTGTAGCAATTCAAGCATGGAAAAGACCAAGCACAGTGAGTGAGGTTAGATCATTCATGGGGATGGCAGGATATTATAGGAGATTTATAAAAGATTTTTCTAAAATGTCATCACCACTTACCAATTTAACTAGAAAGAATCAAGTGTTTATATGGACTGAAAAATGTGAGAAAGCTTTTATCAAGATAAAAGAAGCCTTAGTTAATGCACCGGTGTTGAGAGTACCTGAAGGAAATGAGGGATTAATTGTGTATACTGATGCAAGTGGCTCTGGGCTAGGGGCTGTGTTGATGCAACAAGACCAAATAATAGCCTATGCATCTAGGCAATTAAAGCCACATGAAACTAGGTATGCAACCCATGATCTTGAACTAGTAGTAGTAGTGTATGCCTTGAAGCTTTGGAGACATTACTTATTAGGTGCCAAATTTATTTTGTACACTGATCATAAGGCACTGAAATATCTATTCTCACAAAAAGATTTAAACATGAGGCAACATAGGTGGGTGGAGTTTCTAGCTGCCTATGACTTAGACATACTCTATACACCAGGTAAAGCAAACAAAGTTGTTGATGCTCTAAGTAGACAACATGCTAAGTTAGCTAGGATGATGATAGAAGAGTTTAAGGACTTGTCTTTGCTTGCTGAATTAGAAATTGGGGAGAATGGCTATGTGCACATGGATGTACATGTGCATGGTGCACAGGAAAATAGAGGGAAGTTGAGCTTGATGACACTTCAATTTGAATTAATTTTGAAGGTAAGTAAAATGCAAGACCAAGACCCTATTATAGTTGAGAAGAAAATTCTCATATCAAAAGGGGAAGAAGTGACAAATTACCATATTGATAAAAATGGTTATTTAAGGAACAAGAATAGGATATGTGTTCCAGAAAACACAGAATTGAAGGAGGAAATATTAAATGATTGTCATAGGAGTAAGTACTCCATACACCCAGGCAGTACAAAGATGTATCAAAATTTAAAAGGAAATTTATGAGATTATCTGCTAAGATAAAAATTTTAAAAAGATGTACAATCTCAAGTATTCTGAGATTATCTGCTAAGATAAAAATTAATAGAAAAATCATGGTTAGCATGATTAATCTAGTATAAATAAGTATGCACAAGATCTACTTATACACTGCAAATATCAGAGAATCTGGGAATTTAAGTGTGAGCAGATTAATTCAAATTCAAATCAAACAGAACTTGCTCTTGTTTACAAAAATAATAATATATATACTTTGATTTAAACAAGAGGGACATATACATCATCATATGTATATGTATATTTTTATGATTAAACTGATATATTTATATTAGTAGGAATTTTAAAATCCTGGACAAATTGTTTGAAAAGAAAATGACTGAGAATTAAACTGAATTGTAAATGAAAAAAAATTCCTAATAAAATTAAGGTAACGTCAGGAGGGTCATTTCAGTTAAATATTCAAATAACAAAATATCCCTTAGATTTTGTCTAAAAAAAATTAAAATTCGAAATTATGTTTCAAAAATAACGGCTGTGCATAATATCAGGTATATATGTTTACTATATTTTTTTTTAATATTTTAAAAGTATTAACATACATATATGAATATATATATATATATATATATTTAAATATATTTAATATATATATATATATATTTTATATATATATATATTTAATATATATATATATATTTAATATATATATATTTAATATATATATATTTAATATATATATTTTTTTTTTTTATATAGTGTTTTCGGTTTTAAAGTAGAAATTTAAAAAAACTATTATTTTTATAAATGTTTTAAACATACTTATATAATTATATATTTATTTAATATTAAAATTCCATGACTAAGTTTATATATATTTATTTGTAATTTGTGAATAAAATTTTAAAATAAAGTATAGTTTATATATGTGTACATGTAAATATATATATATATATATGTAATATCCATTATACATATATTAAAGATATAAACATACGTTTGGACAATATATTTGTATAATATATAAGCTAACATGTCTGTTGCAGTGTAAATCCCAGTACTTATACACAAGCATGTTATACCTTATATGGATCGCTATGTTACGCATGCACACACACATATGTGTGTATATGATACACGTATATGTATAATATAAAATTAATTACATAATATAAAATCATTTTATAAATTTCAATAAAATAATGATTTTATTTAAAAGAAAATTAAAAATGTTCTAAATAAATTAGACTTCATAGGCACAACAAAGATCCAAAGTGGTAAAAAAAATTAAAATTCACCCATTACTTTGGCTGCAGGCTGGCCCGGTTCCAACGTTATTTACGAAGGAAGTTCTTCGAGGATACTGAATCATCTTGCTTGATGTTTATCTCCTAGAAAGATTGTTTTTACAAGTATTTATCTCACATCCATACCGCCCAAATCCCTTAACCATTAATTATTTTATGTATTCTTTTAGTTGTCATTCCCTTGCTTGTATATTCTAATTGCCTTAACCCTAATCCTCCTACACCTTTGCTTCGAAAAATGATTTCTCAAGGAATCTTACTCAGTTTCCCCTTCCATAAAAAGTTAAGGCATGGATGTTGGTTTTGGTTAGAACCGTAGTTGGAAGATTGAAGCTTTGTAACCAAAATTGTACCATGGGGTACATGGTGTATTTGTGTAATGACCCGGAATTTTGGTCGTTTGATTTTGAACGTTTAATTAATTTTTAAATGTTGCATTTGAAATATTAATTGATTTTGAATATAGGAATTTTGGTTGAATTAGTGAAATGGTTTATAATTTCAAATATATCGATTAAATGGATTTGGTGAATAGTAAATTACTATTTAAAATTGGGTAAATATGGGAATCTGGAGTTAGATGTGGATAGGAATGATTCTAAGTCGATTTAAAATTCTATTTGGATTAGAATTATAATAGTAGACTTTTGATGGGATTAAAAGTCAATAAATTTAAAGTTTGAAATTTATATATTAATTTAACAATGAAATTTAATATATGGTAATAGTGTAAATAGTGAAATTTTAATTTAATATAATTCGGAATGATTTCTAATATGGATATAGATTCTATTTTAATTATAACTGAGTTGGTAAGTTTTTAAAATTTGAATTTCAAGTAATCTTGTCGATTTTGAAAATCGCTCGATTTAATCGACGCGTTAAAATAGCCTTCCAGGGCACAGTCTTGGAATTCGATGAAACCAGTTCCATTGGATCATAGTGTATTATTATCGGATTTCAAATTTCGTAGCGTTTGGAGTTACCGTTTGGTCGTACGGGATAGAAACACGTTGAATTAAATATCAAAAATTTAATATTTTAATTCGATTTGAAAATCTATCTTCCATATACGATCGAATTAGGCCTTGAAACATTTTCCATTGTGTTCAGAATAAGGGTAAAACATTATAAACGCCAGGCGGCATGCTTCGATTGGAGTTCGTCCAAAATGTCGCGTGAATAATCGAAATAATATTAAAATAATATATATACACGCCTATATATACGTGCAAACAGTGAACCCTAAACCTAATTCTTTGAGCCGCCACCACCATTAATGTATAGCTAGAAACTTCCATCCTCTCTCCTTAAATTTCTCTCAATCCATTAACAATTACGATTCGAGTTCTAAAGCAATGTTGTAGAGCTTGGAGAGACGAGTAAATCCAACGGCTATGATCGAAAATGTTATGGTGGATCACCAGAATTCTCGCCGTGAAGTCCAGGCGTTCGAGCACGTTTTCCAAAGCGTGGGGATGACCGAGTGGAATGCAGCGCCGGCCGATGGTGGAGTTCGTGATGCTCTTCGTCGTGGTGGAGCTCGATTGTCTTCTAGGCGCATGTAGGTGGAGCGGCGATCGATTTAAGAACGGCGGCTATGGGTTTTGTTCGAATAGTGTACGTGAGGAGGAAGATGGAAATTTCAGCTCTGATCTTCTCTCTTGGGATGTACGGTCACGATCAATTGAAGGTTAAAAAAAAGAAATTGAAATTTATTTATATAATTTATATTCAAAACTTTAAAAATCCATATCTTTGTCATACGAGGTCGAAATTGGGCGAAACAAGCGGCGATGGAATCGTGGCAACGAGCACTACGCTCTGGAATAGATCTGGAGATGTTTTGAGGAGATTAAATTTTTAAGTTAAATTGAATGTGTTCGATTTAATTTAAAATTGGAACATTTGACAAAATTGAAAACTCAAGGTGAGTAAATCTCACTCAGTTGGATGATTGGCATTTATTTTAAATAGTAAAATTAATTATTGGATGACTAGTTGAATTGATAAATTATTATCAGTTGAATGTGATATTATATATAGTAGTATATATATTGGAGTGATTTATATTCCCGCATATATATAGGGGATGAGACCCTATGCGCCCCGCATAATAGCGGACGACCCTATATACCGCGATATTCTGCCTTGAATCAGAATTGGTATTTTTATGTTGTATTAATGTCTATGGATGCAGGGAAACATGTTGGAGGGGTCCAACTGGATTCCTTAAAATGTTGAATTTTAATTTCATATATAGTGACATCTGTTTTATTGGAGTAATCCGTGATAGATTATTGTGTGATTTGAATTGATTGGATGCTATGGCAGTTTAGCCTAGATTTTTGGTATTTTTAAATACTAGTACTATATGGTTTGAATTGAAAAAAAAAAGAATTTTAAAGGGATTTTTGAAGTAAAATATTTATATAGAATTTTGAGTTAACCGATTTGATAAAAATAATGGTTTTGAAATTTGTACTTAACTAATTCGGGATATTGTAAATAGAGATTTTAGGATAAAAGTATATAAAAGGATTTTTTAAATAATAAATTCTTAAGTGGCACTTGTCTAAATATGAAAGGTTTTAAAATCGAGATTTTTAATATATTTGAAGGATAGAAGTGAATTTGGAAATAAGTATAAAATTGGTTATACTGGAGCTCAAGTAATATTCCCAAATTTACGGAATGAAATTAGAATCGAGAAATTGGGCTTGTTTTAAAAAGAAGGATTTTTAATTATTGACTAGCTAATTTAAAAGGTTTAAAAATATTTCAAAAAATTAATTATCTAATTGTTTTAATTGATTAAAGTCTAATTAATTATTAATTAAGTTAGTTATAATGAGTTGATATAAAGTTAATTGTTATTTAAGAATTAATTAGTAAAAATGATGAATTATTCAATATTAATATTTTATATAATAACTTTTATTAAAGAGCAATTGCCTATAGTTTAACTTGGAAAATTATTATAGAAATTTCATAAGTATTATTTTGAAAATTTTAAATAAAGTTTTCGGGAAGTAACGGTATACTCGCATGGCGAAATCTGAGGTAGTGAGTGCCTGCAGTTAAGTTTTGGATTTCTCTAGGATAGATACGTAACCATGGAGCTGTGAACCCATGGTTGATACCGCAGTGGTACTTTCCTTATTATTTTATAGGGTTTCAATATTTTGAGAAGAATAGTTTGTGAATATACTGAATTCGATAAGATAAGTACATGACTTTTGATAAGAGTTTTAATTTATTAAAATTAAATTAAAAAGAGATTTAGTGTTTTCAATGGTAAAAGGAAATATTGGTTGAATGGTCGTTTTTTTATAGTTAAATAACCGACTATCAAATCTGGAGCAAAATATAACTTTGGGAATATCTAGGAGAAACACGGGGATTATATGGTACAGTTACCGTTCGAGGTGCTATACTGTACGTATAAACTCATTTCGTTCTGCTAGGACGATGATAAGGAAATCCATCCACTAACGGTTAGGAGGTGATCTTCGATCTTATTCCATCTGTTTATTTCCTAAAGAATCGGGGTTGAGTTTACCGGAAATATCGAACGTTGTTTCGAAGAGACTGGGATCAGATAAGTTATCCGAAAACCACTTCGATCCAACAAGTACGTTTTCGAAGTGAAAACAAGAGCATGGAGTCGAAGATGGAGTAGTGAAGTGCAAGGGCTAATCGCTACTAATCCTGAGGATTTTTCCAAAATGGATGTAGTAGGAATAGTGCCTTCGGTTCTGTTCGAACCCAGAACGGACTTGTATGGATGAATGCTATCAGTACATTGTCATTGGAGGACAATGAGCATTCTAGTAAAAATTCCTTAAAAGGTAATCGTAGCCTCTAGCCTCATCAACCGGGAATGACTAAAAAGCACGGGGAATGCAGCAAGGCTAAGTTGGTCGCACCCAATTGTAGGATCTAGATTAACCCTAGAGGGGGGGTGAATAGGGTTATAGCAAATTTTCACGAATTTACTGAATTAAACACGATAACAAACTGCAGAGAAGTAAATATGCTGAAAAGTAAATCACACACAAAATTTACCCAGCTTCGGCAACCCCTGCCTACTGCTGCATTCCCAGATTTCTATTAGAATTAAACAGTCTCCCACTTACAAACACTCTAACAGACTCGCACACCCTGCTACCGCCTATAGAGTTTTGCAAACTCACACACCCTGCTTACTGAACTAATCCTAACTAGACAATCTGACACAACCTAAAACCTAGGTGGTGATTTACCCAAATTTGTTTCGAAAAGTACAGAATTTAAATTTAAAAACAAATTAAAAACAAAACCCTAATTTATAATTTCTAAAGCCCAAAGCAAATAAAGGACCGGCCCAAATAAGTAATGAATATCCCTTTCTCTTTTCTTTGGCCCATTCCTTTTCTCGTATGTGATAATGGCTGCTTAGACTTGTGAAAAATGGTGGCTTCCTCGTTCGTTCCTCTTTGCGCTCTGAAATTAGGGCTTGTATCACGAAGCTCCTGATTCGATTTGATCAATTCTCTAATTTGCGTATTGCCTTGCTCGACCGAATGTATTGCTCGTGAAATTAGGGATTTTGCCTGGTTGCTTCGAGTTGATCGAATTCGACTTTTCTTCTGGTATGTTCTTCGTTCCTTTTGCTTTCTCGATTGATTGCTTGAATTCGATGATTTAAATGCCAGTGATGATTGGGTTTTTATAGGGTTCGATCCCCTGAGTTTTCGTTCGTATATACGTGTTTGAATTTGTCAATTTTCTTTGATCGGTCGTTCGATTATTGTTGGATGTTGAGATGATTTTTTGACTGCTTCAAATCATGTATATTTTTGTTGCTAGATTCCCATGTCATTGAAATTTAACTCGTGATTTTTCTGACTTGTTCGACTTCGTGATTGCCACGGCTTTGGTTTCGATCACTTGGTCATCACGTTGTTGACTTTGACCATTTCTGAATTCATGAATTTATGGCTTCAGTATAGTCT
The DNA here is from genome assembly GCA_030737815.1 of Allium fistulosum. Classification (NCBI taxonomy): domain Eukaryota; kingdom Viridiplantae; phylum Streptophyta; class Magnoliopsida; order Asparagales; family Amaryllidaceae; genus Allium; species Allium fistulosum. The sequence goes on from CM060902.1 coordinate 221,646,529, forward strand.
TCATTGCATATAGATAATCTCGAGTTCATCCCTGTCTTTGGCTTCGATGTTTTCTGACTTTGGTTCGATTTCTTGTTTTCCACTGCTTGATGATTATGTTGTGACGATTTTGGCTTTAACTTGAACTTCACCTTGCCACTGATGTTCACTGGTCTGTGTATATGCACAGTTTCACTTTGTAGCTCTGTAGTTTATGGTTCAGGTTGCATAGCATATTGATATTCATGTCTTGATCGAGTTCATTGCTGTATACTTGTTGATGTATTATTTGTTGCCAGTTGCTGAGTCTTGACATTCATGTCTTGGTTCACTCTGTCCTTTTAGCATGTATTCTGTTCTGTGCATTCTTGTAGTCTTTTGTGTATTGTTCATCATGTAGTCTTGATACTTGCATGTCGTATCTGGTTGTTTACTGGTCTTCAAGACATGATTATATTTGTGGTTGCATTGAGACTTACTACACTTGTTTGCTTCCCTGACCTGTCACATACGTTTATGCTTGTTGTAGATATTTGCTTTTGCCTTGAGCATTTCACTGTGGCTTTGGCTCTCGATACTTCATCTATATATATATATACATTCATGTATGTATATATATGTGACTGTTTCATGGTTCTCTGTAGTGTTGCAGTTTGGTCTGCATTGGATTGTCTACTGCTATGTATTCATTGTTCAATTCATGAGTTTGCATATCTGGTGTTTTGAATCTATGTTGACTCGTTCGACTTGTGCACTACTTTGATTCCTTACTGTTGGTCTTCATTGTGAATTCACCTTGAACCAAATGTGTAGTTGATGTGCATGCTTTGAACTTGTATTCTATTGGCACTGCTTATTGGTCTTGATTTCATTGGTGTCATTGGTGCATTTGTGTGCATTGTTATTTGCAGTTACACTTCACTGCTTATTATGCTGCATCACTTGTATACCCTCTGAAGCTTGACATGTTAGCTTGTAGTTCATGTGTTCACTCTGATGTATAAGCATTTGCCACTGTTTGTTCTTCATGTAGCTTGTTGTACTTCATTGTTGTATTGAGTCATGATAGTAGTGACTTGACCTCTATTGCCCTGTGTTGAATCCAGCTTAAACGCTCAGGTTTGACCTTGTGCTTATGATGTGACTTTATTTATTTTGCACTTGAGTTGAACCCGATTTTTTGGTTTGGGTTTGACCTGTGCTCACCTGTCCCTGTTACTATATCAAGTGTATATACATATATCAGTGTGCACGGCCTTGTGGCATGTACAGTGATACACTGTGCATGTCACAAGTTGTTCGTGTGTGACAAATTCAGAATTAAATGATGACGAACAACCCACATAACTGAGGCAAATGTTATTTTCAAAAAACACATTTTATTTTATATTGCAAAATTATTTTATTTTCAATTTTACTGCGTCAGTATGTATTTTTGCAGATTGCTCAGATGCTGGATTCACATTGGAATGAAGTTGAAGGTAAATACGAGTGTGAGTGATATGTAGTGAGGAATTGATGTAACTATGAAATTGTGATGTAATTGTATTGTGACTGAAACTGTATAGTTATAGTGAGAGCTTGAAATTGTACTATCAAATTGTAATAAATATTTGTTTGAATAAAATATTCGTTTGAATTCCAATTCTATGTTATTTATTTTATTCAGCAAATATTTATTTTATCTGTGAAAAATAAAATAGTACAATATCAAATACATTAAATGAATGTATATATGTTTATTATCATCAAACAAAAATCATATACATGCATATTCAACAATCTCCCCCTTTTGATGATAACAAACATATATTTAAGATTTTGACTATTTTAAATGTATTTGATTATTAAATTTGCTCCCCCTATTTAAATGCTCTCTTTCTACACAATATTCCCCCTACTTATATGCATGAGAATAAAAAATTCAAATGAGCCTTGATATCTTTGACCTTTATTTTCAAAATCTTAACTTTTCTCTCCCCTTTTTGTTATCAGCAAAAGAATAATAGTAATAGAAAAATAGAGATATAGTGATAGACATTAATACAATATTAAAGCTCAATCGAGTGTAAATATTAATTTCAATAAGAAAATCAAACAAAAATCATAAATACTTTAATTGACGCATATTCCACTTTAGAATGATAGGATGATATCATCAAATAAAACCATATAGTTGTGTCTATTTGTGGTATTATATCAGGAATTTGAATATCTACTAACCATGCATAACCGTTAGGACTTTTAAATGAGATTAGTAGTATTCCAAAAAAATAAATTAAAAAAATAAATAAATAAATTCAAGTATCTTCTAACTACGCATAACCGTGAGGACTTTTAAATGGGATTAGAATCAACTTGTCTATTTAATCAATTAATTTTGATCTGCGTTCCATACATGCATAACCGTGAGGACTTTTAAATGAGCATGGAAGCACATAATCAAAAATCCAAGTAATTCACCCATGCATAACCGTGAGGACTTTTAAATGAGAGTGAATATTTTGGATATTATTATTTATTGTTAGAAATATAATAAAATTGAAGCACAAATGATTTCCCATTTAAACTACCACATATTGACATACTATATTGACTTTTGATGAGTGATGGTTGATAGAAAAATGATAGAAATAGAAATGATCATGGAATATTTATCAACAAAAAGTTTTTATAACTCTTGTTTAAATTTCTAAAGAAATTTTCTAATTATACTTTATCAAGTCATAATATATGATTAATATCAACACTCATCTTATTTTCAATCACTATCTATCTTTTTAGATAATTATTAGAGGGTCAGATCAGTTAAAATCAATTTCAAAAATAGTTATAAAATCAAATTTTCTTAAATAACTAATCTGATACAAGGTCAACAGAAATTATTTTCTAGAAGGGGTTTTTAAGAAAAATTTCTGCTAAACATAGAGATTATTTCAAGTGAAAAATATGCAGATATTTTCTTTGAAAAATGATGCAGCAAATGAATGTCTCGAAATATAATCACGTTCCACTAGTAATTTTTCTATCAACTATATTACCAGTGTGATCTGCATCTGACTTTAAATTTCACTCAAAATTCACTCGTTGGATGTCATAGGCCAGATTGTGAAATTTCAACAAACTATCTCAGAATTATTTTCAACAATTTTTAAACGAAATTTTCTTGACTTTGAATTGAAGTCTTGTTAACCATCAAACAAATATCATAGTGTCAGATTTAGAAACCGTAGGATCAACAGTCATTAAACCATCATCATTATTTCAAAACAATTTCTTGAAGTTGCACCAATTTCATAAAGTTTCAACAATTTCAGCAATTTCTTAAAAACCTTTTTATAGCATGAGTAACCAGTAATCAATCAACGTCATAAATTGACCAAACAGATTAAGTTCAATGATGAAAAAAATGGTTGGTCAACATTTAAGCACAAATCAAAGTCATAGATAAGAACAAGTCATGTAAGATCATATCAAGTTAGTTAGAATCTGTCAACCATCATAATTACTTCAAGTAATTCTATTTAAAGATGATTAGTTAATAAAAAATCAAAATTAACATCATCAATCATAACTGGCTGATTTAATTTAGATTATGGTGTAGATTTTCACATTTTATCTATCGTTTGAAAATAAATACAATTACCTGTTTTACCTGTACGATAATCTTTCGTTGTTTGCCCATTGTGAATCTGTCACCTTTATACTAGGCTAAGGAACGTTGATTTGTCACCCGTTGTGTGTCTGGAACAGCCAGAATCCAGATAACACTAATGTTGTTCCTTAGCCTGCCACCATACCTACACGGTAAAAGATTTTTGTGACCTATTTGTTTTTATAGGTCCATGGTTGTCAGTGGCAGAATAATTTGATGAATATGTTTGAGTAGACCCAAAACTATTAATATATGTTCCTTTTGGCACCCAAACTTGTTTTGTCCTTTTATTCTTGTTCCAATAGACATGAAATTTGTTTGTAGAATTCTTAGGAACCCAAACTTGTATAAATTTGTGTTCTTGTTCCTATGACTATAACTTTTAGCACGATGTCCAATTATTCCACATCTAGCAAAGACACTCTTACCTTTTGCATTATCATCAACTTGCGTTTTCCCAAAACCTAGTCCTTTTCTGTTGTTAGCAAAAAGTTGATTTCCCAATAACATGTTGAATGATTTTTCTCCTCTTGAAAAGTTATTCAGAGTTTTCTCAAGATTTTGGACTTTGGTTTTTAGTGTTGTGTTTTCAGTCACAAGTGAGGTGCATCTATTTATAAAATCCTTTCTCCTAGTGTCAATGGTTTCCTTAAGACTCAAGTTTTCTTTTTCAATATTCTCAAAGATATTCTTAAGCTTTGATAATTCTGAATCTAAAATTTTGCATTTTTTACAGTCTAGGTTTGAATATTTTCAAGTTCAGTTTCTAACCTAGTATTTTCATAGACAAGTTCTCTCCTATCAGATTTCAGTTTTTCAATTTTAGAATCAAGAGTATCAATTGTTTTAGTAAGATCACAACACATCAAAACAAGTTCTTTATAAGAATAGTCACTTACCTCACTAGATTCCTCCGAGCTTGCTTCTGAATCTGATTTTGTCATAAGACACAAATTAGCCTCTTCTGAGCTATTATTCGAAACTTCCTCTCCTTCTTCATCATCCCAAGTCGCTGCAAAGGCCTTCTTCTTCTTTTTCTTTCCTTTGTTGTTTTTGAGAAGTGGACAGTTTTGTTTGAAGTGGCCAGACTTATTGCAGTTATAGCAAGTCGATTCATTATCGGAATTGTTAGAATCTTTTGACCTATTACCATTTGTTTTTTTCTTGCGTGGCCCGAATCTTGACCATTTTCTAAGATTATTGACAGCCATTGCAAGCTCTTCAATTGGATCTTCTTCTTCTTCATCGCTCTCTTCTTTGCTCTTTAAGGCAATCGTCTTCTTCTTTGATTCGGAGTTGTTGCGTTCCTCCTTTGTTTTTAGCTCAAGCTCATATGTCATCAAGTTGCCGATCAACTCCTCTATGCTTAGTTTACTCAGATCTTTCGATTCTTGTATTGCCGTGACTTTTGCCTCAAAGTTCATTGGTAAGACTCGTAGCACCTTCCTCACAAGCTCTACCTCAGTGAATACCTTCCCAAGCGCTCTAGCATTGTACACCAAAGTTGAAAAGCGTCCAAACATGTCCTTTATGCTCTCGCCTTTGTCCATCACAAAATTCTCGTATTCATTGCTAAATAGGGCTAGACGAGACTCCTTGACTTGAGAAGTTCCTTCATGTGTCACCTCCAAGGTATGCCAAATTTCCTGCGCAGTTGTACAATGAGAAATTCTATTAAATTCATTCTTATCAAGAGCACAGATTAAAGCATTCATGGCTTTAGCATTTGTAGTTTTTAATTTCTTATCGTTAGCGTCCCACCTATCCTTAGGTTTAGGAATCTCAGTATCACCAACAGTTATAGTGGGAGATTTATAGCCAGTTTCAATAATGTCCCAAACATCATAATCAACAGAACTAAGATAAATACCCATCCTAACTTTCCAATAAGCATAATCATTCCCATTAAACATGGGTGGCCTAACAATAGATTGCCCCTCAAAAAAAGCATTATTTGGTGGATTCATGACTCTAGAGTTAAAGAAAAATATCGGGCTCTGATACCACTTGTAGGATCTAGATTAACCCTAGAGGGGGGGTGAATAGGGTTATAGCAAATTTTCACGAATTTACTGAATTAAACACGATAACAAACTGCAGAGAAGTAAATATGCTGAAAAGTAAATCACACACAAAATTAACCCAGCTTCGGCAACCCCTGCCTACTGCTGCATTCCCAGATTTCTATTAGAATTAAACAGTCTCCCGCTTACAAACACTCTAACAGACTCGCACACCCTGCTACCGCCTATAGAGTTTTGCAAACTCGCACACCCTGCTTACTGAACTAATCCTAACTAGACAATCTAACACAACCTAAAACCTAGGTGGTGATTTACCCAAATTTGTTTCGAAAAGTACAGAATTTAAATTTAAAAAAAAATTAAAAAAAACCCTAATTTATAATTTCTAAATCCCAAAGCAAATAAAGGACCGGCCCAAATAAGTAATGAATATCCCTTTCTCTTTTCTTTGGCCCGTTCCTTTTCTCGTATGTGATAATGGCTGCTTAGACTTGTGAAAAATGGTGGCTTCCTCGTTCGTTCTTCTTTGCGCTATAAAATTAGGGCTTGTATCTCGATGCTCCTGATTCGATTTGATCGATTCTCTGATTTGCGTGTTGCCTTGCTCGACCGAATGTATTGCTCGTGAAATTAGGGATTTTTCTTAGTTGCTTCGAGTTGATCGAATTCGACTTTTCTTCTGGTATGTTCTTCGTTCCTTTTGCTTTCTCGATTGATTGCTTGAATTCAATGATTTAAATTCCAGTGATGATTGGGTTTTTATAGGGTTCGATCCCCTGAGTTTTCGTTCGTATATACGTGTTTGAATTTGTCAATTTTCTTTGATCGGCCGTTCGATTATTGTTGGATGTTGAGATGATTTTTTGAATGCTTCAAATCACGTATATTTTTGTTGCTAGATTCCCACGTCATTGAAATTTAACTCGTGATTTTTCTGACTTGTTCGACTTCGTGATTGCCATGGCTTTGGTTTCGATCACTTGGTCATCACGTTGTTGACTTTGACCATTTCTGAATTCATGAATTTCTGGCTTTAGTGTAGTCTTCATTGCATATAGATAATCTCGAGTTCATCCCTGTCTTTGGTTCGATTTCTTGTTTTCCACTGCTTGATGATTATGTTGTGACGATTTTGGCTTTAACTTGCACTTCACCTTGCCACTGATGTTCACTGGTCTGTGTATATGCACAGTTTCACTTTGTAGCTCTGTAGTTTATGGTTCAGGTTGCATAGCATATTGATATTCATGTCTTGATCGAGTTCATTGCTGTATACTTGCTGTTGTATTATTTGTTGCCAGTTGCTGAGTCTTGACATTCATGTCTTGGTTCACTCTGTCCTTTTAGCATGTATTCTGTTTTGTGCATTCTTGTAGTCTTTTGTGTATTGTTCATCATGTAGTCTTGATACTTGCATGTCGTATCTGGTTGTTCACTGGTCTTCAAGACATGATTATATTTGTGGTTGCATTGAGACTTACTGCACTTGTTTGCTTCCCTGACCTGTCACATACGTTTATGCTTGTTGTAGATATTTGCTTTTGCCTTGAGCATTTCACTGTGGCTTTGGCTCTCGATACTTCATATATATATATATACATTCATGTATGTATATATATGTGACTGTTTCATGGTTCTCTGTAGTGTTGCAGTTTGGTCTGCATTGCATTGTCTACTGCTATGTATTTCATTGTTCTATTCATGAGTTTGCATATATGGTGTTTTGAATCTATGTTGACTCGTTCGACTTGTGCACTACTTTGATTCCTTACTGTTGGTCTTCATTGTGACTTCACCTTGAACCAAATGTGTAGTTGATGTGCATGCTTTGAACTTGTATTCTGTTGGCACTGCTTATTGGTCTTGATTTCATTGGTGTCATTGGTGCATTTGTGTGCATTGTTATTTGCAGTTACACTTCACTGTTTATTATGCTGCATCACTTGTATACCATCTGAAGATTGACATGTTAGCTTGTAGTTCATGTGTTCACTCTGATGTATAAGCATTTGCCACTATTTGTTCTTCAAGTAGCTTGTTGTACTTCATTGTTGTATTGAGTTGAGTCATGATAGTAGTGACTTGACCTCTATTGCCCTGTGTTGAATCCAGCTTAAACGCTCAGGTTTGACCTTGTGCTTGTGATGTGACTTTATTTATTTTGCACTTGAGTTGAACCCGATTTTTTGGTTTGGGTTTGACCTGTGCTCACCTGTCCCTATTACTATATCAAGTGTATATACATATATCGGTGTGCACAGCCTTGTGGCATGTACAGTGATACACTGTGCATGTCACAAGTTGTTCGTGTGTGACAAATTCAGAATTAAATGATGATGAACAACCCAAATAACTGAGGCAAATGTTATTTTCAAAAAACACATTTTATTTTATATTGCAAAAATATTTTATTTTCAATTTTACTGCATCAGTATGTATTTTTGCAGATTGCTCAGATGCTGGATTCATACTGGAATGAAGTTGAAGATAAATACGAGTGTGAGTGATATGTAGTGAGGAATTGATGTAACTATGAAATTGTGATGTAATTGTATTGTGACTGAAACTGTATAGTTATAGTGAGAGCTTGAAATTGTACTATCAAAAATGTAATAAATATTTGTTTGAATAAAATATTCGGTTGAATTCCAATTCTGTGTTATTTATTTTATTCAGCAAATATTTATTTTATCCGTGAAAAATAAAATAGTACAATATCAAATACATTTAAATGAATGCATATATGTTTATTATCATCAAACAAAAATCATATACATGCATATTCAACACCAATTAGGGTATGTTTATCACCTTTCTAGAAACCCTCAGATATTATTACTACGATCCATGGAAGGAGCTCGGAAAAGGGTGGGAACACCCGGGGTGATAGCATATTCGGTCTATCCAGGTTAGGGGTAGTCCGGTCTTGTATTGTAGGGTATCCCGACGTCGTCCTTGGTACATTGTTTCTAGACATGTACCGTGACAGGTGATACCCCAGTACATAGTCATTCGTATGGAATCCATTCTCCAATATGTATCCTTTACGGTTTTGGTTGTAGAGCCTAGTATGCTGGAATTTAATTAATGTAACAATTTCAACTATTTGAATAAGTATTTGTACTTAGACACTATTATGTGTGGTGTGGTCTTACGAGATACCTTTGTTTTTCAAAGGATTTTGGATAAAAGTTAATGATTCTAATTGAGTGTGTTTACTCACGCATGTTTTCCAGACTGACTCGGGTGTTATTTTATTATAATGCTCGGGTCAGACCGAGTATTACAGGTTCAGGTAGGATGCTTTGGAGCTCAGGAGACGAGCTGGAGACCGAGACGTATTCTCATACATGTTTATTCCGCTGTAGTACTTTTGTTGAAATTATCAGTAGTTGTGAGGACAGGCTGTTATAACTGTCCAGGCTGGTAATTATTGATTTGTGTACTTTGATGTGAGATATGTATATTACAGTTTTGATTGGTGTAAAGAACTATTTATATTATATGTTATTCAGTCCGTTGTGAGATTTTGTTTTGTTTAGTTTCTTCTTTCTTCTATCCACTTTCTTTCCCCTCAACAATCTGTCTTTCCGGCACTTGATCGTTCGGCATGTTATACAATGAGCGTATTTATGTCGATTTTCGAGGGTCGAAAGTGCAGGTCGTCACAATTTGATAAGCTATAATTTGCCTGCTAAACTCGGTAACTTTGTTTCCCATCCTTGAATCTTGCTTCTAATTCCCTCTATAAGGAAATCACAATCAGAGCTTTTTAGATTGACACTTGACAAAGGAATTTTCAGATATTTTATTGGAAGTTCACCTATCCCAATACCTAAGATCTTCTTTATGTCTTCTTTATTACTTATCCCCCCTCCTATAAAGATTTGTGACTTCTCATTACTCAGTTTTAGCCTAGTAACATCATTCATCGCTTTAAATACTTCCTTTATTGCTCTTGCAGTATCCACATCGGCCTTTGAAAAATTGACTATATCATCCGCATATATTATATGTGTACTTGTTCCCCCTCCATAGAGACTGAACTAATCATTCCTTCCCTTATTTTCCTATCCATCAACAGTGAAAATAACTCCATTGCAATGGCAAACAAGAACATAGAGAGTAGATCTCCTTGCCTTAGGCTAGATGTACTTTGAAAGAAACTGCGTGGACTGCCTTAGGGCATAATTGAGAAACTAGAAGTACAAATCAACTCTTCTATGATTTTAATCCACTTAGCAGTGAAATTCATTTCTTTTAGCATATGAATAATGAACTCTGTTTATAGAGTCATATACTTTCCAAAGATCTATCTTGATGCATATATTTTTGCTATTACTTTTTCCCAATCCCCTTGTTAATTCGTGTGCCAATGAAATACCATCTCTTATTGAGCTATTTAGGATAAATCCAATCTAGTTCTCTGAGATTAGGTCTTCCATGAATATTTTCATTCTATTACATAAAACCTTTGCCAAAATTTTGTAAATCATATTGCAACGCGAATTTGGCCTAAAATGACTGGTCTCCGAGGCAGTCACCATCTTCAGGATCAGATGAATAAATGTATGATTATATTCTCTTATGATTCTTCCTTCCTCAAAAGAGTTGTTGATTACACTTACTAGAAGTTCTTTTAATTGAGTCCAGTGTTCTTTATAAAACTTAGCACTGTATCCATTTGGACCGAGGGGCTATGTTGTCTCTTACACTTAAAATTGCCTCTCTAACTTCGGAATCATCAATTTGGTCATTATGAAGTTCCTACCATACTCTTTTAGAATATTATTACAAATGATTTTTTAGGAAGTTTGAGCTTTTTTTTGATTAAAAAGTCTTTTGAAAACTCTATCCTCTTTTGAACAAATATGTTTTCATACATTACCTATTTTCCATCTTCCGAGAGATTTTTAGCCTAATTTATTATGTTACTCCTTTCCAACATTTTGGCATAGCGAAATGGGGTAGCCTCATCTTCTAGGAGCAGTCAATCACATTTTGATTTTTGTTTGGTGTCAATGTATTCCATATATAAGGCCTTCTCTAGCTTTTTTTAATGCCTTGCAAATCCATACATGTGTTCATATTATAATTTTGCTCCAGTTTCTTTTGTAAGTCCGCACATATACTTCTGCATCTTTCCACTTCTCTCTTTGTACTATTCTTGTCTACACTTCACTCTTTCAAAACAGTCTTCACTCTTTTTGCTTTAGTAACAACATATACATTGGTCTTCCCTCACAGGTAACATGCCAACCTTCTTCAAATTTACGAACATACTCTTTATGTAAGCACCAATGGTTCATATATTTGAACGGTCTATTCTCATCCAAGATTGATCTACTAACGAAACCATGATAGGGGCATGATCACTAACAATTACAGCCAAAGAAGTTGATGTCGAGGTAGGAAACTAATTTAGCCATTCAAACTTTACAAAATCATGGTCAATTTTGATCAGAATATTTTTTTTCGGCCCTGACTACCACATAAATCGGTAACCCTTATTTCAACTTCACCCAAGCCCGTCTTATACGTCAAATAGTCTAGCTCATTCAGTTTACTAAATGGAATTTGGCCACTTCCCATCTTTTCATCCGCCTTCCTATACAGTTGAAGTCCCCGAGAACTACCTACGAACGAAAGATTTGGTATGAATCGTCTTTTAAGTGGTTCCAAAGCTTTGTTCTAAGATATTCAAAATTTTGAGCATATATGAACGTGCAGTTAACCTTAAGACCACCATGGTTAAAAGATCCTTGGTTTGGTATTGATCACTCATGTTTACGATGTTAAAATCCCAGATCTCATAATTTATCAAAAAAAGAATTATGCATTTGTGATAGCATGACACATTACTCGCTATTTCCTACCTATTATCAAGTTTGATCCTCAACTGGTCAATCGCTTTGGCTCTCAACTTATTCTCTAATATGCATATACAGTCTGCTTTAAATTTATGTACCAATTTCTTAATCTCCATTAATATATTGGGCTTATGAAAGCCCCTAATATTCCAACTAATAAATGTCATTTTAAGTGTTTGATATGACTTCTAAGCTCTCTGCCTTGTTGTATGGCACCTTTACTATACTCTTTCTTTATTTATATTTTCCTCTACCTATGCAAGGGTTCTTTTAACTAACATCTACTTTTTGATTGATTCTTTCTTGATATTGTGATTTGTGGTTCTCCTGGATGGATTACTACTAGTTGAGTTAATTTCTGATTGTCCATGCATGTTCTCTACACTATGCTCCTTTTTGCATCCTCACTCTACTCTCTAACGTTTACTTGAGAAAATATAACATTCAATTTAGAACTCAAGATATCAAGAGAAGAGTTACAATTAACATGTTCAGATAAAGTAATGGGATAGTTAGTTCCATCGGAACTAAAAGGACAGTCCAATGATGTTTTGTCCATAGAATGATCAGGAGTCACTGGTGGTGCTAAAGAAGTTTGGATGAGTTCAGTGGCCCTATCCGCCTTCTATGCCATAAGAGTACATGTTGCGGTGACTAGAACTTGACTAACTTTCTCCAGTATCGCCCCCTCTAGTTCAATTGAGGACCCACTCCCATCAACCTCCCCCTTCGTTGCATTGTTTCCCGTTATCTTGTTCTCGATTACCAGTTCTGGTTCCCCTATACTATCCTCTTTTCCTATTCCCTCCTACATCTCTTGCTTCATTTCTTTTACTTGGCATAATTGTCAGATGACCTCCTCCACTTCATTTAAACTTTTCTTTGATTTATTTTCATTTTTCACGCTATAAGATTCCTCGCGTGAGACACGTTGTAGTGTAACTCATGTGTCCATATTTGGCTTCACTATCTGTCTTAGGCACTCCATCCTCTTGCTTTTGGTACCTACTCCTCCCTTACTATTATATCTCGCATACGCATTTACCTTCTGTTCAACATGAATTTTTTTTCTAGTGTTCCCCTACCTCTTCCTCTTTATTGTATCCTTCACACTCCTTTAACACCCATACCTTTTTACATTGGCCATTGTCTTTTCCAATGGCCAAACCATAGGCAGTTCTCACACCTAAGAGGTGGATTTTCATAAATTACCTCTTGTTTAAATATTTTGCCATTTTCGCCTACTACTTCTAACACACTAGGAAAACCGAACTCTACTTTTATATCCACCAAACCCTAGCAAAGGATATTGTAGGCTTGTTCATGGTAGCATCATCCAACTTTATAGAAGTAGCAATGGCACTCGCCAAAGTAGCAATAGCTCTAGGTCCCCATAATCTAAAAATGAGTCTCGGTAACCTAATCTACACCGGCATAATAGTAAGAGGATCTCTATTTGTTTTCATATTTGGATTAAGCTTCTTCATATTGATTAAATTTTTATTGAAGAACTATGGTCCTTCCTCGATCACCTTATTACAGTCATTTTTATTTTCAAAAGAACAACAAAGAAACCATTTTCTCTAGATTGCACTGTAAAACTTGCTAAGGTTTTCCACATTTGCTTCATATAAGATTCCAAAGCCTTGTAGGATGGTGGAGGACTAACTACATACAACATCACACAGTTATTCCACCCTCCTTCCCCTTCCTTAATCGCTTTCATAGGAATAATCCCTTCCATCAACCGTTATTGGCTTTGTAAGTACCATCAGATTCTTTCATTCCTCTTTTTGCTTGTTACCCTTGACTGCATTAGAGCACGATACCTTTCCTGTGATTGCTGAGAATTTCATGTCCATTTTCTTTCTTCCAGCATCCCCCTGAAAACCTACCTCTCTTTTCAGATTGTTTTATTTTGCCTTTTTCCTGCAATACTTGACCTGCTTTTGGAGGATTCTCTAGCTTTGACAACACTTTTCCCTTTTCGACGCACTGTCTGCCATTCTTCCTCTTCCTTAGCACTTTCTGTCTACCCTTCTGGCCTCGCTAGCATGGTATAGAGATGTGGAGATTGGAAAAAGAGAGAGATTAAGATGAAATAATGATGTGAAGATGAGAAGATGCAGGGTTTCGAAAAACCCTAGATCTAGAGAATAGCCGCCGTGAGAAAAAAGGAAAAGAAAGAAAACCTACACCTGTATCTTTATTTTACAATACGTTATCAGCACAGATGCTTGTCTTCTTTTCCATTTTCATTGCATATATTTCATGAGAGTATTGAATAACTATGTTTCTCATGATAATGTTTATAATCTTATGATTGTTTAGATCTTTTAGATCCAATTAAGTTGATCAAATTATGAAAAGTGAACTTTTGTAAAATATCTTCTTTAATTTTTGAAATACATAGTCGCCTCTTTTCAAAAACAAGTTCTAAAAAAGACCCATATTTTTTTAGTTTCAACTAAATGCAAATACTTGCACTTTCAAAATGTTCAAATATTTGCAGCTTAAAATGAAAATATTTGCAAAACTGTAAATATTTGCAGTAAAAACTGAAAATATTTACGATTTATCAAAAGAAATTTAAAAAATAGTTTGGTTCATTCCATTGCTTCCCCAAGCATACCTAATTCAAATTAAATGGGTTGAACTTGTCTGCTCCATTACCCTTGACATCGCACTGATTAAGTTCAGATTTACTTTTCAAACAAAAACAAAAACAAAAAAATTGAAAAAAAATAAAATTTTAACTTAAAACATGTTTTGATGAGAATTTTTCGTGTATCATACTTGAAATTAAGGGACGGATCCAATTTTCACTTATGTAAATCTAATCTTATTATTTTCATAGATCTAGTATTATATACTTCAATTTTTATATCTCTTATGTAGATTTTGATATTGATTTCATTCCTTTGTTCCAAATTTCAATTTAGTCTTATTTTCATTCTCGATTTAGATTCCATTGGCTTATGTATGCTTAAATGATAGATCTCTATAATCTAAACATGTTAAATTAAAAAACAAATCATGTTGATAATTTTATTGTTTTTAGGTTTTAACAAGATCTATGATTTAATCGATTTTTCCATCTCTAAATAATCTGAAACATTTACATAAAATAAAATGTATATCCCAGAGAAACATATCCAAATTTCTAAGTGGCCCAATAGATTATTTATTAGATATGATATTTTGAATATTATATGTTTCTACTGAAAAATGATAGCCTGTTTTTTTTTTCCATTTTAAATTCGTTAAGTTTGTTTTTATTCTTTTTTAAATAAATTTATTTAGATAGAACTTTTAAGCTAATACAAATCAAATTGGACTTAAAAGGGATTTATTATGATTTTTATAAGTTTTAGTTTATTTTTATTTAGTAAAATCATAACTTTTGATGAGACCTTTAGCAAAATTTAAACTTTTACAGAATTTCTTTACTTAATTTAGTGATCTTTGTCAAAGTTTGAAGTCATTCAGATAGGTAAAAACTAGTCCGCAAATTTTATCGGTAAAACTGCAATAATCTTGCTAGGACGACATTGGGACCGTGCCATTTAGAAGTGGGTTGAATGTGTGAGTTTAAAAAAAATCATTTTCGATCTTAGTTATGTCTATGAAACCTAAATGAATTTTACAACTAATCTAAATGTTTTAAATAAAATCTTTGCTTTAATTAGTTATGCTCAAAAGGGTTTCTTTTGTTTTTTGTTTTAGTTCACAAATATATCAAATATATTTGTTTGTGTGAAGTGCATATGCTACAGATAAGATGTGTACATAATTAATAGGAACATATGTAGGTGTTAGAATTTACACCACAACGGATCCATTTCTCCTTCACATATGCCTTTATTGTCCACTATATTTATTATAATATATGTATATATAGTAGAAATATATATATATATATATATATATATATTAAACTCACATTTGATAATTTTATGTGATTTGAAATCCAAAAGTAACATTAATGAATTTGATTTTAATTAAATAAGGATTTGATGGTAAATGTTACATTACTACATAAGATCTACTCTACAAATTTGAATTGAAGAAACACATGTAAATTTCCATGCATATAAAACTACAATTTATACTTTTAGATTTAGAACAACATGTATTTGTTAACATTATAATTTATGATACATATATAAGTGTGTGTTTGTGTGTGTAAGTTGGATTTAAAAGTTAACAAATTTGATTTAAATTATAGTTTAGAAATGAAACTAGAGTTTTCGATTTTTTTATTATAAAACAATAAACTTAGAAAAGGAGACAAATGGTTTAAAATTTGTGTTAAAATTCCATTCATAAAGTTTAGATAGAAAAAAACCTTTCCTTCTTATAGGAATAATATTCAAAATGTTTGTAACCAAAATTAGCCATATAACTCCTTGGTCCCCTTCGTGACACAGCGAAATCTTAGGTTCTATCGATTCCTATTTAGGCACACTTTACACATATCCCTTCTGTTCAACAACCATTAGATTGGCTGACTGGCCATGTATGTAAGCTAAGATGTTTTGATGCTAATACTGCAGATAGGAAAAGAATAGTGTATGCAAAGCCTCTTATTGAAGTAACACCGAATAAACCATTACCAACCAAATTAAGAGTTTGATTGGCAGCGAGACAGGTGTTGGAAACCTAGTATTTGCATAACCTATCAATCGTTTGGCCACATTACTGATTATTGTAAGCATTGTTGTCCCTTATTTCCAGCTGTGGATGTGTCGCCAATTCCTGTTCCACCAAAGATTTATTTGCTTAGGCCTTCTAATATGAAGTGCATTTCCAACTCTAGTCATGCTTCTCCTTCTTAATTACATGTTGAAGCTGAAGTCCCATCTACATCTTCTCATGTTTTTGCTACCGTTCCCCTAGTTGTTCCACTTGTTTTAACTACTACCTCCTAGGCTCCAATCAATGATATTATTACCCGAGACCCTAAAGAGCTAGCTTAGATCCATGATGCTTCGGAAATGAGATACTCTAATATGTGTGACTCTTATCACATGCTTGTAGGGGAAGATGAAGGTGGGAATAGGCGTTTATATTATCATATTATGGGGGAAGATCTTTCCCTTTGTGTCGAAGGAGATCTTGGAGATTTGAATAGGCTAATCTTTATAGATGTCACTTAGGAGAGGAAATTAATTTACAGAAACGACTATTCGGATTTTGTTTCTAAAATTACTTCGTTTTTTGGATTCATTCGTGTCCTTGGACCCAACTCTTCAAACGAAGGTAGTAGATCATCCTCTTCTGAGTGGTGCTAGTTTAGATCTTTTAGTAGTTTAAGCATGTTGCCTGACTCCTATTCTATAACTAGTTTGTTGGTTTATTTCTTAGTTGCTAAGGTTGTTTCATCTCATACCTATTATAGTTTGTAAAGTGGTATGTCCACTATAAAACCAGCTTGCTCGTGCAAAATAATAAAATTTTGTTTTGTTTGCAAATAAATTAATATATAACTCTAGTAATCAATTTTCAAGAAATAATAAATAATTGACATATATAATTCATTCACAATTTTGCATGTAAATTTATAAAAGTATAAAGTATATCTAAATAAAAATTAGCTTTCAAGTTTTTTTACAAAATTATCAAAATAAAAGAAAAGAAATTTGCAAGTAAATGTAAATCGTGATAAGAACAAACGGGTCAAAACAATACATGGAATAACAACAAATTAGCAAAGGTGACAAGGAACCTAAACATATCGGTTTGAGATGAACATATATTATGAAAGGATGAGGAACATATGTAGATATGAATTAAAACATTATAATATTCAAATATTCAATTGAGATAGAAGAGGGTTTTGATTCACATCTACAGAGTGATCAATTAAACACATGATGAATCTTACAAAATCCAAGCATATGAATGAGAAAACATATTAAAATAAATTAATTTGAGAATTATCTTAAATGTTTCCAATAAATCACATATTGAAATGATGAATCAAAAGCTTTTAGACTCAATAGAATCAATCTCTGGGATTTGCAAGAATCAAGAGATGAGAACCACATTTTATTTTTGATTTTGAAATTTTTTAGGCTTTGGAAGCCATTTTTTGTTGGGATGAAAGAGAAGATGAAATAAATGAGAATTATCTAAAGAGCCTTCTGAATGAATGAGAGAGAATGTGTTTTAAAGGAAACACTGAAACTTTTTAATTTCCCACTTTAAAACTTTCTCTATTTAATTCATAATTAAATCTCATCAAATAATCTCCCTTTCTTTATTATCTATGGCCGGCCATAATAGGTGCCACGTGACTCTAAAAAATAAATAATATCACTTAGCATTTAACCTATTTAAATCCAATTTAAACATTTTACCAATATCGTATATTGATACGCGCATTTGTAAACACTATATTAAATATTAATGGCATTCAAATAAAATAAAATATAATAATTAATATTTCACAAATATTAGTTAGTTCAATTAATTTAATAACTCACTTAGTATTTATTTTATTTAAATCCAGTTTAAATATTCAATTGGCATCAAACATCGATACACACATTTATAACTTTTATATATGTACATTATCAAATACTAATTGTATTTAAACAAATCAAATAAAATTTAATAATTAATATTTCATAAATATCAATTAATCTAATCAACTTACAATTATTATACATAAATTAAATCATTTGGTTCATTTGGGGTATTCATCATTTTGGTTATGCGACTCAAATGTATAAATTCAGTCAATTATCAATATCGAACAATTCAAATAATTATTTTCACGTGTTATCTTAGCTAGTGGTGTGACAATCTAGTTGAATTTATCGCTTGCACATATTTTGGTAAAATATATTTTTACTTATTATAAGTGGTACTTGGCAGTAGCAATTATTTATACTAATTCTCTTCGCCAAAACTATATCACATTACGACTTATGAAATTTGGTTTTGATAAAAATTCCAACATTTTCCACATTCAACTTTGTAAGTCCAAACACAAAATCATTACTGACAATTACTATTATCATATTGCTCTGGCCAAAGACCTTGATTTTGAGTTGACCATGGTTAACCGTGATACTAACTTCATATAATCGGAGAGACGAATCCTCTATTGAATAGTGTTTCACTTCCAATGCTTCAACTTAGACTCAACTATAGTCGTTCAATGGACGCCATGCTATGGTTTAACTATAATTAAAGTAGAGTGTCCATATTGAGGTTCCCTAGTATTTTCAAGTTGAGGGAACAATGTAACATCATCACTTCGAGATTGTTTGTTTGACCTTAGTTATATCAACAGACATAGAACTCTAGAGCGAGTCATTTTATAGTTATCCAATAACTATCAGTATGTATTAGCGCCCCTAAAAACCATGAGTAATACACTATGCAACATTTGAAAAGTAAGTGTTATATACTCTAGTCTCAATGGATGAATCAATATCCTTTCTCGAAATATCTCGACTAGGTATACATAAAATAATATATTATTTTTCATTATGATAAAATTCTCATGATTTCAATACATTGTAATTTCTATCATATAACATATCATTTATGGATTTTCTATTTAATATACTTTAATTTAATTTCTTAATTAATTATATCATAATATAACATGTGTATGATAGAAAGAAAATGCCTTTTTTTGAACAAGATTAGTTATGGAGTTAAATATATGTAACAAATTACATAATTACCCCTAGAGTATACCCCTAACTTTATCAATTTTACACTTGCACTTGGGGTCAATTATGAAATCTTATTCCAACTTCTTAGATTGGTTTTCTTAAAACTAATTGGATCACTCTCTTAGTGAATGAGTATGCTATTTTGTTTTAATTATCTACTTTGTCAATCATCTCTCTCCATCATAAATAAATTGCTTTTATCGCGTGGAACTATTAGGAGAGTATCTCTTGATTTCTAGTGAACTCTAAGTTCTTATATGAACAGTATTGCAGCATTGTTATCATATAACAATGTCATGAGATTCTGGAAATCACCCCTAGCTCAATTATAAATTTGTGCATTTATTTATACTTTTTTATTGCAATGCAATTCAAGTCGATGTACTTTGCCTTTTGGTCGAATCAACCAGTACTTACTATTTTGAACAATTCCATCTTAAAGTTCCTAACTTAAGATTGAACATGAATTTAGGGTTGACATACTATACTCAATTTCATTAAAGAAGTTCGACTCGTGGCACTCCTTAATAAGGAGTTCGTTATTTCTATAAACAATTCTCTAGTATTTATGAAATACTTGAGAACACTCTAAACTGTCATTAAGTGATCTTAATTCAGATTTTTAATAGCATTATGTATCAAATACATGAGCGAAGTGTGATATTATAGACAATATAACATGTATGATAACTACTATTGTCATTGCATAAGGTGTTGGAACCGGGTCAGCCCGCAATGGAAGTTATGAATGAATATCAATTTTTTTATCATATGGATCTTTATTGGGCCTATGAAGTCTAATTTATTTTGAATATTTCTAAATTTTATTTAAATAAAATCTTTTATTTTATTTAAATTTATAAAATGATAATATATTATTTAATTTATATTATATTATATACATATGTGTATCATATACACGTATATATGTATCTACATGTGCAACATATCAATCTAGGCAAGGTATAACATGTTGTTAGAAACTGGAGTGTCTACAATACAATGTTGGATCTTAAGGCTATTCAGACACTAGAAGTGATGAAATGTGTATTAACTACTTACTGATGAATATAAAGAAGTAATCAAAGAATAAGTAAGTAATAAAGTAAAATGCAGTAATGTAAATAACACCCGGATTTTTATACTGGTTCGGATTAACCAATCCTACATCCAGTCCTGCACTCTATCGTGCAGAATTCCACTACAATCGCTTGCTTTCCACGGGTGGCAAGAACACCTTTACAATCTTGGTTTCACGGGCTACAAGACACACCCTCTTGATTTTACAGGCTACAAGAACACCTTCTCCTTATCACCAACAATAAACTATGGCAAGTAGTCGTATCTTCAATACAGATTCTTTCAGATTCGGTACAATGATCCTATAGACCTCCAATGGCAATATATCTTTGAATTCTTTGAGGAATAGGATGAAATCAGAGAGAGAATGATGTGAATTCAAGTACAACATTCTGATATTGTGTGGCTTGCAAATCAGTGAAGGATTTGAGTGAAATAGTATCAATTTGCAAGGAGATTTGAAGAGTATGCAATGGAATTCTTTTGCAAATGTTTGGAGAAGAAGGAGTAAGAGAAAATAAGAATTCCTGATGTTAAAATTTGTTTTCAGAGGCCTTTATATAGTGGTTGAAGAGACGTGTCTTTTGGTGAAGAGGTGGAGGGAAATGTCTCTTCATTCGAAATTTGAAATTCTAAAAATCGGCTAGCATGCCGACATCCCCCTACCTAGTATGTCGACATGGGTATGTTGCAAAATGAACAGCAACACTAATAAGTGTTGCGAATTTTCAGCATTTCAAATTACCTTATATTTATGGATTTTTGTGATTTGGTTGAGGTCAATGGTTAATGATCTTCAAGTATAATTGCCAAGAGATCTTTAACAAGATATTCTAAGGTTCAACCAACTCCTCATCACTTCAAACACCTTTATCCTTCAGCATTCTTCTCTAATTTGGTTTTGTTCTTCAATTGCTCTGATTAACCTTCTTCTATAATTCATTTGCTTCCACTGTATTCTTGATTATCTCTATAAATGTCTCCATAATATATCTGATATGACTGCATAACTCGGAGATACGTTAGTAGTAATATTTATGTGGTTGTTATCATCAAAATCAATACCTAGGGTATTAACAATCTCCCTCCTTTTGATGATGACAACCATATAAATATTTGAGAGATAAAATATAATATTTTAATATTTGACACCCCCTAACTCTATGCACTCCCCCTATCATTTTGCCTAGTATATTTATACCTTTTCTCCCCCTTTGTCATCAACAAAAAGGGTAAAAAAGAGTCGCTTAAATCACTACTAGACAATATGTAGAGTTTGTATATAGAGATAAATACATATAAATAAAACACTTGAGGGGAAACCAAATCAATTCAAAACATGAAATAAACTTATCAAATAATAAGATGAGTTTTAGAGTTACCGACTTTGCCGATGCCAATAACAAATCGTTTTCATATTTATCCAAAGTTCAATTTGAGCATCCGCTATCTGGTATATATTGTTTGGTACCTGAAAAGTTATAAAGTATGCACACTGGTACCCTTTTTATTTTGGGGTCCATGGGGTTAAGTTTTAGGATGCCAAACCCATGAAGAGTTTGAACGTCCTCTCAAAATATAATCATTAAATGAATGAACCTTATTAATAAAATTATCAATATATTTTTCTTTTTCAGTATCATCCAACCTTTTTGGAACCCATAAATTAATGAATCTATTTGGAGGTTTTAACTTTAGTTTCCTAGGTTTTGATTTGAACTTGGTAGCCTTAACAAACTTAGTATTTTGAATACTATTTTTCTTTGATTTAGCCTTAGGGGTGTATCCAAGTCCATGTTTATTCCTAGTGTGTTTAGATGCAGATAATAATTTTTCTAGATTATCCTTCCCTTTGTTAAATTTATCAACATCAGTTTTCATTTTGTCAAAATCCTTATTACGGTTAAGAATAACATTGTCTAGAGATGTTATATTGTCATTCAGATCAGTGATCTGTGACTTCTTTGAAAGATTTTCTGATTTTAAGGATTCATTTTCACTTTTTAGTTTTTCAAAACTTCCAAGTGTCAAATCTTTTTCATCATTATACCTATTAAGTCTTTCAATTTCATCTTCTAGACATTGTTTTTCTTCAATTAACCTTTCATTAAATATTTTTAATCTATCTATCTCTGCCAAACTATGGTTGTACTCTTTCCTAAGTATTTTATATCCCTGATTCATATCATTCAAAACATTAGTAATTTCTTTATTAAAATTCCATACCTGGTCATCCTATGCTATGAAGCACAAGTTGACATTTTCTGTTTCTGAATCACTATCACTTGATGATGTATCTGAATCATCTCATTTTGCATTGAATGCCTATTTCCTCTCCTTATTGAAAGTGTTTGACTTTGATTTCATCAGTTTGGGACAGTCTCTTTTTAAATGACCGGGTTTATCACATTGAAACACTTAACAACATTTCTATTTCTAGAATTATTGTTGTTAGTTTTTCGAAGTTTGTTTGTTATCCAAAACTTCAAGAATTTCTTGAACTTCTTGGTCATAAACTCGATATCATCATCAATAGCATCATCATTTGGTTCATCTGTGTCGATCATAGCATTGAGTGCTAGTGATTTCTTCTCATTTGCCTGATTCTATTTTCTAATCTGCAACTTTACTTCATAAGACATCAGGTTACCAATTAAATCTTCTAATTTCATAATACTAATATCATTGGCTTCTTCAATTGCCAGAATCTTCTGATCCCATTCACTAGGAAGTGAATTCAAGATCTTTCTGACTTGGTCTTCTTCAGTAATTTTCTTTCCTAGTGATATTAAGGCATGCATTATATCTTGAAATCTAGAATACATATCAGAAATAGACTCATTTGGTTTCATTTGAAAGAGTTGAAACTGGTTAGTTAGCATAGATATCTTTGTTTGTTTTACTTTACTGGTGCCTTCATGTGTGACTTGCAGTTTTCTCCAAATTTCATATGCAGAATTACAAATAGACACTCGATTAAACTCATTTCTATCTAAGGAGCAAAATAAAATGTTCATGGCCTTAGAGTTATTAAGTGCTTGTGTCTTTTGGTCTAGTGTCCATTTTGAATATTCAGTTTGAGGCTCTATGTACTCTATTTGGGTAATGTTCCAAATACCCAAACCATTAGACTGCAAATAACGTTTCATCCTACAAGCCCAATATGCATAACTACTGCCATCAAATAGAGGGGGTCTAGTGGTAGATTGCCCTTCTAGAAAGGTGTTAAAAAATGTGTTACTAGTGTCATTAGCCATTTATACTTTTCAAAAACCAAGTTATGAATTTTTGAAAACCAATGCTCTAATACCAATTGTTGGAAACTGGAGTGTCTACAACACAATGTTGGATCTTAAGGCTATTCAAACACTAGAAGTGATGAAATGTGTATTAACTACTTACTTATGAATATAAAGAAGTAATCAAAGAATAAGTAAGTAATAAAGTAAAATGCAGTAATGTAAATAACACTCGGATTTTTATACTGGTTCGGATTAACCAATCCTACATCCAGTCCTGCACTCTATCATGCAGAATTCCACTACAATCGCTTGCTTTCCACGGGTGGCAAGAACACCTTTACAATCTTGGTTTCACGGGCTACAAGACACACCCTCTTGATTTTACAGGCTACAAGAACACCTTCTCCTTATCACCAACAATAAACTATGGCAAGTAGTCGTATCATCAATACAAATTCTTGCAGATTCGGTACAATGATCCTATAGACCTCCAATGGCAATATATCTTTGAATTCTTTGAGGAACAGGATGAAATCAGAGAGAGAATGATGTGAATTCAAGTACAACTCTCTGATATTGTGTGGCTTGCAAATCAGTGAAGGATTTGAGTGAAATAGTATCGATTTGCAAGGAGATTTGAAGAGTATGCAATGGAATTCTTTTGCAAATGTTTGGAGAAGGAGTAAGAGAAAATAAGAATTCCTGATGTTAAAATTCGTTTTCAGAGGCCTTTATATAGTGGTTGAAGAGACGTGTCTTTTGGTGAAGAGGTGGAGGGAAATGTCTCTTCATTTGAAATTTGAAATTCTGAAAAACGGCTAGCATGTCGACATCCCCCTACCTAGTATGTCCACATGGGTATGCTGCAAAATGAACAGCAACACTAATAAGTGTTGTGAATTTTCAGCATTTCAAATTACCTTATATTTATGGATTTTTGTGATTTGGTTGAGGTCAATGGTTGATGATCTTCAAGTATAATTGCCAAGAGATCTTTAACAAGATATTCTAAGGTTCAACCAACTCCTCATCACTTCAAACACCTTTATCCTTCAGCATTCTTCTCTAATTTGGTTTTGTTCTTCAATTGCTCTGATTAACCTTCTTCTATAATTCATTTGCTTCCACTGTATTCTTGATTATCTCTGTAAATGTCTCCATAATATATCTGATATGACTGCATAACTCGGAGATAAGTTAGTAGTAATATTTATGTGGTTGTTATCATCAAAATCAATACCTAGGGTATTAACAATATCCCCCTTTTTGATGATGATAACCATATAAATATTTGAGAGATAAAATATAATATTTTAATATTTGACTCCCCCAAACTCTATGCACTCCCCCTATCATTTTGCCTAGTATATTTATACCTTTTCTCCCCCCTTTGTCATCAACAAAAAGGGTAAAAAAGAGTCGCTTAAATCACTACTAGACAATATGTAGAATTTTATATAGAGATAAATACATATAAATAAAACACTTGAGGGGAAACAAAATCAATTCAAAACATGAAATAAACTTATCGAATAATAAGATGAGTTTTAGAGTTACCGACTTTGCCGATGCCAATAACAAATCCTTTTCATATTTATCCAAAGTTCAATTTGAGCATCCGCTATCTGGTATATATTGTTTGGTACCTGAAAAGTTATAAAGTATGCACATTGGTACCCTTTTTATTTTGGGGTCCATGGGGTTAAGTTTTAGGATGCCAAACCCATGAAGAGTTTGAACGTCCTCTCAAAATATAATCATTAAATGAATGAACCTTATTAATAAAATTATCAATATATTTTTCTTTTTCAGTATCATCCAACCTTTTTGGAACCCATAAATTAATGAATCTATTTGGATGTTTTAACTTTAGTTTCCTAGGTTTTGGTTTGAACTTGGTAGCCTTAACAAACTTAGTATTTTGAATACTATTTTTCTTTGATTTAGCCTTAGGGGTGTATCCAAGACCATGTTTATTCCTATTGTGTTTAGATGCAGATAATAATTTTTCTAGATTATCCTTCCCTTTGTTAAATTTATCAACATCAGTTTTCATTTTGTCAAAATCCTTATTACGGTTAAGAATAACATTGTCTAGAGATGTTATATTGTCATTCAGATCAGTGATCTGTGACTTCTTTGAAAGATTTTCTGATTTTAAGGATTCATTTTCACTTTTTAGTTTTTCAAAACTTCCAAGTGTCAAATCTTTTTCATCATTATACCTATTAAGTCTTTCAATTTCATCTTCTAGACATTGTTTTTCTTCAATTAACCTTTCATTAAATATTTTTAATCTATCTATCTCTTCCAAACTATTGTTGTACTCTTTCCTAAGTATTTTATATCCCTGATTCATATCATTCAAAACATTAGTAATTTCTTTATTAAAATTCCATACCTGGTCATCCTTTGCTATGAAGCACAAATTGACATTTTCTGTTTCTGAATCACTATCACTTGATGATGTATCTGAATCATCCCATTTTGCATTGAATGCCTGTTTCCTCTCCTTATTGAAAGTGTTTGACTTTGATTTCATCAGTTTGGGACAGTCTCTTTTTAAATGACCGGGTTTATCACATTCGAAACACTTAACAACATTTCTATTTCTAGCATTATTGTTGTTAGTTTTTCGAAGTTTGTTTGTTATCCAAAACTTCAAGAATGTCTTGAACTTCTTGGTCATAAACTCGATATCATCATCAATAGCATCATCATTTGGTTCATCTGTGTCGATCATAGCATTGAGTGCTAGTGATTTCTTCTCATTTGCCTGATTCTATTTTCTAATCTGCAACTTTACTTCATAAGACATCAGGTTACCAATTAAATCTTCTAATTTCATAATACTAATATCATTGGCTTCTTCAATTGCCAGAATCTTCTGATCCCATTCACTAGGAAGTGAATTCAAGATCTTTCTGACTTGGTCTTCTTCAGTAATTTTCTTTCCTAGTGATATTAAGGCATGCACTATATCTTGAAATCTAGAATACATATCAGAAATAGACTCATTTGGTTTCATTTGAAAGAGTTGAAACTGGTTAGTTAGCATAAATATCTTTGTTTGTTTTACTTTACTGGTGCCTTCATGTGTGACTTGCAGTTTTCTCCAAATTTCATATGCAGAATTACAAATAGACACTCGATTAAACTCATTTCTATCTAAGGAGCAAAATAAAATGTTCATGACCTTAGAGTTATTAAGTGCTTGTGTCTTTTGGTCTAGTGTCCATTTTGAATATTCATTTTGAGGCTCTATGTACTCTATTTGGGTAATGTTCCAAATACCCAAACCATTAGACTGCAAATAACGTTTCATCCTACAAGCCCAATATGCATAACTACTGCCATCAAATAGAGGGGGTCTAGTGGTAGATTGCCCTTCTAGAAAGGTGTTAAAAAATGTGTTACTAGTGTCATTAGCCATTTATACTTTTCAAAAACCAAGTTATGAATTTTTGAAAACCAATGCTCTGATACCAATTGTTGGAAACTGGAGTGTCTACAACACAATGTTGGATCTTAAGGCTATTCAAACACTAGAAGTGATGAAATGTGTATTAACTACTTACTTATGAATATAAAGAAGTAATCAAAGAATAAGTAAGTAATAAAGTAAAATGCAGTAATGTAAATAACACCCGGATTTTTATACTGGTTCGGATTAACCAATCCTACATCCAGTCCTGCACTCTATCGTGCAGAATTCCACTACAATCGCTTGCTTTCCACGGGTGGCAAGAACACCTTTACAATCTTGGTTTCACGGGCTACAAGACACACCCTCTTGATTTTACAGGCTACAAGAACACCTTCTCCTTATCACCAACAATAAACTATGGCAAGTAGTCGTATCTTCAATACAGATTCTTGCAGATTCGGTACAATGATCCTATAGACCTCCAATGGCAATATATCTTTGAATTCTTTGAGGAACAGGATGAAAACAGAGAGAGAATGATGTGAATTCAAGTACAACTCTCTGATATTGTGTGGCTTGCAAATCAGTGAAGGATTTGAGTGAAATAGTATCGATTTGCAAGGAGATTTGAAGAGTATGCAATGGAATTCTTTTGCAAATGTTTGGAGAAGAAGGAGTAAGAGAAAATAAGAATTCCTGATGTTAAAATTCGTTTTCAGAGGCCTTTATATAGTGGTTGAAGAGACGTGTCTTTTGGTGAAGAGGTGGAGGGAAATGTCTCTTCATTTGAAATTTGAAATTCTAAAAAACGGCTAGCATGTCGACATCCCCCTACCTAGTATGTCGACATGGGTATGTTGCAAAATGAACAGCAACACTAATAAGTGTTGCGAATTTTCAGCATTTCAAATTACCTTATATTTATGGATTTTTGTGATTTGGTTGAGGTCAATGGTTGATGATCTTCAAGTATAATTGCCAAGAGATCTTTAACAAGATATTCTAAGGTTCAACCAACTCCTCATCACTTCAAACACCTTTATCCTTCAGCATTCTTCTCTAATTTGGTTTTGTTCTTCAATTGCTCTAATTAACCTTCTTCTATAATTCATTTGCTTCCACTGTATTCTTGATTATCTCTGTAAATGTCTCCATAATATATCTGATATGACTGCATAACTCGGAGATACGTTAGTAGTAATATTTATGTGGTTGTTATCATCAAAATCAATACCTAGGGTATTAACACATGCCCGTATATAGGTGTTAGGATTTATATTGCAACGGACACATTAGCTCATCCGATATACAAATATATATTATCCAAATGTGTGTTCATATACTTTTACTTATATATATATAATATTTCACACACACATACACACATATATATACGTATACATATTATGCTTTTGTTTAAATAATTTAATATAAATATATATAAATATACATACATACATATATATACACACATATGTATAAAATATTAATATTAATATATGTATGTCAAAATGAATGTATTTATATCATTTATAAAATCTGCATATTTAAAAAAGTTAATTTTTTATAAAGTTGAAAATAATATATGCAAATGTACTAATTTTTTTCTAATATATATATTAAATATTTATATATAATATATGTATAATAATATAATACATATATATATATATATGTAATAAAATTTATAAAATGCAAAAAAAATATTTTTATAAATATATATAACTAGGTCTTATGCATGACCTAGGATTTAAAAAGTTTAAATTTAAAATATAGTTTTATTTAATTATCCACATAGAAAATTTAAGATATTAATAAAAAATCATTTTTAAAACTTTAATTTGAATTTAAATATTTAATAAATCTTAAATGGCAATTTATATTTTGAATATTTATTGCATAATTTTATGATGTAAAATAATTTTAAAATATTTTTTTTATTTTTGGCTTTTATTTAAAAATATTTTAAAAATAAAAAATGTTAATTTTTTATTTTCTTCTCGATAGTATATTTTATACTAATATTATTTTATAAAATATAAAACATAATTTTCGTAATATATTTATATTTATATAATTAACTTATGCATTAATTAACTTAAATAATAATATATATGTATAAAAATATATTTTTAACATTGTCGAAACTATTATACCCCTAATACTTTACATGTAAACATATGTGACAATACTTGATCAAAGTATAATCTTATAATTAAATTATAAACTATATATATCTAATAAAATATTATATATTAAATCACTAAAATTTAAAAAATGGTTTTTTTAATTGTAGAGCCATACTGTATGATACATATATGATAAAAAAAATTAATATCCAAGCATATGCAAACACACAACCAATCTAATTATGACAATAAATTTGTATACCAAAATCGTCGCCTAACTAACAATATATAAAATATATATAAACACTAAACATAAATGATTGTAAATAAGTTAGATATGTACCTTATAGCCAAAGCCTAAAAGCACGCCTTGAATTGATGATATAAACTCCTTGAAATATTTCTAGTCCAAAAGAGTGACAGTCCTTGAAATGTTGATCACCAGTTATCGAATAGCGCTTGATTTGATTTGAGCTTAGGAAGTTAGAGATATGGAGAGGAAAATTTTGGCCAAACATAGAGGGATGTGAAGGCTAAAAAAAGATCACCAAATAGTATGGTTAGAGATGCTTATTTATAGGAGAAGTTGGAGATATTTTAGGATCAATATCCTACATCATCTCTTACCAATTCTCTTCCATCTTAACCCTCCATCTCAAAGCCTTTATTGCACCGTCGTATGGCCGCATCTACCCTTCATTATGGTCGAATATGAACGACCCCTTTATGGGCTTTAAACTCTTTGGTATTCATAGACTTACAATTGCATACATCTATATGTATCAATCCAAAGAGTTCATCAACTCTTATGACGCTCCCACTAAATGGATGCATAGTCTTTAATTGTTAGAGATATAATTAAATAGTATCATATAATTCATAATCGTAAAATAAAAATTATTTCTCAAAACTACGGCTTAGTATATAATTCCAAAATAATTGTAAATAATTTTGGATACTTCAGTATTTTCAATGCATTACTTTTGTTGTGAAAACAAAAACCACATTATGGTTTTACTTCATAAAGAATATTCATAACATTCAATTGAAATATAACTATGTCTATTTTTCAATTGACACTGAAAAATAGTCATTATTTCATAAATAACGTGCGGTAGATTTTACGAAAACTATTTTCGTAACTTGATGCAATCAATAAGTGTTACATGGCACTCTCCCACTGTTTCCGCTATTAGTATAATAGCGTACATAATTCGGAGGTCCATGATTCACTTAATATAGATTATTTATTTCATATGCTATAACTAGTTTAGAGTGGAGAGTTCTTTAATTAAATATCTCAAACTCAAAGTAATAAATCTTGTATAACACAATTTCTATATTAATGTCATCTCCGAATAGAAATTGTATTTTTTATTCCAATGTTAAGTATCAATTATTATTATTACAATTTTCGTTTTCGATGTTTCTCTATGAAGCAGAAGTGACTATTCGCTCTCTTCATCCTAACTATACTTTAAATCTCATCTACTCTTCTACATTTATTTTTCTTTCTAAATGGTCGAACCATTCAAAAGAAATCCATTACCACGATATCATAACAAACTCTTTACAAAAATGCATTTGATCATCCTTAACATTTATGAACATCAAATATGATACACCTTACATAAACTGATCAAA
Organism: Allium fistulosum; assembly: GCA_030737815.1. Lineage (NCBI taxonomy): Eukaryota > Viridiplantae > Streptophyta > Magnoliopsida > Asparagales > Amaryllidaceae > Allium > Allium fistulosum. Next base: position 221,677,273 of record CM060902.1, read on the forward strand.
CTAACATTTCATTGATCGGGTTCTTAGATTTATATTATAGTTTTGGTCTTGTGTTACATTTAACACAATATAATCTTTATTATAATCAATTAAATCGAATACTCGATCTCGCACTATGGTTTATTTGCTTATTTCGGATGAACTAATTCCATCGAAATATTGTACATTACAAACTATGACCGTTCACTATATAACATTTACATGCGATTTTGTATAGATAAAATATCCATAGTCTTGTATTGCTTTTGAGTTTGGAACTCATAGGATGCAATACGTGGTCTTGACCAAATAAACACGTAAGCGACCACATTACGAACATATTAAGTAGTTGTAAATTTAGGCACTTGCATGAGTATAGAAATCATTAACATTCAATAAGTATGTAATGGTAAATGTATGTTATATTTCTATTTTTCAATCTTCAATTCAGTTATATTGTATATCTTAGTTAATAAACATTTTATCAATCATATTAAATGTATACATTTATCAATGTAGAATATTATAACAATATATAGCATATGTTCATACAATATTCGAAAGGTTAAATGTTATCATTTCATTTTTCTAATAAGGCTCCCACTAGTCTTTTATGTTTTTTAAACCCTAAGAAGAAACATAGAAGTCTTTTGACTTCACTATTGCGTCTTAGGATTCGTTGGTATCGGGATTTTGACCTTGAATTTGCTCAACAAGTCATAGCCCCACAAACGATGGATAACTCCTTATCGGTTGTATCATATACAATTCCTAACCTTGGTACCTTGTCTTATTTTCACTTCGACCTTGAGTTTTCTCAACAGATCGAAACGAAATTATTCACTCGTGCCTACCATATCTCGACGACCTAAGTATAGTATATGTACCTTTAGTTTGCACAACGTATACATATAGTTATCTTACCTCTCTATTCAATATATTAATAATACTACTCAATATATTAATAATACTACACATAACATCTCTAGCTTGAGTTTCCTAAACAACTAAGGAGTATGCAAGTAATTTATTAATATATATATATATATGGTAGTGGACAACATTATATTGAAGATTCATAATCTTAAGTATATTATATTGAGTGATATCGACTAATGAAATAATGTATTTCTTATGAAATACCCTCATGATTCAAGTGTTTGACATATCGGGTATACATATATTTACGTATGTATTTATTTCTTAAGTCTGTTTAGTGTTTCTTACTATTCCACCTTTAATCTATACATTCATATTATATAAGTTTTATTATATAACTTTTATATTTCATACTACTTATATAATAGTCTTATGTATAATATTATATTGATTAAATATTATTTAATTAATTTTAATTAGTTAACATTTTAATTAATTTGATATTACCTTAATATAATTTTTATATTAAATATTCATTATATACTATAACCTTTATAGTATTACACATATATCTCATATAAGTGTATTTTTATTTTATTAATTAACCTTTTATTTATTTATTTAACCTTTAATTTATTTATTTAATTAATTAACCTTTAATTAATTAATTTAATTATATTAATTTCGAAAAATCATATTATATACATACATGTATACTTATGATATCTTAAACATTTTAAAATATCATAACATATATCAAACATATATAATACATGTATATATATATATATATTCACTAATTAACTTATTTAATTAATTAATTTATATATAATCTTATTAATAAATTCAAAATTTAGAAATTAATTTATATTATTTTTTAAGAATTTTGAAAATTTTTGTTGTATTATAACTTTTATAATATATGTATATCTTATTTTAAATTTAACTTTTGAATTTATCTTATATTTTTAATTTTCAAACATTTTGAAAATTAGCCTAAGGCTCAATTTAAATTGGGCCTCTTTTACTAGAGGAAACCTTTTTGTCTCACATATCTATTCGGACCAGGCCGGTAGCTAGATAGGACAGAGTACTTGATTACCCAAACTAAATTCTTCGACACTACCTTTCTTAGACACCCTACTGGCTGGATTGTGAGCTTAATTGGTTAACCCTAACTTAACTAATTTAGACCGCATAGGCTATTGAGCTCTGATACCATTGTTGGAACTAGGCTAGCACGCAACGGAAGTTATGACTGATTTTTTTTTACCCTATTGGATCTTCATTGGGCCTATGAAGGCTAATTTATTTAGAAATTTCTACATTTTATTTGAATAAAATCTTCTATTTTATTTAAATATATAAAATGATATTATATTATTTAATTTGTATTATAATATATACCTATGTGTATCATATATGCATATTTATGTATGTGCATGTGTAACATATCAATCCATGCAAGGAATAACATGCTTGTGTATAGATGTTATGATTTACATCGCAACACACGCATTACTCGTCCAATATACAATTATATATGTCCAAATGTGTGTTTATATGCTTTTACTTATATATAAAAAATATTTCAAATATGTATATACATACATACATAAGTCTATATACCATGATTTATTTAAATAATTTCATGTAAATATATATATATAAACATATGTATAAAATATTAACATTATATATATATATATATATATATATATATATCAAAATGAATATATTGATATCATTTAAAAATTATGTATATCTAAAAATAAATTATATAGCCAAAAATAATATATGCAAATGTATTAATTTTTTTAAATTTATATAATACATTAAATATTTATATATAAATATATGTATAATAAGATAATAATATATATATAAATTAAAGTTTATCAAATGCATAAAATATATTTTGATAAATATATATAACGAGGTCTTGCGCACGGCTCTAGATAATTGTTTTTAATTTAAGATATGTTTTTTTAATTATCCATAGATAAAATTTAAATTATAATAAAAAATCATTTTCAAAACTTTATTTTGAATTTTAATTTTTCAATAAATCTTAAATGACATTTTATATTTTGAATATTTATTACGTAATTTTATGATCTAAAATAATTTTAAAATTGATTTTTTTTGCTTTATTTAAAAATATTTTAAAAATAAAAAATGTTTTATTTTTTATTTTTTGCCGAGAGTATATTTTATGCTAATATTATTTTATAAAATATAATATTCATAATTTATTTACATTTCTATAATTAATTTATGTATTAATTAAATTATATAATATTTAAATAGTAATGTATGTATGAAAAATATTTTTATCATTGCTGAAACTATTATACCCTTAAGACTTTATATATAAAAAATATGTGACCATATCTGATTAAAGTATAATGTTATAATTAAATTATAAACTATATATATCTAATTAAATAGTATATATTAAATCATTAAAATAAAAAATGGTTTTTTTAATTGTTGAGCCGTACTGACATGATACATATATGATATTTTTGTAATATCTAAGCATATGCTAACACACAACCAATCGAATTGTGACAATAAATTTGTATATCGGAATCGTCACCCAACTAACATTGTATAAAATATATCTAAAAACGTTATACATAACATAATTGATTGTAAATAGGTTAGATATGTACCTTCTAACCAAATCCTGAAAGCACACCTTGAAATGATGTTAAAAACTCTTTGAAACAATTTCCCATCCAAAAAAGGGCTAGTCCTTAAACTTTTGACTACCGACTGTCGAATAATGCTTGATTTGATTTGATTTAAGCTTACAAAATTAGAGATATGGAGGGGAAAATTTTGACCAGACCTAGAAGGATGTGGAGGATAAAAAAGATCACCAAATAATGTGGTTACAGATGCTTATGTATAGAGAAGTTGGAAATGTTTTGGGATCAATATCATACATCATCTCTTACCAATTCTCTTACATCTTAGCCCTCAATCTTAAAGCCTTCATTGTACCATCTTATGGCCACTCCTACCCCTCATTATGGCCGAATATGATCAGCCCCTATATGGGCTTTAAACTCTTTTAAATCCAAACAAATAATTTGCAATTAAATCTAATTTAATGCTAATCGATATCATATGTCAATTAATAACTGTTATAAATATATTTCATAAATATTAATTAATTTAATTAATTTATAATAACTAAAAATTAATTAAATTGTTTTGGTCAAAGGAGGGTTTATAGTTTCAATTGTGTGACTCATTAGGTGTAAATTTAGCTAGCGATTAATATCGAACTATTCTGATATTGACGTTCACATGTCACTTAGCAGATGGTGTGACATTTTAACCAAATTTATCACTTATTTGGTTTCGCTAAAATCCAATTTAACTTTAAGCGTTACCCGATTGTGACTTTTATTTTCACCAATTCTCTTAGTCAAAACTATATCACTTTAGACTTATGGAATTTGATAATGGTCAAAATTCCAATATCATCCATATTCAACTCTACATTCCAAATACAAAGTCCTTGGTTCAATAATAACAATTATTATTAACTGAAATGCTCCCATGGCATAATCACGTATTACATAGTTACATAATTATCGAGTAAGATATGTGTAACAAATTAAATAATTGCCCCTATGACATACCCCTAACTTCATCATAAGGAACCCATCTTACATGTTATATATTAAACAATTTTAATATCATATCTACATATATCATTTGGGACAATCCATCATCCTTTTATATTGATTATAAAAGATATCATTTCAAATCCAACGTGAAGTATTAAACAACCAAACCAGAATGGTTTTAACATGAATACACCGTTAACGCTAAAAATGAATCAATACTCAAGAATAGATGTATGGAACCTATGAGACCTAGACCTAGAAGATAACAGTTGAAATAAAAGGAAAATAAAAGAAATAAGACAAAGAGACAGAAGATTTTATAGTGGTTCGGCAATCTTTGGCCTACGTCCACTTTATAGCTTTGTTGCTTATAAATTTAATGTAGTTTGTTTGAGATTACAAAAGGTTAGACAGAAGGAGAATAAGTCACAATTACAATGGTTAGACAGATTCTAAATCCAAAAATTTCACAACGTACCTGCCTTGGTGACTATTGTGTGAAGATAGAAGATGGAGAAGAGGTAGAGCTTCCACATAGTGATGGCAGAAATCGTATCCTATTTTGGTTGCTCTATGGTTTGTCTTTATTGGGGAACAATGATATGGAGGTTAAAGCCCACTTGCAATGAAGTCCAGAAGGTGGCCCAAAGTTAAACATGAGAGTTAGAGTCTCCACGAGTTAATAGCTTGACTCGGTGCCGACTTAATTAGCCTTGACTCGATATCGAGTCAAGGGGTTAGGTGCAAACCTCTTTCACCTTTTTGCTCCACTCTTCTATCTCTTAGTTGATTCATCTCAAGTCATTTTCCATTATCATTGAGTTAATTCTAATTATCTTGTTGATAGCACTTGAGTTATCCCGGCTTCTCTGATGTCATCTAATCAATCTTGAGTTAGTCGTATAAACTTCGGATAAAACACTTGATACAGCTCCTTGGAGTTGTATAGGGATGTGTGGAATTTCTAAAGTGGATAGGGTTGATTTGTTGAGTCAGTGCAGACTCAAGACCCTTAACTCAATAACGAGTTAAGGTCTTAATTTCAAGTGGAATTTTGCCAAGTTGCCGTTTTAACTTATTTTAGTGGACTTCTAAGTTTTCAAGTCATCTCGTCTTCATCTCGACATTCTAACTTCTATTGACGTCTGCTTGGGTGAAAACCCAGTTAACATTTGCCTCCCAAAATATGCTTTCATTAAAAACAAAGTTTGTTGTAGATCGAGACAAGTCCTTAGCTGTTATTCTGAGAATTACAGTCTGATCGTTTGGACATTGTTTTGAGACGTTGCTTTTGTTTGGTTGATTTTCCTTCAACTACTTAACCATTCTGCGTAGTTGAAATTGAAATTCTATTCCCTTGCATCAGCGATATAATTTGTACTCCAAAAACTACCTCATGCTTTAGGTTGGTATAGAAGTTCTTTACAATGATTTCTGGACAAAATCAATGGGAGGAGCTTTTAACTCTGGTCAATACCGAGTTAAGCTCCTTGACTCATGATTTTGCCTATAAGTACAGCACTTAGAAAATTTCCAAACTCCACTTTCCTTTTCCTAGAATCTTCTTTGCACCGACCTTCCCTTTTCATGACCTTGCTTGCTCCCACGACCTGATTCAATCGCTATCGCCAACTCAAGCTTACTACCGCCAACTCAAGCTCGCCACCGTCAATTCAAGCTCACCACCGTCGCCACTTGTTGTCATTCAGAGCTGCTTTTCTTTGACTTGGTTAACTCGGTTTAGATTCAACTCAAAGCCCTAGTTCTGATCTGACTTGTGATTTTAGGTCGGTGATGATTAGTAATGCAATAGTGACGATGGTGATTAGAGGCGATGATGTAGACATGGTCGTGCTTGGGTAACGGGAGATGGTTGAAATACCTTTGATTAATGTGAATATGGATTTGGCTCTGGTTGAGTGCTTGTAGTCCGAAGACACGTCCCATTTTTGGATTCAACTATCTCCTTCAGGACATTGGCCAAGTCTCTATCGTCGTTTGAATTCTAATGCGACGATTTGCTCCAAAATCGGTCGTAGTGGATGATCCCATCGCATCGCTTTTACTGTTTTCTACACTTCCAATGGCCCTGAAAAGAAAAAAATTCGCAACTCCTCGAACAACGGTTCCATATAGATTGCTCCTCAATAATGGATAAATCCCAAGTAATATAAACTCGAAGTATGACGTGAATCATTTTTCCAGCACGAGCGAGCTATTTACACAGAATGGTCCATTCATGGTGTTTAGGACACTGGACTCACTTTGCATAGGTAACACACTACACTTTCCCCAGTTCGCTCAGAATCCTACTGGTCAACACTTGTTGACTTCCTTTGGATTCCGAGCATTAGTCATATGAGGACGACAATTAAAGTAAAATATACCTGACCGTGTTGACGTGTTAAAGACTCGCTGGTCATCTCACCATAAGTCTAGTGACGGAAATTCTTCTCCACCCAAAGATGGATCTTCTATAGCCTCGGTTTCACCATTTATTCTAGTCGGGCCAAGCCAACCTGAAGCTTCAGAGTCTTACGGCTCGACAGTTCCAGTTGACCCAGTAATCAGTGAACTTCCTCTGGGTCTGAGGATATTATACGATCCGTCAGAGCAAATGCCATCGATTTTATATGCTAAGGCTCTCTAGGACATATGTCTACAGCATGGCATCCCTGAGAAAGACGTTCGTCTACCGATGAGGGTGGAGCTTGCGCACAACCCCCCGTCTGGGTATACAACATGTAACCATTACATGTGCCTAAGGGTGTTGTTCTGCCATTCAACCCCTTCCTTATGGTGATATTACAGGAGCTTGGACTGGCTCCATCTCAAGTTCATCCGAATGGATATTCTCTTTTGAATTCGCTCTATATCCTTTTCATGAATCAGCTCAATCAATCTCTGAGACTTAATGAGCTGACATTTCTACTTCATTCCAAGAGGAGGCAGAACTCCCCATCCTCTATGATTGTCGAAGCTTAGAGGGGATGTTAAGTCATCGAAGCTCTTCCTAACAAGCTTTCTTATTTCAAAAATGAATATTTCTTCGTACGATGTCTGTACGGTTTCAACCGACCTTGGGTGTCTAGATGTACATCTCTTTTCCATTGCCTTTACTACACTGAAATATCTAAGTTTCTAACTTGATACATGTTTTTCTCTCAGGCATTCCAGCATGAGATGGAAGGAATGAACACAAAACAACACTTAATGCCTTGAAGGAAGTTAGGTCAAGTGAACGCACCGTCACATTCTTGCTTATAAATGAAAATTTAAGACGGTGCGGTTTGCTACATCACAACAGATATGTCGTTGATGGGTCTTCAACATCAAGTGGCTCTAGAATGCGAACCCATTCCTTGGCCTCCTCTCGTAGATCCAATAAGAATGCTCAAAGAGATGCATTGGTCCATCGGGTGAAGTTCAACCTGGAGAAGCTCCTGAAGTTAAAGCCGATTTTCCTACCGAAGATGATTTTGAGGGATAGGGATGAAACAAGTAAGATGCCCCCGATCTCGGAGAAGGATGAGCCGATCAAGAGAAGGGAAGGTAAACAACCGATGGTCGTAGAGGAGGAGGAAAAGACTGCGGACGACGATGATGACAGCGATTTTCAAGCTATCGAGGAAGGAGATGAATCCTACAGTGAATCACCGAAAATAAGCCTCGATCTCCCCAACTCATCTCCTCTAGAATAGCTAATTATTGAGACTTCTCAATCAATGGAAGGCGAAATTATGGAAACTCCTGTAGGAGATACGACACACTCGCACCCTCTAAGAGATGTCTCCATTAATTTGAGTGAATTTGGGGATTTCACAATTAGTGATATTGTAGGTGAAATTGGTTCGGATATCACCCTATCTCCGGGTGTTTTCATAAGCGAAGGTGGAGAGACTCTGACTTTGAAACCATGACAATACGGTCAGCACTATACGCTCCACTTTAGGATCATGGACATGTATTTCTACATTGAATGAAGTTTCAAAGTTCCAATGTTAACTCCGTTCTTTTTCTCGGTTCAGGTTTCATGGGCCATGGACTGTTCAATCGGTTATATCAACATTCCAGCTCTTATATAGATCGGAATCCAGCTCAGTGCCCTTATTGTGAAACCGAAGAGGAGAGAAGGAAAAGGAAAATAAAGAAGCAAAGGATGAAGCCCATTGCGCGAAGAGGGACCGAGAGAGAAGGGAGAAGAGAAGAAAGGACAGTGATGGTGGTGCCCCCGGTGATACTCACAAGCACCATAAGGACTCCCATAATCGTCGTGAGACTGCATCATCCATCACTCCTCCCTACACGAAGTTTAGACTGTCGTGATACATGAAATCCCATCTTCTCAGACCGTAACTACTGTTGCTGCTCCCACTTCTTCTAAATGTGGCGAGAAGTACATGCTTCTACCGGGTCCATCTCAGCTTCAGGCTGCTTCTCCACACTTGTTCTTGCATGGGGTCTAGTTCGATCAAACCATAAAACCCACAATAGAGCTAACTCTCTTTGAAATCTCATGACGGTCCGCGATGACTTGAAGGCTGGATTCGAGTGGCAACGTCTTGTTTGAACTCTTCCTGATGCGAACCGAGCTAACTATCAACAGATCCTTTCTTTTGAGGTAGAAAGGGATGAATGTAACAGAATGCTCAATGATCGCGATAATGAAACAGCTCAGCTAAAGACTGATATAGATGTGTCCTTGAAGGGAAAGACTGCAGGTGATAAGTTTTTAAAGGAAGCGACCCATGCACATGAAAGAATGCTCCTTGTAATTAAAGATAAACTCAAATATGCTCATGAGGAGTCATTCAAATAGAAAGAGCGAATCACTAAGGGACAAAATGCCATCAAAGCTCGAGACCAGACCATCGTCGAACATGCCATAGAACTTACTGGCCAAGGAGAAAGAGAAGATTGAATCTGATAAGTTGGTGGTCGAAATGAATCATTGGGTCACTCAGTCGGAACTTTTGAATCTTCAGAGAGAACACTACAAAATAACGACTCAAATAGATGCTACCATGCAACACTTCTACGCTTGCAATGTCATGAACAAGGGAAGTTTAAGTAGCTAGGAGATAACTACCCACGAACTCTTGCCATCGTTTGGGAAGAATTATTGATCAGATCAGAGTGAGTTGGGGACATGCGCTCTGAAGAAGAACTCACGACCACCTATCTCGGTTCTGAGGGCATAGATTTTCTTGCGACTAGTAGAGAGATTTTAAAAGAAGAAAAGGAGAACACCACTGTTGAGGTTGCTGCTAAGGCTTTTGTTGGTCCGAGCTCTTTGGGTTAGGGCGAGACATATGCTCCCAAATCTTAAGAACCAGCAGCTACCATTCCCACGTCTATAGGGGTCAGTTCTACAACAGCTCGCACTCTTACAGCTTCTAAAGCTCTGCATGAGCCATGGCTTCCCCTGGTTATCGAGCGACCCACCGAAATGGAAACCGACGAAGGGCGCTTTAAAGTTGAAGTTCATGATCAAACTCCTGGCTCGGTTATTTCTCTCATTTCTCCATTACTCCAAAAGCTTCAGTTCACTCTAGAGTCCTTTACTAGACTATACAACTACGTTTTCTAACTTGTAGGTCGACCGTCTTTCTCGTCTCTACCACTAGCTACCCAGGGCTCGAGAGCCGCTACCAACTTTACCGCTTCTACCACTGTCTCCATAGCAGTTTCAGGTTCAATTCTAGTTTCGAGCTCCGTCCCTGGATCAGACTCTAAGCAGATAGAAGCATTGCAAAACCTATAGGATCTATCCGCGTCTCAAGAATCTGATGTGATGATCATAGGCGCGTCCTACGCGACCGACAAGGAGATGGTGGTAAAGAGACTTAAGAAGGAGAAGGAGGGGCTACAAGTGATGAAGGAGAAAGAAGACATCAAGCGAAAGACTCCAACTACAATCAAGATTCGAAAGCTGAAGGATGGAGGCTTGGTTGCGAGAGAATCTGGGGGATCTTGTCCCACTACAGGAGGAGAGTCTGCTCACTTGGAGGGCAGCATTACCCTTGGCAAGGAAAGTAGGAGAAAGTCAAAATCCAATATCCGTCCAGGCGAGGTTGGGAAAGGCGGCAGGAGTGGGAAGAAGGGGAAGACTCAATAGCATATGTGTTAGCCGAGAATTTTGCATTTTATGTCAGTATGTCTAACAAGTCTGTACTTTTGTTTCTTCTGTTGTGTGATGTTGTTGTATTGGAAAAGTCTGTATCTTGCCTTTTTGATGTCTGAAACAGGTCGAGATTGTGTGAGAATGGCTCCCGTTGTTTTTTGTGTACATAAAATGATATTAGCAATGAAAGATTATATTTTCTATTGTAATCTCTCTTATGTACTTTTCCTGCATTCTATGTACCGTGCATGTTTGTGTACCACTGCATGTATATATAATACGATCACCCACTCTGCAATTTTCCATACTACATACCACTATTTTGTATGATGTGTTTATTTGTTGCAGCTCTATGTATGTAAATAGTGTAACTTGTTTATTTACCGCAGCTTTATGCCTGTAAATAACATTCCTATAGTTATTTAGGATACAATATTACTTAGTTCTATTGTGCTGCCAAATTTCTCCATTTGGTGTAGCAGAATTGTGATGTGTCTCGATTTAGCCAAATCCATGGTTGTTTGGTTTAGCTCATCTCGACCATGTATGAGTGTGTGCCCTCACTCCATAGGGATGGTTACTCTGAACGCTCGATTTAAGCACTTTATGAGAGACCAGGTATTCTGGGTAATTCATTTGGTTGCCCCCAATCTGAGTGCGTGATAGCTCCTATCTCCGGGGACTCGTGGTATTGTTGCTCGGTTCTGAGCGTTTAGTTCGTTGACCACGATTGACTTTTTCCAAGTTCGGTATTGAGATCCCCTTCGCGCATTAATTTCTATCTCTAAAAACTTATGCATGAACAACTCAAGTCCTTGGATTTTCCTTCGACGTCGCTTATCTCCGGGCTCTAGTTTATTCCTTTTGTCATCGCCTATCTCCGGGCAATGTCAACTTTTGACAATTATGAGTTAATTTCTCAACCAGTTTAGTGATTTTTTGTCTCCTATCATTGTTGGGGCAACACCAGTACTTAAAAGATAGGGGTTGATTTTTACCGTCAATCCGACGGTCTAAGTCGACTTTCACCATTGACTCGATGGTTTTGAATCTTCGAAGTTGTCGAAGCAATAATGATCCTTAGAAGATGAAGATTTTTTTTCCATCAATCCTATAATTGAAAACTTTCAAAGTGTTGCCGGGGCAACCTCCATACTTAGAAAGTTTGACAATCTCTCAGTGTTACCGGGATAACACTGATAAATAGAAAATAGAAAAGTTTCCAAGTGTTGCCGAGGACACACTTATACTTATGAAGTTGGGATCGATTTTCCCCGTCAACCCGCCAGTTTGAGTCGATTTTCCCAGTCGACTCGGCGGTTTTGGGAGTCCATACTTCTTAGCCGGAGATTGAGAAGTATTTTCTCAATCGCGTGGCTAATTTGGTGGCACACGAGAGTATTTCTTGCAAGAACGCGGTTCCATTTGTTCAAGAAGAATCATGCAGCTTATTGTTTGGCGCAAAAGAATATGGGCCTTCCCGACGTTGCCAGAGCAACGCCGATTCACGGAAGGTTTGGATTGATTTTCTCCATCAATCTAGCGGTTTGAATCGATTTTTCCCGTCGACTTAACGGCTTTAAACCTTTCCAACATTGCTGGAGCAATGCCAGTTCTCAGAAGGTTTGGATCGATTTTTCCCATCGATCCGACAGTTTGAGTCGACTTTCCCTATCGACTTGGTGGTTTGCTTACAAGAATGTGGTTCCATTGGTTCAAGAAGCTAGCTTTATTGAAGAAATAGAAGGAAAAAGGCAAGTCCTGCCTATTTACAATGCCCCTAGTGTCCCTGGATGGCTTATTTGTGAAAATAGGAAATATATAGATAGGTATCAAATTGTAGTAGTGCCGTTGGGAGTCGCTGTTCCAAGCACATGGAATTGGAATTCCATCGAACACTCGCTAACTTGAATGTTCCGTCTCCAATTTTCTGGTCGATCAAATAGGATCCTTCTAAGTTCGGGCCAAGCACTCCTGCACCTGAGAAGATCCGTTTTAGAACGAGATCTCCCAATTGGAAGTTACGATTGTGAGCCTTGGCATTGAAGTGTCGTGCCACTCTCTTCTGGCGAGAAGCAGTCCTCGGTTCGGCATCCTCCCGCTTCTCATCAATCTGGTTGAGTGATTTGAATAGGAGCTGCTCGTTTTTCCTCTGATTGAAATGTCTTCTGCGATGAGATGGAACTTCCAGTTCTACCGGGATCATGGCTACTGAAACATATGAAAAAGCGAATAATGAGTGTCCGGTCGTGGATTTGTGCATCATTCTATAAGCCTATAGTGCTAGTGGAAGCTCGTCAACCCAATTTCCTTTAACTTTCTTTAGCCACTTCCATATGGTAGATTTGATGATCCTATTCGCTGCTTCCACTTGCCCGTTTGCCTGCGGATGCGCTACCATAGAAAAGCTTTTCTCAATCCGATAGCGCTTGTAGAAGTCCTTGAACTATGTACTCTCGAGCCATTATCCATGATGATTTTCTACAGTACTCCAAACCTACAAACATTATTTTTTGTTACAAATTTAATCACTTTTTAGTAGTAATAGTGGCAAGCGGTTCCGCTTCAGCCCATTTTGTAAAGTAATCAACAGCAACAATAGTGTATTTGGCTCCTTATTTTGCTATTGCTAGTATGCCGATTAAATAGATTCCTTAGACCGTAAATTGCTAAGGGTTGACCATTTGTGTAAGTTCTGAAGATGGGGCTCGCAGGATCTTAAAAAATCTCTGGCATTGATCACACCATCTGGTGTAGTCTACTGCATCTCAGTTTATTGTCGGCCAAAAATATCCACAGCAAAGCGCCTTTTTCACAAGCGTTTTTTTGCTGATGTGATCACCATAGCTGCCTTCATGAATTTCCATGAGGATCTTCCTAGCTTCATCTTTGGCTATACACCTGAGCAAGGGGAGGAAAATCCTCTCCTATACAGCACTCCATCCTGCATTACGAATCGTGGTGCCTTTTGAAGGAACTTTTTTCATTCATTCCGGTTTCTGGAGAGTATTCCTCTAAGTAGGTAGTCCTTGATCGGCATCATCTATGATTCCTCCTCTTCTGTGGTCTCCATAACCCAATCGACATCCATTTGATCTTTGTTAGGAGCGGCCAATAGTTTTGCTGGAACTAATCTCATTGATTGGGCATCTCCGGAACTGGCCAGTTTGGCAAAGTAATCGGCCTTTATGTTTTTGCTCTCTAGGAATATGAGTTATTGTGTAATGTTCAATATCATCGAGCAATTCCCATGCTTTCGATAAGTAAGGAGCAAGTTTTGCACCCTTAGCTTGATATTCCCTTCTCACTTGACAGACAACTAGTTGTGAGTCACTATAGATGTGTAGATCTTTTACTCCCAATTCCTTCACAATCTTTAATCCCACTATTAACACCTCATACTTCGCCTCGTTGTTAGTAGTGGGAAATTCCAGCCTTAGAGCATAACAGATTGACCGTCCTTCGGGTGTTTCAAGCACAACTCCCACTAATGAGAAAATTTTAGTTGATGCACCATCGACGAACGACTTCCATTGCGATGCTAAAACCGTAATATCCTCCTCCTTATCATCTCGATTTGTGAATTCAACGATGAAGCCAGCCAATGCCTATCTATTAGTTGCCCTTCGGGGATGATAAGTTACGTCGTATTAGCTTAACTCGATGTTCCATTTTAGAAGCAGTCCTGAAGTCTTGGGACGGTAGAGTACCTATTTCAAGCATTGATCCGTAAAGACCTTGATTAGGTGAGCTTGGAAGTACGACCGCAATTTCCTTGATGCTATAAGCCAGCAGTATGCCAGCTTCTCCAACTTCGGGTATTTTCACTCAGCGCCGGTGAACCGCTTGCTAATGTAGTACATGGGTCGTTGAATCCTAGCTTCCTCATGCGTAAATGCCGCATTTAATGCATGGGAAGACACTGCTAATGGTTTAGATAGAACTGGCGGTGTTTCCATTTTCTTACCCTTCTTTGTTGTAGGGGCTCTGACATTCCACAAGGTGGTGATTTGATCTAGATTGACCTCTATTCCACTTTGCATTCACAATGAATCCAAGAAACTTTCCAGAAGAGACACCGAAAAAGCACTTCAGCGGATTCAACTTCATTCCATACTTTTAGAGGATCTCAAACACCTCTGTGAGGCCGTCCAAATGATTTTCGGGTATTCGTGGCTTCACTAGTATATCATCCATGCACACTTCCATCGTTCGCCTAATCTGATCCTTGAAAATTGCATTCACCAATCTCAGGTAAGGGGTCCCGACATTCTTCAGACCGAACGATATTACATGATAGTAGTATAGCCCCAAGCCGGTGATAAAGCTGTTATTCTACTTATCAGGCTCATACATCATGATCTAGTTGTACCCTGAGTAAGCATCCATAAATGAGAGCAGTTCGTGCTCTGCGGTTCCATCAACAAGTTGGTTGATTCTAAGCAACGGAAAGCTATCCTTCGGGCAAGCCTTGTTCAAATCTGAATAGTCAACACATGTTCACCATTTTCCATTTGATTTTCGGACCAACACAAGGTTTGACACCCATTCAGGATATGTTGCATCATGGATAAAACCGTTGGCCAATAGCTTATCCACTTCCTTGTAACAACCCGAATTCCAGTGGGTCTGGATTTTTCGCAAAAATGCTAAAATCCAAACCCACTGAAGCCCGAGTTGGGTATCTAGTATCCTGCAAATAGGTAAAGATAAATATATCAGAGCTAAAATAAATATCTCACAGCGGAAATGACTAAAATATAATAGTAAGTAAATACTTACCAAGGTAATAACACTTTCTAAACAAGTGTCACAAAGCTGGAAAATCTCTGCCTTCTATCTGACCTGTGGGATGTTATGAGGAGGAGGTCAGAACTAAAGTTCTAGTGAATGGACAAATTATACGCTTCTACGCATAATTCTACATATACCGTTTTATTTCCATTTTCTGTTATATTAGGTTTATTGGGTTTATAATACTCTCGCCTCTGTGCGTGAATCGTACCCGTCTACTCCCTCGTAGATTAAGACCTAATAACCAATATACATGTAGTTATATGCCCAAAGACCACATCGGTCCAAGGTACCACCCATAGCTCCTCGAAAAGGACTTCATCGTCTTGCTCCTAGAGCGTACTGTAACTACATCTGTAAAGGAAAGCTTCGTGAGGCCTATAATACAGATGTTCCGTTGTCTACTATGAAAACGTGAAACTGCATCCGCACTAGCTTATACTAGTGCTAGGACATCCACAATGTACCACCTAGTGTGTACCTTGAGGACTACACGTAATTGTTCTGTCTACTCCCTAAATTCCGCCAACAAGGTCTACCTTGTACGGAACTCGGTCGGGGATTTTCTATCTCTATAAAGGACAGCGTTAGGCCTACAATACAGATATTCTACTTGGTCTGTCTCTTTTATCATCGTGGCTATAGCCCCACGCAGCCCCCCTCAACTAATCAAAAGACCTTTCAAGAGCTAAGTGGTTGTGCCCTACTGCAAACAATCTAAACATCCAATTGGTTGTGCCCTTCATCCAATGTCTCAATAGTGAAAGAATCATTGGTCTGTTGGTTTAACTCTAGTCTTTCCTGAACTCGCTCTGACTGATGATGGCTTGATCTCCACATGCAACTATCCTTTTGGGTCCTGCCCACTATAACCTACTCGCAAACTAGAGTACAGTGTCATATGAATATCTTGCTCCATTATCAACCTTTTGACTACCTACAAAGGTCCGCTTCGTTAGGCTTGCAATGCAAAAGCAGTCAAGGCATACTCTCTTGATGGAACACCTATAGACCTGCCTCCGAGGGTGCAGCTTCGTTAGGCCTACCCCAGAGGGCCATCCTAGAGTATCCTCACATCCCGTTGAAGTCTCATACTTTCTTCTAGCTCAAAATAACTAAGTTGGACGTGCTTTTTCTGTACTAAAAATCCGCGATGAACTGCTTCATTGGGCTCTTTATCTAGATTCCCTTCGGGCTGCTCCAACGCACCTTACCATTTTACTATTCCCTACGTCTAATCTTTTATTATGCGTTTAGTTTACTTTACTTATTCTGTTGGCTACTTATTTACCCTAATCAACATGCACAGCCCCGCCCATGTGTGAGACCATCGGTCCTAGACCTGAAAGGGAATGCTGCCGGTACGGGCCACTGCTACTATTTTTGCTTATTAACTTAATTCAAGATCTAAGTTTGATAAAATAAGCCTCTTCTATTTCTTTCTTTTTAATTATAACCTACGTGTTACAATTATACTTGCAATTGTCACTTTAATATTCTTTTCTTTCTTTTATAACCTACCTGTTATAAATGTAATTGCAAGTGTCTCTTTTCTATTCTAGTCTGTCTTCTTTTATTATGATACTAAATTTTCTTTAGTTCTCTTATATTATATAACAGCTTTAGCTTGGGACTACGTCCAACTGTCATAAGTTACTTATCATAATAACTGCTTTACTTTTTACTCTACTATCTGCGCAATAAATGCAGATCTAGTCACATTTTCTGTTTATTATTTCTAGTCTTGTCAAATAATTAACTTGATTATTTCTTCTTCTTTAATTTCTATAACGCTTCGCATTATTCTCTTTTATTTTAGAACGTAGTTCTATTCTATTTGGTTGGTTACAAAACCTGTGCTAAAAATCCATTTTCATATTTTAATACTAAATAATGCTATAAACAATAACTCGTAACTGCAAGATATTTATTTTATTGTTTCTTTAATTGTTAGGTAATGCAAAATACAGTAATATCTCTATTTTGCACTAATTTCAGAAAAATCTATTTTTTTCCAAACTCGATTTCTTATGTCAGAAAGAATGTAGAAAATAGAAAACCTCACATTTACCGTTTTACTTTTGTGCACCTCTTTCTCTGTACTTGGAACTTATGCCGTTATTCTATAAAAATCTCTATTTGCTTTCCCAAGCACAGCTCACATAAGAAAAAATTTCTTTTCAAATTTTCTGTTGACGTTTCTGTCACTTTCTTAAATTTGTTGTTTTCCTTTTAGTTACTCTTTTTGGCTTTTACTTTTCTTTTATTACTTACGTCCTATGTTATTATTTTCTTCTTGTGAACATCACAAAAACACAGAGAAAAAGCATCATACTAATCATCACTGATTTACTACAATAGGAACTAAATGCTTACATAGGAGTATAATCTCATAACTAAAAGAGAAAATAAGTCTTACTACAAAGCGATACTAGATAAATAAATATAGCAGCTAAACACAGCTATCATCTAGGGCTAGGAGGCCTAGGACCATGTCCACCCTGATACAGAAAGGTCCTACTCTAGGAATCCAAGTAACTCATATGCTCCTCTTGCCGCCTATTACTCGTTATTAACTTACGCTGTGTTACTCACGATGAATAAGATCTATTCATCTCTTCCATTCTATACTCAAAATTGAATAACCAAGTCTCATTTACTACAACGAATAAGGATTTCAATCTATGCAGTCTCTATCTAAAAAGGCAACTAAGCTTGGGGAAATTTTCTTCTTACCTTTACCTTTCATTTTTCCCCAACTAAGGTCTGTGTACCTATCCCAACCACATGTGTCTTACTATCTTACTAATATCACCTCACTATTCTTCTATAGTCTACACACATAAAGCAACATTCCTAGGTTATCACTAGTGTCCTATACACTTTACGGGAACTTTTATTATTACTATTAAAAGTAATCACTGCTATCTCCTACATAGCCTTACACTTTTCCCATCACACACAGGAAATGATTCCTATATACTCCATATTTAAAAGTTTGGTTTGGTATTTATCATTTCATTTCAAAAATTAAAGCTTCTCAATTTTTGAAACATCAAATCCCAAAATTACCTTTAAAAATGTTACTTTGAAGTTTCTATTAAATTCAAAGGAACTTGGTTACTTAACATTTATCTTTCTAGACTTGCATCTTTACAGCTCTTTGAATTTTAATTATTCTCCAAACCTAGAAGGGAAAACTTACAAATTCTAAGTTCAAAACTTATTCCTCTTTTCCTTTTAAAGACCTTTACATCTTTCCATATAAAAATTGGATTTTTAAATTTAACTATTTACTAAGTTTTTCTCTTTCAAAAACTTATTTACTTTTTCACCAAACCATTTTTCTTTAAAACATGTCTTGCTTGTCCTTAAAACATTTTTTTCTTGACTTCCAAAAATGTCCTCACATGTTTTCAAAACATATTCTTCTCATAGATTTTCAAATTTACGAAAACTGGAGTAGATAAGAACAATTATTTTATCAAAAATCCCTTAACTTTCCTACTCTTCCAATTATCTAACCTTGGAGGAGTTTCTAACTTACACAAATGGGGACTTTCTACAAAGGCAAGCAACCAATGCGCATAATCAATGGAAAAACATGAAATTTCCATTGCTTAGCTTTCCTACTAAGGTTCTCTATAATATTCCTCCTAACCAACAATGTCTCTAATTATTACACTTCTTATTACATTTAATGGTTTTATACCTTAATGTATTGGAACTACTTTCTCTTATGAGAAACCATTAACGTTAAAACCTTCTATGAATCTTTTAAAAGTGGATTTCATGTTTATGTGAAATTACAAGGAACTTATTCTATATTTTATCGAAATAGACTATACAAAATATGGTGCTTTCCATACCTTGTATGCCTCTTTCATGTATACCTTATAACTAGCACAAAACACCTTTATTTGTGATTTGATTTCATAGAAAATTATATCATTATTCATTTCATTCCAATAGATTAAAGTATGTTTAATCTATATTCAGTTACAATAGACATTTCCTACAAAATTTATTAATTTCCTAATATTTAACTTACCTCTTCTTCTTTTTTCAAAAGAACTCATTTTCCAAACTGTTTTAATATTTTCATAACTAGAAAACATTTCCATATACTTATTTAAATAATAAGTGTACTTACAAACCACTTTATTTCTATGCTTAGAAATTATCTTCAAAACACATTTTTATTTGGGTCAAAACAGATGTTGCGTAAAACACCGTTACTACAACCCAAAAATACTAGTATATGGATTCAATTAAAATAAATATTAATAAATCCCATATGCTATTTAAAAACATTTCCTTTGGGAGTCACCTACTATAACAATAGTGTCATAGTCTATGCTTCCTTTATTTTTCATGAAAACATCTATTACAACAATAAATGTTGTAACCTACGTTTTCGATACTTAACACACTCTAAGTTTTTATATTTAAAATCTTTGTTTACCTACAAAGAAACTAGCGAGCTATACATGCTCTATAATTCTTCAAAAAGAATTTCAATTTTAACAAAATTTACATCATATAAAAACCAATTTAAATTTCATACCACTTTTTTTTCAAAAACCCAATATTTACTTCCTCAAACATATTAACAATTTTTTTTCAACTTTTCAATTTCAAAAGTTTTATTTTATTGGGCTAAACATAAAGTGGGTTTTCTTCTTACTACCCTAGGAATACCCTTCCTAAACCTTGGAAATCTCATTTCCTTACTAAAATCTCTTATTCCTTCCAAAATAAAAATACTCTCCCTGCTATCTCTAGGGAACTTTCCCACTTCCTATAACATATGGATATCGATCTTTTATCAAAATATAGCTTTTGCACACTATAAATCGACAATAACATAGGGCTCAACATCCTTGGTTTATCCCAAATCCAACTAGCAAACTATGCACAAATATACTTTTAAAAACTTTCCATATGTTAAAATCTATACATGGGAACTATTTGGATTTTAGTACATAATATATTTATATTTTATTCAAAAATACAAATACGTTCACTTATATTTCCTAATTTACTTAGGATCTACTAACCTAAGCTCTGATACCAAATGTAACAACCCGAATTCCAGTGGGTTCGAATTTTTGCAAAAATGCTAAAATCCAAGCCCACTAAAGCCCAGCCCCGCCCACGTGTGAGACCATCAGTCCTAAACCTGAAAGGGAATGCTACCGGTATGAACCACTGCTACTATTTTTGCTTATTAACTTAATCCAAGATCTAAGTTTGATAAAATAAGCCCCTTCTATTTCTTTCTTTTTAATTATAACCTACGTGTTACAATTATACTTGCAATTGTCACTTTTGTATTATTTTCTTTCTTTTATAACCTACATGTTATAAATGTAATTGCAAGTGTCTCTTTTCTATTCTAGTCTGTCTTCTTTTATTATAATACTAAATTTCCTTTAGTTCTCTTATATTATATAATAGTCTTAACTTTGGACTACGTCCAACTGTCATAAGTTACTTATCATAATAATTGCTTTACTTTTTACTCTACTATCTACGCAATAAACGCAGATCTAGTCACATTTTCTGTTTATTGTTTCTAGTCTTATCAAATAATTAACTTGACTATTTCTTCTTCTTTAATTTCTTTAATGCTTCGCATTATTCTCTTTTATTTTGGAAAGTAGTTCTATTCTATTTGGTTGGTTACAAAAACTGTGCTAAAAATCCATTACCATATTTTAATACTAAATAATGCTATAAACAATAACTCGTAACTGCAAGATATTTCTTTTATTGTTTCTTTAATTGTCGGGTAATGCAAAATACAGTAATATCTCTATTTTGCACTAATTCCATTTTTCTTGCTTTTATTCTTGCAATTACGTTTACCGTTTTTCTTACAATATTAAACTATGGAAATGTATTCCCTTTTCTAAACCAGCCATCTAATTTATCGCTAACTTCCACAACAAGTTATTAGATTTTCTCCTTTTTAATTTATTTCTCCCGTTTTAACATAATTTACTGTAAATTTCTCAATTTTAGGCTTATGCCTTTCTTTACCACTTTTAAGCTAATATTACTTTTATTTAATTGGGTTTCTTTTCTTTTTCCATATAAATAACATTTAAATATAAGTACACCTCTCTTATAAAATTTACAGTTTTAACATAACTAGCTAGTAGAACCAATTACTAAAATAGTCTAAATGCTGAATTAAATATTTAACGGGAATCTAATGATATTATATATCATAAACATAAAAGAGATATAATTTAAATCCACTCACCTGTCGTCCTTAGCTTTAATCTATGACCTTTCCGGATCTACTTCTAAGGCATCTAATACTTTTATTAAAAAGATATTCTATCATTTACACGTATAATTATTTTCTATACGGAACTTCGAACGTCAATAACTTTTTCATACGAAGTCCGTTCGAGGCATATTATATATGTATATTAATAAGAAAATCGCCACAAACACAATGGTATAAGTTTCGAGGCCATATTCTGACAATTCCAAAAACGCTCATTTTCACTGTTTATAATTATTTTGGTTATTTAATTATCTAAAAATGCTGGGTGTTACATTCCTCCTTTAGTGCGGCGGATTGCTCCGGGGTCGATGTTAAGTGCGTAACATGCTATCTCCGGTGATATCCGGCATATATCAGAATGCATCCAAGCGAACAAGTCCAAATTAGCACGAATAAAGGTTTTTAATTCCTTTCGCATCTTGATTCCAAGTTGTGAACCTATTTTCAAGACCCGAGTCGGATCGTCCATGTCGACAAGGACAACAACCGTAATCTCCACCGATGCCACTGAACTCTTCTTCCTAGGGTCCATAGCCTTGTCGAAGCGACTATGGTCCCCGAGCCAGGGGATGTTCTATAATTGTTGTGCTTGCGGTTCACAAATATGGAGAGTCTTCTCTATATCCTTCCCCTTTTTGCGGTGTTTTGATTTACATAGTCCAGCAACATAGCATTCTCTTGCAGTGCTTTGGTCTCCTCTTATTACTCCTATCTCGTTCTCTATTAGGAATTTCATCGTGAGATGCCATAGGGCCAAAGCGATTTTGAAGTCAACAAGGGCCGACTGGCACTGGAAATCATTGTAAGTAGAATACTCACCAACGATTACAAATGTATGGATGAGAACCACCCTCCGTTCTCCTTTTCCAAGCTCTATTGGTAAGTCGATAGTTCCAATCGGCAGTTTAGATTCTTCGGTAAATCCCTGAATCTTTCTTTTATAGGCAGTCATATCTTTCATGCTAATTTTCATTTGGTCAAACGATCTCTGGAATAGGATATTGACCGAACTACCACTATCAACCAAAATTCGATGCGCAACTACTGGACTGAGCCCGCTCGTTGTTACCATCAGATAAGAGTTGGTGCTTCTAGGCCTTTAATATCTCAATTCTGAAATACAATGTCATTAACGATTATTCTTTGTTGCTTTATCAGAGCTCCGTCCTCGATGGCGTAGTAGCTCTCTTTAGGGGCGTGCTTCAGAGTACTAGTATATCGTTCCATCTTACCCTAAACCTTCTGCACTGGATAAGGTCCTTCAGGGATGGTGTTTATAACCAGCCTTTGGTTTGTTCACCTGGCCCCTTCTCCATTGGGTCCGAATTAATTCCTTGAGCCTTTGGTGCTTGGAGTCCAGAAGGTTGATCGGGGTGTTGCGATTCCTTCACGCATTATTGGAGCCTATTATTCCTTATCAGTTCCTCAATCAAGTCTTTTAGGTGCCGATACTAATTTTTGTTATGCCCGTGAGTCTCGTAGAAGCGACAAAACTTCTGCGATCTCTTTTGCTGCTTGGACACTTCCCTCTTGGGCGGTTTGTTTTATCGCTCGATTCCTTGAGTAGCAAGGTAGATGTTTTTCAAACAATCATTCAATGGTGTATAGTCTTTAGGCCTTAAATTCCTTAGACATTTTCCATTCCCATCATGCCTACCAGAATTCTGGTTCATCTTTTTCTGATTTGCATTCTTTCATGCACCTCCTACAGCTTCCGTAGAACTATTTCCATCATGTTTAACTACAATATTACTCTGAATCACTTTCTTTGGTTACTCATCGACGGTTTTGCCCTCAATCATACTTGCTTCTTCCAGCTTTAGAAACTGGTTTCGGTGGAATCTTCCATGGTGGTTGGTTGCTTCATTTTAATCCATTTACCAAAATCCATATCCGGATGAATAGCTCAGACCAAAGCCATAAATATCATGTCTTCCTTTGGATTGCTTACCTTAATAACCGCAATGTTAAAAAGATTTAAGAAAACTTTTAGCGACTTATTGGGCCCTTGAGAAAGGCCACATAAGGACATCACGTCCTTCGACCATGTAGTGCGGAGTCTAAACTATTCCAAAAAAAAATTCCAACTCATCAAAAGTGGAAATATACTTCGATGTGAGTCCTGTAAACCACAAGGAAGCGACTCCTTCCAAGAAGATGGGAAACACCACCTACAACGGACAACATCCGTAGCCCTAGCTCCATCCATATGTCATTCGTATTTAAATAAGTGTTGTTTAGGGTCTGTTGTTCCATTATATGATGGCATGGTCGGCATAGTGAATCTTCAGGGATATTCTTCTCTTAGAACATTCGCGGTAAAAGGGATTTGGCTTGGCGCAGAACCCCCGTCTTCATTTTTCCTACTCCTGCTCTCCTTTATCAACGGTTTGACCATGTTGACGATGTATTCTTCGCTGGCATGGTGATCTGCAAGTCGGTTGTCAAGGGCTACCACAAGTGTTTGACTTCGTAAACAATCTTTATTTTCCAAAGGAAGCCTAGGTTCTCCATTCTCCGGGAGAACCACTCCAGTAGCACTCCATTGGTGTGTAGTTAGTCTTACTACGGCAATTTGTGCTCCAGCTCTAGCATTCTATTCGTTAACACCAATATTCAATTCCAAGTTTCCACCATTAAGCTATATATCGTCTTTAGAGTCATAAACAAGCACGGCATTGCCTTTCCGAGGAGTGTTCATCCCAACGTTTGGGTCGGTACTAAGTTGTTTTGGCTCGGTACCAACCTATCTCCTTGTAGTGGAAACCCCCTACTTCCTCCTGCAACATCCACTACAACTCCAGTAGTTGCTTCCTTCCATTTTTCCTTTCCATCCCTCCTATTTAGGCCAGAAACGGAGGAATTTTCTTGTTTATGGTAGGAAAAGTTTCCCTTTTAGTTCTTCTTGTTGTTGGCGGTTGCAAAGTTAGCAACACATCCATCTTATCCATGAGAGCTTTCTGACTATTAGTAAATTTCTAGCTAAGATTGTTGACAATCTGATTAATCTCTTATTTACCAACAACTTCATGTTGAGTAAAAGATCTAGAAAGTGGAGTTCCATCGTTTGCTTCTGTTTGGTGGGTGTTTGCTTCATCACCACCAACTTTTTCTCCAACAGATGTTCCAGATGCATATTTTCCTTTCCTTGAAGTTATTAGAATAGCAAACCTTTAGTTTCTCCGAGCAAACTTTTTGGATCTAACTTCTGGATCTTATGCAATCCAAAGTAAAGAGCTAAATCAAAGCCTAGGTTTAGTTTTCTCAGTGAAAGCACCAAAATATTAACATCAAAAATGGATCAACACTCAAGAATAGATTATAGGGAATCTGTGAGATCTAGATTTAGCAGATAATAGTTGAAATAAAAGGAAAATAAAAGAAATAATATAGAGAGACATGAGATCTTATAGTGGTTCTGCAATCTTCGGTCCACGTCCACTTTATAGCTTTGTTGCTTATAGATTTGATGTGGTTTGTTTGAGATTACAAAAGGTTAGAGAGAGAACAAGTCATAAGTATAGGGGTAAGATAGATTCTACATCCTAGAATTGCCCAAAGTAGCTTCCTTAGTGACTATTGTGTGGAGATAGAAGATGGAGAAGAGGTAGAGCTTCCGCATAATGATGGTAGAAATTAGATCTTGTTTTGGTTGCTCTATTTGTATTTATAGGGAAACAACGATATGGAGGTTAAAGCTAATTTTCAATGAAGTCCAGAAGACGATCCAAAGTCACACAAGAGAGTTTGAGTCTCCACGAGTTAATAGCTTGACTCGGTACCGACTTAACTAGCTTTGACTCGGTACCGAGTCAAGGGGTTAGCTTCAAACCTCCTTCTGCTTTTTATTCTACTTTTCTATCTATGTCGATTCATCTCAAGTCGTTTTCCATTTTTATTGAGTTAATTGTAGCGATCTTATTGATAACACTTGAGTTATCCAGGCTTCTCTGATGTCGTGTTATCAATTTCGGGATTGACCGTACAAACTTCGGATAAAACACTTGATATCGCTCCTCAGAGTTATATACGGATGGTGTGGAATTTTGAAAGTGGACAAGGTTGATCTATTGAGTTGGTGCCAACTCATGAACCATAACTCGGTGATGAGTTAAGGACTTAGTTCCAAACCAAGTGGAATTTTGCCAAGTTTCCATTCTAACCTATTTTAGTGCACTTCTAAGTTTTCAAGTTGTCCCGTCTTCGTCTCGACGTTCTAACCTATATTGGCTTCTGTATGCGTAAAAATCCAGTTAATAGTAAGTTTTTTGTTTACTTATAGTTTTGAAAATATTGTCTTACCTATTAATATTCTTTCTTATAGACACACGCTTCCTCTACATTTTGACTAAATTTCAAACTATTTGATTTCTCTATCAAAATACCTGCTTAACTCTGATGCTTATCGAATAACACTTTTGTATCATTCTTTCGACCAGAATAGTCATTGGACGGGGAATAGAAATTGGTGTCGAGTTGAAATCCTCTCTCCTCCCCCGAACCCCCTCCACTCTCCTAACCAGGGAAGAACACCCCCTGCCCCCCTCAACCAAATGGGGGTGATATGTTCACTCTGTGCCTTACACAGGGCTTTCCCTCTATGCGTATCTACGTCCTCTGCTTTTGGGGCGACGGACTATCTTACCAGACGTTATTACCAACTCACTCGTTTTTTCTCTTTCTATTCAATCCCTCCAATCCAAAGAGGAGTAGACAAGAGAGTAACGTGTATTCTCTCACTCTCTTCTACTTGCTTCTGTAGCTCATTCGCTCGCTCTGGATCGATGGTTTGATCCCTCTGCGCTCTTAGTTGATTGAGTTCTTCCAGCTCTTGCGTAATATACTGGATCGGTCACCTCTTCAATCAATACTTACAAACTCATTTATCGCTCCTACTGACTTCGAGGCATATTGGTTGTTATATGCAAATAGTTTATTTTAAATCATTACTTAGAATTTCTATGTACCAAAACTCAAAGTCATGCCGAGCAATAATTTTTTTGAGTAAAATCCAAATCAACTAAAGCACGTCCAATAATGAATCTGATATGTTAGTTTCAACAAGTGAAATTTTCGATGTTATTCTTATCAACATGGCTTATATTCTTACTGGATTGATATTCTTCTTGAAGAAACTTTCGCCCTTCGATGGATCATATCCTTTTGGTACTAATATCAATATCAAATTTTAACAACGTACCGAGAATCCATTCAATTTGCACATTGTGTTACATGCTAGAGTCAATACTCTTAATGTCTTATTTATGTTCGAGGAAGTTCATTTATCGACATTAATAAAAATCCATAATTTCACTTTAATGTGCGAGATTTATTATTAGGCATTCTAATGCGTCGTGTATATTTGGTTCGGTTAATTTCATTTCTTCCTTCATTGTAACAATCGGTCCTTTCGACCCTCGAAAGTCGATGTTAATACATCCATGGTATTCACACGTCGAGTATCCAATTGCCAGAAAGACATATTGTTGTGGTGAAAGAAATAAAAGACAGAACAGAATCTCACATTGCGACGAGTAATATATAATATATAACAGATATTTACAAAAGAAAACTGTAATATACATACATCAATTAGAGTAAACTAACCGTTCATCAGCCTGGATAGTTATAACAACATGTTCTCACAAATGCTGATAAATACAAAACAACAAATGCAGTGAAAATAAAATATATGTGAATATGTCTTTGAGGCATCCAGCTCGTCTCCTGAAGCTCCAAAGCATCTGTAATTAAATTAAGAAATATGCTCAGGCTGAACCGAGCATTATAAGAAAATAAAGCCCATATCAGTATGGTAAACCAGCGTGAGAAAAACAAATCATCTGGATTTTTAATGTCATAATACCATTCAAAATAAAGGTATCTCGTAAGACCACGCTGCACATAAACACGAACGAGTTTTACCTTATGATAACCAAACCAATTTATAAGAAATCTTGTGATATTATAATAATATCTAGGGTTTAAAATAAATATTGAATCATAGTCGAAATGATTACATTAATTACATCCCACCATATTAAGTAAACAACTAAGTCCAAAAGGCACGTATTCCAGAATGGACTCCATATAATGAAAAGGTAAGGGTCTGCCTTCCATTTAGTATACCTCTAAAGAAAATATACTGAGGCTGCAAAACATTTGCACTTTTGCTACTCAGGACCGGCCTACCCCTTCTTGAATAGTACCGAATATGATCACCCCTCGGTTGCTGGCCAACAACAGTTTGAGTCACTAGCATACATAAATCCATAAATACTGATCTAGATAAGGCATTGATCATACCCTAATGGGAGCGACCCACTTAGCCCTGTGACACGTCCCTGCTTTAGTCATTTATCGATTGTGAGCTCTAAGGCTACATTTTACCTTTTTCATAGCAATCTCACTTGGAATGTTAACACTGTCCTTCAGGCAACATTGCAATGTCAGCATTCATTCATACAAGTTGTTCAGAATATGAAAAAATAGAAGGCACTACTTCTACTACATCCTTTTAGAATCATCCTCGGGATTAGTAGCAAGTAGCCATTGCACTTCAAAGACCTCCATCTTCGATCATATTCAAGATGTCTCCAATTCGAATGCTTATGCCAGTTCGAAGTGGTTTTCGAATAATATATCCAATCCCGATCTCTCTGAACCAACAACAATAGTTTTAAAACTGACCAAGATTCGATAACCGGTTATTTAACTATCAAATAAACAAACAATCAAACCATAGATTTATTTTCATATGGAAACCAACCATGGTTAAGCACATAAGCAACCACTAAGCCCTTTTAATTAATCATTTCATTAATTAAAACCACTTTTCAAATATTCATATTAAAATACCTTTTACAAAAGATATATTCACAAACCCTCTATACTCTTTTCAATACTTGAAAAATATTGATATACTTATCTCAAATGTAGAAGTATACCCACAAAAAAATTTCACTTTCGATGCTTAGAAAAACTTTTCTATATACTTATATCAACACTATAAGTATATTCACAAAACACTACATTTCAAATACTTAGAAATGTACCAATATACTTATCTCAACGGTATAAGTATGTTCACGAATCTTAAAAAAATTCATTTTCAAAACCATACCTAATTGGGTTAAAACAAATGCCATTTAAAACATTGATAACAATAAATCCAAAATACTTTCCTTCTGGTGTTAAGTATGAAAAAAATACTTCCCATACCACCATAATTTAAATGATCGTTATGGAGATTGGGTCTCATTCTTTTTGTAAAAATTCATTTATAAATCCCTTTTATAAAGTTCCTTTATAAAACTCCTTTATATTTATAAAACTCTTTTAATTTACAAACTCCTTTTATAAAAATATCATTTATGAAACTCCTTTTATAAGTCTCCAAATTCATTTATAAACCTCCTTTTATACATCTCCAAATTCATTTATAAAACTCCTTTTATATATATCGAAAACTTCTTTTCTAATTTTAAATCTCCTATACTTATCATAAATCTTCGATTGCAAAAACGGAACAAATACTTTCCATAAACGATCCTTTCATATATCACTATAAATTCACAAATGTGATTTGTTATACCAAATTATAAAAATGATATCATTTCCCTTTTTAAAAAATACCATTTATAAATCGATTATTTTATTTATAAAATACCATTTATAAATCCCTCTTTTATTTATAAAATACCACTTATAAATCTATCTTTTTTATACAACATTTTATATAAAACATTTCACAGATATTTGTTCCAAAATATTTTTATCTTCTTTTAAAAACAAAATCACTTTATTTTAAAAGATAAATTCCCCTTTATTTTGCTTTAAAATAAACATTCATTATTATAATAACTTTTCTGTAAAATAAAACTTTTCGAAATACTTTTAAATATTTCTAAAAAGGTTAGAGTAAAATAGAGAAGTTCAAAAACCATTTTAAATAAAAAAATCACGGAAAAAAGAAAATCCCAAAAATCAGATTTTTAAAATCATTCTCCAAATCAAAACCATTTTCAAATCAAAATAGCAAACCATAGTATTGCAAAGTACTAAAATGAGGCCAATGGCTACTATAACACTTAACCAAGGCTACTACAACATTTTTCACTAAAATGGTTTAACTTTTAACATACATCAATATCATATTCAATATGGCAAAACTACAAAGTTTTGACATTCAATAATTTATACAATAGGCATATCACTGAAATTAAAATCAATAGTACCAAGGAATCTGGATTCCTCTACAAAATTCCTTGTATTTTCATTTTATATGTCCCTTGCTTTTCAAAGTGGAAGTTTAATCAAACCATACCAATAAATCATTCAAATACAAAAATAATAATTTATATCTACTATCAATCATTGTAGTATTCATCAAAATTCCAGTTAACGCTTAAGCGTTCCAATTTGATCTAAAATCGAACGACATTCAATTTTAGCTCAAAATTCAATGAAATCAATTCCAGCGCATAGATAACACTATTATGAACGCAACGAAGAAGATATTGATTTAATAATTTTTTTGAATTAAAACTTTAATTAAATCACTTATTAATAATTAAATTAATTAACTACCCCATTAACACACTTCTTCCCCAATCCAAACTTCTTATACATGTGCACAACGTGCATGAACCCATCAGGTCGATCCTTCTTCCCTCCTTCTCTCCCTTATCTCTCCATGAAATCACTCACCGACAAAATCCACTCCGCGAGCACTACGTATCCCACCACAACTCAACACGCTTGACTTCCCATATAAATTCGCGACCTGGTGAGCCCAAATGCGACCTCAAAATGTCGCATTCCATTATGATCCACCGGAGTTTGAGAAACTTTGGGGAACAATGCTCCTTGACAAAAGAAAAATGATGGCGCCATCGTCTCCGCCGATCAACGATGAACTCAAACCCTAGTATCGGCCTTCACGTCACCCGCGGCCAAATGAATGCCACACCCAACCATCTCACAAAGATTAGAAGATCTTGCCAATACGAACTCAATGGAAATTATTTTGTATTTTTTCATTGCTTAAATTATTTGATTTCGAATGTTGAAGATGGTGGCTTGATTTTCTCTTTACTGGAAATGGATAAAAATAAAAGGGAGGAAGGAAAATAAAGAGGGGAATGAAAAAGTAAAGAACAGGCTAAGTATTAAGGTATGTTTATTTTACAATTTCCGGCACTTTGTTACATAGAATTTCGTTCGCGTAAGAACCATGAACGATAGAAACAAAAATACAATCGCATACAACAATGCGACGCAGTCTCAAAACAAAAACAAAATACAGTGGCTATTATCATGTGAAGTTTTAAGAATACCAACGTTTCTTGAAAAAATATGTCAAACAATAATTTAAATATTTTCCAATTTAAAAAATTATGGAAAAATCCTATAAATTCATTTAAAAATACATCAATAAAAATCAAGCCGTTTTATTTTATTAAAAATTGATTGTATTATTATTCATCATATTCGAATCAAATTTGAATATTTAAATAAATTAAATATTCCTATTCGAACCAAATTTGATATTTAAATAAATTAAATATTCCTATTCGAAATGTTAAAAATTCTGGGTCATTACATTCATTATCAGTTTTATCTTTGGATTACACCAAATCCATTCTACTATAACAATTTCTTAAGGAAGTTCCTTCATTATGAAGTTTACATTTGTTGAAACAACAATTGCTTCTTAGTGCAAAGAAACAGGTATTCATAAACATTTTGTGAATTGCATGCACACACACATATGTGTACATATTTGATTTGGTTTTTAAGCTTACGAAACTTATATCAATAACATAAATTGACCAATCAATACTGATCGGTCCCAAACTCATTTAGGGTGGTCCACACAAGATCCCTCATGTACAACTATTACGTGCAGTCTCTCGACTCACAACCTATCATCTTCTTGACCAAGGATATGCAGGAGTTTCTTATAAACTTTTATCTTGTATAACTATACCAAAACAGAGGATTCCCAACGATATAAGCGTTGCCAAGAATTTCAGTAACACTTATATGTGTCGCTGTAGGGGCGTGAGCATTTATTTGCAACGTTATAAGCGTTGGAAGATTTTTTTTCGCCAACGCTTATAAGCGTTGGGAAAATAGATCTTCCAACGCTTATAAGAGTTGGGGGAAAATATATTCCAATGCTTATAAGCGTTACAAATAAATAAAACAAATAAACACTTTGTTTCCTGGAGATTTGACCAGGCAACTGAGTGCTCGGCATTGGTCTCAGCTCGGCATGAAGTACTGCTCGGCATCGAGCAATACTCGGCGTCCACTAGTGCTCGGCGACAAGAGCGCTTGACATCAACAGGTACTCGGCGTACAGGTGTGTTCGGCATCAAGCAGTGCTCGGCATCAAGAGTGTTCGGCATCCATGAGTGTTCGGCGAAGCGCACGGCATCCGTAGTGCTCGGCAACGACCTATGCTCAGCGTCAGATAGTGTTCGGCACCAAGACTGCTCGGCATACGAGAGCACTCGACATCAACTGGCACTCGGCAACAACCTATGCTCAGCGTCAACTAGTGTTCGGCATCCCACGGTACTCGGCATCCGGAGTACTCGGCATCCAGAGGCACTCGGCGTCAGTGGAACTCGGCGATAGGATAACTCGGCAACAAGAGCGTTCGGCATTCAGAAGGCATTCAGTATGCACAACTACGCAAGGTAACGATATCATTCGACCTGCATACATTGGTCGGTCAAGAGCTTCAAATAGAGATACGCTCGGCTTCACTGCAACCATCCTACACCTCCCATACATCAGGAGCACCGTTCGGCATGGGAAGGACCGTTCGGCATGGAAGCGTTCGGCGTACCTGGTTCGGCATGCAGCGCCTGGGCTCGAACGTTCGGCTAACAAGCCCGCTTGGGTAGTCCAGCCCACTTTTGCCTATAAATAGAGGGGCAGGGTCACAGTGAAATGGATCCTTTTTTGGAGAGAAAACACCGGGGAGACTCTGCCATTTTCAAGACTCATCTTCTCTACTTAACAACTTCATTCAAACATTTGATTCACGAATTGTATCTGTAATCAACTATAAAGAAGATCAATAAAGTTTAACCTCAAAGTGGACGTAGGCAATTACGCTGAACCACTATAAATTTGGTGTTCTTACTTTCTGTATTTAGATTAGCACTGTCTTCTCTGTTTAATTTGATTTCATCACTTATATCTCTTCACAATCTTCTTCTACGAGGTTAGTGACCAATTTTGGTGCTAACACTTTGGTGCTTTCACTGAGAATTGAATTCTCAGACCTCAAGGATCTGCTTTGAAGCTACTGGATTGAACAAATCCCCCAAAGAAGATCCGACTTACTGATAGGACATCCGTTGATTCTACTCAGAGTTCATACCAATAACTCTACAATGGCGAGACCACGTACCAGGTCAGCTTCTCTTAATGTGGATGCCCGAGAGACTGCTAGCGTGCAACAAGCAGGACCTAGCAATCAACCAGCAATCCCGAGTGCAGGGATTGCCGCTCAAGAACAGACTCCAGTTGTCACCAGAGTAGAGTTCAATGACTTGATGAGAGAACTTAGGGAAAGCAGGAGACAACTGGGAGAACAGATGCAAGCAAATGCCAACCTGATGGCACAACTCACTCAACAGCAGCAACAGAATGCTGGGGGCAATCCAGCTGCTTATTCCTCTTCTGACAGCTCTACTTCTTCTGATGAACCACCCAGGCGTAGACGCCGTAAGACTGAAGCTGCAAGGGCGGATGCTGCTGTTCGAACAGCTGGAGACCGCGACCAAGCCAGAACTGGAAGCTTCCGAACCGGAGTACAGATGGAGGATGGAGCTCCAGATCATCAAAATGCTAACAATGTTGAACCTCACGACGCACGATTGGCAGATCGCCAGGAAAGGAGGCATCAGCATGGACAGGCACGTAGAACTGACTCCAACCTCCCAGCTTCTATACAGACACCCGATCTGACAGCCATGATCAGGCAACTGATGAAAGAAAATCAGGGCTTATCAAATGACGACTGGGGAGTGTCAAGAAGTCATACTCCGTTCACGGATGTTGTGCTGCAGGCGGCATACCCCAAGAAGTTTAGCATGCCAACCATTCCTGCATACGAAGGAAAGACTGACCCCAGACAACATGTAATGAGGTATGAATGGATGATGGATTCAGCCAGAGCAAATGATGCCACCAAGTGTAGGTGCTTTCCGATTACTCTATCTGGGATCGCTACTATGTGGTTCACCCGACTTCCTCCACGATCCGTATCAAACTTCGAGGAGTTGGCAAAGAAGTTTATTGAGCAATTCAGGATACACACTACACGCCCGAAGGACGTGATGTCTCTGTCGAGTGTAATCCAGAATCCCGGAGAGTCGTTGAAGGAGTACTTACAAAGATTCCACGTTGCGGCAACTGAATTCAGTAATCCCAACGACCATGCAATCCTAATGGCTGTAATGAGAGGTGTAGATCCGGATTCTGAATTTGGAGACTGGCTGGCAGGAAAACCTCCGGCTACGCTAGAACGTTTCTACTCCAAGGCACACCAGTTCATAAGAAGAGAGGAAGCTAGGTGGGTACGACGAGATAAGGCACTGGGACCTGCCCAAGAGTCAATCAAGAGCAACATTGCTGTGAAACAATCTGGAGACAATTCGGGAAAGGTCCAAGTCAATGTCCAGAGTAAGCCTGTGCAGCCCAAAGAGTCCGGAGGAAGAAGTCAAGGAAAGAGGAAAGAAGCGGGAAAGTGGAAGTCGAGAATTCCAAGCTACAGCAAGTACACTCCGCTAAACGCCCCACTTGAGAACATTTACCTATCCACCTGCAATACTTTTCAGTACAGAAAACCACGTCCAAAAGAATCAACTGAAGAACAGAAGCGGACTGGGAAATATTGCCGCTTCCATGAAACTTATGGACACAACACGGAAGAATGCAGACACCTGCATGATGCTATCGAGAAATTGATCAGACAAAAAAAGTTGCAAGAATTTGTAAAGGATCCACAGGAAGGAGGACAGGGAACGTCCAACCCAGGTCGTGCACCAGCTCCACGCCATCCTGAGGAGCCTGCTCGGACTGTTGGAAGACTGGTCATAAATACAATTATCGGCGGACCTCATCCCGCAGATAAGAACTGGCAAGAGATGGAACGATATGCAAGCTCCTTGAAGCATGCAGATTTTGAGTGCTGTTCGAACGTAGAGGACGGGGCCCCTGCTAAGCAGCAGCGCGTGATGACAGACGATATTGTGTTCAGAAACAGAGACGCTGATCAGGTAGAGGCTCCGACCATCGATCCCATGGTCATATCTGCAACGATCGGACCAGCATATGTAAAAAGAATTTTGATTGATTGTGGAAGTTCAGTCAACATCATCTTCAAGAAGGCCTATGATCAGATGAAGCTAGAGACAAAAGACTTGAAACCATCCAAAGCTCATATCCACGGCTTTAACGGCGCTGCAACTGATGCAGTAGGATATGTCGAGTTACCAGTTGAACTGGGACAAGGCGAGCGTCGGAGGGTACGAATTCTACCCTTTGTAGTTTTAGATGTGGACTCTCCGTATAATGTTTTCTTGGGTCGGCCGGCCCTGGCTGAATTTAGAGCGGCACTAGCCCCGTGGTGTTTGACTTTGAAGTTTCCGACTGACAAAGGAGTAGGCATTGTTCACGGTGACCAAGCAGCTGGTCGTTCTTGTTATGTGGCCGAGCTCCGAGAGGCCCACCGGAGGGAGAAAGGAAAGGTTGCGGACAATCCCGTCCGCATCCTCAATACGAATAATTGACAAGTAGTGCCCGAGCCCTGGCTCGGGCATAGTTCTCGGATCTACGGAGATATAGACCCGAGAGACGATGATGAGAAACCCAGGGAAGAGAAGGCGGCACCGGCTGAATTAACAATTGACATCTCAGTTAGCCGTGACGACCCTTCGCGAATACTGAAGATCGGATCGCAGTTAGGCCCCGCAATGACTGAAGACCTTAGCGATTTCCTCCGGGCAAACCTTGATGTTTTTGCCTGGACGCATTCTGATATGTGTGGGATTTCTCCCGCCATCACGAGTCATATGTTGAACATAGACCCGAAATACGTCCCAGTCAAGCAAAAGAGGAGAGGAATGGATCCGGAGAGATCCGCCGCTCTTGGAGAGGAGGTGGACAAACTCAAAGCAAATGGGTTCGTCCGCGACGCCCTCTACCCGGAGTGGGTCTCCAACCCCGTGCTAGTAAAGAAGGCGAATGGGAAATGGAGGACTTGCATAGATTATTCCGACTTGAACAAAGCATGCCCTAAGGACAGTTTCCCGTTGCCTAGGATCGATCAGTTGGTCGATTCCACAGCAGGACACGAATTATTGTCATTCATGGATGCGTACTCAGGATACAACCAAATCCCAATGCATATTCCGGACCAAGAACACACCAGCTTCGTTACAAATGTCGGGATGTATTGCTATGTAGTGATGCCCTTTGGATTAAAGAATGCTGGAGCAACTTACCAACGTCTGGTGAATCGAATGTTCAAGGACCAGCTGGGCAAAACCATGGAAGTCTATGTGGATGACATGCTCGTGAAGTCACGACGGTCAAACGACCACATTCAAGACTTAGCTGAAATGTTTAACATACTCAGGTTCTATGGAATGAAGATCAACCCGCTGAAGTGTTCTTTCGGCGTCGCATCAGGGAAGTTTTTAGGATTCATCGTCAACGCTAGGGGAATCGAAGCCAACCCAGAAAAGATCCAAGCCATTCGAGATGTACAAGCGCCCAGGACTATAAAGCAGGTACAGAGCTTGAACGGAAAAGTAGCTGCGCTGAGTCGATTTATATCCAAGGCAACTGACAAGTGCATCCCGTTCTTTGACATAATAAAGAAGGGAAAGAGAAATTTTGAATGGACGTCTAGCTGCGAGGAAGCATTCCAGAATCTGGTAAGGCATCTGGAGAGTCCACCAATGCTATCTAAACCAGTTGACCATGAGATGATGTACGTTTACTTGGCTATATCCCCTCATGCGATAAGCGCAGCTTTGGTTCGTGAGGAGGATCGAGTCCAGAAGCCGGTATATTATGTTAGCAAGCGTTTAACGGGGGCAGAGAAGAATTACCCTAAAATCGAGAAATTGGCTTATTGCTTGGTGATTGCCTCACGCAAGCTGCGCCCATACTTTCAAGCACATTCAATCGGTGTTTATACCGATCAACCCCTGAGGCAGGTACTTCAACGACCGGAAACTTCTGGAAGATTGCTAAAATGGAACATCGAGTTGAGCCAATTCGATATCGCGTACTTACCACAGAGAGCCATCCGAGGGCAAGCGTTAGCAGACTTCATCGCTGAATTTACCATACCCATCAAACCGGACGATCACGACATCATTCCCCCCATTCGATGGAAATTATACACTGACGGTGCATCAAACGACCGTTGCTCCGACGCGGGCGTAGTTCATATAACTCCGGAAAACCGATCAATCTGTTATGCCCTGAAGCTCGATTTCCCGGCTACGAACAACGAAGCTGAATATGAAGCACTGATCGCTGGCTTGAAGCTCATCAAAGAACTCGGGATCGAATCAGTCGAAATCTTTTGCGACTCGCAGTTGGTGGTTTACCAAGTACGAGGGGACTACCAAGCAAAAGGACGAAAGCTTGCTCCGTACCTCGTTCAGGTCCAAGAACTACTATCAGATCTTGAGCGTTATGACATTTCACATATCCCGCGAGAACAGAACAAAGAAGCCGACTTGTTGGCTAAGTTCGCAAGTACCGACGATGCTCAACAAATGGGATTGTATCCAGTTGAAGTCTTGCATGCCCCGAGCATAGACGAGATGAAAATCGATCGCGTGTTGGAAACAGAAATTGAGAAGGACTCGTGGATAACCCCATTCAAACTGTACTTGACAACCGGGGCTTTACCAGAAAAAAGAAGCGAAAGACGACAGGTCCTTCGGAAGGCTGCGCGGTACGTGATGCAGGGTGGATCCATGTACCGAAAAGGATTCTCAGTCCCATTATTACGGTGCATCGCTCATGATGAAACAAAGCGAGTCTTGAGGGAAGTTCACGAAGGGGAATGTGGCGACCATACTGGGGGGCAAACGCTAGCAAAGAAGATCCTCCGCTATGGATATTACTGGCCCACCGTAAACCGGGATGCCGCGGACTACGCAAGAAAATGCGACAAGTGTCAAAGATATGCAAAAATCCCGAGGGCTCCATCAACGGAACTCACACAAATGATCAGTCCTTGGCCATTTGCGATCTAGGGAATCGACATAGTCGGCTCTTTGCCTCTATCCAAAGGTGGTGTGAAATACGCAATAGTTGCAGTCGACTATTTCACGAAATGGGCTGAGGCAGAACCTTTGGCCACTATCACCTCTAAGAAGGTCATTAACTTCGTTGTACGAAACATTATATGCCGCTTTGGCCTTCCACGCACCATCATTACAGACAACGGAACGCAATTCGAAAGTAGAGAGTTCAAAGAGTTCTGTCTAAAGTACGGCATCGAGAAAAAGTTCGCTGCCGTTGCACACCCAAAAGCTAACGGACAAGTCGAGGCCGTTAACAAAATAATCAAGTCCATACTAAAGAAGCGTCTGGAGAAGGTTGGAGGCAAGTGGGTAGATGAACTCCCGACAGCATTATGGGCATATAGAACTACCCACAAGTCCGCGACCGGCCACACTCCGTTCGCCTTGGCATACGGCTCTGAAGCCGTTATACCCGTGGAACTTGAAGTTCCATCGCACCGAGTGACATACTATGACCCCAAGACGAACCAAAACCTCTTGCTGGAATCACTGGACTGCATCGACGAAAAGCGTGAAGAAGCTGAGTTAAGGGCGGCAGCGCACAGACATCGAGTCAAGCGCTACTACGATGGCAGAGTCCGCCCAAGAATCTTTGATGTGGGTGATCTCGTTCTGAAACGAGTCTTCCCAGTACCATCACGCATGAATCCCAGCTGGGAAGGTCCATACGCCATTGAACGGAAGCTTGGAGAAGGAACATTCAAGCTAGCGACCGTTGATGGCGCGACACTCCCCAGAGCATGGAACAGTGAACATCTGCGGCACTATTACATTTAGCATGTTTTCCTTTTTTGTTGTAGGCACTGTTATTTCCTGCATGTTTCCATTCAATAATGACTTAGTTTCCTTTTGAAAGTTGTAATCAAGCAATTTAGTTGATCTTCGTTAATAAAGGCTTGAAGCCATATTTTCCATGAAGTTTCTATATCTCTTAAATGGATGATAAATTACATTATCCTGCGCGACATACAGACTCGTACAAACGATTTCAAATCTCCGAATCCCCAGAGTGCAGAGCGGAGTACTCTAAGTCCCCAGAGCGTGGACTAGAGTATAAACAATTTCCAATCTCCGAATCCCCAGAGTGCGGAGCGGAGTACTCTAAGTCCCCAAAGCGCGGACTAGAGTATAAACGATTTCAAATCTCCGAATCCCCAAAGTGCGGAGCGGAGTACTCTAAGTCCCCAGAGCGCGGACTAGAGTATAAACGATTTCAAATCTCCGAATCCCCAGAGCGCGGAGCGGAGTACTCTAAGTCCCCAGAGCGCGGACTAGAGTATAAACGATTTCAAATCTCCGAATCCCCAGAGCGCGGAGCGGAGTACTCTAAGTCCCCAGAGCGCGGACTAGAGTATAAACGATTTCCAATCTCCGAATCCCCAGAGTGCGGAGCGGAGTACTCTAAGTCCCCAGATCGCGGACTAGAGTATAAACGATTTCCAATCTCCGAATCCCCAGAGTGCGGAGCGGAGTACTCTAAGTCCCCAGAGCGCGGACTAGAGTATAAACGATTTCCAATCTCCGAATCCCCAGAGTGCGGAGCGGAGTACTCTAAGTCCCCAGAGCGCGGACTAGAGTATAAACGATTTCCAATCTCCGAATCCCCAGAGTGCGGAGCGGAGTACTCTAAGTCCCTAGAGCGCGGACTAGAGTATAAACGATTTCCAAACTCCGAATCCCCAGAGTGTGGAGCGGAGTACTCTAAGTCCCCAGAGCGCGGACTAGAGTATAAACGATTTCCAATCTCCGAATCCCCAGAGTGTGGAGCGGAGTACTCTAAATCCTCGGAGCACAGTGTCAGCAAACCAAATAAAGACAAGAGAATCATTCAAATAAAAAGAAACTAAAATTTTATTCGATAAGTCCAAAATGGGGATACAAGATCACTCCTACAAAATTCGGGCCTATACAAACTACAAGTTGTGGAAGATAGAAACAATTACAAAACTTAAGCAGGAAATTTGTTGAACAAGTGCATCGATTATTTCTTCGACTTCTTCTTCTTGTCCTCCTTCAGTGTCTCCGACGACTCCTCTCCCTCACGCTTTTTCTTGGACTTTTGCTTGCTAGAGAAGCGGAGTCAGGAGTAGGAGACGGAACATCTAGTGGTTTGGACCTGCCCGGGAGAATGATTTTCAAGGGTCTGTTCCGCGGGTCAGTGAGTTCCAGGACTTCAGATTCAACTTTGACTTTGACCTTTCTCTTCTCCTCATCGGCGAGACGGTCCTTCATGCTCATCTCTGAAGTATGTTCAGAGGCGCCAGTGATTTTAACTTCGTCGCCTCCTTCGGCAGGAGACGAAGTGTCAAGTTTGTCATCATCAAGCGCCCCGATCCCTTGAGCGTCTGGACCGGGAGTTACCCCTGCGTGAGTAACGTCGCTTGTTTTCCCTGCTTCCTCCTTGGCGTCATCGCTCCTCGGAGTTAGCTCGGCGTCAGAACGACCTGCATGAAAATATAAGAAGTGGGCATTAGAACGAATAACCATTGCTGAAAAATGACGGGATCTCTTCGACTTCTAGAGAAAGAAGAATTTCCTACCAGGATCCGGTTGGCTATCGGTGGCGCGCGGGGTTTCACCCTCCAGGATGGGTGACAGCACATGAACGCCGAGCCCGGGATCTTCGGGATCATAACTGGCGTGCTGCTCGAATGGATCAAGCGTCGACCGACCGGCCGATTGAGCAGCATAAGGAGCGGCGATGTGAGGAGTAGTAGCGTCGGCCTCTGACGGGCCAGCCTCGTCGTTCTTCTCTTTCGAAGGGGAAGAGCCTTTGCCATAAAGAGCCAATGCTGCAGATAAATCCGATGGCTCATTCCCCCTCAGGAACTCCTTCACCAATGCATCCTCGTCGATTTCCTCGGAGCCTGACTCGACTTTCTTGATCTTTATCAGAGTTTCCCATGCCTCAGCCAGGGATTCATGGTAGCCGTCGCCCAAGAATGTTAGGTCGCGGTGCATAAGGACGCGGGCTCCGTACTCGGCGATCAACGGGTCAAACATACTTTTGACCTCTTCCCTGCCGGCCTCTGCGGCCGCCTCAAGGTGAGAATCAAGCTCCTCCACAGCCATTCTTTTGCCCTCCTCACGGGCCTCATCCTTCATTTTCTCGACCCCGGCAAGTTCACCGTCGAGCTTTGTCTTCAGAAGTCGGGTAGCAACAATCTCATCACGATACCGCTGTGATTCTTCCTGAGCAGCTATTTTGTCTTCTTTCTCCTTGGAGAGTC
This sequence comes from Allium fistulosum, assembly GCA_030737815.1. NCBI lineage: Eukaryota > Viridiplantae > Streptophyta > Magnoliopsida > Asparagales > Amaryllidaceae > Allium > Allium fistulosum. The sequence continues at coordinate 221,718,585 of CM060902.1, forward strand.
GTTCTTTCAGCTCTTTGACTTGAGTAGCGAGCGCGTCCCTTTCTTTTTGGACAGAGTCTTTTTCTAGGGCGAGGGCGCCGCTGCGCTGAACTGCTTCGTCAAGCTCCTTTTTGTGAGCCACCTCTAAGCGAGTAACTGCCTCAGCAGTGTCTTTTGCGCCTTGTTCAGCGGCTTCTAGCTTTGACTTATAAGAGGCGAGCTCTTCGTCTTGGAGTTTGATGATTTTCTTATCGCTGTCAGCCTCCAGATTCAGACGGTCAATCTCGTGTTGACGCTCGACAGATACTTCCGAGATCTTCTCCACCAAGTGCACGAATGCGTCATGTTGAACATAGACGTCATTGTTGCAGGCGATGGCACTTTGCTTCACGTGCCCAGGAATGTGATGGATGGCTGGGAGGAATTTCAAGCCGTCAAAACAGATTTTCGAAAACTTGGCCTTAAGGTCGACCATCTTTTCCGCGACAGTTGGGTCCACGGCAGGAATAGGAGGAGGAGGCTTAGAGAATTCCGTTCTTTTACGATGCTCTCGAACTTGCCTCGTACTCGATGAACTGGAATGTTGTTCTCGAGCAGCATCCGACTGATAACCCTTCTGCAAAGACTTCTCTTTATCCGGCTCGGTTGGAGGAGGAAGATCGCGGGACTGGGAAGATTGAGAGTGTGCTTTCTTGCGGTGAGACGACTCACGCGGACGATTGTCCCTATCTTCGTAATCTCCTCGGTCCCGATGTCTGCCTGAACCGGAATCCCGTCCGGAGTGATGGAATATAGAAGACCCCTGAAGGCGATCAAGTCCGTGTGAGCGGCCCATGTCACCTGCAAAGAAGGGAGATAACAACGAGTTAAGGAGAATTCACGAATTAAAAAGACTTGAAATATATTATGGAATGCGCATGTGCGTGTGTGTCCTAAGTGTTCCCCCCGACGGACCCGTTCGTTTATCTTTGCTAATCGGAGTATTGTCTCTTTGAGCCGGGAGTTGAACTCCTACATTGCCTCTAGCGGGCGAAGAGAATTTGAGAGCTTCAGGGTCATCGAACCCGTAATTAAGTATGTCTTCGGGAATAGAAAGGTTCGATAGACCTCTCAAGGAACTTTCCAGATGCTGCGAAGAAACCTCTTTCTCAGGAGGGGTAGGCGTAACCTTTGAGGTACCACCAACTTTCTCCTTTTGAACCGTGTATTTCAACTTCTTCTTTCCCTTCGAAGGGGAGGATGATGTCTCAATATCCTGAACTTCGATTGCCGGATTCCAAGCGGGACCCACGTTCTCGCCCTGAGTTTCGGGGGCATCATCCTCTTTGCGCTCGCCTTCTTCATGCGCGTCGGGAACGCGACGCGACGACGGTCCGGCAAGTTTTTTCCCTTTACCATATGAAGGTTTGGGAATTGTAACACCTTCTGGAAGGCTGATCCGACGACCAGGAGCCAGCAAGCCAAACCCCGACAGCGAGTCATTTGAAATGATAGCTCGGATATCTCGATCCTCGGCCGGAAGAGCTCTAATCGCATCGACAGCATCAGAATATCCTCGGCCTTCCGGGCGTGGGCTGATACCTGAAAAGATGAAACGGAGAGTTAGGAAAAACATGACTCCAATTAAATACGAATAACGATTCAGCAGAGAGACTTACTGCCTTCAACCCATCTCCTAGCAAAACCAGACGGGCAGCGCACATAGAACCATTCCTGTTTGTACAGGGCGAATTTGCTACAGGCCCCTGTCAAGATCTGGCACTTGTGGTATGGCTCGAGGAACATGAAGGAAGGGCTATCTTTCCGTCTCTTGAACATATAAATGTATCGGATTTCACCGGGGGTTGGAGGTCTGGAGAAGACGGCCATGAAAAGTAAATAAGTCCCATATAGGAACGCATGGCCATTCGGGTGCAGCTGCGACGGAGCAATGTCTATATACTGCAGCACATCCCGGAGAAATAAGTTGAATGGAGGCACGCTGCCCATCCAACACATGAACTTGTTGCAGGCTGTGTCCCCGACTGGGGGCAGATGAGGGCGGTCGTGTCCCGAAGGAACTAACACGTCAGCAAAGGGAATCCCGTGAATGGAACATATCCATCGTAGAGCAGCCTCGTTGATCTTCGAAGCTTGAGAATCGATCGGATTGTCCAGTAAGATGGTTGACTCCAGAGCATCGGGCGCCAAATTATGGGCGGGAGAGATAGACGGGTTAGAAGAATCAGCGGCTCCTTGCCTTGCTGACGGCCCAGGTCTGTCAGATATGGTGGCAGAACTAGATTTTCTCGACATCCCGAATAAATAATGAACCTGGCTAAATGCTTGAGAAAGCTATACCTGAAAAACGTTGAGCGTTAGAATTAGCAACACGAGTTTTCCCCCCACGTGGTGTGTGAACTAGTGCAAGCAATTGTGTACAGGCAATAAGAATGTTTTAAAAAGATATAATAATTAGCTTCGAATCATCGCCTTCGAAGACCGTCATCGTTGACCATCTCAAAAGCCCGCCTTGAGGTGATTACAGTTCCAGGTTCAAAAGACATATGATTTCTAAAGTAACCGGCCTAAGTGTAGTTTAACATTTATACTGATCGGCATTTAAGTAATGTTCATCGTCCTAAGTATAGTGTTCGGTTGTGTTAGGCTCGGCTTAAAGAGTGTTCGGCAATTATATTGTTCGGCATGTCAAGTGTTCGGCAATTGTATTGTTCGGCATGTAAAGTGTTCGGCAATTGTATTGTTCGGCATGTCAGTTGTTCGGCAATTGTATTGTTCGGCATGTCAAGTGTTCGGCATGTCAAGTGTTCGGCAATTGTATTGTTCGGCATGTCAAGTGTTCGGCAATTGTATTGTTCGGCATGTCAAGTGTTCGGCAATTGTATTGTTCGGCATGTCAAGTGTTCGGCAATTGTACTGTTCGGCATGTCAAGTGTTCGGCAATCGTATTGTTCGGCATGTCAATTGGTCGGCATTTAAGTAATGTTCGGCATGTCGACTGTTCGGTCTGGGTTATCGTTCGGCTAAAAGTGGCTCTCCACCACGATGTCAACTTCACCCTACACCATCTCCGTCTGCGCCGAACGTCAGGGACAGATCGCTCGACGAAGACTACACCGTTCAGCATCCCATCTACCTTTTTTCTTCTTCCAATCTTGATCAGCGCAAAGGAGCTAGGCTCAACTCCTATGCACCGTTCGGCGATTCCAAACGAGCGAACCACCCCCACTGGCCACGCGTTTACAACTAAAGGAAATACTCTGTTTCCATAAGATGAACCTAAAGTGGAAGTATTGCAATTGTTAGAAGAAGGATACCTAATTCGACGATCGAAGTTGAGAATGGATTATATAGGCTTTATATCTGATAGGATTGCAAATCTCTAAGAGTGATAATAAAGAAGACGTAAAAGAAAATGGTGGAAGGGCGCCTGGTTATATAGAGGGAGTTAGAAGACGAAGAGGCTATACCCGGTAGAACCAGTCAATACCGGAGCGTTCGGCACACGAGGTACGCTCGGCTTCGAACGTATCGTTCGGCATCCCAACCTTGTTCGTCTTGCACCTCCTTCGCTAACATTCTTGAGGAGGTACCTCCGAGGTAGATTGTACCAGATTCAAAGCGCATCACGTTCGGCCACGCGATACACTTTGGGGGGCAAGTGTTTCCTGGAGATTTGACCAGGCAACTGAGTGCTCGGCATTGGTCTCAGCTCGACATGAAGTACTGCTCGGCATCGAGCAATACTCGGCGTCCACTAGTGCTCGGCGACAAGAGCGCTTGACATCAACAGGTACTCGGCGTACAGGTGTGTTCGGCATCAAGCAGTGCTCGGCATCAAGAGTGTTCGGCATCCATGAGTGTTCGGCGAAGCGCACGGCATCCGTAGTGCTCGGCAACGACCTATGCTCAGCGTCAGATAGTGTTCGGCACCAAGACTGCTCGGCATACGAGAGCACTCGACATCAACTGGCACTCGGCAACAACCTATGCTCAGCGTCAACTAGTGTTCGGCATCCCACGGTACTCGGCATCCGGAGTACTCGGCATCCAGAGGCACTCGGCTTCAGTGGAACTCGGCGATAGGATAACTCGGCAACGAGAGCGTTCGGCATTCAGAAGGCATTCAGTATGCACAACTACGCAAGGTAACGATATCATTCGACCTGCATACATTGGTCGGTCAAGAGCTTCAAATAGAGATACGCTCGGCTTCACTGCAACCATCCTACACCTCCCATACATCAGGAGCACCGTTCGGCATGGGAAGGACCGTTCGGCATGGAAGCGTTCGTCGTACCTGGTTCGGCATGCAGCGCCTGGGCTCGAACGTTCGGCTAACAAGCCCGCTTGGGTAGTCCAGCCCACTTTTGCCTATAAATAGAGGGGCAGGGTCACAATGAAATGGATCCTTTTTTGGAGAGAAAACACCGGGGAGACTCTGCCATTTTCAAGACTCATCTTCTCTACTTAACAACTTCATTCAAGCATTTGATTCACGAATTGTATCTGTAATCAACTATAAAGAAGATCAATAAAGTTTAACCTCAAAGTGGACGTAGGCAATTACGCTGAACCACTATAAATTTGGTGTTCTTACTTTCTGTATTTAGATTAGCACTGTCTTCTCTGTTTAATTTGATTTCATCACTTATATCTCTTCACAATCTTCTTCTACGAGGTTAGTGACCAATTTTGGTGCTAACACACTTATCAGTAAGATGAATGTTGAAAGATATAATGGTTTGAATGTTAAAAGATATAATGTAGACTATATCTAATATGAAATATTATCTTAATTTAGCAAATTATAACCCAATCAATACCAATAAACAATATTCATAATCAATAATAAAACAGAGTATCAATTAACAAAAGAGAAGTTCAATACATGATTAAGTTATCAATACATGGTTTACCAATTCCATACTAATACTTGCAATAACAAAAGATAAGACATAGTTCATACTTAAAGTCTACAAATACCGAATACGAAACTTTGGCCATATAACGAAGCCTCCATCAGAAAATTCACATAGCTTGTATATTCCATTTTGAGGACCATCGTAAACTGGTGCATCTGGTTAAAGAACTTCAACCACCCAAATAACTTTCTCTACATTTGGTATCACATTCCTAAAATGACAAGTTGTTTGTGTTCCAACATAACCTTTGGCTACATCCATCTCTAAATCTTGTGACAATAACATTACATTTTTCCATTGTAGATGAATGAATATCATTATGTGAGATGGTTGGAGTTGCAACTAGATTATTGTTCATATGAGAATCTCCTAAATTACAAGCACCTTCCGTATGTGGAGTCACCACATAACTTGCAACATGCTTTTCTTGCAAATTAGGTATAAATTTCATAAAAGTTGAAGTAATTGATTTGATGTGATTAGCTACTTGCCTTTCTATCTCCAATTTCCAAACAGACAAATCCACTGCTTGCCTTTTTTAGCAATAGCTTTTACCGCTTGATTCATCTTTTCTTGTTTCATGGAAGAAGTAGAACTAACTGCTCGATAATAATTTTTCTTTCTATCGGAACCAAAAACTTCCATGATTGGATCATTTTCAAGGTCTTCTACTTCACCATTATCACTAGAACTACCATCCAATTTCCTCTTTTCTTCTGCTTCTTCTATAAGTACCTACATGCATTCAATATCATATTAAATTGAAATTTATACTTAAAAATGACAAATAGTAATCAAGGTGATATCACATGATTTAACAATAAAAGGACTTTAAATATGTAATGAATATAATGATATAGGTTGATATATTGAGGCTGTGTACATGGTGATTAGTGTGTGGGTGCAGCTGCTTCATTAGTTGCTTAAAGTTTGGGCTTTGGGCCTTGTTTTGCTTGCGGGTTACTACGAGATTTGAACTGCATATTTTTGTATCTTTCTTTACTTATTTAAGCTGTACATGTACAAGCTTTTTGTAATAAGGGTTTCAATGCCGTATCTGATTTTAATGAAGATAATCAAATTCAAATTCAATTGATTCAATCTCTTGTTATATCCTCTTCTCTCATTATATTCTAAAAGCTTAATCAATTCTCCATCATAATATCTACATGGTATCAGAGCATCGGATCTCGATCTAGAGTTTCTGCATCTTACCTCAAAACTCAAATTCAATCTACTAAAATTTGTATCCTCACAATATGTCTGAAACCAAGAGTTCTACCATGATCGATGTTCTACCAATTACATCCAAGATCACAGATCGCAAGTTAACGAATACTAATTTCCTGGAGTGGAGCAAAACTGTCAGATTATACCTTCGAAGCATTGATAAAGATGATCACCTAACAACAGATCCACCAACAACATCTGAAGAAAAGGATCTGATCTGGTTGCGAGAAGATGCTCAACTGTTTTTGCAAATTCGAAATTCAATAGACGATGAAGTGATATGTTTGATTAATCACTGTGAGTTTGTGAAGGAACTAATCGAATACCTCGAATTTTTGTATTCTGGAAAAGGAAATCTGACTCGTATGTTTGAAGTGTGTAAATCATTTTATAGAGCTGAGATGTTGGATCAATCTCTTACAAGTTATTTCATGAATTTTAAAAAGACTTATGAAGAATTCAATGTATTACTACCAATGAGTCCTGATGTGAAGATACAACAACTTCAACGAGAACAGATGGCCATTATGTCCTTCCTTGCCGGGTTGCCATCACAATTTGAATCTGCAAAATCTCAAATATTGTCTGGATCCACCATAACATCCCTTCATGAAGTGTTCAGTAGAGTGCTTAGGACTGAAACAACTCTACCCACTACAAATGTGAATAACAGTGCTTTAATAAGTTCAAGCTCTAATACAATCCTTCACCTTCTACTTGGAGACCTCCATCTGACTTCAGACCACCATGGAGTTCATCACAAAGGCCTGAATCAGGGACACCCCCATCATCTTCATCCTGGAGACCACAACGAGGTGGATGGAGACCAAGCAATAAAATATGCTCATACTGCAAGAAACCAGGACATCTAATTGGTGAGTGTAGAAAGCTACAATACATCAATCAGCAAAAGAATCAAGGAACTAATAATAACAATAATGCACCCAAAACTGTTCTTATGACTGCTGAGGAGTTTGATAAATACACAAAGTATCAGGAATCTCAAAACAAACCAGCTATCTCTACTATTGCAAGTTCTGATAAACAAACTTCAAAGTGGATCATTGATTCTGGAGCAACAGACCACATGTCAGGTAACTCTAAACTGTTTGCAGGGATTAATGAACATATAAAAGGTCATGCAGTCACTTTAGCAGATGGGTCACAAGCACATGTTCATGGAGTTGGAAATATAGATACTATGGTCCCATTGAAATCTGCTCTATTTATACCTACTTTATCATATAAGGGATATGAAGCAGGGGGACTTTACATTTTGGAAAATTCACCTGTAGCATGCTCAAGTATAGGGAATGCCATCAAGCTTCATCAGCAATTGGGGCACCCTTCACTTACTTTGCTCAAGCATCTTTATCCTCAGTACAAGTCTCTAACTCATCTCAATTGTGAGCCATGTCAATATGCTAAACTACATAGGAGTAGCTTAAAGCCTAGAATAAATAAATGTGCTAATGCACCATTTGAATTAGTGCATTCTGATATTTGGGGGCCATCCTCTATTGTGTCTAAATCTGGTTATAAGTACTTTGTGACATTTGTTGATGACTATTCAAGGGTTACTTGGGTATTTTTGATGACTAATAGATCAGAATTGTTTTCAATTTTTTGTACTTTTCATAAGGAAATTCAAAATCAGTTTAAAACTTGCATTAGAACATTAAGAAGTGGCAATGCTAAGGAGTATACATCCTTTGCATTCAACTCATACCTAAGTCAGCATGGGATTCTACATGAAACATCATGTGTAGATATTGGTGCCCAAAATGGGGTAGCAGAAAGGAAGAATAGGCACCTACTTGAAACAGCTAGGGCATTGATGTTTCAAATGAATGTACCAAAATCATTCTGGGGGGATGTTGTTTTAACTGCCTGTTTTCTTATAAATAGGATGCCTTCAACAGTCCTGAATTTTAGTATACCCTACCAAGTGTTATGTCCTAACAAAGATATATATCCAATTAAACCCAAGATATTTGGGTGTGTATGCTTTGTAAGGAATGTTAACCCTCAGATAGGAAAACTGGATCCCAAAACTCTCAAGTGCATTTTTGTTGGTTACTCAAGACTACAGAAGGGATATAAATGTTATTGTCCAAGTTTAAGCAAGTATATAGTATCTATAGATGTAAACTTTATGGAAGACAGACCATTCTATCAAAAAGTTAACACATCTAGTCTGGGTGAGAGTGAGGAAATAATTCACACATCAAATCAGGAGGAGATTGAGGAATATGTAATTAAGTCTAACATGCAGACTCCAGAAACTGAACCAATAGTTGAGAATGATAGTGATCCTGCACCTTCTGGTGAAATTCCCATTGCTAAAGACCCAAGCCTTAATCTTCCCATTGCTCTTAGAAAAGAAAAGAGAAAGTGCACCTACCCCATCTCTAACTATATGTCATATGATAACCTTTCACCCGCATCTTATACTTTTGCTACCACTCTAGACACTATTGGAATTCCTAAAAATGTAGTTGAGGCTTTAGTCAAACAAGAATGGAGGGAAGCTATGGTTGATGAAATGAATGCCTTAGAAAGGAATATACATGGGATCTGGTGAAATTACCAGAAAATAAGAGGGCAATTGGTTGTAGATGGATATACTCAGTGAAGATGAACCCAAATGGAACCATCAACAGATTTAAAGCAAGGCTAGTGGCTAAAGGATATGCACAAGTGTATGGTATGGATTATGCTGAAACCTTTTCTCCTGTAGCCAAAATGACCTCTATCAGAGTATTCATAGCATTAGCAGCACACTTCAACTGGCATCTTCACCAATTAGATATTAAAAATGCATTCCTACATGGTGAGCTTAAGGAGGAGATTTATATGACTCAGCCACCTGGTTTCATTGCACAAGGAGAAAAAGGACTTGTGTGTAAGTTAAAGAAAACTCTCTATGGACTTAAACAAAGTCCACGAGCTTGGTTTGGAAAATTTAGCCAAACTTTAGAGGAATTTGGTGTAACCAGGTGCAAAAGTGATCACTCAGTGTTCTACAAACATTCAGACCAAGGTATCATCTTATTAGTGTTATATGTGGATGATATAATCATAACTGGCAATGATGAACAAGGAGTTACCTTATTGAAGCAGTTCATTCATCAGAAGTTTCAAACTAAAGACTTAGGAGAACTAAAATATTTCTTGGGAGTAGAAGTGTTAAGAAGCAACAAAGGAATATTACTGAATCAAAGGAAGTATGTGATGGATATACTGACAGAAACTGGTAAATTAGGAGCTAAACCTCAAAGTTCACCAATCATCCCCAACAACTATTTAACATCTGAAGGAGAACCCTTTGAAGATCCAGAAAGATATAGGAGATTAGTAGGCAAATTAAATTATCTCACCATAACTAGACCAGATCTATCCTTTGCAGTAAGCATGGTAAGTCAGTATATGGCTTCACCCACAAAACAACACTGGTTAGCATTAGAACATATACTTGGATATCTAAAGGGTCATCTGGACAAGGAATTATGTATACTAATCATGGTCACATGAAGATTGAGAGCTTTGCAGATGCTGACTGGGCAGGTTCAAGAGATGATAGAAGGTCAACAACTGGTTTTTGTGTATATCTTGGAGGAAATTTAGTGTCCTGGAAGAGCAAGAAACAACATATTGTATCCAGATCTAGTGCTGAATCTGAGTACAGGGCTATGTCCAAGGCTGTATGTGAGATTATATGGATCAAACACTTACTAAAGGAGTGTAAACTTGAGTTTGAGGAACCAGCCAGATTATGGTGTGATAATAAGGCAGCAATTCATATTGCTTCTAACCCTATCTTTCATGAAAGAACAAAGCATATAGAAATAGATTGTCATTTCATTCGAGACAAAATTCAAAATGGAGAAGTAACTACACATTATGTCAATACACAAGAGCAACCTGCAGATGTCTTAACTAAGGCTGTGAGTGGAGATAGATTGAAATATTTAAAGAGCAAGTTGGGTCTGATAGATATTTATAACCCAACTTGAGGAGGAGTGTAATGAATATAATGATATAGGTTGATATATTGAGGCTGTGTACATGGTGATTAGTGTGTGGGTGCAGCTGCTTCATTAGTTGCTTAAAGTTTGGGCTTTGGGCCTTGTTTTGCTTGCGGGTTACTTCGAGATTTGAACTGCATATTTTTGTATCTTTCTTTACTTATTTAAGCTGTACATGTACAAGCTTTTTGTAATAAGGGTTTCAATGCCGTATCTGATTTTAATGAAGATAATCAAATTCAAATTCAATTGATTCAATCTCTTGTTATATCCTCTTCTCTCATTATATTCTGAAAGCTTAATCAATTCTCCATCATAATATCTACAAACAAGAAAATATGCAAGGACGATAATTTGAAATTAAGTACTTCATATATGCAATGACATGTTTGGATTTTTGAGGTGGTATCCAGAACTGATCAGATGGTTTTTTAATTTTTTTTATTAACAGAACTGGTCATATATGCAATGAAATTAAGCCAACGTTGCCTTAGTTTTAAACTGAGGCCAACAGTGGCCTCAGTTTAAACAACTGAGGCCATTGTGGCCTCAGTTTAAACAACTGAGGCCATTGTGGCCTCAGTTGTCTAAACCGAGGCAAACAATGGCCTCTGTTTAAACTGAGGCCAACATGGCCTCAGTTTGAACAACTATTTTAATTCATGAACCTTCAGTTTAAACATGAACTCTGCTGATTCGGAACTCTACTGTTTTAATTAATCCCCGCTATCAGTTATCTCTTTGAAGCCATGAAACGTTCGTTGATAAAATCAGTTTTTACGGTTTTTCTCAACTACCTAATAGAAGCAGTTGCACAATTTAAAAGAATGACATCAATGTATACTTCTATTCATTTTTCACTTTAATTTTCTTCTTACAGATTTTCTTTACAAATAAGGTATGCAATTTTATTATTGTTTTTTGCAGTTTGATGTTTGCCAAGTGTAAGGACCCGATTCTTCGACTTCCGAAAATCGACATCGATACGTCCACTGTATCAACTGCCGAGCAACCGAATGCCGGAAAACCGAATTCTTAGGGTTTTAAAAGAAGAGGTAGAAGAAAAGATAGAAGAAAAAGAAAGAAGAACAACATAACAACATCAGAAACAGAAACAGAAACAATATCAGAATCTCACATATCGCAGCGGAACAATATATAATAGATAAATGAATAATCTTTAAACAAAAGAATTTTATCAGTTTATACATACATCAATCAGAGTCAATATACAACTCAATACAACAATGGACAGTTATATAAAACTTGTCCTCAAACAGAATACACAGCGGAATAAATAAACAATTACGGATAATACGTTATGCCATCCAGCTTGCTTCCAAAGCTCCAGAATATCCAGAATATCCTGATAACATAACTCTAGGCTGCCCGAGTGGAAATTGGTGGGCACCCAGAGTTTAGAAGGGAAACAATAAACTCCGAGTCAGTCATGGTGACTGGTGTGAGATCGTAAAACAGTTATTTTCATAAAGAAAATAAAATAGATTCGCAATGTTTTTTGGAAAATGAGACTACCATAAGACCTCCCGCCACACACACAATGCAAATGCAGAATTTGAGGAGATTTCTTCTTATGATAGTCAAATATGCTTACTACGCCAATCATTGGATTATTATTATTAATGTCTAGTGTAGAAAACATTTCGAAAGTATAATATTAATCTTAGCCAACATACGACCAGTATCGTATGCCTACTATAGCTACCATCTAAACAGTGGTGACCACCGTACGTAAATGGCAGGTTCTACAACTAATACCGTACAAAGTTCGTATTTGGAAGATGGATTTCCAACAAATGGTCAGGCTAAGGAACTTCCTTTCCTCCTGCCGAATGGGATCGCCTCTGGCTGGACGTCCCGAGAGACAAACTGCTCTCTTCCAAACAAGGTCGGGTTACCCCTATAACAGGTAACTCACGAATATGTCATCCCCCGGTCCTTTGGGACCTTTATCCGAGCGCTCGATAACCAACATCGCACATCATAAATAAAGTGTGTCCACATGAGTAAGTATCTGGGCTCCATACCATGATACCACCCCTTTCCAGAAGGAAATGACATACCCTAAAGGGCGCGACCCTCATAACCTTGCCGCAACATTCCTGTTTCGACCATTTCCGGGTTGTGAGGCCCTGATGAAGTCTCGTCCACAAAGCTACGCTTTGTCACAAAGCCATGCTTTGGGTCAACAGATGATCAACCTATGATCACAAAGATAAATGATCAAACAAATGATCATATCACAAATGATCAAACACTGATCATCACACAGCAACACTCAGCATGCCACATTACCAAATTGGGATATATCGCTGATAAATTTCAACTACATAACCTCTGAGCTCGTACGTCTCAGAGAAGGGTGTTAAGCTAAGAGAATAAATTCTCCGCCACCAACAGAAATGTATTTGAAAGAAATCGGCTTTATATCTCAAAGTGTAATGTCAAACATACAATCCATACAAGTCTGTTCTGGGTTCGAACAGAACCGAAGGCACTTCTCACGAAGCCCTTGCAAATCCGGATAATTTCCAATCACATCCGGACTTCCCGTCACTAAGGGTGATAAAACCTCTAAATCGGAGATCAGTCGATGTAGAGTAACTCGACGGTAATCCTTCCGTTTTCAAAAATATCCGATCTTCAACACCGGTCATCAAATGTGATCCATAACGACGTATCACATATTCGGAATGGGTTATACGACCCCATGGTCCTTTCCCGGCTAACCCGAATAGTGAGCGCTTATTCAAAATAAGTGTGGCATTCAATTCATCCTATTCACAACAAATACCCATTCAAGGTAATTATTGATAGTCAGTTATTTAACCATCAATAAAGATGCGCAACATCATCAGATTCCAAATAATTTTCCCAAATTATTTATTTTCCAAAATATCTTTACTAGATATATAATTTCCACACTTCAAAAATAAATCAACGTTTATTTTTAAAACGAATTTCCATTCCCTTTATAAATTCCATAGTGAATTTATATTTTTCAAATATCTACTGATATACGATTTTCGAATCGATTTCAATATTCACTTTCGATTTATCTTTACAAAGATAAATCTCAAAACGTTCATTTCATATTGGAAAAGTAATTCCATACTTATTTAAAAATAAGTGATTCACAAATCTATTTATTTTCAACATTTGAAAATATTCGATATACTTAAATCAAAATTAAGTATATATTTCATTCTTTAAGGAAACCATTCACTATAACAACATCTGTTTGAGTCAAAACGTATGTTACGTAAAACATCGTTACGACGACTCAAAATCACTAGTATAGGGATTCGGAATTAAGATAGATATATAAATCCCAATACTATATAAAAACATTTCCTTTCGGAAATCATTTACTATAACAACTGTGTTATAGTCCACCATTTCCTTCTTCCTCGAAAACGTCTATTTCAACAATGAATGTTGAAATCTATGGTTTCGATTCATAATACATTTTAAAACATCGTTAAAACAATTAACTTTATTTTTAATGTCACTTCCCCAAAACAATATCCATTTTACTTAAAAATATATTCACTGTCCAAAATCGTGAATATACTTCACTAACCACATTTCAATATTTTCTACACATTTTATTTCAAGAAATTATCCACTATCCAAAATCGTGAATAAAATTCCCAACCAACTCTTATTATTACCACATTTAACTTAAAGGATAATTCGCTGTCCAAAATCACGAATATATCTTCTTTATTAACTTCTATGTTTAATTTATCAAATTCAATTGGTTTTGGATTTATAAAACAACGTTTATAAATTCACCTTTATATCTCATAACAACTTTGATTTATAAATCTCCTTTATTAACAAATTCAATTAAGATCCATTTAAAGGTAAAAAATCAAATTTATAAGTTAATTTCTTATAAATCTTTCATTCTACAATTTCATACATTTTCAACTTCACAATTTATAAATCTATAAATTTCATACACTTACGAATTCCATAATTATTTCATTTTTAACACTTATAAAAACTCGTTTTATAATTCCAATACTTTCAATTTATAGATATCAATTTTATAAATCTTTTTATACAAATCGTTTATAGTTATTCAAAAATCCCAACTTAAACCATTTTATAAATCAATCAACTATTTATTTCAAAAATGACACTTTGGTTATATTTCACAAAAATCATAATTTTTATAACTTTAAAAGTTGAACGTTTATAAATCAATTCAAAAATTAAATAAACGTATACTTTCAAAAAATCACTTTAAAAATCACTTTTAAATTCATCATCGTTATTTTTAACTTCAAAAATGAATCCGATGATGCAACGCACCAATTAGTCAATCACAACATTCAATATCATATATCAATATGATAACAGAATACATCACAACATCTGTAAATAAATAAATACTGGTGAGGAATCCAGTTGGATCCCTCCAACCTGTTTCCCTGCATCCACAGACGTTAGCACAATACCAACTCCACTTCGAGGTGGAATATCGTGGTATATGGGTTTTATAAAAATCATCCGCTTACTAACGGCGCAATAGGGTCTCATCCGCTATACAGTGCGGGAAATCAATCAATCCAATATATACATATGCCAATATGTATATATTGCTATATATATAGATATATCCTACTATATCTAATATCACATCCAAATAACAATCAAATCAAATCAATAACTGTAAAATCCACTTTTCAATCGAGTGAGAAAATCTCACCTTAGCTTTTTATTTTGCATTCCATATTCCATTCCAGATTGTTTTCTTGACTTTATTTGACCTTGTATAACAAATTTAGATAATTTATTAATATTCGAATAAATTGACTAATTAAATTTCAATTGATAATTCAATTTACCCGTAATTTATTTTTATTGTAAATAAATACCTTTAAAGTTTTGACAAATCTCTTTTAACAAATATTTTCTAGTTACCAAAAATTTCATAAGTTAAATAAATTAATTTCCATTTTATAAACTTAATTTAACTAATCCTTTATTTAAACAAACAAGTAAACTTCCCTAACTAATATTTTTCTTTACTGTTAAACTTTATATTTTCAATCTGTACACATATGTATATATTTATTTATTTTAAATACTTTTGCATATTAACAAAAATTATTACAGTAACATTTTTTTTCTTTCTAACTTTCTTCTTAGCAAATCCTAAAATTGTTAAATACATTGATTAAGCAAATTAAACACCTCAATATTGATTAAAATTTTACAGTCAGTTAAATATTGATATATATTGTTTTTTTTTATAAAACCATAGTTTCTTTACTGTATAAAAACATGTTAATTACACTTAAATTTAAAGAAAAAGAAATGTATACCTTACTGCAATATGCATCGATCTCGACTACAGAACCTTCGCCCAAAATCGAGATCGAACTCGACGAGCTCCAGGTCGTCATCACGAATTCACGCCCTCCACGAAGCCTCTCTGATTCGATCGAACTTCCATCACCGCATGCCGGCGCGATGAATGACTCGCGTGCCACCTCTTCGAACGCCCCACCTTCACGTGCGACAGCACTGAATCGCCTCCATCTCATTTCTACGAAATTGCGACTCCTATACATGCGTCGCCGCCGATGAAACTGCCACGATGCCTTCGACTTAGATCTAGGGCAACTCGCGGCCTCCTCCAATGTCGACGCACTCGACTTTCATCCCATGCCGCAATTCGATCGAGCCCCTGCGAATCGCTCGAGTCGCCTTCAGTCTCTAATTCGCGAATTCGATCGCGTCGATAGGTTTATTGACGATTTGATTATGCTCTGATTTTTGATTTCGAAAGCAAGGAAGTAGGAGGTTTTTATTTCGAACGTACGCGGCCATTATATTTTGAACGAAGAAGTTTTCGTTTGATTTTAAAACTGGAAAGGGAGAGGAGTATTTGAAAACAGTGGAGGCATGCTTGCACGATCCCATTTCGTGATTTCAGGCGAAATCTTAGGCGTGATTAAAGGAGATACGTGGTGTTGTTAATTAATATAAATTTTAAATTTTAAATTGAATTCGATTTAAATTCCAACACGTTTACTCACCGTACGGTCACATATCAACTCCGAAAAATACGAAATTTGAAATCCGACAATAATTCAATATTACGGACCCAATGGAACTGGTTTCGTCGAATTCCGAGACTGCGCCTCGGAAGGCTATTTTTAAATATCGATTCAAACGATTTAATTTCAAAACTGAACAAATCATTTTCAAATTCGATTCTGAAGCTTCTATTATTTTCAGTATTATCAATACGAATTTTAAAAGCTTTCGAAATATTTTTCTTCAACTTAAAATTGAAGATTCAAATTTTTATTCGACTTACAATAGATTAAATTTTATAATTTAATCGCCAATTCATTCTGATAATTTGAAATTCAAGTCAAACCATCATTCAAATATTTAAAATTAATTAAATATCTTCAATTTAAATTGTTTAAAATTCTGGGTCGTTACACCAAGTATAAATTATTTATATTTTCTGTAGTTTGAAGTTTATAATATTTGAATATTGAGAATGTTGCAGTTGTGTTTTGTTGCCTGATGTTGGTGCACAAATTTTTAATTACATTTTGTTGTAAATGCTTAGTTATTTGAATAATCATTCCCATTAAGGGATTACCTTTTAAATGACTCATGATATGCAATACTCCGTATATATGGTTGATAACAAGATCAATTCATATAACAAGGTCAAAAATGGTGCATTAATGAGAAGGTGGTGCACATAAAACATCACATATGATACCACCATCACATTGTGGTAGAATAGACTACTGCCTAAACTATAAAATTTACTTAACTTTTGTATTCGGACTATACGTAAACCGGTGGGTGCATATATTGTTAGTAGGATGTATATTTTAAAGTACGTAAATAACCAATTTTCTGATCTTCAATTTCTTTTACCTAAGGGTTACCTATTGTAATATTTATCAAAAAAAATTAATTACCATTTTAATTATTCCCATGAATTATAAAATGAAATATTATTGCAATTCTTTTTTATTTGTTTTTATAGAAAAACAAGTTTTTATTGCTTGAAAATGTTTTATCTTGGTCACGCGCTATTGAAATTATTATACGAAAGTAAGAATTTTGAATATCATTTTTATTTATTGATATCTGTAAACCTGGACAAAAATAATGATATCCATAAATTATCATTTGCATACGGGTTTCAAAGTTGAGATAATGTAGTAAATCTGGCATTCTCTTTCTGTACTTCGTCTCCAAATATAAAATGAAATTCTAATGGCATTTTAGTTTTCTGTTTCTAATACCATAAAACTATTCTGTAAAAGCTATAGAAATGAAATGACATGAAAAAGTTGTAAGCTTATATGAATGAGAAGTAGCCATCGTTCTATTACTAACTAGAATTTTATACAATTGAAAATAACATGTTTTATTTCTCCCCTAAATTTTATTTATGCGGTTTCCATTTTCTTCATCACCACCGATCTCTATTTGCACTTACTCTGCTTTCCGATCTACATGATTTATGTACTATGCCAAGGCCAGATTTTTTACCTCTATGTTTTTGATTATATGAATCCCACTTGATTTGAATTTTTTTTCCTTACTCGATTCTATTTTCTACTCTGCTCTACCTCATATCTGATTGATTTAGTTATACTGTCATGGTCTTTTACTTTAACGAGCTGGATGTTGCTAAGTATCACTTGGTTGTCTTCTTAAGCTCTTTTACTGCTTATACAGGCAGTTGCCTCACTAAACACAGTTGCCTTACTTAATGATGCCAATCAACTCCTCAACCATAATGTTTTTTTTTCTTAATTTTCTTGATAAATATTAGACATTTTTTCTACAAAACTTTAATGTTAAATCTCTTCATAACATAACCATTACTATTCCAAAATAAAATTTTAACAGAGATTTGAGCACATGTTTAAACAAATACACCCAATGGTTAATGCTTATTTCAATATTACTTTGGTATCCCTATTTATGACTTATTACAACTCCTAATAAATTTCAATATTGCAAAGTTTAATCAAAATCTTATACGTTGTTGTCAGTTACACATCTATCACCATTTTTCCTTTGAAAATATAAGCACTAAAATTGTATAGAAAAACTATATAGACTATTCGTGAGTCCAATCCTCGGAGACTATTATTTGATTTGTTGATAAGAACAATTTTATAAAATTGTTCATGGTTGCTCAACAAGCCAAGACGAAAGACGAAACTTTTTATGATTATAAAGAATCATTCTTATATTGATAAGTATAGCTTATTAGGATTTTTATTTTTCTAAGCTAGGATAAGCATTTGAGCAAGTATATAATATGTGTAGCAATAAAGAAATTGTTCGGCTCATAAATCCAATGACATCAACCAGCTCATCAATATGATTGCTTAAGGTTGCAGGTAGATGAAAACATTGAGATGTTACAGTCTATTTTGGAATTTCAAGGGGTCCAAGTGCATGTTTCACAATATTATTATTTTTCTTTGTAATTGATGATTTTATTTTTTTATCATTTGATTTCGATAATTTAGGGTAATTTTATATGTGTTTACAAGTTCAGTGAGTTAATACACACTTAGATTTTAATATGCACATCCACTATATTTTTTCAAGCAATGTGGATTAACAAATTGATTTGCTATTTCTCTCTCTTTTATTTCTCTCTAAAGGCCATTCAGTTAAGATAGGAATGGAAACAAAAAAAATTAACTAAGAAACAAAAAAGAATATTTTTCACAAGGAGATTTAAATTAAATGCACTCAAATCACTTAATGTTGCAATCAAAACACTTACATATGTTTCCGCGGCACATGGTAGTACTTCTCCAGATTTTCTTTTATGTCCAGCCTTCCAAACCATCGCTCTTGAAAAAAATAATTCTAGGTTTGCTAAGACCTGCAAGAAAGAACAAAGTTAACACATAATTAGCATAACATTTTATAATCAACGACTATTTAGAAAAGATATTTTCAATACCATCTCATCGTGCACTCTATGGTAAAGTTTTCTTCCTAGAGTATGAGTGATCGAACATTTTGCTTTGTTTTTGGCATTTATTTTACATTGCTCCATCTTTTCATCGGTATACTCAATGGCCACAGTGGTGTAGTGTAATTACTCAATAATAACTTCTCTTACTATCGAAAGTGCCTCTGCATTTAATATAACATTAAGTTGAGACCTATACTAAACAGCATATTGCAAAGTAACAGTTCATTTTGAAGTGCATATTCGGCAAAATATAATATAAATTGATGCATTTTAGTTCCATAAATACTTTTATGTACTTAAAACAAATGCATTAGGGTATAGTCTAAGTATAGTGGAGGTAGGTACAGGCAATAAATTTGTTTGATAGATAAAAGCAAACATAGTTATTAAGAATAGATTAAGCAAAAGAATACATATGCCAGATAAGTATTATGCCACATCAAAAAAATGGAAAAAGAGAGAAACAAGCAAATCAAATGGATATATAATGAAAACAAATGGGAAGAATAAAAGAACATCCCATCAAGCTTACTTTCTCAATCGATTTTCTCGAATTTTAGTTGTAGCCGAGGCCTGGTGAAGTAGAGTTTCATCAACATCCTATGATGATAAATATAATTTTGGGCTAGGATGACATTTTTTGGTAAGTTAATATCTTTTTTTTGTTGATATATGGATGAGTTGATTGTATTCTCATATTAACCATTTTTGCTTATATGTCTTATATGAGAATATTATTATTGCTTATAAGAAGTTATCAATGCTCTAAATTCATTTATGCTTATATGTCTTCAACCAAAAATAGAATGAATACTACTTAATCAATTTAAAAAAAAATCTAAACAGTATCACAAATATATGAACAACCTACATTTTATTAAAGCAATTTTAAAAAATAAAATAAATACTACTTAATCAATTAACTGGGTAGAAGAAAAAAATCAATCAATGAATAAAGTAATAAATAACTCATGGAAACTTGATATTGAATCAAACAGTAAATGAACTAAAAATGTACCCGAAGTTGAACAAAGTAATACCGTTTGCTTTTGAAATCACCTTAAGTCGCGATTTCCCTGAAGTCTATCAACATATCAGGTTCAGTCTATAACCTTAAAAATCAATCATGTTCAGTCTACCAACACATCAGGTTCAAGGATGAAAATCACCTTTGAAATCGAAATCGAATAGCCTAATATCGCGATTCCCTAAAGTCGAACTCGAATAGCCTGATATCGCAATCCTCAGAAGTCGAAATCGAGGCGATTCTCAAAAGTCGAAATCGAGGCGATTCTCAGAAGTTGAAATCGAGTGATACTACGATTCCCTTAAGTCACGATTCCCCCATGAAGTCTGAAGTCGAAATTGAATGATATCGCTCGCGATTCTCTGCGAAACCGATTCGCAATTTTTTAAGAAGCGGCTAATGGTTGAAGGAATAAGCATTGAGAAGGGGATTAGGGCTACGGATGAAAATAATCGATCATTTACTTTTTTGCCCCAGCAACATTCGATTAGTTTCAGATTAACCAGATTTTCCAATGCAAATAAGTGTTGACAATAAAAAAAATTATAAATATTATGTTGGCTCACACATTTCTAGTGTAGCAACGCATATTGTTGTGATTAATCTACAACACAAATAAGTGTTGGCAATTAAAAAATAATAAGTGTTACAAAATGGTTGTTATGGTGTAATGTATGATCTCATAAACTTTGTCTTAGATGAGATTAATTTTTACCTTATGTACTTACTCGTAAGTACATGAACATTAAGAAAGAAGTTAACTCAACTTCACTCATCATCAATCATGCTTTGTCCAACAAAATCCAATTACTCCTTATTGATGCATCATTATGTGTCATAGGAAGGAGTGACTTTTGAGATTGAATCTTATTCATTTTTAGGTACTTTTGGAAAGCATTCCAACGCTCTCACTTATTCAATCAAATCGAATTTTCTTATTTCCTTTGCATGTTATGTTTTATACTTATATTTAATGAACTTATCATAGATACATTACTTGTTTATCAAATACACATGTTCATTTTATGTTAATCCATCTGGGAATTTTAATGAAGCGTGTGGAACTATTTTTTGCATCATTAGACTTTTGATTGTGTATATCTTTATGTATCAATTCGAAGAGTTCACCAACTCTTATGTCGCTCCCACTAAATGGGTGCTTTGTCCTTAATTCCATGTAAAAATTATAGATACTTCTATGTTGTAGCTAATGCAACAAATACCAATATTCTAATAGATTTATTTCATAATGTAAATTCAAAACATTCATAACAAAATAAAATTATATTCACTTTCAGTGAAAACTTAAATTAATTATTATTTCATAAATAATATTTGGTATGTTTACGAAAATAATTTTTTGTACCTTGATGCATCCACGGATAAGTATTATATGACATGCACCCACTGTTCCGCCATTACTATAATAACGTACGAAATATGAAGCTCCATTCAACTACTTATTATGGGCAGTTTATTTCTTTTACCGTAACTAGTTTGCAGTTGAGATTACCGATAAAATATCTCAAACACGTAGAAATGACTTTTGTAAAAAATAATTTTCTATATTAAAACAACTGGATAAAAATTGCATTTCTCATTTCATATTAGTTATCTACTAGTATTTTATATAATTCTCATTTCCGATATTACTTCATAAAGCAGAGTAGACATCACTCTCTTCATCCCAATTTGCATAAAATGTCACTTTTGGTGCAAGGAGGTTTGCTTCTGGGACGTGTCTCCGGGCATGGACTAGCGGTCGATCCTAGTAAAGTTGTTGTAGTACAAGATTAGCATATACTGAAGAATGACATAGAGGTGAGAAGTTTCCTTGGTTTGATGGGCTATATGAAGTTCATTAAGGACTTCACTAAAATTTCTACCTCTCTGACTTGCCTTACCAAGAAGAATTTGGTTTTCTCATGGAACGGAGAATGGAAGGATGCTTTTATTAAGCTGAAGGAGTCGTTGACTAGTGCACCGGTTTTGGTACTACCTAATTGATGCAGCGCAGAATGTTAAAGGCATAGGTCGCTCACGACCTAAGGAGTTAGAGGAGGAAGCGAGTGATGCTGGGAAGAGTGGTCTAATGACCTATGATAAGTCGATAAGCAAGCTAAAGAGTGGCACAGCCCAAATTGGTGAAGTGTTAGGTCGCATACGACCTAACGATGCCTTTAGGTCGCTCCAACGACCTACCGAAGATTTGCAAGCTAACGAGATACTGGAACGACCTAACATGTTTTTAACTCGTATACGACTTAGCGAGTTAGAAGATAGGTCGCAAGAAGGACTTAACAAGTTAACTCGTGTACGACTTAGCGAGTGGGAAAATAGATCGCTGGAACGAGCTAAGAGGGTGCTACGACCTAACAAGTCATGACCTATGATAGGTCGCAGGAAGACGTTACGACCTAAGTTAGGTTGCAAGGAGTTAGGTCGCGGAGTTTTGATTTGACCTAAGTTAGGTCGCGTAAGTGAGTTACGACTTAAGATAAGTCGCTGGGTGAACTGGGAGTTAAGTCGTGAGGGCTTAGGTCGCGAAGTGTTTGGAAACGCTAATCTTTTAGGTCGCAAAGCTCTGGATGTCATTGATTCTTATGCCGCATTGATCTCTGCCGTTGATTCTTAAGTCGCTGAAGGAAGCAGATGTATTGAAGATAGGTCGCGTCTGTTTAAGTCGTAGGTCGTTCACGACCTAAGAGTTGTTGTAATTACCATTTGTTAAGTCGAAAGCTGTGTTTTCTTAAGTCGTCTGTTTAGGTCGTATGTTGTTAGGTCGAAGGTTATAGGTCGGAAACGACCTAAGTACTCGTAATATTTTTGAAGTTTTCTGTTGTGTTGAGTTGTAGCCTATAAATAGGCATGTATGGTCATTTGTAAAAGGTTGTTGATTTTTGGAATAAAATTCTCTTTTGATTGCTGTGTGCTTTCATCTAAATTGGTAGTTGAGTGTAATCTCCTATCTCCTCTTTCGGTTAATCGAGTGCGCTCGATTCAACGATTGTAGAAGCCGATTCGCGGAATCAAGTGCGCTTGATCAACGCTTGAAGAATTGAAGATCTTTGAACCCGGTATCGTGCGCGATCAACGAGTTCGGGATAGCTAGAATTCGGTATCTTCGGATCAACGAATTTGGGCATTTCAGTATCTTCCAATCCACCGATTACTACTTTCACCGATTGAAGATTGTTTTGTTTAATCCGCTGCGTCAGTTTTGGTATCAGAGCTTGTTCTAGCCAATCATAGCTGGATCGAGACTTGGAGCCTAATCGTTTTTTGGAGTTTGAAGATTGGAGGTTGTTTATCATGGCCGAGAGTAAGAAGAGCTTGTTCGAAGATTGATTGATCGAATTTGTATTGGAAGCCGAAACTTTGTCCATCGTGTTCATCGTGATTTGCTACAAAGTGGAAGTTTTCGATCCATTCCATTTCGGATCAAAGTTCGAATTGTGTTTGAATTTGAAGAGTTTGTAAGTTTCAAGTATGCCACCAAGGAGAGCTAATCGACATCAAAACGTAGAAGCTTTGTATCGAAGAGAAGAAGCTGATGAGATGGAGCAAAGAATCAATGAGAACTTTAGTGAAAAGCTTAACGAAGGAATTGGCCGGTTAGAGAAGCTAATGACGGAGATGAATCAAAATCGGAGAAGGGTTTCACCTGAATCTAACCATGGGGGTAGTAGAGTCTCGCCACATTCCAATCGAGACAGAAGTGTTGAAAATGATCAAGGGCGTGGGAGGAACGTGAATGATCGAGAACGGAGGAATGTAGATAGAAGGGATGATGGTGGAAGACGTAATGGTAGTAGAGATGTGGGTGGACGAGATAGACAATGATATACATCTGATTTTGAAGAGGAGTATGATGGTGGTAGTGTTCGAGGACAAGGACGAGGACAAGGAAGAAATTACTCTGAGTATGATCACAAGTGGGAGTCGGGGATGAAGACTTAAATTCCTGAATTCAAAGGTGGTATGCAAGCGGAGGAGTTTCTAGATTGGGTAGCTAATGTTGAAGAAATTTTTGACTTCAAAGAAGTTCCAGAACATCGTAGAGTGAAGTTGGTTGCTACAAGGTTGAGGGGTAGAGCTTTGGCATGGTGGCAGCAAACCAAACTTACACGTGATCGGATGGAAAAGTCAAAAGTTGAATCTTGGGAGAAGATGAAGAAATTGATGAAAGCAACGTTCTTACCATACAATTATCAATCTTTGATGTATCAACGTTTGCAGAACTTGAGGCAAGGCACGAAGACAGTTAATGACTATGCTGATGAATTTTACCAACTGATTGCTCGAAATGATATTATGGAGACGGAAGAACAACTGACAGCTAGATTTGTTGGGGGACTACGAATGCAGATCCAGGATATGGTTAATATGTTCGATCCAAGATCTGTAGCAGAGGCACATCAGAAAGCGTTGGCTTGGGAGAAGTAGGGACGACGAGGGAGTGGTGTGTTTACTAATTCTAACAATCAAGCGAAGGGTGTTGGTGGAAGTTCTAATGTTTCTAAACCTATCAGTAGACCAGTGGTGAAGGAGGTTGAGAAGGCAAGGGTTAACAATGGTTTCAAATGTTACAATTGTCAGGAATTGGGTCATAAAAGCAGTGAGTGTCCAAAGCCGAAAAAATGAACCATGATTGTAGAAGTTGAAGATGAGGATGTTGAAGGGGAGTGTTCTAGTCCAGTTGAGGAAGATGAACAGGATATTGCGTCAGGAGATGAAGGTTGTAATCTAATGCTAAGGAGATCGTGTTTAACACCGAAGCAGGAGGAAGCTAGTTGGTTAAGAAGTAATATTTTTCAGTCAACATGTATTATTCTGGGGAAAGTGTGTAAGTTTGTGATTGATGCAGGAAGCTGTGATAATATTATTTCAACCGAAGCTGTGACAAAGTTGAAATTGAAGACAGAGAAACATCCGAGTCCATACAAGTTAGCATGGTTGAGAAAAGGAGGAGAAGTGAAAGTGGATAGACGAGTTCGTGTTCCATTCTCTATTGGGAAGAAATACAAAGACGAAATCTGGTGTGATGTAGTAGAGATGGATGTTTGCCACTTATTATTGGGAAGACCATGGCAGTATGATCGAGCAGTACAACATGACGGTCGGACCAATAGCTACAGTTTTATGTTTGAAGGCACGAAAATTATCCTAGTTCCGAAGAAGAGATCACAAGGAGAAAGTAAGTCAGAAGAGATTGAAGAGCTGAAAACTTTATTATCTTTGAAAGAGTTTGTTAAGGAGGTTGAGGAAGAGCCTGAAGTGTTTTTGTTGATTGGGCGAGAAAGCAGTGAAGAGGTTGAAATACCAGAAGAAGTTAAACCAGTTTTGAAAGAATTTGACGATATATTTCCAGAGGAGTTACCAACGGAATTTCCACCGTTGAGGGATATACAACATCAGATAGATCTTGTTCCAGGGGCTGTGTTGCCACACAGACCACATTATCGAATGAGTCCGAAGGAACATGAAGAGTTGCGGAGGCAAGTGGAAGAATTGCTTGAACAGGGGCGTGTACAGGAGAGTTTAAGTCCTTGTGCTGTACCAGCATTATTAGTACCCAAAAAGGATGGAACGTGGAGGATGTGCACTGACAGTCGAGCATTGAATAAGATTACTGTGAGATATAGATTTCCAATGCCGAGGTTGGATGACTTGTTAGATCAAATAAGCGGAGCTACTATCTTTTCGAAGATTGATTTGAAGAGCGGATATCATCAAATTCGTATCAAACCAGGAGATGAGTGGAAGACTGCTTTTAAAACCAGGGAAGGTCTATACGAATGGTTGGTAATGCCGTTTGGCTTATCAAATGCACCGAGTACATTTATGAGGGTGATGAATCAAATTTTCCGATCGTACATTGGAAAATTTGTGGTGGTTTACTTCGATGACATTCTAATCTACAGTGCTAGTAAAGAAGAGCATGTTCAACATTTGAAGAAAGTGTTAATTATTCTTCGTGAAGAACAATTCTATGCTGCTACAAAGAAGTGTGTCTTTATGGCGAGGAGTGTTCTATTTTTGGGATATGTTGTGTCGGAAGAAGGAATACAGGTTGACCAAAGTAAAATCGAAGCTATTAGAGATTGGCCGCAGCCCAAAACGATAACGGAAGTTCGTAGTTTTCACGGGTTGGCTTCATTTTATCGAAGGTTTATTCCACACTTTAGTAGTGTGATGGCGCCTGTTACGGATTGTATGAAGGGTAAACAGTTTGCATGGACAGAGGAAGCAGGGAATGCTTTTGGGAAGATCAAGGAGTTGCTGACATCTGCACCAATTCTTGTATTACCTGATTTTCAGTTGTTGTTTGAGCTACACACTGATGCGTCGAAGGTTGGAATTGGAGGAGTGTTGAGTCAGAGGGAACGTCCGATTGCATATTTCAGTGAGAAGTTATCAGGAGCAAAGATGAGATACAGTACATATGATGTGGAACTTTATGCTGTTGTGCAATCTATCAAACACTGGAGACACTATCTATTTCAGAAAGAGTTTGTTCTTTACACTGATCATGAGGCGTTGAAGCATTTACAAGGACAAGATAAGATTTCAGCGAGACATGCATCGTGGATTGCATATCTGCAGCAGTTTACTTTTGTTGTTAAACACAAGTCAGGGGTGACGAATCGAGTGGTTGATGCTTTGAGTAGAAGGAGTCATTTGTTGACTACACTGAAAGTTGAGGTGACAAGGTTCGATGTGTTGCCAGAATTATTTGTCAATGATCCTTACTTTGCAAAGGTGGTTGATAAAGTCAAGGAGGGAAAGACGGATGAGTTTTTGATGGTAGATGGTTTTCTGTTCAAAGGAAATCGATTGTGCATACCGGAGGGTAGTTTGAAAATGAAGATCGTAAAAGAGCTACATGAAGAAGGACACGTGGGTAGAGACCGTACATTACAGTTGATTTCACAATCTTACTTTTGGCCATCAATGAGGAAAGAGGTGGAGAGGTTTGTGGAACGATGTCATATTTGTCAGGTTTCGAAAGGAACTGTGACTAATGTTGGTTTATATATGCCGTTACCGGTACCGACTAAACCATGGATTGATGTGAGTATGGATTTTGTGTTGGAGTTGCCAAGAACACAGCGAGGAAACGATTCCATCTATGTGGTAGTGGATCGATTTTCGAAGATGGCACATTTTATTGCTTGTAAGAAGACGGCGGATGCTGTTCATGTTGCTCAATTGTTTTTCAAGGAGATCTATCGACTTCATGGATTGCCAGAATCTATTGTGTCGGATAGAGATACTCGGTTTCTGAGTCACTTTTGGTTGAGTTTGTGGAAAATGGTGGGAACGAAGCTGAAGTTTAGTAGTGCTTATCACCCGCAAACGGATGGACAGACCGAGGTTGTGAACAGATCGTTGGGAAACTTGTTGAGGTGTCTTGTTCAAGATAATCTGAAGAATTGGGATATGAAGTTATGCCAGGCAGAGTTTGCCCATAATCATGCTGTGAATCGAAGTACTGGGTTCAGTTCATTCCAGATTGTTTATTCGAGCTTACCGAAGGGACCGTTGGATTTAACGGTAGTGCCACAATCAAAGAAGACAGTTAAGAAAGCTGCTGATTTTGTTGAAGGGTTGACGGAATGTCATAAAATCATTCAGGAACGATTGGAGAAAGCAAATGAGAAGTATAAACAATCTGTAGATTTGAAACGACGAAATGTTGAGTTTAATGAAGGAGATATGGTTTATGCAGTGTTAACAAAAGATCGTTTTCCAGTAGGCGCTTATAACAAGTTGAAAGCCAGGAAAATTGGTCCGGTGGAAGTTGTGAAGCGAATTAATGAAAATGCTTATAAATTGAAACTGCCAGATGATGTGTATACGTCTGACGTATTCAATGTTAAACATCTCATACCATACCACGGAAATGAACTCATAGTAGAGGAGGATGGTGCAAATTCGAGGTCGAATTTTTCTCAACCTAGGGAGGATGATGCAGCGTAGAATGTTAAAGGCATAGGTCGCTCACGACCTAAGGAGTTAGAGGAGGAAGCGAGTGATGCTGGGAAGAGTGGTCTAACGACCTATGATAAGTCGATAAGCAAGCTAAAGAGTGGCACAGCCCAAATTGGTGAAGTGTTAGGTCGCATACGACCTAACGAGGCCTTTAGGTCGCTCCAACGACCTACCGAAGATTTGCAAGCTAACGAGATACTGGAATGACCTAACATGTTTTTAACTCGTATACGACTTAGCGAGTTAGAAGATAGGTCGCAAGAAGGACTTAACAAGTTAACTCGTGTACGACTTAGCGAGTGGGAAAATAGATCGCTGGAACGAGCTAAGAGGGTGCTACGACCTAACAAGTCACGACCTATGATAGGTCGCAGGAAGACGTTACGACCTAAGTTAGGTTGCAAGGAGTTAGGTCGCGGAGTTTTGATTCGACCTAAGTTAGGTCGCGTAAGTGAGTTACGACTTAAGATAAGTCGCTGGGTGAACTGGGAGTTAAGTCGCGAGGGCTTAGGTCGCGAAGTGTCTGGAACCGCTAATCTTTTAGGTCGCAAAGCTCTGGATGTCGTTGATTCTTATGCCGCATTGATCTCTGCCGTTGATTCTTAAGTCGCTGAAGGAAGCAGATGTATTGAAGATAGGTCGCGTCTGTTTAAGTCGTAGGTCGTTCACGACCTAAGAGTTGTTGTAATTACCATTTGTTAAGTCGAAAGCTGTGTTTTCTTAAGTCGTCTGTTTAGGTCGTATGTTGTTAGGTCGAAGGTTATAGGTCGGAAACGACCTAAGTACTTGTAATATTTTTGAAGTTTTCTGTTGTGTTGAGTTGTAGCCTATAAATAGGCATGTATGGTCATTTGTAAAAGGTTGTTGATTTTTGGAATAAAATTCTCTTTTGATTGCTGTGTGCTTTCATCTAAATTGGTAGTTGAGTGTAATCTCCTATCTCCTCTTTCGGTTAATCGAGTGCGCTCGATTCAACGATTGTAGAAGCCGATTCGCGGAATCAAGTGCGCTTGATCAACGCTTGAAGAATTGAAGATCTTTGAACCCGGTATCGTGCGCGATCAATGAGTTCGGGATAGCAAGAATTCGGTATCTTCGGATCAACGAATTTGGGCATTTCAGTATCTTCCAATCCACCGATTACTACTTTCACCAATTGAAGATTGTTTTGTTTAATCCGCTGCGTCACTAATGGTTCAAAGGCATTCACAGTGTGTATCGATGCTTAGGATACGGGACTGGGCCACAGTTTTGATGTAGAAAGAAAGAGTGGTGAGCTATGTTAGTCAACAATTGAAAGTCCACGAAAGAAATTATCGTACCCATGATCTTGAGTCGGCAGTCATTGTTTTTGCACTCAAGTCATAGAGGCATTATCTATTAGGAATTTAGGAGAGCAGTTTGAATTGTTCACGATCATAAGTCTCTAAAGTATTTGTTCTCCTACAAGGACTTGATATCAAGGCAGTAGTGGTGGATGGAGTTCTTGGCATGTACGATCTCAGTATCTTCTACACTCCAAGCAAGGGCAATGTGGTAGCTAATGCCTTGGGTAGAAAGTAGGCGATGTTAAGTCATATGCTCTTGAAGTGGAAGCACTTGGAGTTTATTTCAATATTTGATTTTCGAGCATCGTCAAATATCACTTCGGGATTGTTAGCTAATTTGGACTTGCAGCCTACGCTTACGAACCACATTGAGTTGAGTTAGAAACAAGATACAGAGTTGTTGGGTATTTTTGAAAAGCTTGGTAAAGGGTAACATTTGAGTCATTTGAGGCATTATACCATTGACTCAAAAGGGTGGTTACGGAGAGATCGTAGACTATGTGTTCCTCTCATTATGGATTTGATTGACACGATACTAGTTGAGTTCCATCATTTTAGGTTGACCATCCATTCCAATGGAGACAAAATGTATTGTGACATGAAGAGAGTCTTTTATTAGCCTGGTATGAAGAGGCACGTGGCGGAGTATGTGTCTAAGTGCATGACATACCAAAGAGTAAAGGTGAAACAAAAGAAGAATGGATTGTTCCAGTCATTAGATATTCCACAGTAGAAATGAGAGGGCGTTTCTATGGATTTCATGGATGGCCTATCTAGAAGTAGGACGAGGAATGAGAATATTTGGGTTATAGTCGATCCACTGACCATATGCACTCACTTTGTTCAGGTTAGGAGTACGAGGACTATTGCGTTTTTGGCGACCCTATATGTGAGGGAGATAGTTCGGTTACTCAGAGTTCCTTCTAGCATTGTCAGTGACCGAGACCTACTTTTTACTAATAAATTTTCGAGGAGTCTTCAGGAGGTATTAGGAACTAAGTTGAGTTTGAGTACCGCTTATCACCCACGGACAAATGGACAAATGAAGAGTGTGAATCGAGTATTAGTGGACTTGCTTTAGATGTGTATTTTGGATTTTGGAGGCTCTTGGGAGGATCACTTGCCACTAGTGGAGTTTGCTTATAATAATAGCTATCAGACAAGTATTAAGATGTCACCATTTGAGGCGTTATACAGGAGACCTTGTAGATCACTATCTTCTTAGTGGACACTATGGATAGGATCATTCTTGGACCAGACATGGTAAATGAGACTTCAAAGAAAATAGACTTGATCCATAGAAGGATGAAAACTGCACAAGATAGGAAGAATATGCTGATAGGAGATGCACAGATTTAGAGTTTGCGGTGGACGACATGGTCTTTGTGAAGGTCTTGCTCCTTAGATCTGTCATGAGGTTTGGTAGTTTAAAACAGGTTGATTAAAGATAAAATAAAAAAATTAAAGATAAAAATCAATAAATTAAAGAAGAAGAGTAGATTAAAGGAAAGCTACGAAGAAAGAGAGCGTTATAAGGTGAGTTGGTTGATTCTTAAAACATGTTGATGCACAAGTAACTGAATTTATTTGTATCTCTACTTGATTTGGAAATTATATGATTTTTAATTCGAGATAAAAGTTTTCTAATCTGAAGTTTATTTATTGGGTAAATTGAAACTATATAGAGATATGATTGAAAAGTCTAAATTGCATAAATATAACCCCTATTTGATTTAACTTGATTTAAACTGAAGAATTTGACTTGGATTTGAATTGATTTAACTTGATTTTAATATGTACACACCCTTTTATTTCACTTTGAATAGATTTAGATATTTTAATATGTATACACCCTTTATATCACCTTGAATTGATTCTAATATGTAAATACACATATATAATTACAAAATTTATAAGTTGAATTCGTGTAAACAAAATTATAAACTACACACAAAAAATCTTTCGAATCATTTGCAGAATCAATTGGCAGAAACAGGTTAAGTTAGGGTTAAACGTTTGAAATATGGTAATTACGGTTGAACATAAATTAGCACGAACACAAACAATTTACTACCGACAAACCAGACTGGCCGATGGCTTACCATAGGCTGTCGACTGCTATGGTAGAAGCGGTCGACTGGTTAACGAATTTCAAGTGCAGATTAAACCTCGGCCTATGGCCCAGGTTTATATGTATATATGTATATATTAGTATATATAATAGTATATATGCTATATAAGTATTGGAAGTTAGTTCCTAATTTTTGACTTTTGAATACTATGGGACTGAGATAGATGTGTATGCGGCAATTATGTCTAAACACAATTTATTCTGTGAATTTGTTATTCAATATGAGGCGGTTTGATCGTGAGGGTATGCCAAGCACACGACACTAACAGGAGGTTCCTTGGTGTATGCGACGCTATGGTGGATGCTTGGTACAGTGCATAGTCCGGCACTAATGGGAGGTTCCACGGTGCATACGACGATTAGGACGTGATACTGTCGGTGGATGCCCGGTGCGATGCAATAAGTGGCGTTACCATTGAGTTATTGGACACAAATGCTTCAGTAGACCATAAGTCGTCTTTGAAATGAGTTGGCATTGGGGTTCCTCTCAACGTGTAAGTACGATGCATGTAGTCGTTGTTTGGGTAATCCAGTCTTAAGGGTGATATTTTGTGCGATCTTATGTTAGGAGCAGTCCCAGAGATTATTAGTTTGATTTTTTGTTAATCGGTTATTCGATCCGTTGTTCATCAGTTGTTCCAGTCGTTGTTCTACCTTTAAGTATAAACCTCCACAAACATGCGTGGGTGTAATTGGAACCATATTCCTTAGGTTAATGTGACCAACCTTAGTAAGTAATTCACAAACACAAATATGACACCTTAGGTCACGTAGATTATAAATGAAGTCAATTGCATGTGATCAACATATATTAGTAATACAATTCATTCACCAAATTTTTTTCTGACCCACTTCTTTTCTTTTTTCCCCAACCACAGGAGGATATGGCAGCAAGTGATTGATCCAGACCTAGTATGTGGAGAAGCGAGCTTGGTGTTGGAGTTGCATATTATTCTTCATTATTCTCCATGTAATTATCTATTGTATTTAGCATCTATCAAACTTTATAATGATATTTTGGAAACTCTAGATTTTCTGACTACGAATATTTATGTGTTTTTGAGATATTTTTCTGAGATGATTATTTTCATTATTTATATTTTATTGCATTATGTTGTTAGATCTGAAAGTGTAGAATGTCCCAAATTTTATCTTTGTAACCATATTCTGTAATGTTTTAAAAACTGATAGCCCGTACTTCTTGGCACGATGTGAGTTCGTGGGTCGATGTGTCCGAAAGTGCGAGTTGTCGCAGTAAAGGTTAATATTTGAGTTTGGACTGAAATCCTGTCTAGCTTAGTCTTATCAATTTCTTAATCCTCTCATTATAACATTCTTGTTTTATTTCTTTTAATATTATGGTTGAATATTAAGTCCATCTATTTCTCTTAGCTTACTTAATTAAATTCATTAACTGTCTTATACTTAATTAATTGATTATTACGATTAAATTCACTCAATCATTATTTAGTAAATTCTTATTATTTGTGTAAATCTATTCAACATCAATAAAGCTTCAGTTATGATTGAGAGTTCGGTCGATTCGGTCGGTTTTGAGATAAAAATGTTAAATCGAACTGAAATCGAAAAAATTCAAAACCGAACCGAACCAAGTTAAATTTGGTTAACTTGTTCGATAATTTATTTAACTGAACTAGAAAGATGGGTTATTATTCAAATGGTTGATTCATCCAAAGAAAACATAAATTTATGTTCGAAAAGATTTTATTTAGTATTATGTTTAATGAAATTTGACATATTTTTAATAGATAAGCTTTGTATTTTATCACTAAACAAATTATTTAAAGTATTGCAATACCATAAAATTAAATAGTACAATAAAAATTTGGTTAATTCGATTAAGTCGATAATCAAAAAATATATTTTATAAATCGAATTCAAACTGATTTAGTTTTAAAACCGAACCAAACCAACCGAAATAAATCAATTTGATCCCTTAATTTAGTTCTAACCGAATTTGCTCAACCCTCGCTTCAGTAATGTAAAAATGGGGTATAGTGTTGTAGCCGTCTCTTCCATCTCCATTTTCTTATATCTTTCCACACGCTTCGCCGTCGTCGTTTCTTTACCTTACGCCACGATCTCGTCTTATTATATTCTCCGTCCCTTGTTTTTTCCTTCAACCCCTTTTTTAGTTTTTCCATGTTTTGGGGGGCTCAAAGCATCCTCCTAGTCGAACGCACTTTCCGTCTCACATCCGAACTACTTCTCAGATCTTTGCTTTTCTATTGCATCCGTGCCCAAAGTTGACCTTTCTCTAGTTTCCCTGCGTGCAAGAATTCCAGTAAGTGCAAGAACGAATTTGGAAGCCGACGCCTCTTCTTCCTCTTTTCCTCTGTGTCAGCTTCCAGTTCCTGGACTTTTTGAGGTAGCTTGGATTAAATGCTTAAGATTGGAAATTTGGGTTATTTTGACGGCAGTTACAAATTTTGTGGTTTAGGTTTTGTGTTTTGGAGATGATTGCCTTTCTTACAGTTAATTCTTTAGTGAGTATTTTTTGTTTCAATGACCTTTGATTTTGGCAGTGAACTCTGGTCGCACGTGTATTAGATCATTTTACTTCCTTCAATTCATCACTTCTGGGGACTGGGATTGCCTTAGATGCAGCAAGTTGTGTTGCTTTTTATTGATGAGTGTCGTGCTTCAGGGACAAGGTTGAGGATGGTAGCAAATTAGGTTTGCTAGTGCTCGTATAGATCTTATGGTGTAGCAATTAGTTGCACATCATGCATTGAGATAAACTAAGATCTTTTACCGTGTCGATGTAGTAAAAAAAAATTTGGGCCCTTAGCTGGTTGGGATGACGGCTAGGGAGTGACAGTAGTTTATGGACAAAGGTTCAAGGCAGCATAGACAGCATGTGCATTTGCAACCGATGCGATATTGCAAGATGATGTTCGTGAGTACGAGGGAGCAACCACAAGAGGGGACAATGTTGGAAAGCTGCATGGGACGGAGACCAGGCGGGATGATGAAGCTGACTAAAGCAGTAACAAATAATTTTACATAACAAAAATGCAACATAGAACAACAGAAAATCAAAATTGCACAAAATCGTAATAGTAGAAACATTTTCTAATTTAAAATATTCATCCTCATTGAACGTTATTTTTTAACATAATACTTCTGAAAAATAACTTGTATTGTAACAGGGCCATGCTCAACAAAACCGCAAACTTCAAAAAAAAAAAGGCAATACAAAAAAAAGTTGAAATCTTTACGTGTTCTACTGTAAAAACGCAGTACAAGAAACTGTTTTGAAAATAAAAGGCAATACAAGGAATGACTTTATACATAAGTGACCCGTTTTACAATTTAAGGTAAGATTTTAACTTCCTTTTTTTAAAACGAAGGGAACATAATTTAAAACTTGATTGCACTGAATATCTTGCAATCCACTGAACGGTTAATAACAGACTTACACTACTCTGTTTCATTCATAACCAACCATTGCACAGAATCTTGATCCTGCCACCAAGTGTTACATCACTTAAGCGTCCTTTTTAAGACTTATCACAAAATACCATTTAACCAGCCAAAATTTAGGAATGTGTACTGCAATTGCTCTTACATCACTTGCACACGAATCAATTGTTACACGGGCATCATTTTACGAACCTATGTATATCCATAATATCATTGCCTACAAAGCGCCAGACTAAGTATGGTAGCAGTCGCATGTTGGCACCTGGCACCATTAATCAACCTCATACTCCTCTCCCTCTTGTTCCACGACCTCCCTACAAATAGAATGGAACAGTTAACTGAACATTGCATTTTCATTTTTGTTAATGAAATTTGTTAAACATAAATATTGGATGAATGTAAAATATTGTTTCAAACAGAATTTCAAGAAAAAGGAATCAGTGAACCTATGTGGTTAGTGGCAATATAATATGTAAATGAAATTTGATACTAGAATAAAGTTAGAATATCTCATTTTCAACTTTAAGCACATTTTTAAGCTGATTGTTAAAGGTGTTACTATTTACATCCATCTAAACACTTGCTAACGTCAGTTAAACATTAATTAAATCATGAAATATACTTCAAAAACCCACCTTGAGTATAAAATGATTTGGAGATAAACAATAACAGGACAACATATAAATAATAAAATCTTATAATTGAACATAATTATTTTCAATAATGTTAATCATTAATGACAAAAGAAAATGAGATAAAAAATGTAAATAAATTTTCCTTTATGAATTTCAGATTAGAAGTTGATTAGTTAAGACATTTAATTCTATTTAGAATATGAATGTAAATAAATATTTTTTAACCTGTTAATTTTCTAGTGAATGGATTATAATAATAAAATATATTTGACTATATCATATTATTTTCTACTACAATTGGTTTCATTGTTTTTCCCTTTTTTGTTCAACCAACAACAAAAACATTAATAATTGGATATTTTTGATCGAATTAGTAATTAATGTTGTTTAATATGTTATATTGTAACACCTGATTTAAGCCGCAAATTATTATTTACGGTGTTAATCTTATATAAGGTTACACTGTTAAAATTATGGAAATTATGCTTACAATTAAAGTCGATAACAACTTAATTGTAACAAAATTAATTGGATTTATACATCTCAGTGAAGCATTAAATTAAAAAAAGATCGGTTATGGAGATGTTAGGAGGAGAAATTTTGATTTTGTGGTTTGAAGAAAGATTGGGAGAAGAAGTTGAGTTATGGTTTTAAGAAAATAAAAAGGTTACGAAAAGGTGGGTGAGTGAAGAGGATAAGTGGGTGTAACACCCTTGTTAAAGCTTAAAGTGCAATAATCTAAACAGGGACTAATAGGGATGTAAGCAAACAAGAAAGTTAAAAAGTAAAACTGTAAAGTATACTCTAGATAAGTAAATGAATAAGAAGATCGAGTACCCTGGTGCCTCGACCCCTTCCTCTAGGTGGAGGAGGTGTAGGGTTTGGAGTGGAAGCTGTCATTCTAGCTTGTCGCAACCTGGCATTCTCTCTTGCTCTATCAGATATGCTTATTGTTCTTCCAGATGCACGAGTTTGTGTTGTAGATTCATCCGTCTCAACAGCTGCTGAAGAAGTGGTGTTTGGGTTAGGACTGGGGCTTCTCTGTCGCTCTCTAATGGAAGATTGAGGTTGAGAAGGAGCAGGTGAGACCTCTCGAGTGGTAGCAGATTTCTGAGGACTGTGTTCCAAAGAAGTATTTGTGGCCTGATTATTGCCACTGTCATGACTGGTGGACCTAATAGGACTTTGTGCAGGATCAGTAGGACCATCGTCTTCATTGTTACCCTCATCTACTTGTTCAGTGCCTTCAGGCACAGCCACATCTTCTACATTTGTAGCATCAACATCCTCAAGTTTATCATCAGCTGGAGTGACATCTTCCTTTTCGCTTTCATCGCCAATTTCACCTTCCTCGTCTCCTGAAATAGCAGTGTTTTCTTCTTCTCGGTCATGATCTTGTTGTTCTATATCGTTATTATCATCAGGGACCATTTCTCCTTCCTCTCTGTCTTCATCTTCCTCATTTTCAGCCTCCTCGGCTACAAGTGCATCTTCCTTAAGAGGTTCGTCATCATTAACTGCATCCATCTCAGCGTTTATTTTTTCTTCTGATAAAAGTTCATCTTCCATCATAACTGTGTCACCTTCTTCATCTTGATGATCGTCATCCTCTTCGTTTGGCTCAGGGAGAGGTGAAGACTCTTTCAGTTGCTCGTCTGTTTCTTCTTTCGCATTTGTGATCATTTCATCATCGGCTTTTTCTTCATCTATGATTTCATCATTTGTTGAGGCTGCTAAATCCTGAACAGGTTCTATATGTTCAGCAGGCAACACTGGCTGCTCAGGAATGTCAGAAGGAACCTCCAGTTGTACAGTATCAGGAGTTTCAGAAGATGGAAGGTCTGATGGTAATACATCAGTAGAGCTGTCAATAACTGTAGAAGTTTCTGAATTCTTGGATTTTTTAATTGAAGGAGCTGATTCATCGTTTGCCCCATCTAGAGAATCAAAAGCATCTTTGTTGAGCTCGGAAATGGAAGAAAAGGCAGGCCTTTTTCTAGCAGATGATACAGAAGATGAGGCACCGGGAGGAAGAACATTTTCAGCTTCATTTGGTTTTGTTTTCTCACTGGTGGATGGTTCCGTTTGGTTATCATTAGGTTTGTTCCTTTCCGCTAAAGTTGTGGATGGCTGCTCCATTACAGAAGCCTTGGTAAATTCCGCAGAAAGACGTGGACGCACAAGTTTCGGTCTGCGAACTCCACTTGCTACGGGTTTGGAAGGAGATGGCTGTTTCTCAATTTCGCCTACATTTCCTTTAGAGGATCGAGGCGCAGACATTCTAATTGGTTGTTGACTAGTAATTTCCCGCCCTACATAACAAAAGAACCAAAAATTGACTACTGGAATTTTATCACATGCAATTGTTTGAAGAATAAGACTCTTAAAAGAAGGCCAGTGTTACATTGAGGTGTCACAGAATTTCATATTTACCTGAATGGGAGGTGATAGAGGAGGCATCAACAGTTGATGGATCAGTAGTCGTAGACGGAAGAGCATTAAGATCATTTGTGCTATCTACAAAATCTATGAAATATTTGATTGCCTGGCGGTATGCACGTGCTTGTTCATCCAGGTTGCTTGTAGAAGGAAGTTGGGCAGTAAGACCGGAGCGCTATTTAATTACATATAATATTAAAAACAAATAAGACCTAAAAAAAATACACAGAGATGAGCTACTGGGAACGTAAGGGTGCAATATGGGTTTCTTTAATCAAACAGACCAGTAGGAAGGTTTGTCTAGGGCTTGCAAAACCAAATTATGTGAAGCCAAAAAAACAAGGAACGTGTCTTTTTAAATCTCTCAAATGCTATTTGTTTTGTTCTCTACATAAATGTCTCCTTAAATGTCTTTAATTCTAAAAAATTTCAACATATTATCATTTTAAGTTTAACTAAAAATAATGAAAAACAACATTAAATATTTGTGTTTGAATTTATGTGTTTGAACGGTTGGTTTCCCACGGTTGTACTAGTAATTAAATAGAGGGAAAATGCAGTCAAAATAAAAAGCTACAAATTCAAATATATTCAGAAGCAATTTCAGTTGATTATTGTTCTAAAAGTTGATTTGCAAGGCCACAAATGCAAAGTGAAGATGTTGGGTTGCATGCAATTTTTGTGGTTTTATAGCTCATGTTCCCTACTGGGACATGTTATCTTTTATGGTGCAGAAATGTTATTACCAACTTAGGATTTCATTATATCTATTGTCTAAATCTTATTTCTTATCGACCAGTAAAGAAGTGGATCCACAGAGTTCTTTATATGAAAAACTCTCTAATTAACATAACCTCAAAAAAATATTAGATCTATCTCAACTCAATTTTATTAGATTCTTCTAGAGATCATCAATTTTCTGAAACACAATGTTCAATATTCAAATCTCATGTGCAAGTGTATTTGTCATCTATATACCATCTGTCGTCCTCAATAGCCAATACAATTATAAATAACAGAAACATATCAGTAATCTATTAATGAACATTAGATATATTTGACATTAGCTTTGAAAATTGACATACGCACAAGAGGGAATCTATACACATATACATACATACATACATACATATACACATATACATACACACACACACACACAAAAACAAAGAAGATTATGTTTCAATAGTTAATTAAGAATCAGAAAGAGGGATCACAAGAATAACAGGATATTCCTAAATACGGATGGTAGACTGAAAAGAGACCAAGAATAAGAATAGTATATACCTCTAAGATTATGGCAATTGCATGATTGAGCTTTCCAAGTTCCTCTTCAACCTTTACTTGTTCCTGAAGGAATAAAATGAAGGTCGTATTGACTAGCATTTTATCGGTGTTTTTCCAAAGCATTTTGCTTATTATTTGAGAGAAAATGAAAGTTAAAAATTGCAAATATTACATAACACGATAGAAATTGATATTTATAATACTACAAGGCATGAAGGAAAATATTTTTAGTGCAAATTCTAAATTAATTACCTAAACAATCATTAAATACTATATAATCATTAACATAAAAAGCATTGAAACGTGTATCAGGTACACAAATTAAATGGAAACAATATGAAAAAATAAAAATCATAGATTGGAATATGCATTCATGTTAGTCATGGAAACAATGTAAAATCTGTACCATATTAGTTATAATATCTAACTGGAATCTATCCTCACACGCTGATAGATAGCATAAATTAGTTATATGTGTCGCATTGATATGTATGCAGACGCCGTTTACACTTTTTGGTGTTATGGGTGTGCGCATGTGCATATGATTTGAGCACACGAATGCCTGTTCCTGTGTGTGGCATTAATGAGTCAAAGCTAATCTCTAATTATAATGGAGACAAAAGCTT
Source organism: Allium fistulosum (assembly GCA_030737815.1). Taxonomy (NCBI): domain Eukaryota; kingdom Viridiplantae; phylum Streptophyta; class Magnoliopsida; order Asparagales; family Amaryllidaceae; genus Allium; species Allium fistulosum. The sequence goes on from CM060902.1 coordinate 221,758,687, forward strand.
ACATCACTCGTTCATACCCCAACCCCCCCCCCCAAAAAACAAAACCCAAAAAAACAACCAGCAAAAAAAAGAGGCAAAAGTACCGCTTTAACTTTCTGAACAAGGTCCATCACAACGCTCTGAGACTTATTTCGTTTCAACTTGTTTTCATCCCTCTCTTTTTTCAGTTCTTCGTTGCGTCTGTCCAGAGTTTTTTCTAACATCTGGATTTTCAAATGGTGAAGACCAGAAAAGTAAAATATTAAGTTGGAGCAAGTTACTGCTTGCATACAAAAATACCACAACCAACGGGAGCAAAACCTGAATTCGAGTGTCCTTTTCTTGATCCTTTTTGGTTTGCTCATTTGAACTTTCACCAATATTTCTCCTACCTGGCAATATTAACCAATTTAGATAAACAACATAAATTCTCGAAACTCAAAAGGAAAGAAAAATTTATACATAGACCATACTTAGTTTAGAATCCTCTATTTGTTTGAGAAGAGCTTGGTTTTTACGTAGAAGCTCTTCTTTCTCCCTTGCTAGTGTTTCCTTCTCCTTTTTAAGAGTGTCCTTCTCTTTTGCTAGAGTCTCCTTCTCTTTCATAAGAGTATCCCTTGTGCTTTCATTTCTTTTCTGCAAATAGGATTAGAATGTTAAAATGACGAGGAACAATATAATAATGTATGTGATTTCTTAGGCGGTATTGAACAAGATCTAATCCTTAGAAACCAGTACACTGACAGATAAATCTTAGTTAGAAGAGTAATTTGATGATTCCTTCTTAAAAGCTTCTTGAATTGCAAAACTAAGCAGACAAGAATAACACAGTAAGTAAATCGGAGCTTCTTATATTTCATATTTTGAATATTCTGTACTGTTAAATATATGCTAGTATGTTTATCCAGGATTGTATATTCAAATTGAACTTCCAGCAAGGTTATCAAAATGAGATTCAAATCGTAAAGTTTAAATTTTAAATCGAAACGGGATTTAAATCGTAAATAGTAGATTTAAAAGATCCATATTTTAAGGTTCATTTACACTTTAAAACTGATTTTGATGTTTGAACTTCTACATCTAAACCTAAATTCTTTTGTCTCATCTTTATTTTGTTTAAAAAACTTAGGATTAAAATTGTAGACCAAAATAAGTATATTGAATCCATCAAATATATATGGATGAATTTTCTCTACTGCAGTTTTAACTGAGTTTGAATCGGAATGTAAATCGAATCGTAAAGGGAAAGATTCGATCTGAAACGGGATTTAAATCGTAGGATTTTAAGATTTTTGACAACAATGACTTCCAGCATAGTTTAATTTCAACTTTTTGATATAAAAACCATCAACTACGTACACCCCGGACATAAAATTTGTAAATTTTTATAATAACAATCAATAAATATTTATTGAAATAATTCACATGCTCGTATTATGTTCCAACTTTGGTGACACTCCTTCGAAAAATTTGTGCTTGTTGTTTTCGAAAATCTAAAATCTTACGATTTAAATCTCGTTTCAGATCGAATCTCTACCTTTACGATTCGATTTACACTCGAACTCAAATAAAACCACAATTGAGAAAAACCATTCAATTCGTATTGTTATATTCAATATATTTATTTGGATAAAAAATTCTCACTTTAATGTTTTTTAAACAAAATAAAATAAAACAAGGGAGAAAATTCAATTTTCGGTTTAGATGTAGAAGTTTAAACATCAAAATCAATTTTAAAGTATGTACAATCTTTAAAATATGGACTTTTTGAATCTACGATTTTATTTAAATCTCATTTCGATTTAAAGTTTGAACTTCATGATTTACGATTTGGATCCCATTTTGAAAACCTTGGTTGTGCTGACTTTAAACCCCAAGGGTAGTGCAGTTAGGACATGCGTCATTCACATACAAGGTCGTGGTTCGATCCTCGCCAACTACATATCGTTGTACTAAACCTTAAGTATGTGCATACTTCCTGGAAGTTTACAATCGAAACTTGGTTCTCTGGGTCTTTAAAACAAATAAAGAAGAAAAAAACGTGCTAACTTGCTCCTAGTTCCACTCCTTTTTGTTTCTAGGATATAATCAATCAAATCAATATAGGAATTCAACTATAGTTTAAGATAAAACCTTCATCGTAGAGCTGAACTTCTTAAGCTTCTCAATTTCCACCTTCGTATTTGCCTGCATTGGCAATAATTTTGACAACTCAGCACCATGGAAGCAACAAATGAAGTTGAAATGGTATATAATAATTGTAATGTGTATAATTGTATACTTCAGCTTGAAGAGCATCATTTAGCCTTTTCTCTAGTACAGTCAAATCGGACTGATATTTGGCAAGAGTTTGCTCCAAGCTCGTTATAGATTCTTGTTTCTCAGAAATGAGCCTCTTTGACATCTCGACTTCTGATTCACTTTCACTAAGAAGATTCTGTATCACAAAATATGCAACTGATTATTATGTCCACCTATGACCTATATTTACTCTTTGGATTCGAAGTTTAGAACAATATCGCTGGGAGCCCAAAAAAAATCTATATCCATCACGGCTCAGATAATAAACTGTAAAAACAAATTTAATTACCAAAAATTCATACGTCGCTACCAGCATACAAGCAACATCACATTTTACTTTTAAAGAGGACGGTTCATTATGTTTTATACAAGGAAAGTTAAAATAAACGTGAAAACCAAGAGTCGTATAATCAAAGTCAACCAGGAACTGAACATTGGTATCTAGAAAATGACGTGCAAAGAAATGCCTATCGTAGCTTAACAACTCCACACCTTTACATGTTTGAGCTCATCCTTCATCCTCTCGTATTCCTCAACATCCAAATTTTTCGTAGTTTCACGCAACTGCGATTAACATATAAAAGATAAATCGTATGCATTGTCATTATTTAAATTACTGAAATCAAGTCAACTTACCTCTGCCAGTTTACTGTTAAGAGACCCTATCTCTACATTAAGCATCTCAACCTCCTTCTTATAAGCATCCAATTCCTTTTCTTTTTCTCGCAGCAGATGCTCGAGTTTTTCAGCTTCCATTTTGGCCTTTCGAGCTTCTTCCCGGAATTTCTAGAGAAAAAAAAATACTTCTTTTAAGATGATAAAATTTACCGCAATTTCAGGAGTTATAGCTGTTCCAGGGGTTAGTGTAAGCTTTAGTAGCCTCTTTAAAAAATTGGTGACCTACAGTATACACCAATATGCTACCCCTCTTCTTGTTTTTTTTTAGTTGCATAATTCAAAATGAAACCAGTTTTTCTAGGTACGTTCTAATATAATTTAAGATTATCTTTACATTCACTGAGATAATTTCACAATTTCTAGTATATTCAAAATTTTAAGTTAATGTCAAACCATTGAATTAAACCATATGTTTGAATTATTGTTTTTGAGCATATTAGGATTATCTAAACAAATCAGTTTTTTGTAAAGATGATCTTAGATGGTATAAAAATATATCTACAAAATTTGGTTTCATTTCAAATTGTGTAACTCTTCCAATATGTAACAATCGCAAAAAACATTTTTTTTCATTATGGATCTACTACTATAAATTCCAAGTGTAAACTCAACATTCAATGTGTATCCCTCAGTAATCTCATTTTTCAATCATTCAACCATTTCATTTTACCAAGTTCAACGTCAGCCACTTCAAAGGTTTTTATTTAGACATTTAAAACCCCATCAGTACACACGCATCGAAGTTCAATAGCATCCTTAAAATTGAGCACCACATTTGCATGTCAATCTAGTCCATTATTTGATCATATCAATGATTTTCAATAATGTTGAAATAACAACAGTTAATGGTAAAAAAAATGATGTGTGACACTAATAATAACATTGATACAAAAATCAGTGATATAAATAGAGCTGCTAAATGGTACAAGATTCAAAGCAGTCACTAAGCCAACATATATGAAAAGGATATGTGGCAAACCTCTTTTGTAACCCTCTTTAGCACTCCTATCATATCTTAAGTTACAAGATTTAAAATGCTACATAATTTTAAAAGGAGTTCTCATAATATTTGGTATCATTTACATAGAAAATTGACTCATTTAAATAATCTTAGTATAATGAAACTGATATTTTGAAATCAACGATTAAAGCAGATGTTACAGCTAAGAGAATCAGCTAAACTAGTTCAGTTTTTTGTTAGACATATAATTTGATGGAATGATAAATGGGATTGGTGTTATTAGTTTCTTTATAGGTGAAGGGATTAAATATATGGGAGGTGGGTGAATTTTGTCTTATCTATTCTTGTATTTTTCTTTTGTATCCATTTTTTTATTACTTTTTTATTTATATAAATAAATAGTTATATAAATATATATAATATTTTTTACTTCATTTGGGCAAAAGCTAAAATTGACTTGATTCTGTGAAAATTTTAAAATTTTCAGAATGACTATTTTTTGTGGAGATGATACTCGCAACATGAATTAAATACATTTTGAATTAAGAAACTTGAGATATGATAGGGGTGCTTAAAGTTAAAGGTGCTACAAACGGGTTCCCTCCTTCCCCACACGCACACGAGCACACACATACATGTGTGTGTAAAAAACATGCTTAGATACGATGATACTTTATTAAATTGCATGAATTATTCATGTTAATGTCTAAAACATATTTTTTGCAATTAGTAACATCAAATCAGTGAAAAATAGTGTGTGTGGCTATATGCACATGCAAAGTCGCTAGGTATCTAGTACACACTCAAAGAAAAGCCCAAACCTGGCATTCTTCAAAATTATGTTTGTTCTCAGCTCGAAGTTGCATATTACTCTCACGCAGCAAATTGATTTCCTTTACCTGGAATAAAATGATCAATCATTAAAACGTATGCTATGTTTTAATGTATTGACATTCAGGGTTTATTGGTTATGTGTGCGTGTAAGGTGCCTATCTGTGAGTAGATTTACTCAAAATTGATTCACATAGCTACACATGGGAATTATACAGTATTTATCTGTGTCTGCCATGGAAATATACAGAATATATGTTTACAGCTGAAAGTCCTTAAAATGGAATAAAAGGTGTTACCTGAAGCTGAAGAGATTTAAATTCTTCATCTTTAAAGAGCAGAGATCGAGAGTTTTCATATTGTGATCGAAGAGATGCCTGAGCACTTTCTGATGCTTTTAAAGCACTCTCAAGCTATGAAATAGTTTTTAAAAAAAAATTACAAAGTCGTGAATGCAATGTCAATGGATAACAAATAAAAATTGCATAAATCTTTTATCAACATCGTATATGTATTATGTACTAGTGATACAAACTGCGAAAAATTTCAGCTCAACAGACTAGGTGCATGGAAGAAGAAAGCATTCAGGTGTACATTTTAAAATGAACATACTTGTGATTGTAATCGCGACTTTTCTTGTTTCAGCAATGAAATTTCAGTTTCTGCCTGCAGTGTAAAAACATACGTAAATTACCAAATGAGGAAAGCTCATTAAGAAGGGTGAGTGAACAATTATTACTATTTCTTTTGAGCGACGAAGATAACCAATGACGCTTTGTAAGTCACTGTCTGCATGAAAATCTTCACTATGTGAAGGAGTAGAATTATGTTCTTTCTCAGCCAATCTGATGTGCAGAGTTTCCAAGCGGTTATGCAGTAGTTTGTTCTGAAAATTAACAAAAGGAAAAAAGATAATCAGTGAAGTGAATACAGTTACAATGGTGGCTTAGAAAGATACTCCATAAGCATACAACGTGGAATATTTATGAACGTAATTGGCAATTGCCTTGTTGAGAGGAAATGACAGTAGAAGCATGAAAGGTTAAACAAATAATAATTCTGGCAACATTACAGAGAAGATCCCACTTAGATGGTCCAAAAACAGATAACTCCCTTCTGATGGACAAAATTATGCAAAATAGACTTCTGAAGAAGAAATCATCAATGTAGCGAGCTACAAGTCTGTTACTCGGACAGAAATATGAAAACAATACCATTTGCAACGTTCGACAAGTCAATAGTTATATGTTGGCCTTATAATAGGGCAATTATATGTGGATTATTTTATAAATAAGATATTTGAAGCACATAACATTTTTAAGAATGACACCTTCAGTGTTTGATGAAAATCTACCGCTATTCAAGGAACACGTATCTTTTCCCTTCCCTCAGTGAAAATAAAAAGTTCTCATCTAGTAAAACAAGAACTAAATGCATGAGATGTACCCTACCAAAGTTAGTGAACAAATTTAGACTTCACTTAAGACAAATGGATCATATCATGAATTTAACCAAAAGTAAATAGCCAAGGCCGGCTAAACTGTAATTTAGAACAATAGTGAATATAATCCTATATGCATAAACTATAAAGAAAGATGATATATCTATATACTTGTAATTTGAAAGTATTTGTTATAATATATCATTAACTGCTCCCTATGTTTCTTAACTACCATCTTAAGTTTCATTTTACTATAAAAGACTTGCCACCTCTCAAAGTTCTCATAAATACCTTGAATTGTCAAAAGATTATTTCCATATATTTTTAAGGGCCTTTGACAAAAAAGCTATTCAGCTTTCCACAGAAAAAGAAAAGGCTAAATCCAGTATAAACGTTTAAACGATATCGCTCAGGAACTAAAACAGAAATCATGTTTCAAAGAATCACATTAAAATGTGTGAACAAACCTTGCAACATAAAAATGAGGGAGTACCAAAATTTGTATATCAGACCTGAATAATTTATATCATCAACTAACCTGATCATTAATTTCATTATACTTCCTCTCAGCTTCCGATTTCAGTAGTTCAAGTTCTGCCTTTTCTTTTTCCCATGTTTTCTTCAAAAGGTCCTATGAATTTGCAACCAAAACATCAAGGAAAAAAACATAAATTATAGTGAGCAATAAACATCACTTGTGTTTAATTATAACGGTTTCAGACAAATATTTCATAGTCCAGAAGAAAAATATATTGATTAGTAAAGTCATGTTGAGAATCTCTATTCAAAAGAAGTTAAAAATCAGAAGGTAGTACAAGTTAATTATCCTTTTCGTATATGTAATTATTCCTACGACTTACATTAAATAAACCCGTATCAAGGATGACGATAATGAAGCAAGGTAGAAGACGTTGCTAGAGGAAACTTGAGCAGAAACTTTAAATAGGTGTAAAACAAAAGAAGTAGACAATAACACTCCAATTCTGTGCAGAAAGATCCATTGTCCATACTTTATTAAGCAACATAAACTGAAGCCAAGTTCTAACCTGCCTCGATCCATATACACATGCATATGTATATGTAATTATGTATACGTCCATGTATATTAACAGGATATTTGTTGGATACATAATCTTGGATAATCATGAAGTGAAAATAAGAGGGCAAGCATGATATGCGCATTCATTTACTTTTCCAACAGGCATGGTGTACTCCGTACTGTATTTCATAGTTTGCTTCATTACCAATAAAAAAAATGTTAACAGTAAACCGTAAAAGATGATCACAACCAAAAGGGTAGTACTGGTACATTAAAAAACAATGTATTCACATTAATGGCACATCCACTTAACAATTCAGTATTCACGTTGTGCTTATGGACCTAGTAAATTATATAATGTCATTACTATTAGGTGCTAGGATGTGCAATTCATATGCACTAAAATTGCAATCAACTTAGAGAAGAATATTATTCATACAGTAAAATGAATCAGTTGAGAACCTTGAGTCAAACAATATATCGGACTTACATTTTCAGTTTTTAGCCCTTCTGAGAGTTCTTTCAGCTTTGCGATTTCAGACTGTAACGCAGACAACTCTTTAGATGTATTTGTCAGCTCTTGAATTGTCTCTGATTGAAGAATAATCTGAAAAATATTGAATTCATGAACTATTAGGGAGGCAATTACGAGAAACACTAAATATAAACTATAAGCTTAAAACATGGTGCTCTGGTGACTTGGCCTCATCAACTTATTTAAGGAAATTTGAAGTGCAAAAAATCCTGAGAAATAGTCTCTCAATCAGACCGAACAATTGATAGTCAGCTCCTCCCTGCTTAATTTGGATGGAGCAGTAGTTTTTGGGTGAGTAGATTTATATTTGTACAAATCATATATAACACATGCAATCTAAAGCAAAGGACACCAAGAGAGAAATTGATGATATGGACACAGAGCTCTACTGCCAGAAGGATCTTAAAAGACAAAATATCAGGATCTCGCAGCTGAATAAAAAGTACCATTAATTTTAGAAGATACGAAAGATGATAAACGAAGGGCTCGGGTAAGCATATTGGAGTCAAAATTAAAGATATATATAATTGAATTTTTGTGTGATCACTAGTATAGAGATATATATCTGAATAATGATAACAATATTTCACTGCTATGCTACTGATGTACTTATATTGTACCCTTTCATGATATCATACACAGGTTATATGCGTAGCCACGAACGGTAGTAGAGACAAACTAAATGAAAATTGCAGATGTGCTTTGTTAAAATGGTGTGTATGTGACTGCATGCGTGCGCATGCACAGATGTACATTGTTATAATGGGATGTGTGTGCGCATACGTGCATGCATGTAATTGTTATTGATATTTCAGACCTGTCTCTCGTAGTTGACTTGGGCTGTTTGCCAACGTTTGTGCTCTTTATCCACATCATCCCTCAAAGAAGACACTTGAACTTCCAGTAACTCAATCTGTGATCTGCAAATGGAAGCAAATACTGAAAGTTATCCATATCTAAGGTGTAACAAGAAGAAGATGAACCATATGTTTCGAGGGTATGACATACAATTTTTCTGCAAGTTCTTCTCTCAAACTTGAAGTCTGCGACATTGCTAAAGAAAGCGCGTGCTCTTTAGATTCAACAAGTGATGCAAAATCCTCGGACTTCAACTTAAAGTTGTCTTCCAATTCATGAATTTTGTTCTGAAGAGACTGAACTTCATCTTCTAGAATTTTCTTCACCTTTTCAGCCTACATTTAATAATGATTGCAACAGAGATATTTCAAGATATGAAGGTAAATGGTAAAGAATATGCTCAATTTTTAAATATGCAAATTTTCACCTCTTGGGTGTACTCTTCATGGGCAGATTCCATTTGCTTCAGTGCAATTTCATTTACCCGCGCTATATCCTTGTACTACAATATGTAGCATTGATACATGAGAAAATTACGGGAGCAAAAAGAAGAAGAAAAAACATTCTGGTACCTGTAACATATGCTCCTTATTTGCCTTTGCTTCCTCTTTCAACTTCTCCAAATCATCTTTTGTTTTCGTCAACTCTCCATTGACCTAATTGGATGTGTTTATTTTAAAACATCAATATGCTCTTTTACTTTCAACAATCAGTAAACAGCCATTGTGCATCGTACTTATGTTACGCATCAATGTAATGCAAAACAAACAAACATCAAGGCCCTTTGCGATATCATGCAATAACGACGGTTGTGAAAGAAAGCATTAGCAGTGAGATAGACTCCTCGCTAGGCATGACTCGTTATAAGAGAATGGGAAGGGTTACAGTTCTAAACTATGATGCTAAGTGAGATAGACTCCTCGCTGGGCATGACACGTTATAAGAGAATGGGAAGGGTTAGAGTTCCAAACTATGATGCTAACTTTCTCGATTTTAACTTTTAAATCTAATGTAAATAATATTTATGGCAATTGCAGATGCCCGATATCATACCTCTGTGTGTGTGTGTGAGAAAGGGGGGTTGTGAGTGCAGCAGCCTATTATAGGTCAAAATAATAAGCAAAAGGGATCGTTCTCATACACAAGCAAATGCATGTGATCATAAGTATATAAACATTTCAAGACAATGAAGTTGATTCAAGAATATTTAATGTTTTTACCTCATTTGTAGAAGAAACTGATTGCTCATGGCCACCACCTATCTTTGTGATCTGCGTTATTATAGTAGTAAAATAAGACAAGGTATACGAAACAAAATTAGGGAAAACAGTTATAGTTAGGATTTTTACTACAAATAAAATAAAACAAAATGGAGGGCTAAGGAGCCAAAACAAAGACCTCTAGCAACTCTGCCAACTCATACAACGTGCCTTGCCACTGGATTAGTGGTGAATGGCAGTAGTTTAGGTAGATGGAAAAAAACTTAACAAACAAAAGCATGGAATTATAAAAGTTAAGGAGAAAAACAATAAATTTGTGGTCGGTGAACTATGAGACATTCGACTGTATCTAAAAGTTGAACAGAACTTGGCGGTTGCAGATACACAAATGCATATAAGGATCGTATTGTTCCATTTACATGAGCATCAAACTAAATAACAATGCCGGATATAATTATTTTATAAATACCTGGGTCTTAACCTTGCTCTCCAGCTCTTTGCATCGAGCCTGATAAATCGCCAAACAAAATAGCGATCAAGAAAATGAACATTGTTGCCAAAGACAATAAATAGAAACAAGATGCAAGAAGAAGGAGAACCTCTGAGACCGTTGCGCGTGTTTCTGCAGATGCAACAGCACGCCAAGCATCGGCTAGTTCTTTTCTAATTTCTTCTACCTGCCTCGCAGAATTTTCTATTGCTTTATCTTTTTCAAGTGTCAAGCTGCGAACACGGTCTCTCTCTTCTTGTAGTTCATTCCTAGCTTCCATCCAATCTCTCTAGAAATTAAGACCATATTGAGACAGTAAATATAAATGACGGCACTAGTACATGCAACAGTAACACATTCAATCGACATAATGATAAGTACAAGAATAATATCATAATAAACAAGTCAGGCACTGAAATAAAACATAGTATACATGAATAAAGGGCATAATAAGATATAGAAGCTAAATTATGCATAAAGTACATATGTGCAACAATCATACATGATTTAATAAGAAGCATTGTCCTGGTGATTTAATTTTAAGATGCTTCGACACAAAAAAACCAAAATGATCTTGAAAAATGAAGCTATTACAGTATAAAATGCGTTACTTTGGCTATCTATGAAATTGTTCACGCAATAAACCAATCTGATTGTGCTTAAGAACGCAATTTTCAGTTCTGATAGTGCAACCAATCATTGAAATGGGTAACCAACATCTTTACTCCGGATATGCGTGAAAATAAAAAGATATGGATATAGAATCTTGTGGTTGAATCATACCTCAACTCGTTTTAAATACTCTTCATGTTTTCTTCTTTCATTTGCTCTTGCATTCTGGAGAAACCAACATATAATAAAATGTGATATTCCATACTATGTCAGTTTTATGCTTTAAGAAACTCATGGCAAAATGCAATAAGCATACCTCACGGGCCTCCTCTGCATTCTGAATAGTGTCCAAGCTTGACTGCAAAATATTAAAACAATTATATACACATATACATAAGTATATATAAAACAATTATATACACATATACATATACATATACATATGTATGTATAAATAAATAAAAGAGTAGTAAACACATTTTTGCTATTTCCAGGAATATAACTGTATGCTAGCATCAAACTACGCAAAAGGTCATCACAGACTAAATTGATCAAGAAAAAAAAAGCAAATGTTATAACATATTTACGAGTTCCATATGAAAGGAACCTCGAATCGATCAAAATATAATGCATGTACGTAGATTTGCATAATTATGGAAGTGTTATTTACAGTGAACTCTGCTTTTTTATTTCATTCCTGCCTTAAAAAGTTGTTACTAACTTACTCTTTCGCATGGTGTGTGTACACAATGAAATGGGAGTGCAGACTCTACTAATATGAATAAGGTGCACGTAGTTATCAAGGTTTGAGGACTCGGTTTCGATACTGGTTTCGGTCTTTTTTCTTTCTTTCTTTTTGGTTAAATTCGTTAGTTTCGGAAATTTCGGTTTTGAGTATCTTATATTCTTTTAAATATAATAAATTGTTTGTTATAGTAAAATGATGTATTACTGCGTTCATTTGTAATCAGCTTCATTGAATCCCTCCCTCCCTCTCCCTCCCCCTCTCTCTCTCTTTCTGTCTATCACTCTCTTTCGTTATCTCTCCCTGTTTCCATTAGCTTATCCAAATATCAATGGAAGCTCCAAAACCACAAGGTGATCTTTCTTTATTATCTCAATGCATTGACGTAATTCTTCATCTTTTCTTCTATTTATCTTTACTTCGTCAGAAAGATAAAAAAATTGTTCAGTTTTTCCGAAAACGAATTTTTTGTAAGGAATGTTTTTTTTTAAAGTTCTATGTAAGGATAATAAATGCACATGATCTTAACTAACATATAAAATTACATATTCATATTATCCACAGTATAAATAATAAAAGGCAATCGAAAAATGAAGCAAGTATAAAATACCAAATTATATAATATTATAATTGTTATCCCACTTTCTAGCAAAACTAAGATATCAAGAAATTGACTGAAAATCAATGATTACTCATCCCAGATATCGATTATACATTACAGGTTCACTATGGATGTCGACGAATTTTGTCCGAGTGCGGAATGAGCTACAACTGACAAGACATGACAAGCAAAGCTGTGAAAGCCAACATTTCAAGTTTCAAGTCAATCCGAGTTCGTAAGCTCAAGATATTATCGATACAAGATGAGGAAAACACGTTGTTCGTATCGATCTCGGCGCCTTGTTCGAATCGATCCAAAGAAGTGATGTTCGAATCGATCAAGGAAAGTCTGATTTCGAATCGATCCTGTTCGAATCGATCCATGGTCGCGCTGTTCGAATCCATCGAGTTCGACTCGATCAGAGTGACTTCGCTTCGTATCCATCGTGTTCGTCTGGCTCCGGTGAAGTCTTATTCGTATCCATCGAGCGTCGACAGTTCGTATCGATCCATAACAAACACTTATTCGTATCGATCGATTTTCAGATAATCAATGGATACGAACACCACTATCGATCGATACGAACGATAGCGATCGATATGAAGCGCCTTTGAATCATCGATTCGAACAGAGCCACTGTTGGATCGATGCGAACAGTGTGTCATTCAACATGAAATACGTCACTACCGATCAATGCGAACAAGGCCTATGCACAAGGACGACTAGATCGTTCGGCACAAAAGATGAAGCGATCAAAGAATCTCGCGCCACATCACCACATGCACACGTGCTCAGGACCGAGTCGAACAGAACGATACGAATAGATCGATTCGAACAGGGCAGCCCACCGAAAACTCCAACTCGTATCGATCATATCTCCTAATCCACAAGTCCAAATGCTATGAAATTTTCACAGGAGCTTAAGTACAAGCTAAAGAAGGTCCACGCCAAGTTTCAACTCAATTGGATCAAATCTTGATCGATACGAAATTCGTTCGTATCGATCATGGATCGAGCCAAAACTTCATGGGCTCAGTCGCGCGGGCCCACTCACGTGCTAGAAGGAGTCTTCAGAAGTTTGAGCGAGATATTTGCATGGCACGCCTATAAATAGCACCCCAGAGCCAACAGAAAAAGGATCTTTGGCTATCCAACGTCCAGACTCTGCCCGATTAAGCTTGGCTCTCCATTACTGCTGTTGTACTCGGATTTTATCATAGTTATCTGCTGTAACCAATTGTAACCAGCGAGGAAAGTCAATAAAAGATTAACTTTTGGAGTGGACGTAGGCCGGAGATAGCCGAACCACTATAAATCTTGTGTCTATGTCTATCTCTTTCCATTTTAAGTTTATTATTCTTCACTTTTTATCCTCTACATTACTTAGATCTGTGATCTGTGATTGTATATTGCTGATTTGTGTTCATACACTGGTGCTTTCACGACATTTGGGGTTTGTGACCAATTTTGACGCAAACAATAATATATTATGCATGAGAATTTCCATGTGGAATGGTAAGCAATTGCCTTGACAGGCAATGTTTAATGGTTCGAACCTTGGTCCAGCTATTTACTTGAAAACATGATAAAATATTCTGCACATTAGATTGTTGTCCAATCTGAACTTGAGATTTCTAATAAAATTTGTGTTATACCTTACCAAAAATAATACTATGCCACTGGACAGTGTGAGATAAAGTTGAACCGTGTAAAAATACATTTGTAAGTTAAAAGCACTGTTATCATATGGGTAGTTGTATATGTTATAGTGATAGTATATTTATATTAATATATCTTTTACAAATAATTTATGTAAACAAAAATGCTAATTAGTTTGTAGAAAAAACTATAATCAGATCATTTAATCCTTCACAGCATATGAAATGATAACAAGTCAATTCAGACAAGAAAATAAATTACATGATATGCACAGACTTGCTTTGAAAATATTATCTAAAAATAATTTAGTTTTCCCAAATCAATTACTACATGTAAGTATAGTGAATACAATAATAATTTTTCTTGTTCTCTACAAATTCTAAAAAAGAATGAAAACCAACTTGAAAACACAATCATATAACATATATACTAATAAGTTTTTCTTCTTGAGTAATAAAAAGGAATAAAAACAAAATTTTGAAAAAAAGTTGAAAATAAAAGAACAATTTTTTTGCACTGGGCGTGCATGTGGCTGCCATTTGCGTCATTTGATGCAACTTTTCATGTGTGTCACTCCATAGGAACAAAAGACAATGATACCATGTCATGCGCCATGACACACACCACAGCATGCCTTTAACAACTAGAGTCAAAAGCACATATGGTACCAAAATTATAGATTTATTTTGAAATACTATATAGGGTACAAAAATATTTACCTGCAGTCTATATACTCTCTCTGATAAACTCCGAACTTCATCAGAAGCCCTTTTTTCTGACTGTACAACAATTTCCTTCTCATGTTTCAAGATAGACACCTGTGCAAAGTAAAAGGAAGGACAAATTCTAATACATATTGTGTGTGTGTAAATACCATTACATTCTCAAATTACATAGATCAAATATTAGGTTGGTTATGAAACAGAAGTGTTCGGAAAGGTTTGTGCAAACTGCATACAACCAAAGTTTTAAAAAAGGCAAAGGTCTACATGAGACGTTTGTGTGCTATTGAGGCGACATATCAAATAATTAAATATGGAACAATAAATGATAAACATAAGAAACAAGAAACATTAAACACTCAAAGTGATTCAAACAAGGTTCAAAATTCTGTTTCGTTCATTAGTAAATCCCGATATCGGTTCCGTTTCGAAAATTTTCGGAAGTTCCGACTTGTGAATTCCGGTACCTTTTCCTATATAAACAGGTTAATAAATATTTAATACCTGAAATTATAAACAAAATCATTTTAGTAACCAATATAATGATATTAATTTATAAACCAATTGTTAACCTGATCCAATTACAACTCAATCCATTTTAGTCAACAGACATCATCAATTCATATAAATTAATAAACATACCATCTATTCAAATTAAAACAGCCCAGCCCAAGATCACTTAAAACATTAAATTGCTCGTTTTCCTTCATTCATAATTTCAGCTGTATTGTTCTTTTCGTCCTCAAATTTTATTAAATGCAACTCATTCAAAATTTGTTATCATAGGTCACAACAAACAGATCGTTCTCCTTGTCTTCATCAAATTGCGTTTTTCATCTGTTCGTTTTTTCACTATGTTGTCTCCCAAAAACAAAAATTGCAGATTTCAAATTCACCGAGCCTTACTTCTTGGTCAAAATTGTTCCATGATTTCAACAGCTACATGTAAGTGTTTCTAGCAGTAGATTTTTTTTCATTGTAAAACACCAGAATCGGAATTTTCATCAAATTCCGAACCGATCCACATTAGAACCGGACTAAAACGACCGGAGTTCTAACATGCCGAACGGAATTTGGACCCTTGATTAAAACAAAATATAATCAATTGCAAATGAATCGTTTAATTTAAAATTTTCGTAACGTATAACATCCTTTATTAGCATATGTATACATAAACACAACATAAATTTACTTTAAAATATTTATAAAAAAAAAACTTGAGCATGGTTCTATTTTAAAGCAGACTATTACAGACAAAACCAAAACCACCATCTAATTTTAGTCGAAACAAAGACAATTATAGCATTCAGTTTAAATACAATCAAACAAGAAAAATAAACACACTACTACAAACAGCAGAAAAGCATGTAATTTATTCTTTTACCATTTTTTATTTTCCTCTCTAATGCTCGTGTGCTTGTATAAAAGTTCAACCAAAATCAGAACCGATTTCGAATCAGAAATCGATTTTGATCAATTCAAAAATTAAAAACTACTTGGTGAAGTTTTCTTAGTCTTGTTGTTCTTTTGCTTGCCATGAAATGATCAGAGTTCTGTTACTTCTGGTAGGCATAGTGTTTACTATAGTCTGAGGCAAAACAATTTGCCCTTAGGTATACGCCTCAATAGCTTATGGCATGCAAGATGTATGTTTTGCACGTATCACATGCCTCGGGTTGCTAAGACATATGCCTTAGAAGCAAAAAGCCTGGTTGAGCCAATCTCAAGCCGTTTTGACCCTACCTCACCTTGAGACAAGCCTTGAGCGGCACTTGAGGTGAGTCATTTGAAACACTACATACAACCAACATTGATCTTATCATCAAGCCCCGTAAACTACACCACATTCTAGGGAAACAATAATGGAAGAAGGGATTGCAAGACCGTTCAATCTTAGTTGATTCTTAAGCTTTTGGAAAGGTGTAATGGGAAACCTCAAATGAATTACAATCTAATTTAAAAGAGAGAGTTGGTACTCACCTCCATTGATAGTTTCCGCAATTTCTCTTCAGAATCTTGTAAAGAATCAGAACACTCCCGCAGTCTCTTTTGATAATCAACAATCAAGTTACTAAGTTCTACATTTCTAGATGAAACTGCATTAGCTTCCTGCCTCTGTATTAGTCAATCAGGGCATGTATTAAAGATTAAACAACATTATATGAACGGAATAAATACAAGTGAATGAAGCAAAAGTTAAATTATAATTTGTCATTAATAAAGATAAGGATAGAAATTAAAACTACATGATCAAGCAAATTTACCAGACGGTCAAACTCTTTCATAAAGCTATCAAGTCGTTCTTTAGCAAAATTCGCTTCTAGAGACATTTTGTCACGTTCTGACCGTAATGAAACAATCTCGCTTCTGGTAGAGACAATGTAAAATTATTGCCATTAATAAAATAAACAGATATGGCAGTGCATGCACATAGAGGCGCATACATGTGTGTGCACATGACTGATCAGTATCAATTCAACTGCAAATATATAAAATAAAATTAAAAAAGATTTGAAGTAAGTATCAATTGATATGAATTAAATGACATAATGAATAGCATTGGAAAAGAAGAAACTAATTTCTAGTAAACTTTGGCAACATAAATTTAATATTATAATAACAGGATAATACAACTCAGATAAATTTTCTTGTTATGGGAACTTGATGATTGCATGTGCAACATGTGAAACATATCAAGTCAAAATGTTGTGCCAGAATCAAAACTTATAAAAACCACAAATCAGCATGGAAGAAGACTGTGGTAACAAGTATTGTGAACATCGACTTTGTATAATAATTCATAATTCATATAAGGAACAAGGTTGTTAAACGAAGTCATAATTAATGCAAAAATATAATCTCTATATGGTAGTATATTCTTCTTTGCTTGACTACAATTTCTCCACTCTATTGAAACACATTTAAACCTCTTGTTTGCTTAAAGGAAAATTAAAGAAGGCGGAAGACCTAAGCTAAAACCTCTAGGCGTTGCTAAATTTCATTATTAAGTTTAACTTGTGAAGATATAAGCACATTGTCCTGAGAGAAACCTAAACTCAAAATTTGCTTGCAACCTTCCCAAACCATGATACTAATTTGTGATTACAATTGTTAAGTTATGCCGACATTCACTTCTTTGTTCTTGTTTTCCCTGTCATTTCATCATCTTCTGATCCATTTGTAGATCTATTTTTTAGTGATCACAAAGATCTCTTCGTATTGATATAACAGATGTTAACATTTATTTAGCAGAACACAATGTGGACAGCAATAAATAATAAACGGGAAAAAAGACCAAACTGAAGAAAATTATAAAGAACAATCAAGGATCAAAGCACTCTGGGTGACGAAAGCAATCATTACCATATATAATTATAGAGCCCATCTAGTCAATAAAATGGTGAAAATCTAATAGATAGTACCTGCAAGTAGACAACTCTTGTTCAAGATTTTTAGTACGCTCGGAGAGTTGCTCATACAATTTCTTTGAGGTGTCCTGAAAGATAAATATATTGTTGACCAGTGAACCAATTATTAAATCTTTCTAATTTATTCATATTCTGGTGAAAAGTGAAAATATATTATGACTTATGATGGCAAAGAAGGCTCACCTGAAAACCTTCAACTGTAACCATGAGCTCCTTATTGTTCTCTTCTGCATAAGCATGCGTATTGTTTTATTTAATACGAAAATGTAAGAGAATGATAACTATTGATAGGTCTTATATGAAAATTTTAAATTAACATTTTGTAAAAAATTCTGATATGCACAAGCACAACTATACAATCTTTAAGAAAATACAAAACAATTTTTTTTATTTCCATATGTATCATTAAAAACTTAAATACGGCAGGACAAGGAAAGAACTGGAATAACAGTTTGAAACATACCTAGAGAAGCCTCAGTGCAGATACTAGTAGAAGAGCGGGTTTTTCGTTCTTCGTCATACAACCTCTTATACATTGCAACCTACGAAAGTATTAAACAAATACTAGGTTAGGTAATCTCGTAAATTTATTATCCATGGAATATTCTGATTTTTCAGCTATTTTTTGCCTAATTTAATAATTGAAAAAAATAAAGAAATCCTGGTTTGTTCCAAAGGACATGTATTGAACTAATACTTACAGAAGCATGCAGAGACTCTATCATGCCTGCTTGTTCTTCCGACCTTTTCAACACAGCTTCAACCTTAGCTGTTGCCTCATCTGTGACCTTTCGAAGTTGCATTTGGAAATTTTCCTGAGCAAAAAGTATATAATTTTGTTAAACAACTATATTTTAAAATATTTGTATGTGCTATGCAGATGTAAGCACTGATAACCACCTAATAGTATTGGACTTGAATAACAACTATATTGTTCACAATCTAATACTCACATTCATTTCATCGTTTCTTTTTTGCTCGTCAATTGACAAAGTGTGCACAAGCCTTCGAAGATGAACGTTTTGTTCAACTAATCCATTTATGTCTTTAAATGCCAGCTGCTTAAAGGTATTGATTAGCTTAAATATGAGAACCGTTAGCTTAAAAGGAAAAAAGAATTAACAAATGTACTGACAAGGTGCATGGAAACAGCATCAGCATCAGCAACATCAAAAGAATCAGATGGTGTTTCTGTTAGAGAATTAGCAGCTGAACTTCCACAACGCAGTTGAACATCTTGGCATTCTTTTAAAAGAATTGTCACCTTTGGAGTTTGATAGAGCAATATAATCAGATAGAGATGCAAAACATGGGAACTCAACATATAAGACTATATGCCAATCTTTACTATTTAATTAATAAACAAATAAAGTAATTCAGCGAAAGCCTACAAAGTAGTATATCATTAATACTCAAATGTGCAAGTTTAGTAGGCATTCCAAATGAAATAAAAAGTGACCAGCACTGTGGAAAATGTAAGCTGTGACAACCAAAAGTGGCCAAGAATGTTGTAATAATTAAAATCATGCTAGTTAGAAAGTTGAAGTGCATGATTACCAATATTACCTGTTTCTGGAGATCATTAATCTCCTGTTGTGCAATGGTATAGTTACGTTGATGCATCTTCACTTCAGCCTGAAATGTACAATTTAGCACAGTTGTAATAAAATCAATAAGAGAGTTAAAGTGACATACCTTTAATCTCCTAACTGAATCCTCAAGACTGTCATGCTCCAACAGCGCATCCTGCAATTTCTGGTCCAGCAAACTGTATGCCTCTAACATTCTCTCGTGCTCGGCTGATAAAAATAGCGGATGTTCTCAGTAGCTGAGAGAAAAGATAAGGAGGAAAACCACATGAATATTGTTTCATGCAGATAAAACTCACCTCGTTCTTCAGAAATCATTTCAACCTTTTCCTCTATCATATGATGAACCTGAAGATTACAATAAAAAGCATAGAAAAGGTAACTCGGTGAAATCTACTGGTTTCAGCTAATAAACAGACACATAAAATTAACATATGAAATTAATTGGTATGTCAGTGGTAAGAAGCTATTTTACCTGATTAAGAATATTTTCTAATTCCTTCCTTCCCTGACTTTCATGAACAAAAGCATCATAAGTTTCTTGGTATTTTTCATACATTTTCACAAGCTGTACCGACAAGAAAAAGAGACTTGGATAAATAGGCTGCCTATGTATGATGAACACTTCAATGGATATAATGCAAAATAAATCAAGGGTGTGGGGATCATACACTCCAACCATCCCGAAGAAGAGATGCTGCCAAAGCTGTTCCAGAAACTCCTTTGGGTACCCGTGGGCCAATCATATCATTATTCACATTAATGATAGCACCAACATTATCTTCAGCTGATCTGTAAGTAATACTGATTAGGCACACTGATGACAACTACAAGAAAAATATTACAGTAACACAGTATACACCCAAATAAAATGGGCATGTTCTTTCTTTTTTGGAAATGTCATCATGGGTCGAATTTATTATAGCTACAACTTATGTTGTTCAAGGCAAAGCGCTAGGCGTTTAGAAGGCGGATTCCAGGCGAAATTTGAATGAAAATAAACACTCGTTGCATAATTTAGTACATAAAATTTACACTACATAACCATAAAAAAATAACTACTTTATTATATGAAACTCAATTGATTTTCTTTAAATTGTCGCTGGTTATTATTTTACCATGAATGATAAATACACGTTTAATTTATTCATCGATAAATTACAAAATAAATCATATAAGTTCACAGAAGTTCAAAAGGTTATGCATAATATAATTTAGGCTATGATTGTACTTGAATATTTGTATACCAAATAATCATGAAAGCTTTGGAATAAAATGTAAAATAATAGTGAATAATTCAGTTTTTCATTTATAATGGATTGCATTAGGTTAATTTCCAAAAACATATGAAAATTGAATTTTAAAAGACAAAAAAAATAAAAATGAAGAAACCATTAAAAACAAATTTTGATAAACTGATATACTAAAGAGTAACTTTTATAATACATGTTAACATCAGTCTTCACTTCAACCTTGTCGAAACCATGAAGAATACAAAAGAGGGATTCACAAGGAATGATAGCATTAACAAAACCTTTCGAATGGATGCTTCTGCAAAAGTTGGATGTGCTATGAGCTGTCGAAGAGGTTGAAAGGGGACAAAAGCACCCTTTCACTTCAATTGTTTCCTTCCGAAACGGTTGCCTCCGTATGCAAGAAGACGTTTCGAATGAGTTGAGGAACACATTTTGAAGGCAACAGGTTACAAGCTTTCACATGTGCGCCAAACCTTTTGAAACAGTGGGTTTCATCTTCATTCGCATTCCACAGAAGAACATTTGACTAGAGCTACCCATTCGAAAGCATAAATTAGCTTTTTGAACCGGTTGAGACTATTCACAATTATAAAAGAAAGCTTACTTAAATTCAATATATTCTTATACACCAGAGGATGGAATTCTGCATCAATCAACAAATATGCCTTCGAAAGCTGGCTTCTGCATTTAAACCTTCTACTACATCACAACTCCTTCGAAGCCCCGAAGATTCACTCATCGATGGAATCGAAAGCCCATATTCTTTCCTACTTGCAACAGCACATCAACAACATATTGGAGATCGCATTTACACCTTTCGGCCAGCTCGAAAGCACTCAAGTTCAATTTAAACGCAAAGTAGAAGGACGCCTTGATGTTAACAGCAACGAAAGGTCTTCAAGGCACCCTTTCGACTAAGTCGAGAGGACCGATTCGAAAGGGGGCCAACCCGCGCCTATAAATAAGACCCTAGGGGTATGGTTTAGAGGATCCGATCTGACTCATTCCTTACTTCCTTATTTGTTCTTTCTCTCTTGAAATGGTAAACCCTAATTCTCAAATTAAATTAGAGATTTTACTTTTTTGTATTACTTAAGCTTCTAGTAATAAAGGAAAATATTATCAAACCAAGTATATGGCATTTCTGGATATATTAGCTGGTTCAATGTTTCAATGTGGTTCTGGTTATTGTTTACTTGTATCAATATGATCGAAAGGTTACCTCTCGAAGGAGTCGAAACTCTTTAATTCAACTAAAACCCTTAGATCATTAAGTCTTAACCTCAAGTCACCTTGACCATTTCGAAAGGAGGTTTCGATAAGCTCCTAAGCCAATTCAACTAGTTCAAAAGGTATTATCAAAAGAGATTCAAGTGCCTCAACCGTGTCGAAAGGTTGTATTCAACTAGTTCAAAAGGTATTATCAAAAGAGATTCAAGTGCCTCAACCGTGTCGAAAGATTGTTAAAAGTGAGTTTCAATTGCCACAACCTTTCCGAAAGGTGGACTTAAGGGAGGTCTAAATCTCCTAGATTGTTGAATAAAGGGATTTGAAAGGCCTAAACTATCTCCATCTATTCGAAAGGTGGTTTCGAAGGATCTACTTTAAAGTTTGTCTTGGGGTGTTGACAAGTTTTCTTGTTAACAATACCCATCTTTCGAATTATAAAGAGGAATATTTGTTGATTGATTGTCTGTATAATATGAAATGAAATTTATATAGCATAATTAAAATTTGAAATATTATTAGAAGATGAAGAGCTTCAATAATTAAACAAAGTAATTGAGTGTTTTTATTGTATATGTATTTTAGTCAAAGTAAAAACAAAATCATACTAGAAGTGCATATTTTCTTAGCACACAGACAACGCCTTAGAAAAAGCAGTGCGTCAAAATGCAAAGTAGCGCCGAAATGACACTCTACAGCTCTCCGGCGGCGACCTTGATAGCATAGACTTACTGCATAATTTAAAATTTGAGCTTAAAATATTGTTGTAACAAACATGTTTTTTATTCAAATACACACGTTCATGGTTGTGCTCTCTAGAGTACGGATTCGTCGTCATTGGCAGAATGGTATATGCATAACTGCATAAAAATAATTTGGTTATTGGTCACTAAAAACGTACGAGCTCTTACACGTGTGTGCGCACATATATACACATGTTAGTTAAATACTGATCACTGTTTATCAAAAGTTCTTAAATGTAGATTGCTGTATGACAAAAAAATTTATAGGCTGTCTTAAGCATCCTATTCTAACACTCTACTACTTCAATTTACGTGCAATCATTGACCAACAACGAATTACATCAAATATATAGAAGACGCTTAAAACTCTTAAGGAAGTATTTACATCCTCCATCCCATTTTACAGCACATCTTAAGATTTTGCACATCTTCACATATGCCGGAAAAAAATGATCACATCTCTATAAATAATAAAAAAGATCTGTTCTGGGACAAAACATAAGCATTATATGGCTTATAATTTGAAATAGAGAGAGTAATAAAGAGCACCGAAGAAGAAGAGGAAGTACACTAGTTGAAATCCAACTTTACAGGTTGGTTAGGGATTATCAAATCAACCCTACTCGAAACTGCGATTAAGCTAAATTACTGGAATATGTTCCAATACAAGTTTTCGCCCGAAATATAGAAGTTTCCATGATTTTCTTCACTGAAGAAGTTTATAAAGAAAACAATTGCGATTTTGTATCGGTATATGTGTGTTCGTAGTATACGGGCAGTGTAACAAAAAGGCACTGAAGAAGTTTATAGCAAACTTACGATGTTTCGGGATTTAACTCAGCTTGGAGACTATGAAGTGGCAAAAGGCTGAGCTCACTGGTCTTCCTTGAGTTCTCAATTTCAGCTTCACGCTTCTCAAGCTTGTCTTTCAGATCAGCAGCCTCCTACATGCGAACATGCAAGTAAGACATATACAGGAAGATAATACAGTTGGAAATACATCCATCTCTTAGTATAATAAACGGTTATTTGTAATGGAATGTGAATGGAGGGCCGTTGCCTGCTTTCTAAGCAAATGCAGATTGTACAAAAAAAATTGTGATATTTAATCGTTCCAGTTACCTTCTCCAAAACTCTCCTGGCTGATATCTCCTTTTCCAGTCTATTTTCATGATCATTTTCAACTTGACTCAAATGTGTCTGCAATGAAGAAAGAAAAAATAGCTGTTTCAGAATAAAAGCCCTGACTTGCCAAATGCTGATATATAAGAAGGAAAAAAAAACCTCCAATGCTTTGAGGGCGCCCTCTAGCTCTCCAGACTTTTTGGACCATTCCTCAGAGCTTGCTTTATAAAGTTCAACAAGCTTTGCAGCCTATCAATTTGTGGCAAGGCAATTCAGTAGTCAAATTGATGAAAGAGGATAAATGATTGGAATGATACTTTTCCAATTATATTCACATAGATTACAGTAGAACTTAAATGCTCTACAGTTTATGCTAGAGTTACATTATTATCATGTAATAAATTAATGGATAAACCTTTTAACTTGAGCAAGTGGAATTATGATGGTCAAAACCCAATCCATCTAGTCACCGAACACGATCAGTGTAACAGATATATTTATCCATGGCATCAGAAGCATGTCAGGAAAAAAATATTATTTCTAGCTAGTCCTAATTGTTCGTAAAGGTATATATTATTTATTGATTAAGTCAACTTTCCAAAAAATGTTCAATTAAGAAACATACTCATTTTACATTAATGTAAAATGATGTGCTCTCGCAAGGTGAACTGGTTCATTGGATGAACCACAAGTTATCTAAACCTCACACGTATAATTTTTAGGTTAATCAGATAACCCATTATGTAATCTAAACTTGATAAAAACAAACCCAACCCAATAATGATCAAATCTAACACCAATCATATTGTGTTGTGTATATGTCCAACTAACAGATTGTCTCCTGTGCAAAATGGTCAAGTGGACTAAACAAATGCAATGTTATAGTAAAGTTAGTATGAATCAGTTTAATTGTTATTGAATTCGGGCAGAATCACACACACGCACAGACACATGTGTGTGTGCACTATTTTTTAAACTTCTATCCACCTGTGTGGAGGCAAAATTGTTAAATTCTAAGTTAGATATCAGTTATATACCGCAGTAATAAAAGCCGGTGTAGGGGGGTTTATACAGAAGCTATAATTGAATACTTCCATTCATACATATAGATGAATATGAAGATAGGTTGAGATTAGATAAGAGTTTCCATTCAGAGTCAAGATATGAAGTGTTCTGTCGCCGTTGTTATCTTGCTCCTTTTTCCCCTTGTACTATTTTAAACGTTTTAGCTTGTAGAAATATTGTTCCTTGCGACATAAGTTCATTACTTAATTTTTTCCCATAACTTGCTGAAAATGCTGTGATGGCTCACTCCATCCGTACTATTTCAACCAGTATATGAAGAAGACAGCTTAAAAGTTGATACAATCATGATTACAATAAACCATCAACAGTCAACACCATTATGTTATGAAATACAACATGATACACGGCTAAGCAGCACCGACACTCCTAAAGAGTAATTGTGTATGGTATATACAGTCTTTGGATACTACTTGGATAAACAGTCGCGCCTCGTATACATCACCCAAAAAAGTGGCCAGTGGATAGGGAAATATACTTTAAAATCAAACTTTTTGTACGAATAAACCTTTGGCTCGGTTACTTTTATCTGATGAAACTTAACGAAGCTTAACGGTAAAAAATAGCAACTAGTGCTTTGTAGAGAAAATGGCAGCATGTGCCTTTGGAGAGAAGAAGATGTGATCCCTTTCTAGTTGATGATGCTAGTATTTATAACTGTAGAGCATGTGGAAAGGGGTTGCATCTTCTTTTCACCAAAGGCACATGCTGTCATTTTTTCTACAAAGCACAAGCTCCTTTTTCCATTGCTATTACAGCAAAAGGTAATGACTCTAGTAACGTAGCAGGGTGCCTGTCCCACTTTTAAAGACAAATCTATCATTCCAAGGGGAATTCTCTTTTGTGGCGAACCCATGTGTTGGAGTGGTACATGGGCGCAAGTGCTTCTCGGATTGAAATTACTTCATTGCCAAAAGGTCAACTATATTTTATCACACACGGTTTGAAACACGATAATGTCGACTGCTTGAAACATGTGTAATTTATTCAACATACTAAAAATTAATAACCTATACTCCTACATCATGTAATCAAGTCTTGCATTTTAACTATATATTGTGCTCGTCACCCATTTCCATGCTTCTTATAGTGTTGAAATAGGCAAGTCCAGTAATAAAAAAATTACAAGTTCATGTCATCTTCACCAAACCTAGCAAAAACTTCACTAAAACGAGCAAACAAGCAAAGTTGAGCAAATAACTCTAATTTAAACATCAGTTGTAAGTGTGGGAAGTCATCATCATGGATACTAATCTCATGTGACCAAGAAGCAACCATGTGTTTGTCCCAGTTTGTAGAGTACACATTGAACTTCTATAAGCATCCCAAATATCAAAATTTTCTTGGAATTTGTCAAATCATATTTGATGGGAATAGGAAAAAATCTTGACAAAAACAGTTGAGCAATCTCACCAATCAGCAAATGCATGCTGAAAAAATGTTGATTTAAAACTAAGCACTTTAAGTTCAATGCATACGACGAAAGAAATTAGAAACTGAAAACACAAATAAAATCAAGCTTCAAAGAGCAGTACTCACTGTAGATAATTCAGCATTTAATTTTTCTTCATTAGCATCAGCTTTTTCTTTGGATGAGCGCAACTCCTTCAGTGGTAAAGTAATTAGTTTAATGCTCGTATAATGTACTTAAAAAGGGATGAACATGCACTATGACATAACTTATGAAGCTAAATTACAAACTATGTATGTATGTATTACTTCTTCCAGCAAATTTACTCGTGATTCCAGCTCCTTGACCCTTTCTTTGCTCCAATTCAACGAAGTCGAGGATTCAGTCAGCAACCTTTCTTTCTGCAAGTTAAAGTACAAAAACAAACCATAATATAAGTTACTTGTAGATCAAATCATAGCAGTGATCAAAAAATAATCTGGAGGACAAAAGTTGCTTACGTCTGTTAGTTTTGACGATAGATCAGCTTCAATGTCCATATGTCTTCTGCGAAGTTCAGCTAGACTGTTAAGTTTTGCATCTAACTCTTCATTAAGCCATGTATTATGTTTTTCAATAAGCTCTTTCTCCTGTGGAAAATAGTATGTTGTCATAATTTATGGGATTGATCAAATATTCCATTAGCTAAAACATGTGAGAATTCCTGGATGTGGCTACTTGTTGGAAATTGATCTTTCTTTATCTGAGTACTTCAAAAGCTCTAGTAATGCTGGTTTATACAAATCTAAGCCTGTTTGTCTGCCTAGAATTCAGCTAAAGTTGAATTGACTGCTTTCAATTCCTTCACTTGGAAAGAGAATGTACATGTATATTTGGTATACATATATTCCATTGGGAAAGGATAGTATTATAAACGTAAATATTTTCCATTATATGAATAATGAACACGAAACTTAATTCAAATGTTTAATCATTATTGAGAATAAATTCCATGATATCAGAAGGCCCAAGTTTGATAGGATATGAAATTGAATGTGTGAAGTTCATAAATGCTAACTTCTTTTTAGTTGATTGTGGTTGACAACATGTTAAAATGATGTTTTTTTTTTGGGCCTTCCATTACAGTCGAATAAATGATTGCATGACCTGGATAGACAGTCAAGGGATTTACACTTGGCAATAGTTAGAGCATATTCATCTATATTCTAGCACAACTACTAGTGTAATGGTAAGATATGGTAATATATAGTGCCCAAGACAAACAAGATCTGTCGGTAATACTTATTATTATTCTTAAAGTAGTATGCTGGTGT
This sequence comes from Allium fistulosum, assembly GCA_030737815.1. Lineage (NCBI taxonomy): Eukaryota > Viridiplantae > Streptophyta > Magnoliopsida > Asparagales > Amaryllidaceae > Allium > Allium fistulosum. The sequence goes on from CM060902.1 coordinate 221,786,534, forward strand.
ATTTCTTGCAAACATTGGAAAACAAATATATCTAAGTGAGTGATGTTTTGCATACTGACAGTTCTAGGAACAAGAAAAATATAAATAAGAAACGAGGAAATGTTAAACCAACCTGAGTAATACGATTATATGCTGCACGGCAGCGTCCTAGTTCTGCCTCTGCTTCAAGTACTCTAGCTTCCTTTGATGAGTTGTTTTCCGTCAAAAGAATCTATTTACCAAAAAAAAATTAAAATGAATTAAGCCAAAGTTAGTTTATACTTTATAGGATATGTGTGTGTGTGTACATATGTCTGTGAATATACATGTATGTATGATATATATAACACACGTATCCATACACTCATGTGTGTGTAGACGTATGTATGTCTGTATACATATATGTCTGTGTGTATGCATGTATGTATGTATAAGTACCACAAATGGCATGTAACATATTGATCCACAAATGATAAATTCAAAATTAGGATGTTCGGGAGAAACTTGTAAAAAGTAGTGGAAGGACATTTCAAACTTCAAAATCCTGATTTAAAGACAGTATCAACATACATTGACTGTCAACATAACTGAAAAATAAAAGTAGCTTATGATCAATATGAAAAGTGTTTTCTAAACAGTTGCTCGTGGAAATAGCTTAGAAGCCAAAAGTAGCTCAAGTTTCAAACATGATTAGGGCAGAAGTAAACGTTCGTCAGTAGATTAATATCATTAGCATCCACCAATTGCTATTTCCAAAATAAATAAAGCACTTTCCACAACATATCATTAACTTCTAACCCATGAACTCTCCTATGCAACACCAGCACTACCAAACTATTACTGTATAATTCTTGTATGTGAGCTCCTATATACTAATAAATTGCAAATGAATTTATTTATCAACAAATTAGATGGTCAGGCAAACAACCATACAATTTTATCGAGGTAACTCTGTATTGTAGAATTTTTTTCTCGAATCTCATCGTCCTTCATTTCAATCAACTCCAATAATTGCCTTTTAGACTTCTGCATCTCTGCCAACTCCACTGAAAGCCTCTCAATCTCTCGATTCTTCTCAATCTGTGCATCACTCATATGTTACTACAGATGAAACATATATATAAAAGTCTGTTGTATAAGAGAATCAGTTGTAAGCACATACGGTTTTGATATTCAGCTGGTGCTTCTCATTCTGAACATCAGCAAGTTCAGTGATTCTAAGCTCAATAGAAGCAGAAAGCTGAGCGTTCTCAGACTGTATGCGGGAGAATTCAGAGTAGAGAGACTCGTATTTCTGCTCTAGGAGAGAGCAGGTTTGTTCGGTGGCGATGGACGTGGCGTCAGATTCTAAACGGACGGTGTCCAACTGGCGGCGGATTTCGCGGATAAACGCGTCTGCGCGTTCGGCGACGGCGGAAGAATCATGTGAGATGAGCCGAAATTCATCGTCGGAAATGAATAGTGGCATTGTATCAGAAATTTGATTGATTTTAAATTTTTGCTGTTAAAACGTCTATACTTTAGGCAGGTAGGGTTTGGGAAATGGGAATATAAAGAGATCGGGGATGGAAGGAAGGAAATGAATTGTGCAGTACAGAAAAAGTGCGACTTAATTTTTTCACATAATTGAATTTGTCAGGTTTACATCCATGTTTCCCTTCTTTTTCTATTTCCTGTCATATTCTATCTTAAAAATTTATTAACCATTAAATCCATCTACTTCAAAATCTAATTAAAATCTCAAATATTTAAATTGAATTGAGGGATATTGGTGATGATAATGCAAATCGTCATAAATTACTCAAATCGTAGAAGATTAAATGAGAAATTAATAATATAATCACGTGGTAATAAAGTGTGGTTTGTACACCAACCATACAGGATCAATGCGAGACTAGTTTCATTACCTCGCATTGACGCTATGGGTGGTGTACACATCTACGTACTCTGAATGTGTGATTGAACAAACAATCATTTATACCCCCTTCCTCTATAATAATATAATTTCATCCTTTGTTTGTATTGATTTGGAAGACGGTCGCATGATTTGGTGGATTGTTTTTTGAAATGATAAATTTAATTTACCGAACAGTTTTCTACCACGCAAAGGTAATTTGGGGTATAAATTAAAAATATGATAGGTAACTCGGCAAAAATAGGGGTATAATGTTTTTTTCTATTTTGTGAGGGCTACTCGACAATATTATTTGTTTAAATAGAATTAGCCAAAATCATTTTCACAGTGTGTTTTTTTTCTTTAACGCACCTTTCAAAAAGGTTATAACAAAATAAGTCTTCTCCAAATTTCCAAACATATAGTTTGTTTCCAAAATGATATTGTTGATTTAGCATTTTGTATTGGAGCGAGTTGAATTTGCATCCCTGTATTTCTGTCAAAAAACATTATGCTATCATGAAAAATAACACAAGTAAAAATCATCCAAAATATGAATAAATTGGTATAAATTTAATCGTGCTAGCATAAATGTAATGACCCGCCCTTCGTGATATACTGAGTCAACTCGAATGACAACGTCTGACTCTTGAATGCCGGAAAAGACAGTTCGTTTTGGTAAAATTAAAACAAAACATCATACCAAGGCATATTGACATAATCTCACAACGAAAAAATAACACATAACATACCGAATATACATGAACAGAACAAGATGAACGATATGCAAGAGACTGTACTATGAAACAGACTTAATTTTTGACCCAATAAAAACTCATCGAACCTTAGGCTCATTACGAAGCTGGTTGTTGGTTGGTAAATTGATCCAATGAACAAAACAGAGAGCTATCTATTTATGCTATCAGAATTTACGACGGAAAGGATAAGATATGATATCAGAAATAAGTGCCCATTTTATAAAAATTCAAAGCTCGGAACATAGCATAACATACCATTCCAATATATGAAAACAATCTCTTAAAATAACAACATCATGTTTAAAATGGGTACATCAAAATATATCAAAACATAAATAGATAGATAATTGCCACAAGTCCTTGCCTCCACCTTCATCTCCTAATTCAACATCACTCTACTAAACTGTGTGTTATAACGAGGAGGAAGTCAAAACAATAATGTCTGGTGAATGAAAATCTCGAGTCTTACCATAATAGTATTTAGGCAGTATCATTCGGATAAGAATTATGTCTTACGTATCTTATACTATATCCTACCAAATATACCTCCAACTGTAAGCCCGAAGGCTTTTCCAGTCCAACTACACAATGTACCCTCAACTATAGGCCAAAGGCTCTTCACAGTCTCACACAACTACCGTCAATCATACCCTAATAATGTGAGAGAAAGTATCTAAGCCACTTAATACATTTTTAATGAGATTTAGGCAGACTCTAACCATTTATACATATATCCCAGGTAGTTTCCCGTCATTACCTAACCTAAGGTAGACTCCTCTCTAGTACCCTCTACCTGACATCGCATGGAATCTCATCTGGCCACTTAATACTTCTTTATGGAAGGATGCAGACCCTACAATAGCCATTTAGTATCTCGAACCCAAAACAGACCTCTTTCGAGATTTTCCACTACCGTGCCTAACGATAACCCCAACCTTTTAATACTTCTTAAGTAGAAAAGAGGCGGACCCTACAACAGCACTTAATACCCTTGACCTAAAAGCAGGTCCTATGTTATATGATCTGTAACTCAAACTGTGACGTCTCACATTAGTCTGACTATTGTAGGTGCTAATTGCCCGATTAGCTGGGCAGACTTACCAAACAAAATTGGGACTAACCTCGCGTCCTCCGTAAATACTTATTGTAGACAATGTCTCGCATCAGTCTCAAAGTCACGCTATTAGTAGCCAGATTAGCTGGGCAGACTTATGTGTGCTGTTGACTGACCTCACATCCCTATAATTTAGTCATATTTTCTCTCTCCTAACATCTACATACATGCCTCACCACATTTCGCATTAAGGCCATATAAGGAAAACTCCTTATTTCGCATTTACTTATAGATTAATTTCCATAATTATTTCAACTTCCTTCCTAAGGGGTTTATGAAAGAGTGTATGGATCGTATATATATATATCTAATATGCAAGTATAGTAGAATACTAACTTATGAATAACATAGTAAAGTAAATAATAGTAAAGAAACAATTACACCATAGTTTTTATACTGGTTCGGACCTCTCGTCCTACGTCCAGTCCCGAAGCTCCTCTTCGGCTTTAACTATTAGACAACCCTCTCTTTGTCCAGAGGAATAGGCTCTCTATAACAGTTCTTTCTAAGACAAGTATGTGTTCTGAAAAACACTGATTTTGGCTGCACAGTACAAATCTTCCTATAATCTCTTTTAAGTAGTTTTTGTATGTGAAGCTTTGATTTTAGAAAAGAATAAAGGCTGAAATTATTTGCTTTTAGAAATCAGAATATGCAAAGAATGTAGATAAGAGATTCAGAAAATTCAAGTACATTAAATCTTAAAAACTTCGCATATACATAGTGATGAAGAGATTTTATGAAAAGTAACATCTCTTAGAAATTTTTGGTTCAATCTAAAGTTTGCAACTATTGATAGGAAAGAGATGCAGTGAATAGTTGTGAAAGTATTTATTAAGTTGAAGTAGATGTTTTTTCAAATCTTAAAGTCGTTGCCCAACATAGACGTTTGGGCATAAGTTCAGATGTATGAGCTTGTGTATATTTTTTAGACAGAGCCCGGACACAGACGTTTGAAAATTCTATCAAACGTCTGATGTTATTTCGAATTTAAAAACAGAAGCTTCAGTCAGACGTTTGATATATAATGTCAGACGTCTGACAATTGCTGTTTTGCTTTTCTTCATCCTTTTGTTATAAAGAGTTTGAAAGATTTTTTTCGTGCAAATGTTTAAGTTTAAAAGCAACTACTAAAGGAGATTTTACAAATCATATCTATGGCAATAATAACACCATATTAAGTTTTCTAATACTGATGATTCTTCTCCTTCATTTAGATGTCTTCAATTTAAATGCTGAAAGCTTGTTCCTGCAAGTAGATAGAATATACAGTGTATGTGTATGATCGTATAGTTGTCGTCATCGAAACTATCGAATAGTAGTTCTAACATTCTCACCCTTTTTGATGATGACAACTATACAATCGCTTTATAATATATATTTCCCCCTGAATGTGATTCCTCCCCCTATATACATGTAATATGATATTTCTCCCCCTTTGGCATAATCAAAAAGAATATAGTTGTAGTAGAGAATGAAAACAAACAAATAGATAATCAAGAAAGAGTTTAACTAGTCATACAGATATACAGTAGTAGATAAAAAAAGAAATACATAATTAAATATGAACGATCGTACTAAAATCTTACTGATAGTTATAATAACCCCAGAATTTGAACGAGTCTTCATCATATGTACATTGCTGCCACTAAGACTGGTCGACATACTCCTCATCTTCCTGAATATATAGACCTTGAAATGATGAGTAGTAGTTGTAGTCCTAAGGGTCGTGTGAGGCGTGAGGATCTTTCGAAGGAAATGATAAACCTTCACTCTCCTCGGTATCAAGACAAATATGTTCTTTGCCAGGACGAGAGTGTTGGAGAGGTTCCTATGAAGGGCCTACGCCTGAAGAAGGTCCTGCGCGGAAAACTGATGGTGGTGGTGGAGTAGGAGATGGAGAAGACGACGACCATGATGAAGAACGACCACGAACTTTGCGGAGAACTTTTCCCAAAGTTGAAACAACCTTATCTAATGTCTTTTCTACTTTAGTCGTACGAGTAAAAAAAGACCGTTCCAATCGTGACATCTTTTTATCAAGCACTTGTTAGTTTAAGGAGAGAAGACGTTGGTTTTGTGGTGCAACATCTCGATAGTTCTCTCCTGGACCTGCTGTTATCCTAGCTTCCCGTATTTCAGAATCAGGGTAATACTCTGTTGCCACTGAAGCTCTGGTAGGTTGGGAAGGTCGAGGTGGAGGTGCTTATTGATGTTGTTGAGGAGATTAATATTGGGTAAAAGGAATAATGTTCGGTGATGTCTCTAGGAGATGCATTAAGGAGAGAAATCTAATTCCACTATCTTTGACAGATATTTCTTAATATTGAGAAAGATATGAAGGAATTCCTAATGACCGTACAATTCTCATAATGTATGGTGCATAAACAATGCTCAACGAGTTGGAGTCCAAAAACTTTTAAGTTGATCAAAAATGTATTGAGCCCAATTTACTTTTATGTGACCAAAAATAGCGTATAAAGCTTTATGATCATCATCGTAGACTTGTTCATGACTTCCTAATATAGGGATGGCAGTGTTTATTATCATTCGGTTAAGAAGTCGTGCTTGTGGACGGAAATTAGATGGTTTTAATTTCCGAAAGTCATCGTCCCAAATTAGGTGAGTGATAGCATATCTGGGGGCGTAACGTTTATCAGGGATTTCTTATAATCGAGTCCCCTCATAAGAACAATTTAATATTTGCCCAATCATTTCAACGTTAAGTTTAATCACTTGACCATAAGTACTAGTCCATATCCAGTTGTCTTCATCCGAAGGATTCCAAAGGGATAAAGAACAAAGATTAATCAAAAATAGAAATACTGCTAGTTAGTCAATTTTACCGGTATCGTCGTCATAATTGACCAAGTGGTAGAGACCAGCATCTTGAAGCAATTCACCGGCATCATAGTGGATGAATCTACAGATAGGGTAGAAAGGACCGGTGTGGAATGGATTTTTCTCCAATCCTTGAAGACATTGCTTTCCATCTTGCTTCTCCATGATCCATCCCTCTATATGGTGGTCGGTTACAAAGTGTTAAGATGGAGCTTGAGAGCTTTGTCCCGTGGAAGGCTTGCGACGCTTTGGAACTAGATTTCTTGGTTTTGGGGCCATTGATTTTGGGAATTTAGAGAGGAAATGAAATTGGGTTTTAGGGTTTTGTTTGGGGGTTTGAGAAAATGAACGGTGAAAATGTGGGTGGAGGTAAAAGATTATTTATAGTAGGGTGAATTGGTGGGGCTGAAGATAAGGTCAGACGTCTGGTTCAAGTGTAACAGACGTCTTAGCATAGCGGTGTTCGAAGTCAGAAAGTTCAGTCAGACGTTTGGGTAATAATTTAGACGTCTGTCTTTGAGATAGTTAGATTTCCAGAGAAAAGAGACAGATGTCTGATGAAGGAGACATACGTCTGTGCTGAAACAATTTTTATTTGTGACTGGACAGAGGGTTGAAACAGACGCCTGTTCCAAAATTCAAACATATGTGTTGAAATAGCCAGATTTCCAGAGAATGTGAAAAGACGTCTGATCATTTTGACAGACGTTTGTGCTGAAGTAAGGAAAAATGTTGACTTTCCTATTTCCTTTTTAGACGTCTGACGTTAGATGATGTAGATATACTTGTTGAAGTCCATACGTCTGTATATTCCCTTTAGATGTCTGGTTGTTTAAACAATTTGGTTTTTTTTATGCCTATGTGAATGGATTTATTTGTTTATATAATATATATATATATATATATTATATTTTACTAAAAGATGGAGAAAATACAAATGGTTGAAGCATATTTATAATATATATATATGTATGTATATACATAAACCGTCGAGAAATTCTTCCTTAGTTGTTAGCGGGGGAGTCAGAAGAATAATTATTTTGTTTCTTCCAAAAATTTGGTTCATCCTTGTTGCGTTCGTTTAACGGCAGAAGTGGCGACCAGTAAGGAAGCATGGGACTGCATTGGGCCTCCGATGTTCCTTCACCCCATAATTGTCGTGGAGTGATCCTATGCGCTCTTGGAGGAGTTTCTTTTAAACACGGAGATCTTGCATGTACGCAATCCTTTATCGGTGAATGGCCACATATGGCGAGGATGCATTTCTCAAGGAAATTTAAGTGAGCTCCCTGGCGTCGTTATTCGTAGTACATCTCTCTTTGAACACCAATCATTTCCTGTTGGTGATGATGGATCTCGTCAACTTTGTCAGATAGGGAGGCTGATTGAAGATCAATCCCATGTTTGGATTTCTTTCCTTTTGGAGAGTAGCCAATATGGTACGTTGGTGACGGAACGATGTTAAGAGAAGGAGACGACTTAGGTGTCACTTTAGTCAGAGAAGTATAAGTACTTCCCGAGGAGGGTGAGGCGTAGTTGATAGCAGGGTATGTAGAGTCGTGATTCAAAGACATTGTAGATATAATAGTTTTGGAAGCAACGTTGATTAAAAAAAATTGGATATGATTCTGATGAAGTTTTCTCATATATATATATGAAATTAGTATACTACTTTAAGATAAATTCTGTTTATTTGTTAAAAAAATAATGGCAGACCGAAAGATATTATATTTTGGTTAAAAAAAATAAGTGGTCATGAAACAATTGAATTTATAGCCAGAAAATTTAATTTTACAGAGAAACAACTTCAAACTTTTCACTCTATAACTTTTAATGGAAATGGTAAATTTTATTATAGATCGTGTAATGATAAAATACCTAGGTCTCGTCGTAACTTAATAAAATTTTGTTCGCTTACAGGTTTTGTAAAAATATCAGCAATTTGATTTTCGATGTTTACAAACTCTAGAGTTATTGTTTCCTTTTTGACATTATCTCTTGAAAAATGATGGCGAATATCTATATGTTTTGTTCATGAATGATTTATTGGGTTTTTGGATAGATTTATTGCACTAGCATTGTCACAAAAGATTGGAGATTTGTTTATAATTTTTCTGAAATCTCTAAGGGTTTGTTGCATATATATTACTTGCACGCAAGCTAAAGCGGCAGCAATATATTCTGCTTCACAAGTTAAAAGTGATACACAATTTTGTTTTTTACTAAACCATGAAACTAAAGACCGACCGATAAAGTGACAGGTGCCACTCGTACTTTTTCTATCAGTTTTACAACCGCCAAAATCTGCATCGCTATAAGATACAAGTTCAAAAGAGCTATCTTTAGGATAGAAAAGACCATAATTCGTAGTTCCAGTTAAATAATGCAAAATACGTTTAACTGCCCGATAGTATGAATCTTTAGGTTGTGCTTGAAATCTTGCACACAGACACACGCTCATCATGATATCAGGTCTACTAGCCGTTAAGTATAATAGCGATTCTATTATACTTCGATATAACTTTTGATCAAAATATTTTCCTTTTTCGTCTTTATCTAAATGTGTAGTTGTGCTCATGGTGGTTGGTTTACTAGTTATTTTTTCCATTCCAAATCGTTTTAACAAATTATGACAGTATTTTTCTTAATTTAGAAAAATACCATTTTCTAACTATTTGATCTGTAATCCTAAGAAAAAAATTTAATTCTCCCATATGTGACATTTCAAATTCATTTTTTATAATATCTGCAAACTCATTACATAGATTTTCATTTGTTGATCCAAATATTATGCCATCAACATATATTTGAACAACTAAAATATCATTCTTATTTCTTTTTATAAATAAGGTTGTATCTATTTTTCCAACTTGAAAACCAGAATTTAGTAAATGAGTTTTTAGTCTATCATACCAAGCACGAGGTGCTTGTTTTAAACCATACATAGCCTTTTTCATTTTATATACATGTTCAGAGAATTTTTCATGTATGAACAATGGGGGTTGCTCAACATATACTTGTTCTTTTATATAACTATTTAAAAAAGCATTTTTTACGTCCATTTGAAAAGGTTTAAAATTATGATGACATGCAAAAGCAAGTAACGTACGTATTGCTTCTAGACGTGCAACTGGAGCAAATGTTTCTTCATAGTCAATGCCTTCCTCTTGATTATATTCTTGTGCTACTAATCTTGCTTTATTTCGAACAATGTTTCCATTTTCATCGGTTTTATTTTTGTATACCCATTTAGTTCCGATTATGGACTGATCTGTAGGTCTTGGTACAAGTTCCCACACTTCATTTCTTTCGAAATTGATTTTTTTGGAACTAGGGAAACCTGTTCAATCACTACCGACATGCGATTCCTAAACAGTAAACTAGGGAATAAATGGCTGACCCGCCACAACCACTATTCCAAGTAAGCCAGACTTTTCGGTTGGCATGGTGCAGGAGGCGGGAAATGAACCTCATACCTCCCATGTGAGAGGCGTATCTCCTCCCACTCCTCCCAGGTGGGACTCGAACCTCAAACCTCTCATCTGGGAGGCGTATCACCCCACCATGCGACTAAGCCCGCGGACTTCTTTCGAATTGATTTAGTTCTTCTTGCATTGCTATAATCCATGATTCGTCTGCTGAAGCTTCTTTATAATTCTTAGGTTTAAAATTTGAAATAAATGCAACATGACTCATTTGATTTAATTGATGTCTTAAAGAAACTCATGTATTCAAATCACTAATTATATTGTTAATTAGATGAATTTTCAAAATACGAGGTGGTGATCTTAATGAATTATTATAATCAACCATATTTTCATCATTTGTTATGTATATTTGAGTTATTTTCAGAAGGTTTTAGTAAAAATTCATCGTCATCATTATTATTGGTAATGAAAAAAATTTCTTCAAAAGAAACATGTAGACTTTCTTCAATGGTACTGGTACGTTTATTGAATACTCTATAAGCTTTGCTACGATCTGAGTAACCAATAAAGATACCTTCGTCAGCTTTTGAGTCAAAATTTTCAAGATTACCCTTAGTATTTAGTATAAAACATTTTGAGCCAAATATTCGAAAATATGATACTTTGGGTTTTTTACCAAAAAACATTTCATAACAAGTATTTTCAGTTAAAGGACGTAATGTAACACGATTCAATACACAACAAGCACTAGCTACATCTTCTGCCCAATTTTTTTTAGGAAGATCACTACTATTAAGCATAGATCATGCACATTCTTGTAGTGTACAATTTTTCCTTTCCACAACACCATTTTGTTGCGGTGTTCGTGGAAATGAGAAATTATGTGTAATTCCCTTTTTGTTACAAAAAATTTCAAAATTTTCATTTTCAAATTCACCTCCATTATCACTTCTTATACTTTTTATTTTAAGATTCATTAGATTTTTAATTGTTTTAGCAAAAAATTTAAACATTTCAAAAGTACCACTTTTATGTTTTAGGAATAGTGTCCATGTATGTAACGACCCACCTTTTGGATGGTTTAAATGACAATAAACCACACATGTCAACTCAAACCATTCAAAAGGGAGGATTGTTATGGGGTAAATAAGAAAAGAAGAGAAAGAAAGAAAACAAAACACAGAATCTCACAGTGGAATGACAAAATGCAATAATCAAATAAAAAGTTCATGAAGCTGTTTTACAAGTAACATTTGATTACACTTTTACAATACCGATCAGAGTTATACATATAGCACAAATAAATAAATAATGCAACGGAATAATATGATGTAGTGAAATAATAGTAATGAATAGTAGACTAATCTCTATCTTCATCCTCCAAATAAAATGGTCTTCAATACACTGAAAAGCTCAGACTGACCCGAGTGTAATGAAAAGGCAAAACACTCGAGTCAAAACTAAAAGATCATATGCAAGTTAAATCAAAATAAGTAAACATGAGTGTAACGGTTTCAGAGATGTTTACGGGATTTTACATCTTCTATCCAGCGTTTAATGTGAGTGCAATAACTTAAGAGATGTTCGGGACTCCATCTTCTAAGGATCTGTTAAACTATCTACATACATAATACAATACGCTATTATAATATGTCTACAGTAAAGTAAAGTATTAAAATAGTGTTAAGGCATTACCCATATTCCCCTTAACACATTTTTATATAAATACCGTAGTATATACAGATACTGTAAGCCCCTACAGACCAGTGGGATACTCATGGAGCACTCCATAGGTACGACAAACCAAAGTCGTAGTGGGCGCGATCAGGATAAATATGACAAGGCACACGAGGCAATGCCCAGGGTAGGATACTACCGTTTTGCACTCCCGGACTAGTGGTAACGCATAGCAGCTACTACCGCCCACCTCGAAACATACTCCCAAAATCAAATCGAAGGGTGGCCACCAAATCTATCACAAAGTAATAAATATGGTATCGAAGAAATGTGCCCGATAAGGGGAGCGACCCCACTTGGCCCGGTATAGCTCCTGTTTTAGTCATTTTAATTATGACCCGAAAGTCAAGGCTATCCATCATCGTTCTCTTACTTCATTCCAGTAGCATTCGCCGAACCATCCTACTTCATTCTGGATTCTCCACCACGTGCACAGTTGTTAAAGTGGTTTTCGGTATTGGTAGAGAGTGGGACAATATCTGATCCCGGTCTCTTTAACAACCAAACGCTTATTTCACACTGGTTGGTTCTTTTACATTTCAGACAGTTCATACTTCATATCAAAATATCATATTCACTTCAAAATCATATCACTCTCGAAATCATTATTTACTTCAAAATCGTATTCAGTTCCAAATCATAATCATTTCAAAATCATATTCACTTTCGAAATCATAACCATATAATAGGTTAAACCATCATATCAAAATATTCGCATTTAAAACAATTAAATCAAAACCATAACAGTTCCAACTTTACACAGTTGTGAGTGGGTTAAATCACTCACCTTTGATTTATCGTCGATTAAAAATCCAAATATAGCCCAAAAATTTAATGGTCTCAGAATGCAGCCATACTAGTTCCATAATGTCCGGAATTTCGATACGATCGCAACAGAAAAAACCGCGCGTGAATCCGAGCTCGTATGAAAAGGTTATATATATTAGAACGTTTGAAAATTTAAAATTAAATAAAATAGAACGAGGGCATTTTCGTAAATATACTTACCTCTAAAACAAACCCTAACCTATAGCACACACATTCGAACCCTTATGTAGCCGCCACCTCCTTGCTCAGATCGCCGACCACTACGGCCAACTGCGGCCAAGCAGACCACCACCCAAACGAAGCGCCTCCATTCGCCTATGCTCCACGACCGCCGAAACCCCCCCTTTCCCCCGAGTGCCTCAGCCGACGTCACCAAGTCCAGCCGCCGCCACCAAGTCTCAACCCTAATTGAATTTTTGATGAAGATCAGACCATCATTATACCAAACGAACAACTCCGATGAACTCCCACGCCAAACTCCACATGACTGCACCCTTGAATCGAGGCATCGCCGCCGTTGATCAACCACCAAAATCGATGGTCGAGAATGTTTTGGTCATTTCTAAACAAACCAAGACTCAATTGAAAAAACAAATAGCAAATCTAGATTGCGCTCGTTAAGGGCTTTCCAACGATATATAATTTGCTATGATTTGAGGAGTTTGAATTTTTCGATTTGATTTTGATTTGCAATTGAATTGGGAATTAGGGTTTCTGCCATTTGAGAAGGAGGAATAGATAAGAAGTTGATGTATGTACAGAATAAACTGAAAGGCTGCTAGGGTTAGAGAAACAAAATCTATTTATATAGATAGATGGATAAGAACGAATAGTACATATTGAATTGGGTCGAAACGATAACGACGACCCGAAAAGCCCGTTTCGTTTCCAAAATGAAAATGGGTCATCCAACATATCGAGATATATGTTTTCGATATTTTTAAACTAAATGGAACTAGTTTTAAACCCTAATTCCATTGTAAACAGAAGTTAGCTTCTAAAATAAGATTTTTTAATTGAATTCATTAAATTGATTTCTAATCGTTTCGATCCCGCACGATCAAACGACAAGTCCGATCGCTACGAAACTTGAAATTCTACAATAATTTACTGTTATGGATTCGATGAAACTGGTTTCATCGAATCCGAGACAGTGGCCAAAATGGCTATTTTCACGTTAATTAAATAAATTATTATTAAATTAATCTGATCACTTTTAAATTCAAATCTAATAGTTAACAATTTTCATCATTTCTGATTACACAGAAATTAATAATCTATTTATAATAAATTTCCCATGTTAAATCCACTGTTTAAATATTGCACTAATCCAGTGTTCAATTTGTGATTGTAATAAAATTCCAGTTAATTATATTATATATTCCAATAAATTCTTTTACTTTTATTTACACTCTTTTTATTTGATCATCCAATACCTTATGAAAAAAATTAACATTAGTTTACATTTCATTACATTCACATTTTACAGTTATCATCCTAACTCATATTTACAGCAATATTTGATTTACATTAAATTTTTATTAATTTCCAAATTATTTCAACATAAAAAAAATGAGATGATCAATAAACAATTGTTACTTTTAAGTACTTTAATCATATTTATAAATTTATTATTTACAAACAAATGTTATAACTACTTACACATCACTGATTTCATATTCAATTTCAATTAATTACATACAATCTCACCATTTAATATGACATTTAATTTATTTCTTTATTTACAATTAACACCAAATTAACTTTACAATTATTTCAATTAAGTGAAATTACATTAAAATAGTTATCAGTTACATTAAATCAACATTATTAAATTACATTCTAATTGTTTTTCTCATTAACAAATCATAAATTTTTAATTTCTTCCAATATTAAATCCGAAAATCTTATTTAATTAATATTTTTAATTATCGAAAAAATACGGGTTGTTACACTCTCCCCCACTCAAAACTGTTCATCCTCGAAAAGGAACAAGAAGGAATTAAGAAACTAATATATTTTATTTCAAATAATCAATTTATAGACACTTTAAACTTACAAAATTAAGTATTTTAAATAAAATATATCAATTTATAAACAACTAAATCTTCATATTCAAGTCAAATAAAATTTCGAAAATATTTCCACTTTCACAAAAAAATTTAAGTCCTAAATTCACAGAAAATTTCGGCAGAGTCTCCTTTGTACGGATAGGTCCGAAAAATAATAATATCAATAATTACAATATATATCATATTTCGGTAATAAAATATCCCAACCATGAGAAAACAATTAAAATATCGTTGCAAAACCAAAATTCGAAAACGTACCTATTTGTCGGGCAAACAACTTTATTTATGAAATCAAAAGCAGTAGCTATTGCTTCCATAAACCTGTATTTCACCTATATAATCCAAAATAGTGAGAATTATATACAAGAGAAATATTTAGTTGTTTTTAATTATTAGCAAAAGCAAATCAATACAAAACATATGCAACCAAAACAATACAACGATTATATACAATCAAAGTATCCATCATACATCCATAACAATCAAACAAATGGTTTGTTTAGTTTCAGAAACTTTAATCGTACAAGGATGATAAATAAACTATCAAGTGTACCCTACGCTCAATAGCCTTAGATAATTACTTAATATATTATTTATGCAACCTCAAACAATTAGAAGTATCCTTTCCCAACATCCCATAAGCCAAAACAACAAAGAATTTAATATGATTTAAATTTATTCAATCGGTTTCCCTTTTTACTCTTTTATTTATTTTCATTCATTCATACAATGTCATTTCCATTAATTTACACTCATTTACTTACATATGTCGTTTTCCATTTAATTATTTGGAACATCAATAATCAATAATTATAAAACTCCACTGGTGGCGATATTTCCATTAATTTATTATAAATATATTTATTAACCAATTAATGGCCGCTCCCCTGGTGGCGATATTTCTGGCTTCTCTTCTTTCGTTTACGTTCTGTCTAACCTAGTCCTTCCCCAGCACCTCCATTCTCCTGCTCACCCCTATTCCTCTTTACCCCGTCTCGTCTCCTCATGCCTAATCCCAAAAAATCCAAGCTTCCGGTGTTGGATTCAAAGCTTGTTCCAGATCTTGATGTTGCTGCCTCGATTACACGCTCTGGTCGTCGCTTCGCCTCTACTTCATCAAATCGTGGGAATGCTCATGGGAATGTATCGGCCAATGTTACGGCTTCTGTTGCCACTTCTGATGATTCGTTAGTGCTTCCTTTGGCGAATCCCCTATTTTCCTTGATTGTTGAAATCGATGAGGGTACTCGTTCAATGGAATTGGGTTGCTCCGCGCCTCGTGAGCATGTTTTATCCTCTTTTCTAGCCTCCGAAGCTCTTGCTCCTCGTTGGTCTGAATCTGTGGTTGGTTTGATCGGTGAAAAAGTTTTGGATTGTACTGATAATGTCGAATTGGACTTTGATGATAGATTAAATGTTGTAGAGGTTGGTCGGAATCGTTATGTTGTTGTTCCCCATCCTTTTGGATTGTGCACTCCAAGTGATTGTGATAATGCCAATATAAATGACTTTGCTCCTGCAATTACTAATCCGGTTGTGCACGTGCCTCATTCAGTTGCTCCTGATCTCCTTGCTTGCCCATCGGCTAATGCATTGCAACCTAAATGGAGTTCGTTGTTTAAGACGTTGCCTTGCAACGCAGGTAATTATGTTCCTCGTTCGTTTGATCCCGTGGAGATCGACGGGGCTTTGTACCCTCTGCCGGAGGTTATTCAGGCTGGTAAAGATTATCATGCTGACTATCTTGTTGGTTTCTTCCTAGTTTTGAATCCTCCGTACCATATTATCAAGGAACATTATAGGAACCGTTGGAAACTTAAGGGTGGCCTGCAAGTTCAGTTTAACAATTCTATGTTTTTCTTTAAGTTCTCAAAAATGGAAGAAAGACAGTGTGTGCTAGAGGCCGAGCCTTCTTTCATTAATGGTAAACCCCTTATTATTACTTCATGGAGTAAGACGATAGATAGTGCTAGAGATTAGGTTTTGTCTATACCTATTTGGGCTCACTTCTCTCATATCCCCTCCGTCCTTCAATCGTTGATTGAGTTGAATTGGATTGCTAGTTTAGTAGGAGATCTTAAGTGTTTTGACTCGAACACAGTGGCTAGAGGAAGGATCGTTTATGCTAAAGCTTTGATCGAAATTTCCCCTTCCAAGCCTCTACCTGCTAAGCTCAGAGTTTGCCCTACTGATGGCCATGTTGCGGTTATTGATGTGCACTATGGTTGGAAACCTGATATCTATGACATATGTCATTCATTTGGCCACATGGCTCTTTCATGAAAGCATCTCCCTCCTTCTGACCCTTCAGATGTCCCTCCTTCTCCTATCTCGGATAAGATCCCCCTGCCTCGTACGCCTGCTACTATGTGCGTTCCGAAGTCCCGCAAATCTATTTTGGTTGACATGATTCCTTCTGATTTTGCCCCTGTGGAGAATCATATGCCCCCTGATTGTAACGTTGATGTGATCGATTACCCTGCTATTATTGCGACGTCTCATCCTCCTGCTATTTCTACTGCTGTTGCTGGCATTCCTACTCCTATGATTGTGTGGAACTATAGGGAGAAGACTTGGGTACATTCGTTATCAGAGATGCGATATAGTCCCGAATTCAATTGCTATTATATGTTTGTAGGTGGAGATGGAGAGATGCAGAGGTTATTTTATCATGTTGATGGTGATGGCCTTATTCTTGCCTGCGATGGCGAAGATGGGGATGACAATAGACTTATTTTGGAGGATGACACTTGGGATAGGAGATATATCTACTCTAGTGAGTCGGCGGTTTTTGATCCTGATATTGTGGCTTTATTCTCTGGATTTCTCCATGCTGAGGGGCCTTGTCCGATTGACGACGACTGTGGTACCTCCTCTTAGGAGGGCGTCTTGTGTTTTTGTTTGTTTAAGTGGTATGACCACTATAAAACCATGCTAGTTATTCTGTGCATGTGCAGAATACCTGTTCTTTATTTATATACAGTGACACGGCCCACTATAAAGCCGGATAGCTTTGCTAAACAAATCAATTATTAAAATATTATATAAGTTTCTTTGCAATTTAATCCAGTATTATTATTTACTTATATAAATTTGATTTCCATTTAATATCAATATTCATTTGTGAAATAATCATACTTAAGTTTTAACTTCTTAATTTACATTCATCCCTTCTTATATAGTATCATTGAATATTAAATCCATTTCTTTTATAGGGTCAGTTAATAATAAACTTATTTATTAATCATTTCAGTCATAACATTTTCTTAGATAATATTCACTTTTTGCTATTCAATCTATTAGCATTTCAAAACATTAACTTATGCTTATAACATTTCTTATACATCAAAATTCTTATTTATAGAAATAATTCCATTTGAACACTTTCATTACTTAAGTTTTACTTGTATAATAGTCTATTACATATTCTTATTTAACATTACAACTTTTAAACATTTCTGGTAAGTTATATATATGTTTTAAGAATGTAATTGAATGTTACATAAGTTTATCTTATTCATTTTAGTTAACAAAATGCTCAATAATTACATCTTCTAAATTTTCGTATCTTTTGATTTATAAGTTACAAATTTCCAATTTCTTACATATATCATTAATTGCTTAGCATCTAATTCTTATTTTTCATTTTAGAAATTCCAATTATTAAAATAGTTAAGTTTTCATTTCATTACAATAATTGAAATCCCTAATTTATATAAACTTAAGAACTAAATGTCGGGTTCATTTCAAATCATTTGGAAATAATATATATATCCTTTATACATCAAATCATACTTAAAGGAAATAAAATTAAAATTTGTTTATCAAAACCAATGTGTAGTAAATCTATTACAGTGGCCTTCCCACTTTGAAACTCGAAAATGAACGTCGATGACGTCGCGATCATCACCGAAATTATTTTCCAACGACAGAAGAGGTGAGTACAGGACTTATTTCCTTTTAAAAAAATTCCTTTAAAACATTTCTTTCAAATCACATTGAAATATTTATATCTGGAAATACTTCCAAATAACACTAATATTATATTCCAAAATCTATTAAAAACCAATTTCAAAACCCCGGAACTTAAGTTCTCAAATTTCCAATTCATATTTACCTTATTTGTAAATTTTATTTTACAACCAACATTTATAAAATTTCACTTCCTAATGAACAAACATATTGCATACAATTATATAAAATTATAAAATTATTCTTTTATACACCAAAATATAATACCATGTAAAATTATTTCATTTACCTATATTTCAAAACAATATTGTGTCGGTCTACCCTATTAAGTGTTTAGAAATTCCTATCGATGCCATAGCGTCCTATGTATCGACCAGAATTTATAAATACTAAACAGAACAAGTCAACACAATATAAAAACATTTTTATAACACTAACACGTATGCTCTCTCATATATATACGCTCAAACTAATAACCCTATCTCTAATGAGTCAGACCCCACAAAGCTAAGGTTGTCACTAAACCAAAGCTCTAATACCAACTGTAACAACCCACCTTTTGGACGGTTTAAATCGACAATAAACCACATATGTCAACTCAAACCATTCAAAAGGGAGGATTGTTATGGGGTAAATAAGAAAATAAGAGAAAGAAAGAAAACAAAACACAAAATCTCACAGCGGAATGACAAAATACAATAATCAAATAAACAGTTCATGAAGCTGTTTTACAAATAACATTTGATTACACTTTTACAATACTGATTAGAGTTATACATATAGCACGAATAAATAAATAATGCAACGAAATAACATGATGCAGTGAAATAATAGTAATGAATAGTAGACTAATCTCCGTCTTCATCCTCCAAATAAAATGGTCTTCAATGCACTGAAAAGCTCAGATAAACCTAAGCGTAATGAAAAGACAAAACACTCGGGTCAGAACTAAAAGATCTTATGTAAGTTAAATCAAAATAAGTAAATATGAGTGTAATGGCTTTAAAGATGTTTACGGGATTTTACATCTCCTATCTAGCGTCTAACGTGCGTGCAATAACTCGGGACTCCATCTCCTAAGGATCTGTTAAACTATATACATACAGAATATAATACGCTATTATAATATGTCTATAGTAAAGTAAAGTATTAAAATAGCGTTAAGGGATTACTCATATCCCCCTTAACACATTTTTATATAAATACCGTAGTATATACAGATACTGTAAGCCCCTCCAAAGCAGTGGGATACTCAGGGAGCACTCCATAGGTACGATACAAACCAAACTCGTAGTGGACGCAATCAGGATAAATATGACAAGGCACGTGAGGCAATGCCCAGGGTAGGATACTACCGTTTTGCACTCCCGGGCTGGTGGTAACGCATAGTTGCTACTACCGCCCACCTCGGAACACACTCCCAAAATCAAATCGAAGGGTGACCAACAAATCAATCACAAAGTAATAAATATGGTATCGAAGAAATGTGCCCGATAGGGGGAGAGACCCCACTTGGCCCGGTATAGCTCCTGTTTTAGTCATTTTAATTATGATCCGAAAGTCAAGGCTATCCATCATCATTCTCTTACTTCATTCCAGTAGCATTCGCCAAACCATCCTACTTCATTCTAGATTCTCCACCACGTGCACAATTGTTAAAGTAGTTTTCGGTATTGGCAGAGAGTGTGACAATATCTGATCCCGGTCTCTTTAACAACCAAACGCTTATTTCACACCGGTTGGTTCTTTTACATTTCAAACAGTTCATACTTCATTTCAAAATATCATATTCACTTCAAAATTATATCACTTTCGAAATCATTATTTACTTCAAAATCATATTCACTTCCAAATCAAATCATTTCGAAATCATATTCACTTTCGAAATCATAATCACATAATGGGTTAAACCATCATATCAAGATATTCGCATTTAAATCAATTAAATATAAATCATAACATTTCCAACTTTACACAGTTTGGATATTGAAAGTAGTTTATATATTAGATTAGTTATACATTAAAAATAGTTTATACATTAAAATATATATTAAAAGTTGTTTATAAATTTAAAATGATATATATGTTAAAACAGTTTATATATTAAAAATAGGTTATAGATTAAAATAGTTTATATATTAAAATAGGTTATAGATTAAAATAGTTTATATATTAAAAATAGTTTATATATTAAAATAGGTTATATATTAAAAATAGTTTATATATTAAAAGAGTTTGTATCGAAAATAGTTTCAAATTAGAATTGTTTCTCCCAATTTCACAAATCAATTCAAATCAACTTTAGTTCCAAAAATTCAATTTAAATCAATCTAAGTTCAACAATTTCACTTCAAAAGGCTACAAGTTTCAATTCAAATTTTCATTCAATTTATATCGATTTCAAAACCATATTTGAACTACAAATTCAATAGGTTTCAAAGTTTGAATATTCAAACATTTACAATAACACAATTTTGATAAATTTCATTTATATTTCAAAATCCAACTTTAAGATTTCAATTTAAATTTTTTAAACAATTCATTTAAACCAATTTAAATTTCAACATTTTAAAAGCTTGGATTTTGAAAACAATTCAATTCATATAAATCTAATTTTATCATAATATCATTTAACTGGATTTAAAATTTAAGAATTTAAAATCATTTAATCTAACCAATCTTGTGTCCGTATATAATTTTCTACCCTATGGTCAAGTGATACAGATATATATCATTTCAACTCGCAATAATTTAAATTTACGGATATATATCATTTAAACCCGCAATCCCGAGTAAAATTCAAAATCCATAAAATCGCTCAAGTTTATCATTTCAACCCATAACGATTTTTCCCTATTCTATAAGACCGTTCGGGTATGTAACATTTCAACCCATGGTGATTTTCCTAACAATAACTAAGGGAACTTGCAGTGTGATAACAACGTACCAAATAAATATAATATCCAATCATCCAAATGTCAACAATTAAACATCCATCACAATCATCATTCAAATCAACAAATCAATCACAACAATTAACTGGTTATCAATCAGGTATTTAACATACAATTTAAATTCCAATATTAATTTAAACTGGCAATTAAATTCAAATAAACTGTAATTAAATTTAAATGACAATTTAAAATACCAAACAACAATCCATAAATTTCAAATCACATCATAAATTTAATTTAACTAACATAGGATGATTTAGTAGTTGTGAGTGTGTTAAATCACTCACCTTTGATTTATCGTCGATTAAAAATCCAAATATAGCCCAAAAATCTAACAGTCTCATAATGCAACTAAACTAATTCTATAATGTCGGGAATTTCGATACGGTCGCAACGGAGAAAATCGCGCGTGAATCCGAGCTCGTATGAAAAACTTATATATATATTAGAACGTTTGAAAATTTAAAATTAAATAAAATAGAACGAGGGCATTTTCGTAAATATACTTACCTTTGAAACAAACCCTAACCTATAGCACATACGTTCGAACCCTCACGTAGCCGCCACCTCCTTGCTCAGATCATCGACCACTAATGCCAGCCGTGGCCAAGCAGACCACCACCCAAACGAAGCGCCTCCACTCGCCTATGCTCCACGACCGCCGAAACCCCCCCTGAGCGCCTCCGCCGACGTCACCAAGTCCAGCCATCGCCACCAGGTCTCAACCCTAATTGAATTTTTGACGACGATCAAACCATCATTATACTAAACGAACAACTTCCATGAACTCCCCACGCCAATCTCCGCACGACTGCACCCTTGAATCGAGGCATCGCCGCCGTTGATCAACAACCAAAATCGATGGCCGAGAATGTTTTGGTCATTTCTGAACAAACCAAGACTCGATTGTAAAAAATAATAGCAGATCTAGATTGCGCTCGTCGAGAGCTTTCCAATGATATATAATTTGCTATGATTTGAGGAGTTTCAATTTTTCGATTTGCAATTGAATTTGGGAATTAGGGTTTCTGCCATTTGAGAAGGAGGAACAGATAAGAAGTTGATGTACGTACAGAATAAACCGAACGACTGCTAGGGTTAGAGAGACAAAATTTATTTATATAGATAGATGGATAAGAACGAATGGTACAGATTGAATTGGGTCGAAATGATAACGACGACCCGAAAAGTCCGTTTCGTTTTCGAAACGAAAATGGGTCATCCAACATATCAAAATATATGTTTTCGATATTTTTAAACTCATTGGAACCAGTTTCAAACCTTAATTTCATTGTAAACAGAAGTTAGCTTCTAAAATTAGATTTTTTAATTGAATTCATTAAATTGATTTCTAAGCGTTACGAGACCGCACGATCAAACGACAAGTCCGATCGCTACGAAACTTGAAATCCTATAATAATTTACTGTTATGGATCCGATGAAACTGGTTTCGTCGAATCCGAGACAGTGGCCAAAATGGCTATTTTCACGTTAATTAAATAAATTATTATTAAATTAATCTGATCACTTTTAAATTCAAATCTAATAGTTAACGATTTTCATCATTTCTGATTACACGAAAATTAATAATCAATTTATAATAAATTTCCCATGTTAAATCCACTCTTTAAATATTGCACCAATCAAGTGTTCAATTTGTGATTGTAATAAAATTCCAGTTAATTATATTATATATTCCAATAAATTCTTTTACTTTGATTTACACTCTTTTTATTTGATCATCCAATACCTTATGAAAAAAATTAACATTAGTTTACATTTCATTACATTCACATTTTAATGTTATCATCCTAACTCATATTTTCAGCAATATTTGATTTACATTAAATTTTTATTGATTTTCAAATTATTTCAACATAAAAAAAATGAGATGATCAATAAACAATTGTTACTTTTAAGTACTTTAATCATATTTATATGCATACCAATTTTGAGCTCAATCCAATGTCGTTTTGTCCTCTGTTTTATGCATGAAAGTTGAACCCAGAATGGATTTTCAGGCCTGGGCACATTCTTGTTGAACTATTACAAACATGGTATGAGTCCATGTTTGAGACAGCGTAACTTTTTCGTTTTATGTCGGAATTTATTGATTCTTTTTTGTTTGAAAGATGAAGTTTTCTACTTTGTGCACACCAATTTTTAGTTCAATCAAAGGTCGTTTAACCACCTGTTTTCTGTCCGAAAGTTGAACCCAGAGAAGATTTCAGACCTGGGTATTATTTTACCTAAGCGTTTTTATGTTCTTTTTCCATCCGACTTTTGAATTTTACTTCATGTTTTTATGATATTTCTGAAATGTTTTGAGGGCTATGATGCCTATCAATAGGCTAGCCAAGTTTTGATGAATTTAAAATTCAAATTTGAATTGAATTTGAGTGACAGTTTTGAGTGATTTCTTTGATTTCGAGCACAGATTTTTCCGAACAATTTTGAAATAATTTTTAAAATAAATTGGCATTTAAAATATTATTATGTAATATTTTTAAATTATTTTAAGCTATAAAATATATTTATTCTCTATAATAAGGGAATTTTCAAATATTGTCTTCAAAATTGATTTCCAAAAATGGTTTTAAAAGCTTGTTTTCTCAAATAAATTATTTTATATATATAATACACGTTTTTGCACTATTCGAGCGAATGAGAAGGAGAATTAAACGGTTTGGTAAAACACGTGGTATGAGACACGTGTGTTTATCTTATCGGTTAATTCCTGACTTGTCCGTTTGATCGTTTTGACCTTCGGGTCGAGTTTACCGATGAGTTGAGGTAAACTTTTTACTACTTTGAGTGTGAAATTTACTGGCAATTAGTAAATCGTTTAGTGCGAACGTGTGGTATGGGACACACGTTAACACTATTCGGGTTTCTATTCGATAGTTTGTGATACATTTGCCATTGCGGCGTGCTAGTACTGGACTTTCGGGTCATTGCCATTGTGACGTATTTGTCATCGAGATGTTTGCCATTGCGGCGTATTTGTCACTGTGACGTTTTGCCTTCGGGCGAGGTACCTATTTGAGATAACAGTACTTGGCAAGGCTTCGGCCACATGCACGTGCAAACACTTTTGAGATGCTTTCTTTGACTATTTTCCCTAGTGTGCCGCCTCTTTCCAGAATTGGTCCTTTGAACCATTCGATACATATTTGTGGCGATTACCTTTCGGGAATTTGAACTCTTGGAAGTTCTATTTTTGAGATTTGAATTGCCTACATTGGCGTTATATGAGATTTGCCTTTTGGCGTCTACTTGAGATTTTATTCTCCTCTTTGGAGATATATTTGCCTTATGGCATGTTTGAGATGAGATCTCTTTATGCATGTTTTGGGTTTGCCAAGATGGCGGGTTTAGGTTTTTCCCTAAACCATATTTGATGTTTTATGAATGCCGATGATATGAGGCTTGCTACTTTTAGCGTTTTATGGTTATTTTATCTCTTTTGAGATTATATGTTTGTGTAGTGATACCATATTATCACTTGATGTAATCATACACATCAGTTGTCCCTTCTCACTCGAGAATATTATCACATTATCCTTATGCGCATATTATCGCTTATCCTTGTTAACTGATTTGTTTAGCTAGACTGACACGTGTATTTTATACTCGGGTCAGACCGAGGTGTTTCAGGTTAGGTACATTTGGACTTAGCCTATTCAGCTTCCGCATGGAGTCCCGCTAGCTCTTTTTGTTATAGCTTTTTGTGTAGTTCTTTTTGGTTTGCTACTCTAATATGTCTTTTGACTCGTGTTTGTATTGTGGTCGTCATACCACATATGTGATGTATCATTTTGTATACTCTATGATGTATCTGTATATGTGTGTGTATATAGGATTATCTGATGTTTTGTGATGTGTTTTGCATTTGAGTTGTTGTATTTTGTTCTAATAGATCATATAGCCACCTATGGCTTTGTATTAAGTATTTATTGGATATGTCGATCCACAAAAAAATATTATGGCATTGTCGACGTATTCAATAGATATTTAAGACAAGGCTATAGATGGTCGCTCCTATCTAGCCCTATTCTATGAATTAGCAAATAGTTTTACCCAGTAATACTCTTTGTTAATGTGGGTCTCAGGGTGGGGCGTTACATTTTATATCACTAATAAATACGCGCTCTTATATATATACGCTCAAACTCATCATAAGGCATTCCATTACCTTATCTCTCAATGAGTTACCCCACTAAAGCCAAGGTTCTCTCTCAACCTTACACTCTGATACCACGTTGTAACAACCAACCATTCCGAACCCCAGAAGTTGACACCAATACATCCACGGTATTTACGTGCCGAACAACTAAGTGCCGGAAAGACAGATTGTTAGGGAAAAGAAAGAAGAAAGAAGAAGAGAAGAACAGAAGAAGAGGAAAAGAAAACTAACAACACAGAATCTCACAACGAGGCGAATAATATATATAAAATGAAACAAATCTTTACAAAGAAACAAAACTGTAGTATATATATATAGACATCAATCAGAGTATACTAACCTATTTCAGACTGGACAGTTATAACAACCTATCCTCACAATTGCTGATGAATACAACAATGAATGCATCGGAAAAAATAACTATGTATGTGAATACGTCTCTAGGCCTCCAGCTCATCTCCTGAAGCTCCAAAGCATCCAAACTAATCTATAATATGCTTGGTCTGACCCGAGCATTATAATAAAATAACACCCGAGTCAGTTTGGAAAACAAGCATGAGAAAACACACCTCAATTGAATTTTAATGTTTCAAAAATCTTTTTGGAAATAAAGGTATCTCGTAAGACTACGCCGCACATAAACACAGATGGGTTTTTACCTTACGATAACCAAACCATTTCATATGAAATTCTCTGCTATTATAATAGCGTCTAAGATACAAATACTTATTAATTATAGCCAAAATTGTTATATTAATTAAATTCCAACATAATAGGTATACAACTAAAACCGTAAAGGCACGTATTAGAGAATGGATTCCATACAATGACTGGGCTACTGGGGTATTGCCCGTCACGGTGCATCTCTAGATAAAATAACACCGAGGACCTTACCAGGATCCCTTGCCAACATAGGACCGACCTACCACTTGACTAGTAGTATTGAATATGATCAGCCCTCCATTAATGGGCCCCGAAGCATACAAATGAGAGATAATATCGAACCTAGGGATGATCATACCCTAATTGGGAGCGACCCACTTAGCCCTGTTGCATCTCCCATGTTTTAGTCATTCCTGATTGATGAGGCTTGAGGCTACATTTGACCTTTTTGAATAGCAAACCCACTTGGAATGCTAACACTACGCTCCAGGCAGTAATGTAGTGTCAGCATTCATCCATACAAGTTCGTTCTGGGACTGAATGAAACCGAAGACACTATTTATATTACATCCATTACGGGGAATCCCTTCCAGGATTAATAGAAAATAACCCTTGCACTTCAAAGCTTTGTCTTCGATTCCATATTCTTACATATGTCTTCCATTTGAAATGCTTGAGTTGGATCGAAGTAGTTTTCGGATAACATATCCGATCTCGGTCTCTTCGAAACAACTTTCGATAATTTTCGGTAAACTCAACCTTGGTTCTTTAGGAAATAAGCAAACAAATGATAAGAGTGGAGTTCACCTCCTAACCATTTGTGGACGGATTTCTTTATCATTTATCCTAGAAGAAAACGAGATTTATACATACACTACAACATCATTGGGGATGACTATGCCATATAACTCATGTGTTTCTTCTAGATATTTCCAAAGTTACGTTTTGGTCCAGATTTGATAGTCAGTTATTTAACTATCAAATAAACAAGCATTCAAACATTGATTCAATTCCATATGGGATTCACTAAGCCTTTATTTATTAATCTTTAATTAATAAAACCACTTTATAAAACTTGATCAAAAGATCTTTACACAGCACTATTTCCAAAACCCTTACTTCCCCTTTTTACTTGGAAAATATTTATACTTATTTTAGGGGTATAAGTATATTATCAAAACAATTAAAAAATTCCTCATTTCAAATTTCTTTTTGAAAACATTACTTACTATAAACCGATCCAGTTATCATTTATAAAAGTTCCCTTTATAATTCAAATAACTTATAAATTTCCAAGTCAATTTATAAATCACTTTATAAGTCTACAAGTCAATTTACAAAACCACTTTACAAACCTCTAATATCATTTGTAAAACATTTCCCCATTTAAAACTCCTTTGATAATCTTCTTTAAGAAAAAATCCTTTACAAAATATCTTTTGCAACTCATCCTTGTAAGTCACTTTAAATAAACCTTTTTACTTAGTAAAATCCATTTTATAAACAAGTTATTATTTATAAATAATAGAACTTGGAAAAATCATTTGTAAACCTTAACCCCAAATTGATTAAAGGATTGAAGTTAATTCAAAACCATACTTTATAAATTCAAAAAGAGCTTAGCAATCCTATTGGTACTTATTTAAGTTACCATTTAGTTTCAATTTAATTCCAAGTCACTTATGAATTATTTACATAGACCAACATACATGTAAATAAAATCCATTATCAAATCAGGGAATAACATATCAATACAACTCAACTAGCATATACATGTCCAAATAACATAATAACAGGATGGTGATTTGTTCTGCTAAATAGATGTCCAAAACAATTCAATCAATTTATAGCAGAATGAGAATTTATTATGCTAAAACACATGTCCACGCAAACAACAATTTCATTATAGCAGAACAGGGATTTATTCTGCTATTAGATGTCCAAACAATCAACTTATAGCAAAATGGGGATTTATTCTGCTAACACATGTCCACACAAACAAACCATTTACATAACCCATTCATAATTGTTTGTCTACCTAATGGTATCGACATTTGCATCCCTTGTGCTCAAAATCATACTTGGAAAAGGAGTACCTTTATAACAATTTGATTCTCGAAAACAAAAGATTTGAAACTTAAACTCCCTTTTACAAGTTAAACTCTTTATAAAATCATAATTAATCTTTGTTAAATTTGAACTTAATTTAATTATAAATTAACAAATAATTAAACCTTTAATAAATAATTTATTTATAAATTAAACCCTTAATTAATTATTAGATAATAATGTAAAACCTTTATTAATAATTAACTATTAATTAATCTCAATTAATTAATTAATTAATCTTTTAATTAAAACTTAAATAATAAATTAAACCTTTAATAAATGATTATTTTAAATTAAAACCTTAATTTATTTATAATTAAAAATAATTAAACACTTGATTAATAATTAACTAATAATTAACCCTATATTTAAATAACAATTAATTAAAAGTTAATTATACTTAGCTCGTAATTAATAAAATATATCTAGCTTAATTAATAATTAATTTAAAATAAATCTTACTTTATAATATGATTAATTAAGAACTAATCTCCACTTAATTATAATTATTAAACATTGTTTAATACTTAATTAATCATTAATTATTAAAAAATGTAATTAATTAAAAAATTAATTACTAAATTCTCAATTACCTTTTTGAAACATCATTATTGGGTTTATAAAACATTTAAAAAACTTTTCAAAGGAGAAAAAACTCAAACTTTCAAAAATTGGATTTTTATCGAAACTGCATCCATAAAGACTATCGCTATGGATGCAATTTCTTGGAATTATTTCCTTACTTCCTTCTTTGATAACCTATTACTTCAAAGCTTTCTAACTTTTTTGGAAACACAAAGTAAGTGTTTTGAAACTAAACAAAGTTTCTAACTTTAACAAAATGGTTTTTGATCTTTAAAACAAAAGCTTATATTTTCACACAAGGATTCTTCGTCGATAGACCAATCAAAGTGCTAACTTTTTTAGCAACCAACACATAATCATGTCATCACAATGTACACATGAAAAAAACCAAAAAATAAACAAGATCACAACATATAATCAAAATTTACAACTTTCCAAACAACATCATATTTAACTTCAATCTCAAGTCTAACTTTTCAACTCATAACAACAACCTATAAGCATATTCAACCACAACATATCTAACAAATTCAAGTCACAAATCATACACAATTCATATAATACATAGAAGCTAAAACTTTAATTTTTTGAAAAGCTAAAGTTTACTAACCAAGAATTTTAGAAACTTTTTAGAACTTGTAAAGCTTGGAAAACCACACAAAAATCACTCGAAAATGGGTCATTGTCCACTCGATTTTTGGCTATCTTACTTTTAGAATTTTGAAAAGTGCTCAAAAGGAAAGTTCTTGGAAATCCTTTTCTTTATCATTTCAAAAAAATAATCGCTTGATTTTGAATTGATTTGAGGGAGATATGGTCAATAGAAGGAGTGGTATTTTCGAGCTTGAAAATATGGGTCCGAAAATAGGTCTGAAAGAAATGCATTTTTGACATAGCTAGCTCAAAATTTGAACAAATAAATGTTGTAGCCATTGGAATTTTACATGGTTTGAAAGAAAGAATTTCTTTGTTTGGATTGGAGAAGAGGAAAATATAATTGGTGGAAGAGGAGGAAAAATGAAGAAATGGAAGGCTAATTATAAACAAGAGAAAAAAGAGAATTACCTATCCACCCTTGTACTTCTACTCTCCACATTGTTTTTCTACCTCAAAACCCTCCACCACACATGCCATTTCAGCTCCCCACCTTGTCCCCCCTCATCATGTTAAAGAAAACATGTTTAAACATGTTTGCATATGATGTGACACTTACTTTTACTAAAATTTTATATTATATTATCTTAGAAGTATACACACACACACACACACACACACACACACACATATATACATATACTCATCTAATCAATACATACATGAATACATACATATCCTAACTTATTTTCAAATTGAATTTGTATATTTATATAAAGGATTCACAATATTTTCGATAACTTTTAGCCGACGAAAAGTCGAAAATTCGAAAAACGAATTCCGGTCACTTTTCAATCTTTCTTCGAACTAATTATTTTTGTAAATAATATCTGAAAATGATTTCACCGTCATTAATTATTATTATAAAGATTTTTATTTTCATTATAATATCTATATATTGAATATTTAAAATTAATTAAATATTCGTAAATCAAAGCAGTGAGATTCTGGGTTGTTACATGTGATGTAGTTTAGGAATGTAACACCGAAAGAAAGAAGGGAATTGGATAAGCAGGTTTTTGAGTTATTGTAGAAAGGATTTAGTAGAGAGAAGAGGTGCCAACCTAATTATGTAATAAACGGATTAAGACATATATAAAGGAGACTGGACCGAAGATATATTTGCTTTGTATTGAAAGAATTGAAAGTATATTTGAAGTTGAGTTGGCTCGAAAATTTCGAATAGTGAAAAGAAAAAGGGAAGTAAGTGATTTTGGATTTCAATTGATTGGATCCCATTAACCAATTGATTGAACATATTTTGGAGATATGAATGGAATTTTTTACTGAAGGGCCTAGAGTTTATTTGAGGATTGGGTCCCGGTGACCTAATAAGGCTACTATGTGATCTGACCCCGTGATCGGTCTATAGTACAGAAATTGAAAATAATTGACATTCGAATTCTGTTGCTCTGTGTCATTGTGGTAAAGATTGGATGTGGAAGCGAATGATATTTAGAATTTTTTGTTGTTAGATAACAGTGTAAAGGTAGGTTTTTTGAGTTCATTTGAGGATGAGTGTCGTTGGCTACCCGTGGTTGAGGGTAATGATACACCATTTATGTTATTATGCTTGGATAGATGTTGTTCTCCAAGAAAGTGATTGACATCATGCTGTATATGTGTTTTGGGGCGATAATTATAGGTCGTCGATACTTTAGTAATAGATGTGACTGCAAGTATATGATTTGGATAGAGTGTGACATGTGTTTCATGACATGTTCACTATGTTAGGATATCGTTCCTTTCTATCGATGTTCCTAGATATGTTTTGGGTATCATATTACCATGATTTCTTAGTGTTATGTCGATTTGATTACATGGCAAGGCACTATCCCAGTTGAGTTGCCTTGACTATAGTATGGAATAAAAGTAAATTGGTATGACACTACAGGAGGATGAGTATTTTGTACGATGGATTAATAAGATGAAGTAATTAGAATTGCATGGATATATATGATTTGGCAAGAATAAAGAATTCATTAGAAATGTGACTTTTGTTTATAAAGGATATCCTAATTTGGATAGGTACTGAGAGCATTATAAGAAGTACTCTGATAGTGGATTTTTTTAGGTAAAGGAATTTAGCCGATCGACTTGAGAAATTTATGGAAGGATGTACTGGATTGAATAAATATTGAGCTAAAATGAGAAAGTACCAATGATTTTTCTGAATTTAATTATTTCTTGATAATTGAAGAAAAATTTATGAGAGGTTATGAGCAAAAGGTATATATTTTGCACGCATAAGGGAATGCATAGACAGTTTTATGGAAAATGAAATTTATAAGGTTCAAGTATAACTTTGAGTGAGGAGTATGTGGATTCTTTTCAATCATCCCTCGAATTGAAAAGAGACTGTCTATTCAAAGAAACTCTTTTCGAAATAATGATTTAATGGTGCAAAGTTTACATTGCATAAGTGGTGCATGTAGACATTGGATTGTATAGTCAACTCTTTTAACCGTATCACTATGTAGGGTTAGCATTTTTCTTAGGATAGAAACTCCCTTAAATATAAGATTTTGATTTCTATATTTGAATGGTTGAATATAATCGGAGTTCTTTTGTTTAGATGTTTGCTTGTTTGTATGTTTTAGAACTTAAAATGTGATGTTTGGATAATTGAGTAGGTGATACTTCGAGTACCACACCTATTGGATATTTGGAGAGGATATCATAAGCATAATGATATCACTTAAGTTGGATTAGAGATTTGGATGGGAGATACATTATGTTCACCAGGTTAAGGCACCACCACTTTTAGTTACCTTATCTTAGCAATTAAATGGATGAATTAAAGAATACCGCCGGGCAATTTAAATGTTAAGTACATGCATTTAGGAATGATATGAGAGACAGTAAATTTTTTTGGGCATGTTCGTGCAAATGCTACCTGTGATATGCATTGTGGCGTCATTTATTTGGGTTGGTAGCATAGATTGTAGAAGTTGTAGACATGCATGTACATTTGAGATTAGCGCTTTGAGATGAGTTATGCCAGCAATGGAGATTGTTAGATTTGGGATGCTTATGATTTGGTTGTGTAACACCCCTTCAAAATGGGAATAATAGTCCCACATCGTGGAAAAACACTATGAAGTGGGTGCTTATATATCAAAGCTTTCACCTCATAACAATGTCGAGGCCTTTTGAGGAACAAAACCCCATACCTTGGCTTGGCCCATGAGGCGGAGGTGACTAAGTTAGGGACAATATCCACGTTAAGTGAGGTGCGGGCTGTTACATTGGTATCAGAGCCATACCCAGCCAGTATTGTGGTTTGTACGTGTTACTGCCACGACGCTTGGGTGGTGTTGTGTTCATTAGCCAACGAGGGCGTTGGGCTCTAAATGGGGAGATTGTAACACCCCTTCAAAATGGGAATAATAGTCCCACATCGTGGAAAAACACTATGAAGTGGGTGCTTATATACCAAAGCCTTCACCTCATAACAACGTCGAGGCCTTTTGAGGAACAAAACCCCACACCTTGGCTTGGCCCATGAGGCGGAGGTGACTAAGTTGGGGACAATATCCGCGTTAAGTGAGGTGCAGGCTGTTACAGGTTGCTTCATGATTGATTTAATTAGTATAAATTATTAGCATATTTGTACCCTTGACTCATGATATGATATAAAAAGTTGCATTCATATAGATTTTGTCTATGCTGATATGTTAGGGTTATATTGCACCATGCCTATATGTCATCTATATTGCATACATCCAGGAGGCCCACTAGCTCAAGAGACCAACTATCGAGTTGCTTTCTTACATTTAGTCAAGTATTATAAGACATAGTCGTACATTCATGTTTGTTCATCTATGTGGTATATATGTATTAACACGACTTTGGTTGAATTAGTAAGAATTGATTAATTTGGAAATTGTGATTGCTTGACTTAGATACAACGTTAGTAATTTTGGGGATGAAATTCTTTTAATTAAGGAGAATGTAATAACCCGATAAATTTAGTATACTTTTATTTAAACATTAATATATGATATTGTGAAAAATATTTGATTTAATGAATTAATTAAATAAATTAATTATATGAAGGGGCAAAATAGTCATTTTAC
This sequence comes from Allium fistulosum, assembly GCA_030737815.1. Classification (NCBI taxonomy): domain Eukaryota; kingdom Viridiplantae; phylum Streptophyta; class Magnoliopsida; order Asparagales; family Amaryllidaceae; genus Allium; species Allium fistulosum. Next base: position 221,820,387 of record CM060902.1, read on the forward strand.
AAACTTTGGAATTTGGTGATGATACTAGCGCCATTGCGACCATCTTGTTTTTGTGATTTGAGAAGTATTTTTATGTCATTTGGAGCTTATATGAAGGAGATACGGCCAAAAACGTCGTCGACACGAATGAACACAATGCGATTTGAATTCAAATTTGAATTTTAGTAGTATGGCGGTTGTCTAACTATTTGGGCTAAAATAAGAAACACATATCTCACTTTTCTCATTTCAGAAAATAACCCCGTTCTTCTTCCCCAAACCATCTGACCTAACCCTAAATCCTGAATTTCTAAACCAAATTAAGAAATTGAAACTCTAAATCGAAGATAGAAGCAAGGAAAAGCCCGTAGGAGCCAATAGCAATATTAGAATAGCGAATTGAAGGGAATTCTATCTTTAGACAGTGAAGGAAATCGAGGCTATAGGCTTGAAATTGAGAGGAAATGACTAGGCATGGAATTCAGTATACCATGTGTTTGGTGCTTTTGTTAGTAGGAAAAAGGTTGAAACCTTCTTTAGTCAAGGTTATATAGGCTACATGTACATTTTGTAACATGTAGCATTATTATAGTTTCTATTCTTGGGTTGGTATGATTTTCACAATTTTACTTTAGACCATTTTCATTAGCAAGGATTTAGGAGAAAATTAGAAAGATTCCAATTCTGGTCCTCACGCTCCAACAGTTGGAATTGGAGTGTGGGGAAGAGACGAAAGTTGTGATTGCTTCCATTATCTTTTGAGCATAGAGAGCTAAACGGTTTATTGAAGACTGTTTAACATTGTTAATATGGTGTAAGCAGTGTTTTAAAACCCATATAACAACAGAAATACTGTTTTCTTACTAAACGTGATTTTGAATCCCATTTTTAGCCTTAAATGGGTTTATAAACCCATTTTGCACATTTAATCTGCTTTCGTAATTGGGGACAATTGAGGAATACAAATTTTTATAAAAATATGCAATGTTGCTTAAAAACCTGTAGGAGGTAATGTGATTTTATTAATTGGGGTTTAAGGTGTATTGAGCTAAGTATAAAATAGTTTTGCAAAGAAAGAAATAAATAAAATGAGTTTGTGAATTGTTTTGGGCTCAATTAGTCCAAAATCTTATCTAAAGAAAATGAGCAACATGTTTTCTCCCTTGAGAAATTTAGAGTATAACGTCCTCCATTCAACTATCTCCTCCCTTAGCTTATTTCCACATCTTGTAGCTTATTTTCAAACTTTAGTGAACAATCAAAACCTCGGTTCCTCCATTAAAAATTCCTAGAAAGTAAGATTCCCAAAATTGCTCAAACTAAAATATGTGCTTCTCAACATGATGCTACACCTACAGGAGCTTGCAAAATCAAGTTTTAACAAATTTAGAGCTGTATTTGGCAATTTACAATGTGGCAAGAAAGAGAAGTATGAAGATGTAGAGAAGTCTAAGGAAGGTTTGGGTGATTGATACTTTTTGGTGAGTGTTATCACTCATGAATCTACGCCTATGTAATGAGTGTCTGAACGTGTGAACACTTTATTTGTGCTTGAAGTTGCTTTGAACATTTCTTTTGGGTCTCGGTTAATATGCTATGTCTGTTACTATTATTTGATCATCATCGTAATTTGCAAACCCCATTATAGATGTGATTTTGATGCTTGTTGAGTGTGTTTGGGGTGCTAAAATGGAGTAGAATGCAACAATGTTGTGTTCGATCAAGCGAAGAAAAGGAAAGAAATGGGGGAAGCCGGAGCTTGTTATTTTGGTCATTTTCGATAGTCGACTAATCGACTATTAAGTACAAGATAGATGATCGTAAATAGAAATCAAGTCTCATATACTTTCTATGAAACAAGCAAACAAATAAAGCCCGATCAAGTCACACAAAGTACGATTGAGCTACTTAAGAAACTCTTAATCCCTTCTAATTAATCCATTTTATTAAATAAAAATCTCCTTTATTAGCAAAGCTTCTTTTTATCTGATAAAACTTCATCTATCAATCACTACTATTCATTTGTACTCTTTTCAATACTTGAAAAGTATTTATATACTTATATCAAATGGCATAAGTATATTTACAAATCGTTAACAAGATTTCTTACTTTAAACCTTTCCTATTTCTATCCTTTCCCAAAAGATTCCATACTTATAATTTCCTTAAAATATCCATTTTAAGGATCTAAGTACTTTCAAAAATCCATTAAAAAGGTTTAAGACTAATGTTACTTAAAAATTGTCACTACCGACCCAAAATCATTTCACTTATGCTTATCTTTAAAACATTCTTTTAAAGATCTATTTACATTCATAAGTATAATCTAAAAGGGTTAAAGATGAATGTTATTAGCACGTTATCACAAAAAACCCAAAAACCAATTTTAAAATTGTTACCATCTTTAAAAATATTTTTTTAAAGATATAACTTAACATTTAATCAAGTTCGATAGTCGACTAATCGACTATCCAGTTAAAATGATTTGCTTATAGAAATTAAAGTTAGTATACTTAACTCATTTCTTACATTCCAACTTATATTATCCCTCGTTCAAGAGTGAAGCCAAGTAAGTTAGAGCACTAGTTGCATATCGAAGCCTTGCCTAGTCACTTCATACTTGACTCTCATAGATAGTTAAGTCTACCTCGCTGTAATGACCCGTTTTCCTGTACCCTTTGAATCGACAATAGACCACACATGTCCAACTCAAATTGCATGAAAAAGTGGATCATTAAGGGTAGAAAGAAAAATAAAGATAGAACGGAACAGAAAAACAGAATCTCACAAGAATGGAATAACATATATTATTCAACAATAACCTTTGATTTTTTTTAAAACATATATCAGAGTTTAACCTAGATTCAGCCTAGATGGTTATAACACCTGCCCTTACAAATGTTGACAAAACGAATGCAATAGATGCAACGGATAATAGAATACGTCCATACGATGATGAAGATCTCCAACGCTCCTTTGGAAACTCTAAGCATCTTCAGTTAATCCTGAAACTACTCGGATCTGACCCGATTATTAAAAATGTCCGGATCAGGCTTGATAAACCAACGTGAGATACTCTAAATTTTAAATGTATAGCTCATGAAAATGGTATCAAAACCTTTGAAAAGAAGGGTGTCTCATAAGACCATGCCCACACATAAATACAGACGCGTTTTTACCTTATGATAACAAAACACTTTTATTACCAAAATAATTTGATATTATCTTTAATGACATTCTTTTGGAAAACATCTTTCAAATAAACTTATTCAAATAAGGTACCAATACCCGGACTAAGTCTAAGGGAATATATCCGGACTAAGTCAAACAAGTGTATTTGACTTATAAAATAATATAAAACATTATCAAAATTCATTTGCAAATACACGACATTGATTTTGTCAATGCGCGATGAAATTTGTCAATCACTATAACATAAGTATATATACAGTTATCAAACTTTTATTAACCAATAATATAATGATTTTAAAAGCAATTATTTATCCTTTAAAACAATTATTGGACTGTATATTCTATTTCATCGAAAACCGGCTTTTGTCAATGTTACGGTTAAAGTCCAAAATCTTTAATAAGTTCACCATTCTTATTTATTATATAAAACATGATTATTTAAGTTTGAATAATTAAATACATTAAATATTTCATTTTCAAAGTGGTAAAATTACGGGTCATTACAGACTTCCCCCTTTAAAAGAATTTCATCCTCGAAATTACCCCAAAACAAACCCCAAAGGTATTTACCAAAAATATTTATCTTTAATCTTAATTCTTTAGGATATACATAGACCATCCGTATGTAATATATGATTTGATATGTTATTCGAATTCACAACTTTTCTTCCGAACTAGTATCGATCCCCTAATCCTTTAGTATGGATTCTAATCAGGCTTCTAGATCATAAACCTTTGCTTTCCATGCATAGCTCTCAACTATGATAGAAAACTCAAGTACCTAACCACAAACCCTCATCAATGTTCGCCGTCAAGAATCGAGTGATAAATCCGTTTTCAAATTAGTGTAAACACCTCAAAATTTCGTACTCGAATCTTAGATCAAATTCGTGTAATGAAATAATCTACATATAACATATGTATTTATTAACTTCCAAAAACTTTTCATAAAAACTTTTATCTTAAGTTCAAACATTTTATAAAGATGTTTCTTTATATAATCCCTTTAATTATTTATTTCCAAATATTTTTATTAAAGGAAAATGTTCCAAAGGAACCGTTTTTCACTCAATAGATAATTTATCTTTATTATAAAAAATTCTTTTTTATTCACAATCATTTTTACTTAGTATATTTCCTTTAATACTAATATTATTTATGAATCATTTCATAAAACTATTACTTTAGTTTATTACATCTTACAACTTATGCAAATCAATCACTTTTAAGTCCAAATTCTTAGTTTATGCTAGAAAACATTTTTCAGGTTATAATTATCTTTTTAAAGAGTCATTATTTTACTTAAGTGTATAAATAACGACTTAAATCTATATTTGCATGATATACTTTTACATCCAAAGAGTATATACAAATCCCAAATTTCAAATTGATTTTACTTAAATCCATCTGTTAAACAAATTTAAACTTTGTTGTGATTTACTATTGTCTTCAATTCATAAGTTATACAACTTATTTCTTATTTAATACTATTATTATTTTTCTAGCTTTGAAAAATAAATTTTAAAACTACCCGTATTTAAATCATCAAATTCTCAGCTTTTAAATCCTTTTTATCTATAAATCATATTTATAAATTATAATTATCTAATTTCATTTACTCAACATATTTCACAATCTTTGATCAAAACTTTTCATCAATATCTTAGCTCTGAGTTAGGTACGAGTCAGAAATTTTCGACTGTCCAAAATCATCGGAAATTCCGCTCTATCTTATCAATTGGTGATCCCAAATTATCTTTGGTTTAAACACTTTTATAAAGATTACTAATCGATTTATCAATTAACGATTCACATTATCTCTTTAACTTAAGAAAATTATATAGATCGAGTAACTCCAAAACCATACCAAGGAACTGGGTACTACCAATTGTATCATATATCCCTTTAACAAGAAGAGTAATACTTAAGAGAAGTGTTTACCATCTGAACACATTTCTTGCCCATTTTTAGTATATTTTTGAGCCGCTCAAACTAGTTGTCATAAAATATTTCTTTTTATTTGAAATAATACCATTATTATTTTCAAAATCCTTTAGAGATTACTTTGTTTATAACATCTATTTTATAAATTCATCTTATATTACTTTTAATCTCCTTTAAATTTTCATATCTTCCATATCTACCTTTTATAAAATTATCTTATCTTTGTAAAATACCTCCCTTTTTTTTATAAGACATGCTCATTTATTATCTTAGATTAATTCATTTATCTTAACCCGGTATTATTATCAAACATCTTATAGTCAAATCATGAAACCTAATTCACAAGGTGTTTGTTAAATCAACGGATGATAATACATAAAGGTTATCATTCTCTTAATTACAAGCTAACACACTATTAATAACTATACCATTTTCGAAAGTTATTTTTTAGAAATAATACATAAGCTTAGGTAAAATTAGTTCATTTACCCAAAATTTTCAAAATCAGTGTGTCGGTTCGCCTTGTTTAAATGTTTAGGAACCCTCATCAATAATGGTGATCAGGCGCATCGATCAGGATCCATAAATCACTCAACAGATAAATCAACACAAAATATTTTATTAGTTACTAACAAATACGTGCTCATATATAATACTCTCAAACTCATTCTAGGTGTTACTAACCCCATTTATAATGAGTTACTCGTCCTAGGGTATTACTAACCCTATCTCTGATGAGTCTTACCCCAAAAAATCCTAGGTGTTCGCTCAACCTAAGCTCTGATACCAAATGTAACGATCCGTTTTTTCGTACCCTTTGAATCGACAATAAATCACACATGTCCAACTCAAATTGCACGAACAAGCGGATCATTAAGGGTAGAAAGAAAAATAAAGATAGAACGGAACAGAAAAACAGAATCTCACACGAATGGAATAAAATATATTATTTCAACAATAATCTTTATAGTGGAAAATTTTAAAACATATATCAGAGTCTAACCTAGATTCAGTTTGGACAGTTATAACACCTGCCCTTACAAATGCTGACAAAACAAATGCAATAGATGCAACGGATAATAGAATACGTCCATACAATGATGAAGATCTCCAGCTCTCCTTTGGAAACTCCAAGCGTCTTCAGCTAATCCTGAAACTAATCGAATCTGACCCGAGTATTAAAAATACCCGGATCAGGCTTGATAAACCAGCATGAGATACTCGAAAATTTAAATGTATAGCTCATGACGATGTTATCAAAACCTTTGAAAAGAAGGGTGTCTCATAAGACCACGCCCACACATAAATACAGATGGGTTTTTACCTTATGATAACCAAAACACTTTTATTACCAAAATAATTTGATATTATCTTTAATGACATTCTTTTGGAAAACATCTTTCAAACAAACTTATTCATAAAAGGTATCAATACCCGGACTAAGTCTAAGGGAATATATTCGGACTAGGTCAAACGGAATATACCAGACGGAATATATGATACCAAAAGGGGTAGCTGAAATGTTTGCAAAGCATTACAGCTATTTTGGGAATACAATCAAAACCGTAAAGCTCGTATTGGAATTGGATTTTCCAATATGATAGGGAACCTCGATAACCATGCATAACAACCAGAACCCGGTCGTTTCTCGTGCAAGGACTCACACACCACTATTCCTCATATTGCCACACTTCTTAATATCTGCTGGCTTCTCATGCAAGGAATCACACACCACTATACCATACAATAAGGGTCCTTTCTGGACACCTTGGTGACCTAGATCATACGCCGCCAGTCACCTTGAGGGATCATACACCACCCTCGTCATACTAAGCCTGAAATATGTAACATAGTTCCTGTATCATTTTCGAGATTTGAAGCTTGGGAGAGAGGTTATGCTCAGCTTTAACAAAGCCACGCTTTTCATACAAAATCACGCTTTGATCATAACAGGCTCCACTTTGAAGGCCACATTGCCATTCCTTAATCACACAACTGATTTCTACTAACGTATAACTCATGAGCTCGTACATCTCAGAAAAGGGTGTTAAGCTAAGAGAAGTTGTCTTCTCCGCCACCAAGTAGATAATATGTTGATAGAGATCAATTTATGTGATCAAAAATGCACTGTTGGACACTCATCCATATAAGTTTGTTCTAGGACTGAACGAAACCGAAGGCACTCCTCCTACTACCATTAGTAGCGAGCAGTCCTTGCAATCCGAAGATTTCAAAGTACGATAAAACTGCTACAAATGTCTCTATATTGGGAGCTACCCAGAGAATGTCAACAAGAAGTCCTCCGCTAATGAAGATCTTCGGTCTTCAATAATCATCATCTTCAACACGTCTTCACTTTCGAACGTATACATTAGTTCGAAGTGGTTTTCGGATAGGAGTTACCCAATTCCGGCCTCGGTTTCTTCGAAACCAATTATCGACAAAAAGACGTTTAGTTCATATATGGATATCAATCATCAATCAATTACTTCATCTTTTATATAAATCAAATATCTTTCTTAGATATATTCTTTTTAATTTATTCCATTTTCTTTTCAAGAGTATATGGAACCATTAAGCCTCATTTATCAAATCATTTGGTTTATTTAAACCTTTCTTAAATCTTGGAATAATTACAAATTATTTTCTCTTCTACTTAGGGAAACATTTCAACATTATTTCTTTAAATCTTTCATTTAAAACTCCTCTTTAACCTTGGGAAATACAAGTCATCTTATTTAAAATCACGTTTAAACCTTTAATAAAGATTTTCTATTTCCAAATCCTCATATAAATGGGTAAAAAATGATGTTATGTAAAACATCGTTACAACAAACCCAAAACAATTTTATTCAAATCTTTGTTTAGCTCTTGGAAAACTCTTCCCTTTTTACTTTGGGGAAACCTTTTTAGAGCATCCAGGCTTTCCTTTCGATTTGTTCCATCCCTCGTCTAAAAGATAAAACGAAGGCCTAGTAAGTTCAGGGCACTGGTTGCTCCATTCCTAACCTTAGTTACACACCTTGTTTTACCATTTAGATCTTATAGGTGGGACAAATGTACAAGTCATATTCGCATACTCGGTTTGTTATTACATTCAAGGAAGTGATTTCTATTATATTGTTTAAGTGTTATAATAACCATTTCTTTAAACTATTTCTAAAAGAATTATAAAACTTCCAATTTATCTTTAAAACACTTAATTATTCATTTAAAAACATTTATAAATGATTCTAGAAAGAATCGTTAAGTTTAAATCTTTATTTCAAAAGTTATAGAAACTGCAGCAGAAAAGTGCTGCGAAAAGTGCTTAAAACATCTTATTTGATGAAAACAATTTTTTTAATGTTTAAAATTCTTATTTTCCAACTAAAAACCCTTTCAAACCATTTTAATAGATTTATAAAATTTATTTCATAATTTTATTCATTTAAAAATATCATTTATAATGAAATTTTTTCTTGGATTACGAACTGCAAAACCGCAATGTTTTTAGAAAATTGTTTTGGCATATTTCAAAATCTACTTAATGAAATCTTGATTTTCTTTCGTCGTTGGAAACTATGGATATAATAGTCCGAAAAATTCTTATCTCAAAAGATTCCGAGCTATATTCCACTTTGTACACTTATTTAACTTTTATGGCGCGAAATCGCGAACTATCATTACGCGATGCGCCTACTTTTGACTAAATTTTCATTTACCTTTCAAACTTTACCGAAAACACTTTCATATGTTTATAAAACATTTATAAATCATTTTTAGACATTTAAACCAATATTTTTCCATATTAAATCTCTTTTTCACTTTTAAATCATTTCATAATATTATATTATTATAATATTCATTATCAACCTTTTTATATTTTCAAAGCCATTAAGAGGATAAATAAACTCCATACACATATTATTTGAATTCATTTCTATTAATTAACCATTTTTTATGATTTCTCATAATTTATCACAAACAAGTTATCAACCATATTAACATATATAAAATCAACTATAAAATCATTCAAGTTATCTACCATTCATACAAATCATTAAGAGATTAAATGGTCATATTATCATACTTAAAAATATTTATAGAGGTTGATTCTTATTTAATAAATATTGAGCACTCACCTTTAACCAAATTGATTAACTTTCTACCAACATTCTTATCCAACCACACTTCACTAAACTAATCTATACTTAACTAATACATCCATAAACAACTCCACCATCTTGCCCATGCTCACGACCATCCTTCCTCCTCTACTTTTCTCTCGGCTCAAACCTTCCTCCCACCTCCATAGCTCACGGCCATAGCCTCCCTATCCCAATACTCATGGCCTAAGGCCATTTAAATAAGAGAAGAAGAAGAGGTTAGAGAGTAATTAGTGTAGGATCTAGATTAACCCTAGAGGGGGGGGTGAATAGGGTTATAGCAAGTTCTCTCAAGTTTATAAAATTAAACGCAATAACAAATTGCAGAGAAGTAAATATGCTGAAAAGTAAATCACACACAAAATTTACCCAGCTTCGGCAACCCCTGCCTACTGCTGCATTCCTAGATTTCTATTAGAATTAAACAGTCTCCCGCTTACAAACACTCTAACAGACTTGCACACCCTGCTACCGCCTATAGAGTTTTGCAAACTCGCACACCCTGCTTACTGAACTAATCCTAACCAGACAATCTGACACAACCTAAAACCTAGGTGGTGAGTTACCCTAATTTGATTCGAAAAGTACAGAATTTAAATTTAAAAACAAATTAAAAACAAAACCCTAATTTATAATTTCTAAAGCCCAAAGCAAATAAAGGACCAGCCCAAATAAGTAATAGTAAATAAATGAATATCCCTTTCTCTTTTTATTCTTTGGCCCGTTCCTTTTCTTGTATGTGATAATGGCTACTTAGACTTGTGAAAAATGGTGGCTTCCTCGTTCGTTCCTCTTTGCGCTCTGAAATTAGGACTTGTATTCGAAGATGCCGACTTTATATTGATCGATCGAATTTGATGATTCGATGTTCGTTGCTCTGTCAATCGACGTCTCTTCGTAGCTTGACTTCGGTTGCTCCTCGATGATCGAATTCGACTCCTGACTTCGGTATGTAATTTATGCTTTTAGTTTTCTGGATTGAACACTTGAATTCGATGCTTTTTATTTGCCGATGATGATTGGTATTTATAGAGTTCGAAACCCTTTATTCTCGTTCGTATGAATCTGTTTGAATTTGTCAATTCTTTTTCTCGGCCGCTTGATAATGCTTGAACGATGGTGATATTTGTGACTTAGTCAAATACTTATATTTTTGACTTGATTCACACGGTTTTGATTTCGAAGCGTTCGATCTTTTCCTTGATCGATACGGTAGAAACTTTCCTCTTTTATTTGGATTTGATTTTTGACTTTTAATTATTTTTGGTTACGAGAATATTTTCTGGTTGACTTCGACTTTCTGGCCCCTGTGAGCTTCGTCTCTGGCCATCTTCTCTGGTCGGTTTAACTTGAACTTCTCATTGCATTTGAATGTTGTCTGGTTGCTCACTGCACAGTTTCACTTTGTAGCTCTGTTGCACTTGCAACTCGATGTTGAACCTGATTTGATTTGTGACTTCAACATTTGTACAGTTTCACTATTGGATAGAGTTGTTTCACCTGTGCATTCTATTCACGTGTGTTCATCCCTTAGTGTAGTTATTGTTGCCTCTGTCTAATTGCCTCTGGTTTCTTTGGTATTGTTGTAGACACTTGATCACTCGAGTCTTTGTGTACTTGACATATGTGCACTGTGATGCATTGAGATGTGTATACTTGATGCCTTGTTGATATGTTGTTCACTGGTCTTTGTTTGTTCATCTTGTAGTCTGGTTTGCTTTCATTGCTGTATTGTTTCACTTAATTAGTTGAGCTTGCATTTGAGTTGTAGTTGTTGTTCTTGACTTTGGGTTGCACTTGCTACATGATGAACTTGTATTCATCTGGACTTGTTTGATTCTGACCCATGCTTTGTGTACTTTGGTATTTGCAGTTGTACTTCATTTGATCACTGTTGCACTGGGTTGAGTCTTATGTGGCCTGTTATTACTTCCCTGTCCTCTGACTTGAGTCTAGTTCCATTTGCTTGATGTCTTCATGCTATTGAGCTTGGTTCGAACTAGTTTGGATTGCATTTGCATTACTACATACTTGTAGTTCAATTGTTTCAGTGTCATTTTGGTTCTTCTTTCTTTGGTTGGGTCTGCACATTCACCTTATATTGTCTGATTGCATGTATATATGAAGTCTGATTCCTGTATACTTGATGTGTGCATGTCTACATTGCATATATATATATATCTTGTTGAGTTCACCCTGGCTCCTGTGTTCATTGTGATCTGCTATCATTGGTTTCATCATGTCTTGGTTCACTGCACTGTTGCCTTTGTATAAGTATCAAAGTGTTCCATTGAACTGGTCTTGCATATTTGTACATAACTATTCCTTGAGTTTGAATTGAATCAGTGATTACTGATTGCATGTTACTTATATATGGACTTGTTTCACTGTTTGGTTTGAGCTTTGACTTCATGTCTGGTTTTGTGGTTGAAGTTGTTTTGAACTGGTTTGACTTGAGTCTGTGCATTTATTTGGGCTTGCCTGTTCTCATGCTTGACGTCGTATCCTGTACAACTGCCCTATGTTGAATCCAGTTTCAGAACTCGGATTTGACCTTGTGCTGATGACTTGACTTTATTTATATTGCACTTGAGTTGAATCCGATAATTTGGGTTTGACATGTGCTCACCTATCCCTGTAAATTTATCAAGTGTATATATATCGGTGTGCACGGCCTTGTGGCATGTACAGTGATACACTGTGCATGTCACATTGTTCGTGTGTGATGAATTCAAATATAAATGATGACGAACAACCCAAATAACTGAGGCAAATATTATTTTGAATAAAATATTCGTTTGAATTCCAATTCTGTGTTATTTATTTTATTCAGCAAATATTTATTTTATCTGTGAAAAATAAAATAGTACAATATCAAATACATTTAAATGAATGTATATATGTTTATTATCATCAAACAAAAATCATATACGCATATTTAACAATCTCCCCCTTTTGATGATAACAAACATATATTTAAGATTTTGAATATATTAAACGTATTTGATCATTCAATTTGCTCCCCCTATTTGAATGCTCTCTTTCTACTCAATACTCCCCCTACATATATGCATGAGAATAAAATATTCAAATGAGCCTTGATGCAATTAGAAAATCTTTGACCTTTATTTTCAAAATCTTAACTTTTCTCTCCCCCTTTTGTTATCAGCAAAAGAATAATAGTAATAGAAAAATAGAGATGTAGTGATAGACATTAATACAATATTAAAGCTCAATCGAGTGTAAATATTAATTTCAATAAGAAAATCAATAAAAAATCACAAATACTTTAATTGACGCATATTCCACTTTAGAATGATAGGATGATATCATCAAATAAAACCATATAGTTGTGTCTATTTGTGGTATATTTATTTCAGGAAATTTGAATATCTACTAACCATACATAACCGTTATGACTTTTAAATGAGATTAGTAGTTTTCTAAATTTTTATTTTTATTTTAAAAATGAATTCAAGTATCTTCTAACCACGCATAACCGTGAGGACTTTTAAATGGGATTAGAATCAACTTGTCTATTTAATCAATTAATTTTGATATGCATTCCATACATGCATAACTGTGAGGACTTTTAAATGAGCATGGAAACACATAATCAAAAAATCCAAGTAATTCACCCATGCATAACCGTGAGGACTTTTAAATGAGAGTGAATATTTTGGATATTATTATTTATTGTTAGAAATATAATAAAATTGAAGCACAAATGATTTCCCGTTTAAACTACCACATATTGACATACTATATTGTCTTTTGATAAGTGATGGTCGATAGAAAAATGATAGAAATAGAAATGATCATGGAATATTTATCAACAAAAAGTTTTTATAACTCTTGTTTAAATTTCTAAAGAAAATTTCTAATTATACTTTCTCAAGTCATAATATATGATTAATATCAACACTCATCTTATTTTCAATCACTATCTATCTTTTTAGATAATTATTAGGGGATCAGATCAGTTAACATAGTTATTTAAAATCAATTTCAAAAATAGTTATAAAATCAAATTTTCTTAAATAACTAATCTGATACAAGGTCAACATAAATTATTTTCTAGAAGGGGTTTTTAAGAAAAAATTTCTGCTAAATTGAAAATTATTTCAAGTGAAAAACATGTAGATGTTTTCTTTGAAAAATGATGCAGCAAATGAATGTCTCGAAATATAATCACATTCCACTAGTAATTTTTCTATCAACTACTATTACCAGTGTGATCTGCATCTGACTTTAAATTTCACTCAATATTCACTCGTTGGATGTCATAGACCAGATTGTGAAATTTCAACAAACTATCTCAGAATTATTTTCAACAAATTTTTAAACGAAATTTTCTTGACTTTGAATTGAAGTCGTGTTAACCATCAAACAAATATCATAGTGTCAGATTTAGAAACTGTAGGATCAACAGTCATTAAACCATCATCATTATTTCAAAACAATTTCTTGAAGTTTCACCAATTTCATAAAGTTTCAACAATTTCTTAAAAAACTTTTTATAGCATGAGTAATCAGTAATCAATCAACACCATAATTTGACCAAACAAATTAAGTTCAATGATATAAAAAAATGATTGGTCAACTTTTAAGCACAAATCAAAGTCATAGATAAGAACAAGTCATGTCAGATCATATCAAGTTAGTTAGAATCTGTCAACCATCATAATTACTTCAAGTAATTCTATTTAAAGATGATTGGTTAAAAACAATCAGAATCATCATCAATTATTTCACATAACTGACTGATTTAATTTAGATTGTGGTGCAGATTTTCACATTTTATCTATTGTTGAAAATAAATACAATTACCTGTTTTACCTGTACGATAATCTTTCGTTGTTTGCCCATTGTGAATCTGTCACCTTTATACTAGGCTAAGGAACGTTGATTTGTCGCCCGTTGTGTGTCTGGAACAGCCAGATCCAGATAACACTAATGTTGTTCCTTAGCCTGCCACCACACCTACACGGTAAAAGATTTTTGTGACCTATTTGTTTTTATAGGTCCATGGTTGTTAGTGGCAGAATAATTTGATGAATATGTTTGAGTAGACCCAAAACTATTAATATATGTTCCTTTTGGCACCCAAACTTGTTTTGTCCTTTCATTCTTGTTCCAATAGACATGAAATTTGTTTATAGAATTCTTAGGAGCCCAAACTTGTATAAATTTTGTGTTCTTGTTCCTATGACTACAATTTTCAACACGATGACCAATTATTTCACATCTAGCAAAGACACTCTTACCTTTTGCATTATCATCAACTTGTGTTTTCCCAAAGCCTAGTCCTTTTCTGTTGTTAGCAAAAAGTTGGTTTCCCAATAACATGTTGAATGATTTTTCTCCTCTTGAAAAGTTATTCAGAGTTTTCTCAAGATTTTGGACTTTGGTTTTTAGTGTTGTGTTTTCAGTCACAAGTGAGGTGCATCTATTTATAAAATCCTTTTTCCTAGTGTCAATGGTTTCCTTAAGACTCAAGTTTTCTTTTTCAAGATTCTCAAAGCTATTCTTAAGTTTTGATAATTCTGAATCTAAAATTTTACATTTTTTACAGTCTAGGTTTTGAATATTTTCAAGTTCAGTTTCTAACCTAAATTTTTCATGGACAAGTTCTCTCCTATCAGATTTCAGTTTTTCAATTTTAGAATCAAGAGTATCAATTGTTTTAGTAAGATCACAACACATCAAAACAAGTTCTTTATAAGAATAGTCACTTACCTCACTAGATTCCTCCGAGCTTGCTTCTGAATCTGATTTTGTCATAAGACACAAATTAGCCTCCTCTGAGCTATTATTCGAAACTTCCTCTCCTTCTTCATCATCCCAAGTCGCTGCAAAGGCCTTCTTCTTCTTTTTCTTTCCTTTCTTGTTTTTGAGAAGTGGATAGTTTTGTTTGAAGTGGTCAGGCTTATTGCAGTTATAGCAAGTCAATTCATTATCGGAATTGTCAGAATCTTTTGACCTATTACCATTTGTTTTCTTCTTGCGTGGCCCGAATCTTGACAATTTTCTAAGATTATTGACCGCCATTGCAAGCTCTTCAATTGGATCTTCTTCTTCTTCATCGCTCTCTTCTTTGCTCTTTAAGGCAATCGCCTTCTTCTTTGATTCGGAGTTGTTGCGTTCCTCCTTTATTTTTATCTCAAGCTCATATGTCATCAAGTTGCCGATCAACTCCTCCATGCTTAGTTTACTCAGATCTTTCGATTCTTGTATTGCCGTGACTTTTGCCTCAAAGTTCATTGGTAAGACTCGTAGCTCCTTCCTCACAAGCTCTACCTCAGTGAATACCTTCCCAAGCGCTTTAGCATTGTACACCAAAGTTGAAAAGCGTCCAAACATGTCCTTTATGCTCTCGCCTTTGTCCATCACAAAGTTCTCATATTCATTGCTGAATAGGGTTAGACGAGACTCCTTGACTTGAGAAGTTCCTTCATGTGTCACCTCTAAGGTATGCCAAATTTCCTGCGCAGTTTTACAATGAGAAATTCTATTAAATTCATTCTTATCAAGAGCACAGATCAAAGCATTCATGGCTTTAGCATTTGTAGTTTTTAATTTTTTATCGTTAGCGTCCCACCTCTCCTTAGGTTTAGGAATCTCAGTATCACCAACAGTTATAGTGGGAGATGTATAGCCAGTTTCAATAATGTCCCAAACATCATAATCAACAGAACTAAGATAAATACCCATCCTAACTTTCCAATAAGCATAATCATTCCCATTAAACATGGGTGGCCTAACAATAGATTGCCCCTCAGAAAAAGCATTATTTGGTGGATTCATGACTCTAGAGTTAAAGAAAAATACCGGGCTCTGATATCACTTGTAGGATCTAGATTAACCCTAGAGGGGGGGGGGGTGAATAGAGTTATAGCAAGTTCTCTCAAGTTTATAAAATTAAACGCAATAACAAACTGCAGAGAAGTAAATATGCTGAAAAGTAAATCACACACAAAATTTACCCAGCTTCGGCAACCCCTGCCTACTGCTGCATTCCCAGATTTCTATTAGAATTAAACAGTCTCCCGCTTACAAACACTCTAACAGACTTGCACACCCTGCTACCGCCTATAGAGTTTTGCAAACTCGCACACCCTGCTTACTGAACTAATCCTAACTAGACAATCTGACACAACCTAAAACCTAGATGGTGATTTACCCTGATTTGATTCGAAAAGTACAGAATTTAAATTTAAAAACAAATTAAAAACAAAACCCTAATTTATAATTTCTAAAGCCCAAAGCAAATAAAGGACCAGTCCAAATAAGTAATAGTAAATAAATGAATATCCCTTTCTCTTTTTATTCTTTGGCCCGTTCCTTTTCTTGTATGTGATAATGGCTGCATAGACTTGTTTAAAATGGTGGCTTCCTCGTTCGTTCCTCTTTGCGCTCTGAAATTAGGGCTTGTATTCGAAGATGCCGACTTTATATTGATCGATCGAATTTGATGATTCGATGTTCGTTGCTCTGTCGATCGATGTCTCTTCGTAGCTTGACTTCGGCTGCTCCTCGATGATCGAATTCGACTCCTAACTTCGGTATGTAATTTATGCTTTTATTTTTCTGGATTGAACACTTGAATTCGATGCTTTTTATTTGCCGATGATGATTGGTATTTATAGAGTTCGAAACCCTTTATTCTCGTTTGTATGAATCTGTTTGAATTTGTCAATTCTTTTTCTCGGCCGCTTGATAATGCTTGAACGATTATGATATTTGTGACTTAGTCAAATACGTATATTTTTGACTTGATTCACACGGTTTTGATTTCAAAGCGTTCGATCTTTTCCTTGATCGATAAGTTTGTAGAAACTTTCCTCTTTTATTTGGATTTGATTTTTGACTTTTAATTATTTTTGGTTACGAGAATATTTTCTGGTTGACTTCGACTTTCTGGCCCCTGTGAGCTTCGTCTCTGGCCATCTTCTCTGGTCGGTTTAACTTGAACTTCTCATTGCATTTGAATGTTGTCTGGTTGCTCACCGCACAGTTTCACTTTGTAGCTTTGTTGCACTTGCAACTCGATGTTGAACCTGATTTGATTTGTGACTTCGGCATTTGTACAGTTTCACTATTGGATAGAGTTGTTTCACCTGTGCATTCTATTCACGTGTATTCATCCCTTAGTGTAGTTGTTGTTGCCTCTGTCCAATTGCATATGGTTTCTTTGGTATTGTTTTAGACACTTGATCACTCGAGTCTTTGTGTACTTGACATATGTGCACCGTGATGCATTGAGATGTGTATACTTGATGCCTTGTTGATATGTTGTTCACTGGTCTTTGTTTGTTCATCTTGTAGTCTGGTTTGCTTTCATTGCTGTATTGTTTCACTTGATTAGTTGAGCTTGCATTTGAGTTGTAGCTATTGTTCTTGACTTTGGGTTGCACTTGCTACATGATGAACTTGTATTCATCTGGACTTGTTTGATTCTGACCCATGCTTTGTATACTTTGGTATTTGCAGTTGTACTTCATTTGATCACTGTTGCACTGGGTTGAGTCTTATGTGGCATGTTATTACTTCCCTGTCCTCTGACTTGAGTCTGGTTCCATATGCTTGATGTCTTCATGCTATTGAGCTTTGTTCGAACTGGTTTGGATTGCATTTGCATTACTACATACTTGTAGTTCAATTGTTTCAGTGTCATTTTGGTTCTTCTTTCTTTGGTTGGGTCTGCACATTCACCTGATATTGTCTAATTGCATGTATATATGAAGTCTGATTCCTGTATACTTGATGTGTGCATGTCTACATTGCATATATATATATATCTTGTTGAGTTCACCCTGGCTCTTGTGTTCATTGTGATCTGCTATCACTGGTTTCATCATGTCTTGGTTCACTGCACTGTTGCCTTTGTATAAGTATCAAAGTGTTCCATTGAACTGGTCTTGCATATTTGTACATGACTATTCCTTGAGTTTGAATTGAATTAGTGATTACTGATTGCATGTTACTTATATGTGGACTTGTTTCACTGTTTGGTTTGAGCTTTGCCTTCATGTCTGGTTTTGTGGTTGAAGTTGTTTTGAACTGGTTTGACTTGAGTCTGTGCATTTATTTGGGCTTGCCTGTTCTCATGCTTGACGTCGTATCCTGTACAACTGCCCTGTGTTGAATCCAGTTTCAGAACTCGGATTTGACCTTATGCTGATGACTTGACTTTATTTATATTGCACTTGAGTTGAATCCGATAATTTGGGTTTGACATGTGCTCACCTGTCCCTGTAAATTTATCAAGTGTATATATATCGGTGTGCACGGCCTTGTGGCATGTGCAGTGATACACTGTGCATGTCACATTGTTCGTGTGTGATGAATTCAAATATAAATGATGACGAACAACCCAAATAACTGAGGCAAATATTATTTTCAAAATTCATATTTTGTTTTATACTGCAAAAATATTTTATTTTCAATTTTACTGCGTCAATGTATATTTCTGCAGATTGCTCAGATGTTGGATTCACATTGGAATGAAGTTGAAGATAAATACGAGTGTGAGTGATATGTAGTGAGGAACTAATGTAACTATGAAAATGTGATGTAATTGTATTGTGACTGAAATTGTATAGTTATCGTGAGAGCTTGAAATTGTACTATCAAAATTGTAATAAATATTTGTTTGAATAAAATATTCATTTGAATTCCAATTCTATGTTATTTATTTTATTCAGCAAATATTTATTTTATCTGTGAAAAATAAAATAGTACAATATCAAATACATTTAAATGAATGTATATATGTTTATTATCATCAAACAAAAATCATATACGCATATTTAACAATTAGCGGATTGGTGCTTAAGCACTCCACTATTTTTAACCCTCCTACCTCTCTTAAAGAAGAGAAGCCATTGATAAGCAAAAGAAAGCTCAAAAATGAAGAAGAAGAAGAAGAATGAGAAGTGTGAAGGAAATGATAAGAATTGATGGGTATTTATAGGAAAAGTAAGGAGTGGTGAATTACAAAATCAACCCTTTACAAAATTACCAAAATATCATTAATTTTTCAACACTTACCATCACTTTGTCATATCACTACTTTATGCTTGAATCACTTAATGCATAAGGAAAATAAAGTAAAGATTTGATTTGATTTGATTTGACATGATTTTGTCCTTTTATGATTACTATTCTTAATGATTTTCTAGAATTTTTTAACCTTAATTAGCAAAAGTAAACTTGATTAGTTAATTGTTAATACTTAACATATTTAAAAATGTATACATGTATATGTACATAAAGGTGCAACAACGTTGCGGCAATTTATTCGATAAAACGTTGATTTTCGACAAAATGTTTTACGGTCATATTTTGACGTTTTTGTTAAACTATTTGTTCATGTAAACCAAACTTAAAAATAAATTTCTTATCATCTTTAAATAATTAGAACAAGTGTATTTGACTTATAAAATAATATAAAACATTATCAAAATTCATTTGCAAATATACGACATTGATTTTGTCAATGCGCGACAAAATTTGTCAACCATTATAACATAATTATATATACAGTTATCAAATTTTTATCAATCAATTATATAATGATTTTAAAAGCAATTATTTATCCTTTAAAACAATTATTGGACTGTATACTCTATTTTATTGAAAACTGGTTTTTACCAATTTTGTCAATGTTACGGTAAAAGTCCAAAAGCTTTAATAAGTTCACCATTCTTATTTATTATATAAAACATGATTATTTAAGTTTTAAAATTCTATATATGAATATTTAAATACATTAAATATTTCATTTTCAAAGTAGTAAAATTATGGATCGTTACACTCGCCGTCTTTTATAAATGAGTAAGAAATCAACACGATTAACAAATCCAACATTCCCGACTTAACTATTCCTCGGGAAAGAGGGAAGCCAGTAGGTTAGAGCACTATTGCTTCTATCCCAACTCAAACATCAATCTTAACACTCACAAATAGATAAGTCCACTTCCTTGGCTTTTTGTGTTAAGCATAGTTAATTGCTTTTCAAACAAGTAATTAAACAAAACACGATTTAGCAACTAAGCAATTCATAACCCCTTTCTAAATCATTTGTTTATACTTTTAAAATAATTTAAAATAATTATATTATGTTTTAAAACATTTTTAAAAATATTACTTTAAGATAAGAAGTTTATAAAACACTTTGAAACTTGGAAAAAACACGTTTTCTATATATTTAAAAATAAACCATTTTCTTTAAAAATTCATAACTAATTCTTAAAAATTCATAAAAATATCAAACTACTTTTAAAATATTCTAACGAGAGTTAGCAAGCACTTGTAAAAAATAATTGAACAAAATACTTAAATTTTAATATCTTTCCAAACCTTTAAAGTCCAAAACAAAGGCTAAAACGGGGCGGTTTTGCACAAGTGTAAGTTTGACCACTTTTCGATATGTCACTCAAAGGTTTACCATTCAAACTTTTATGGCAACAATCATACATGTAAAACACACAAATATGGTGAGAAAAACCTAAGAATCTCTCTACAAAGTTTCATAGAAATTGCCGAACACAAGGCAATTCCTAAGTGCATCTATAGCGACTATCGCTATAAGAGCATTTTCAAATCCAAGTCCAATCTAAACCAAAGTCTAACTACAATCTATGTACTTTGTTTCAAGGATATGCTACAAGCCATAAAAGTCCATTTAAGAACATACATTTGGATTACTTATGCCATTTGCTTTCAAAGCAAGAATCCAAACCAATATTACAACATATTTTAACATCAATTCAAAAACATATACACAATATGTTCATTGAAGATGGTTATTAAAGCTCAACCTTAACCAAACAAACAAGCAATTCCAAGAAACCAAGTCCTTCCTTAACCTTATAACTACCTTTGCTTCCTTAGACTTGACCTTGTTTTCACTTGATTTTAGGCTATTAATAGCCTTTATTGCTCACGGCCTTCCAACGAGGGGGCAGTTTGGCTTCACTTCTTCATGATCTAACTTGTTAGGAGGTGTTGTGATGTTGTCCCAAGGCGCTACTTCAAGTTTGATTTGATTTGGAGTTATTTTGAAATTATTTTCTTTTAGGAATTTGTGAAGAGAAGGAGATTAAAAGAGTTGATTTTATTTTGTGAATTTCCAAAAGTGATTCAAAGAGGTATGTGTTAGAACTTTGTATTTTGATATTTTGATTGTGACGACTATATAAGTAAATATTATGTGAACTAACAATATTTGCAGGAGAAGATACCATTCTACTCGACAATAGTTTGCAGACCAGATTCCGGATATAAGCTTCAATATTGTCTATGGTTTATCTATGGTCAAAGTCTAGCAGTTAAATTTTTCTAAAATCTCTTCAAAGTGGTATATGCACGCACACACGCAATTTCAAAGCTTCCAAATCATAAGTCATATATCAAAGTTCTTATTACACTTGTTCACACAAAAATATTTCTAAAAAATCATGAATATGGCAAAAAACCTGAAATTCAGGCGACTGAAATGCCTAGTTATGTCGACTGAATATCTGTGCACATGCACAATTTGATATGAATGTTCGGCCGACTGAACTACCCATTTTAATCGACCGAATAAGGTGTTTTTTGTACTGATTCATTTCTGATTCGATTTTGAATATTTCAGCTAGTTGAATTCTTTTATTCAGTCGACTAAAATTGTATAATGGCTATATTTCTGAAAAGTCACTTCACTTCATAGAACAGAAACAACCCTTGATTCAAGAGTTGTTTCCATATCTTTTGATCGTTGTTTTTCACGAATAATTCAACTCTTAAACACTATATATAGCCTTAAAATCATTTGTTTTAATCATCTAATTTTCTGATTCTATCTCATATTCTTATTGTCTACACTCTTTCCATTTGCATTCAAACTCTCGTTCTAATCACTTGCACATTCAAGGGCAATTTCATTTGTGATTAAATAACTTCCTATCTTCACAAACTACACTAAATACCACAAAGGAGAAGATTATAGGAAAGGTGTACATTATTGACTTATCAGTGCTATTCAAGTGCATACTTAGTTAGAAGTAATTTTTACTGTTTGTATTAGAAGTCTTGTTCGGTTGCTCAGACGGTTGAAGTCCTATTCTATTACTTAGGCGGTTGAAGTCCTGTTCGGTTGCTCAGGCGGTGTAATACTTGTTCCTCCAGGTTAAGAGAGGGTTGATATTTAAATTCCAGAAGGAGTCTGGGACTGAATGTAGAACAGGAAGTTCGAACCAGTATAAAAATCCCTGGTGTCATTTACTTTACTATTTACTTTTATCTTTATATTCCGCACTAGTAGAATACTTAGTTAATATTCCATATTATGATCCTTAGTCATTTTCAGTATGCACCCTCTTATATAGGCTCAAGATGGTGTTGCCTAACCTTACTATCACCCCCCCACACACACCATGCCATGGAAGGCTCATCCTTCCACATGCCCATCACTTCTCCTTTACACTTCTTACCTTTTGCAAATTACTAAACTACCCTTACACACAAATATCTCTTATTCATTAGAAGCTTCTAGAATGTTCCATTTACTTTATGAAGAAAAGTGTGTTAATTAGTTCTTAATATCTTTATATGTTCATTAGCATAGCACAAAAGAGTTCTAACAACTTATATACATTAAAATGTTGTTTATCGATAAACCGATTTTCGTTCACATTATCGATATTTCTTCGAAGTATTTATTTTTATAAACATTTTTTCAAAACAAGTCTACCATCATTACTTATGATTAGAAAGGGGGTTAACAAGGTTATTAAATCAATTTAATAATATTTAATCTAAGATTCAAATATTTAAATAATTCAGATATTTAAATATAAAGTGTCCGAAATTTCGAGTTGTTACATTCTCCCTTACTTAGAATTTTTCGTCCTCGAAATTCTAACATGAGCAACCAAAGAAACAATCACACATTAATACTTAATAATATTACAATTTTCAGCAAACAAAGCTTACGGTTTGCTCAGGTTCAAAAACATTCTCATCATATAAGGATGATAAACAACCTACTAAGCATACCTATGATCAACAGCCTTAGGTTATTACTTAGACGATTATTCATGCTACCACATAGCAAATCGAAGACTCGTTCCTTAAACTCTCCCTAAGCCAACAAACCTAGTATACAAACATACTAAAGCTCGTACAATGCACACAGACCATCCGTATGCAATATTCGATCTGGTCACTTGCTCGATGACATAAATTTCACTACCAAACTAGTATTGATCACTTGACCACTATAGTGCGGACTTCGATTTGGTTCCTTGAATAGAAACTTCTATCTTCCTTATATAGCCATTTATTATGATAGAAAGCATCGGGATCGTATCACGAATCCACACCAAGTATTCGCCATAAAAAATCGAGTGAAAAATCCTTGTTCGGATCGGTATAAACCACCTCGAAATCATATACTTGAATCCTGGATCAAGAACAGTCATGCAAATAAAACAATCTACGTATAACTTACGTATTTATACTATTGGTTTCTTACCTACACCAATTCATTTATATCACATTCTTCTACACAAATAAAATATCATTCAAACTAATTTCATTTATGAATCATTTCATAAAAACATTAACTTCAAGTTTATAAACATTTTACAACTTAAGTTCATACTCGTATAATACTCTACTACATCCTACGAGTATATACGAAACATCAAATTATTTTACGTAACAAGGATGATCAACAACTTGAACTTGTTTTACTTACTACCTTTTCAAATTCAAGTGTTATATAAAATCAACTTTATATTTTCAAAAACACTTAACTACAAGTTCTATAATGATTCGGAAGTTTCCTACTGTCCAAATCGCCGAAAATCCCATTTTATTTTAAAAAATGAAAACTACTAAACAACATCTCATATTATGATGCACATACTATACTGTCCTAATGCATAGGCTACATATGCCCAAGAAATAACTTAACAAGAAAATTTTAGAACTAAACATCGGGTTTCATTTCAAACCATTTTGAAATAATATATACATATAACTTTTGTATATCAAATCACACATTTGAGGTTTAAATCAGAATATGTTTTTACCAAAACAACTTTATAGCAAACTACTATGACAACATCCCCCACTTTGAAACCCAAAAATGAACGCCAATAATGCTTCAATCATCACCCGAATTATTTTCAAGCGACAGAAGTGAGTTCAGCACATCTTAACCCATAATTTCCGGACTTAACCAAAATTATTTCAAAGCGGTATCAAATACTTCGTAAATCTTACTAAGTACCATGATCTCAATTTCATAAGCCAATTTTCCACATATTTACTTTTAAATAATACTACTACTATTTTTTCAAAATCTTGAAAAACATTTTCAAAGACACCATGATTTAAGTTCTTAAATTTTCAGTTTAAATCCTCTTTGTTTATAAACCATATTTTAAAAACCGAACTTATATAAAATAACTTTCTAATACAAACCTTTTCACAAATATTTATTTACAAAATACCTAATCTTTCCTTTAGATTAAAATAAACATCTATTACTAAATTTATCTTTTATAAAAGTTAACTTTTAACCCAACATTATCACCGAATGCGTTATAGTCAAATTGTGAAACTCAATTCACAAGGTATTCGTTTTAGTATATCTACAATTATTGTCTACCCAACCCATGCAGTGAAAAAGGCAAAGCTGCTCATAAACTGATCGAGCACAAATCAATAATCAACAAACAATAGTCAATGCTCATAAACTGGCCGAGCATGATTAAGCTAACCGATAAGGGATAATAGATAAACATCATCAATCCCTACATAAATTAGATTACACTATCAACTTATCCTATATATATAACTAATATATAGCAAATACATATACGTTCTCATATGTATAATACACAACCAAAGCAAAGGTTTGCGCTTAACCTTCAGCTATGATACCACATGTTGCGATCTACCTTTTCAACCCTCAAATGTCGACACTAATACATCCACATTATTCATGTGCCGAGCACTCAAGCATCGGAGAGACGAACTATCAGAGTAAAATATAAGAAAAGGAAATAGAACAAGGAAGAGGAGAACACAATATCAGAATCTCACAATGGAACGATAAGATATAATATCAAAAGAAAGTACAAATTGTCATTTTAAGATACATTGCATTTCAGAATTACAATAATAAGTACTATGATTAGCCTGAACAGTTATAACAATCTTTCCTCACATATGTTGATACATACAATACAGTAATACAGCGGCAATAAGAATACTATGGTAGGTAATCATCCAACTCCTCTCCATAAGCTTCAAAGCGTCCATAGCTAAATCTGGAAATGTACTCAGAACTGACCCGAACAATATAAGAAAATAATACCCAGATCAGTTTAGTAAACCAACGTGAGAAACTCAACCATATGGATTTTTATATTTATAAAACCATTCAAAAATAAAGGCATCTCGTAAGACCACATCGCGAATAAATATGGACGATTTTTACTTTACGATAACCAAACTGTTTCATAAGAAGATCAGTGAAATTATAGTCATGTCTAAGTTGTAGGATAAAAGTAAGAAATAGCTGTGTTGCATGTGATGTACACCAAAATAATAACTAGGTATACAACCAAAACCCGTTAAGGCACATCCGCATAAATGTGTAGGATTTCTGTGGAGATCTCTTCGGTCTAGCCAAATACGAACTCCATGACAAGGATCAGATATATCCTTCCAAGCCACATATATCTCTAGATAAAATATATCATAAGGTAAACACAACCGGCCCACTGCCAGTACATAGTATGAACTGCGTGGAACCAAGTATCAACAACTCCTATTAGCATCATCTATAAGCATCTCTAGATAATGTACCTGATATAACCTCATGAGTTAGCTAAACCCTAGATTGTGCATCATACCCTAGTTTTAGTTATTTCCGATGCGAGGCTAAGTTCGGCATCTCTCACACGAGTCTTCATCGCTCGAATAGAATACGAATCCCCAAATGGATCCCTTCATCTTGAACAAATCACGAATCGCTACATGGATTCGAGCATCTCGAACAAATCTCGAATCTCCATATAGATTCCCATATAAGTCTTCCGACGTTGTTAACGCTATCCTCTCACTTGGAATACTCCTCAAGATAAACAGTCCCACACGATAGCATCGTTCGAAATGTTAACGCCGACCTCTCCCTTGGACATACCCTTAGTATAGATAGTTCAACTCTATAACATTTCACTTCACATCCGCTTCGAGAACATAGATCACGTATATGGTATTGAAGTGATTACGGGTTTGAGTCATCTCATATAAGTACACCTTCCCCATTTACCAGACGCTCCAAAAAAATCGATGAATTTTCGGTTAACTTAACCCCAGTTCTTTCATAAATAAGTAGACAATGCATAAGGGTGGAGATCTTCTCCTACTTAGATGGATTTTCTTATCATTTGTCCTAGAAGGGCAAGACAACTTTATACGTACAGTATAGCATCTTCAAAGATAACTATACCATATAGACCTCGTGTTTCTTCTAGATAGTTCCAAAATTATTTTGGTCCATTTTGATAGTCGACTAATCGACTATCAAGTATAAGATAGATGATCGTAAATGAAAACCAAGTCTCATTACTTTTCATAAAACAAGCAAACAAATAAAGCATGATTAATTCACACAAAGTACGATTGAGCTACTTAAGCAACTCTTAATCCATTCTATTTAATTAATCCATTTTATTAATTAAAGAATTCTTTTACTAGTAAAATTTCTTTTACCTAATAAAACTTCATTTATCAATCACTACTATTCATTTATACATTTTTCAATACTACAAAAATTACTCATATACATATCTCAAATGGCATAAGTATATTCACAAATTATTACCAAGATTTCTTAATTTAAACCTTTACTTTTTTTTATCTTTTTAAAAAAGAATCCAGACTTATAATTTCCTTCAAAATATCCATTTTAAGGATCTGAATACTTTCACAAATTCATTTAAAAAGTTTAAGACTAATGTTACATAAACATTGTCACTACAAACCCAAAACCATTTCACTTATGCTTATCTTTAAAACATTCTTTTAAAATTTATTTACATTCATAAGTATAATCAAAAAGGTTAATGACGAATGTTATTATCACACTATCATAAGTTAGAGCGCTGGTGGCATATCAAAGCCTTGCCTTGTCACTTCAAACTTGATCTCACAGACGGTTAAGTGTACCTCGTCGGCTTTTAGTGTTAAGTATAGTATTAATGACTTTCATAAACGAGTAAGAAACCAACATGATTAACACATTTCTGACATTCCCGACTGTGACGACCCACCTTTTTGGACAATTTAAATCGACAATAAACCATGCATGTCTAACTCAAACCATTCAAAAGGGAGGACTGTCAATGGGGTAAATAAGAAAATAAGAGAAAAGAAGGGAAAACAAAACACAGAATCTCACAGCGGAATGACAAAATATAATAATCAAATAAACAGTTCATGAAGCTGTTTTATAATATACATTTGATTACACTTTTACAATACAATCAGAGTATACATACAACAAGTATAATAGGATAATGCAGCAGGACAACATTATGCAGTGGAATAAATATAATAAATAGTATACCAATCTCCGTCTTCATCCTCCAAAAATAAAATGGTCTTCAATACGCTGAAAAGCTCAGACTGACCCGAGCGTAATGAAAAGACAAAACACTCGAGTCAGAACTAAAAGATCTTATGTAAGTTAAATCAACAATAATAAATATGAGTGTAATAGCTTCAGAGATGTTTACGGGATTTCACATCTCCTATCCAGTGTATAACGTGTATGCAATAACTTAAGAGATGTTTCAGGATTTTCCATCTCCTAAGGATCCGTTAAACTATCTATATGTAGTAATATACGCTATATATATGTAGTGTCTATCGATAAAGTAAAGTATTAAAATAGCGTTAAGGCATTACCCATATCTCCCTTAACACATTTTTATAGGCATCGTAGTCTATATAGTATTGTAAACTCCACCATAAACTGGTGGGCTATCAGGGAGCACTCCATAGGTACGACACAAACCAAAATCATAGTGGGCTCGATAAGGCATATGACAAGGCACACGAGGCAATGCCTAGGGTAGGATTCTACCATTTTGTGGAACTAGGCCGGTGGTAACGCATAGCCGCAGCTACCGCCCACCTCAAAACATCACTTCCATAATCAAATCGAGGGTGGCCACCAATCAATCACAAAGTAACAGATATGGTATCGAAGAAGCGTGTTCGATAGGAGCAGCGACCTCACTTGGCATGGTTATGGCTCCTGTTTTAGTCATATCAAGCTGACTCGAAAGTCAGGGCTGCATTCTTACCTCATACCAGTAGTGTTCGCCAAACCATCCTACATCGTTCTAGATTCTCCACCACATGCACAGTTGTTAAAGTGGTTTCGTAATTGGTAGAGAGTATGACAATATTCGACCCTGGTCTCTTTAACAACCAAATGCTTATTTCACACCGTGGTCATTTTATATAATATTTTTAATAATAAATCCAGAAAACAGTTTATACCTTCACATCAAGATATCCATATACTTATTCCAAAGGTATAAATATATTCATAAATACCAAGGAAGATTTCTTTCAATCAATTTCGAAAATAATCTATAGATCTCTCTCAAACCATTTATAAACTATTTATATGCTTTAGAACCATTTATAAAGCTATTTATAAATTCCAAAACAGTTTACCACTCTTCCCCTTTTCATAAACTTCTAAGCAAATTCCTTAAAATTCTTCCAAATCTCTTTATACAAGTTCTTTTATAAAACCCTTTATAAAATCCTTTAAAACCCTTATAAACTCCTTTATAAAACCATTATAAAATCCTTTAAACCAGATTAAATTACAACTTTATCGCTATTTAACTTCTTACATTTTATTTATTAAAGTTATTTAAAAAATCTATATTTATTATATTAAATTTAAATTTAAATAAATCTCTTAAAACTATATTAAATATTTTATTAAATTAAAAATTTAAACCATTTAAAATATATTTTTAAAACTAAATAAAATTATAAGTAAAAATTTTAAATTTACCTTTTAAACCATATATTAACTTATAATTTGAAACTTTAAAACATATAAAATAAATCATTTTCCAAATATATTTTTTTAAATAAAATCATTAAATATCAAATTTAAAAACCAAACATACTTTACCACCTAGAAAATAGTTTAAAACCAACCAACGGTGTCCGTATATAATTTTCTACCCTATGGTCAAGTGATTGGGCATGTACCATTTTAACCTAAAATAGTTAAATTCTCTGGGTATATATCATTTCAACACGTATCCCGAATCAAAAATTTCCAAATCAATAAAATCGCTCAGGTTTGTATCATTTCAACCCATAACGCTTTTCCCTAATCTATAAGATCATTCGGGTATGTATCATTTCAACCCATAGTGATAACAGGGATATAAACATCCAATTATCCAAAATGTCAACAAATAAACATCCATCACAATCAACATCCAAATCAGCCAATAAATCACAATAATTAACTGGTTATCATTATCAGGTATTTAACTAACAATTTAAATTCAATATTAATTTAAATGGCAATTTAATTCAATATAAATTCAAATTAAATTTAAATGACAATTTAAATTACCAAACATAAATCGATAAAATTCTTATCACATCATAAACTTAATTTAACTAACATAAGAAGGTTTAGTATTTCGTGAGTGGGTTAAATCACTCACCTTTGATTTATAATCGGTTAAAAATTCAAAATTAAAATTAAAATTTATCAAGGGAAATTTGGTAAATAAACTCACCTTTCTCTAACCCTAAAACATATCGCGACCCAACTGAAACCCTACAGTCGCCTTCATACGTCACTGTCGCACACCACCACGTGCACCTACGACCTGATCCAAGACCACCGTTGCCTTGGCCATGCCAGGCCTCCTCCGCCTTAGTCTTGCGACCACCCACGACGCCTCCAGGCATGCTCCGCCGCCGCTTCAATCATCATCGAAATCTGGCGATTCTGGCAACCTCTGACTCGAACGATCAATATGGATGAACGCGCCTCAGCCTCCTCTACGCGCTAGCAACCTCCGATAGTCGATTGGTCGACGATCCACCATCAAAAAGCAAACCCTAATATGGACGGCCGAGGCTTCTTCACTAATTTCTGGCCAAACCATGATTCAATTGCAAAAACAAACTGCAAATGTAGATTACGCTCGTTGAGAGCTTCATAATGATATATAATTCGATAGGTTTTGAGGAGTTTGAATTTTCGATTAGATCTGGAATTGGGAATCAGGGTTTTGAATTGACTGCCATTGAGAAGGAACAAATAAATGAATAGATATGTACAAAAAAATGAAAATGAGAAACTGCTAGGGTTTATAATAGCCTATATATAGGCAGAGATGGATAAGAACGGATGGAGCTGATTAAATTGGGTCGAAACGATAACAACGACCTGAAAAGCCCGGTTCATTTCCGAAACGAAAGTAGGTCATCCAATATATCGAAATATAGGTTTTCGATATTTTTAAACCCAATGGAATTGGTTTCAAACCTCGATTCCATTGTATACAGAAGTTAGCTTTTAAAATCAAATTATATTCATTTAAATTCCATTAATCGATTTCTACGCGTTTCGAGCTCGCACGATCAAACGATAAGTCCGATCGCTACGAAACTTGAAATCCTATAATAATTCACTGTTATGGATCCAATGAAACTGATTTCGTCAAAATCTAAGATAGTGCCCAAAAAACCCAATTTTACACGTTAATTAAATAAATTATTATTTAAAAATCAATTTAATCACCTTTAAATTCTAGATTAAAAGTTAATAATTTTCATCATTCTTAATTAAATGGGAATTTATAATCTTTTAAAATACAATTTTTCATATTAAATCCAAGATTTAAATATTGCATTAATTTCAGCGTTCAATTACAATTGTGATAAATCCATTCATTATAATTTAAATTTCAAACAAAATCTTTTATTTAAATTTAAATTCTTATATTAAATCACTATTACCCGATGAATTAATTTAACATAAGTTTCCATCTTACTATTCTCATCACTCAACAGTTAATGTCTTTTACCGTATTAATTGCGATATTTCAATTGTATTAATTTTGTTGATTTTCAAATTAATTTCAAACGGATTAAATAATAAATTTGTTGATTTTCTAAGTCTATTGTTTACAACAAAAGCTAATAAATTTGTGTGCTAATTAATTTATTTCATATTCTAATTATTTTTCTCATTAATAAATCATAAAATTTAATTTCTCACAATATTAAATCTCAAAATCTTATTTAATTTAATAGTTTTAATTATCAAAAGTACGGGTCGTTACATCGACTTAACAATTCCTCGAGCAAGAAGGAAGCCGGTAGGTTAGAGCATTATTGATTCTATCCATACTCGAACGTCAATCTTAACATTCACAAATAGATAAGCCTACATAGTCAGCTTTTAGTGTGAAGCGTGGTCAATTGCTTTTCAAACAAGTAATTAAACAAAACACGATTTAGCCACTAAGCAATTCATAACCATTTTCCAAATCATTTGTTTATACTTTTAAAATACTTATAATAGGTTTTAAAATATTTTCTAAAAACATTACTTTAAAATAACAAGTTTATAAAATACTTCGAAACTTGGAAAACATTTTTCTATATATTTAAAAATATACCTCTTCTTTATAAATTCATAACTAATTCTTAAAAATTCATAAAAATCTCAAACCAATTTTAAAATACTCTAATTAGAGTTAGAAAACATATGTAATAAAGAATGAAATATAATACTTAAATTTAAATATCTTTTCAAACCTTTAAATTCCAAAACAATGGCTAAAACAGGGCAGTTTTGTACAAGTGTAAGTTTTGCCACTTTTCGATACGTTACTCAATCTTTTAACATTCAAATTTTTATGGCAAAAAGCATACATATAAAACATCACAAATATGATGAGAAACCTCTAAGGATCTCTCTAAAAAGTTTCATAGAAATTGTTGAACACATGGCAATTCCTAAGTACATCTACAACGATTATCGCTATAAGAGCACTTTCAAATCCAGGTCCAATCTAAACCAAAGTCCAACTACAACATATGTACTTTATTTCAAGGCTATTTTACAATCCATACAAGTCCATTCAAGTCCATACATATAGATTACATATGCCATTTGCTTTCAAAGCAAGAATCAAAACCAATATTACAACATATGTCAATATCAATTCAAACAATATATACACGATCAAACACAAGCACATATACACTATATTCATTCAAGGTGGTGAGTAAACTCACCCTTAACCAATCAGACAAGCAAGTCCAAGCAACCAAGTTCTTCCTCAACCTTGCAACCACCTTTTCTTCTGTCGACTTAACCATGTTTTCACTTGATTTTAGGCTATTAGTAGCCTTTATTGCTCATGACCTTCCAATGAGGGTAAAGTTTGGCTGCACTTCTTCAAGATCTAACTTACAAGGAGATATTGTGATGTTGTCCCAAGGCTCTACTCCAAGTTTGAGTTGATTTGGAGTTGTTTTAAAATTATTTTCATTTAGGAATTTGTGAAGAGAGGAAGATGACACTCCAACAAAAACAGTCACCAATAGTAGCCTTAAACCACTATGAATGACAATTATAGCAGCTCAGTAAACACTATATTTGTTATAAAAAACAATGGTTTATTTATAACATAAAAAACCGCTATAAAAATTATCTTTTATAGCGTTTTTGCTGCAATTGTAAGTATTTTATAGCGGTTTAATAAACGTTGTATATTGACATGTTATAAAAAATAATGAATTATTTATAGCATAAAATGATCGCCATAAAAAGATATCTTTTGTAATGGTATTTTTCCACTACTGTAAGTATTTTATATAGTGGTTTACTGAACGTTGTGTATTGACATGTTATAATATATATTGAACTATTCATAACACAAAAAAATGCTATAATTTTTTTACTTTCAATAATGCTTTTCTTATAAGCCTTCTATAATGTTTTTTAAGTGTTAGGTTTATTTTTTGCATTTTAAGATCTGCTGCATCATTATAAATCATGATAATCAATACATAACAAAATGTTGCAATAAGAATATTTATAAAACATAAATTTAGACAATGAAAAATCATAGAAAATATTAAACATAAAGATCCCACAGAAATAACACATTGTATTAAATAGAATCAAATATTCATATATATATATGATCCCATGGTTTTAAATACATAATTTTCAATTGTATACGTACACCAAAAACAAGTAGCTGGTTGTTTGCATTAAAAAGAAGAATATGCCAAACCTTCCATCCTCTCACCTGCAAATGAAATGAGTATCTCCATTAGATATGAATGAAAACATGAATCTGAATAAAATTAAATAATGAAGTATCTACATTAAAAAACTTTTTGTTAAATATTTCTTGTTCTAAGTGTCTAAATTTTTTAAACTTTTTTCCATAGTCTTCTTTGCGCACCTAGCACCGGAAAAAATCCTAAACACAGGAAATGGATATACACGATTGAAACATGATCGGAATTACAATATATCAATCACAAACAACTGCATAGGTAAACTATCCAAATATTTACTTATATATACCTTATAAAGAGTGTGTGCCACATAGCATATACCCCTGTCAAGCACTAAAATGCAACTTTTATCAATATTAGTGAGTTTGCTAACATTCTCAAAGAAACTTGAGCATGAAGAGAACCAAAAGCAAGTCATGAACCATCAAATACCTACACTTAACGCAAACAAGCATATGAGCACATATATTTATGAATTTATACAACCAAACCAACAAAAATAAGACTACAACTTTTAAATTAACATTAATTTTGTAGGTGAAGAACTTAAGGCATTATCATTATAAACTTGGTTAATTTATTATTGTTGTTGTTGTTATCATTATAAACTTAGTTAATTTTTTATTATTATAAACTTAGTTAATTTTATAAACTTTTTAAATTCTTATTAAACTTAATTAGTGAAGTTAATTTTTATAAACTTAGTTAATTTATTATTATTATTGTTATTATTATTATATAAATTTAGTTAAATTTTGTAAATTTAGTTAAATTTTGTAAATTTAGTTAAATTTGTTAATACTTTTTCATTTATCGTTGTTATTGACTTATTGTTGTTGTTGTTCTAAACTTGGTTAATTTTTATGAAACTTAGTTAATTTTTATAAACTTTGTTTATTTATTATTATTATTACTATTATGACTATTGCGGTTGTTCTTGTTACTAGTAGTATTATAAACTAGGTTAATTTATAATTATTATTATACATAATCTTAGTTATTTTTTATAAAACTTAGTTAACTTAGTTAAATTTTTTTAAATTTATTACCTTATTTGTAACGATCCAACTTTTCGACCATCGAATGTCAATACTAAAACATCCATGGTATTCGTGTGCCGAGCACCCAAGTGCCGGAAAGACAGAAAGTTAGGGTAAAATAAAAGCAAAAGAATAGAACAAGACAAGAAGAACACAACATTAGAATCTCATAGAAAAACGATAATTTTAATATCAAAAGAACAGTACAAAGGGTTACTCTGAGTACATGATTTCCAGAGTTACAAAACCTAAGAACTATTATCAGCCTGGACAGTAATAACTACCTGCCCTCACAATGTTGATATATGTACATAGCTAATATGGAACAATAGAAATAGATAGATAATGGAAGCCTCCATCTCGTCTTCTGAACTCTGAAACGTCCAAGGTAAAACCTGACACTCAGCCTACACGAAAGAGTATGTGAGGAATTTAGGAAAAACAAAAACCAAGTGTCAGACATAAGTTTGGTATAAGAAAATTCGAGATACATGAATATAAGTAATAGTGACTATTGAGACTAAATGGGTTCCGATAACGGTTTTTTCCCTCAAAAGAAACCAACCATTCATTATGTTAATATAGTAATATGATAGATAATGTCTAGGGTATGGGATATAATAATATCAAATAGCTGTGGGCTTACATTGGTCACACCACAACATATTAGGTTACATTTAAAACTACTAAGATTCATTTGCATAATGGATTTTCTACGGAGATCTCTTCGAGGGAGCCGAATCCAATCTCCATGCATAAGGATCAGAAACAACCTTCCGAGCATCGTATTTTTCTAGATAAAATATACCACAAGGTAAACATAAGCGGCCCAATGCCTGAACCAAATATCATTAGCTCCTTCTAGCTAACAATCGATAAGTATCTCTAAATATGGAGTTGTAACATCCTGACATAGGTCGCTAAACCCAGGTTGTGCATCCTAATTTGTCTTTAACCATTTTCGATGTCGAGGTTACGTTCGACATCTTTCACTCGAGTCTTCATCACTCGAACAGAACATGAATCCCCAGTTGGATTTTCATATCTTGAATGCATCACGAATCACTACATGGATTCGAGCATCTTGAACAGATCTCGAATCTCCACATAGATTCCTTTTCTTCAACCGCTTCCAAAACATAGAACTTGTATACTAGTTTTGAAGTGTTATTCAGTAAGTAGAACACTTACCGATCCCAGACTCTTCAAAATTAATCAATGAATCCCCGGTTAACTCAATTCCGATTCTCTCATAAGTAAGTGAAAGATAAAGACGTTTTGTACCAATACTCCTCCCCAGGGGTTCTTGTTGGTATAAAATCATGAAGACTTTTGATTCCTTCCTAAGTTAATATTAGGTCAAGTTCGATAATCGACTAATCGATTATCCATTCAAAAGAATTGCTTATACAAATCACGATTCGTATGCCTAACTTTTTTTGACATTCCAACTTAACTATTCCTTGTCCAAGAGTAAAGCTAGGTAAGTTTAGGAACTGGTTGCTCCAACCCTTGCCTAGATACTTCGTTCTTGAATCTCATAAATAGATAAGTCTACCTCATTGGCTTTTAATGTTAAGTATAGTATTGGTGATTTCCATAAAGAATAGGGAATCAACTCGAATCACACGTTTCCGACATTTTCCAATTATTTATTCCTCGGTTAAGTGGGAAGCTCAGTACGTTAGAGCTCTACTGCTACATCACTACTCGACATCAATCTTAACTCTCACAAATAGATAAGATTACATCTTCGGCTTATTAGTGTTAAGCATAGTTAATTACTTTTCTAATAAGTAATTAAAAAATTATCTGTTTGGCCATTAAGCAATTACTAACCTCTTTTTATATACATTTAAAATACTTGAAAATACTTATAATAGGTTTTAAAATATTTATCCAAAATATTACTTAAAAATAACAAGTTCGTAAAATCAACAAAACTTGGAAAAAGAACATGTTTTATTCTAAAATTTCTTCCTTTAAATTTCATAACTAATTCTTAAAAATTCAGAAATATTTTTTAAACTACTTTTAAAATACTCTAAAAATATTTAGGCAATACTTTTACAAAGAATGAAACAAATCGCTCAAACTTAAAGTCCATTTTGAAACAATTGAAGTCCAAAAATCAAGGTTAAACGGGGCAGTTTTGCACTAGTGAAGTTTTAGCCATTTTCGAGATGTTACTTAACTTTTTTACTGTTCAAGCTTTTAATAGCAACAAACATACATATAAAAAATTGTAAATATGGCAAGAAATCCCTATGGATCTCTCTACAAAGTTCCATAACAGTTGTAAAAAACAATATAATTCCAAACTGCATCAATAGCGACCATCGCTATAAGTGCACTTTCAAATCCGAGTCATATCTCAACCTATGTTCAACTAAAACCTATGTGTTTTGTTCAAGACCTATTAATATGTCATATAATTCCATTCAAGTCCATTCAAATCCATATATAGATCCTATGGTCCACTTGTTTTCAAAACAAGAATCCAAATCAATGTTTTCAACATATGTCACTTAACAATTCAAACAACTTTAACATAATAAAATATAATCATATATGTGTTATATTATCAATCCAAGTGGTGGGTTAGCTCACCTTAAACTCAGCAAACAACCAAGCTTAAGCATTCAAGTTCAAACTCAAGCTAGCAAACTCCTTTCCTCCCTCTCTCTTCCTTTCTTCACTTGCTCCTTTGCCTCCTCTAGCCTCCTAATGCTCACAACCAAAGGTAAGTGGGGGGAGTTTGGCATTTATTTTTCACAATCTAACTAGGTAGAAGGTGTTTTTATGTGGTGGTAAGGTCTCACTCCAAGTTTGAGGTGATTTTGGGATGGTTTGCAAACCATTTGCAAATTTAAGAAGAAGATGATGATAAAGACATTGAAATTTTAGCTCAAAGCTTAGGAATATTTGTGATATATTTCCTAAGGTATGCCTCTCCTTATATAGGAATAAGAATGGTTCTCTTTAAGCTTGCCTTCACCCCCCTACAACACCATGGAAGGCTCACCTTCCATCACTTCTCCTTTATGTCTCTTCTTCTTTATGTCGCTTCTCCTTTATGGCTAATTACTCTTATACCCTTCTCACAATATCATCTCTTATCCTAATAGAACTTTCTAGAACATTCCATGATTTATGAAGAGGAAAGTGTGTTAATTAGTTGCTAATATGTGCATCTGATCATTAGTTAAATGAACGATAGTTCAAACAACTTATATCGATCGAAAAGTTGTTTATCGATAAACCGATTTTCGGTCACATTATCGATTTTTCTTTGAAGAATATATTTTTGTAAACACTATTCAAAAACAAGTTTCTTTACATTATTTATTAGTTAGATAATGTTAGATAAGGTATAAAATAATATTTATAACACTTAACTATTATTCAAAATGTATCGATATTCGAAAACGAAGTGTCCGAATTTTTGGATCGCTACATTCTCCCCTACTTAGAACATTTCATCCTCAAAATTCAACAAGAACGATAATCAAAGAACATAAAAGAACAAGATATATATATATATATATATATATATCACTGCTAAAACTATATACAAACTAAACTGCAACTCAAATATAAACTAAGATAAGAAGACTCTAGTCTAAGAACAAATCCGGATAGAATTCCCTCAAACTATCCTCACTCTCCCACGTACAATCTCGATCATCCTTGCTCCATTGTATCTTGACTAACTTTACAACCTTAGTCCTCAATTTCTTCGTATCCCTATCAATAATATGAACAGGCTGCCTCAACATAGTTAAATTTGGCTCAATCTCCAAGTTCTCTTGTTGGCACACTTCGACTGTCATCGAGGATCATGCACAAACTTACACAAATGCGATATATGAAATACATTATGTACATCCGATAGCCTAAATGGTAACTTGTCTCTATATGCAAGTGTACCAATCCTCTCAAGAACCGAGAACGGTCCTATATAATGAGGAGCCAACTTACCAGCCCTTCCAAACCGAATAACATTTCTCATCGAAGAAATCTTTACAAATACAAAGTCTTCAACCGACAACTCCAAGTCTCTACACCTCTTGTTTACATAACTCTTCTATCAATTCTGTGCTTCTTTGATTTGCTTCCGAATCTCTATAACCTTATCTGAAGCCACTCGGATCATATACGACCCAAGCACAAGATGGTCTCCAGTTATACCCAACACGATGGAGATTTGCAAAGCCTTCCATACAACGCTTCAAATGGTGCAATTTTGATACTAGCCTGGTAACCATCGTTGTATGAAAACTTAACAATTAGTAAGTGCTCTTTACATGAACCTCCAAAATCTAAATTGCTTGCTCGAAGCAAGTCCTCCAACACTTGGTTCAACCTCTCCATTTTCCTATCTGTCTGCGGATGGAAAGCGGTACCCAAACTAAGCTCGATCCCTAATGCTTCATGCAAACCCTTCTGGAACTGTCTTGTGAATATCGGATCTCTATTACTCACGATATCAGTAGGAACACCATGCAAACTGACGATCTTATTAACATATAACTTAGCCAAACTAGAAGTTGTGTCCTCGTAGTCTTAACAAGTAAGAAGTGCATGCTCTTGGTCAATCGATCCACAATAACCTACACATCTTCGTTACCCCACCTCGACCTAGGCAATCCGCATATGAACTCCATAGAAATATGCTACCACTTCCACTTGGCAATCTTATGTGGCTGAAGCAGTCTGGCCGTCTTTTGATGACTACCATTTACCTATTGGCAGTTAGCACACCTACTCACAAAGATAGAAACATTCCTCTTCATACCCTCCCACCAGAACGTCCTCTTCATGTCTTAATATATCGTAGTGACCCCAGGATGTATCATCAACCTAGAATGGTGAATCTCTACTAGAACTTCTTGCCTAATCCCATCAACATTCAAAGCACACAACTAACCGTTCATTCTTAAAATGACATAGCTATCCACCTTGAATCCCGGCCACCTCTCCGATGCCTCATTCTTACTTACATTCTTAGGTATCCTAGCAAAATGAAGATCTCTATTTTGATTCCCCTCGATACGACTAATCAGAGTCGGACGAACCTCAACATTCGCCATAACTGCATACCTCCTACTGAGCGCATCAGCTAGGATATTAGCTTTCCCCGAGGTATACAAAATATCCAGATCTTAGGCCGCAAGAAACTCAAACCACCTTTGATGTCTAATGTTCATGTGTTTTTGCGTAAAAAGATACTTCAAAGACTTATGATATGTGTATAACTCGAACCTCTCACCTAACAAATGATGCCTCCACATCTTTAATGCAAATACCACCACTAACAACTCTAGGTCATGAGTTGCATACCTCGCTTCCTGCAGTTTGAGCTGCCGACTCGCATAAGCGATCACCCTCCCATGTTGCATCAACATATTCCACACACATCAGTGTAAATAGTCAAACCCTCACCTCCATCTAGCATAGTAAGAACAAGAGCACTTGTCAGCTCTTACTTTAGCTCTAAGAATGCTTGCTCGCATTTATCCGTCCATACAAATTTGACATCTTTCTTCGTCAAATTCGTTAAGCGAGAGGCAATATTTGAGAAATCCTGTATGAATCTCCTGTAATAACCTGCTAGACCAAGAAAGCTTTTAATATCCATTGCACTTTCCGGCCTATCCCAATCCTAAATGGCCAAAACCTTAGAGGGATCAACAGAAATACCCTCTG
This sequence comes from Allium fistulosum, assembly GCA_030737815.1. Taxonomy (NCBI): domain Eukaryota; kingdom Viridiplantae; phylum Streptophyta; class Magnoliopsida; order Asparagales; family Amaryllidaceae; genus Allium; species Allium fistulosum. Next base: position 221,860,792 of record CM060902.1, read on the forward strand.
CCGAAATAACATGACCTAAGAACCTAACTTCCGAACGTTAAAAATGACACTTCGAGAACTTAACCTTCAACACATGCTCTCTTGGTGTTCCCAGAACAATCCTTAGTTGGTACAAATGTTCCTCCTCGGTCTTGGAATAGATCAAAATATCATCGATAAAAACAAGGACAAACTTATTCAACATGTCTCGGAAAACTCGATTCATTAATTCCATGAAATATGCTGGAGCATTAGTTAGGTCAAACGGCATAACTAACCACTCATAAAACTGGTCGGATCTAAAAGCGGTCAAGGGTACACTCTTCTCTGCCACATTCAACTGATGAAACCCTTTAGCAAGGTCAAGCTGAGAAAATACTTGACCTCCATGGAGCTGATTGAACAAGTGATCTATCCTAGGCAAAGGATACTTGTTCCTAATAGTCCGCTTATTAAGCTTGCGATAATCTACACATAATCTTAAGGAACCATCTGCCTTTGTAGCAAAGACGACGGGCACTTCCCAACTCGAACGACTTGTTCGAATCAAGCCCTTCTGCAACAAATCACTAACCTAATTTGTTAGCTCCATCCTTTCATTTAGTGCAAGTCTACGAACCGACAATACAATAGGCTTCGCATCCTTCACTAAATCAATGTGAAATTCTATCACCCTGTGAGGTGGTAAACCTGACACCTCTTCAAAGATATCTACAAATTCCCAAACAATAGGAATCGAACCCAACTCCTCTTCCACCATATCAAGAGAATAAAGAAAACTAGTCATAAGTGAGCTAGGTCCTTTACAATCCACAATCAAAGCTTTTATCCCCTTCTTTAATAAAATCATTCGCTTATCACAGTCTAAGATTGCATTATTCCACGATAACCAATCCATTCCAAGCAAAACATCAAAATCCATAAAACCCAGAACATACATATCGATAGGGAAAAGTTGGTCGAAGATAGAAACAAAACTCCTAAACAAATCATACTAAGATTGGCCGAGCCCCCAACAGGGTTCGACACACAAATAGAATCTGAAGCTATAATCAAGTTTCAATCTATTAATGAGAGTATGAGAAATGAAACTAAGAGAAGCACCAGTATTAAATAAGACATGAATGGAAATGCCAAAAATAGATATAATACCTTCCAAAATTTGCTTCCTCTTTGCTGCGGTGAAAGTGGAAGTTGCTGAAGCTAGTGCAAAAGCTCGAGGTTGTTCCCCTTTCTGGAGCATCGGACACTCCTTAGCAAAATGGCCTGGCAGATGGTAGTTGTAGTAGCTCCTTGGTGCAAGCTGTGCCTTGGCCGTCTATGGCTCAATCTTTGGAACCTTAACTATTGGTGCTTTTACTAACGATGCTTTCGTCGCTTGCCTTCCCCTACTCGACCTACAATTCATAGCAAAGTGCCCTTTCTTTCCACACTTATGGCAAGTTAAACCTGAAATATTCCTTGATGGCCAAAACTTCCGCTTGTTGTCCCCAACTGGTGCAGAAATAAACGGCATCGGAGCCAAACCCTCAAACCTCAACCCCATGTACACTATATTCACATAAGACCCCAAGATGTGATTAGTCATATTACCTTTGAACTCCGGGAACATCCCTACGATGAACATCTCATTCCTCTTCATGGGCGTATTTACCAAACTAGGCCCGAACCAAGATAAGGCAATGAATTGGTTATCATACTCTTCCACTGTCATAGCCCTCTGCTTCAAGTCAAAGAAGCTCCTAAACAACAAAGTCTACCCAGCCTCCGGGGAAAATTTCATCTCAAAACCCTCCTTAAACTTGGCCCAAGAGAATTCGTTCTCTTGGACATCTGTATTGATAGTACTCCATAATCCATGGCAACATCCGTCAGATGTCGTAATGCCAACCGACGCTTCATCGCGTCATCTAATTCCATATCCTCAAATATACAGTCACATAACTTAATCCAAGTCCGAACTTCAATGATCGTCTCTATTCCACCAAACCTCTTACCTTCCAATCTCTCATAATCACGATAGAGCGAAGCGAAGTTCACCTAAGGCCTAACCTCTACGACCTCCTCTACGATATCCACCCTTGGTTCTCCTACTAGAGCAACATTTCTTGGTGCTCAATCTCCACTATTAGTGAAGGTACTACCCCGACCACCTCTACCTCTACTCTACCTCCTCGAGCATTGATAGCCCTAGTACTCATGATGTACAACCTAAACATAGCAGAATATATTTAGGATATGAAAGGCTAGAGTTATTTCAAAGAAAGGAATAATTCCTAAGGAAAGCTGGAAAAGGAGGTATAGGTTTATAGAAAATACAAATAATCTATCTCGTATACACTCGACTCATTCTAGGGTGTCGCTTACCCTATCTCTAATGAGCCATACCCAACCAAAGTCAAGGTATTCGCTTAACCTAGGGCTTTGATACCAAATGTAACGACCCAACTTTTTGACCCTCGAATGTCAACACTAATACATTCACGGTATTCGTCTACCAAGCACCCAAGTGCCGAAAAGACAGAAAGTTAGGGTTAAATAAAATAAAAAGAATAAAACAAGAAAAGAAGAACATAACATTAGAATCTCATAGCGGAACGATAATTTATAATATCAGAAGAACGGTACAAAGTGTTACTTTGAGTATAGGATTTTCAGAGTTACAAAACCTAAGTACTATTATTAGCCTGGACAGTTATAACTACATGTCCTCACAATGCTGATATATGTACATAGCTAATATGGAACAATAGAAATAGAAATAGATAGATAATGGAAGCCTCCAGCTCGTCTTCTGAACTCTGAAGCTTTCAAGGTAAAACCTGACACTCGGCCTACTCGAAAGAGTACGCGAGGAATTTAAGGAAAACAAAAACCAAGCTTCAGACATAAGTCTGGTATGAGCAAACTCGAGGCATGAATATATGTAACAGTGACTATTGAGACCAAATGGATTCCCGTAACGGTTTTTTCCCTTAAACGAAACCAACCATTCATTAAGTTTAATATAGTGATATGATAGATAATGTCTAGGGTGTGGGATATAATAATATCCAATAGTTGTGGTGCTTACATTGGTCACACCACAACATATTAGGTTACATTTAGAACTGCTAAAGTTCGTTCACATAATGGATTTTCCATGGAGATCTCTTTCGGGGAGCTGAATCCAATCTTCATGCATAAGGATCAGAAACCACCTTCTAAGCGTCATATATTTCTAGATAAAATATACCATAAGGTAAACACAAGCGGCCCAACATCCAAAAATAAACATGAACAACGTGAACCAAATATCGTCAACTCCTCCTAGCCAACAATCGGTAATTATCTCTAGATATGAAGTTGATAACATCCTAACATAGGTCGCTAACCCCAGGTTATGCATCCTACTCTATTTTTTGCCATTCCTGATGTCGAGGTTACATTCGACATCTTTCACCCAATTATTCATTGCTCGAACAAAACACGAATCCCTAATTGGATTCCTAAATCTCGAACAATCATGAATCACTACATGGATTCGAGCATCTTGAACAGATCTCGAATATCCGCATAGATTCCTTTTCTTCAACTGCTACCAAAACATAGAACTCATATACTAGTTTTGAAGTGGTATTCGGTAAGTAGAACATTACCAATCTCGGACTCATCAAAACTAATTGATGAATCTCTAGTTAACTCAATTCCAGCTCTCTCGGAAGTAATTGAAAGCTAGAGATGTTTTGTACCAATACTCCTCCTCGAGGGTTCTTATTGGTATAAAATCATGAAGTCTTTCGATTACTTCCCAAGTTAATATTAAGTCAAGTTCGATAATCGACTAATCGATTATCTAGTCAAAACAATTGCTTATACAAATCACGATTCATACACTTAACTCGTTTTCGACATTCCAACTTAACTGTTCCTCGTCCAAGAGTGAAGCCAAGTAAGTTTGGGCAATGGTTGCTCCAAGCCTTGCCTAGCCACTTCGTTCTTGAATCTCACTAAGTCTACCTCATCAGCTTTAGTGTTAAGTATAGTATTAGTGATTTCCATAAACAATAAGGAATCAACTCAATTAACACGTTTCCAACATTTTCCACTTACCTATTCCTCGGTTAAGAGGGAAGCCCGGTAGGTTAGAGCTCTATTGCTCTGTCCCTACTCGACATCAACCTTAACTCTCACAAATAGATAAGATTACTTCATCGGCTTATTAGTGTTAAGCATAGTTAATTACTTTTCAAATAAGTAATTAAACAATTATCTATTTGGCCATTAAGAAATTACAAACCTCTTTTTATATACATTTAAAATACTTGGAAATACTTATAATAGGTTTTAAACATTTATCTAAAATATTACTTAAAAATAACAAGTTTGAAAAATCAACAAAACTTGGAAAAAGAACATGTTTTATTCTAAAATTTCTTCCTTTAAAAATTCATAACTAATTCTTAAAAACTCATAAATATCTCAAACTACTTTTAAAATACTCTAAAAATAGTTAGGCAATACTTTTCAAAAGAATGAAACAAATCACTCGAACTTAAAGTCCTTTTTAAAACATTTGAAGTCCAAAAATCAAGGTTAAATGGGGCAGTTTTGCACTAGTGATGTTTTGGCTGTTTTCGGGATGTTACTTAACTTTTGACTATTCAAGCATTTAATAGCAACAACATATATATAAAAAATTGTAAATATGGTGAGAAATCCCTATGGATCTCTCTACAAAGTTCCATAAAAGTTGTCAAAAAAAAGACAATTCTGAACTGCTTCCATAGCGACTATCGCTATAAGTGCACTTTCAAATCCGAGTCAAATCTCAACCTATGTTCGATTACAACCTATGTGCTTTGTTCAAAACCTAGTCATATGTCATATAAGTCCATTCAAGTCCATTCAAATCCATATATGGATCTTGTGGTCCACTTGTTTTCAAAACAAGAATCCAAATCAATGTTTTCAACATATGTCACTTAAAAATTCAAACAACTTTAACACAATAAAATATAATCATACATGACTTATATTATCAATCCAAGTGGTGAGTTAGCTCACCTTAAACTCAACAAACAACCAACCTAAAGCATTCAAGTTCAAACCCAAGCTAGCAAACTCCTTTCTTTCCTCTCTCTTCCTTGATTCACTTGCTCCTTTGCCTCCTATAGCCTCCTAATGCTCACAGCCCAAAGTAAGTGGGGGATTTTGGCTTTGCTTTTTCATAATCTAACTAGGTAGAAGGTGTCAGTATGTGACGGTAAGGTCTCACTCCAAGTTTGAGGTGATTTGGAGATGGTTTGCAAATTATTTGCTTTAGAAAGTTAAGAAGAAGATGATGATGAAGACATTGAAATTTTAGCTCAAAGCTTAGGAATATTTGTGGTATATTTCCTAAGGTATGCCTCTCTTTATATAGGCACAATAATGGTGCTCTTTAAGCTTGTCTTCACCCCCTACCACGCCATGGAAGACTCATCTTCCATCACTTCTCCTTTATGTCTCTTCTTCTTTATGTCACTTCTCCTTTATGGCTAATTAATCGTATACCCTTCTCATAATATCATCTCTTATCCTAATAGAAATTTCTAGAACATTCTGCGATGACAGGTCGATTTTCGACCCACGAAAATCGACACTAATACGTTCACTGTATAGAGTGCCGAGCAATCGAGTGCCGGAAATACCAGGTTGTTAGGGTTAAGAAGAAAGAAATAGAAGAAGAAACAGAAATAACAACAACACAGAATCTCACAAACGCAGCAGAACAAAATATAATACAATAACAGCTTTTTACAAAAGAAAAACCGTAACTGTTAATATACATACAAATTATCAGATCATAATCATCAACATATAAATCTGGACAGTTATAATAACTTGTCCTCAAATGCTGAATATACATCCTACAATACACAGCGGAATACAATCAAGTACGCGTAATACGTCTCTGCCATCCAACTCGTCCCCTGAGCTCCAAAAGCGTCCTAACCTGAAACTGTAATACTTGGTCTAACCCGAGCATTACAATAAAGTAACACCCGAGTCAGGCAGAAAACCAGCATGAGTAAACACACTTAATTTGAAATACCAAAGTTATCAAAACCCTTCGAAAACCAAGGTAACTCGTAAGACCACGTCACATATAGCACGACGGGTTTTTATCTTACGACAGCCAAAACACTCTTTCAGAAAATCCGGTGATATTTTAATAATGTCTAAGTACAATTACTTATTAAAAATGGCCAAATTTGTTAAATTAATCCAATCCCAGCATATAGGACTCTATAATCAAAATCGTAGAGGTTCGTAGTGATTATTAAATCGAAGTGGTTCCGGATAACACTGATATCCGATCTCGGTCTCTTCAAATCTAATCGATAAACTTTTAAAAGGGCAGGTTGTTTTTAAACAAACAATTCATATTCAGGGTGTCAATATCACATATGGGAATTATTACATATGTTTATTTCAAATAAAACGTGTCAACGTTTTATTCTAACATTTAACTGGTTTGGCTACTAAATGGCACAGACAAAGAACAATTGAAATATTATTCAAGAGCAATAAACCAAAACATAAACCATTAACTAAATTAACGATTTACAACTTACATTAAAACAATTCACGATCAGAATTTAATCAACTTAAATTAAACTGAATCTACATATATTTTAATCCAAATTAATATTAAATTTAAGAAATTATAGAACAATTTATTATCAGTTAATTAGGATTAAAACAACCAAATTAATAACTAATTTTATTAATTAACATAAGATTAAGTTCGATAATATTTTAATTAATTACTCATTTTAATTATTATAATATAATTAAATTTTAAATTATGGAAAATTAATAACATTAATTTAGATTAAAAATATTGGGTGATAGGATTACAATACAAAAATTATCATGTCGGTTTGATTTTAAAAGAAGGAGAGATATTTTTTTTAAAAGTAAAGGTTTATTAAATAAATAAAAAAACTTGCTATCTCCTTGCCACAAAACAAAACAAATGCCAGCCCAAAACATTAAACCCGGCCTAACATTTCTACTTCTTCCTTCTCCTCCCTTCTGTTCTTTCTCTTCTTCAATCATTTTTACAACAAGGCTGTGCACGTACGTGTGCACATGCACACTTGCTCCAGTCGACGCCTATCGCCGCCGACCGACCTCACAAACCACCCACGACCACTGCGTCACCTCCAACCACCTGGAACGTGACCCAAACCCTCGATTCGAAATTCGATCACAAAACCGAAACCCGGAACGAAAGTTGCAACCTCCAAATCGCCTTGCCTCCACGGTCCACCATCATCTACCGAACTTCACCTATGATGTTGCCACAACCTCCTATACCATTTCCCCCCTACCACGCGCCTCCTTGCCTCTCATCACCGCCATGGCCACGAGACCGATACCCACCCCAAAACTGCCACTAAACCCTACGGCCGCTTCTACCGGTCAACACACCCAATAGAAAAATGCCGCATCATTTTTCTCGAGTGCCCCAACCCCTAATCCTCCTCTAGGACAAGCGTCGTGCCCCCAAATCGACCAAGACGCCTGGATTTGCCGGAACACCCAATTACGTTCAACCCCACATTTCTCCCTCTACACAACGCTAAAAATCACCAAACCACCTCTAAAATTCATGCTTTTCAATAACGATCAAATTTATATGATCCATTTGCTAATCTATGATATTTGATTTTTGACCTTGTTGAACCCCTTCACTATTTAAATAGGATTCCTCTTTCCACACTTGATAGAATTTAAATAAACAAATTTTAAAATATTCTACACTCTAAAACAAACAAGTCTTGTTCTGGAAGCAAGATTTAAAACTAAATAGATTATGAGCTAATGATTTTTTTAAAGTTGAAAGGCTATATTTTTTTTTAAACCATGAACAGAGCAATTTCTTGGAAGAAGAACGGTATTCATTGACGTACGGTGGAAATTCTCATGTCTAATACACATACCATATGCATATACATCAACAATCACACAAACATCAAAGATTCCTTCAAATCACATTCATATATATATATATATATATATATTGACCAGTTTATAGGCAGAGGTGTTTTACTCAAAGTTTTGAATACTGATAAACTGCTGCTTTGCTTATCACCCTCTTCAAGCTTTAGCAACTTGATCTTTTATGTTTTAATGGAAAAACTTAAGTTGTTTTCTTCTTCTTTTTTCTACTGCTAGAATGTTATACGTGCGCTTAAACAAGGCAGTGCACATATATATATATATATATATATATATATATAGAGGGAACATGGTTTTGGACAAAGGCTGAAGCTTATTGTACATGAACAGTATTTTAATTTCTTATATTTTATTTCTTCTTATTTTTTATTTGAAAATATGACTTGATTTGAAAATAAGATTGACTTGAAAACTTGAGTGATTTGAGTTAGTATTTGCTTGCTAGATATATTTCATGATGATGTCTTCTTGTGAGTATACATATGCACAATATATATATATATATATATATATATATATAGGCTTTTGCCCATAACTCACTTTGACCATATAAAGATGTTTAGCCTACTAACAAATATATATAACATGCCTAAGTTTAATACTTCTCATGCCTAATTTTAATACTTCTTGAATAATTTATTACATATACATTATATTTTAGCATATACACATAAATAGCTACTTACAAGAATTCAATTCTAATATTAATATTTTATTTTATATTATATCAAAAGTTATGTATACACACACACACATATATTATTATATCCTATTTTTAAAATGAAGTTTATTTAAATATTTTCAGAAATTAGATTTTTAAACTTTTAAATCAAAGACTCCAGTATATATATACACACAGATATTTCATAAATCAGAAATTATTTATCATATACACATTTATACATATTTTCATATACATTACTTCATATGGACATATATATGTATATATATACATATATACTTACATATATATTTTTGAACATCATAAAGCTTGTATATATTTATATATACAAATATATGGATATTCTATCTTAAATTTAAATAGTGGAGTTTATATACATATTTCTATAAAATTAATCATATCTAGAAATTTATAATTCCAAATTTAATATGGTTTTTATCAGTTTATATATTTAGCTATTTTAAATATCAAAAAATTCATTTATTCGCCTAATAAAATTAATATTTCAAAAATTAAATTAGCTAATAACCCCAATATCAGATGGCTAAAAATCTGGGTCGTTACATTCCTCCCTCTTAGATCTTTTCGTCCTCGAAAAGGAACGAAACAAAAACTAGAATTTTGATGTATATTATTAAATCAATCATTCTTTAAACATTTTAAACCTCTTACTCCTTTATTGTACAATTTAAAGATGCATACGCTTTAAATTACAAAGTATTACCAAGCTAGTTTTATATTAAAACATCTTTCGTAACTCGATGTCTTAAATAGTCCATCCTTGTTCCTATAGAAATTTAGTCATACGTTGATCAGGCGTAGGACTGAAAATCCCTAAGTACTTAGTAGACTTATTTTCAACACCCAGTGAAAATACTTGAAAAAAATTTCAAAAACGATAAGGAAAGTGTCACCCCCTTTCCTTCTTATCACCATGGATCGCAGTTAACACGATGATTGCGTCGCCATCCCGACGAAATCATAAGTAAACCGTAGGCATCAACACCCCTCGACTTACGCCATGGGAACACAATAGTTCGCAGCTACACAAAGGTTGCGTTGCTATCACAGCAAAACCGTAAGTAGTTTGCAGGCAATCTCTGCCCCCCGAATTACACTATCAAATGAAACTAAACCATATAGATCGCAGCTATACAAAGTTTGTGTCACTATCCTAGTGAAACCAAACGTAGACTGTAGGCAATCGCTGCCTCCCGAATTACGCTATGGAACCAAACCACATAGATCGCAACCTACCGATGTTACGTCGCTATCCCAGCGAAATTAAACGTAGATTGTAGGTAATCGCTGCCTCCTGAATTATTCTATGGAACCACGATAGATCGTAGCTACACAAAGGTTACGTTGCTACCACAACAAAACCAAACGTAACTGTAGGTATAATACCCCTCGATTTAGCTATACAAACAAATGATCACCAGGAACTCATGAGTTTTGTCCGGGCATCCTCTAGGATCCCAATTCTCATTGAACCCACCCTATGGATTCCTAGGTAGAACCACCCAGTGGATCTCCTACTCCAAGTTTCGACTTTCATGGCCATACTTTTAGTCTCAAAACATATCATACTATATATAGTACCTTTCAAACCATACCTTTCATATGTATCACATATAAATTTTATCTATATAAAATCGATATCCTTAAAATCAATAGTTTTTAAATTCGGTTTACCCAATTTCCAAAATCAACCTTTTGCCAAAATCAGTGTCTCTAAATATCAATAGGTTCCAAAACTATTTCAATTTCATTCTCATATACATATAAGATTATTCTTTCCAACTCGAAAAAAATCTAGGACCGATAATTTTTGAGTCCGCTTATACTTATATAAACTCCATTTAGTATTTCAAATATCTTTCAAAGATCATTTCTTTCTGCTTATAAATTTAATAAGGGGAGTTTGAATATATAACTAACATATATAATCTCATTAATGCCAATCAAAATTTTCCAAGTTCGATTACTTTAGAAAGTTATTGGTAACATTTCTTACTTCTTATAAAATAAATTTCAATTATAGTAACTATTCAATCTTCATTTTAAAATCATCATATTACTCAAAATATACTATTTCGCTTCAAAATCAATTTTGTCTTAATATCCTGATTTCGGGTCCAATTTAGAATTGCTTTGAATTTCCATTTGGGTTATAACTTCAATCTAATCCAATTTGTATTTAAATCCATGATTTATATATAATTAATTCCCACTCTGATCAGTTTGAATTTTAGAACATAGCTTGAATAGTTTTAAAATAGTGAAATAGTTAATATAAGATAGTTTTAGTTTTAAAAAAATGGTTTGTATAGTAAAATGGCTTGGAAAATCAAAATAATTTGAATATTAAAGAAGAGAGATTTTAAACTGGTTATATTAAAATAATTTATTTGAAAATAGTTTCAAAGTCAAACTAATTCAATTCCCAATCTTCCAATTCGAATCAATTTCAGTTTCCATATTAGTAATTAAGTAACTATAAATTTACGTCCAAATCAATATAAAAAGTATATAAGATCATATTTCTACAAAATATTTCACAACATCGATAGGCTACAACACTAGTAAGTTCAAACATTACATCCATTTATCCATATAAAAAGTCTTACAAAAGGTTATAAATTTTGATGCCTTAACAACTACCTAGGGGTTTAGAAAAGAACAAAGCCCTACTTATATTACAATGAACTCTACCTGCCATCTCTCACCACTCCGCATCCTTCATAAAAAAAATTCTTAAGTATTTCTTGACATCTTGTCAAAACCGTCCGTGCAATCCATAACAGGGTGTCCCCACTTCTTGCATTTTCCACAACAGAACTCTACACTTGTAACATCCCGATATTTTCAACCATTTGCATCCGCACATGTTGGACTTGAATTGATCAAAATATCGGATTGTTAATTTATATTTGGCAAAACTCAGCATATACCGTAAATAAATAAATCACAGAATCACAAACACAGAGTATTGCAATAATAAGCAGCAGAAACAAATGAATAGTAGTTCATGAAGCTACTATATATATATAACAGAGTCAAAACAAGATACAACAGAAGTCTCGAATACAAAGAAGTCTCAATACAATAGTCAAATACAAGATAAGAATATATCAAAGGAGTCAACTGAATAACTGCAAGCTGAATATATAGATGGATCTCCAAGCGAAGCTCCAACTCCAAAGGTGAGTCTCAAATGCTGTGACACTCAGTCTGACCCGAGCGTAAAGCAAAAAACACAAAACACTCGAGTCAGGATTATCATTATTATATCAATAAATCCAACTCAAGTGAAATATCAACTGAAATACAAGTAACTTATAGGATGTTTGGGATAACCATCCTCTAAGGATCCGTGGAACTATCTACTATGTAGTAATATACGCTATTATAATAATGTCTAAAGTAAAGCAAACTATTAAAATAGCGTTAAGGCGTTATCCATATCCCCTTTAACACATTTGATATATTCCCATAGTCTATACGGTACCGTAACTTCCCGTAAACTGGGCTTATCAGAGGGCACTGCATAGGTATGGTACAAAACAAACTCGTAGTGGTCTCGATAAGGTAGGTGACACGGCACAACTAGGCAATGCCAGGGTAGATATACCAATTACACTTCCAGGCTGGTGGTAACGCATAGCAGCAACTACCACCCACCTTGAGCCACACTCCCAAATCAAAGGTGCACGCCAAATCAATCACAAAGTAATAGAATGGAAATCGAAGAAGTGTGTCCGATCGGAGGAGCTACCTCACTTGGCCCGTCGATTGCTCCTGTTTTAGCCACCTTATGCTAACTCACGGGAGTTAGGTCCACGTATATACCTTAAATAGAACGTCATCAACCACCTATTTCATTCTGGAATCTCCACCGCGTACACAGTTGTTAAAGTGGTTTTCGGTATTGGCAGAGAGTATGACAATATCCGATCCCGGTCTCTTTAACAACCAAACATTATTATAACACCGCGGTCATTTCAAGATAGTTTATATTTCAAAACCAAAATATAATTTCCATTTCAAAACCATATCAATACGATATCATTTTCACTTCAAATATATCAATTTCCAAAATCATAGCACTTTCAAAGTTATAACACTTTCGAAACCAAAACACTTGAAATTATAACACTTTGGAATAACACTTTGAAACCATAACACTTTGAAATCATAACACTTTGGAAATCATAACACTTTCCTTTAAACAATTTAGATATTAATAATAGTATATATAATAAAATAGTTTATAAAATAAAATAGTTATAGGTTAAAATAATTTATAATAAAATAGTTAGTATATTAAAATAGTTTATATTAAAAATAGTTTATATTAAAAATGATTTATATTAAAATTGTTTATATTAAAATAATTTATAAGGTAAAATATATAAATAGTTTTAAATATAATTTAAAAATACTTTATAAAATAAAATGGCTTCCTTAAATTTCACAAATCGATTCCAATTCAACTCAAATTCCAAAATTCAAATTTAATCCAATCTCAAATCATCAATTTCAATTCAATTCGGTTTCTTAATAAACCATTTCAAATTATATCGATTTCAAAAGATTTGGACCACAAAATAAACCATTTCAATTTCAATATATTTCAAAGCTTTAAATATTCCACAATTTCAAAACTAAATTTGATAATTCCATTTATATCCAACTTTAACTTCAATATTATTTAGTTTTGAAATATTCACTTAATAAAATCCAATATCATTTAAATAAGCCTCAAATTACAAATAAACTAAATATTTTCTTCAATTTTATTTAAACTTGAAATATTCATTAATCACTTTAAATCAAAATCAAGTTATACAATCATATCTTTAAAATCTCAAATTTAATAAATCTCAAATCAAACTTATTTGATTATAATTCTTAAATAAATACAATTTCAAACCAATTTCTATTTCTAGTTCCAACCTTAATTTATTAAAATTTATTATAAACTTTATATTTGAAATAAAATTTTAAATAAATCTTAAACATATTATTTAATTTATTTGCACATTAAATCTATTTATATATTTTAAAAATAGTAAAATTATAGGTAAATTCTTAAAATTTATAAATTCAAAATTAACTTATAACAATAAAATTTTCAAAACATATAAATTTAAAAATCTAAAATTTAAAACCTTTATAAAAATAACTTTTATATATATATAATATTTAAAAACAATATTTATTAAAAACCATATATATTTCTTTTTTAAAACTTTGGGAATCATTTCAAAAATATGTATACAGACCAAGAGTGTCTGTATATAATTTTCTATCCTATGGTCAAGTGATACAGATATTTATCAATTCAATCCGCAATTTAAATATATACGGTATATATCTTTTCAACCCGCAATCCCAAATTCAATTAAATGAAAATCGCTTGGGTTTATCATTTCAACCCATAACGATTTTCTCTTACTCTACAAGATCGTTCGGGTATGTATCATTTCAACCCATAGGGAATTCTATATTAACAAGGAACTTGCAGAGTGATAACAGTTGTGATCATAATATAATAGGCATATATCATCAATATAAATAACAGATAATTATAACAACCCTAATATTTTGTAAATATTTTTAAATCATTTTAAAATAAATTTTATTTCAATATTTCTATTTTTAAAACATTTTAAAAGTGAAGTTATAATTTTCCAAAGATAATTGCATTTTGTTTGCAATTTTTAATGCTTGTTTCAATATAATAAGCTATTTTCTTTATTTACTTTTATTTTCTTTTTATTTTTCCTATGAATAATTATTTATTTTCATTTTCACTTTATTTTTGTTTGTCTTTTATTTATTTACTGATTTTTTTTGTTTATATTGAATTTAAAAGAAAGTGGAAATTTGAAGAGACTAAAGCTTTAAAACATTGACTTTTAACTTTCTAGACCTTTCAATTTCTTGGCCGTTCAAAACTTTATTTGTGGCCATGAGTTTTAATTCCTTTCTTCACGTGAAAACATCTCACTTCCATCATCTATTTTCGACCAAACACTTCTGAAAAAAATTGGTAATGGCTTCCTTCTTTTTTTTCTACCTTTCTTCCCATTTTTCTATTGATTTTTTCTATGTTTTTGCCTTGACCTTCCCGTAGCTTTGCTCGGCCATAGACCTCACCATCATCACTGACCACCACATTACCTCCTTCCCATGATCCACGGCAACAACCCCTCCTCCTCCTCTGACCAGTTCAGGCCGTGACACCTAGATGACCAAAAACAATGCAAAACCCTTCCTATATTGTCATAGCCGAGCCCTATCTCAACAACCCCTTCATATTTGACCACGGCCACCACTATGAACCACCACCACCTGTTTGATTTGACCCCTGACCTCTTGTCCAGACATGTAGCAGCCCTAGCCGAGCCATATGGACCTATGGCCGAGCCTAAAGATGAACCAAAACTCCTTTTTGCCTTGTCTATTTGCCTTCTTTCCACTTGTAACTCCAAACCTCTTTGTATTCCATTTTGTAACCATGCCATATTGATACAAACCCGACCCTTTACCACCTGAAATCGTGTCATGGCCGAACTATAAAGCCTTATGGTCTAGCAAATGTTGAGTGGTAGTCAAGCAAAATTGATTAAAAGATTGGTGATGTCTTTTGTATATTCTAGTTTCAATTTGTTTCAATATAATCTTTTGTATTGTATTTATATTATATTTTTCTTTGTTTATTTTATGAATACAAGGTTAATATCTTGGCTCTCTCTCCGTTTAAATCTAGTCGTGCTTTCGAGATTTTCATTTGTGTGTTTTATTTGCAAACTCCAACGTAAAAAGATGAGTATTCACACATGACATCTGTACTTATATAAACTGTGAAGTGACAACAAGTGAATGTGTATAAACTATTATCTCATGTTATACATGCCTGTGATGTTAATTATATGATGTTAAACCCTGTTATTAACTTGTCACATCATCTGTTATAAATTATTTTACTGTTTATTCTATTCTGTTTATCACACTGCAAGTTCCCTGTAGAATAGAATTACTATGGGTTGAAATGATACATACCCGAACGGACTTTAGAATAGGGAAAGATCATTATGGGCTGAAATGATAAGCCTGAGCGATTTTTATTTAATTTTATTTACTTGGGATTGCGGGTTTGAAATGATAAAACCCGGATTTTCTTTGTAAATTACGGATTGAAATGATATATTATCCGTATCACTTGACTTAGGCTAGAAAATATTATACAGACCCGTGGTTATTTTATAAAGTTTTCTGGAAATTTTTAAGTATTTTTAAAAATGTAAATTATGATTATTTGATTTAAATTGAATTTAAAATGATTTAATAAAGTGATAATGATTTTCTATGTATTAAAATGTTGAATAAATGAATAGAAAATTATGATTTAAAAACATAACTTAATTTGGAAATTTGTGATTTGATTTTTAATGGAAATTTAAGTTAATTAAATAAAAATGGAAATTAAGTTTTAAATTGTGAAAATGGAAAGTTAAATTTAAGTGTTAAAGTAAATTGAAAAAAAATGAAAGAATAAGAAAATGGTACACTTGAATTTAATAAGTGAAATTGTCGGAAAATTTGATTTTTATTGTAAAAAATTTCTTTATAAAAATCATAAGTTAAAAATCATTTAAATGACTATTTTTGATGTGGAAAAATATGATTTTTATAAGTTAAATTGATTTAAATTGGAGTTTATTTATGGCTGGAATTCTATTTAAAATCTGGAAATTCATTTAGTAGCACTTCAGAAATGCTATCGTTTCTGGAAATGAACTAAAATCTGAACTAAGTAGAATCTACAGCATTTTGTAAGTGCTGTAGTTGCAGAAGTGAACTAAAAGGCTAAAATTAACTAAGGCTATGACAGCACTTTGTAAGTGCTGTAGTGGCAGAAACTAAACTTGAAACTGAAACTAATGAAAGAGCTATGGTAGCACTTGTTAAGTGCTGCAGTTGGCTGAAATGTGATTTTTAAATATAATTGAACTACTGCAGCAGTTTTAAAACGCTGTCTTTGCTGAATTGAACTAAAATCTTTAAATTGAACCCTGAACTATTACAGCAGTTTTGTAAATGCTGTCTTTTCTGAATTGAACTATTTTTCAACTAAAACTGAACTATTACAGCAGTTTATAAATGCTGTCTTTGCTGAATTGAATTGTTTTCAAATATAATTTACCGCTGCACTTTCTAAATGCCGTGAAAGCTGAAATTTTAATGTATTTAAGTGAATAAACGAACTCAGAAAAGGCTAAATTTTTGGGAATATAATATTTGATTTAAAGGTATAATGACTTTAATTTTAAATGGTTTAAATGAAGTATTTTGATTTGAAATATCAACTATTTTGAAATTTATAACCACGGGTTATAATAACGATTGGTTGTTAAAGAGACCGGGATCAGATATGGACATACTCTCTATCGATACCGAAAACCACTTTAACAACTGTGTACGTTGTGGAGATTCCAGAATGAAGTAGGATAGTGGCGACGATCCTAAGGTATATACGTGGACCCAACTCCCGTGAGTTGGCATAAGGTGGCTAAAACAGGAGTGATTCTCGGGCCAATGAGGTAGCACCTCTAATCGGACACACTTCTTCGATACCATTCTATTACTTTGCGATTGATTGGGTGCACCCCTTGATTTGGGAGTGTTGTTCGAGGTGGGCGGTAGTGGCTGCTATGCGTTTCCACCCGCCCGGATGCGTAATTGGTATATCTACCCTGGCATTGCCTTGTTGTGCCATGTCACCTACCATATCGAGCTTTACTACGAGTTGTGATTTCTCTCGTAGTCTGTGGAGTATCGAGGGTAGCCCCCATTTTGGGAGTATGTTAATACTGGATAGACTACTGGGACTATTACGTGTTAAGGTGGAAAATGTAAAGCCTTAATGCTATTTAAAAGTATGTTTATTTTATATTAGACATTATTATAATAGCGAATATTACTACATAGTAGATAGTTTAATGGATCCTTAAAGAATGGGCGATCCCAAGCATTCTTTAAGTTAATTGTACCTTTTATTATAGTTCACTTGAGTTGGTTTACATTGTATAAGTTTGTATGTCCTGACTCGAGTGTTTGTGTTTTATTTACGCTCGGGTCAGCTTGAGTATTCACAGCTTTGGACTTCACTTTCTAGAGCTAGGAATCGCTGGAGATTCTGCTTATCTAGTTATTCATATATTTCAGTTTCAGTTGTTCCATTTCAGCTTTTGTATTAGAGACTTATGTATTTGGGATTTCTACTATACTTGTTTCAGAATTGTATTTGTTTTCAGACTATGTAATTTGTATCTGTTTTTGAGACTCTGTATTATAGTGGCTTCATGAAACACTATTTATTTTATTTTCCGCTGCGAGTTATTCTGATATTTCTGTGTCTGTGGTTCTATGAATGATTTTATTTGCTCCAAATTTTATTACAATATGTTATTTTTCATTATTCAAGTCTGACATGTGTGGATTATTGTCGATTTGAATAGTCCAAAATAGTGGGTCGATACAATAATGGTGTCAGATGTCACAGGTGAACATATACAAATAATAGCATATATATAGCAATGTAAATAACTAACAGCAGCATATTTCAATTGTTGTTTCAATTGAAATCAAATTTAATAAATATAAGAACGTTAATCATGAGTGATTGCTCACCTTTCGAGGTTAGAGAAGCACGAGAACAAGATGGAAAGCACGGACGCAGGTACACACACAGATACACAAATGACACAGAGACAAAGCTAGATCAGTTGCTGTGAATCTGAGCAGCGGAGAAACAAGGCAAGGTGAAATTTTAGATTCGATTGACCAAACATATATTCTAAACATATCATATATAGAATTAATACAAAATTAGCTTAACATAACCGAACGAAATAATGTTATAACTATATATAAAAAAAAATTCTTCTCTGAATTCAATATAAAAATTTGAAAACCCAAACTTATATATACTTTTACTATATAAATCAATATATAAGTATATACAACTCACATACATTAAGATCAACATATATACATATTATAAAAATGGCCTAAAATCAATTTAAAACATACAGTTAAAATAATATATATAAAGCTTATAAAAATAGAACCCTGAACATATGATAATTACATTAACAAGGCTACTATCACTACAACAAAAGTGTCTTTTATAGCGGCATATAGCCACTATTAATCACAACCATAGCGGTTTGATAAGCGCTGTATATCGACATGTTATAAAAAACTGTTGAATATTTATAACACAAAATATGCCGCTATGGTTGAGCTTAGTTTTATAACGCAAATTCGCCGCTATGGTACGTTAATTCAATAGCTCATTATAGCCGCTATAATACAACTAAATCTCAACGGAACTGGAAATCTTTATAACACCATTTTGCCGCTATAAAATATTTATTCAATAGCTCATTATAGCCGCTATATTACAGCTAAATCTCAACGGAATTGGAAATCTTTATAACACCATTTTGCCGCTATAAAATATAGTTATAACTCCATTTTATAGCAATTATGTCATATAGTTATAAAGCTTTTTAGGAGCTATGCTTTATTTTACTATATATTTGATGCACCCCACTATTACATTTTAATAATAACAATCAAAATTAATCTTCTTTAAATAGATAACAACTTGGATAATGTATGAACGAAAAAACTATAATAATCAGCAAATGTTACGCATATTCATGATAACAAAATAAAGTATCAACTAACAAAAAATAAGTTCAATACATATTCATGATAACAAAAGACAACATAGTTCAAAGTTAATGTCTACAAGTACCAAATGCATCACCAAGAACTTGAACTGCTCAAAGCCTTTCTTCATGCATGTCTTCGGTCATTGGTAGTACTTCAGCTGCTCCCCATACACAGCCTATGCACGTTCTTGCACAACAGTGTGCTAATGGTCCCAAAGCTTATCCCCATGCATCCTTTTTAATTCCACATGATAGTCCCGGAGATAATGCACGCACATACTTCTGCGGTTGGGGAAACTCCCGTTGCTTTGAAAACAGAAACGCAAGCTTGGGTATTAGTTAAGTGTTTAACACTAAATGATGTCCTGCTTGTTATCATAACCAAATGTAGAAATCAATTAAAGACCGAGAAAGATTTAATGGAAAATGCATACCTTGTCTTTCAACATCTGTTCAAAACTAAATGTATAGTTTGTTGTTCTATTGTTCTTCAGATTGGCATACCTATTAAATGAAATTTTCATCAGACTATAATCACAAATGTTTTTATGTACTTGAAATGTCTTCACAAAAACTTAATAAGCATGAATTTTTTTAAGTGTACATTTTGAATAGAACACCAGAAGATAAAAAATTAAAATGTCATTGTGTATCAGACTTCCCATTAGTATAAGATAAAGAAAATACTTCACCATTCAATACTGTTCACGTCTACTATAAATTGTAGCGATTCGGTTCAATTATGCTCCTCCTTTTTCAATAGTCATCGTAGTTTCATTTTGGTTGATGAAAATTTCAAAATTAACTCAGTTCTCTCTGCTAATTCATTATCTAAATGCAATAATTTTATTCAACAATGTTCACATCTACTATTAATTATAATAACTCAGTTCAATTGTGCTCCTTTTAATGTTCTTCGTAGTTTCAGCCTGATTAATGATCTAATGAACTTTTAATTGCATACCCTAAGTTAGTCTAGGCAACAAGAATAGATAAACAAATCATACGCTTGAATGGAAATTCCATCCTTGTTTTCCAATGGTTAATATCCCATAAAACTTAGAAATCCAAAAGTAGAGATTGGCTTTCTCATTAAAAATAAAGAGAATTTGGCTGAGGTCACGTTTGGAAAAAAAATAACTTCATCTCTCTTGCAAAAACAATGAAATATGAGTTAATAAAAGACATGCAAATTGCAAATAATCTTTTCAAACAAACATGCAAATACACAATACTAGTATAAATATTTGATAGTACTAAAAAACTAGCTTACGTGATAGCACCATAACCAACTGCCTCTGCAGTCTCTTCAGCCTCTTCATCTATCCATTTTGGTAGTTTGCTTGTTCCAACCATCAAATTATATATACAGTAATCAAGATTAATTTTCTTTATACTAAATATGCTAAAAGCTGCGCCAATAACCATTTTCCTAGAGGCGGTCTCTCAATTTGATTTGGCTTCAAATTGTCGGTCCTAAGCAGCTTTTGTCACATCTTTAGAAAAGCCTGCCCACCATAAATTAGCCACTGGTGCTGGAAGTGCAACTCCTACAAGCATGATCAATGGTATTAGTGCATATTAAGGTGTGCATATTATCTGCATCCGAAAACATCTGCTGATAGGCCTACACCACATCCCCTACAAATGCGCTTATAATTCATGCAACTAGCAGCAGCGAACACACGCTTATACACACAAATATGTGCACACACTACTTAGCAACATGATGTGCACTTACAGTGCCATTATATATATATATGTATATATATATATATATATATATATATATATGGACACACACAGTACACATACTCACGCACACTCAATCACACCAAGGAAACACAAAAACGCACGTAGGGAAAAATATGAGGCACAACAGCAGTCTTTCTTTTTTTCATTAACAATGTGATAAATTAACAAAGTTAAAACTAAATATGGACACAGCAAAACAAAATGAAGTGCTTATAAAAAACAAGGCAGTAGCTCATATATGCACACTCACTCTTGCAGACACACACGCACAGAATCTCCACTCACCCACACTGTCACGCAAAAGCACCACTCAACACACACGAACCACTATAGGGAAACACACGCATATATACGTACAATACATACGCACATGAAGCATCCATGCATCGGTCAATGGTGATGTTTGCACAGGTCAATGGTAATGTTGCCCAATGTTCAGCATTTACATTAGTGATAAATATAATGGGAATAACAGTCAAACAACTAAATTTACAACCGTATAAAATAACGGTAAATTCAAATCAGTGTTCCTAGTATTTACCTAACGTTCACATACTATATGATGAATCTCCTTTCCAGCATTATCAGTAGCCTTAGAAACATGCCTAAGATCCTATCTAAACAGAACTCCAATCATTACTTCCTAAATGTATATACTGAAATAACATAAATGGTAAGAGCTTCAATTGATAATACCGTTTCGTCGAGATATTAAGTGCAGGACTTGTTCCCGCACCACATAATTGGCTTAAAAGCTCATCTTGTAAGGTTGAATCAAGCCCTGTAGATAATAGAGTGAGCATAAACTTAGAATAATAAAACAGTGCAAGAAAAATAATAGTTCAGTATCTTAAGTTTAATATTAAGTATTTTCAATATTACCCTGATAAACAATTGGAGAAGCCGGTACATTAAACTTGTCATGATATCAGTTCTTGGCACTGGACTGGTGCTTAGACATTAATGAAAGAATTGCGTGGATGACTTCTAATAAACCCTCTATATTGGGAAAGGCTTATTGAGATACCTAGATCAAGCTCATTTTTTTATGTATTGAAATATAGAAGTACAGAGAATAAAACAGTTTAACCCAAGTGAAAAGTCATCACTAGATGATGAGGCATTTTCCATTTGAGCTAATTCATGTAATGTCTCAGATTCTTCCTTTGTTTTTAATCTTGTATTGGACGGTACACCAAAACCAAGAACGATTAGTTGACAAAGATCTTTTAACAAGGCAAACTTTAAAACATTATCAACTTTAAAAGAATTTACAAGCATATTAAGAAGATAATAGTCTCTGCAGTAACTGTTAATGTTCACAAACATTAAACAAATAATTTGGTTCAAAGTTCAAACAACTATACATATGAAAGGTTCAACGGTAAGTTAAATAAAAACACCCTTTTTCCACTAAATATATTCTACAAAACAAAAACAAAAAGCAAAAACAAAAGCAAAAACTCACCTGCACGCTAGCTGTTGGTGGTAGTTCCATGCGAGTAGCCATTCGTTCAGAGAAACTGACCCTTTTAATTGCATAGAGTTCCGAAGTTGGTGCATTTCCCAGTACTAGCCACCATGCTTCATCTTTTAACCGATGGTTCAAATAAGAATTAGAGTTACACATGTAGCCTTAAGTACCAATTATTAGAGATGATTTTACTCAAAATGGAAAGCTGTTCTCAGCTTAAAAAACAAACTCAACCAAAATGAAGGTTTGAAGTTGTAGTTTTATCGATGGAAAATTGCAATGGCTAGCTTGATGGAACATGTGATGAAATATATAAATTCATCTTGTGTTGTCAACTAATAAATAATTGAATTATGTAGCACATTTTCCCCAAAAATACATATATTACAAACCAGATAAATAAGCAACCTTGTGCAAGTTGTTTTCCCCAGAAATACATATATAAACCTACCACTTAGGATATGAACAAATTGTCCAACCGACATGTCTCGAGGAAACAAATATCTAAAATAGTATTATACATTAATAAACTGCATTGGGTGATGTTTATATGCAATTTGACAATTTTATGGTTAAATAAAGAAGAACATTTTCATTTACATCCAATATACATTGTTTTCAAGCCAGACTATTCGATTGCATTCAACTTTCCATTTCCTTTTATCTATTTTAAAAAATAAATTAAAGAAATAACATACACAACTCAAATATACCATTTTACTCATATTTCCAATTGGAATTACAAAGTAGTCTCGATTGAGTAGACTTCTAATGAAAACTCTCTAAAATTTTGACAATTATAGAGTGATCTTGATTATTATGTCAATTGAATGAAATAGTTAATGATGTATTGAGAATTATATATTTGATAAAAACGCAGGACAGTAAAAAAAGTGGTGGTTGCTAATAATTGAAGAAGATTAGGTATGTTAACTGATAAGTAATATAAAATAGTTTTTTTATTCAAGTTGATGAACTAATAATACATTTCTGGTATTTCCATATCCATTAAAAATCTATAGGTAATTGAAAGCATGTGCAAAAATATGTGACTACAAGTTTTTAAATTTCAATTTTACAGGCCATGAACATATCAAATATAAAACAGGAACAAGGAACATAAAAAAAGCTTTGAATACCAATAGTGGGTTGATTTGAACCCACTTATCTTTCGGTAGCCATTTTTCTAGAGACACTCTGGTGGCTTCAGGATTTGAAATTTTCTGCAGAATTATATGTATATGTATATGTACGTGTATGTATATGTATGTATGTGTATGTATATGTATGTATAAACAATCGGTATAAGTCTTACAGGTCATCACTAATTAGTACATAGTGTATAGTATATGAACAAACCAGCTTTGTCCCGGGTTTTGTAACCCATCCAAGTCGATTACATACTCGATGTGCCTGAGGTTCGCAATTATGCTATTGCCTGCAGTTTATACTATTGTCAGCACACACACACATTATACTATATGCTAGCATATGCATTTCCACAATTTGTCATTGGTTCAGCACATGGAAATTATATTATTGCCTACAGTTTGTATTTTGGAGGACTTCTGATTTACTAATGCTTACAGTTTTCAAGTTTATACTTGGTCTGTTATGGTTTCAACACATGCACATTATCTCCTATTCTTTCAATTCTCAACTCTGGTTGTCTCAACTCTCAGTATAACAATATTAACGTCCAAACAAATAATGGTGAAAGGGTGATTGAAATTGTAATTCCAGCGTAACAATATTTAACACAAAATATGCATCAATAAGTAACCAACAAAACAAGGTTTTTTTACATGATTAATATCAAAGTAACTTACTGGAAACAAAAGAAGTAACATTAACAATATTGAATTTAAATAAAAAAAATATATTTCTGACTATCTATAGATGTTTATAAACAGAAGCAAAACATTATATTAATATACCCAAATCATACTAATATTAAAATTCCTCAAGCAGGAATAAATCCATGAGAAATCCTCTCTTTCTAAATTCGCAAAAACTTAATAACAACATTCAAAATAAACACCAGAAGTAGTAATATCACTAATAATGATAAAAACTCAATAACAACATTCAGAATACACAAAACAGATGAGATTTCCTGTAATTAAAGTATAAAACATTGGATTTTCACTATTTTATTCAAGTTTCATAAACCAAAGCAAATTCAATTCTAGCAGAAACAAGTTTAATATAAATGTAGATCATTCGCTCAGCAAATTGAATCAAATCTAACAGAGTTGTAACATAAAATTCAATTTCAAGCAGTAAAAGCAACCGTCTTCCATAAAATTGAGATTCTACTAAAAAATGAAACAAAAAGAAAAAAATGGTGGACGGAAGTTTGACACTACAGATCATAATGTATAGATCTGAAGCAAGCAATACAATTCAAGTTTGAATGAAAAGAGGAGAGAGAAGTACCTTTGCAAATGATAAGAGAGAAACAAATGTTGAACTGGATATAAATATTGAGGTTTAATATAAATCAACTAAAGTCGAAGTCCACGCCTAAAAGAAGCAACTAAAGTCCATGCCTAAAGTCGAATCTGGGAGATATAGATGAAGAGCGAAATTGAAGATCGAAGATCGGAGATTAGTGTTCTAGACCTCGTCGACTTCACAACTGCTGAAGAGCGAACTGTTGAAGATCGGAGATGGAGTAGAACGGTTGAAGTTTGGTGATTGGTGATGGAGATGGAGTAGAAAGTCGATTAGGGTTATTTCATTTTGGGAGGAAGACGAAAATTGTTGAGTGTTTGGGAGGGAGACGAAACTGTTTAAGTGTTTTTGGGAAGGAGACAAAAAAATTTGGGCCAAAGCGTTACATATGTGCATTACAAAACAAATAGAGTAGAAAAAAAATTAAAGGTAAACAATAACGCTTAGAATAATGCGTTATTAAATGGCATTATTAATAACATATTTTCTTGTAGTGTATGTAAAGGTATATATATATAGGCTGTAACTAAGCAGATTCAAAATTATAAAGCATGAATAATATAGTACCGTAAACTTATAAAATACTGTAACGACAAAATATATAAAATATATGAACTAAACCTATATCTAAACTTATACAGTATAGACTAATATATAGACTAAAGCCAGTCAACACTTATATATAATAACAGTATAAATATATAGAAACTAACATATGTATATTTTATACGATCTAACATATATACTAACATGTTATCCCACTGCAAACTATTGAAAGAAAAGAAAACTATATATATATATATATATATATATATATATAACCACATACAAGTTACAAATTTTAAAACACGTATTAAAACAACATAAATAGAATATAACTTATATATATTTAACTCATATATAACTATACTATAACATAACCATATTAAATAACCTATTACATTATATACTTATATTTCAAAGCTGATATCTAAACAACTTTTATATATACATTTCAAAGTCAAAACACATATTAAGTTTTAATATATATATATTTATATATATTTCAGGTTAAGACATATATAAAAATAAAACCTATATATATCTTTCTATAGAACAGAATATTCAACATACTATATAACTATAGACTATATATATATATATACAAACCAAAATATACAACATATAGTTCGAATATATATACTCATATATATATACACTTTCAAACATATCATATAATACTATGAACACATATATATACCTTTAGATAATAAAAAGGTGAGATGAACGGCTCGGTGAAAGCTGGAGATGGTGATGGATGTTGCCGACTCGGCCGGAGGCTGTGGCAGACGAAGGTGGAAGCCAGGCGAGTTGAAGGCACTTCGGTGGAAGGTGAAATGGGAGGTAGGCGAGCAGACTTTGGCATGGTCGTTGGGTGATAGGTGAGGAGGCGTGCGGTCAGGGCGGAGCTGCGGTTTGGGTGGTAGGAGGCTGGGCGAGGTGAGAAAGAAGATGGGCTGATGGGAGGATGAGGCCTTGCGTTCTTGGTCGGCAATGTGGTGGCCACTCTCGGTTCCAGGCATGGGTAAGCGGTGACTATATGGAGGAGCCGAAGCTCAGTTGCTGATGCGGGGTGATGGATGGTGGAGTTGTTGTGGCTTCGGGTTTGATAAGGTGGAGAAGATGTTGGGTTTGAGGTTGAAGGAGGGAAGAGATGGTTGGCTTCAGGGAGAAAATATAAAAATATAATTTTTGTTCAAATGAAAGGTAGCTGAAAAATGAACCAGAATTTTTTTGAAACAAAAAAAAACCAAAGGTCGTGACCGTTGAAATCTGGAATACTAATAGTTAAATGGTTATTAGTATTACCTGATGGACAAACGAATGGTCACGGGATATCCAAAAGCCAAATTACGGACCCGATACAGAAATCATTTCGTGGATTTCGCTATTTCCCGGACTTCAAAACACACAAACGAATAGACTACAAAGATCAGCACGACAAGGTGATTAAAACGGTACATAAATATTAGTGGTACGACCATCCTATCAAAAGTCGATAATCGGTACCGAAAATGCTGCTAAAATGTCAGAATTAAGATAATCGGAGCAATAGCAGTCCAAATTTGAAGAAACAAAATATGATGTCTCACTCAGAAGATGATTTACAAATTTATTGTATAAAAATGTTCAAGTTTGGAAAATATTTTATTATCATCAAATATTAACTGATTTGGATTTAAATAAAATTACATAATAAAATTAACTTCCATATTTTCTGATGAAAATTTACCATTTGTTATGTTTAAATGGACGTATTTCAAATATCAAATTTTTATTTCACATTTCAATTATTTAAAATTTCACAAAAATTTAGTTAATAACGTTATTAAAAACAATTAAAATTTACGGGTCGTTACACTCTCCCCCACTCAAAACTTTTCGTCCCCGAAAAGGAAAGAGTTAGGAGAATAGAAACAACCAGAAAGAAAATAAATTGAAGACAAAACAAAACAATTAATTTAAAACCATATAACTTTCAATTTAAATTAATTAATATTCAACCATTGATTTTATTTCATTTGATTTCACTTAAGTTAATTTCACTCATAATTCAAATTTTAATTATATCTAAATTCATATTCGTCTACTCATTATCTTATTGTTCAATTTGTCTCAATTAACATTTTCCATTATCATAAATTAAGTGTATATGCATTTATTATAATTATATTTTATTCAAATGAATTCTTCTTTTTCCTAATTTATTATTAAATTTATTCCACTTAATATATCTTATCACATAGATTAAGTAGATTGTCACTTATTATAACCACTCAAATTTATTTATAAATTCTTTTAATATCATTTTATATTGTATATTATTCAATTGCATAGTTAACTTCAAAATAATTTAGGTAAGTTATATATATTGGAAAGTAATTGAGTATTATACAAATACAATTTTCCCAATTCAATTATTTCAAGTTTTAAATATTTATTCAACATTTTGACTTCATTTTATAATTGAAATCATCCCTTAACAAACTTTTAAGAATTAAATTTCCATTTTACTTCAAACCATTTAGAGATAAATGTATACATATATATATATATTCTATATATCAAATCAAATCTATAATCATATGCCTATATATATTATACGTCAAGTCTTACTTAAGGAATTCAAATCAAATTCATTTACAAAACAAAATTGTAGTAAAGCTACTAAATAGTGTCTCCATTCTGAAGCTCGAAAATGAATGTCGATGATGCGGCCGTCATCACCGAAATTATTTTCCAGCAACAAACGAAGAGAGTACAGATTTAAACCTTTAAAATTCTTTTGAAACGATTTCTATTTGAAAATACTTTAAATAATATACCCAAAAATTTTAAAACCAAATTTTCAAAAATATCGGAAATTCAATTCTCAAATTCTTAATTTACATTCACTTTAAATTCCAAATCAGTTTGTAAACCATGTTTATATTTTCATTTATTTATAATGTGGCAATAGTCAATGGTTTACAGAATAATAATGAAAATCAAGTATTATCATTTCTGTTAACCAATTCATTTAACTTTTTAATTTCAGAAAAATTTACTTTTATATATATAATATAATCATACAAAATTTATTCCATTTACCAAATTTGAAAATAATATTGTGTCGATTTGCTATGTTCAAGTGTTTTGGAATTCCTATCAATAGCGTTGATCAGACGAATCGATCGAATCCCCAAATCAGCATAACAACTCAAACAACACACTATTATATAAATTACAAATACACTCTCTCACTCGATGATTCAAGGATGGATTTCAAAACA
The DNA here is from genome assembly GCA_030737815.1 of Allium fistulosum. Taxonomy (NCBI): domain Eukaryota; kingdom Viridiplantae; phylum Streptophyta; class Magnoliopsida; order Asparagales; family Amaryllidaceae; genus Allium; species Allium fistulosum. The sequence goes on from CM060902.1 coordinate 221,889,697, forward strand.
AGGATATAGATTCAAATTAGAGGAATTCTAATCAAATAAAATTCTGATTCGAAGACAGGCTCAAACGAAGATGAGATAATTAAATCACAAAATAGAAGATGGATATATTTATATAAATCGCGGGTGACCTTAAATGGGTCAACTGTGACTTCAAGAATAAGATCGATGCAGACTTCTGAGACAAATCGGCATCGGATCACAAAAGAATAGAATTCGGGCATAGCAAGAGGTAGCGGCATCTAAACCGATGATATAGAAATCTCCGATGAATCAATGCCTATTGTAAAGGAGTTTCACCCCTTTACAAATCATATAGTGGAGTTATGGGATGCTCCAAAATCAAGGGAATACGAATAGGGAGAGGAAAGAATGGATTTTGGAACCGAGGGAAACGTTCCAAAAATTCAAAGGAAACCGAATCAAAGAGGAAGGAATTCAAGTTCGAACGAAGGTGATTCTGTAATTAAATTTACTGTATATGCTAAGTTTTGCCTAAAACCAGAGCTTTGATACCACATGTAACATCCCGATATTTTCAACCATTCGCATCCGCACATATCGGACTTGAATTACTCAAAATATTGGATTGAGGATTTATATTTGGCAAAACTCAACATATACAGTGAATAAATAAATCACAGAATCACAAACACAGAGAATTACAATAATAAGCAGCGGAAACAAATGAATAGTAGTTCATGAAGCTACTATATATATATATAACAGATTCAAAACAAGATACATCTCGAATACAATGAAGTCTCAATACAATAGTCAAATACAAGATAAGAATATATTACAGGAGTCAACTGAATAACTGCAAGCTGAATAGATAGATGGATCTCCAAGCGAAGCTCCAACTCCAAAGGTGAGTCTCAAATGCTGTGACACTCAGCCTGACCCGAGCGTAAAGCAAAAAACACAAAACACTCGAGTCAGGATTAACATTCTTATATCAATAAATCCAGCTCAAGTGAAATATCAACTGAAATACAAGTAACTTAAAGGATATTTGGGATAACCATCCTCTAAGGATCCATGGAACTATCTACTATGTAGTAATATACGCTAATATAATAATGTCTAAAGTAAAGTAAACTATAAAAAAAGCGTTAAGACGTTACCCATATCCCCCTTCACATTTTATATATTCCCATAGTCTATACAGTACCGTAACTTCTCGTAAACTGGGCTTATCAGAGGGCACTCCATAAGGTATGGTACAAAACAAACTCGTAGTGGTCTCGATAAGGTAGGTGACACAACACAACAAGGCAATGCCAGGGTAGATATACCAATCACACTTCTGGGCTGGTGGTAACGCATAGTAGCAACTACCGTCCACTCGAGCCACACTCCCAAATCAAAGGTGCGCACCAAATCAATCACAAAGTAATAGAATGACAATCGAAGAAGTGTGTCCGATCGGAGGAGCTACCTCACTTGGCCCGTCGATTGCTCCTGTTTTAGCCACCTTATGCTAACTCACGGGAGTTAGGTCCACGTATATACCTCAAATAGAACGTCATCAACCACCTACTTCATTCTGGAATCTCCACCGCGTACACAGTTATTGAAGTGGTTTTCGGTACTGGCAGAGAGTATGACAATATCCGATCCTGGTCTCTTTAACAACCAAACATTATTATAACACTGCGGCCATTTCAAAATAGTTTATATTTCAAAACCAAAATATCATTTCCATTTCAAAACCATATCAATACGATATCATTTTCACTTCAAATATATCAATTTCCAAAATCAAAGCACTTTCAAAGTTATAACACTTTCAAAACCAAAACACTTGAAATATAACACTTTGAAAATCATAACACTTTGAATCATAACACTTTGAATCATAACACTTTGGAAATCATAACACTTTACTTTAAACAGTTTAGATATTAATAATAGTATATATAATAAAATAGTTTATAAAATAAAGTAGTTATATAAAATTGTTATAGGTTAAAATAGTTTATAATAAAATAGTTAGTATATTAAAATACTTTATATTAAAAATACTTTATATTAAAAATGATTTATATTAAAATAGTTTATATTAAAATAATTTATAAGGTAAAATATATAAATAGTTTTAAATATAATTTAAAATTACTTTATATAATAAAATAGCTTCCTCAAATTTCTCAAATCGATTCCAATTCAACTCAAATTCCAAATTTCAAATTTAATCCAATCTCAAATCATCAATTTCAATTCAATTCAGTTTCTCAATAAACCATTTCAAATTATATCGATTTCAAATACAGATTTGGACCACAAAATAAACCATTTCAATTTCATTATATTTCAAAGCTTTAAATATTCCACAATTTCAAAACTAAATTTGATAATTCCATTTATATCCAACTTTAACTTCATTATTATTTAGTTTTGAAATATTCACTTAATAAAATCCAATATCATTTAAATAGGCCTCAAATTACAAATAAACTAAATATTTTCTTCAATTTTATTTAAACTTGAAATATTCATTAATCACTTTAAATCAAAATCAAGTTATACAATCATATCTTTAAAATCTCAAGTTTAATAAATCTCAAATCAAACTTATTTGATTATAATTCTTAAATAAATACAATTTCAAACCAATTTCTATTTCTAGTTCCAACCTTAATTTATTAAAATTTATTATAAACTCTATATTTGAAATAAATTTTTAAATAAATCTTAAACATATTATTTAATTTATTTGCACATTAAATCTATTTATATATTTTAAAAATAGTAAAATTATAAGTAAATTCTTAAAATTTATAAATTCAAAATTAACTTATAACAATAAAATTTTCAAAACATATAAATTTAAAAATCTAAAATTTAAAACCTTTATAAAAATAACTTATATATATAATATTTAAAAACAATATTTATTAAAAACCATATATATTTCTTTTTTAAAACTTTGGGAATCATTTCAAAAATATGTATATAGACCAAGGGTGTCTGTATATAATTTTCTATCCTATGGTCAAGTGATACAGATATTTATCATTTCAATCCGCAATTTAAATATATATGGGTTTATATCTTTTCAACCCGCAATCCGAAATTCAATTAAATGATAATCGCTTGGGTTTATCATTTCAACCCATAACGATTTTCTCCTACTCTACAAGGTCGTTCGGGTATGTATCATTTCAACCCATAGGGAATTCTATATTAACATTGAACTTGCAGAGTGATAACAGTTGTGATCATAATATAACATGCGTATATCCTCAATATAAATAACAGATAATGGTGTCAGATGTCACAGGTGAACAGATACAAATAATAGCATATATATAGCAATGTAAATAACTAACAACAACATATTTCAATTGTTGTTTCAATTGAAATCAAATTTAATAAATATAAGAACGTTAATCGTGAGTGATTGCTTACCTTTTGAGGTTAGAGAAGCACGAGAACAAGATGGATAACACGGACGTGGGTCCACACACAGATACGCAAATGACACGGAGACAAAGCTAGACTAGTTGCTGTGAATCTGGGCAGCGGAGAAACAAGGCAAGGTGAAATTTTAGATTCGATTGACCAAACATATATTCTAAACATATCATATATAGAATCAATACAAAATTAGCTTAACATAACCGAACGAAATAATGTTATAACTATATATATAAATTATATATTTTTTCTCTGAATTCAATATAAAAATTTGAAAACCCAAACTTATGTATACTTTTACTATATAAATTAATATATAGTATATACAACTCACATACATTAAGATCAACATATATACATATTATAAAAATGGCATAAAATCAATTTGAAACATACAGTTAAAATAATATATATAAAGCTTATAAAATAGAACCCTGAACATATGATAATTACTTTAACAAGGCTACTATGTAAAGGTACATATATATAGGCTGTAACTAAGCAGATTCAAAATTATAAAGCATGAATAATATAGTACTGTAAACTTATAAAATACTGTAATGACTAGATATATAAAATATATGAACTAAACCTATATCTAAACTTATACAGTATAGACTAATATATAGACTAAAGCCAGTCAACACTTATATATAATAACAGTATAAATATATAGAAACTAACATATGTATATTTTATACGATCTAACATATATACTAACATATTATCCCACTGCAAACTATTGAAAGAAAAGAAAACTATATATATAACCACATACAAGTTACCAATTTTAAAACACGTATTAAAACAACATAAACATAATATAACTTATATATATTTAACTCATATATAACTATACTATAACATAACCATATTAAATAACCTATTACATTATACACATATATCTCAAAGCTGATATCTAAACAACTTTTATATATACATTTCAAAGCCAAAACACATATTAAGTTTTAATATATATATATATATATATATATATATATATATATATATATCAGGTCAAGACATATATAAAAATAAAACCTATATATATATCTTTCTATAGAATAGAATATTCGACATACTATATAACTGTAGACTATATATATATACAAACCAAAATATACAACATACAGTTCGAATATATATATTCATATATATATATATACACTTTCAAACATATCATATAATACTCTGAACACATATATATACCTTTAGATAATAAAAGAGGTGAGATGAACGGCTCGGTGAAAGCTGGAGATGGTGATGGATGTTGCCGACTCGGCCGGAGGCTGTGGCAGACGAAGGTGGAAGCCAGGCGAGTTGAAGGCACTTCGATGGAAGGCGAAATGGGAGTTAGGCGAGCAGACTTTGGCATGGTCGGCGGGTGAAAGGTGAGGTGGCATGCGGTCAGGGCAGAGCTACGGTTTGGGTGGAAGGAGGCTGGGCGAGGTGAGAAAGAAGATGGGCTGATGGGAGGATGAGGTCTTGTGTTCTTGGTCGGCAACGTGGTGGCCACTCTCGGTTCCAGGCATGGGTAAGCGGTGACTATGTGGAGGAGCCGAAGCTCGGTTGCTAATGCGGGGTGATGGATGGTGGAGTTGCTGTGGCTTCGGGTTTGATAAGGTGGAGAAGATGGTGGGTTTGAGGTTGAAGGAGGGAAGAGATGGTTGGCTTCAGGGAGAAAATATACAAATATAATTTTTGTTCAAATGAAAGGTAGCTGAACAAACGAACCAGAATTTTTTTGAAACAAATAAAAACCAAAGGTCGTGACTATTGAAATCTGGAATAACAATAGTTAAATGGTTATTAGTATTACCTGATGGACAAACGAATGGTCACGAGATATCCAAAAGCCAAATTGCAGACCCAATACGGAAATCATTCAGTGGATTTCGCTGTTTCCCGGACTTCAAAACACACAAACGAATAAACTACGGAGATCAGCACGACGGTATGATCAAAACGGTATACAAATATCAGTGGTACGACCATCCTATCAAAAGTCGATAATCGGTACCGAAAATGCTAGAATTAAGATAAACGGAGCAATAGCAGTCCAAATTTGAAGAAACGAAATATGACGTCTCACTCAGAAGATGATTTACAAATTTATTGTATAAAAATGTTCAGGTTTGGAAAATATTTTATTATCATCAAATATTAACTGATTTGAATTTAAATAAAATTACGCAATAAAATTAACTTCCATATTTTCTGATGAAAATTTACCATTTGTTATGTTTAAATAGACGTATTTCACATATCAAATTTTTATTTCACATTTCAATCATTTAAAATTTCACAAAAATTCAATTAATAACGTTACTAAAAACAGTTAAAAAATATGGGTCGTTACAACACTTCCATCGCTATGGATGATTTTCACGCCTTCCGCGTGGCATTCCACAACTTGCTCTTTATTCCGTCTCTTAGGACAATCTCTAGCGATGTATCCCGTCATTTTACAATGATAGCAAATGGTTGATCCGTCGACTGGTACCATGGGTTTATGTTTCATCTTCCTCACCTTAGGGCAATGGTTTAGAAAATGTCCTTTCTCACGACACTTAAAGCATAAAATCTCAGAGCGAAACCGTTTGACTTCCTCGTTCTTTTCCTTTCTTGGTTTACTGCACTTAGCTGCGTAACGTCCTTTATTGTGACATCTATAAAATATGACATTATCATAAGGACCTGGTCCAGCCCTTTCACTAATCCGTTTCTGATGTACCAATCTTGCTTCTTACCGTGCCTTACGTGAAGCTGCTCTCCGCTCCCTACGCCTTGCCTTCCGTTCTTCTCCTTTTGCCATCTTTTACAACTTGGACTAGATTCTAGTAGGACTTCCTAACCTATAATTAAACCTCGATTAGTCAAATTTTCAGCTTTTATTCTTATTCCTAAATATCCTTTTATTTGTTCTTGATCATTTTTATTTACTACAAATAAATCCTATTTCCTTCGACTTCCTTATTCACTTAGCATAAGTTAAAATTTCCATATTCAAGGTTAAATTTTATAATTTAATCTACTAATTTGATAATCTGGTTCATTTAATTAATTCGAAACCGGTTTTATTTCAAAAGTCGTTTGAAATCGTTTATACATACATAACCCCCTTTTCAACTTTTTCTCAAATCTATACCCTTCCTTTTACAATTTAATTTATTTTACTTCTATAAATTAAATTTTAATTTCACCTTGAAATTTCCAATTTCAGGTTATTAGTTAAAAACTTATTTAACTTGGCATGAGTTAATATCCAATTCGTTCAACCCCTTTAAACTTACTCAATTTAAACTTTACATTCCAAAATTCAATTCTTATTAATATCACTTCCCACTTATAAGTTCAAAAACTTATTTTTCCTTTGGTTCCACTTCTCATTTAAATGGGAATCCCAGAATTAAACACCATTTATTTATTTCAAATCAATTTTGAAATCATACACACACACACATATCCCATCTATATCGGAATTTTCAAAACAACCCTTGTTTTTAAAACAAAATTTTCATATCAAAAATATTCTAAATAATATTACTTATTATTTCCTCAAGCACTTTGAAACACATTTCAAATTTTCGGGACTTAGATTCAAAACTCCACAATTTTAAATTCATTTTAATTTATAAGTCGCATTTTGTAAATTATGCGTATAAATTCCACTTCCTTAAAACATTTCACAATACTTTATCATTGTTTATTTTGTAATAAAAATCCTTTATTAAGACCCAACAACCAATTTATGATAATAATCAATATTATCATACCCTAGAAACCAAACACACCATATATTCCATAATAATTTTCCTAAAAATTATTTCTACATATAAAATATAATTAGGGTAAACTTATTTTATTTCAAAACACTTTGAAAAATTCTTTCGAAATTTCTGGGATTTAAATTCTGTTTTGAATCTATTTTCAGCCTAACACATTTGTATAGTTCATTCTTATCAAATTTCTATTTGGTTATATATATAACCACTTAAATCTTATAATCTTAATTGATTACCATAATAACAACCAATCTCTTTAATATACTATAATAATGCAGAAATATTATTTCTTTTTATATCAAAATATAATCTTTTGTAAAAATTATTTTAAACCGTTTTTAAAATCATTATATAAGAAAATAACAAGTATGCACTCATATATAATACACTCAACTCATTCTAGGGTACTACTGACCCTATCTCTAATGAGTAATCCCTACTAGAGCCAAGGTTCTCGCTTAACCTTCAGCTCTGATACCACGTGTGACGACCGAGCGATTTTCGACCCCCGAAAATCGACACTAATACGTTCACTGTATAGAGTGCCGAGTAATCGAGTGCCGGAAATACCAGGTTGTTAGGGTTAAGAAGAAAGAGATTGAAGAAGAAACAGAAATAACAACAACACAGAATCTCAGAAACGTAGCAGAACAAAATATAAAATACAATAACAGCTTTTTACAAAAGAAAAACTGTAACTGTTAATATACATACAAATTATTAGAGTACAATCGTCAACATATAAATCTGGACAGTTATAATAACTTGTCCTCAAATGCTGAATATACACCCTATAATACACAACGAAATACAATCAAGTACACATAATATGTCTCTGCCATCCAACTCGTCCCCTGAGCTCCAAAAGCATCCTAACCTGAAACTGTAATACTCGGTCTAACCCGAGCGTTACAATAAAGTAACACCCGAGTCGGGCTGGAAACCAGCGTGAGTAAACACACTTAATTTGAAACACTAAAGTTATCAAAACCCTTCGAAAACCAAGGTAACTCGTAAGACCACGTCACATATAACACGACGGGTTTTTATTTTACGATAACCAAAATAATTTTTTAGAAAATCCGATGATATTATAATAATGTCTAAGTACAATTACTTATTAAAAATGGCTAAATTTGTTAAATTAATCCAATCCCAGCATATAGGACTCTATAATCAAAATCGTAGAGGTTCGTAGTGATTATTAAATCGAAGTGGTTCCGAATAACACTGATATCCGATCCCGGTCTCTTCAAATCTACTCGATAAACTTTTAAAAGGGCAGGTTGTTTTTAAACAAACAATTCATATTCGGGGTGTCAATATCACATATGGGAATGATTACATATGTTTATTTCAAATAAAACGTGTCAACGTTTTATTCTAACATTTAACTGGTTTGGCTACTAAATGGCACAGACAAAGAACAATTGAAATATTATTCAAGATCAATAAACCAAAACATAAATCATTAATGAAATTAACGATTTACAACTCACATTAAAACAATTCACGATCAGAATTTAATCAACTTAAATTAAACTGAATCTACATATATTTTAATCCAAATTAATATTAAATTTAAGAAATTATAGAACAATTTATTATCAGTTAATTAGGATTAAAACAACCAAATTAATAACTAATTTTATTAATTAACATAAGATTAAGTCCAATAAGAATTTAATTAATTACTCATTTTAATTATTATAATATATTAAATTTTAAATTACGGAAAATTAATAACATCAATTTAGATTAATAATATTGGGTGATAGGATTACTATACAAACATTATCATGTCGGTTTGATTTTAAAAGAAGGTGAGATTTTTATAAAGTAAAGGTTTATTAAATAAATAAAAAAACTTGCTATCTCCTTGCCACAAAACAAAACAAATGCCAGCCCAAAACATTAAACCCGGCCCAACATTTCTACTTCTTCCTTCTCCTCCCTTCTCCTCCCTTCTGTTCTTTCTCTTCTTCAATTATTTGAACAACAAGGTTATGCACGTACGTGTGCACATGCACACTTGCTCCGGTCGATGCCTATCACCGCCGACCGAACTCACAAACCACCCACGACCACTGGGTCACCTCCAACCACCTGGAACGTGACCCAAACCCTCGATTCGAAATTCGATCACAAAACCGAAACTTGGAACAAAAGTCGCAACCTCCAAATCGCCTCGCCTCGCCTCCACGGTCCACCATCATCTACCGGACTTCACCTATGATGTCGCCATAACCTCCACTACCATTTCCCCCTACCGCATGCCTCCTTGTTCCTCTCATCACCGCCATGGCCACGAGACCGATACCCACCCCAAAACTGCCACTAAACCCTACGGCCGCTTCTACCGGTCAACACACCCAATAGAAAAATGCTGCATCATTTTTCTCGAGTGCCCCAACCCCTACTCCTCCTCTAGGACAAGCGTCGTGCCCCCAAATCGACCAAGACGCCTGGATTTGCCGAAACACCCAATTACGTTCAACCCCACATTTCTCCCTCTACACAACGTTAAAAATCACCAAACCACCTCTAAAATTCATGATTTTCAATAACGATCAAATTTATACGATCCATTTGCTAATCTATGATATTTGATTTTTGACCTTGTTGAACCCCTTCACTATTTAAATAGGATTCCTCTTTCCACACTTGATAGAATTTAAATAAACAAATTTTAAAATATTCTACACTCTAAAACAAACAAGTTTTGTTCTGGAAGCAAGATTTAAAACTAAATAGATTATGAGATAATGATTTTTTTAAAGTTGAAAGGCTATATATATATTTTTAAACCATGAACAGAGCAATTTCCTGGAAGAAGAACAGTATTCATTGATGTACAGGTGGAAATTCTCATGTCTAATACACATACCATATGCATATACATCAACAATCACACATACATCAAAGATTCCTTCAAATCACATTCATATATATATATATAAACATATATATATATATTGACCAGTTTATAGGCAGAGGTGTTTTACTCACAGTTTTGAATACTGATGGACTGCTGCTTTGCTTATCACCCTTTTCAAGCTTTAGCAACTTGATCTTTTATGTTTTAATGGCAAAACATAAGTTGTTTTCTTTTTTTTTTCTACTGCTAGAATGTTATATGTGCACTTAAACAAGGCAATGCATATATATAGAGGGAACAGGGTTTTGGACAAAGACTGAAGCGTATTGTACATGAATAATATTTTAATTTCTTTTATTTTATTTATTCTTATTTTTGATTTGAAAATATGAATTGATTTGAAAATATGATTGACTTGAAAACCTGAGTGAATTGAGTTACTATGTGCTTGACTATATATATTTCATGATGATGTCTCCTTGTGAGTATACATATGCACAATATAAATATATATATATATATATTTGCTTTTGCCCATAACTCACTTTGACCAACATGTTTAGCCTACTAACAAATATATATAACATGCCTAAGTTTAATAATTCTCATGCCTAAGTTCAATACTTCTTGAATAATTTATTATATATACATTATATTTTAGCATATACACATAAATAGCTACTTACAAGAATTCATTTCTAATATTAATATTTTAATTTTATATTATATCAAAAGTTATGTATATACATTCATATATATATTATTATATCCTATTTTTAAAAATGAAGTTTATTTAAATATTTTCATAAATTAGATTTTTAAACTTTTAAATCAAAAACTCCAGTGTATGTGTATGTCTATATATATATATATATACAGATATTTCATAAATCAGAAATTATTTATCATATACACATTTATACATATTTTCATATATATTACTTCATATGGACATATATACATATATATATATATATATACATATATACTTACATATATATTTTTAGACATCATAAAGCTTGTATTATTTATATATACAAATATATGGATATTCTATCTTAAATTTAAATGGTGGAGTTTATATACATATTTCTATAAAATTTATCATATCTAGAAATTTATAATTCAAAATTTAATATGGTTTTTATCAGTTTATATATTCAGATATTTTAATTATCAAAAAATTCATCTATTCGCCTAATAAAAATTAATATTTCAAAAATTAAAATTAGCTAATAACCCCAATATCAGATGGCTAAAAATCCGGGTCGTTACACATTCCATGATTTATATAGAGTAGATTGTGTTAATTAGTTGTTAATATGTTCATTTGATCATTAGTTAAATTTAGTTCGAACAGCGTATATCGATCGAAAAGTTGTTTATCGATAAACCGATTTTCGGTCACATTATCGATTTTTGTTTGAAAAAATATTTTTAAACACTTTTCAAAAACAAATTTCTTAACATTATTTACTAAATAAATGATGTTAAACAAGGTTATAGAATAATATTTATAACACTTAACTATTATTCAAAATGTATCGATATTCGAAGACGAAGTGTTTGAATTTATGGATCGCTACATCATCATTGTTGTTGTTGTTGTTACAACTTAGTTAATTTAATATTATTATTATTATTACAAAATTAGTTAATTTTTGTAAAAATTAATTAAGAAGTTAATTTTTATAAAATTTAACCAACTTAGTTAATATTTTATAATTTATTAGTATTAGTATTATTATTTTTATAAACTTAGTTAAATTTTATAAGACTTAGTTAATTTTTTTAACTTGGTTTATTAGTTGTTATTATTACAATTATGATTTTTGTTGTTGTTATTATTATTAATAGTATTATTACTATAAATTTAGTTAATATTCATAAACATTAGTTAAATTATTATTATTACCATGAAAGAGTAGATTTTATTTTGTGAATTTACAAAAGTTATTCAAAGATGTATACACCCTCTTATATAGGCTCAAGATAGTGTTGCTTAACCTTCGTCACCCCCTCCACCATGCCATGGAAGGTTCACCCCTCCAGATGCCCATCACTTCTCCCTTACACATCTTACCTTTAGTAAATTACTAAACTACCCTTACACACAGATATCTTTATCCATTAGAAGCTTCTAGAATGTTCCATTTACTTTATCAAGAAAAGTGTTTTAATCAGTTCCTAATGTCTTTATATGTTCATTAGCTTAGCATAAAAGAGTTCTAACAACTTATATCGATTAAAAAGCTGTTTATCGATAAACCGATTTTTGGTTACATTATCGATATTTTTTCTAAGTATTTATTTTTGTAAAAAAAATTCCAAATCAAGTTTAGCATCATTACTTATGATTAAAAAAGAGTTAACAAGGTTATTAAATCAATTTAATAACATATAATCCAAGATTCAAATATTTAAATACGAAGTGCCAAATATTCTGGCTCGTTACACCCATGTCACCTAGGCCAGCAATCTATTACATTTGGGGCACTTGCTGGGTATGACCATTGTTTTGCATAGTCATGCAGTAAGTTAGTGCAAGATAGATACCATGTCACAATGACTGTTGAGGTAGCTTAATACTCTAGGGGTTGCATTTGGAGCATGCGAGGAAGGCCCCTAGAGCAGAGCTGAGAGATTATCATTCTACCATCTGGTTACTGATAAAATGAAATAAACTTACACTTATTCATCTTTGTGAGATCATTAAGTGTACGGTTAAGAGTTGATATGGCCATTTCTGAGGCTGAGAGCCCATGCGGTAGTCAACCACGTACATCCATTGTATATGATTATCTGTAAGATAATCTGAGAAAGTGTTAAGAGCATGTCATATTAAGTAGTTTGACCCTGTACTGATTTTCTATTACGTGGTTAGCTGAGAGCCGATGATGGCATAGTTGAGAGTATGCCATATTTGTGTTGACGTATGTTTGCCATGGGTGCTTATTTGTTATTTATCTTCTATGTTAAGTATGACAGACCTTGGGTATGTCTACTTTAAGCTTATCAAAGAGATAATCCTAGGCATAGACGAGAGCATTCCATGATTGAGTCTGATCATCATTGTGTATCGATTATTTTTGGATGCATAGTTAGTTCACCCATTACAACGACCCGCCAATTTATCACTTTGATAAATTATATTTATTTTTAAAATTTTGCAAATAAAAGGTTGATAATACTAATAATATTGTTTCAAGTGATAATAAGTAATAAACTTATTTTGAATAAATATTTACAAGAATATTTCCCTCGGGATTTATATCGATAAGTGGCATCGTATTTAAATATAGATTTACTTAAATTAAACCAAGTTTTAATGATTTAATAATTATTTAAAATTATCCAAATAATTATTTTAACTTAATGATAATTCATTTTGAATAACTGTAAAGTGATAATAAATCAATTATAATAGTTTTATAAAGAGATATAATTGATTTGAAAATATAAGGAAAAATCGACATCACTTTATCGGTATAATAGCAATTTTTGTAAATAATTTTTAATATGAATTTATATAGTTTTATAATTCAAATATGATAATTTTAGTTAGTTTAGAATAATAATAAATTTATTTTCGAATTTTGTTTACAAATATATGTACGTTAGAGCATAAGTGAAAATATGACCGATAATCGGTTCTCCGAATTTCAACGATTTAACGAACAAAAGTTGTACGAAGACGTTCGGAGTGTAAGACACCTACATATACATACATTTATATGTTATATACACATGATAACATACATATAAACATATATATATATATAATTAAGTATAAGAAATATAATATAAAATAAATAATATATTTTAAAGATTTCTTACTCCTTAAGCATAAATAAGTCAACATATTTATACATGAGATGATGGAAGTGATATGCACATGGGGGAGGGCTTTGGCCATGCATTGTGAAGAGGGGAAGCGTGTTGGAGAAGCCTTGAAATAGTGATAAAAGTGATGTGTACATGTCTTCTTTTATACTCTTCCTTTTTCCTATAAACTAGTATGTAACCCGTGCGTTGCATACGATAATGTTGTTAAAAAATAGTATTTATATTTTAATTGTTGCTAAAATACATCTTATTATGCAATATATGATAAATTTATCGTGATATATTAATCATAAATTAAGATGACGTGCGATGCTCGGCTATAAAGTTGAGGGTTCAGTCTTCACTAACTACATATATCTGTAAAAATTAATGTACTAACTGAAAGAAAAAAAATTAAATTTGTTTATATTGTATATGTAAATAATTTATGTTTTTTTCTTAATGATAAAAATAATTTATGTTATGTGATATATATTTTTATATGTATGAGTGAATTAGTAATTTTACCAATTTATTAATATGATTACTGTATATATATTAATATATATTGAATTGTCACCTTTTTAAAAGGATTATAAATGAATTAATGAACATTAAATAACAATTTATTTGTGGTGACCCTCACTCTAAAACACATAGATTTTTTTTGTTTTACATTCAAGAGGAATTCACCACTAAACCCCAATTCTTTTATATTTGAATTTTTTATATAGTTTCCAAATATTTTTCCCAAGACCCTGATTTTTACCAATATAATCATATCAGTGTACAAACAAATTAAGACAATTATATATTTGATGATATACAATTGTTTCTTTATTATTATTATTATTTTTTTTATCAGAGGGGATTTAAATCAAATTGAAAACAAAATACCATACAAGCTATTGACAAGCCACTTATTTCCTTTTTAAATTTTGTTCTACTGCCAGAGGTATGTTTTTAGCAAATTATAACACTTATACTTTTATTTGACTATATATATATATATCAATCTGCCTAAATAGTTCTATTAACACTAAAATGGTATTTCCTTGATCTCATGATAGTTATCAAGTGTATGCATGAAATTACTTACAAATTTTACTAGCAGGCATGGATATTGGACTTAATTTCCATTTATCATTTCAGGTTGATCAGATGAGGATTTTTAGCATTTTTAAATTTAACATGATGCAGACTTACATACTTGGTGATTTGTGGGATATGCTTGGTGTTATCCATGGGCTGCTTGGTGTTTTCTTTGATTTTTCCCGGAAGCACTTTACACTTCACTGATTGAAATGAAGTGGTTCCAGGCTCCAAAGGTTTGACCCATGGCCATCTAGACCAGCCATAGTCCCTCTTTTACCACTTGCAAACCCATATCCCTCATTTTAACAAGCTTCTACAAATTCCTACTCCTAATCCCCAGCATGTTTGTGTCTAGTTTTTTTTTGAAATGCTTTCTTATATGTATTCATTCAATTATTCAAAATTCAGTATCTTCCAAGTCTACTGCTCTCATAGTGCTATTTGAAATTTAAATATTCAAATACATACAAACTTCCAGAATTCATGCACATGCCAGTATCATTTACCTGCCATGCACAAATTCATTTCACTTGAATATTCTACTAAAATCTTGAGAGTTCATTTCAAAAAAATCAATCCCCTTAACTGTTTAATTTCCATAAGGCAAAATATAGGCAATAAAAATCAGAGATCAAATATTTATGCACATATCATATGTATATGATATGTCTATCTCCTTATTTTCTCCAAATCAATCATTCATAAAATAAATTAGTAGTTAACCAGACATCATCAATGATCACTCACAACAGGTTTTGCTTAAGTACATATTTTCAACCCCAAAATACTTAGAAAGTTTCCTACAAGTAACTTTAATTACAGAAAATAGAATTTGTCTAGTAATTTCATTACAATGCAACTGCAAATTTTAAAACAAGTCTCTCTTATTTATACTAGCAGCCAATGCCTTCTTTACTCATCAAGCCAACTTCAATTTCCTGCAAGCAAATCATTTAGCTGCCCCAAAGAATTTTTGAGACACCCAGATGATTGCAAGGGCAACCAAAAGGGTCAGTTTACACTGGTATGAGCATTTATCAATTTTTGTATACTTACACATAATTTTAGTAATCTTGCAGTGCCTTCTTAGTTTAACAGGTTTTATACTTAGCATGTTTTGGTTCATTCAAAGAGATACAAAGTCACATTCAACAAATTAAACAATACACAGCAAACAGTTGAAATAATCATGTGTACAATTCTTAATTCATCCACACCAAATCTTAGATAAGTAAACTCAGGCTTCATACTCCAAATTTCACCCAGCAATTAATCAATGAACAATGTTTATTTTGATTAAATCTAACACCATATCTGAATATTTATAACCCAGATTTTTAAACCCCGGTCCCCATTTGTTTTATGGTCTTTAACTCCTTGTCAAATGAACACTATGTATGCATTGTGAAGGAAACTCCCAGGTTACTTAATTTATTCCAACACACAAAGGCCTCAGGATGCAGTTGCACCATGCATATGCTTGCTCCCACCTGGAGTAAGCAGATCATTGACTATCTCCCAAGTGACCAATCTAGTTTTTCTTTCATTCATATTTCAGAGAGATATGACTACTTGTATATTTTCTGGTTCAACCCCATGTTCCCCTGTTTAATCTATGTCCATGTTTAAAAATAGAACAAGAATGCTCAAATCATGTTAACTCTAAAAACCCACTTACAGATTAATGCTCCAAACAAAAATGCATAAACAAACATCCATATCACCCATAACAATTTATTTCAGAGATTCAAATGACTCATAATATTTTTTAGGCTGCCTGCAATAGGACTTAATGCCATTGCATACAAAGGATAAATACTCACCTAAGGTTTTTCCTTTTACTGCCTTAATCCTTTGAACAGCAAATTCCCCAAAGCCTCAAGCTGGTGTTTCTCCTAGTTTATTCTTTTATTTTTGTTTTGATCCCGAGAGAGTGATGGATTTGGCTATGTGCAGTTATTTATAAATCCATTCTAGGGTTTAAGAAAATGGGTAATTCCCCTGATACCCTTAGATGTTTATGTACACATCATATTCCTGTGTGATCATAAATTGGAAATGCACACATTTAGGTTACTTTAATTAGCTATTTCGGGGATCATGCATTTTTAAACACTCAATACTATTTTCATGACTCTTTTCTACTCATGCAATAAGCATGTGACCCTCAGTTCATTATTTCTTTTTACAAGTTTAAGGAATCTGAAAATTTCCTTTGTATTTATATTTTTTTCTACCTATCTGTTATTTCCCTTCAATCATGCATACTATCATACCTTATTATGTGATGTAAAATCATTTACCCAAATTATTTGCTTGGAATAAATATGGTATGGAAATTTTTATTTGATTCTTATATGTGTGTATATATATATATATTTCTGCCTCTTTGCCAAATCAGTAACTCCTTCCATATTTAAATAAAAATCACATATATTATGCTAATTATTTTTGGCATAATTATAAGACATATAAACCTTTTTATTAAACTTCATTTTATTTTATCTTCATATAAAACAGAAAATACCCCATATATATTAAATGTATATATATATATATATATTTACATAATTCTTTGAACATAAAGCTATATTTATTTTGAGTTCCAATTTTTCTTCTAATCACCTTAATTCCTTGCATTTTATCAAACAGAAGCTCCCATGCAATTTTATTTATTGCTAAATTCTTTTCAGTTTTAATGCAATATATATATTTTATATATCTCAGAATTTCCTAATATAAATATTTTTTTTTATTTTTTTTTCATTTCATTTTTAGGGTCATTACATACCCTCCCCCTTAAAGGAATTATGTCCCCATAATTTCACCTAATTTTTTTTTTCCAATTAAGAGCTCTAATCTATAGCCTGTTGTAACTCCATAACCCCGTACTCATTTTTTTTATGAAAACAAACAATATATAAATATATTTAGAAAAATCATCATAAGCTGCTTAAACATACCTCTCCATCAGTAAACAAATTGGGGTATTTAGCCCTCATTTTATCTTCAACCTCCCATGTACAATCATTAGTGTCCAAGCTCCATTGGATTTTCACCAGTTTGATCACCTTGTTCCTCAACTTTTTCTCTTCCTTGGCAACTATCCCTACTGGTTCATTTGTATAAACCAAATTCTTCTGGACTTGAACTCGAGTAGGTGACTCCAGAATTGCTCCTTCATCATGCACCCATTTTCTCAATTGAGAAACATGAAATACAGGATGCACACCACTCAACTTCTTAGGTAACTTAAGTCTGTAGGCCATAGCACCAATTCTCTGCATAATTTCATATGGTCCTACAAATCTTGGTGATAACTTACCAGATTTTCCAAACCTGAACACTTTCTTCATTGGTGATACTTTCAGAAAAACATGCTCTCCTACTTCAAACTCCATTAGCTTTCTCTTTCTATCTGCATAAGACTTTTGTCTTGATTGTGCTGCCTTCATTCTATGCCTAACCAATTCAATCATGTTGGTGGTTTCTTTAACATGATCTGGCCCCAATATTACACCCTCTCCTGCTTCCAACCAACAGGCAGGAGACATGCATGGTCTCCCATACAAGGCTTCAAAGGGAGCCATTCCTATGGTTGATTGATAGCTATTGTTGTAAGTGAATTCTGCCAAATGAATATGATCCTCCCAATTACCCCCAAAATCAAGCACACATGCTCTAAGTAAATCTTCTAATATTTTATTCACTATCTCTGTTTGCCCATCACTTTGAGGATGGTAGGCAGTGCTTAAACAAAGTTGTGTTCCCATTGCTTCTTGGAAGCTTTCCCAAAATCTTGAGGTGAACAAAGTGTCTCTATCACTCACAATAGTCTTGGGTATACCATGTAGCCTCACCACCTCTTTAATAAATAATTGTGCAAGCTTAGATGCATTCCTATCTGACCTGACAGGGACAAAGTGAGCTGATTTGGTTAGTCTATCAACAATTACCCATATACTATTATTGCCTTTCTTAGTTCTAGGCAAACCATCCACAAAATCCATGGAAATACTTTCCCATTTCCACTGAGGTATCTCCAAAGGTTGCAACATGCCAGAAGGCTTTTGGTGGTCTACTTTAATTTTTTGACATGTGGAACACTTTGCCACATATCTTGCCACTGCTTGCTTCATTCCTGGCCACCAGTAGATTCTTTTTAAATCATGATACATTTTAGTACCACCAGGGTGTATGGTGTACCTAGTCTTGTGATGCTCATTCATGATTTCTTCCTTCAACTCTGCAATGTTTGGTACACAAAGCTTATCATTTTTCCTCAAATAACCTTGGGAATCTATTTTAAAATTCTCTGACTCAATGTTATTTAATAACATTTCTTTCTTCTCCTTTAGACTTTGATCTTGATCTTGCATGCTACCAACTTTCTCCACCAGATTAGACTTCACTGTGATTATTCCCAGTGTACCATACTCCACCGTATCACCATGTTCTTTAAAATTCACTGCATCCTTGCTGTATATATCTACCTCCCCAAGCACTGCAAGGTTTTTAAACTCATCAATCATCAAACTGGCTAATCTTACATGATTTCTGCTCAAAGCATCTGCCACTCTATTAGCTTTTCCAGGAGTGTACAAAATATCTAAATCATATGCAGCTAGAAACTCCAACCACCTTGCTTGCCTCATATTTAAATCTTTTTGAGAAAATAAATATTTCAATGCTTGATGATCTGTGAATAATTCAAATTTTGCCCCAAGCAAATAATGCCTCCATAGTTTTAGTGCAAACACTATTGCAGCTAATTCTAGATCATGAGTTGCATATTTGGTTTCATTGGGTTTAAGCTGTCTTGATGCATATGCCACCACCTTGCCATGTTGCATAAGCACTGCACCTAACCCAGACCCACTTGCATCAGTGTATACAATCATTCCTTCATTTGCTTCTGGGATTTGTAGGACAGGAGCTTCCACCAATGCTTGCTTCAATTTCTCAAAAGCTTGTTCACACTGCTCAGTCCACACATATGGTTGGTTCTTCTTGGTTAGTTTGGTCATTGGTGCGGCTATTCTTGAAAAATCCTTGATGAACCTTCTATAGTACCCTGCCAAACCTAAGAATGACCTCACCTCAGTCACTGTTTTGGGTCTACTCCATGATTGAACTGCAATGACCTTGCTTGGATCTACACTTACTCCCTGCTGTGACACTATGTGTCCTAAGAATTTTACTTCATGTTGCCAAAATGTACACTTCGAATACTTGGCTTTTAATTCATGCTCTCTAAGTCTGGATAATACTAAATGTAGGTGCATGGCATGATCATTTTCTGTCTTTGAATAAATTAATATGTCATCTATAAATACCAAGACAAACTTATCCAAAAAGTCTCTAAAAATTCTATTCATCAAGTCTACAAAATAGGAGGGAGCATTGGTCAAGCCAAATGGCATTACTAGAAATTCATATAGGCCATACCTTGTATTGAAGGCTGTGTACTCAATGCTTTCCTCTGCAACTTTCATTTGGTGAAATCCAGAGGCTAAGTCTAGCCTTGAAAATATTTTAGCTCCATGCAATTGATCAAATAGATCATCTATTCTAGGCAGTGGGTACTTATTCTTGATAGTTACCTTGTTTAAATCCCTGTAGTCTACACACAACCTCATTGTGCCATCATGTTTCTTGACAAATAGCACTGGGGAACCCCAACTGGAACTACTTGATCTTATGAATCCTTTCTCTTCTAATTCTTCTAGTTGATGTTTTAATTCTACCAACTCTTTTGGACCCATTCTATAAGGCTTCTTAATGATTGGATTTGTTCCTGGGATTAATTTTATTTTAAATTCAACTGGTCTGTTTTGAGGAATTCCCTTCACTTCTCCAAACACATCTATATATTCATTGACTACTGGGATTTCCTCTATTTTTAATTCCTTTTGAACTTCATTAATGCTCCAGATTTTATTAAAACATGTATTCTTTGCTATTTCACTTAAGATGGTAATTCTTTTGCCTTCCTGCTGTCACAACTTCCCACTAATCCAGTGCAGCCCCCTTCAATTTCCTTGAAGCTATCTGTCTCTTCCTTTGGTCATTGATTTGCATATCTATGAAGACCCTCTCCATAGTTTTTATCCAAGTTTGAACACCTATAGCTCCTTCAGTACCTTCAAAATCCTTTCCTCCCAAAGTGGTACATGTCTTAAGCAATTTGGAGATTTCCTCATGAGGATTGTCTTGCCTTGGTGCCATTCCATCCCTTAAAGCTCTCACAAAATCCTCCATGCTCATCACAGGTGGCTCACGTGATGATCCTGCACCTGTGTGATGCCTTGGTCCTACCATAATGCTATAAATATGATTGTTATGTTAGTTTATTTACCCCTATCAGTTTTTGGTGTCTTTACTTGGTTCATTTTTATTTCTGTGCACACTGTGCATGTGTCACATGTACACACATATATTTCTTGACATAAAAAACAAAAACATTCAACACCAATAATTCAAACAATGCAGTCAAACATCCATATACATGCAACAACATTTACTATGTTATTTAAAACATAGCTCTGATACCAACTGTGGTGACCCTCACTCTAAAACACATAGATTTTTTTTTTTACATTCAAGAGGAATTCACCACTAAACCCCAATTCTTTTATATTTGAATTTTTTATATAGTTTCCAAATATTTTTCCCAAGACCCTGATTTTTACCAATATAATCATATCAGTGTACAAACAAATTAAGACAATTATATATTTGATGATATAAAATTGTTTCTTTATTATTATTATTATTATTATTATTTTATCAGAGGGGATTTAAATCAAATTGAAAACAAAATACCATACAAGCTATTGACAAGCCACTTATTTCCTTTTTAAATTTTGTTCTACTGCCAGAGGTATGTTTTTAGGAAATTATAACATTTATACTTTTATTTGACTATATATATATCAATCTACCTAAATAGTTCTATTAACACTAAAATGGTATTTCCTTGATCTCATGATAGTTATCAAGTGTATGCATGAAATTACTTACAAATTTTACTAGCAGGCATGGATATTGGACTTAATTTCCATTTATCATTTCAGGTTGATCAGATGAGGATTTTTAGCATTTTTAAATTTAACATGATGCAGACTTACATACTTGGTGATTTGTGGGATATGCTTGGTGTTATCCATGGGCTGCTTGGTGTTTTCTTTGATTTGTCCCGGAAGCACTTTACACTTCACTGATTGAAATGAAGTGGTTCTAGGCTCCAAAGCTTTGACCCATGGCCATCTAGACCAGCCATAGTCCCTCTTTTACCACTTGCAAACCCATATCCCTCATTTTAACAAGCTTCTACAAATTCCTACTCCTAATCCCTAGCATGTTTGTGTCTAGTTTTTTTTTAAATGCTTTCTTATATGTATTCATTCAATTATTCAAAATTCAGTATCTTCCAAGTCTACTGCTCTCATAGTGCTATTTGAAATTTAAATATTCAAATACATACAAACTTCCAGAATTCATGCACATGCTAGTATCATTTACCTGCCATGCACAAATTCATTTCACTTGAATATTCTACTAAAATCTTGAGAGTTCATTTCAAAAAAATCAATCCTCTTAACTGTTTAATTTCCATAAGGCAAAATATAGGCAATAAAAATCAGAGATCAAATATTTATGCACATATCATATGCATATGATATGTCTATCTCCTTATTATCTCCAAATCAATCATTCATAAAATAAATTAGTAGTTAACCAGACATCATCAATGATCACTCACAACAGGTTTTGCTTAAGTACATATTTTCAACCCCAAAATACTTAGAAAGTTTCCTACAAGTAATTTCAATTACAGAAAATAGAATTTGTCTAGTAATTTCATTACAATGCAACTGCAAATTTTAAAACAAGTCTCTCTTATTTATACTAGCAGCCAATGCCTTCTTTACTCATCAAGCCAACTTCAATTTCCTGCAAGCAAATCATTTAGCTGCCCCAAAGAATTTTTGAGACACCCAGATGATTGCAAGGGCAACCAAAAGGGTCAGTTTACACTGGTATGAGCATTTATCAATTTTTGTATACTTACACATAATTTTAGTAATCTTGCAGTGCCTTCTTAGTTTAACAGGTTTTATACTTAGCATGTTTTGGTTCATTCAAAGAGATACAAAGTCACATTCAACAAATTAAACAATACACAGCAAACAGTTGAAATAATCATGTGTACAATTCTTAATTCATCCACACCAAATCTTAGATAAGTAACCTCAGGCTTCATACTCCAAATTTCACCCAGCAATTAATCAATGAACAATGTTTATTTTGATTAAATCTAACACCATATCTGAATATTTATAACCCAGATTTTTAAACCCCGGTCCCCATTTGTTTTATGGTCTTTAACTCCTTGTCAAATGAACACTATGTATGCATTGTGAAGGAAACTCCCAGGTTACTTAATTTATTCCAACACACAAAGGCCTCAGGATGCAGTTGCACCATGCATATGCTTGCTCCCACCTGGAGTAAGCAGATCATTGACTATCTCCCAAGTGACCAATCTAGTTTTTCTTTCATTCATATTTCAGAGAGATATGACTACTTGTATATTTTCTGGTTCAACCCCATGTTCCCCTATTTAATCTATGTCCATGTTTAAAAATAGAACAAGAATGCTCAAATCATGTTAACTCTAAAAACCCACTTACAGATTAATGCTCCAAACAAAAATTCACAATCAAACATCCATATCACCCATAACAATTTATTTCAGAGATTCAAATGACTCATAATATTTTTTAGGCTGCTTGCAATAGGACTTAATGCCATTGCATACAAAGGATAAATACTCACCTAAGGTTTTTCCTTTTACTGCCTTAATCCTTTGAACAGCAAATTCCCCAAAGCCTCAAGCTGGTGTTTCTCCTAGTTTATTCTTTTATTTTTGTTTTGATCCCGAGAGAGTGATGGATTTGGCTATGTGCAGTTATTTATAAATCCATTCTAGGGTTTAAGAAAATTGGTAATTCCCCTGATACCCTTAGATGTTTATGTACACATCATATTCCTGTGTGATCATAAATTGGAAATGCACACATTTAGGTTACTTTAATTAGCTATTTCGGGGATCATGCATTTTTAAACACTCAATACTATTTTCATGACTCTTTTCTACTCATGCAATAAGCATGTGACCCTCAGTTCATTATTTCTTTTTACAAGTTTAAGGAATCTGAAAATTTCCTTTGTATTTATATTTTTTTTCTACCTATCTGTTATTTCCCTTCAATCATGCATACTATCATACCTTATTATGTGATGTAAAATCATTTACCCAAATTATTTGCTTGGAATAAATATGGTATGGAAATTTTTATTTGATTCTTATATGTGTGTGTATATATATATATATATATTTCTGCCTCTTTGTCAAATCAGTAACTCCTTACATATTTAAATAAAAATCACATATATTATGCTAATTATTTTTGGCATAATTATAAGACATATAAACCTTTTTATTAAACTTCATTTTATTTTATCTTCATATAAAACAGAAAATACCCCATATATATTAAATGTATATATATATATATATATTTACATAATTCTTTGAACATAAAGCTATATTTATTTTGAGTTCCAATTTTTCTTCTAATCACCTTAATTCCTTGCATTTTATCAAACAGAAGCTCCCATGCAATTTTATTTATTGCTAAATTCTTTTCAGTTTTAATGCAATATATATATATATATTATATATCTCAGAATTTCCTAATATAAATATTTTTTTTTCATTTCATTTTTAGGGTCATTACATTATTTAAATAATTTGGATTAACGATCAACATAACTAATTAAATATAAGAAGTCGAAGGTAAACATATAAGAAAATTGAGAAGAGCTTTATACATATTGTGGTATAGAAGAGCATTGGTCTTATGGTTAGCTTATCTACATGTGAACTTTTATCCATATTTAGTTTTCATTTTAAGACAATTTATTCTTGTAATTAACCAAATATTTTATACTGTTGTAGAAGGGTCATGATAATTGCAAAATAATGCATGTAGCATTTAATTGAGTTATGAGTTGGGTATGGTTTGATAACATGTTGAAAGCGATTATGTTTATATAATCTAATATTGATGTAATCTGTGCGTTCACATCGTAATATTGTAAAATATAAATTTATCTTTTATAAATTGTTCAAAATGAAATTATGCTATGTAATGTACGATAATTTTTTGATATAAATGAACCAGAAATTAAAAGAGTTAGTATATTTATGTATATGTTTTATGTTACGTGATTTAAATATCTTTTTATATATTTGAATAAAGAAGAAATAATTTTATCATTTCTTTTCCATATATATGAATATTGTATATGTTGAAATTCTCGTATTTTTTGAATTTATTACATGGATTAATGAATATTAGTTAATCATATTATTTAAATAGTTTAAATTTACGATTAAACATAGTTAAATATATGGATTTGAATGTAAAATATTAGAAGATAATTGAGAAGGGTTTCAACGTAATTGTAAAAAAAGTAAAATTTAGGTATTTGAAGTTAAGAGAATTTTACAGTGCAATGTATGATAAATTCATTATTAAATAAGTTCTAAAATAACTTTATTATTGTCATTAACATATATAATTTATGTTATGTGATTTGTATATATCTGCATCTGAATAAATTTTTTAACTAATTTGTTGATGTACATGTAGCATACATATTGAAACTTTCATCTTTTAGGTTTATTATAAATATCAGTTGACTAAGTTTTACAATTAGTTTAAAATCTGGATTATGTAGTTAATTTAAATGTGTGGATTTTAATGTAAAATTTTGATATAGAACCGTGAAAGATTTGTAAATAATTGTAATTTTTTTTAAAAAGTAGACATTTGAATGTAGAATAACATGAGAAATTTAGTAAAATAATTGTAAAATGGTGAATCATAGGATTTTAAAAGTAAAATATCGGACTTTGAGAGAATTAAGGATAATAGAGATAAGTTCTAGAATTAAGCAGAGGGCTTCAAATTCTTCTACTTTACTATTATTTAATGGATACCCTACCATCTTCTCTTCATTTTCATTCATTTTCTTCTTCATATTTTCAAGCTTTTGCTTCCACTTTAATGGCTTCCATCCTAAGAGAAATAATGTCCAACTTTATTTCAAAAAGAAATTAAATTATAGTATATAGTTACATATAATTAAACACCTCAAAACAAGCTCAAATCTCCATCTCTCCACCTCTCAAACCCAAGGCACCACCATCCACCACCCTTGGCCATGATCTCCACCCCCTTCCCAACCTAGACCGTGAGCAACAAGGCTAGGCCAAGCCATTTCAAGGATCCAAGCTCGATTTCGTGGAGTTTCATTTCGAGATAGCGGAGCTATAGCCATTTTGAAACTAGTTCGAGTGGAAATGATGGTGAGAACTCCTAAACTACTATATTATATTTTGGATGGTGATATGATGATTTAAATGGATGTTTAATATGCTTTGATCATCAAGTTTGGTTGTTTTCATATGAACGTTGAATATATATATGCAAGTCATGAATATACACGTCGATAAACACAAAGGAAATCACTTTCCTTGAATTAATGAAATGATGTATATGGAATTTTTAAATCTCTTAAAAATGGTTTAAAACGTATTTGAAATGTTTTGTAAACATTTAAAAGTGTTTTGGTGAAGTTTGAAAAGAAATGGAAAATTTACTTAAAAATAAGCTCGTCGCGTAACGATAGTTCGTGATTTCGCGTCATAAAAGTCAAATAAGTGTAAACGTTGGAACATAGCTTGGAATTCTTCGAGATAAGAATTTTCCGAACTATTATATCCATATTTTTCCAAGGAAGAAAGAAAATCGAGATTCCGATAAGTATATTTTGAAATATGAGTAAAACAAGTTTTGGGAAAAATCCTGAATTTGCAGTTTGGAATCCAGAACTGGATTTCTCTGAAAATGATATTTTATTTTTTTTTTAAATATGGAATAAATCTTATAAATATTTTAAAAGTTATTTGAGTAATAAAAATGAATTTTCAAATAATAAAAAGTCGTTTTGATCAATATAGCTTAAAAAAGCACTTTCCGCAGCACTTTTTCACAGCACTTTTCTATAACTTTTGAAATATAGTATTAAACACAACCGTTCTTTTCCAAATCTTTTGTAAATGTTTTTAAATGATTAATAAAGTGTTTTAAAGGTAATTTGAAGGATTTATAAAATGATTAAAGGTTTAATGTTTAGAGTCGATCAAATAACTTGACCGCCTTTTGGGTATCAAAGGGATAGTGTCTAGGCTTGGGTTTGGAAAACCAGTTTCCTGCTCCCCCTAGCTATCTGGACTAGCCTGATGGAGGAGATAGTAAATTTGATTTACTCGGATCGAAATTTCAAAAAAAAGAATAAAGAAAAACATTTTCCAGATTTAAACAATTTGGATTTTATGGAGATGATCTTCTTGTACTCGATGTTAAAGCCCGAAGAGGGAACTTGTACTATTCATGGAATTTAAAAGGTGATTTCACCATTATTCCACCCATAGTATTTTTTGAATACGGGTATTGATATTGAGTAGAATTATATGATTTTTATAGATTCCGCTCGCTTAATATTTGCTGGTTTTGAATTAACGTCCTAGATAACATGGTTTCAACTAAATAAAAAGTATGAGTTTTGAATGAAGAAATCTTTGTTAAGATTTAAATGAAATTATTTGGAATTTAAAATGGGTTTTAAGTAATCAAAGGTTTTAATAAGAGTGTTTTAATATTTCTGTATATACCGGAGAGAAGTTTTTTAAAAGTTATATATCTCTAAAAGAGACTTTTGATAAAAAGAACTTAATCAATTAAAGAATGATTCCCTATTCACAAAACCTCTTTTTATCGATGATTGGTTCGAAGGAACCGGGATTGGATCTGATCTAGCACGTACCCCTCGTGTTGGGGTATGCTCCATCAGTTGGAGTGTGCAGCATGATATGGGGTTCTCGCTTTCTATTTGGTGGCGAGCAAGAGACTCTTAACCCAACATGTCCCTAGATGGAAAAGGGTTGGTTGTTAGTCGCGAGGCTGGCCGTAAATCAGATTCGAGGTACTAGTGTGTGGCCACGGTGGTGCTGGGATGGTTGAAAAGCTACCGGTTGTCGATGTCGATGGTTGAAAAGCCTAGACCGTCACATTTGGTATCAGAGCTTAGGTTGAGCGAACACTTGTGCTTGATAGGGGTAAAGAAATCATCGGAGATAGGGTTAGTAACACTCTTGGATGAGTAACTCATTAGAGATAGGGTTAGTAACACCCTAGAATGAGTTTGAGAGTATTATATATGAATGCGTATTTATTAATAGAATATACAAATGAATTTGATTTTATATGAAATCATTTTTACCTAAGAATATATATATGTATTTGAAAGAAAAGAATATTTTGGTAAAAAAATTCAATGGATTTTTGAAATAAATAAACATTGTACAAAGAATTTTAAAAGACTATCTTTAGAAATAAACCTCGAAACATCTTTCTAAATATTAACCAAACCTCTCTACCTAAAAACACGCTAGCAATTACCTACTACTTGTGTCTAAAAGAATAATTGATTACCTTGTAAAAACCATATGGGAGAAGTTATGTGAAAAGGGAATCCTCTAGGGAAAATTGGGGCGAAAAGGATAACCTTATGGTTCTCTCTAGCGACGAAGAGGAATAGCCAGTACATCCGCCTAGCAACGGTGGATCTCCGATTAGGGAAGACTATGCCATGTATACACGTAGGGATGAAGGTGGGTACCCTATTGTCGGAATGCTTATACCACCCCCAGCTCCAGAAATAATTATGATCTCCAGCGACGACGAACCTGGGCAAGCCTCGGAGGGAAATTGGGTGGCAGATCCCACTAGTTCCATTTTGGAACCAAAAGAGGAGGATGAGCCAATAGAAGAGGAATCAGAACCTGTAGAAGAGGAGGTGGAACCAATGGAGGAAGAATCTGAGCCAATGGAAGACCCGAACGCTATCATATCGAGCGAGTGCAGCAATGTGATATGGAATACGAGAGAGGAGAATGTTATATGGTAGGAGGCATCATCCAGTTCATACATAAACTAGGGTGCAATAGAAAGCAATAATAAGGAGACGGTAAAAGAAAAAGAAGCGGAAGGAGTCGGAGAATTTGAAAATCCATGGGAAGAAAATGTGCAAGGATTAGAGGAGTTGGAAGAAGGAGTAATCATACTAGGAATACCAGTAAGCTTGGGACATGTCCCATGGAATCAGCCATGGTTACCCCAAGAAATTGAAGAAGCACAAGAGGAGGACGGCAACGAGGCCGATGATGAGTTGGATAGTGAAGAAGAGGGAAAAGGGGAGGTGGCGATTGATTTGGGATGTTGGAGTCCACCTTTATCTTCGACTCAGTAGAGTAGGAATGGAATCTGAGAAGTAGAGTATGTGTGAGCGTGATGGTTGTTTTTAATGTAGTATTTTGAGTTGTAATAGTTTAGGGGGGAGGGGAAATCTTCTTTTGGGACCCTAGTGTTGGAAGGTTTAATGATGTAACAGTGCGAAGATTTATAGTATGATGATTGCCCCAACTTTGCATTAGTACCACTCTTAAAATAAATATTTAAAGTTAATAATGAATGGTTTTTGGTTCGTAGTAA
Source organism: Allium fistulosum (assembly GCA_030737815.1). Lineage (NCBI taxonomy): Eukaryota > Viridiplantae > Streptophyta > Magnoliopsida > Asparagales > Amaryllidaceae > Allium > Allium fistulosum. The sequence goes on from CM060902.1 coordinate 221,919,390, forward strand.
ACGAGCAACATTTGTTTTTAAACCTTTGAATAACACTTTGGAAGAAATATTATGAATATATTTAGATTTGTAATAAAGGTACTTTAAAAGATAATAATGGGTATTATAGTCTTTTATATAAATATAGACAATGTTATGAGTTCAAATCATAAGAGAAAAGAGAAGTTCATTTTAACAATGTTTTGATGGTAGTTGTTTTAATCTCTTAAATTACATTTTAAAGTAAGTAAAACTCATTAAGTGAATTATGAATATACTTAAAGCAACTGAATAAGTATATGAATACTTTTATATATTGAAACTATAAAGGTAAAGAGAATATAATATAAATAAATATATAAAGGAAGTTTTAACTAAACAAAGAATGATTTCACATTTGATATTAGTTAAAGGAAGTTTATGGTGATTTATCAATTTAATGAATTATTTTGAAAATAAGATTTCCAGAAACCGTTAAGATATGTTTAGAAATGTATCTTTTGAAAAGAAATGTGTTTTAAATAAGATTTGGAAATAAAAATGTAAAATGGTTACGTATAAAGAAGTATCTTTATAAAAGTTTGAATAAAAGATGAAAGTTTTATGAAATGTTTTCATAAAATCTTTTTATAAAAGATTAATAAATACATATGAAGTATAAGGATTAATTCATCGCACGATTTAATCTAAAAGTCGAGTACAGAACTTGGAGGTGTTTACACCGGTCCGAAAGAGGATTTATCACTCGATTCTTGACGATGAACATTGATGAGGGTTTATGGTTAGATGTTTGAGTTTTCTATCATAGTTGAGGGCTATGCAAGAAGAATTGAAGTTTTGATCAGAAAGCCTGGTTAGAGTACGCACTAGAGGATCAGGGGATCAATACTAGTTCGGAAGTAAAGTTGTGGATTCGAATAGAAGATCGAATCCGATATTGTGTACAAATGGTCTATATACATAGTATAGAAGTGAGTTAAAAATAAATATTTTGGGATAAACCTTTGGGTTTTTGTTTGGATAATTTCGGGGACGAAATTCTTTTAAGGCGGGAAGTCTATAACGACCCGCCAATTTATCACTTTGATAAATTATATTTATTTTTAAAATTTTGCAAATAAAAGGTTGATAATAAAAATAATATTGTTTCAAGTGATAACAAGTAATAAATTTATTTTGAATAATATTTACAAGAATATTTTCCTTGGGATTTATATCGATAAGTGGCATTGTATTTAAATATAGATTTATTTAAATTAAATCAAGTTTTAATGATTTAACAATTATTTTAAATTATCCAAATAATTATTTTAAATAAATAATAATTCATTTTGAATAACTGTAAAGTGATAATAAATCAATTATAATAGTTTTATAAAGAGATATAATTGATTTGAAAATATAAGGAAAAATCGATATCACTTTATCCGTATAATAGTAGTTTTTGCAAATAATTTTTAATATGAATTTATATGGTTTTATAATTCAAATATGATCATTTTAGTTATTTTAAAATAATAAGAAATTTATTTTTGAATTTTGTTTAAAAATATATGTACGTTAGAGCATAAGTGAAAATATAACCGATAATCGGTTCTCCGGATTTCAACGATTTAACGAACAAAAGTTGTACGAAGATTTTTCTGAAGATTGTTTCCCCCACACTTGTGTAGTATAGTATTCTGCATTGTAAGGACAGGAATTTATAACTGTCCATGTTTAACTCTGATAAATGTATTTTAATTTCCGATGTAAAGATTATGTTGAAATAACATATGTGAGATTCTGTTCTGTCTTATTTTTTTATCTTACCCTTGAGAATCCGCTTCTCCGGCACTTGGATTTACGGCACGTGAATACCGAGGATGCATTAGTGTCGATTTCTGGGAGTCAAAGAAACGGACCCTCACACCCATTTTGACATTGTACCATTAAATGTGCGGTTTGATTTTACTTTAGCACGGGTGACGATATATGTGCATGGTTTTGAGATATGTCAATACATTTGAAATGTTTATATGCCACTTTGAGATACATTTGTGTATGCCATGTTAGTTGTTATTATATATTGATATCCACATTCTAGACGTAGTCTGGCCTGTTTATTATTCATATAATACTCGAGTAATCTAAGACATTTTATCTTCAGGGGAGAGATGACCAACTTGTGGTTGTTGGGCATAGGGTTGGAGGCTAGATTATTAGTAGGATGGTGTAATATATGTATGTATTTGTGTAGCCTCTTATGTACACGTTGGTGTTATGTTAAGATGTATGTGATGGACATATACTCTGTATATTTTTGAGAATAGTAAGCATTTGACTCTTTTTAAATAAACCCAATGAGACTTGTATATGTTATTTATTATATATTATTACTGCATTGATGACTTTGTAATCTCTGTTATTTGTTGTATATTTTGTGTTGTTCTACCCTAGAAACGTACATGTTTATTGCTTTGTATAGACACCGAGTACATATAGGTAGGTTGTATATGATTTTTGAATATGCATCGATGTTAGCCCATGGGAATATACATGTGTGACAGCCCAATGTCACCTAATTCTCCATATTAACATACATTATTACTCAGCAATGCTCTTTGGTGATATGGGTATAGAGATGGGGTATGATACTGCATGTCTGAGGAAGTAGTGATGGTTAGATTTTTATATTCGCTCGAGGTCCCTTGTGAGGAATTGCCATTGTTGGAACTAGGTCAACCCACAACAGAAGTTATGGATGAATATTAATTTTTGAACTATTGGATCTTTATTGGGCCTATGAAATCTAATTTATTTAGAACATTTCTAAATTTAATTTAAATAAAATCTTTTATTTCATTTAAATTTATAAATAATGGGTGAATTTTATTTACTTTATGTTAAACTATATATAATGGTACATATATGTATCATATACATATATGCATGTGTGTGCATGTGTAACATAATCATTCATGAAAGGTATAACATGCTCGTATATAAATGTTGGGATTTACATCGCAACGAACATATTAGTTCATCTTATATGTATTGTATGTTGTCCAAATATATGCATGTATATATATAAACTTTTTATTTAGAATAAGTATTAAAACAACATAAATATTTACTTATATATATATATGTATGTATTACATAAATGTAAAAATATTAATATGTGTGTGTATTAAATTAGATAAATGACTATATATATGTATACATAATATACAAAGTTATTTTTTTCTAAATATAATATGCATGTATATTTTATAGTAATAAATTAACATATATATATATATATATATGTATGTATGTATGTATGTATTCATATATAATTGTATTTGTAATATCTAAAATATTTATAAATATGTGTATTTAAATATATAATTATATTATTTATATCAATTATGAAAATTAAGTATTTATTTTTTATAGTATTCCAGATCTAATACACAGCACATAAAATATTATACTATAATTTTATATTACTATATATATATATATTAGCCGAAAAGCATTAAAATAATGTTAAAATTAATTTTGTGTTATATTTTTCAAATTTTAAATTTTATGAAATTCAAATATGATATTATAAGGTCACGAGAAAATTTCCATAATTCTCTGAGTCAAAATTATATTTTTTTGATATTTAATTAATTTTGGGAGCATAATTAAATGATTTTAAAAAAAATTGATCTTCTAATTCTGGGATTCTGGCTAAGCGATAATATGGTGATAAAGAATTTTTATAAAATTCAAAATATAATTTTCAAAACATGTATTATTTTGTATGAATTATTGAACTTTTATTTCGATTTAAATAATATTAAAATTAATAAATAGTTATTAAAAAATACTTTGTTGTTACCTAAAATTATATTCAGTATTAATTTGCATATATAAAAACATAAGATCAATTTTAACATGATATGATGGCATAATTAATTATAAGTCTTTTAATTTATGTAATATGACATATTAATATAAATATAATTAATTAATAAAATAATAAAATTAAAATAAATTTATTTAGTTATGTACACATAAGATCTATATAAAAAATGTTTTTTTATTATACATACATACATATAACCATTCAATATGTGATAATATTAATACATATAGGAATCTCACTTAGCTAACAATATAATTATGATATATATAAACAAACAATAGAATATTATACATTAATTATAAGTCATATGAAATAATAGACTGTACCAAAAGATGCCTTGAAGTACACCTTGTTATGATGAATATCTCTCCTTAGAACTCTTCTCAATTCGGTAGGCTAATCCTTGAATAGTAGACCATTTGCTATCAAATAGTTGTATGTTTGAATTGGTTAGATTTGAATATCAATAAAGCTCTTAGAGGCATGGATCAGCTAGCAAAATAGATATAGAAGGCAGCCAAAAGTATTTTAAAGGTTGATAATAGAGATGCTTATATATAGGAGAAGCTGGATATATTTTAGGATCAATGTCCTACATCATCTCTTACCAATTCTGTTCCATCTTAACCCTCCATCACAAAGTCTTTGTTGCACCATCTTATGGTTGCATATGGCTCTCATTTTAGTTGAAATTTCTAGCTCCTTTCATGGGCTTTAAACTCATTTTAAGCCCAAATATATATTATTAATCAAATCTAATTTAATTGCTTATCGATATCACATATCGATCGATATATTTATAACTATTATAAATATATACAATCATACTTATTCCTCAAATCATAATCAAAGTTTTATAATTAATATTTCATAAATATTAATCAATTTAATTAAATTATAACAATTATAAACTAATTAAATCGTTTGGTCTAAAGATAAATCATCATACCAGTTGTGTGACTCGTCAGGTGTAAATTTGACCAGCGATTAACATCAAACTATTCGAATGTTGACACTCATGCATCACTTATCAAGTGGTGTGACATTTTGACCAAATTTATCACTTACCCAGTTTCATTAAATTCCAATTTCACTTTATTGAGCGTTACCCGGTTGTGACATTTATTTACACCAATTCTCTTCGTCAAAACTATATCACTTTGGACTTATGGAATTTGGTAATGGTCAAAATTCCAATATCATTCATATTCAACTTTATAGTCCAAACACAAAGTCCTTGGTTCAATAATAACAATTGTTATTAACCGAAATGCTCTGGCCAGAGACTTTGACTTTGAGTTGACCATGATACTAACCCTATATAACCGAGGAGATGAATCATTTCTTGAATAGTGCTTCACTTCCAATACTTCCACTTGACCCAACTATAGTTAGTTGATGGATCGCTATGCCATGATTTGACTATAATCAAAATGGAGCTTTAGTATTGAAGATCCACAGTGCTATCAAGTCGAGAGAATTGTATAAATCAATCACAACGATATTTTTTGTTTGACCTTAATTATATTAAACCAACAGAAAAATATCGAGTGAGTCGTTCCATAGTTATCCAATAATTAACAGTATGTAGCCTGTAGGTGCCCCCCAACAGCCATGAGTATTACATTGCCCAATATTTAGAAAGTGTTACATACTCTAGTCTCAACAGATACATCGATATCCAATATCAATGCATCTTGACTATGAACATTTAAAATGGTATATTTATTTTCATTGTGATAAATTACTCACGGTTACAAAATTTGTAACTACTATCACAAAATGTATCTATTATCCATAAAATAGTCTCAAGATTATGAGTATGAAAGAAGGAGAAATCGACGAGAATTTAACAGCTTTCGAAAACATTGAAAATGGTGACCTTTCGACGAAGTCAAAAGGTAGCATTCGACAAAGACTACCTTCCGACGAAGTCGAGAGGAAGTTTTTGGCAAAGACGACATTTTAACGAAATCGAAAGGTAGCTTCCGACAAAGATAGGCAAAACCCAAGCTTCCATGGAGGTCAAAAGGGCTCAAGGCTACCCTTTCGACCCAGATTCAAACCTTCCACCTTGATTGAACCTTTCGACAAAGTCAATGCATCCTTTCGACCAAGTTTAAGTTAGCCTCCTATACACGATTCCACATCTCAACCTTTCGGCTAAGGCGAAAGAGACTTTTTGACTAAGTCAAAAAAATGGAAGCGAAAGGTATCTTTTGACTAAGTCGAAAGGGTGATGGCGAAAAGGGAGGATTGACTTAAACAATAGGGCTTTCGAAGGCATTGGAAGATAATTAAGCCAGCACGAAATTCAAAGATCACCAATCGGGCCAAGGCAACCTTTCGAAGCAATTAGCTCCGAAGCAGCTAAACCCTTCGAAGGGATCAATCAACTAGACAGCTCCATTTAGTTCCAAGTAGTACTTTCGAGTTGATCAGAAACAGAGCTTTGCATGTGTTAAAGAAAGTAGGCTATCAAAGACATCGAAAGCATGGCAACACGGACATTGGGAGCGATGCTTCCGTCGGAGTCGAAAGGGATTTTACAACTATTGGAGTATCTGATAGAGCTGAAAGAGGGTTTCGTGCACGGCAAAGAGAGAGGCTTTTGACAGAGTCGAAAGGAGTTCTTAATCATCAAAGGAGGTTCATGAAAGAAATCCAGGCCTTTCGTATAAGTTCTATCCACATATTCTTGATATATGAAGGCGCCAAAGACAAACGATAACCATGCGACACCAACAAAGACGTGAATAATGTTGAAGCTACTATCATACCTTATCAAGATAGCATGCCATCAAATTTATGAAGAATCGAAGTCATAATTCATAATTATTGAAGCTACACCACGTGCAAGTTATAACATATAGAAAATAAAGCAAAGAGGAATAAATTAGACCCATCCACAAAGAAAATTCAATGGGGATTAGCCTACTTTCCTTCACAAAATTCTCAAAGTCTTCACACTCCTTCACAACCCTTATGGAGCTTTAGTCCCACATCGTAGATTAAAGCAAGCATCTCTACATCCTAATTCTATAAATATAGATGTATTACCTCATAAAAGGGGACTTGAATTTCTTTCTCTCTACAATGACTCCTCTTGTAATGGACAAATATTTGAATAAAATGGATGGATTGGGCATATTCATTTTTTGCTTATTCTTTTCTTTATATCTACATGTCCAAATTCAAACGGTTTTGGAATTTATTATAAACCCAAGGGAATTTGTGGAATTTCTACTAATTAGCTCTAATACAGACTAGTTTGGGGTGTTAACCATATTTTTTGTTAACATTTTTTGCGCTAGAAGGAGGACTTGAACCTCCGGATGACCAAAATACACCGATGGGATTTGAATTTCACGTTTTTAATTTTGAGTTCAAGTCTGTTTTCGGTTTAAATTCTGGAACTAAGCAGTGTTCAAATGTTTGCCAGGTATAATCCACGTTAAATGCATTCGAAAGCATATCTAAATTTCAAAATCATTTCGGGCTATCTCAAAGCAGGTTCACGTGTCGAATTCGAATGCTTATCGGAGGGAATCAATCGCTTTCAAGAAAAGAGCGTTGGTATCGAAGGGTTTGCTTCCTTCTCAGTCAAAGGCAGAGGGTGGTAGAAATGTTTAATGAGCCCAATTTGAGGGCCTTCGACGTTGTCGAAGGGAAAGTTTTCCCGGTTGTTGAACTTTGAGGCTTTCGTAGTGATTCGATTTGAGGGCCTTCGACATTGTAGAAGGGAAAGCTTCCACGTCTGTTGAATTCTTTCGCACTCGTTGAGAAGCCTCTGTATCTGTTGATTTTAATTCACCTTCGCAAGAGTTGAGAGGGTGCTCCTGCAAATGTTCGAAATAGATTGGCTTCCGCCTTTGTTAATTTAAGGCTTTCGCAGTTGTTGATTTATGGCTCCCGCTTTTGTTGATTTAAGGCTTTCGCAATCATTGGATTTGAGGCTTCTGTAATTATTGATCTGAAGCCTTCACCTTTTTTGGATGAGGAGCCTCGATGATGGAATAGCTACCGCCATGATCGGTTGGCTTCTGCTATAATGAATTTGCTTCCACACGATGGATCGCTTTTGCATGTGTTAAGTTGTTTCCGCCTCTGTCTGGGAAAGTGCTTTCGCACTCGTAAATTTGAGAGACTTCCTCCTTTATTGAATGGAAGTGCTTCCGCATTAGTTGAAGGCTTCCATCTCAGTTGATTTGAGGCTTCCGCGGTGGTTGATTTGTCGCTTCCGCAGCCATTGATTAGAGACTTTCGCAGTGGTTAAATCTCTTTCATCAGTGGTTGCAAACGGATAGTGTCGAAGTAGAGCTTCTATTTGATAGCGCTCCAGATCCACATCCACAATTGCTTTGTAAGTATGGTCAACATTCAAGGAACAAAGAACCGAAGGTATGGGACTTCAACCCCTAGAATCAAATAAAAAACAATTCTCTAATGTATCAAATCTCAGAAAATAATGTCTTGAATTTTAAAGATAATTGCAATGTTGATTTCAAGGGTATTTTCTTACAAAAAACTTATAGCTTTGGTTTTGTACACCAAGTGTTTGCATGAATGTTGCTTTTGAACCTTGGATATAATAGAAACAAGTTTTAATATACATGAATTTGAAATCCATCTTGATTCCACTAAGTTCTGAGCAAATCTAAGTTTCAAAAGTATGATTAGTTTCAAACAAGCATATCTTTAAATTTTTAAAGTATATAAGGAATTTTAGATATATGCAATTTCAACTTGAATATACTTCAATATGATTTGGCATATACTGATTTAGATACAAACCGATTTTATACATATTATGTACCAAATTTCTGCTTATAATAAAAGTTTTTGAATAAATTTCAGTTTTATACACTCATGCTTAGTCAGTTTGGGGTACATGAACTTCCAATTTTGAGAGCTCAAGGCTCTTAGATGGTTATCGGTTTCATATGAGCATCTATTTTTAGATATATTAATATGATATATTTGCATTCATTATTAGTTACAAACAGTATGTTTTGAAAGCATTAAGTTCAAAATAAGTGTAAAAATGCTTTTGGGATAAAAAAATAGGTTTATGTATCTAAACCTTTAAAAAAAGTGTATACAACTCCATATTTATATATGACTTTCAAATTCACACCCAATCTATTTCAGAAGATTTTAAGTAAATGTATGAATATCCTATTATGGGTTTCGAAAATAATAACGAGGTTCCCTATATGAATCCTAAAAGTGCGAGCTTGGATTTTAAATACATGAATGTGGCTTTGAGTATGAATTCAAGTACACATAGTTTTAAATATGCACCAGGCTTTGACAACATGGAGATATTTAGTTTTATGCATAACCAGTTTCATATAAAAAGCAGAGTATACAGACTTTTGGATGTATATACATTTTGGGCTTTAAGCGTACAAAAGTTTTAAGAGAATTTGATTTTTTGATATAATTATTTCAATGTCTATGAATCTTTAAATATATTTAGTCTTCAAAGAAGTATGGTTTTATAATGAAGAACACAATTCTTCAAAATGCACTTAGCCCTATTTTAAACTATGAATATATGACATGATCAGAATTTCAAGCTCGGATTAATTTCCAAAGTAAGGCATATGAAGAACCAGACATATGGATAAATCTTTAAAACAACTGATGTACCATGTGTATAATCTATTTATTTATTGTTTTGGGTACGCACTAGTTTTAAATGTATATATAACCTTGCTTCAAACTCATAAAAATTCAAATATATAGATTTTATACATATATGTTATATAGATATTTGAATGACTAAATATATTAGTCAAATATACTTTGGGATTTTTATGGAATATCATTAATGTTGAAGTATACAGTTGCTTTGCACAGAGTTTACGATGTATATACAACCTTAAATAAAGTACAGAGGTTTTAAATTCATAAGTTTTACCCATATAAGAGACCATTATATATATGATTACTATTTATGAATAAATATAACTTCGGTTGTGGGATGTTCATAGCTTTGAAGAGCTTCAGGTTCGGGAATAAAGGTATGAGCTTCGAATGTGAGAATTTTTAAGTAGACATTTGATTTTATACAAGTTCAGATGTGTAGAGCCTTTCATATGTATATTCCATTTTAAATCTAACAAGTTTTGAGTGCATTTATGATAGGTTCTTAAAGGAAAACGTATGCAAAACCTTTAGCATGTGAAGATATCTAGGCCTGTCAAATGGGTCGGGTCGGGTCATAATGGGTCGGGTCAAATTTGACTTGACCCTTTTATGACCCTAACCCGTTTGTCATGTTCATTAATTGAAAAATTAGACCCAACCCACTTGTTTTAGGGTCAACCCATTTAACCCATTTAAAACATTATCACTTGAAACATCAAATATCACAAGATATACATAAAATGTAAAATTGCAGCTGCATATAACAGTGGAAATGCATTATGTATAGTCATATAACATTAATGTAAACTGACCGTATAAAATTGCATCAAATAAAAACAATATAACATTAAAAATGCACTAAGATAACAAGAATATCATGAAATATCATAAATAAAGCTGGATGAAAGTGCATGAATATAACTTTGAAACTGCAAAATGTGATAGAACTGCAATAAATAATACCGATATAACACTGCGACTGATACCGATATAACACTGCGGTATATCAATGCATCAAATATAAAAACCAAAAATAAAAAAGAAAGATGTAGACTAAAAAAATGGTCTTCAAAATTACTGAAACTGAATCATGCACATACGATACACTTTTTCAGTCACCCAGAAATACCTGCACATACAAATAAAAAGTTGCAGTATATAAACATGAACCAACAAGAGTATAGAATTGCATTATAGGAAAAAAAAGGAAAAAAAAGTTTTAGCTTTTGAAAACTTGGCATATTTATACAATATAAACTATCATATTTATACTTCAGTATATATCTAAAGGTTGGCATATTCAAATTCAAATGCATACTTAAAACTTCCAAGATTAGATATATATATAAACTGTGTTTTCCAATGAAGTTTAATTTCATAACTGTAATTGTAAATGAGAAATTACATTAAGGAATGAATATTTTATCCTCAGCATATACTAACTTGATAAAAATGAAGTCATACCGAAGAAGTGACAAAGAATGACGATGAGCAGCAAGAATTGATGAATTATTAGCATGTTGTGATTTGTTAAACCTTTGGAGTGTAGCTTACTATGCAAAAGCATAATACACTTGTCTTGGCTCTTCGTTCTTTTGAGAATCAATAGTGTTTAAAATAGCATTATGTTAATATATATATATATATATATATAACCAATGAAAAAAGTTCTACTTCAATTAATTACTAGCAATCTTAAATCATTTTGAGAAACAATATAATATGAGTAAACAGTTACATGGCTTATTAAAAAGCAAGTCTTTTTATGCCTCAACAGTGTTCATAGATGAAAGATGCTACACTTATATTTTAAACAGTAATTTATGCAAACATGTTTACTACATAATTGCTGCATTGAAGATCATGGTAGAAAATTTTATCAGATTGTGCATGAATATTAGAATTCAGAGGGTTTGTGAATTCTGTTGTTTCATACTTAATTTCAATCCATCTTATTCTTCACAAAAATGAAAATAATTAATACAATAACACAAAATCCATCATCCATGTATGCATACAAACAATGTCATTTTTAGTTAGAGTAACTGACCTGAAGCGTAGAAAATGTTTTAAGAGGAGAAATACTAAAATAGTACGAGAAAATAGAATTTATTCCTTTAAAATCTTTGATCTGAAATCCAATCCAACAATAAAAATACCCCTATAGCCTACGAAATTAAGACAAAACATCACCCTGAAAGACTTTTTGAACCGTCTTTTTTATCCCAACCGACAAACAAAAATCATTTTATCAATATATAAACTGACACTTCAATAAGAACCTCGCGAACGACTTTGTTACTTCCACTTCACCTTAGTTATCAATTTCATATTCATACACTGTAATCAAAATGGAAAAGGGAGAATGCAGATATCTCTATCTCTATTATGAATGAAAAAAGCGAATAACCTTACAACATTATACCTTCAAATCCACGGTTGTATTGATCCAGAAATTGCAGAAAGATCCAAAAATTGCAGCAAAAGATAGGGTTTACTAAAAATGCAATAGATTTAAGATTTTATCTCTCGTTCTATTCAATTATCAAACATAAATAAAAAAATAGAACGAAAAATAGTACCTTTGATCGGTTAGAGCTTCAACTTTGAAGGATAAATCGTTTCAAAGAAACGCGAGAGATAGATCCAGAGAGATAGATCCACACAATTGAGGGCAAGAGCGATTGTTTGAAGGGAATCGAGCGGATTGTGGAATTAGGGATTCGGAGATGAGATGCCAACATAGTATTTTTAAGAAACGAAAGTTTGGAAATTTAGGGTTTTGGACGGGTAAGTGGATAATCAGGGTTGTACTGTCTTTTAAGTGGACTGAATGGGTATTGACCCAATACATGATATAATTGAATTCGTTTAACCCTACCCAATCAAAAATGGGTTAAAAGGGTTGGGTTAAAGGGTTATCTTGAATTTTGACAGCCCTAAAGATATCAGACACATACGTGTGAATTTCCAAATGGCTGTCGTACTATATGTATGAAAATACAGGTTTTGAATATGTATATTTAAGAAAATAATCCTATAACATCGATAGCATGAGGAACATCATCCATACATAATTTTGATTATTTAATATGTATATATAGTATATTGAGCTCTTGGAGAACACAAACTTCATGTGTATAAAATTTAAAACATATGTTAAAGTACATCAAGCATCATATAGGTCAATAATATTTTAGGAGTGTGATTTTGGGCTTCAAGCATATATGCATAGTTAGAAATTACAAAGTCTATGTAAAATTTTGAACTAAGGCTAATTTTAAATGAAAATATATGGGTATATACTTTAAAAATGACGAATTATAAGTACATATGGATTTTAAAAGCAAATCATTTTCAAGGATATTAGGTTTTTCCACATGTATGAATTTTCAAGTGAATGTGGCTTCAAATGAATAGTTTTTATATCGAGGATTTGATATACAGGTTTCTAAACATGTAGTGTTGACTACAGTTTTGAAAATATATAAAGATTCTTATGTACTCAGTATTGAGTGTTTCAGATATTGTCACACAAGTGTAATTTGATATAAGGTTTTTAATGTGCAATGATTTTTAGTGCATGTATCTTCAAATATGAATATAATCAAGATTTAGGATTATATTATTCAGTGTATTTAGCTTTCAAAATACATGTATATTAATTTCTAAAGGTGTTAAATTTCAAATAAATAACATATGAGCATGTTGAAGGCTCCATATGTAATATCATCTAATTTTGAAAATATGTGTCAATCAATTTCAAGTACATTTATATTTTCAAGCATATGTATATCAAGTTTCAATACGAGGTTTTGTACGAGCATTGCTTCAAATGACAAACTTTATAAGTTTGGGTTTATGGATCGTCAGCAAAGTTGTTGTACAAAATAGTTATTTCAAAAGAAGGGATTCTCATAGAAAAGTTCATTCTTGTCTGTATGGTCTATTTGTTCATGAATCATGACTTTTTAGGCCTATAAATAAGATATTTCTTTTCGTTATGAAAAACCTGAATGGGAACAATCTGCAAAAGAAAGACAATATACATCAATTTTTGTCTGCGAGAGTTTTACCAAACAAGACTTTGGAAAAATATTTTAAAATCAGAAGAACTATTACTAATTACCTAGTGGTTTCTGAAAGTAAGCATACTTATCTATATCCAAGGAAATCCCTAGAATCTTCAAAGGAACTTGTTGTTTAACACTAGTAACTTCTTATAAAATATTTTGACTTAAAATGTATTGACAAAAGCACTTTCAAAACTAACTTTCGGACGTCATCGAAAAGGAGAAACTTATACATATTTTCCAAAGAAAGATTTTGATTTTTCGAGGCTCGCCAGCACCGCTGAAACTCTGATTAGAATAGTTTACTCTTAATTAAAAGTCTATTGGTTCATGAATCATGACCATTCAGTCCCTTATTTGGGATCCACATTTCTATCACGAGATTAGCGCAACAACCCTTCTTGGTAACAATGATAGGAAGGGGCTTCTCTATCAAAAGAGTTCAAATATCCAAAAGCTTTTCAACTCGATGACTCAAAACCTAAACCAACAACATTCTAGAAAACCTAATTTCCGATATATTGGGGTACCTTTTCAAAAAAGTTCTTTCATCTAAAAGAAAGTTTTCCACCAAGAAAGTCATGCTTCTATTTTACAAAGGGTTTCTCCAAATGCATGAATTGATCGAAAGGTCATAAAGTTATTTTCACAAAAAAGTTTGAAAAAGATTTATTTTAAACTAAGCAAGAGTCACGATGAGAAAAGCCTCCTCAAAAGTCTATAACAATAATAAAAGCTCGCTACCCCACCGAGTATAAATAAAGGGCGACCCAAGGTATGAGGCACACTATGCTTACCGAAGCTTTTGTCCTGATGAGGTCAATTAAGAATCTACGAGCAAAGACATACCTTATACCTTGTCGGTGTTTCTAACAAAAGAGTCAGATGGAGATCTAAATCACTTGAAAGCGACGTAGAGTCCAGAACCCAGAGACTGTTAAGGGACAATAGAGTCCAGCCCAGAGGACCAATGCCCTAAGAAGGGTACATAAAACTTTTGAGCCAGGAGTGGAACACAATACTCTCAAGATGTTAATGCCCTAAGAAGGGTACATAAAACTTTAGAGCCAGGAGTGGCACGTAATACTCTCTAAATGTCAATGCCCTAAGAAGGGTACACAGAATATCAACGATAACAAGCCCAAGAGATGGCGTACAAAGCGTTAATTATTTCTAAATCTTTTACTAGCTATGGATTTCTGGTGTACTACTACTTGTCGCCAAAAACGGTCTTATGATCTTCTATTATTAAATGACAAGACAAGCCTTTAGTAAACCTGAAACCTCTGGAAGTCTGATTAAGTGGGGAATTGAGCTAAGTCAATATGGTATAGAATATTAACCCAGAGCGGTTATAAAAGGACAAGCATTGGCTGACTTCATTAATGAATGTATGAGATTTGTTTCAAAGCAATCCGAAAAGGAAAAGGACTTAAAACCCAAATGGCAGTTATTTGTGGATAGTGCCTCAAATGAACAAGGGGCCAGAGCAGAATACGTAATAATTACCTCTGATGGACACAAACTTCATTATGCTATGAAATTGGGGTTTTCAGCAACTAATAACGTGGCAGAATATGCATCTATGGTCGTAGGATTGACCCTTGCTTTACAACTCAAAATCCTAAGGATTCAAGTATTCAGTGATTCCCAATTAATGTTCAATCAAATCAAACAAGTATACCAAACAAAGGATCCCAAACTCCGCCAGTATGTAAAAAAAGGTATTAAAAGTGCTCACACTTTTCGAAGATTTCTCTGTACACCAAATACCAAGGGGGGACAATTCCCATGCAAACTCATTGGCTAAGTTGGAAAGTTCAAGAGGGGCCCTTGAGAATTTAATTGTGCCTATGGGATTTCAGGCTAATCCCAGTATTTAGGAAAATAAACAAGAGAAAACTAATGAGCTGCTGGTATTAACCCTACCATCGGCTATAGCACAAGAAGTGGGGGAAATCGATCAGGAAATGCCAAGTGAAGAATCCGCAGCTCCAATAACGGAATAATACTATGAAACACTTGGATTGCCCCGATTATGAGTTATATTGTCAATAGGACACTACCTGTAGATAAAACAAAGGCATGAAAGCTAAAAAGGAAAGCCCAAAACTTTACCATTATGGATGGAGTTCTATACAAGAAAGGATATTCCCTTCCCTGTTTGCGATGTGTAAAAATCCGAGAGCAGATTAAGGATATTAAAGGAAACCCACGAAGGACTTTGAGGAGATCACTCCAATGGGATCAAATTGGCCAAAAAGATAATGAGACAAGGATTTTTACTAGCCACAGTTAACCAACCAAGCAATCAAATATGTTAAAAGATGTGAAAAGTACCTTCTTATCAAAGGGTTGCCTACACCTTCAACCCAAATCAAGAACTAAAAAAAAGGAATCACTTGACTTAATTCACGAATTAAGAGTTGAAGCAGCCTTAAGAACGGCAGAATACCAAAGGAGAATATCAAAGTACTATAACTCAAGGGTAAAAACGAGGACATTCAAACAAGGAGATTTGGTACTTAGAAGAGTAATGGTCAATACGAGAAATCCATCAGATGGACCATTGGGACCAAATGCGGAAGGTCCACCAATAATTTTCAAAGAAATTCCCCTAGGGGCTTACAAGTTATGCCATCCTAATGGTAATATGGTACCGAGAACTTGGAACGCATAACATTTGAAACCATAGTTTCCGATTATGAATGAATAAAGCATTTTCAAGAATGTCTCTACTATGATTCACTAAGAAAAGTCTACATGGTAGGGAGTAAAATTCTCCTTAAAACTTGGACTATCTAAAATGGTAGGCTACCAATAATGGTAGAAAGCCCTTGGTCGCGCCAAGACGGCCAGGTCAAGGCACCTCCTAGAGGGAGGGCGTAAGCCTTTAGCCGCGCCAAAGTCAGAAATGGCCAGGTTAAAGCAGCACAAACCCTTATCTGCGTCATGCTAGACCAGGATAAGGCGCCTCTTGGAGGGAGGACGGGTAATCCCTTGGTCCCGCCACGCTATGGCCTTAGTCACGTCACGCTATGGCCAGGTTAAGGCGCCTCCTAGAGGGAGGTCGGGTAAGTCCTCGGGCCCTGCTTGAGAATAAGCTAGCCGAGCGCACCGGAAATCCGGATGAAATGTCCGGCGGACTAAGAAAAGTCCCTGCCTGAAATGGGCAACGTCGAAATCGGCACCGCCTAAAATGGCAACCGCCAGAAATTGGCACCACCTAAAATGGAAACTGCTTAAATAAGTACAAGAATTGGACTAAAGAGTCCATGCCTGAAATAGGCCAAAACAAATGAATAAAGAAACTCGGGCCCGAGAAAGAGAAAGCATGCAAGATATCATCAAAGCCTAAAGACGGCACATTCGACAAAAGAATAAGAAAGATTTCTTTGACTTCTCCTCATAAACATATGCCAGATTGGTTTTCTGGTCTTATATTACTTATTGCTAGATTGGTTTTCTGGTCTTCTATTACTTAATGCCAGATCGATTCTCCAATCCTCTATTACTTATTACCAGAAACGGTATTCTGCTCTTCTATTATTAATTATCAGAAATGATATTCTGGAAGCGGCATCCTAGTCTTCTATCATTAATTACCTAGAATGGTATTTTGGCCTTCTAGTATTAAACACCCGAATATGGGTTTCAGACCTTCTATTCTTATTACCAGGCATAGATTCTTGACTTCTATTATTCCCAAATAATGATTTTTGAACTTCTTATTAATACCCGAATCTGGGTGTTGGGTCTTCCAATACTATTTCCAAATGATGATTTCTGAATTTCTTATTAATACGCGAATCAAGGATTCGGGCTTTTTATTATTATAGCCAGAGTCGAATTTTTGGTTGTCTCTTATAATTTCCGAAGTGAGATATCGGGATCTCTATTAATATTAGACAAGGATTTTCGGTTTTCTATTATGGACTTCTCATCATTTATTATCCGCAGATGATAATTTATGGACTCTTAATTCCATATTTGGATTTCTGAAAACCTATTATCGGAAACTCTGACACTATCTCCAATAATATAATTGAACAAACTATAGTACATACTTTTACATAAAGAATTTCAATGTTGATAACAAGAGATGATACTTACATTATGTTTTACAGGAAAATTGCCAAGGAATTCTTGGATTTTTGTCCTAAAGAACAAAAGCTTCTTTCATACAAGGTGGGGGGCTAAATGTTATCCATAAAATAGTCTCAAGATTATGAGTATGAAAGAAGGAGCAATCGAAGAGAATTTAATAGCTTTCGAAAACATTGAAGAAGATGACCTTTCGACAAAGACAACCTTCCGATGAAGTCGAGAGGAAGTTTTTGGCAAAGACGACCTTTCAACGAAATCGAAAGGTAGCTTCCGACAAAGATAGGCAAAACCCAAGCTTCCATGGAGGTCAAAAGGGCTCAAGGCTACCCTTTTGAACCAGATTCAAACCTTCCGCCTTGATTGAACCTTCCGACAAAGTCAATGCATCCTTTTGACCAAGTTCAAGTTAGCCTCGTATACACAATTCCACATCTCAACCTTTCGACTAAGGCGAAAGGGACTTTTTGACTAAGTCGAAATAATGGAAGCGAAAGGTATCCTTCGACTAAGTCGAAAGGGTGATGGCGAAAGGGGAGGATTGATTTAAACAAAAGGGCTTTCGAAGGCATTGGAAGACAAGCCAGCATAAATTTCAGAGATCACCAATCTGGCCAAGGCAACCTTTCGAAGCAATTAGCTCTGAAGCAGCTAAACCCTTCGAAGGGATCACGCAACTAGACAGCTCCATTTAGTTCCAAGTAGTACTTTCGATTCGATCAAAAACAGAGCTCTACATGTGTTAAAGAAAGTAGGCTATCAAAGACATCGAAAGCATGGCAACACAGACATTGGGAATGATGCTTCTGACGGAGTCGAAAGGGATTTTACAACTATTGGAGTATGTAATAGAGCCGAAAGAGGGTTTCGTGCACGACAAAGAGAAAGGCTTTTGACAGAGTCGAAAGGAGTTCCTTAATCATCAAAGGAGGTTCATGAAAGAAATCCAAGCCTTTCGTATAAGTTCTGTCCATATATTCTTGATATATGAAGGCACCAAAGACAAACGATAACCATGCGACACCAACAAAGACATGAATAATGTTGAAGCTACTATCATACCTTATCAAGATAGCATGCCATCAAATTTATGAAGAATCGAAGTCATAATTCTTGATTATTGAAGCTACACCGCATCCGACATATAGAAAATAAAGCAAAGAGGAATAAATTAGAGCCATCCACAAAGCAAATTCAATGGGGATCAGCCTACTTTCCTTCACAAAATTCTCAAAGTCTTCACACTCCTTCACAACCCTTATGGAGCAATTAGTCCCACATCGCGGATTAAAACAAGCATCTCTATATCCTAATTCTACAAATATAGATGTATTCCCTCATAAAAGGGGACTTGAATTTCTTTCTCTCTACAATGACTTCTCTTGTAATGGACAAATATTTGAATAAAAAGGCTGGCTTGGGCATATTCATTTTTTGCTTATTCTATTCTTTATATCTACATGTCCAAATTCAAACGGTTTTGGAATTTATTACAAACCCAAGGGCATTTGTGGAATTTCTACAAATTAGCTCTAATGCATACTAGTTTGGGGTGTTAACCTTATTTTTGGTTAACAGTACCATTTATGGATTTTCTATGAAATATAATTTTAATTAAATTAATATAATAAATTATATCGAGTATATAATAGGAAGAAAATACCTTTTATTTCGAATAAGATTGGTTATCGAGTTAGATATATGTAATAAATTACATAATTGCCATTAGGGCATACCCCTAACTCTATCAATCTCCCACTTGCAGTTGGGGTCAATTATAGAATCTTATTCCAACTTTTCCAATCGGTTTCCATAAAATCAATCGGGTTAGTCCCTCAGTGAATGGGTATGCTATTATGTGTCATGTAACTCCCCTTATTTTTGATAACATTATTCAGGAGATTTAATTAGATAAATTAAATAGAATAATGTAAATGATAAGTTATAAGAGGATTGCGATATGAATATAATTAAGGCCGTTCTTAATTTAATTAATTAAATGGGCTTAAGAATGGGTTATAAGTTAATTAATCTACATAAGGGTATATTAGGAAATTTGCACATAACCCTTACCCTTATATATATATATTCCATTCACGTTTCATTTTCCCCATTCACGTCATTTTGAAAACAAAACAAAAATGTAAAGAGGAGTCGCCCATTAACAAGAGAAAAAAGAAGAGAAATCAAAGAAAAACTAAGGATTAAAGTTAGGGAAATAAATCTCAATCTCAATCCAATCTCCTTATCATAATCAAGGTGAATAATAATTCATTCCATCTCTATTTTGTTTTATAATCATACGTTTTCGGATTTAAGGGTAAATTCATTTTTATGATGATTTGGATGATGATATGCTTGAACTACAATTTGTTTGATTTAAACAAGAATCTTTAAATAAGATTATATGTGGTTTTAGGGCAAAACCAATTGATATTGATGTTTAAATGCCATGAAATTTTTTTATGTTGTATAAAACATGATTTTGGAGTTGAGTTTTAATTTTGATAATTTTCCAAGCTATGGAATGAATATTATGAATTTTTAAAAGAAAATATTGTTAATTGGGTTTATAAAATTATTTTGGTAAATATATTGAGAATTTGAGTTTGAAATTTTGATATGTTAGATAACATGATTAAAGTGAATTTTTGGAATTTTTTGGGATTTTTCCTCAATGATTTGCTATGAAAATTAAATTATTTTAGAAGGAGGACTTATTTGCAATATTGGTTTTGCTTAATTGAAATGCTTATTTGCTAACTTAACCATGGTTTAGATTTGAAATTAAGCAGCAGTTATTTTGGTAAAGAATTTGAAAAGTTGAGGCAACCAATTACCGGTTTACACGTGGCAGGTTAGTGAGATAAAATTTGCTTAAAGTGGCATTAATCAGCTTTTACTCAGAAAAGCAGGTTCCGCCTTCTTTAGAAGTACCTTTCGACTCAAAGCTTCCGCCTTCAATCAAGTCAAAACACCACTAAGCCGAAACCAATACACAAGGTATCACTTAGATGGTACGTAGTGGATTGGAGGAAAGGCGGAAGGCATGGTGTCGAAAGCATTGTTTCTGATAGGGTTGATACCTTTGTTTGTTTTAAAAAGTTAATCGCCTGCCTTTGTTTTATTAAAGCCTTCAAAGGAGTCGAAGCATATGTTTTCCAAAGAGGTTTTCTAAAGGCTTTCGAAGGGGTTGCCATCATCTTATGCTTTAAAGAATAAGCTTTCGAATGGGTTTCTTTTCTTATAAAATAATGCTTTCGAAGTAAGGGGTTCCGACCTAGTCGAAGCCTTGTTGCCGTTCTTTAGCCTTTCAAGTGTATTGAAGTCATCAATGCTTTCGAAAGGTAGTGCATGTTTCAAAGATATTTTAAGCCACTTCCTAAATGCTTTCGAAAGGTAGTGTGTGTTTCAAAGATGTTTTAAGCCACTTCCTAAATGCTTTCAAAAGGGTCCAAGGGTTTCGAAGGCAATGGCTTCGAAAGGGGGTTTCGATGCTATCCTCCAGTGTTTTTTTTAAATGGTTTGAAGCTTTCGAAAGGGATGGTGCCGACATCATCAAGTTTTCCCCAATATTTTTATACAATAAAGGATGGTTTCGAAAGAGATACTTTCGTTTATATTCACTTTGACCCAAATAATATTTTAAGTATAAACCCAATGGTTTCGAAAGGGGTACTTTCAATGGTTTCGAAGCTATGCTTCTTAAAGATAATAAGTAATACTTTATTACATTCGAAAGGTTTCGAAAGAGAAGTTTTAAAGTGTTTAGAAAGGCAGGGCCTAATGTTTTGAAAATAGATTTATATGCTTTCGAAGGAGGTTATCCAGTGAGGTCGAAAGCAAGATTTTGAAGGTTTCGACAGCCTTAGTTTTCAAAACAAATAACCCAATCTCATTTTGAAAGAAAACCATGGCATAAATAAATAAATAAAGTTTTTTGAAAAGGATTTTTTGAAGAAGTTTTCTTTGATTAAAAGGTTACTGGGATTAACCAAATTATTGTGTTTGCTTCTTCATATATGTATATATTTACATTGTAATGGACCCATAACTGTATTTTAGGGAAGGACAGAATAACCAGCTAGGTTGACCCAGTAGTGAATATAAATAAAGTTAACTCCCGAATGAGTAGAATTGCATCCAGGAGGTTAGGAAGACCAGAATATAGGATGCTAAAATATTAAAGGAAAAGATATTGGCAGGGGCCAATAGGTTCTTAGTAAGCCCATGAAAACTGTGTATTGGAAAAGATATTGGCAGTGGCCAATAGGTTCATAGTAAACCCATGAAAACTACGTATAAATGAAGATGTCGGAAAGATAGGTTCATAGTTAGCCTATGAAAACTATGATTTGATATTGGCAGGGGCCAATAGGTTTATAACGAACCCATGAAAACTATATCCGGATTAAGATATTGACAGATGTCAATAGGTTCCTAGTCAGCCCATGAAAACTAGGGCAAGAAGTAAAGATATTGGAGTTACCAATAGGTTCCAAGTCAACCCATGGAAACTAGGATAAGAGAAAAGATATTGGAGTTACCAATAGGGTTCTTAGTGATCCCATGAAAACTATGTAACTGGACAGGGAGTCCATAATCAATTTACCAGTTATTAGTTAGCCCATGAAAACTATTAGGTTAATAGTAATCCTAGAAACTATAATTGAGGTAGATAGTCAAAATGAATGGGGATGGGTGATCCTGAATTGATTCACTTGTTTTGCATATCATCATATCATACTATTTTTAATTGTTTTAACCATTGTGGATGCAGGAGCACAACATATGGTTTTATAAAGGTTTTAAGATTCTAATGAGGGGAAAACCCGTTCCGCTAAGCGGCGTGGTCTCACTAGATTTCTAATTGGTTTGAGATGGTATATTATTATTTATACCGGGCTTTATGTCTGACTCAAAGTTTATGTTTTCCCCTTAAACTCTCGGGTACTCAATTTATTTTTAGTAGTTTGAGAGATTGAGGTTTTCAGGTACCTCTTTATACAAATAAAGCTTCTGGAGACGTGCAGGAGGCATGATAGTTATCTAGAGTTCTCTTTTATTTTGATTCCACTGTGTTGTTTGTAAAGGCAAAGTTGTTAAATTGCCTATATATACTATGATCATCCAAGGGGGCATCTTCATATCTCGCACTTGGCATATGTTGTAATAAATATATTTTTTCTGAACGTGGTTAACGATTGTGGGATTATGTAATGAATTGGAAATGTTTTGAAATGGAATGTGATCTTGTTTGATGTTTTAATTTTTTTCCATATTCATGTGTTTTTGTGTATCAATGTATCTAACACCGCCGTATTTGGTCGCCGAGGATTAATAACTATGGATGACTACAGCATCTGTAGCCGTTAGTTTTGGGCCTCCAAGTAGGGGGATGTTACAAGTTGGTATCAGAGCATAGGTTTATGAAAATTAAAAGAAAATTTAAACCTAAAAGATTTTTGAAACATAATCCAATGAATCAGAAATATGATCGGGGTTTGGGATAACGCTATAGTAACGTACTTGTATTTGATATATAGATATATATAAGTACGTATTCTCCTCTCTCTTAGATCGTTCTTCTGTATCTTACTAAGGCTCGTATGCAGATTTACGAGAAAGAAAATATGAAAGCAGGAAACGGAAGAGGAAATCTCGGTGGTGGAAGCATCACGACCAGCGGAAATGCTCGACCTAATACCAGGAGGAACTAAGGTCGACAGGGTAATGCTAACCAAAATGCTGATGCCAATGTGGGTGCTGGAAATTTAGGAGACTCTGCCATTTTTGAGACTCGTCTTCTCTACTTAAGAACTTCATTCAAGCATTTGATTCACGAATTGTATTTGTAATCGATTGTTAAGAAGATCGATAAAGTTTACCTCAAAGTGGACGTAGGCAATTACGCTGAACCACTATAAATTTGGTGTTCATACTTTCTGCAGTTAAATTAGCATTGTCTTCTCTGCTTAATTTACATTCATGACTTATTTCTCTACACAATCTTTCTCTACACCTCCGAGATCTTTTCAACCAAGTGTACAAACGCGTCATGTTGAACATAGACATCATTATTGCAGGCAATGGCACTCTGCTTCATGTGCCCGGGAATATGGTGAATAGCCGGGAGGAACTTCAGACCGTCAAAGCAAATTTTTGGAAACTTGGCCTTAAGATCGACCATCTTTTCCGCTACAGTTGGATCAACCTCGGGAGTAGGGGAAGGAGGCTTTGGAAGTTCCGCTCTTTTTCGTTGCTCCCGAACTTGCCTTGTACTCGATGAACCGGAGTGTTGTTCTCGAGGAGCATCAGATTGGTAACCCTTCTGTGAAGACTTCTCTTTATCCGGCTCAGTTGGAGGAAGAGGATCACGGGACTGTGAAGATTGAGAATATGCCTTCTTACGCTGAGACGACTCGCGGGGACGATTGTCTCTATCTTCATAATCATCTCTGTCCCTGCGTCTGCCTGAACCTGAGTCCCGTCCGGAATGATGAAATATGGAAGAGCCATGAAGGCGATCGAATCCGTGAGAGCGCCCCATGTCACCTGCAAAGAATGGAGATAACAATGAGTTAAGAAAAATCCGGGAAATAAGAAAAGACTTGAAGTGTATGATGGAATGCGTATGTGCGTGTGTGTCCTAGTGTTCCCCCCTACGGACCAGTTCTTTTATCTTTACTAATCGGAGTATTGTCTCCTTGGATCGGGAGTTGAACTCCCGCATTGCCTCTAGCGGGCGAAGAAAGCTTAAGGGCTTCAAGATCGTCAAACCCGTAATTAAGTATATCATTGGGGATAGAAAGATTCGACAAACCCCTTAGAGAACTTTCCAGGTGCTGTGAGGAAGCCTCTTTCTCGGGCGGGATAGGCATAACTTTTGAAGTGCCACCAACTTTCTCTTTCCGAATTTTGTATTTTAACCTCTTCTTTCCCTTCGAAGGGGAGGACGACGTTTCAATGTCGTGAACTTCGACAGCCGGATTCCAAGCAGGACCCACATTCTCGCCTTGGGTCTCAGGAGCTTCATCCTCTTTGTGCTCGCCTTCTTCGTGTGCATCGGCAGTGCGGCATGATGACGATCCGACCTATTTTTCCCCTTTACCGGATGCTGGCTTGGGAATAGAAACGCCTTCCGGAAGGCTAATCCGGCGACCATGGGCAAGCAAGCCGAACCTCAACAATGTCTCGTTTGAAATGATGGTCTGAATGTCTCGTTCCTCGGCAGGAAGAGCTCTAATGGCTTCAATGGCCTCAGAATATCCTCGGCCCTCCGGACGCGGGTTGATACCTAAAAAAGATGAAACGATGAGTTAGAAAAAGCATGACTCCGATTAACCGCGAAAGATGATTCAGTGAAGAGACTTACTGCCTTCAACCCATCTCCTCGCAAAACCAAGAGGGCAACGCACGTAGAACCATTCCTGCTTATACAAGGCGAATTTACTACATGCCCATGTCAAGATCTGGCATTTGTGGTATGGCTCAAGGAACATGAAGGAAGGACTGTCTTTCCGCCTCTTGACCATACAAATGTATCTGATGTCGCCAGGAGTTGGAGGTCTGGAGAAGACAGCCATGAAGAGTAGGTAGGTCCCATGTAGAAACGCGTGACCGTTCGGGTGCAGCTGCGACGGGGCAATGTCGATGTACTGTAACACATCCCGAAGAAATAAGTTAAACGGAGGCACGCTGTCCATCCAACACATGAACTTGTTGCAAGTGGTATATCCGACTGGGGGAAGGTGAGGACGATCATGTCGTGAAGGGACTAGCACATCGGCGAAAGGAATCCCGTGGATGGAACATATCCGTTGGAGTGCGGCTTCATTGATCTTCGAAGCCAGTGAATCGATCGGATTGTCTAGTAAAATTGTTGCCTCCAGGACATCGGGTGCTAAGTTATGAGCAGGAGAAGTCGACGGATTAGAAGTATCAGCGGCTTCTCGCCTTGATGACGGCCCAGGCCTGTCAGATATAGTGGCGGAGCTAGATTTTCTTGACATCCTCAATAAATAGTGAATCTGGCTAAGTGCCTGAGAGAACTATACTTAAAAAACGTTGAACGTTAGAATTAACAACACGAATTTCCCCCCCATGTGATTTGTGAACTAGTGCAAGCAATCGTGTACAAGAAATAAGAATCTGGAGATTTCAAAGATATAAAAATGAGCATCAAATCATCGCCTTCGGAGACCGTCATCGCTGACCGTCTCAAGAAGCCCGCCTTGTGGTGATTGCAGTTTCGAATTCAGAAAACGAATGTTAATCTAAGTTCAGATTTATGTCTACTAAAGCTAGGGAGTTAATGATCCGGGTCAGTTTCATGTGATAGTGTGCTTAGGTCCAGGTCCTTGTTCTTGCTATATGAATAGGCAAGGTTAATAAGTGTTCGGCCTAAGTATAGTTCGGCATTTAAATGGTGTTCGGCAATTGTGTTGTTCGGCTTAGTTCCTGCTCAGCTAAAGTCGTTGTTCGGCTAAGTACTTGTTCGGCTATAAGTCATTGTTCAGCTAAGCCATTGCTCGGCTAAGACATTGTTCGGCTAAAAGCTTAGTTCAGTATGTCAATTGTTCAACATGTATACTGTTCGGCATTTAAATGGTGTTCGGCAATCGTATTGTTCGGTCTAGGTTCTGTTCGGCATTTGGAGTGTTCGGCCTAAGTATAGTTCGGTATGTCAGTTGTTCAATATTTATATTATTCGGCCTTGATATGGTTCGGCATTTAAGTATTGTTCGGCCTTGCTACCGTTCGGCTGAAATTTGGTTCGGCGTTTAGGTTTGTTAGGCCCGAGTATTGTTTGGCATTCATGATCGTTCGGCACTCCACCCTTGCTTACAGTTCTACCCTTCTCCTTCTCCATCTGTGCCGAATAACAAGAATAGGTCGCTCGGCGAAGATTATGTCGTTCGACACCCCATCTTTATTTTCTTCCAGTCTCGTTCGACATGAAGGAACTAGGCCTAACTACCATGCATTGTCCGACAACTCCAATGTGCGAGCCATTCCTACTCGCCACACGTCATACAACCATATAGATATCCAGTTTTCCATGTGACCCTCTCGGCTGCACACAAACCTAAATCTCGTGTTGAAGCAATTTAATCGTGGAAGGGATAATACCTAGTTCGAAGATCGAAGTTGAAGAAAGATTGATTAGGCTTTAAGTCTGATAGGCTGGCGAGAATTTGCAAGTCTTTAGGGAGTGACAGAAATGAAGGTGTAAAAGGAAAATGGAGGAAGGATGCTTGGTTTTATAGGGGGAAGATAGAAGTTGAAAAGGCTATATCCGGTGGAACCGGTCAAAGTCTTAGCGTTCGGCTTCAAAGCGAGGTGTCACTCGGCACATGAGGATTGTTCAGCTTCGAACGTATCGTTCGGCGTCCATACCACGCTCGTCACACATATTCTCGAGAAGGCATCTCCAAGGAAAGTTAGACTAGATTCAAAGCGCATCACGTTTAGTCACGTAATACACTTTGGGGGGCAAGTGTTTCCTGGAGATTTGACCAGGCAACTGAGCACTCGGCATTGGCAGGTACTCGGCATCTATAGTACTCGGCATCTGTAGTACTCGGCATCAACTAGTGCTCGGCATCAGATAGTACTCGGCGTAGTACTCGGCATCAACTAGTGCTCGGTATCAGGTAATACTCGGCATCAGGCAGTGTTCGGCACCAAGTAGCACTCGGTATCAACTAGCGCTCGGCATCGGATGGCACTCGGTATCAGGTAGTGCTCGGCATCAGATAGTATTCGGCGCCCAGTAGAACTCGGCGACAGAAGTACTCGGCATCCAGAAGACGTTCGGTGTGCGTAACTGCACAACGTGACACTATCGTTCGGCCAAGATGCATCATTCGGTCAGGGAGCATTGTTCGGCCAAGAGCTTCGGACAGAGACACATTCGGCTTCGACTGACAACCATCTTGCACTTCCCACACATCAAACATACCGTTCGGCATAGAAAGGATCGTTCGGCATTATGGTGTTCGGCATACCTGGTTCGGCATGCAGCGACCACTATACTCGGGCTAGAGTGTTCGGCCATCAAGCCCACTTGGGAAGTCCAGCCCATATTTGTCTATAAATAGAGGGGCAGGGTCACAGTGAAAAGGGATCTTTTTGAGAGAACACTGGGGAGACTCTGCCATTTTTGAGACTCATCTTCTCTACTTAAGAACTTCATTCAAGCATTTGATTCACGAATTATATTTGTAATCGATTGTTAAGAAGATCAATAAAGTTTACCTCAAAGTGGACGTAGGCAATTACGCTGAACCACTATAAATTTGGTGTTCTTACTTTCTGCAGTTAAATTAGCATTGTCTTCTCTGTTTAATTTACCTTCATCACTTATTTATCTACACAATCTTTCTCTACGAGGTTAGTGACCAATTTTGGTGCTAACACTTTGGTGCTTTCAGATCGAGATCACCTACATCAAAAGTTCTTGGGCGGACTCTGCCGTCGTAGTAACGCTTGACTCGGTGTCTATGCGCTGCCGCCCTTAATTCGGCCTCTTCATGCTTTTCATCGATGCAGTCCAGTGATTCCAACAAGAGGTCCTGGTTCGTCTTAGGATCATAGTACGTCACTCGGTGTGATGGAACTTCAAGTTCCACAGGTATAACGGCTTCCGAGCCGTATTCCAAGGCGAATGGAGTGTGGCTGGTTGCGGACTTGTGGGTAGTTCTATAAGCCCATAGTGCTGTTGGGAGTTCATCCACCCACTTGCCTCCAACCTTCTCCAGACGCTTCTTTAGTATGGACTTGATTATTTTGTTAACGGCCTCGACTTGTCCGTTAGCCTTTGGGTGTGCAACGGCGGCGAACTTCTTCTCGATGCCATACTTTAATAGAACTCTTTGAACTCTCTGCTTTCAAATTGCGTCCCGTTGTCTGTAACGATGGTGCGAGGAAGGCCAAAGCGACATATAATGTTTCGTACAACGAAGTTAATGACCTTCTTAGAGGTGATTGTGGCCAAAGTCTCTGCCTCAGCCCATTTTGTGAAATAGTCGACTGCAACTATCGCGTATTTCGCACCACCTTTGGATATAGGCAAAGAGCCGATTATGTCGATTCCCCAGATTGCAAATGGCCAGGGACTAACCATTTGTGTGAGTTCCGTTGATGGAGTCCTCGGGATTTTCGCATACCTTTGACACTTGTCACATTTTCTTGCGTAGTCCCCCGATTTACGGTCGGCCAGTAATACCCGTAGCGGAGGACCTTTTTTGCTAGCGTTTGCCCCCCAGTATGGTCGCCACATTCCCCTTCGTGAACCTCTCTTAAGACCCGCTTTGTTTCGTCATGAGCGATGCATCGTAATAATGGGACTGAGAAACCTTTTCGATACATTAATCCATCTTGCATCACGTATCGCGCGGCCTTTCGAAGGACCTGCCGTCTTTCGCTCCTTTTTTCTGGTAAAGTCCCGATCGTCAGGTACAATTTGAATGGGGTTATACACGATTCCTTCTCGATTTCCGTCTCCAATATACAATCAACTTTCATCTCATCTATGCTCGGGGCGTGCAAGGCCTCAACGGGATACAATCCCATTTGCTGTGCATCGCCTGTGCTTGCAAACTTAGCCAACAAGTCGGCTTCTTTATTCTGTTCGCGCGGGACATGCGAAATGTCATAATGCTCGAGATTCGACAGTAGTTCTTGGACCTGAACAAGGTACGGAGCAAGCTTCTGTCCCTTGGCTTGGTAATCTCCCCGCACTTGGTAAACCACCAACTGTGAGTCATAAAAGATCTCAACTGATTTGATCCCGAGTTCTCCGATGAGCTTCAAGCCAGCAATCAATGCTTCATATTCTGCTTCGTTATTCGTAGCTGGGAAATCAAGCTTCAAAGCATAACAGACTGATCGGTTTTTCGGAGTTATAAGAACTACACCCGCGTCGGAGCAACGGTCGTTGGATGCCCCATTAGTGTATAATTTCCATCGAACGGGGGGAATGGCGTCATGATTATCTGGCTCTGCGGGCATGGTAAACTCAGCGATAAAATCTGCTAATGCTTGCCCTTGTATGGCTCTCCGCGGCAAGTAGGCGATATCAAACTGGCTCAACTCGATGTTCCATTTTAGCAATTTTCCAGAAGTTTCTGGTCGTTGGAGTACCTGCCGCAGGGGTTGATCGGTATAAACACTGATTGAGTGTGCTTGAAAATATGGGCGTAGCTTACGTGATGCAATCACCAAGCAATAGGCCAATTTCTCGATTTTAGGGTAATTTCTTTCTGCCCCCGTTAAACGCTTGCTAACATAATACACCGGCTTTTGGATTCGGTCCTCCTCGCGAACTAAAGCCGTACTTATTGCATGTGGGGATACAGCCAAGTATACATACAGCATCTCGTGGTCTATTGGTTTTGACAGCACTGGTGGACTCTCCAGATGCCTCACCAGATCCCGGAATGCTTCCTCACAACTAGACGTCCATTCGAAGTTCCTTTTCCCTTTCTTTATTATATCAAAGAAAGGGATGCACTTGTCAGTTGCCCTGGATATGAATCGACTTAGCGCAGCTACTTTTCCATTCAAGCTCTGTACCTGTTTTATAGTCCTGGGCACTTGCACATCTCAAATAGCTTGGATCTTTTCGGGGTTAGCTTCAATTCCCCTAGCATTGACGATGAATCCCAAAAACTTCCCCGACGCAACGCCGAAGGAACACTTCAGAGGGTTGATCTTCATCCCGTAATACATGAGTATGTCGAACATTTTAGCCAAGTCTTGAATGTGGTCGTTTGACTGTCGTGACTTCACGAGCATGTCATCCACATAGACTTCCATCGTTCTACCAAGCTGGTCCTTGAACATTCGATTCACCAAACGCTGATAAGTCGCTCCTGCGTTCTTCAGTCCGAAGGGCATTACTACATAGCAATATAGCCCGATATCTGTAACGAATCTGGTGTGTTCTTGGTCCGGAATATGCATCTGGATTTGGTTGTACCCCGAGTATGCGTCCATGAATGATAACAGCTCATGTCCTGCGGTTGAGTCGACCAACTGATCGATCCTTGGTAACGGGAAACTGTCCTTGGGGCACGCTTTGTTCAAATCGGAATAGTCTACGCAAGTTCTCCATTTCCCATTTGCCTTTTTCACCAGTACGGGGTTCGATACCCATTCAGGATAGAGGGCATCGCGGACGAACCCATTGGCGCTGAGTTTGTCCACCTCCTCTCTGAGAGCAGCGGACCTCTCCGGGTCCATTCCTCTCCTCTTTTGTTTAACTGGGACGTATTTCGGGTCTATGTTCAACATATGACTCGTGATGGCGGGAGAAATCCCACACATATCAGAATGCGTCCAGGCAAAAACATCAAGATTCGCCCGGAGGAAGTCACTAAGGTTTTCAGTCATTGCGGGGCCAAGCTGTGATCTGATCTTCAGTATTCGCGAAGGGTCGCTTTGGCTGACTGAAATGTCAACCGTTAGTTCAGCCGGCGCCGCCTTTTCTTCCCTGGGTTTCTCATCGTCGTCTCTCGGATCTATGTCTCTGAAGATCCGAGAGTTATGCCCGAGCCAGGGCTCGGGCACTACTTGTCAATTATCCGTATTATGGATGCGGACGGGATTGTCCGCAACCTTTCCTTTCTCCCTCCGGTGGGCCTCTCGAAGCTCAGTCACATAACAGGAATGACCAGCTGCTTGGTCGCCATGAACAACACCTACTCCTTTGTCAGTTGGGAACTTTAAAGTTAAACACCACGGTGCTAATGCTGCCCTAAACTCAGCTAGGGCCGGTATGCCCAAGAAAACATTATACGGAGAATCCACATCCAAAACTACGAAGGGTAGGTTTCGCACCCTCCGACGCTCGCCTTGTCCCAGTTCAACTAGTAACTCAACATACCCCACTGCATCGGTCGCAGCGCCGTTAAAGCCGTGAATACGAGCCTTGGACGGTTTCAATTCCTTTGTTTCCATTTTCATTTTGTCATAAGCCTTCTTGAAGATGATGTTGACAGAACTTCCGCAATCAATCAGAATTCTCCTCACATATGCCGGTCCGATTGTCGCAGATATGACCATCGGGTCGACGGTTGAAGCCTCCACTTGATCAGCATCCCTGTTTCTGAACACTATGTCGTCTGTCATTACGCGCTGCTGCTTGGCAGGAGTGCCATCCTCCATGTTTGAACAGCACTCAAAATCTGCATGCTTCAGGGAGCTTGCATACCGCTCCATCTCTTGCCAATTCTTATCCGCGGGGTGAGGTCCGCCGATAATAGTATTTATGACTAGTCTATTCACAGTTCGGGCAGGCTCCTCGGGGTGATGCGGGGCCGGTGCGCGACCTGGGTTGGACGTTCCCTATCCTCCTTCCTGTGGATCCTTCACAAATTCTTGCAACTTCTTTTGCCTGATCAACTTCTCGATAGCGTCGTGCAAGTGTCTGCACTCTTCCATGTTGTGCCCATAAGTCTCATGGAAGCGACAATATTTCCCAGTTCGCTTCTGCTCCTCAGTTGATTCCTTCGGACGTGGCTTTCTGTACTGAAAAGTATTGCAGGTAGATAGGTAAATGTTCTCAAGAGGCGCATTCAGCGGAGTATACTCGTTGTAGCTTGGAATTCTCGACTTCCACTTCCCCGCTTCTCTCTTCTTCCCTTGACTTCTTCCTCCGGACTCCTTAGGTTGCCCAGGCTTGTTCTGGACATTGACTTGGACCTTTCCCGAGTTGTCTCCGGACTGCTTCACGGCAACGTTGCTTTTCATAGACTCTTGGACAAGTCCTGGTGCCTTGTCTCGTCTTACCCACCTAGCTTCCTCTCTCCTTATGAACTGGTGTGCCTTCGAGTAGAAACGCTCTAGCGTAGTCGGAGGTTTTCCTGCCAACCAGTCTCCAAACTCAGAATCTGGATCCACACCTCTCATTACATCCATTAGAATCGCATGATCATTGGGATTACTGACTTCAGTCGCCGCAACATGGAATCTTTGTAAATATTCCTTCAATGACTCCCCAGGATTTTGGATTACACTTGACAGAGACATTACGTCCTTTGGACGAGTAGTGTGTATCCTGAACTGCTCAATAAACTTCTTTGCCAACTCCTCGAAATTTGATACGGATCGCGGAGGAAGTCGGGTGAACCACATAGTAGCGATCCTAGACAGAGTAATTGGAAAGCATCTACACTTGGTGGCATCATTTGCTCTAGCTGAATCCATCATCCATTCGTACCTCATGACATGCTGTCTGGGGTCAATCTTTTCCTCATACGCAGGGATAGTAGGCATACTGAACTTCCTGGGGTACGCCGCCTGCAACACAACATCTGTGAATGGAGTATGACTTCTTGATACTCCCCAATCATCATTTGATAAGCCCTGATTCTCTATCATCAACTGTCTGACCATGGCTGTCAGATCTGGTGTCTGTATGGAAGGCGGAAGGTTAGAGTCTGTCCTACGCGACTGTCCATGTTGATGCCTCCTCTCCTGGCGATCTGCCAATCGTGCGTCTTGAGGTTCGACATTGTTAGCGTTTTGATGGTCTGGGCCTCCATCCTCCATTTGCACTCCGGTCCTGAAGTTTCCAGCTCTCGCTTGGTCACGGTCTCCAGCTGTTTGAACAGCAGCCTCTGCTCGCGCAGCTTCAGTCTTATGGTGTCTGCGCCTGGGAGGTTCATCAGAGGAAGTAGAGCTGTCGGATGAGGAATAAGGAGTGGGATTGCCCCCAGCATTCTGTTGCTGCTGTTGAGTGAGTTGTGCCATCAGGTTGGCGTTAGCTTGCATCTACTCTCCTAGTTGTCTCCTGCTTTCTCTGAGTTCTCTCATCAAGTCGTTGAACTCTATTCTGGTGACAACCGGAGCCTGGTCCTGAGCGGCAATTCCTACATCCGGAATTGTTGGTTGATTGCTAGGTCCTGCTTGTTGCACGCTAGCAGTCTCGTGGGCATCCGCATTATGAGAAGCTGACCTGGTACGTGGTCTTGCCATTCTAGAGTTATTGGTATGAACTTTGAGTAGAATCAACGGATGTCCTATCAGTGAGTCGGATCTTCTTTGGGGGATTTGTTCAATCCAGTAGCTTCAAAGCAGATCCTTGAGGTCTGAGAATTCAATTCTCAGTGAAAGCACCAAAGTGTTAGCACCAAAATTGGTCACTAACCTCGTAGAGAAAGATTGTGTAGAGAAATAAGTGATGAAGGTAAATTAAACAGAGAAGACAATGTTAATTTAACTGCAGAAAGTAAGAACACCAAATTTATAGTGGTTCAGCGTAATTGCCTACGTCCACTTTGAGGTAAACTTTATTGATCTTCTTAACAATCGATTACAAATACAATTCGTGAATCAAATGCTTGAATGAAGTTCTTAATTAGAGAAGATGAGTCTCAAAAATGGCAGAGTCTCCCCAGTGTTCTCCCAAAAAGATCCCTTTTCACTGTGACCCTGCCCCTCTATTTATAGACAAATATGGGCTGGACTTCCTAAGTGGGCTTGATGGCCGAACACTCTAGCCCGAGTATAGTGGTCGCTGCATGCCGAACCAGGTATGCCGAACACCATAATGCCGAACGATCCTTTCTATACCGAACGGTATGTTTGATGTGTGGAAAGTGCAGGATGGTTGTCAGTCGAAGCCGAACGTGTCTCTGTCCGAAGCTCTTGGCCGAATAATGCTCCCTGATCGAATGATGCATCTTGGCCGAACGATAGTGTCACGTTGTGCAGTTACGCACACCGAACGTCTTCTGGATGCCGAGTACTTCTGTCGCCGAGTACTCCTGTCGCCGAGTACTCCTGTCGCCGAGTTCTACTGGGCGCCGAATACTATCTGATGCCGAGCACTACCTGATGCCGAGTGCCATCCGATGCCGAGTGCCATCCGATGCCGAGCGCTAGTTGATACCGAGTGCTACTTGGTGCCTAACACTGCCTGATGCCGAGTATTACCTGATACCGAGCACTAGTTGATGCCGAGTACTACGCCGAGTACTATCTGATGCCGAGCACTAGTTGATGTCGAGTACTACAAATGCCGAGTACTATAGATGCCGAGTACTATAGATGCCGAGTACCTACCAATGCCGAGTGCTCAGTTGCCTGGTCAAATCTCCAGGAAACACTTGCCCCCCAATGTGTATTACGTGACTGAAAGTGATGCGCTTTGAATCTAGTCTAACTTTCCTTGGAGATGCCTTCTCGAGAATATGTGTGACGAGCGTGGTATGGACACCGAACGATACGTTCGAAGCTGAACAATCCTCATGTGTCGAGTGACACCTCGCTTTGAAGCCGAACGCTAAGACTTTGACCGGTTCCACCGGATATAGCCTTTTCAACTTCTATCTTCCCCCTATAAAACCAAGCATCCTTCCTCCATTTTCCTTTTACACCTTCATTTCTGTCACTCCCTAAAGACTTGCAAATTCTCGCCAGCCTATCAGACTTAAAGCCTAATCAATCTTTCTTCAACTTCGATCTTCGAACTAGGTATTATCCCTTCCACGATTAAATTGCTTCAACACGAGATTTAGGTTTGTGTGCAGCCGAGAGGGTCACGTGGAAAACTGGATATCTATACGGTTGTATGACGTGTGGCGAGTAGGAATGGCTCGCACATTGGAGTTGTCGGACAATGCATGGTAGTTAGGCCTAGTTCCTTCATGCCGAACGAGACTGGAAGAAAAGAAAGATGGGGTGTCGAACGGCATAATCTTCGCCGAGCGACCTATTCTTGTTGTTTGGCGCAGATGGAGAACGAGAACGGTGGAACTGTAAGCGAGGGTGGAGTGCCGAACGATCATGAATGCCGAACAATACTCGGGCCTAACAAACCTAAACGCCGAACCATATTTCAGCCGAACGGTAGCAAGGCCGAACAATACTTAAATGCCAAACCATATCAAGGCCGAACAATATAAATATTGAACAACTGACATGCCGAACTATACTTAGGCCGAACACTCCAAATGTCGAACAAAACCTAGACCAAACAATACGATTTCCGAACACCATTTAAATGCCGAACAGTATACATGTTGAACAATTGACATGCCGAACTAAGCTTTTAGCCGAACAATGTCTTAGCCGAGCAATGGCTTAGCTGAACAATGACTTATAGCCGAACAATGACTTAGCCGAACAACGACTTTAGCCGAGCAGGAACTAAGCCGAACAACACAATTGTCGAACACCATTTAAATGCCGAACTATACTTAGGCCGAACACTTATTAACCTTGCCTATTCATATAGCAAGAACAAGGACCTGGACCTAAGCACACTATCACATGAAACTGACCCGGATCATTAACTCCCTAGCTTTAGTAGACATAAATCTGAACTTAGATTAACATTCATTTTCTGAATTCGAAACTACAATCACCACAAGGCGGGCTTCTTGAGACGGTCAGCGATGACGGTCTCCGAAGGCGATGATTCGATGCTCATTTTTATATCTTTGAAATCTCCAGATTCTTATTGCTTGTACACGATTGCTTGCACTAGTTCACAAATCACGTGGGGGGGAAATTCGTGTTGTTAATTCTAACGTTTAACGTTTTTTAAGTATAGTTCTCTCAGGCACTTAGCCAGATTCACTATTTATTGAGGATGTTAAGAAAATCTAGCTCCGCCACTATATCTGACAGGCCTGGGCCGTCATCAAGGCGAGAAGCCGCTGATACTTCTAATCCGTCGACTTCTCCTGCTCATAACTTAGCACCCGATGTCCTGGAAGAAACAATTCTACTAGACAATCCGATCGATTCACAGGCTTCGAAGATCAATGAAGCCGCACTCCAACGGATATGTTCCATCCATGGGATTCCTTTCGCCGATGTGCTAGTCCCTTCGCGACATGATCGTCCTCACCTGCCCCAGTCGGTTATACCACTTGCAACAAGTTCATGTGTTGGATGGGCAGCGTGCCTCCGTTTAACTTATTTCTTCGGGATGTGTTACAGTACATCGACATTGCCCCGTCGCAGCTGCACCCGAACGGTCACGCGTTTCTACATGGGACCTACCTACTCTTCATGGCTGTCTTCTCCAGACCTCCAACTCCTGGCGACATCAGATACATCTATATGGTCAAGAGGCGGAAAGACAGCCCTTCCTTCATGTTCCTTGAGCCATACCACAAATGCCAGATCTTGACAGGGGCATGTAGTAAATTCGCCCTATATAAGCAGGAATGGTTCTACGTGCGTTGCCCTCCTGGTTTTGCGAGGAGATGGGTTGAAGGCAGTAAGTCTCTCCACTGAATCATCTTTCGCGGTTAATCGGAGTCATGCTTTTTCTAACTCATCGTTTCATCTTTTTTAAGTATCAACCCGCGTCCGGCGGGCCGAGGATATTCTGAGGCCGTTGAAGCCATTAGAGCTCTTCCTGCCGAGGAACGAGACATTCAGACCATCATTTCAAACGAGTCATTGTCGAGGTTTGGCTTGCTTGCCCCTAGTCGCTGGATTAGCCTTTCGGAGGGCGTTTCTATTTCCAAGACAGCATCCGGTAAAGGGAAAAAATAGGCCGGATCGTCATCACGCCGCACTTCCGATGCACACGAAGAAGGCGAGCACAAAGAGGATGAAGCTCCTGAGACCCAAGGCGAGAATGTGGGTCCTGCTTGGAATCCGGTTGTCGAAGTTCACGACATTGAAACGTCGTCCTCCCCTTCGAAGGGAAAGAAGAGGTTAAAATACAAAATTCGGAAAGAGAAAGTTGGTGGCACTTCAAAAGTTATGCCTATCCCGCCCGAGCAAGAGGCTTCCTCACAGCACCTGGAAAGTTCTCTAAGGGGTTTGTCGAATCTTTCTATCCCCGATGATATACTTAATTACGGGTTTGACGATCTTGAAGCCCTTAAGCTTTCTTCACCCGCTAGAGGCAATGCGGGAGTTCAACTCCCGATCCAAGGAGACAATACTCTGATTAGTAAAGATAAAAGAACTGGTCTGTAGGGGGGAACACTAGGACACACACGCACATACGCATTCCATCATACACTTCAAGTCTTTTCTTATTTCCCGGATTTTTCTTAACTCGTTGTTATCTCCATTCTTTGCAGGTGACATGGGGCGCTCTCACGGATTCGATCGCCTTCATGGCTCTTCCATATTTCATCATTCTGAATGGGACTCAGGTTCAGGCAGACGCAGGGACAGAGATGATTATGTAGATAGAGGCAATT
Organism: Allium fistulosum; assembly: GCA_030737815.1. Lineage (NCBI taxonomy): Eukaryota > Viridiplantae > Streptophyta > Magnoliopsida > Asparagales > Amaryllidaceae > Allium > Allium fistulosum. The sequence goes on from CM060902.1 coordinate 221,957,264, forward strand.
GTCTGCGCGAGTCGTCTCACCGTAAGAAGGCATATTCTCAATCTTCACAGTCCCGTGATCCTCTTCCTCCAACTGAGCCGGATAAAGAGAAGTCTTCACAGAAGGGTTACCAATCTGATGCTCCTCGAGAACAACACTCCAGTTCATCGAGTACCAGGCAAGTTCGGGAGCAACGAAAAAGAGCGGAACTTCCAAAGCCTCCTCCCCCTACTCCCGCGGTTGATCCAACTGTAGCGGAAAAGATGGTTGATCTTAAGGCCAAGTTTCCAAAAATTTGCTTTGACGGTCTGAAGTTCCTCCCGGCTATTCACCATATTCCCGGGCACGTGAAGCAGAGTGCCATTGCCTGCAATAACGACGTTTATGTTCAACCTGACGCATTTGTACACTTGGTTGAAAAGATCTCGGAGGTGTCCGTTGAGCGTCAATATGAGATTGATCGCCTGAAATTGGAGGCTGGCTGCGACAAGAACATCATCAAGCACCAAGACGAAGAGCTCGCTTCATACAAGTCGAAGCTGGAAGCCGCTGAACAAAGCGCAAAAGATACTACTGAGGCAGTTACTCGTTTAGAGATGGCCCATAAGAAGGAGCTTGATGAAGCAGTCCAGCGCAGCGGTGCCCTCGCCCTAGAGAAAGACTCTGTCCAAAAAGAAAGGGACGCGCTCGTCGTGCAAGTCAGAGAGCTGAAAGAATTACTCTTCAAGGAGAAGGAGGACAAGGTAGCTGCTCAAGAAGAATCACAACGATACTGTGATGAAATCGTTGCTACACGGCTCCTGAAAACGAAGCTCGATGACGAACTTGCTGAGATTGAGAAAATGAAGGACGAAGCCCGTGAGGAGGGCAAAAGAAAGGCTGTGGAGGAGATTGACTCTCGCCTCGAGGCGGCCGCAGAAGCCGGCAGGGAAGAGGTCAAATGCATGTTTGACCCGTTGATTGCTGAATATGGAGTCCGCATCCTTATGCATCGCGACTTAACATTCTTGGGCGACGGCTATCTCGAATCCCTAGCTGAAGCCTGGGAAACTTTGGTAAAGATCAGGAAAATCGAATCGGGCTCCGAAGAGGTCGATGAGGATGCCTTGGTGAGGGAGTTTCTTAGGGGAAATGAGCCAGCGGATCTATCCGCTGCTTTGGCGCTTTATAGCAAAGGCTCTCCCCTTCCAAGTACTCGAGAAATGTGGAACAAGAAGTATGCCACGTCTGGAGATGTTTGAACAACACGAGAATGGACTAGGAGGTAATGCAACTCATAAGGACTTGAGTTATGACTACAGTTGGTCAGCAAACCAAAGAAAAGCAAGGGAATCATTCAAACGAAAAAGAAACTAAACTTCATTCAATAGTTCAAAATGGTGCTCCGATGTATCAGTTCTTCGTTAATGTGATGCAAGAAGGAGTTGCTGTTAGAGTTGCTGGAAAGGTTGGAGGAGCTAATCTTGTGGCTCCAGTTGGGAATAACTATGCTAAGTTGAGCAGAGACTACACCAGTCTTGGTAGGAAACCGTTTATGGGAACGGGGGATGCTATTGAGGTAGAGAATTGGCTGTTGCATTGTGAGCGTATCTTTGTTGATTTGGGTTTAGACGATGAGCAGAAGAGAAGCTTGGCCTCTAGATAGTTGCAAAGGTTAGCACTTCATTGGTGGAACAGTGTTACTGCTGGAGTTTCAGAGGAAGAGTTGACTTGGGACGAATTTAGAAGGAGATTTGAGCAGAGGTTCTTATCTGAGGTTGCTAAGTCAGTGTTGATGAGAATGTTTATGGATCCAGTTCAGGGAGTGATGTCGATTATCGAGTATGCCACTAATTTTGATGAGCTGTCTCCATATGGATATGCTACTATAGAAACTGACATCAGAAGGAATGAGAGGTTTATTCGGGGTTTGAGGCCCAAGCTTGCTAGGGCGACCATGGCACATATCCATGATCCTTTTAATGAGGTTGTGGAGATGGCAATTCTCCATGAAGAAATGCTTGCTGATTGTGCTAGAGAGAAGCCAGTTGAAACCCAAAGTTCTCAGGAAAAAAAAGAGAAAGTTCTTTAAGAATAGGAGAGCCCAGAAGGGAGATGCTGCCAAGAAGGAAAAGCTGATTTAGTTTGCTACCAATGTGACAAGAAGGGTCATTATGCAAATGAGTGTTGGTCAGGCAAGGGGAAGAAGGCTGCAGATAAGAAGAATGTGAAGTGCTTTAACTGTGATCAAGTCGGGCATTATAAGAACCAGTGTCTAGAGCCAGTCAGGGCGGACAAGGGAAAGGTTTTTGTTGTTGGATCATCTGCTAAGCCAACTATAGCTGAAAAAGGGAAGACTGTGATGGAAGGTACGTTTTTGATTCAGAGTATACCAGTTAGGATACTCTTGATATAGGTGCATCACATTCATTTATATCCCAGTGTTGGGTTGATAGGTTATGCTTAGAACCCACATACCGAGACGAGCTGTTGAGTTTCGGATAGATCTTGTGCCAGGAGCTGAACCTGTAAGTAGACCACCTAGCAGGATGACACCTACTGAGATGAAGGAATTAAAGGTGCAGCTAGTGGATCTAGAAGGAAGGAATTTTATTAGACCAAGCAGTTCGCCTTGGGGAGCGGCCGCGGTATTCGTGAAGAAACCAGGTGGATCGTTGAGGATGTGCATCGACTATCGTAAACTGAATGAAAGGACGATAAAGAATAAGTATCCTTTGCCTAGAATTGATGATCTATTTGATCAACTGAGTGGAGCCAGAGTGTTTTCCCAGTTGGATTTGGCAACGGGTTTCCATCAGTTAAGAGTCGCAGAGGACAACATTCCTTTGACAGCATTTTAGACTAGATACGGTTCGTATGAATGGTTAGTAATGCCATTCGGGCTAACGAATGCACCTGCTTTCTTCATGTATTTGATGAACCGAGTCTTTCGAGAGTATTTGGATAGATTCTAGTTGGTGTTTATAGAAGACATTCTGATATACTCTAAAGATGAAAGAGAGCATGAAGATCATCTTAGAGTTGTGCTTGAGACGCCGAGGCAGCATCAGCTAAAGGCGAAGTTTTCCAAGTGTCATTTTTGGAAGAAAGAAGTTAAGTTTCTAGGTCACGTGGTTTCAGAGAAAGGGTTGTCAGTCGATCTAGATAATATCGAAGCTGTTATTAATTGGAAGAGACTGGAGATGGTGACTGAGATTAGAAGTTTTCTTGAACTTGCTGGCTATTACTGGAGATTCATTAAGGATTTCTCGCAGATAGCGCGCCTTTGACTAAGCTAACCAAACAGGAGGTGAAGTTTGTTTGGCCCAACAAATGTGAGGAAGCATTCCTTAAGTTAAAGCATTTGTTGACCGATGCACCGGTGTTAGTAGTTCCAGACGGAAACCAAGGGTTGGTGGTGTATACTGATGCATGAGGAATTGGAATGGGAGCTGTGTTGATGCAGAAGAGTAAAGTTATTGCCTACGCTTCACGAAAGCTTAGACTGCATGAAGTGAGATATCCTACTCATGATTTGGAGTTGGCTGCGGTGATCTTCGCATTGAAGATTTGGAGGCATTATCTCTTAGGGGAAAGATTTGAGCTATACACAGATCATAAGTCTTTAACTTATTCTCTCAAAAGGAGTTGAATATGAGACAGCAGAGGTGGCTTGCGTTTTTGGCAGCTTATGATTTTGGTATAGAGTATACACCAGGGAAAGGTAATAAAGTAGCGGATGCTCTTAGTAGAAGACACCAGAATGTGGTGTTGGCTATGTTAGCAGAATGGAAGGATCTAGAAGCTTTGTCCAGTTGTGGTGTGCAGTTAAGATCGACTGCTAGTTCTAGTCAGAGTACTGCCATGTTGTCCTGTTTAGAAGTTCGACTAGTGCTGATCGAGAGAATTGCTTCTAAGCGGAAAGAGGATCCAATGTTAGCCGAGAGGATTAGAAGGTTTGAGGTTGGAACTGAGATAGATGATCTGAAAGATTTTAGTCTTGACCAGAGGGGATGGTTGAGAAAGAAGGGACGGTTATGTGTTCTAGATGTTGAGAATTTGAAGAAAGAAGTTCTTGGAGAATGTCATCGATCCAAGTTTACGATTCATCCTGGAGGGACCAAGATGTATCAAGATATGAAGAGGAGCTTCTATTGGGAAAGTATGAAGAGGGATGTTGGCTTGTGGGTTAGGCAGTGTGCAAACTGTCAATAAGTGAAAGTCGGACATCAGAAGCCAAGTGGGTTGCTTCAGCCTCTAGAGATTCCAGTTTGAAAATGGGATTCGATATCCATGGATTTTATAGAAGGGCTGCCAAGGTCAAATAGAAGAAATGAAAGTACATGGGTTATAGTGGACAGGTTGACCAAGAGTGCCATTTCGTTACAGTTAAGTCAACCTGGATGACACCTGTTTTGGCGAAGTTGTTCATGAAGAACATAGTTAGACTTCATGGAGTTCCTAGTAGCATAGTCAGTGACAGAGATGCTTTGTTCACTAGCGAATTCTGGAAGAGTCTAAAGGATTTGTTAGGCACTAAGCTCAAGATGAGTACTACATATCACCTTCAGACGGATGGGCAGATGGAAAGAGTCAATAAGGTACTCGAGGATTTATTGAGAGCTTGTGTATTGGACTTTGGTGGATCTTGGGAGGATCACCTACATTTGGTTGAGTTTTCCTATAATAATAGTTATCAGAATAGTATAGGAATAGCGCCTTTTGAAGCTTTGTATGGAAGTGCAAATCACCAGCATGTTGGTGGGAGACTGGAGACAGATTGATCTTAGGTCCAGATTTGGTAAGGGAGGCATCAAAGAAGATTGAGTTAATCCGAGAAAGGATGAAGGAAGCTCAATCCAGACAGAAGAGTTACGCAGATAATAGGCGTAAGGACCAAGAGTTCTCATTTGGAGATAGGGTTTTCATTAAGGTATCACTGATGAAGGGTGTGGTACGGTTCGGAAGGTCAGGGAAGCTGGCACCGAGATATGTTGGTCCATTCCAGATTTTAGAGAGGATTGGAAAGCTCGCATACAGAGTAGAGTTACCGAGCAGTATGACAGGTGTCCATAATGTATTTCATGTGTCTCATCTTCTCAAGTATGTGCATGATCCAAAGACTACTATTCCTCCGATAGAGTTGGAAGATTTGGTAGTAGAGCCTAATTGAGTTTTGTTAGACAACCAGTTCGGGTTATAGCGAGAGACGAGAAAAGATTGAGAAATAAGACAGTCAAGTTGGTGAAAGTTCAATGGAGCGACAACAAGAAGGACTGTACTTGAGAGACAACGTAGGATTTGAGGTACTTATCCTGATCTGCTTTGAGGGTATGTCTATATTAGATTTATATAGATAATTCCTAGTCAAGTAGACTAGTATGGTTGTTAGGAGTCATTACAGATGATTGCTATGTTTAATATTTAGTCCTTACTGAATTTCGAGGACGAAATTCTTTAAGGGGGGAGCCAGTAACACCCTTAATTTTTGATAACTTTATTCAGGAGATTTAATTAGATAAATTAAATAGAATAATGTAAATGTTAAGTGATAAGGGGATTAAGATATGAATATAATTAAGGTCGTGCTCAATTTAATTAATTACATGTGCTTAAGAATGGGTTATAAGTTAATTAATCTACATAGAGGTATATTGGGAAATCCGCACATAACCCTTACCCTTCTTTATATATTCCATTCACGTTTCATTTTCCCCATTCTCGTCATTTTGAAAACAAAACAAAAACCTAAAGAGGAGTTGGCCATTAACAAGAGAAAAGAGAAGAGAAATCAAAGAAAAACTAAGGATTAAATTTCGGGGAATAAATCTCAATCTCAATCTCAATCCAATCTCCTTATCATAATCAAGGTGAATAATAATTCATTCCATCTCTATTTTTTTTTATAATCATATGTTTTCAGATTTAAGGTTAAATTCTTTTTATGATGATTTGGATGATGATATGCTTGAATTACAATTTGTTTGATTTAAACAAGATTGTTTAAATAAGATTATAAGCGGTTTTAGGGCAAAACCGATTGATATTGATGTTTAAATGCCATGGAAAAAATTTATGTTGTATAAAATATGATTTTGGAGTTGGGTTTTACTTTTGATAATTTTTTAAGCTATGTAAAGATTATTATGAATTTTCAAATGAAAATATGAATAATTGGGTTTATAAATTTATTTCGGTAAATATACTGAGAATTTGGGTCTGAAATTTTGATATGTAAGATAACATGATTAAAGTGAATTTCTGGAATTTTTTGGGGATTTTTCCTAAGTGATTTGCTATACAAATTAAATTATTTTAGAAGAAAGACTTATTTGCAATATTCATTTTGCTTAATGGAAGGGCTTATTTGCTAACTTAACCATGGTTAGATCTGAAATTAAGCGGCAGTTATTTTGGTAAAGAATTTGAAAAGTTGAGGCAACCAATTACCGGTTTACACGTGGTAGGTTAGTTAGATAAAATTTTCTTAAAGTGGCATTAATAAGCTTTTACTAAGAAAAGCAAGTTCCGCCTTCTTTAGAAGTACCTTTCGACTCAGAGCTTCCACCTTCAATCAAGTCGAAACCCCATTAAATCGAAATCAATACACAAGGTATCACTTAGACGGTACATAGTGGTTTGGAGGAAAGGCGGAAGGCATGGTGTCGAAAGCATTGCTTCCGATGGGGTCGATACCTTTGTTTGTTTTAAAAAGTTAAGCTACCTTTATTTTATTAAAGCCTTCGAAAGAGTCGAAGCATATGTTTTTGAAAGAGGTTTTCTAAGGGATTTCGAAGGGGTTTCCACCATCTTATGTTTTAAAGAATAAGCTTTCAAATGGGTTTCTTTACTTATAAAATAATGCTTTCGAAGGAAGGAGTTCCGACCTAGTCGAAGCCCTGCTGCCGTTCTTTAGCCTTTTGAGTGTATTGAAGTCATCAATGCTTTCGAAAGGTAGTGCATGTTTCAAATATGGTTTAAGCCACTTCTTAAATGCTTTCGAAAGGGTTCAAGGGTTTCAAAGGCAATGGCTTCGAAAGGGGGTTTCGATGCTATCCTTCAGTGTTTTGTTTAAATGGTTTGAAGCTTTCAACAGGAATGGTGCCGAAGCCATCAAGTTTCCCCCAATATTTTTATATGATAAAGAATGGTTTCGAAAGAGATACTTTCGTTTATATTCACTTTGACCCAAATAATATTTTAAGTATAAACCCAATGGTTTCGAAAGGGGACTTTCAATGGTTTCGAAAGGGATACTTCCAAAGGTTTCGAAAGGGGTACTTTCAATGGTTTCAAAACTATGCTTCTAAAATATAATAAGTAATACTTTATTACATTCGAAGGGTTTTAAAAGAGAATTTTTAAAGTGTTTCGAAAGGCAGCGGCCTAATGTTTTGAAAAGATATTTATAAGCTTTCGAAGGAGGTTATCCAGTGAGGTCGAAAGCAAGATTTTGAAGGTTTCGACAGCCTTAGTTTTCAAAACAAATAACCCAATCTCATTTTGAAAGAAAACCATGACATAAATAAACAAATAAAGTGTTTTGAAAAGGAGTTTTTGAAGAAGTTTTCTTTGATTAAAAGGTTAAAGGGATTAACCAAATTATTGTGTTTGCTTCTTCATATATGTATATATTCACATTGTAATGGACCCATAACTGTATTTTGGGGAAGGGCAGAATAACCAGCTAGGTTGACCCAGTAGTGAATATAAATTAAGTTAACTCCTAAATGAGTAGAAATGCATCCAGGAGGTCAGGAAGACCAGAATATAGGATGCTAAAATATTAAAGGAAAAGATATTGGCAGAGGCCAATAGGTTCTCAGATGCCCATGAAAATTATGTATTGGAAAAGATATTGGCATGGGCCAATAGGTTCATAGTAAGCCAATAAAAACTATGTATAAATGAAAATAGCAGAAAGAAAAGTTCATAGTTATCCCATGAAAACTATGATTTGATATTGGCAGGGGCCAATAGGTTTATAGCGAACCCATGAAAACTATATCCGGATTAAGATATTGACAGATGTCAATAGTTTCCTAGTCAGCCCAAGAAAAGTAGGGCAAGAAGTAAAGATATTGGAGTTACTAATAGGTTCCTAGTCAACCCATGAAAACTAGGATAAGAGTAAAGATATTAGAGTTACCAATAGGTTCTTAGTGATCCTATGAAAACTATGTAACTGGACAGGGAGTCCATAATCATTTTACCAGTTATTAGTTAGCCCATGAAAACTATTAGGTTAATAGTAATCCTAGAAACTATAATTGAGACAGATAGTCAAAATGAATGGGGATGGGTAATCCAGAATGATTCACTTGTTTTGCATATCATCATATCGTACTGTTTTTAATTGTTTAATTGTTTTAACCATTGTGGATGCAGGAGCACAGTATATGGTTTTATAAAGGTTTTAAGATACTAGTGAGGGTAAAACCCGTTCCGCTAAGCGGCGTGGTCTTACTATATATCTGATTGGTTTGAGATGGTAGATTATTATTCATAATAGGCTTTATGTCTAACTCGAAGTTTATGTTTTCCCCTTGAACTCTCGGGTACTCAATTGATTTTGAGTAGTTTGAGAGATTGAGGTTTTCAGGTACCTCTTTATACGAATAAAGCTTCTGGAGACGTGCAAGAGGCATGATTGTTATCTAGAGTTCTCTTTTATTTTGATTCCACTGTGTGTTTGTAAAGGCAAAGTTGTTAAATTGCCTATATATACTCCGATCATCCAAGGGGGCATCTTCATATGTCGCTCTTGGCGTATGTTGTAATAAATATATTTTCTCTAAACGTGGTTAACGATTGTGGGATTATGCAATGAATTAGAAATGTTTTGAAATGGAATGTGTTCTTGTTTGATGTTTTAAATTTTTTCCATATTCATGTGTTTCTATGTATCAATGTGTCTAATACCTATTTGGTTGCCGAAAATTAATAACTATGGATGACTACAACATCCGTAGCCATTAGTTTTGGGCATCCAAGTAGGGGGATGCTACATTTTAATTATCTACTATGTCAATCAACTCTATCTTATGCAGATAAACTACTTTTATCATGTTTAACAATTCGGAGTATGTCTCTCGACTTCCAATGAGCTCTAAGTTTTGGTATGAACTTTATAGTGACATTGTCATCATATAACAATTGTGGAATTCTCAACATTTGGAATCACCCTCGGCTCAGTTATAAATTTGTGCATTTTATATTTATATACATTGTTTTTATTGTGGCGTTGTTCAAGTCAGTGAATCAGCCACAATCTCTTCTATTTAGAGCATTTCCAACTGAAAGATTCTTAACTTGAATTTATTATTGACATATTATACTCGGTGTCACTTATGAATTTTGAGTTCGAACACACTCCTTCACAAGGATTTCGTTATATATGTAAACAATTCTCTAGTGTTTCGCAGATACATAAGAACACTCCAAACTACCATTAGTGATATCAATTTGGATTTGATATTTGCTTCATGTATCAAATAAACAAACAAATCATGATATCATAGACAACATAACATGTATGATAATTCATATTTCCAACGCATAAGGAACTCATCTCACATATTCTGCATTAAACAATTTAATAAAGTGTCTTTGCATATCGATTTGGAACATTCCCAATATCTTTTATACTCGCTATAAAAGAACATCATTTACAAATCAATCGTCGAGTATTAAAAAACTAAGGTTGATTTTAATACAAGTACATCGTTAAAATCAGCTTTGTGTTGTTTACTTATAGTTTAGAAATATCAATCTATATTTTAACATTCTTTTTTATGAATACATGCTTCCTCTGCATTTTGATGGATAATCAAACTATTTGATATTTCTATTAAAATATCTATTCAATTCCAATGCTTATAAAATGATACTTTTTATCATTTCTTGGATCATATCCAAAGACTCACAAACTCAATATCGCTCCCACTGATTTGGGGACACTTTGGCTACTAAGTGTAAACAGTCTATTCTAAATCATTATTTAGATTTTCCATTTCAGCACATATGTACCAAAATATAAAGTCATATCATGCGATAATTTTGTGAGTACAATCTGAATTAACCTGAGCATGCTGAATAACGAATCTATTATGCTAATTTCAACAACTGAAATTTACGAGATTATTCTTTATCAAATTGCTTACTTAATTTTGATTGCATTAGTCTTGCTCATAAACACACAATCGCGGCCGATGGATCACATCCCTTCAGTTATGACTACCCAAATCATATTTTGATAACATGCTTGGAATTCTTATGGTTTTGCACATCATACCATATCATAAAGTAGGTACTCTTAATCGTTTAATTAAGCAACCGAGGATCGTATATTTTTGACATTGATAAGAAACTCATAGTTTCTCTTCAATATGCAAGAATACTCTCTAATGTGATGTGTTTGTTTATGTTAGTTAACTTCATTTCTCCTCATGTAATCAGTTTTATCTTTGGATCATATACAATTCTATTTTACCACCAATAATTTCTTAAAGAAATTCCTTCACTATAAATTGGTATTTCTTGAAACAACAATTATTTCTCGATGCAATGGAATAGGTATTCATAAACATTTTATGAATTTCCTTATATAAAACTGATTTTGCATTATGAAATGACCCTCCTATTTCCACCCTAATTTCATAAGGATTTTTTTTTACTTAGAGATGATATATATATATATCATTCATTACAATTATGTTTTCCAAGGTCATTTTCTTTTTCCAATTAACAAAATATATCCAGGATCAAAATAACTTACCAATATAAATATATCAGTGTATATCTAATAACATACACATACATATGAAGATGTATGTGTTCCTCTTATTTAAGTTCAGAGTATATACTTTATTTTTTTGTACAAGAACATTCTGTTTGATTTAGATTTTTAGCAATTCAGATTTAATTATTGTAGCTTGATTTTTGGCCATAAAATCCACTGGAAACATGTACTCTAGTCTGTCCTTATAATTAAGAAATGATCAAGTAATAATCAGTAGTAAACAAGCTTTTAATATAGATGGTTGTGTTAAAGTCTGGATAGTATCAAATTCAGTATAAAAGAAAGTGGATCCTAAGTGAACACAAGCAACATCTAGGCGTAATGGAAACGCGCCTAACTTATACATGAAAGGTCACGAGTTCGAGTGCTATGCTGGTCGGTTCAAACACAATTTTTGGTTTTTCTTTTTACTTTTCTCCTGTATGGTTAGAAATCTGATACCTACCTATAATTGTACATATATATTTAATTTTTGCCTATAACCTAACATACAAAACAATTCTTCTTACATAACTATTTTTAAAACCCATTCCTACAACTTTTTTAAGAATTTATATATATTTTTTTTTGCCCAATTATCAACATGTACACAGGTATACATGTACATGACAATATCTTTGCTCAGTTTCCAGAAAACTGAGTGAAACAAATGCTAAATGTACTATGCTTTGAAATGCATCTGTATTTTCAAGATACAGCCTATCATGATCAACCAATACTTCATTTAGTTGAGGCTGGTTAACCCATGAGTCCTGTATATGCTACACACTAGTTCAAAACAATGGAGATACCTTTCATTTCATTCTGCCTGAAGCTTTTAGAAAAACATTTTACTTTTCTTAATTCAATTCAGAAATGAATTCAGATTTATTTACAAAGCATTTCAGTAAAAAGAAAATAAAATCCTTTTAAGTTTACTTCTTGCTAAATCCAGATTTAGTTCTAAAACTCAGTGCTCTGATTTGTCTCAAGATTAGCTAATACATATATAAATTATGCAAAACAGTAGCTCACATAATTATATATTTCTTACCAGATTTTTATAGCTGATACTTGAGCATATTTTTCTTGTTTATGTTTCAGACCCTACTTCAAAAACAAATCAAACCTTAACACACAACAATTTCAACAGACCAACAAATTTAATTTGACACTTTACAGAATATAAGGGCAACATGATCACTAACCATAAGATATTCAATACATGACTGGAAATCTTAGAAACATAAAAATTTTCCTGAATACATGCATATATAATCAATTTAAGCTCTTATTGAAACTAGCTAGCATGTTCATTCACTCCTCCATAACAGCCATAACTTCATTTTTACTTAGTGCCTGGGTTACCTGAAAGAACATAAGTGGCTGCCTCATTTTAAAATGAGACACCCCATATGCCATGAGCAAACAAGGGTCAGATCTATGATCTGGTATGAGTAACATCAATGCATACATGATATTAAGCAATAGAGAATATAAGAGCACCAATTAGTTATTTAAGCAAATTCCTGCAATCAATTACTTTAACATAGTATAATTAAGTAGATTCAGGTATGATATATTCATTTATCATTCTTACACTTGCATACATAATCATGCAAACATAGTTATCTGTTTGCAACAATTTGCATTCACTGGATCCATCTTGGTTCCATACCATTCAACCTAAGAAATATCCATATTCCTATTTCTTCATTTACAGGTTGTATTATTCAATTTAAATCCCTGCCTCATCTGCTATTAAGGAATCACTGGGACACATTGCAATGAACTAATTCACATCATTGCACAAAGATCTCAGGGCTTAAACAAACCATGTGCCAACTTGCATACTTCAAATATGACAAGCATTCCAGCAGTCTTCTTGGCCTTCCCTTCCCTAGTTTATTTACTAGTGTATTGTCTTAAATTCTATCATCAAATATGCTAAGTGAACATGTCACTGCAAACATGGAAACATCCATAATTTTTCCTAGCATAATTCTCCTTAGAAATAAGCAGACAGTTATTTCCTAAATGGGGTCAATATGCCTTGATCTTAGTAAAATATAAGAACATTTTCAACTGTAAAAGAGGCATGGCATGTTATATTGATCTGCAAGCCTTTATGATTGATTCAGATTCAAGATCTGGTTCAATCATAATTTTAGCTTGTGGGTTTTTTTTTTTTTTTTTTTTGATTTGATCAAGGGCTCAGCACTTAGAAAATTTCTATTGCACCCTTAACATTTTCCTTTTCAAGCCTCAGCACTTATACCAAGTATAATGCAGCTCCTAACATTTTTTTGTAAAGTTTCCATGCCATAGATCTATAACAGTTGAGAGTATTCTCTATATAATTTTAAGATCCTAGACTTCAACATTTATGAGTATAAATAAAACAGTATGATACACATCCAAAGACAAATGTCTCAACCAATCAAAGATCATCAAAATCATCCATATTAAATCATATCAGATTTAAAATAAGACATCCAAAAAGCATTGATGAAATCATATACATCAAAATCAGAATATATATATAAATGGCAATAGAAAGTGGCTGCCTCAACTCAGGTCTTAATGCCATGAACTCAGTGAGATTACTCACCTAAATGTTTCTTCTTATTAATCCAGAAAATTCTTGTTTGAGTGTTTTCTCCTTCCTTCCAATATTTTTTTCTTCTTTTCTTAGTTTTGTGCAGCCCGGGGTAAAGACAATTCTACTGCCTATTTATATGCATTTTTCCTCTAGGGTTTTGTTGAAACAGAATTCCATTTCTGTCCTGGCTAGCATCATGCATTTTTCATTCATAATACCCCGGCCATATTAACCAATTTAAAGGCTGCATTTTCTTTCTTTTACTTTTCAGAAAATGGCCACTCACCTAGTCATGTTAAAAGTGTGACTATTTTATTTTATTTTTCAATTATCCCTGAGAATTCTCCTTTGCTATTTTTGCCTATACAAGCTTATTAACTTGTATCGCATTTCATGTCATTTTAATGTTATAGTTTTACCTGCTTATATATATATATATACTTTTCAGTACTTAAAAATATATATATATTTGTACACATATCTTATCTAGGCTTATTTAATTTCTCTTTAATTTCAGAAGCATATGCACCTATATGTATACAGGTTTACAAATATACATAATTTTCTCTTCTGGGTTTTAAATAAAATTTGTTTACTGATTTAAAGTAAAACTTACTTTTCTTATTTTCTAAGATGATCCATATAATTCCAGAAATCAAATATCCATGTTGCAAAATCATGTTTGTATTGCTTTTTAATTCTTGTTTTAAATCCAAGAAATCTGGAGTTCTTCCTTGTGCCATTTCAGTGTGCACGTGCACACATATACTTGCACACTATTTATTCCAGAAATTTCACCATATTTAAATCTAAATATTTCAAAAATTAAATCATTTTTCAAAAATGATTTTTCACAAAATTTTGGGGTATTACATTCACCCCTCCTTTTAGGAATTGTGTCCTCACAATTTTTCTAACATTTATAGTAAGCATCTTTTTCTTTTCTGAAAACTTATCAAACATATGCATAAGCAAACAAATTCAACCATATCAACCATGCATAACAAAAATTTTCCAGAAAAAAAAAATTACCTTTTAATTTGCAAAAAGCTTAGGATAATCCCTTCTAATCTTATCCTCTAACTCCCATGTGCAGTCATTAGGATCACTACTCCACTGGATCTTAACTAGTTTCAAAGTTTTGCTCCTTAATTTCTTTTCTTCCTTGGCTACAATCCCCACTGGTTCTTTTTCATAAACCAAGTCAGGGTTTATTTGAATTTTGGTAGGCTCTTCCAAAATGTCTTCTTTATCATGTACCCATCTTCTAAGTTGGGACACATGAAAAACATTATGCATTGCTTTCATTTCCTCTGGTAGTTCTAATTTGTAAGCCAATGAACCAATTCTTTCCAGAATTTTATAGGGTCCAACATACCTTGGTGTAAGCTTACCTTGCTTGCCAAATCTCATGACTTTCTTCATAGGTGAAATCTTGATGAAAACAAAGTCTCCCACTTCATATTCCACTTGCTTTCTCTTCCTATCTGCAAATTTCTTTTGCCTATCTTGAGCTGCTGCTATTCTTTTTCTTATTAACCCAATTTTCTCTGTAGTTTCTTTAACATATTCAGGTCCAAGAACAGCCCTTTCTCCAGTCTCTACCCAGCATATAGGTGATAAACATGGCTTGCCATATAAGGCTTCAAATGGTGCCATCCCTATGGTGCTTTGGTAACTGTTATTGTATGTGAATTCAGCTAGATGGAGGTGGTCTTCCCAGTTGCCTCCAAAGTCCAGTGTACATGCTCTCAACAAATCCTCTAAGACTTTGTTCACCACCTCAGTTTGACCATCTGATTGTGGATGGTAGGCAGTGCTTAAGCACAATTCACTCCCCATAGCCTCTTGAAAACTTTTCCAAAACCTTGATGTGAAGATGGTATCCCTATCACTCACAATGGTTTTGGGTATGCCATGCAACCTTACTACCTCTTTCATGAATATTTGAGCCAATTTTGGAGCATTTCTTTCTGTTTTAACTGGGATAAAATGGGCTACCTTAGTTAGCCTATCCACTATTACCCATATACTTGTGTTTCCCTTCTTAGATCTAGGCAGACCATCTATGAAATCCATAGATATGTCCTCCCACTTCCACTGTGGTATACTAAGGGGTTGCAATAGTCCTGATGGCCTTTGTGTCTCTGCCTTGACTTGTTGGCAAGTCATGCACCTTGCAACATATCTGGCCACATCTGACTTCATCCCCTTCCACCAAAGATTTCTTTTCAAATTTTGATACATCTTGGTGCTACCTGGGTGTATGGAGTACTTACCCCTATGGTACTCATTTAATATTTCCTCTTTCAATTCTATATTTTCTGGAACACATATCCTATTTTTATTCCTCAAATATCCATTTTTATCAACTTGATAATTTATTACTTCCTCCCCTTTTGATATGAGCATTTTCTTTTCCACCATGTTTAGGTCTTGTTCCTGCATTTGCCCAATCTTAAGAAGTAAATCTGATTGCAGAGATATCATACTTAACTTCCCTTTACCTTCACCTTCTTCAATGGGCATCATTTGTTCCTCACTGTTTTCCTCAATTTCCAAATCAGTAAGTATAGACAAATCCCTAAACTCTTCCATCATCAACATGGCTACTTTGGCATGTTGTCTACTCAAGGCATCTGCAACTTTATTTGCCTTGCCTGGTGTATACAGTATATCTAGATCATAGGCAGCTAGGAACTCTACCCATCTATGTTGCCTCATGTTCAAATCTTTTTGTGAGAATAAATATTTCAGTGCCTTATGATCCGTGTACAAAATGAATTTGGCACCTAACAAATAATGTCTCCAAAGTTTCAAAGCATACACAACTGCTGCTAGTTCAAGATCATGGGTTGCATACCTGGTTTCATGTGGCTTTAATTGCCTAGATGCATAGGCTACCACCTGGTCTTGCTGCATCAACACAGCCCCTAACCCAGAGCCACTTGCATCAGTGTACACAACCAAATTTTCATTTCCTTCTGGCACTCTCAATACTGGTGCATTAATCAGAGCTTCCTTTATTTTGATAAAAGCTTGCTCACATTTTTCTGTCCATACAAAGGCTTGGTTCTTTCTAGTTAAATTGGTAAGTGGTGATGATATTTTTGAGAAATCTTTTATAAATCTCCTATAATATCCTGCCATCCCCATAAATGATCTAATCTCACTGATGGTGCTAGGCCTTTTCCATGCTTGGATTGCCACTACCTTGTTAGGGTTTACTGATATTCCTTTGGCAGAGATAACATGCCCAAGGAAATGCACTTCTTCTTTCCAAAATGCACATTTTGAAAATTTTGCCTTTAAATCATTTTCCCTTAGCCTTGACAAAACTAAATGCAAATGATTTTTATGCTCTTCCACTGTCTTGGAATAAATCAAAATGTCATCAATAAAAATCAGTACAAACTTGTCTAAATAATCTCTAAATATTCTATTCATCAAATCAACAAAATATGAAGGAGCATTTGTCAAACCAAATGGCATAACCAAAAATTCATATAAGCCATATCTTGTGTTAAATGCAGTATACTTAACACTTGAGTCTTCAACCTTCATTTGATGGAATCCTGATGCTAAGTCTAGCCTAGAAAATATTTTAGCTTCACTGAGTTGGTCAAAGAGATCATCTATTCTAGGCAATGGGTATTTATTCTTGATGGTTACTTTATTTAGTTCCCTGTAATCTATGCACATTCTCAAGGTACCATCATGTTTTCTTACAAACACTACTGGAGAACCCCAGCAGGAATTGCTTGGCCTTATAAATCCCTTGCCTTCTAATTCTTCCAACTGATTTTTCAATTCTTTCAGTTCACTTGGCCCCATTCTATAAGGTTTCTTGATTATTGGACTTGCTCCTGGAATGAGATTAATTTGGAACTCAACTGGTCTGTGGTGTGGAACACCCTTAACTTCCCCAAACACATCCAAGTATTTATTAACTATGGGAATTTCTTCAATAGTTAGTTCACTCAGATCTTTTTCTAAGTCAACTAAATGATACAATTTCCCTTCCTTAGCTATTTCACATAGAACTGTGATTCTCTGGCCTCTAGAATTTTGCAATGATATGGTGGATGAGTCTAAATTAATTATGGCTTTAAATTGCCTTAGCCAATCTACCCCCAATATAACTCCTATATTTGGGTAATTTAAAACATATAAATTGGAAATAAAAATATTTCCTCCTATGTTTAACTCCACATCCACACAGTTCATGTTCAAAACACTAGAACTCCCTAGGGGACTTTGTACAAGCAATGGGGTTTCAACCAATATGCAGTTTAATTTTAACACTTTAACTAATTCATAGGAAATCAAAGAGTGTGTTGCTCCAGTATCATATACTACTGGTATGGGTATGGCACAAATGAGTAATGTACCTTCCACTTGGCCATGATTTTCAGCATCAATTTTCACTGCAGATTTGCCTTTCCCATCCAAAGTTGCCAATTTCCCTTGCTGTTTATTCTCAGGACAGTTCCTCTTCATATGCCCCTCTTTCCCACATAGGTAGCATTTGAAGGCTCCTCCTTTTAACTCTGGGCACCTTGGTTTGATGTGTCCTTCTTTTCCACAATGATGGCAAACCAATTTCTTCTTAGTATCATTGGCTTTTGTGTCTTTACTCTTCTTGTTGTCTGCCTCCTCCTTCTTTTTATCATAAGGGTAATATCTTCCCTTATCCTTCTTGTTGTTGCTCTTAAAATTCCTATATTTCTCTCTTTCTTTGTCATGTTGTTCCAATTTCAAAGCCAGATCAATTACTTGATCAAATGTTCTATCTGCATATGGTAGCATAGCTCTGCTAAGCCCTGGGTTCAGTCCTTTTATATACCTATCATTTTTGGATGCTTCATCTGCCACTAGCATTGCTCCATAGTTGGATAGCCCCTCAAACTTTTGAGTGTATTCAGTGACATTCAAAGTTCCCTGCCTAAGTTTGATAAATTCTTCAAGCAAAATGGTCTTGGCTGATGCTGGTACAAATCTTGCCTCCAACATCTCCTTGAACTGATTCCAAGTGATTTCATTTTCATTTCTTCCAGCTATGATCACCTCCCACCAGCTTAAAGCTACCCCTTTCAGTTGTCTAGAAGCTACTTGCCTCTTCCTTTGGTCATCCAACTGCATGTCATTGAAAATCCTATCAAGTGTTCTCAACCATGCTTGAATTTCCATCACACTCTCAGTTCCTTCAAAACTCTTGCCTCCCAAATTGGAATAAGTCTTCAGTAGTTTTGAAAGCTCTTCATGTGGGTTCTCAGGCCTATGCCCAATTCCATCTCTTAAAACCCTCACAAATTCTTGCATATCAAGCATTTGAGGTGCACTGGGTCCTGCATTGTGATGAGATCCTCTTCCTACCATGGTCTGCTAACTAAATTCTGGGCAAATGGTATTAGTATATTATGAGTACTTCTATAATTTCTATTTTCTTATCTAAATTATTTCATCCAAAACAAACAGACATAATACATTTCTATAATACTTAACAATCAATGCAACCAAGTGCTCTGATACCAACTGAAATGACCCTCCTATTTCCACCCTAATTTCATAAGGATTTTTTTTTTTTACTTAGAGATGATATATATATATATCATTCATTACAATTATGTTTTCCAAGGTCATTTTCTTTTTCCAATTAACAAAATATATCCAGGATCAAAATAACTTACCAATATAAATATATCAGTGTATATCTAATAACATACACATACATATGAAGATGTATGTGTTCCTCTTATTTAAGTTCAGAGTATATACTTTATTTTTTTGTACAAGAACATTCTGTTTGATTTAGATTTTTAGCAATTCAGATTTAATTATTGTAGCTTGATTTTTGGCCATAAAATCCACTGGAAACATGTACTCTAGTCTGTCCTTATAATTAAGAAATGATCAAGTAATAATCAGTAGTAAACAAGCTTTTAATATAGATGGTTGTGTTAAAGTCTGGATAGTATCAAATTCAGTATAAAAGAAAGTGGATCCTAAGTGAACACAAGCAACATCTAGGCGTAATGGAAACGCGCCTAACTTATACATGAAAGGTCACGAGTTCGAGTGCTATGCTGGTCGGTTCAAACACAATTTTTGGTTTTTCTTTTTACTTTTCTCCTGTATGGTTAGAAATCTGATACCTACCTATAATTGTACATATATATTTAATTTTTGCCTATAACCTAACATACAAAACAATTCTTCTTACATAACTATTTTTAAAACCCATTCCTACAACTGTTTTAAGAATTTATATTTATATTTTTTTTCCCAATTATCAACATGTACACAGGTATACATGTACATGACAATATCTTTGCTCAGTTTCCAGAAAACTGAGTGAAACAAATGCTAAATGTACTATGCTTTGAAATGCATCTGTATTTTCAAGATACAGCCTATCATGATCAACCAATACTTCATTTAGTTGAGGCTGGTTAACCCATGAGTCCTGTATATGCTACACACTAGTTCAAAACAATGGAGATACCTTTCATTTCATTCTGTCTGAAGCTTTTAGAAAAACATTTTACTTTTCTTAATTCAATTCATAAATGAATTCAGATTTATTTACAAAGCATTTCAGTAAAAAGAAAATAAAATCCTTTTAAGTTTACTTCTTGCTAAATCCAGATTTAGTTCTAAAACTCAGTGCTCTGATTTGTCTCAAGATTAGCTAATACATATATAAATTATGCAAAACAGTAGCTCACATAATTATATATTTCTTACCAGATTTTTATAGCTGATACTTGAGCATATTTTTCTTGTTTATGTTTCAGACCCTACTTCAAAAACAAATCAAACCTTAACACACAACAATTTCAACAGACCAACAAATTTAATTTGACACTTTACAGAATATAAGGGCAGCATGATCACTAACCATAAGATATTCAATACATGACTGGAAATCTTAGAAACATAAAATTTTTCCTGAATACATGCATATATAATCAATTTAAGCTCTTATTGAAACTAGCTAGCATGTTCATTCACTCCTCCATAACAGCCATAACTTCATTTTTACTTAGTGCCTGGGTTACCTGAAAGAACATAAGTGGCTGCCTCATTTTAAAATGAGACACCCCATATGCCATGAGCAAACAAGGGTCAGATCTATGATCTGGTATGAGTAACATCAATGCATACATGATATTAAGCAATAGAGAATATAAGAGCACCAATTAGTTATTTAAGCAAATTCCTGCAATCAATTACTTTAACATAGTATAATTAAGTAGATTCAGGTATGATATATTCATTTATCATTCTTACACTTGCATACATAATCATGCAAACATAGTTATCTGTTTGCAACAATTTGCATTCACTGGATCCATCTTGGTTCCATACCATTCAACCTAAGAAATATCCATATTCCTATTTCTTCATTTACAGGTTGTATTATTCAATTTAAATCCCTGCCTCATCTGCTATTAAGGAATCACTGGGACACATTGCAATGAACTAATTCACATCATTGCACAAAGATCTCAGGGCTTAAACAAACCATGTGCCAACTTGCATACTTCAAATATGACAAGCATTCCAGCAGTCTTCTTGGCCTTCCCTTCCCTAGTTTATTTACTAGTGTATTGTCTTAAATTCTATCATCAAATATGCTAAGTGAACATGTCACTGCAAACATGGAAACATCCATAATTTTTCCTAGCATAATTCTCCTTAGAAATAAGCAGACAGTTATTTCCTAAATGGGGTCAATATGCCTTGATCTTAGTAAAATATAAGAACATTTTCAACTGTAAAAGAGGCATGGCATGTTATATTGATCTGCAAGCCTTTATGATTGATTCAGATTCAAGATCTGGTTCAATCATAATTTTAGCTTGTGGGTTTTTTTTTTTTTTTGATTTGATCAAGGGCTCAGCACTTAGAAAATTTCTATTGCACCCTTAACATTTTCCTTTTCAAGCCTCAGCACTTATACCAAGTATAATGCAGCTCCTAACATTTTTTTGTAAAGTTTCCATGCCATAGATCTATAACAGTTGAGAGTATTCTCTATATAATTTTAAGATCCTAGACTTCAACATTTATGAGTATAAATAAAACAGTATGATACACATCCAAAGACAAATGTCTCAACCAATCAAAGATCATCAAAATCATCCATATTAAATCATATCAGATTTAAAATAAGACATCCAAAAAGCATTGATGAAATCATATACATCAAAATCAGAATATATATATAAATGGCAATAGAAAGTGGCTGCCTCAACTCAGGTCTTAATGCCATGAACTCAGTGAGATTACTCACCTAAATGTTTCTTCTTATTAATCCAGAAAATTCTTGTTTGAGTGTTTTCTCCTTCCTTCCAATATTTTTTTCTTCTTTTCTTAGTTTTGTGCAGCCCGGGGTAAAGACAATTCTACTGCCTATTTATATGCATTTTTCCTCTAGGGTTTTGTTGAAACAGAATTCCATTTCTGTCCTGGCTAGCATCATGCATTTTTCATTCATAATACCCCGGCCATATTAACCAATTTAAAGGCTGCATTTTCTTTCTTTTACTTTTCAGAAAATGGCCACTCACCTAGTCATGTTAAAAGTGTGACTATTTTATTTTATTTTTCAATTATCCCTGAGAATTCTCCTTTGCTATTTTTGCCTATACAAGCTTATTAACTTGTATCGCATTTCATGTCATTTTAATGTTATAGTTTTACCTGCTTATATATATATATATACTTTTCAGTACTTAAAAATATATATATATTTGTACACATATCTTATCTAGGCTTATTTAATTTCTCTTTAATTTCAGAAGCATATGCACCTATATGTATACAGGTTTACAAATATACATAATTTTCTCTTCTGGGTTTTAAATAAAATTTGTTTACTGATTTAAAGTAAAACTTACTTTTCTTATTTTCTAAGATGATCCATATAATTCCAGAAATCAAATATCCATGTTGCAAAATCATGTTTGTATTGCTTTTTAATTCTTGTTTTAAATCCAAGAAATCTGGAGTTCTTCCTTGTGCCATTTCAGTGTGCACGTGCACACATATACTTGCACACTATTTATTCCAGAAATTTCACCATATTTAAATCTAAATATTTCAAAAATTAAATCATTTTTCAAAAATGATTTTTCACAAAATTTTGGGGTATTACACATTAGTTCACAATATATTTATTTTCACGACATAAATTGGTCATCTAATGACTATCGTTCCCAAACTTCTGTTGGGACGATTCATACACATTCTTTTATATATAATTATTACGTGTAGTCTTTCGACTCGCACAACCTGCCAACTCCTTGCCTAAGATATATAGGGGTTTCTTTTAAACCTTATCTTGTATGATTTTGTAAACTATTATCTAGATGAAATAACATTAACTTTTGTACTACTCTTAAATACATGACCTTATAGAAAGAAATTAGCACAACTTCACTCGCGATTAATCGTATTTTGTTCAATAAGGTTCGATTACTCCTTATCGATACATCATTATGTATCACACGAAAGAGTGACTTTCAAGATCGAATCTTTATTCATTTTTAGGTATGTTCGGAACTCTTTCCAATATACTCACCCATTCTATACGATCAAATTATTTCTATCGCATGTTACAGTATTTACTTCTATTGTATATTCTATGGGCTTACCATAGACTTATGCATGCGTATCAAATACACATGTCCATGTCTGCTATAACTCATCATGAATATGATGAAGTACATGGAATTGTTTTGGTATTAATAGACTTATGATTGTATACATCTATAGTTTCAACCCAAAGAGTTCATCAACTCTTATGATGCTCCCACTAAATGGGTGCATAGCCCTTGATTGTTTGAGATATAATTAATCGATATCATATGATTCATAATCATATATAATAAAACTATTTCTCAAAACTACAACTTTGTTTATAATTCCAGAATAATTATAAATAATTTTAGATACTTTTGTATTTTTAATGCATCACTTTTGTTATGAAAACAAATACCATATTATAGTTGTATTTCATTATGAATATTTATAATATTCACATTAAAATATAACTATGTCTGTTTTTCAGTCGGCACCTAAAATGTTCGGTGTGTTTTCCAAAAACATTTGCATAACTTGATGCAATAAATAAGTGTTATATGACATGCTTCCACTATTTCTGCCATTACTATAATAGTGTACTGAATTTGGAGGTCCATCATTCACTTATTATAAATTATTTATTTCATATATTGTAACTAGTTTATAGCGGTGAGTTCTTTAATCAAATATCTTGAACTCAAAGAAATAAATCTCATAGAAATCAATTTTCTATATGAAAATACATTTTGGAATAGAAATAATATTCTCATTCCAATATTAAGTATATATTATTATTGCTACAATTCACGTTTCCGATGTTTCTTTGTGAAACGGAAGGGACTATTAACTCTCTTCATCTCAAATGTACCTTAAATCACATATACTCTTATATATTGATTTTTCTTTCTAAATGGATGAACCATTCAAAAGAAATACCATTGCTATATTATTATAATAAACTCTTTACAAAAGCGCATTCGATTATCCTTACATTTAAGGACATCAAATATGTTGCACTTCACGTAAACTGATCAAACTAAAGTTTCAGTGATCGAGTTCTTAGATCTATCTTGTAGTAATGGTCTAGTGTTACATTTAACATAATATGATCCTTTTGTAATCAACCAAATTGAATACTTGATCTCATAGTACTGCCTATTGGCTTATTTCAAATAAACTAACTTCATTAAAGTATCATACACTACGAACTGCAATTGTTCCCCATATAATATTTGTATGAGATTGTATATGGATTAAATTTCCATAGTCTTGTATTGCATTTAGAGTTCGAAACTCATGGAATGCAATATATGGTCTAGACCAATTAAACACTTAAGTGACTAAAATACGAACGTATTAAGTACTTGTAAAATTAGGCACTTGCATGGGTATAGGAACATTCACATGCAATAATCATTTATTATTAAGTATGTTTTATATTTATATTTGTCAATTTTCAATTCAGTTTAATTGTATATATTCATTGATAAACATTATATCAATAATTTCAAATGCATAAATTTAACAATGTAGATTATTATCAACATTATATAGCATATGTTCTTACAATATTAGAAAGGTTAAATTTTATCATTTTATTTTTCTAATAAGGCTCCCACTAGTCTTTAATGTTTCACCAAATCCTAAGAGAAACGTAGAAGTCTTTCGACTTCACTAGTAGACGTTAGGACCCATCCATCTTAGAATTCTGACATTGAGTCGGCTCAACAAGTCATAGCTCCATGGACGATGGATAACTCCTTATCAATTGTATCATATAAAACTCCTAATCCTTTAGTACCTTGTCCTAATTTTGGTTCGACCTTGAGTCTGCTCAACAAATCAAAACGAAATTTCTCACTCGTACTTACATATCACGACGCCCTAAGTATAATATACGTACCTTGAGTCTGCTCAACAAATACATATAGTTATCTTACCTCGTCTGTTTAGTATATTAATAATACTACACATAACATCCCCAGCTTGAGTCTGCTCTTTAATATATTATGTCGAGTGATATCGACTTATGGAATAATGTATTTCTTATGAAATACCGTCGTGATTCAAGTGTTGGACACATCAAACATCATGGTATACGTTCATTTACGTGTGTATTTATTCCATAAGTCTATTTGGGTTTCTTTAATATTCCACCTTTAGTTTATACATTCATATTATATGTTCTATTATTATATATGTAACGACCTAGAATTTCGATCATTGAATTTAGAATATTTAATTGATTTCAAATATTAAAAGGTTAATTTTATAAGTTAAATAACTTAAATTTCGAATATAATAGTTATTTGAATATTTGAAATTGTTTAAATAATTAAATCTTGAATTGAATATGAATGAAAATATTTTGAAAGTTGATTAAAATTCTATTAGGATAAGAATGAAGATATTAAACTTTTAAAATTTGAATTAAAAGTGAATAAACTAATTTTAATCAAACTAATTTTAATAACAATTTGTTTTAATAATCGTGCAAAAATAGCCTTCCGAGGCACTGTCTCGGATTTCAACGAAACTAGTTTCATTGGATCCATAATAGTGAATAATTATAGGCTATCGAATTTCATGGCGATCGGACGTATTGTTTGGTCGTGCGAGCTCGAAATGCGTAAAGATTGATCAAAGGAATTTAAATTAATATAATTTGATTTTGATAGGCTATCTTCTGTATATGATGAAATTGAGACTCGATACTAGTTCCATTGTTTTCGAAATAGGGGTATAACATATAGAACGCCAGGCGATACGTCTTATTTGGAGTTTGAAAATTTAGCGAGTGAATAGTTGGAAATTTTCTATATAAGGACATGTTCATTTCATTTTTGCAAAATCCTAGAGAACTAAACGCAGCTGCCATTAAAAACATTAACCTCATCCAACGGCCACAAATTCTATGGCCAATCCAAATACTTTCAAGCAAAACGTTCAACATGAAAATCGTAACCCTCATCACCACAAACCAATCCATATAATATGATTTTCAAATCGAGGTTCGACATGGCTCAGATCTCGCCACGTTTAAGCTGGCTATTTGGGTTCGGGGAGGTGATCGATGTCGACTGGGGGATGCGCGTTGGCGGCATGAGCGTGGGCTGAGGCGGAATGGCAATGGCGGCGGCGGCGGCGAGCGATGATAGCGTGGTCGAGTTTTTTTTGGGGAGGGGGGGTGTTTCGTTCGCCAATGAGAGGGAGGAGGAGGGAAAGGGTATTAAGGTTCAATTTTTTTTATTAATTAAAGTTAATTATATTTAATTATTTCAAAACGGTCATTAATTCATATTAAACTCATACAATGTCCAAATCAAACGCGACAAGTTGTGTTGCGATCATATCAGCGAATTCTACGCTATGGAGTTAGAATGGATGGATTTGTAGCTAGTAGGAAATTAGGTTAAAATTGGATGTCTGTTCAATTTTAATTCAAACCGTAGCATTTTGGCGGAAATCAATGTGAGTTAAACTCACCTTTTTGGTTAACCGGTTATGTTATATAGTTGATTTATATTGTTGATTGTATGTTTGGATGATTCACTATTTTATTGGTTGGTTTGGATATTTTCCCACCCTTGGAGCGGATGAGACCCTATTTGTAACAACCCGAGTTTTTCTAACACGAAAAACCGGACCATTTGGGTAAAAAGAAGAGGTAGAAGAAGAAGAAAAATAGAAAACAACAACAGAATCTCACATACGCAGTGGAATAAAATATAATAGGTAATAACAGATCTTTACACAAAAAGAAATCTATTTCTGTTTACATATACATCATCCAAATACATCATCAGAGTACATCACATCAATATCATACAACTGGACAGTAATCATAACTTGTCCTCACAATCTGAATACACAGCGGAATATATAACTCAAATACGAAAGTACGTATCGCCATCCAGCTCCATAGCATCATTTCCTGTAATCTATAATACTCGGTCTGACCCGAGCATTATATAAAACAATACCCGAGTCAGTCTGGAATACCAGCGTGAGAAAATCACACTCAATTGATTATTAAAGTTTCAAAAATCCTTTAAAAATAAAAAGCATCTCGTAAGACCACGCCACAAATAAACATGTCGGGTTTTTACCTTACGATAGCTAAAACACTTTTTATAAAATCCTCTGATATTATAATAGTGTCTATTCACAAATACTTATTAAAATAGCTGAAATTGTTACATTATTAAATTCCAGCATACTAGCCACAAAAGTGGGTAATACAAACAAATACCGTACAAGGCACGTAGGAAGAATGGATTTCCAACGAATGACTAGGCACTGGGGTACCACCTATCACAGTACCTGGTCTAGATCAGCGTACCGAGGAGTACGCCCGCTCCCCTGCAACACAAGGCCGGAACCATCCCTTACTGGATGATCCCGAATAAAATCACCCCACGGTTGGGATCAGCAACCGCACCACTAAGCCGAAATAAAAAGGGACATCTAGACAGGGATGACCTTACCCTCCAGTGGGAGCTACCCACGAAGCCTTGCTGCATAACCCCTGATTTTCAGTCATTCCCGGTTGATGAGGTTCGAGGCTAAATGATACCTTTTCAGAACATATCCCTTAGAATGCCCATCGTCCGCTGACGATGTTTCGCAAGCATTCGTCCATACAAGTCTGTCCTGGGTTTGAACGGAACCGAAGGCACTACTCCTACTACATCCATTTTGGAAATATCCTCAGGATTAGTAGCGACTAGCCCTTGCACTTCACAGCTCCATCTTCGACTCCGAAATCGTTACACGAAACGTACAAACCGGATCGAAGTGGTATTCGAGTCTCCAGACCTAGAATCCCGGTATACGGAAACCCGATCCCGGTCTCTTCGAAACGATCAACGCATTTGGCCAATATTGATAGTCGGTTATTTAACTATCAATTAACATCCACAAGCAACCATCACACAATAAATAATTTCCCACATTATTTATTTGTCCAAATACCTTTTCAAGATATATTTCCAAATTTTCAAAGCTCATTTGAAAACAATTTCAAACAATTCCCGCTTACGGAATACATCCCTAAATATTTATTTCCTCTGAAACACCAAGTACAAAATATTTTAGATTTTAAAATAATTTACAAACACTTTATTATAAATATACTTTATAACATCGAAGTTTAAAAATTACTTTTAATACTTTACTAAAATATATACTTAAGGAATATTTAAAATGAAACCACCTTATAAATATAAACTAACTTTCTCTTTTTAAAACATAATACCAAAACACTTTTATATAATTACTACAATAATAGATTTTTGAAAATACATACTTTAAAATTTTAACATTTAAAAATAATCAATTTTCTAAAACATGCTTTTTAAAACATATTAAAACTTTTAACTTATATTTAAACTACCTTGAAAAACGTACTTGGCTACCAGGAGAAATACACTTCTCATTCCCATCCTTTAAAAATAAATCAACATTTATTTTTAAACCAATTCATATCCCTTTATAAATTCCCACCTTGAATTTATATTTTCTAATATCCACTGATATTTTATTTTACTTTATAAACCCAGTTTATATCTCCAAGATCTCATTTCTCTTTAAAATACCAATTTTAAACAACCAAATCAATTTCCAATTGATTTTCCCATTTACTTTACTTACTTTGAAATAAATTTCCTTTGCTATTTCATTTATTCCAAAACACATTAACTTTTAGATTTTATTTCTTATTACGAGTTAAACCCCTTTTTACCAATATCAATTACAAATTTCCAAAACTCCTTATTTATCCTTTAATTAATTTTAATCCTTAATTTCAAAAATAACTTCTTTTATTCTTCAAATAATATCACTTAAGTATAAAATTTATTATCCCTTGTAAATTCAAAATCCCCTTATTTCATATTTGTTAAGATTCCAAATCACTTTATTTTTATTTCAATTCGTTATAAATTTTATCCCAATTCCTCGAATTATTTACTTAAATTTTTATTCTTTTAATTCTTTTCAAAAATTCAATTTCATAGATTTTATAATTTATTATACTGGACAATCCAAATCAACCACATCATCCAATATAAAATCATCACATGATATCAAATATTCAGAACACAGAATATTAAATAATCTAATAATTTTGAGGAATCCAGTTGGATCCCTCCAACCTGTTTCCCTGCATCCACAGACGTTAGCACAATACCAATTCCACTTCGAGGTGGAATATCGCGGTATATAGGTTCAAAATATAATCATCCGCTATTATGCGGCGCATAGGGTCTCATCCGCTATATAAATGCGGGAATATCAACAACTCAAATATATACATATGCCAATATGTATATATATTGCTATATACTACTATATACCATATCAATCAAATCCATCAAATCAATCAATTCAATCATCCATCAATATTTAAATTTAACCAATTAAATTTAAATTATAATTTAACTGAGTGAGATTAACTCACCTTTGCTTTTAGTTTGCCGTTATTCCCATCCGGCTTGCTTCCTTTCATATTATGACCCTGTAAAAACATTATATGGATTTGTTAACAGTTGTAACACCCGAACTAATTATCTCATTTTATGGTTTATAATTATTATGAACTAATCGAAAATCAATTACCATTTAATACATTTTGACTCAAATTAATAATTTCACTTGAATTAATCCTCCTATAATAAATTATTTTCAGTAACCAAGGTAAATTAGGTAAGTTTATTAAATACATTATTTTAACAATAGCTAGCAAGTTTAAAATGTGGGAAAAAACTGCCCTTTGAATTTCTTTACTGTATCACTTTTCCTTTTTCAACCTAGCATGGTCACAGAAAAGATAAAAATAGTATATACTTCATTTTAAATTTCAATTGAAGTCCAGAAAAATATTATTTAACATAGTTACTGATTTAAAATTAAAATATGTGTATATTATCTAATTAAATTTAAACAAGGATGTCTTATAGTCTGCTGCTAAATCCTGATAAATGAAATAACAGACAACAGTTCATTTACAAGTTTAAATCTTAAATAAATCAAATTAAAACGTTTGAATTTAAGTTACTTTACCAAGCTGGAACAAGAAAAAGGCCGACGAGCTCTGCAATCAAGCTATGCGAGACTTCCCTTTTATGGACCACGGAAACCACCACGTGCTGCCTAGGTCACGTCGACCCCTCCCCCACGCCATCGACTTGGATTCATTCTCGAAAACGAAGCAGCAGCTTCTAAGTCGAGCTACAGACGCGACGTTGATGAGCAACTGCAGATCGTGGCATGCTTTCCTCCGAGTGGCAGGCTGTGGCTCCACTTCAGGCGATGCTCCACACTCCGACAGCTTCGATTGATTTTTGAGAAAGAACAGCCATTAATTGAATTTTGAGCTAGCTCGATAGAAATGTTTCGGCCCTCGATTTGTTTTATCGAACGAGATGTTCCCCCCTTTATCACATTTACTTATTATTATTTTTATAAGCAGCCGATTGATTTTTTCTCAAATGAAGAGACTCGGTTGAGTTTGAAAAAGATGGAGAGGGTGATGATTTTGGATCCGCCATTTTCTTTTCGATTTAGAACCGAGGAAACAGAAAATGGGTTGCATTATTTAACGAAGAGGAGACAACTAGGGTACAGAAAACAGATGCTAGGGTGGCTCGTAGCTGATGAAAAGAAACGATAGATGTGAAATAATTTCGGTTGTGATTTGATTTTCTTTCAGATTATGATATTTAAATTGAATCGATAATTATCGCCTAAGCGTTTATGCCTCGTACGATCACACGTCAACCCCGAATGACACGAAAATTGAAATCCGGTAATAATACAATATTACGGATCCAATGGAACTGGTTTCGTCGAATTCCGAGATTGTGCCTCGGAAGGCTATTTTCAAATTCAATTAAAACGATATATTTTTAAAACTGAACAAAACAGTTTCAAATTCAATTCTGAAGCTTTTATTATCTTCAGTATCATAAATATGAATTTTATAAGCCTTCGAATTATTTTTAATTAGCTTAGAATACCAGATTTACTATTTTATCCAACTTCAAATAAATTTAATTTAATTATTAAATTACTCAATAAACAGCGATATTTGAAATTTAAGTTTATAATTAATCTCTGAATATTTAAAATTAATTAAATATTCCAATTTCAAATATACAAAAATTCCGGGTCGTCACATTCCTCCCCCCTTAAAAGAATTTCGTCCCCGAAATTACTAGTTAGGAAGAATGATTCAATCCCCGTTAACTATTTTCCAAATTCAAACAGTTTTAACAATACCCAAACAATCTTTTATTAATGATACTCTAATCATCTTTTAACTTCCCAAACTTATTCATAAGTTCAACCCATACCACTTACTTATCAATTCAAATTTAAATTTGAATTCAAATTTTGAATTATCAAAATTTTCCAAAATTTTTCTAACTCCCTAAATTTTCGAAAAATTTCGCCAGCGTCTCCTTTGCGCGGCTAGCTCGGTACTACTACAAAATGGCTCTACGGCCTCCCAATATCAAAAAGAAAACAAAAAGCCAAGTGGCTGGATCAAAAACCCAATCAAATTTCATATAGAAATTCAAATACATACCTTTTGTCGGGCCATTAAATTTTATCCTCTAAAATCAAAAATCCCAATTTATCCATTGCTTATATACACCTGTATATCCTACTAAGCAATAATATCCAATCACAATTCCAAAGTCATTTTATCGACTTCTTTACAAATTTCCAATATTTGTTTTACTTCAGCCCGTACGATGCACATATATCATCCGTACGCAATATCACATTCGATCGCTCAATCGATCACACAATTTCACTTCCGAACTAGTATCGTCCACCCGACTTCCTAGTGCGGACTCAGATCTGGTTTCTTGATCAGAAACCGTCATTCTCCTTGCATAGCCACAAACTATGATAGAGAATATCCAGAATCAATCAACAATCCATATCCAGGCTCGCCGTCGAAAATCGAGTGAAAAATCCTAATTCGGATCGATAAAACTATCTCGAAATTCTGTGTTCGACATCTGGACCAAATAGCTATGCGAATAAAATAATATACGTACATCTTACGTATAAATTCCAATTGATTACCAATTATATCAATTTTCTTTTATTCACATTCATTTTGATTGTTATCCCCTTATTCACAGCTATCCCATTTCACAACTTCAGTTTTAGTCTTCATTCAACTATTCACTTAGTATATATATATATATTTTTTCCATTCCAAAATTACTAAGTATACCTCCAATACAAATTTTCTTAAGAATTTCATTCTTCAATTCTTAAGTTCATATAAATTTTCTTATACTTATTTACTACTTCACCACCGAAGTGTATATATTCAAATTGAACTCCCATTTCATATGAATTCCAACTTACTTCAATTTACTACTTCATTTCCAATTTTTTCCTTAAATTCAATTCATCTCCAACTTCCAAAAATGAATTTTATTTAGCTCGAAAACAATCCAAGTTAATTCATTCAATAACTATTTCTCAACTTATTTAAACCACTCCTCTGTTGAGTTCAGTTTCCATTCAACATTTACTTAAGTCAATAACTTAAGTTTATTTTCCATTCAACCAACCCTTTAAAGTTTTAATTTCATCTTTCATTTGATTCTTATTTAATCAAATTCCATCCATTTATTTATTTAATATAATTGGTTCATTCACTCAATCATTATGGATTTTATTTTCCATACTCAATTCATCTGGAATTATTTTATTAATAACCAGATCATTTCCAATTTATTTTCACTTATTTGGATTTCATTCACAATTCAAACCATCACTATGTTAATCCAATTTCATTAACTCACAATTCAATTTCATTTACTAATTTATTATCAAATTAGTTCCTCCGCTCGTTAAAATTTAATACTTGCTTTTTAATTCCAAATATCACTTCACTTAATTATCATAAGTTCAATTTATTTTATAATTCAAGTTTGGATTTATTTAAAAATTAAGATTGCTCATCTTAGTCGTTTCCATTTGATAATTACAATTTCAAATTATAACTCTTAATGGTTCAAAGAAATGAATTCCCATTTATGACTTACAATTTCATTTCTATTCATAAGTTTTAACTTACTTGCTGAAGACTTGAGACTATTCATTTAAGTCCATTTCATCTTTATAATCAAATTTCAAATTATTATACTTAAGAACTTAAGAATATGAATTTCTTTACACAATTATAAGCATTTTACATTACCTTTATATCCAATTCAACTTCAACTTACTTACATTTAATTCCATTCCAATTCTCAATTTTATTTAACTCATCTTAAGTTAAATTCAAATATATTTTATTCACCTTCATATACTCGAATTAAATTTTAATTCTAGGATACAATTTTATACAAGTTTTACAATTCATTCACCTTCAAGTTCTCTAACTCTTTTATCTACCAGCTTATATTACTCATTGAGTTAATTTCATCTCATAATTATAATTCAAGAATTAAACTTTCATTCCCTTCTTATTTCAATCAACTTCATTCCATGCTTTATATTGTTGATTCATTTAAATTTCCACATTTAAATTTTAAATAGAATTCCCAGAATTCAATTGCTCGGTTTTATTTCAAAAACCATTTTGAATCCATAAATAATTCATACATATCTGGTATATCACCTCAAATCCAAATTTCCAAAACAATCTGCTTTTACCAAACAAATTTTCCCTTTGAATTTCAAAACCAACCCAGTTCACAATCACTTCCAATATAAAACAGTTTGGTAGCAATTTCTCTTTGGAAACTCGAAAATAGACATCGATGATGCTGCAGTCATCACCGAAATTATTTTCCAGCGACCATAAGAGAATTTAATGCTTTTATCACTTTGAAACTTTTCAAACATTTTTAAATCCCAAATCCCACCAGATATGAATTCAATTTCAAAAATATTCATGAAATAATATCACCATTATTTCCCCAAAACCTTTAAAACTATTTTTAAATCCAAAGGAATTTAAATCTTTCCCAAAACAAAAATCCATCCAATTTTTATATCCAAACATTACTCTGGAATTCTATCACATTTTATTTCAAGTTATAAGTCACTTTTACCATTTACATTTACAAATTTCATTTGTTTATGAATTAATCTCATTTGATTATAAATCACATTTGTAATTCACATTTGTATATAAAGTTTATCTCAATTTATAAATTTCATTTAGTCTATATTCTCAAATTCCATTCGTTATATAAATTTATCCTTCAACCTAGGTTATAAGTTTTCAGTTTCTACTCAATAATGAGACTAACTCATTATTGTCATTTTCTAACAACCAAGCATCCAAATATAACTATAATAAATTTCGAACAATTATTTCTTTTATATACAAAATAATTTGGGCAAAATTATTTCATTCACCCTATTTAAAACAATATTGTGTCGAACTGTTCTATTCAAGTGTTTAGAAACCCCTTCGATACAGTTGTCCAGACTGTGCCGACGAAGGTTCATATGCCACTCAATAAATCAACCAACACAATATAAAACCATTTTATATTCACTAACAAATACGCGCTCATATCTATTAGTACTCTCAAAATTCCCACCAAAGCCAAGGTTATCGCCAGCCTAAGCTCTGATACCACTGTAACAACCCGAGTTTTTCTAACACGAAAAACCGGACCATTTGGGTAAAAAGAAGAGGTAGAAGAAGAAGAAAAATAGAAAACAACAACAGAATCTCACATACGCAGTGGAATAAAATATAATAGGTAATAACAGATCTTTACACAAAAAGAAATCTATTTCTGTTTACATATACATCATCCAAATACATCATCAGAGTACATCACATCAATATCATACAACTGGACAGTAATCATAACTTGTCCTCACAATCTGAATACACAGCGGAATATATAACTCAAATACGAAAGTACGTATCGCCATCCAGCTCCATAGCATCATTTCCTGTAATCTATAATACTCGGTCTGACCCGAGCATTATATAAAACAATACCCGAGTCAGTCTGGAATACCAGCGTGAGAAAATCACACTCAATTGATTATTAAAGTTTCAAAAATCCTTTAAAAATAAAAAGCATCTCGTAAGACCACGTCACAAATAAACATGTCGGGTTTTTACCTTACGATAGCTAAAACACTTTTTATAAAATCCTCTGATATTATAATAGTGTCTATTCACAAATACTTATTAAAATAGCTGATATTGTTACATTATTAAATTCCAGCATACTAGCCACAAAAGTGGGTAATACAAACAAATACCGTACAAGGCACGTAGGAAGAATGGATTTCCAACGAATGACTAGGCACTGGGGTACCACCTATCACAGTACCTGGTCTAGATCAGCGTACCGAGGAGTACGCCCGCTCCCCTGCAACACAAGGCCGGAACCATCCCTTACTGGATGATCCCGAATAAAATCACCCCACGGTTGGGATCAGCAACCGCACCACTAAGCCGAAATAAAAAGGGACATCTAGACAGGGATGACCTTACCCTCCAGTGGGAGCTACCCACGAAGCCTTGCTACATAACCCCTGATTTTCAGTCATTCCTGGTTGATGAGGTTCGAGGCTAAACGATACCTTTTTAGAACATATCCCTTAGAATGCCCATCGTCCGCTGACGATGTTTCGCAAGCATTCGTCCATACAAGTCCGTCCTGGGTTTGAACGGAACCGAAGGCACTACTCCTACTACATCCATTTTGGAAATATCCTCAGGATTAGTAGCGACTAGCCCTTGCACTTCACAGCTCCATCTTCGACTCCGAAATCGTTACACGAAACGTACAAACCGGATCGAAGTGGTATTCGAGTCTCCAGACCTAGAATCCCGGTATACGGAAACCCGATCCCGGTCTCTTCGAAACGATCAACGCATTTGGCCAATATTGATAGTCGGTTATTTAACTATCAATTAACATCCACAAGCAACCATCACACAATAAATAATTTCCCACATTATTTATTTGTCCAAATACCTTTTCAAGATATATTTCCAAATTTTCAAAGCTCATTTGAAAACAATTTCAAACAATTCCCGCTTACGGAATACATCCCTAAATATTTATTTCCTCTGAAACACCAAGTACAAAATATTTTAGATTTTAAAATAATTTACAAACACTTTATTATAAATATACTTTATAACATCGAAGTTTAAAAATTACTTTTAATACTTTACTAAAATATATACTTAAGGAATATTTAAAATGAAACCACCTTATAAATATAAACTAACTTTCTCTTTTTAAAACATAATACCAAAACACTTTTATATAATTACTACAATAATAGATTTTTGAAAATACATACTTTAAAATTTTAACATTTAAAAATAATCAATTTTCTAAAACATGCTTTTTAAAACATATTAAAACTTTTAACTTATATTTAAACTACCTTGAAAAACGTACTTGGCTACCAGGAGAAATACACTTCTCATTCCCATCCTTTAAAAATAAATCAACATTTATTTTTAAACCAATTCATATCCCTTTATAAATTCCCACCTTGAATTTATATTTTCTAATATCCACTGATATTTTATTTTACTTTATAAACCCAGTTTATATCTCCAAGATCTCATTTCTCTTTAAAATACCAATTTTAAACAACCAAATCAATTTCCAATTGATTTTCCCATTTACTTTACTTACTTTGAAATAAATTTCCTTTGCTATTTCATTTATTCCAAAACACATTAACTTTTAGATTTTATTTCTTATTACGAGTTAAACCCCTTTTTACCAATATCAATTACAAATTTCCAAAACTCCTTATTTATCCTTTAATTAATTTTAATCCTTAATTTCAAAAATAACTTCTTTTATTCTTCAAATAATATCACTTAAGTATAAAATTTATTATCCCTTGTAAATTCAAAATCCCCTTATTTCATATTTGTTAAGATTCCAAATCACTTTATTTTTATTTCAATTCGTTATAAATTTTATCCCAATTCCTCGAATTATTTACTTAAATTTTTATTCTTTTAATTCTTTTCAAAAATTCAATTTCATAGATTTTATAATTTATTATACTGGACAATCCAAATCAACCACATCATCCAATATAAAATCATCACATGATATCAAATATTCAGAACACAGAATATTAAATAATCTAATAATTTTGAGGAATCCAGTTGGATCCCTCCAACCTGTTTCCCTGCATCCACAGACGTTAGCACAATACCAATTCCACTTCGAGGTGGAATATCGCGGTATATAGGTTCAAAATATAATCATCCGCTATTATGCGGCGCATAGGGTCTCATCCGCTATATAAATGCGGGAATATCAACAACTCAAATATATACATATGCCAATATGTATATATATTGCTATATACTACTATATACCATATCAATCAAATCCATCAAATCAATCAATTCAATCATCCATCAATATTTAAATTTAACCAATTAAATTTAAATTATAATTTAACTGAGTGAGATTAACTCACCTTTGCTTTTAGTTTGCCGTTATTCCCATTCGGCTTGCTTCCTTTCATATTATGACCCTGTAAAAACATTATATGGATTTGTTAACAGTTGTAACACCCGAACTAATTATCTCATTTTATGGTTTATAATTATTATGAACTAATCGAAAATCAATTACCATTTAATACATTTTGACTCAAATTAATAATTTCACTTGAATTAATCCTCCTATAATAAATTATTTTCAGTAACCAAGGTAAATTAGGTAAGTTTATTAAATACATTATTTTAACAATAGCTAGCAAGTTTAAAATGTGGGAAAAACTGCCCTTTGAATTTCTTTACTGTATCACTTTTCCTTTTTCAACCTAGCATGGTCACAGAAAAGATAAAAATAGTATATACTTCATTTTAAATTTCAATTGAAGTCCAGAAAAATATTATTTAACATAGTTACTGATTTAAAATTAAAATATGTGTATATTATCTAATTAAATTTAAACAAGGATGTCTTATAGTCTGCTGCTAAATCCTGATAAATGAAATAACAGACAACAGTTCATTTACAAGTTTAAATCTTAAGTAAATCAAATTAAAACGTTTGAATTTAAGTTACTTTACCAAGCTGGAACAAGAAAAAGGCCGACGAGCTCTGCAATCA
Organism: Allium fistulosum; assembly: GCA_030737815.1. Taxonomy (NCBI): domain Eukaryota; kingdom Viridiplantae; phylum Streptophyta; class Magnoliopsida; order Asparagales; family Amaryllidaceae; genus Allium; species Allium fistulosum. Next base: position 221,995,314 of record CM060902.1, read on the forward strand.
AGCTATGCGAGACTTCCCTTTTATGGACCACGGAAACCACCACGTGCTGCCTAGGTCACGTCGACCCCTCCCCCACGCCATCGACTTGGATTCATTCTCGAAAATGAAGCAGCAGCTTCTAAGTCGAGCTACAGACGCGACGTTGATGAGCAACTGCAGATCGTGGCATGCTTTCCTCCGAGTGGCAGGCTGTGGCTCCACTTCAGGCGATGCTCCATACTCCGACAGCTTCGATTGATTTTTGAGAAAGAACAGCCATTAATTGAATTTTGAGCTAGCTCGATAGAAATGTTTCGGCCCTCGATTTGTTTTATCGAACGAGATGTTCCCCCCTTTATCACATTTACTTATTATTATTTTTATAAGCAGCCGATTGATTTTTTCTCAAATGAAGAGACTCGGTTGAGTTTGAAAAAGATGGAGAGGGTGATGATTTTGGATCCGCCATTTTCTTTTCGATTTAGAACTGAGGAAACAGAAAATGGGTTGCATTATTTAACGAAGAGGAGACAACTAGGGTATAGAAAACAGATGCTAGGGTGGCTCGTAGCTGATGAAAAGAAACGATAGATGTGAAATAATTTCGGTTGTGATTTGATCTTCTTTCAGATTATGATATTTAAATTGAATCGATAATTATCGCCTAAGCGTTTATGCCTCGTACGATCACACGTCAACCCCGAATGACACGAAAATTGAAATCCGGTAATAATACAATATTACGGATCCAATGGAACTGGTTTCGTCGAATTCCGAGATTGTGCCTCGGAAGGCTATTTTCAAATTCAATTAAAACGATATATTTTTAAAACTGAACAAAACAGTTTCAAATTCAATTCTGAAGCTTTTATTATCTTCAGTATCATAAATATGAATTTTATAAGCCTTCGAATTATTTTTAATTAGCTTAGAATACCAGATTTACTATTTTATCCAACTTCAAATAAATTTAATTTAATTATTAAATTACTCAATAAACAGCGATATTTGAAATTTAAGTTTATAATTAATCTCTGAATATTTAAAATTAATTAAATATTCCAATTTCAAATATACAAAAATTCCGGGTCGTCACACTATTACCTTCCCATGTAAGAGCGGATGACCCTTTGTATACAATCCCGCCTCGAAGTGGTTGATTTATATTATTTGGTTATATACTGTATGTGATGTAGGGGGACAGTTTGGACGGACCCAACAGGATTCCTCACATTGTTGATTTACTTTTCATATATATATATTTGTGATATATGACTTGTTGGATGCCATATTTGATGACATGGGTATGATTTTGCTTATTTAGTGCTTAGTAGCACTAGACCTTATTTTTGGTATTTTAAAATACATAAAATAATGATTTTGATTTAAAAAGGATTTTTCAAAGTGATTTTGGAAATTATATATATGTTCTAATAATTATTCTTGAATTATTTAAAGAAGGAATTTATTTTAAATTAAAAAGTATGATTTTTAGATATTATAAATTAATAGTTATGAAATATTTTAAAAGGATATTTTTGAACTGTAAAGTAAAGGTTTTAAAAGTCTTAAAAATAAGCCGTCTTTATAATATAGGAATATGGTTTTAAAAAGGAAGATGGAAATATTTGGTATAAATACTTATTAGTCGTTTTATATAAAGTGATATGTATATAATATATACAAATATTAAGATTTATTTATGAATATGGAAATCTATAAGGGTGATAATGTATAAAGTGACATTTTACAAATAAGGTGAAGATTTGTAAAATCGTATTTTATTTATAAAGGGATAGATTTATAAACGGTGTTTTATAAATTAATAAGAAACTATTATCATTTAATAGATTGGAGAAATAATTCAAACGGTGGATTTATTATAAGATGTGGGATGATGTTTAAGAAAATAGTTTATTCTATTTTGGAAATTAAAAGTGAGGGTAAATTTGGTAAGGTTAAACGACATTTTATAAATAGAGAGGAATTTATAAAAGGAATTTATCCATATGGGGGCAACGTTAAAAGCGGGTGGTGATTGATGTTTTTAAATGGGATTTATGAATAACAGAGATTTATAAAGAAAATAGAGTTATAAATGGAGTTCATAAACAAAGGGGTTTTATGAAAGGAAGTTTCATAAAATAGAAAGTGATGTTTAAATATAGTTTTATAAATATGGAATTATTATCCTGAAAATTTAAGTATGGATATTCATCAAGGAAATATATTTATGTTTTAAAAGTTGGTTATTTATATTAATATTATTTTAAAGTTATTTATAAATATTTTAATATTTTGAAAGTTAATTGTTTAAAATATTAATATGGTTTGAAATTAAATATAATTATTTATCAATAAAGTTTTGGAAATTAATTATTAGTATGTATAAAAATGTTGTAGATAAATTATTATTGTTTTATTTAGGATGATCTGGAATTCATTAATTATTATTTTAAAATGTTTTAAAGTTAATATTTATATTATTTATAATGTTTACTATTATATAATAGTGTTTTAAAGTAAATGATTAGGATTTTATTTATAAATGTTTTCGAGGTTTATAAATTGGATTGTATAAACAGATGTGAGTTTTATAAGAGGAATCTTATAACATGGTTTGGAAAGCTTGAAGGAAGGTTATCTACAAGATAAAAGAGTTTTATAAATGGATTTAGATATTTATAAAAGAATTTTAGAAATGGATATATATATATATATATATATATATATATATATATAAAAGGAGTTTATAAATGGCTTTGTGGATGTATAATGAAGTTTATAAATGATTTTAGAATTGTATAAAAAGGAAATCTTCTCCAATGTTGGTGAATATACTTACACCGTTGAGATAAGTATATGGATATTTTTCCAAGTATTGAGAAATAGGGATTTGTGTGCTTATGTGCTTAATCATTGTTGGTTTTCCCTATGGAATTTAAATCCCTGATTTGAATGTTTGATTATTCGATAGTTAAATAACCGAGTATCGAATTTGGACCCAAAACGTAACTTTGAAAATATCTAGGAGAAACATGTGAGTTATATGGCACAGTCATCTCCGATGATGTTGTACTCTGCGTATAAATCTCGTTCTGTTCACCTAGGACAAGGGTAAGGAAATCCATCCACTAACGGCTAGGAGGTGATCTCCGCTCTTATCTTTGACTGTTTATTTCCAAAAGAACCGGGATTGAGTTTACCGGAAATTATCGAAAGTTGTTTCGAAGAGACCGGGATCGGGTATGTTACCCGAAAACCACTTCGATCCAACTTAAGCGTTTCGAAGTGTAGACATCTCGAAGATGATGGAATTGAAGATGGAGCTCTCAACCGTTTCGTTCAGTCCTAGAACGAACTTGTAAGGATGAATGCTAGTAAATTTGCATGAAGGGCGGTGTTGGCATTCCAAGTGGGAAGTGCTATAAAAAGGTAAAATGTAGCTTCAAGCCTCATCAACCGGGAATAACTAAAACATGGGAGATGCAGCATGACTAATGCAGCGACCCGTATTTTTTATAATTAAAATATTAAACTAAATAAGATTTTTGGAATTTAATATTGTGAGAAATTAAAAATTTATGATTTATTAACGAGAAAAATAATTAGAATATGATTTAATAATGTTGTTTGAATGTTGTTGACAACTATTTTAATGTAATTTCAATCAATTGAAGTAATTGTAAAGTTAATTTGGTTATAATTGTAAATAAGTGAATAATAGTTAATTATTAGTGTATAACAATTGATTTATTATCATCATGTTATTTAATCCATTTGAAATTATATGTAAATCAATTGAAATTAATGTAATTTAAATATTACAGTTAATATGAGTTAAGATGATAACTGTAGAATATGAATGTAATAAAATGTAAACTAATGCTAATTATATTCATAAGGTAATAGTTGATTCAATAATAAGAGTGTAAATCGAAATAAAAGAATTTGATCGTAATTAAAATATAATTAATTGGGGTTTTATTACAGTTGTAATTTAACACTGAAATTAATGTAATGTTTAAATCTTGAGATTAACATGGAATATTAAATTTTAAAAGATTATTAATTTCTGTGTAATCAAGAGTGATGAAAATGGTTAACTTTTAAATTTGAATTTAAAAGTGATTAAATCAGTTTAATAATAATTTATTTAATTAACATGAAAATTAGCCATTTTGGCCATTGTCTCGGATTTCAACCAAACTAGTTTCATCGAATCCGTAACAGTGAATTATTGTAGGATTTCAAGTTTCGTAGCGATCAGACTTATCGTTTGATCGTGCGAGCTCGAAACGTGTAGAAATCAATTAAATGAATTTAATTAAAACATTTGATTTTGAAGGATAACTTCTATATACAATGGAATTAGGGTTTGAAACTAGTTCAATTAAGTATAAAAATATCGAAAACCTATATTTTGATATATGGGATGACCTACTTTTGTTTCGGGAATGAAACGGGCTTTACGGGTCCTTGTTATCGTTTCGACCCAATTCGATATGTCCATTCGTTCTTATCCATCTCTGTCTATATAAATAGATTTTTTCCCTAAGACCGTAGGTGTCTATTCCAATTTATGTACATATCTGTTCAATTATCTCCTCTTTCTGCTCAATGGCAGAAACCCTAATTTCAATTTCAATCAAAACCCGAATTCCCAAATTACAAATCAAATCGAATATTCAAACTCCTCAAACTATATCAAATTATATATCGTCAGAAAGCTCTCGACGAGCGTAATCTAGATCTGCAGTTTGTTTTTGCAATTGAGTCTCGGATTGGCCAGAAATCATTGAAGAAGTCTCGACCGTTGAAACTAGTGTTTTATTTTCAACGGTGGATCTTCGTCGATTCGACGATCGAAAGGTGCTGGAGTGTAGAGGGCATTGAGGCAAGTCGATCTATGATGTTCGTTCATTGTGGATGGGTTGGAAATCGCCAGGAATGACGATGGTAGATGTATGGTGACGGAGCAGGAGGTGGGGACCGGAGGGTCGCGCGTGGACTTGCTCTGGGGCGGCGTGGCCTGGGGAGTTCAACGACGAGCTTGGATCATGTCGAAGTCGAACGTGGTGGCGGCGGCAGCGTCATGAAGATGGTGGCGGCTGGGTTAACGTGGTTGATTGCTGATTAGGGTTTGGTAGAGAGAAGGTAATTACGATAATGCCCCTTTATTTAATTTTAAATTAAATTAAAATTTTCAAATGTCTAACTATCATAACTTGTTCATACTAGCTCGGATTTGGACGCAGTTTCTTCCATTGGGATCGTATCGAAATTCTGGACAACATGAAACTGGTTTAGTTCATTTCGGAGACTGTTCAAATTTTGGGCTTTATTTGGATTTTAAATCGACTAGAAATCAAAGGTGAGTGATTTAACCCACTCACAAATATTAAACCTTCTTATGTTAGTTGAATTAAGTTTATGATGCGATAAGAAATTTATTGATTGATGTTTGGTAATTTAAATTGTCATTTAAATTTAATTTGAATTAAATTGCCATTTAAGTTAATATTGAAATTAAATTGATAGTTAAATACCTGATATTGATGACCAGTTAATTGTTGTGATTTATTGACTGATTTGAATGTTGATTGTGATGAATGTTTATTGGTTGACATTTTGGATGATTGGATGTTATGTTTATTATATGTTGTTATCACACTACAAGTTCCCTTAGTTATTGTTAGGAAAATCACTATGGGTTGAAATGATACATACCCGAATGATCTTATAGATTAGGGAAAATCGTTCTGGGTTAAAATGATACATACTCGAGTGATTTTATTGATTTGGAAATTATTGATTCAGGATACGGGTTGAAATGATATACTCGGAAATTTAACTATTTTGGGTTGAAATAATACATACCCTATCACTTGACCATAGGGTAGAAAATTATATATGGACACCGTTGGTCAGTTTTAAATTATTTTCTAAATGGTAAAGTATGTTTGATTTTTAAATTTGAGTTTTTAAATTTTAATTTAATGATTTTATTTAAAAAAATTATATTTGGAAAATAATATATTTTATATGTTTTAAAGCTTAAAATTATAAGTTAATATATGATTTTAAATGTAAATTAAGATTTTAACTTATAATTTTATTTAGTTTTAAATATATAATTTAAATAGTTTAAAATTTAATTTAATAAAATATTCAATATAGTTTTAATATATATATTTTAAATTTAATTTAATATAATAAATATATATTTGATATAAGATAATAAATATAGACTTTTATATAACTTTAATAGATAAAGATTTTTGTAAAAGGTTTTGCAAGGAATTTATAAAAGTTTTGTAAGAGATTTTATAATGGATTTTATAAAAGGATTTTTATAAAAGATTTTTATAAAGGATGTTATAATGGTTTTATACAGGAGTTTTAAAGGTTTAAAGGATTTTATAAAGGGTTTTATAAAAGAACTTGTATAAAGGGATTTGGAAGCGTTTTAAAGGAATTTGCATTGGAGTTTATGAAAAGGGAAAGAGTTGTAAACTATTCTGGAATTTATAAATAGCTTTATAAATGGTTTAAAGCATATAAATAGTTTATAAATGGTTTAAAAGAGAGATTTATAAATTATTTTCGAAATTGATTGAAAGAAATCTTCCTCGGTATTTATGAATATATTTATACTTTTGGAATAAGTATATGGATATCTTGATACAAAGGTATAAACTATTTTTTGGATTTATTATTATAAATGTTTTATAAAAATGACCACGGTGTGAAATAAGCGTTTGGTTGTTAAAGAGACCGGGGTCGGATATTGTCATACTCTCTGCCAATTCTGAAACCACTTTAACAACTATGCATGTGGTGGAGAATCCAGAACGAAGTAGGATGGTTTGGCGAATGCTACTGGTATGAGGTAAGAACGTAGCCCTGACCTTCGGGTCAGCTTAATATGACTAAAAACAGGAGCTATCCTGGGCTAAGTGAGGTCGCTCCTCCTATCGGACACACTTCTTCGATACCATATATGTTACTTTGTGATTGATTGGTGGCCACCTTTGGTTTGATTATGGGAGTGTGTTTCGAGGTGGGTGGTAGTAGCTGCTATGCGTTACCACCAATCCGGGCATGCAAAATGGTAGAATCCTACCCTGGGCATTGCCTCGTGCCTTGTCATATGCCTTATTGAGCCTACTACGATTTTGGTTTGTGTCGTACCTATGGAGTGCTCCCTGATAGCCCACCGGTTTGGTGGAGTTTACGGTACTGTATAGACTACAACATTTATAAAATGTGTTAAAGGGATATGGGTAACACCTTATGCTATTTTAATACTTTACTTTACTGATAGACATTACATATATAGCGTATTCTACTTCATATAGATAGTTTAACGGATCCTTAGGAGATGGAAAATCACGGATCATCTCTTAAGTTATTGCACACACGTTATACACTGGATAGGAGATGTAAAATCCCGTAAACATCTCTGAGCCATTACACTCATATCTACTTATTGTTGATTTAACTTACATAAGATCTTTTAGTTCTGACTCGAGCGTTTTGTCTTTTCATTACGCTCGGGTCAGCCTGAGCTTTTCAATGATGAAGACATTATTTCTGGAGGACAAAGACAGAGTTTGGTATATATTATTATTAGTAATTTTCCACTGCATCATTATTGATATGTCATTGTTTGTACTCTGATTGTTGTAAAATTGTATAATCAAATGTATATTATAAAACAGCTTCATGAACTGTTTATTTGATTATTATATTTTGTCATTCCGCTGTGGGATTCTGTATTTTGTTTTTCCTTCTTTTCTCTTATTTTCTTATTTACCTCATTAGCAATCCTCCCTTTTGAATGGTTTGAGTTGACATATGTGGTTTATTGTCGATTTAAACCGTCCAAAAAGGTGGGTCATTACAGTTGGTATCGAAGCTTTGGTTTAGTGATAACCTTAGCTTTGTGGGGTTTGACTCAGAGATAGGATAATAATACCTTAGAATGAGTTTGTTTGAGAGTATATATATGAGAGAGCATATTTGTTAGTGATATAAAAATGTTTTTATATTGTGTTAATTTGTTTGTTTAGTATTTATAAATTCTGGTCGGTACATAGGACGCTATGACATCGATAGGGATTTATAAACGCTTAATAGGGCAGACCGACACAATATTGTTTTTGAAATATAGGTAAATGAAATAATTTTACCTAGTATTATATTTTGTATATAAAAGAATAATTTTTTTTATAAATGGATATAGTTGTATGTGATATGTTTGTTTGTTAGGAAGTGAAATTTTATAAATATTAGTTGCAAAATACGACTTACAAATAAAGTGAATATAAATTGGAAATTCGAGAACTTAAGTTCCGGGGTTTTGAAATTGGTTTTCAAAAGATTTTGGAATATAATATTAGTATTATTTGTAAGTATTTTCAGATATAAATATTTTCAATGTGATTTGAAAGAAATGTTTTAAAAGAATTTTAAAAGGAAATAAGTTCTGTACTCCCCTCTTTTGTCGTTGGAAAATAATTTCGGTGATGATCGCGACATCATCGATGTTCATTTTCGAGTTTCAAAGTGGGAAGACCACTGTTGTAGCTTTGCTACACATTTGTCTTGATAAACAAATTTTAATTTTATTTTCTTAAGTATGATTTGATATATATATATAAGATATATATATATACTATTTCAAAATGATTTGAAATGAACCCGGTATTTAGTTTTTAAGTTCCTATTAAATTTATGATTTTCAGTTGTAGAAATAAAGTGAAATTTTAATAGTTGAAAACTTCTAAAATGAAAAATAAGAAATTAGAAGCTTAGTGATTAATGAAACTGTAAAGAAATTAGAGATTTGTTACTTGTAAATTAAAGGGTAATGAAATTAAAGGGTAAAACTTAAGTAATGGAGTCACTACAAGAAATTGTGCTTTTAGTTGCATTATATAGCAGCGTTTGAAGGCTAAATGTTATTGTTTCTTTGACCTAACATAATTGAAGCTTTAGATATGTTCAGGCACGGGCTTTGTTTTTCCATTCCCGCTTACCATGCCGCCATCTAATTTTCATTCTCTTTTGTTGCTTCCGCCAAAGCAAAATGAAAACCTAGAATTTATGCAAGTCCAACTCCTCTTCTCAAATCTCTTAAACATCCACTGCCTAAAGATCGTCCCACAACAAAAAAACCAGATTGTCTGGGCTCTGATATCATCTCAAAGAAAATTGATATTATCATGAAGCTTTTCACGGTCAAATCTAAGGTTTGATTTTGTATGATGATCGACACCGCCTAGAATAGATCTGCCACCTGGAAGCTTGAACGTCGCCTACAAATTTGTGGAACTGTCGCCAATAGCCGGAGGTAATGAAGTTTCCAAAGTTGATGAAGCCGAGACCTGATGATGGACGGAAGCTTGCGATGCATGAAACTGATGATTAAAATGATGAAATACTGGCTGCAAACTGCTTATCTCAGACGGGGGTTGAGGCTAGCGAATTTGAAGGTGCTTCCTTGGTTATGGTTGCTGATAACATTTTAGATTCCTAAGAGAGCATTATTCACTTTCATATCTTTTTTTGAATTTTGAATTTTATCTAACTGCCTGCTTGTTTTTTCGGTGATGATATTGCTTGATTGTTGATATTGCTTAATTTCGTTGGTCCTCTGTCTCTCATTGTCTGCCCTTACTTTTCTATACAACAAATTTCTTCTTCTTCTGGAACTAATATCATCTACTCTTAAACAAATTGATAAAATTTTCAAATCGGTATTAAAGTGAGTAGGAAACTTTGCTTTTAATTGAATATGTTTACTTTCAGTTTGAGGTAATATTCTAATTTTCAGTGGGATTTCTGTATACCTTCATGTCTTCTATTATGGCTTACCATCTCTCTTTTATATTTCTATATAGTGACAATACTTTTATATCCATATTGTTTTAGAACTAGCCAGAATTAAATTATGATGGTTCAAATTTTAAGATTATGACGAACTTTAAATTTTGATTGAAATCACTTTATCCACATCTATGTCAATTTTGAGATGCCGATGTTGCGTAGACCTTATGAGTGGGTCATGCTGTCTGGAGTCGTGACCTGCCTTTGAACTGTGCGTGTATTGGAAGCTAATGCCATTAGGTGACCTTCTTTTCTCTATTACCATTGAATTTGCACTATCCAATGCTTGATTTTTTATTTTTACATGTTCTTTTCTTTAATATTCATGTTATTTTTTTGGTGAATTTTGATGGGCTTTACTTAAACTTTAGTGAAAGTCGATAATAACATACAGTGTATCCTGCTTGCTTGTTGGAATTATTCTTGTAGCTAAGTCGGTATAATGGTATGTTGTTTAGTAGCAATCATTTGCAATAATAATAAAAAGCATTTGGAATCGTGTGTTTGATAGGTAAGATAGTATAACAGTGCATTGTTTAATAGCTATCAAATAACAATCGTTTGCTCAGTTGGAGTAAGTATCTGAAGATTTTAGATCTGTCCAGCGATTCTTATTAGCCACATATAGTTTTGTTAACATATCTCTCTACCCCTTTGTACTTGTTAAGTTTCTGTATTTTCTGATATAAAAAGAAGCATATAACGTCTAAATCTATGCTTTTTCATACGCTTTGGAATGTGGGATTTTATATAAAAAATCATTATTTTGGGATGTTCATCTAGAATATTTGTGAGTAATCATTTTTAGATAAATGGTCTAATTGAGTGAGATTATCTCCGGTTTAGTATCGTTGCATCTGAAAAATCCAATGGTTTATACAATTTCATGACTGGAAAGATCAACAATAGTTGCATTAATCATTTTTTCAATCAGTTATGCTGATTAAGTTTAGCATTGTGACTAGTATACCATTTATTTCAAATGGTCTTCGCTAATCTTTGGAATTCGATATTTTTGTGGGGTTTTATGCAAGTACGTATTTGTGCTATTACAAGAGGTCCATATATGGAGATTTGGAAATTTATCAGACACAAATGTTTCTTTACACCATCTTACATTACGGTGACATTTAAATAATGATATTTTGAAATTATTTTGTATGCTGAAACATGTCAGATATTTTAATTACAATGCAAGGTGGATAGCTACATTTTACTTTCATCCCATTTGCTGATGCTATGAAATTATAACTAGTGTATTACTTAGTTTACTAAGATGCTGTGTTGTAATAAGTTTTTTAGATTAAGATGCAGAAATATATTTTATGAACACAACCATGAATTTTGAGCTGCTTTAGCGAAAAAATGCATCATTTCTGACTAGTATAAACATGTTTCTCTAGCAGTTTTTAGAGTATTTATTTCAAACTTTGAATAGCTATTTATAATGGTACTTTATTGTGATAAACAAGTCTTGTTTCTTTGTCTTTAAATGCCATTGTTGTTATTGCATGCTCCTTGGTCATGCTTGCTAATCAAATCAAATATCATGTGGGAGCAATTTCTCTAGCAACATCAGTTATTGTGAGAAAATTATTGACATTTTCTTCAGTACTTATTTTTCTAGCAACATCAGCTGTTATGAGAAAGTCGTTGTTGTTATTTTGAGTTTATAGAGTTAATCTTAACAGTAATAAGGTGGTGAGAACCATTGTTATTTAAGTTTAAGTTAATCTTAAAAGGATAATGCACACTTTATACAATAATGATATTCTTAAGAAACAAATGCTCACACCTTCACTTGACTTATGGGTTGGAGGTGGTTAAGTTGTACATAATATTTGTACGGTTTTCTGTGCAATTCATTGCAGAAATTCTTTTTGAACTATTACCCTTATTAGCACTAAGTTAAAAGAAGAGAATCAGATTTCCCATGTCATAAACTTATAAGCCTGTTTGCCATTTTGTTTAAATAAAAATGGATACCTATGAGTACGTTGAGCTTCCCCTTGAATGCAGGAGACCCGTTTCCCACTGAATGAAGAATACACTTTTTGAGTTCTATTTTGTTCCTAGAACAAGTTTAGATTTCATCACCAAAATGAGCAAGTTCTTTAACAATTTCATGACTTCATTGAATGAAAAGAAAGTCAGATTATGTCTATGTAGCTACAGGTATTTACAGAAAGTAACTAAGTTGTAAGGGATATGGGCCTTGTTTAGTGGAAATGATGCAGTGATGATGGCTATTTGTTTATTTTGCGAACAGTTAGAAGCTCACCCTCAAGCAATTTCTGCTTTAGAATGCCAGGTTTTATTTCCTTCTGATATATCCAATGTACTATTTTAGTTTCAAATAATGTTTGAGCATAGTAAGTGGATTTTAATCATTATCTTAAATTACAAATATGATAGCCATATGCATATGGATGTAGAGTTGAAGTAACACACAGTAAAAATAAGCTCTGATTTATAACTCATGTAAGTTGATAGTTGAAACAAAAAATGATTTACTTTATCATGAGATGATAAAAATAATTTTCATTTGTTTAGAACCATAAAAGAATAAAATTGTGATTAACAATTTGGTTCTTTGTTTGAAATCATTTTATATGTAGAATGATTAAAGATAGACATGAAAAATAAAATAAAAGATTAAACAATAAAGATATAGGATTCATTGTTTTGCCAATATTATGTTTTTTGGATGCCATTCCTCTTATGCTCAATAGACATGGAAGAAATAAGAATTAGTCACATTTGGTTCTTTGAATGATTAAATATGCTTCTAAAATCTCAGTTTGGTCATCATTACATTTTGCAAATTATAAGATTTCATGGGGCTTTTGTCACATAAGCTTCTGCTGTAAGTGCATTTTAAGCAAATATATTTGATAATCCTTCAAACCGCAACTAAGTTGGTGATAATATGAGTTTGGAACATGTATTTTATGGCATTTGTATGTGATAATTGTAAGGTGATGGATAAATATTACTATAGTGATAATAGATATGATTGACATGTATAGTTTGGACTTGGCCGCCATCTTAATTAATAAGTTCTAATTATGTCAATACAAAGATCACTTGATGAATGTGTACGTCATTGTTGAAAAGATAACCAGGCAGTGGAGTGAATTACTACTAATTAGTTGCAATGTGTTCGAATATAGGGTTCTTAATGTTGTTGTTAAAATGCATATGTGGATCAACCTAAGGAAATTTAAAAGGTATAAACAAAGCAAATAGCAACTGTCTGATTTTCCCCACATATTCTGTCAAAAATATAATAACAAACATTGGTAACTATATCAAAACGCATGATTGGTAGTAGATGCATAAAACTTCTAATTTGACATTGAAGTGCAGAAGTGTGCATGAAAAACTTAAGTGGTAATTTCTGGATGGGTATTTTTGGGTAGAGATTATGAAGAGGTACTAAATGCTTCTGTTTTTTCAAGTTAAACTTGCAAATTTCATCATAGCTGAATAAAACAGTATTTCTGTAAAGCAATATTTTTCATGTTTCAAGTAAATGTTTATGTTCAACTTTGTCTTCTATGTTTAGGGAAGGTTAATATTCATGTAATTTCCATTAATTTAATGGTAGAATAAAATTTCAAAACTTACTGCATACAAGCTAATTGTGACCACTTTCCATCCACCTTCTCCCTTAACACAACCATATAATTATTCTCCACCAACACATATTGTACAACATTTCAATTTTTAACACCAGCGAAGAGAAAAGCATCAAATTGAACAATGCGGCCTCAGAGATTCTAGTTTCGTGGAACGGAGGATGCATGGCAGCCTGACGTGATGCGCATGGTGCTTTCTGAATTCATCGCCACTTCCATCTTCGTATTCGCTGCAGAAGGCTCCGTCCTTGCCCTCAGTACTTCGCTCTTCCTTATTTTTCTTCATACAAAGTATCATCTCTCTTAGCCCTTCTTCATGTATCACAGAAAAGCTTTACCTGGAAACGTAAACGGCTAGCAGTCTGGTAGCAGTAGCAATCGCCCATGCCCTTGCCTTGTTTGTCGTAGTCTCGGTCACGTTCAATACTTCAGGCGGTCACGTTAATCCGGTGGTCACATTCGGCGCCTTGATCGGAGGTCGCATATCCTTCATGCGCGTTGCCTTCTATTGCGTTGCCCAGATCCTTGGTGCAGTCATTGCCTGTTTACTCCTACGCTTTTCCACTGCTGGCATGGTAAATTTTTTTTACCTGTAACTGTTTGTACAATTTTTCACCTTCTTCACTTAGGCTCACTTAATCAACCTTATCAAAGGTATGTCTCTTTTCTGTTCGCTTTATATTTTGATTACATCACATTAGATGTGGTTTCTTCAGTTGTATACTTAATTCGATCATTTATAAAATTCTGTTCAATTTTTTGATGTCATTGCTGTTAGAAAAAGATTCATACCTGCTTTTGTATTTTTTTTCAGTAAAAATTGTTATCAAATTACGATAACAATCATGTCTAGCTCAATTAGTAGAACACAAGGCTCTTAAGGTTGTGACTTGGGTTTTGTTAATGTCGGCAGAAACTTTGTGACTTGGGTTCAAAGTTGAGTAAATTTTGTACCAATTATTCTAGACTGGTTATATAAAGAAATCTACCTAGAAAAATGGTGTGTATGAGTTTGAAAAACGTCCACAAAATTCTACTGAAGCATGAATGAGTGATTTTATATAAATATATATATAGGCTATAGGGATATAGTTTCAATTTTAAATAAGTTTTCTTTTCCTGATAGACATGGTTGTCCACAGATCTGCATAGTTTCGCTGAAATATGAACTTCAACTTGCCTGTGCAGAGATGGAAAATTTGAAGGGCAATCAGTACCCAAGAGGTTTGGCTTTCATGTAGTTAAAAGTTCACATGATATTTTGCCTTAGATTACAAGCTGAATTCAGCAAATCCATTTATAATTTATAAAGTTCCCATAAGAATCCATATTCTAATTGTCGCTACTTGAACTGAAGAAGCTTATGTTTTATTTTATTCTGCAGGACGATTTGAAGAAGTGGGTATGCTTCCTGGTCAAAAGTCATTGGGTAGTCCACAAGCTTCAAACCCATTTATCGATGCAGGTCAGACTAAATCCAAATATCCAACTCAAGCTACGTGATATTAAAATATATAGGATATACATTTCCATCTCAGTATTTCAGGTATCTCATCTCTTGTCAGTGTGCCCTGGTAAATCTTTTATGACACCAAAGTATTCCATAGACATCAAACAAATCTTCACTCCTCTCCTAATTGTGCAACGTTGGAAAAATACACAAATTATTGATTATTTGCGTCCTTTTCCGATGAAATATTGTTGTCTACAGTTATGAAATTTTAATGCCAGGAAGCGCTAGTGAAAATACTACTACGATATTGCATATTGTTTTCAGGAAGTTCAAGCGCAAGGGATTTTCATCCCCGGAATGCAGATGAAAATTATATCAGATTTCAACGACTATTAGCGTAAATCTGCCTGATTATGCCTTCACATATCATGCACAACAAACTTGCAGCTCTTAGAATCAGAAAGGTAACGATTTAGAATTCTTCACTCTATTATTTTTGTGTGTTTACAATTTCATTCCGAACTTGTAGTGGATTCTGTTAGTTCATAATGATCATCAACTGTGTCTGCAGAACTAGATATTGAAGACTAGGAGACGAGCGGCTTATGTACATTGGTCTCCAATTTCGACGACGGTCACCACGCAGTTAGTAAACAGATGCGAATGTGGGTTATCATAATAGTGCATATAGGAGGAGAGGCCTATGATAGTAAATAGGTTAGTGACAGACCAGATAAATTAAAACTATAGGAGGAGAGGACTACTAACTACCTCCTTAAGTGTTAGTGTAGCCATGGAAAGGGACTTGGAGAAAAGGCATTCATCACGATTAAATAACTATGTTTATAAAAATTAACTAAGTTAACTAAGTTTTGTAAAAATTAAATAAGTTTATAAAAATTGATTAAGTTTATAATAATAATAATAAATTAACTAATTTTATGAAAAATTTATAAGTTTGAGATAATGTATAACAATTAACTAAGATCATAGAGTTTAAGTTTAAGATAATTTATAAGTTTAAGTTAATTAAAATATAGGTTATGACATTTTAAGTTTTAGCAATTTAGATAATTTATAGATTTAATAATAATAATAATAATAAACAATAGTTTGAATAAATTAACCAAGTTTATAAAAATTAAATACATTTATAAAAATTAACTAAGTATTATAAAAATTAACAAGTTTATAATATTAAGAATAAACTAAGCTTGATAAAAAATTAACTAAGTCTATAATAATAATAAACAACTATAGTTTGATAAAAATTAACTAAGTTAATAATAATAATAATAATAATAAAACAATATTTAAAACTAAGTTTATATAGATTAACTAAGTTTACTAAGTTTTATAAAAAATAAATAAGTTTATAAAAATTGATTAAGTTTTTAATAGTAATAGTAATAGTAATAAATAAACTAAGTTTAATAATAATAAATTAACTAAGTTTATGAAAAATTTATAAGTTTGAGATAATTTATAAAAATTAACCAAGTTAATAAAATTTAAGTTTGAGATAATTTATAAGTTTGAGATAATTTATAAGTTTAAGTTAATTAAAATATAAGTCATGACATTTAAGTTTTACTAATTGAGATAATTTATAAGGTTGAGTTAATATAAATAAATTTATAAATAAGTTAACCGAGCTTTATAAAAATTTAACTAATTTTTATAAAAATTAACCAAAATTTTAAAAATTAACTAAGAGTTATATAATTTAACTACGTTTTATAAAAATTAAATAAATTTATACAAATTAATTAAGTTTTATTAGAATTTAACTACGTAAATAAGGTTTTAAAAATTAAATAAGTTTATTAGAAAAATAACCAAGTTTTATAAAAAAATTAACTAAGTTTTATTATAATTATTTAAATTTAAGAAAAGTTTAACTAAAGATGTTTGATATACATTAAATATGAAACGGTCTCCTAACCATTTGTTGATTGTTAAACTTGTCTACAAGTAATTAGCTTTTTAGGAGTAAAGACCAGCTGTAGCAAAGAATTATGGGTAATCAAGTAATGAATATGTCTTTAATTGTTATATATAATATAACATCTTGTTAGTACTTATTTTGTAAACTTGTTTATGAATGGTTATGGATTTGATGTGAATTTGCTCGGTTTGTCGAAGAACTATTATCGAAAAGTTATGGATATTATATTTGATTATGTGATTAACGTGTTTTTTAATAGTTTGAATACGATGATTATGTGATTGATTGATTGTTTGAATACGACGATTATGTGATTGATTGCTGGTTTTAATAAGACTATTATGTGAGCGATGATGGGAAAGGGTACATGCCATTAAGATGAAATAGTAGCGTGTACAGTATGCTACAAAACAATTAATAACTTTTCGTAGCGTTTTAAAAACGCTACTAAAATAAATGTAAATAGATGTGATACAACTTTTGTAGTGTTGAAAAAACGCTACCAATAATTTTAGCGTTTTAGTAAACACTACGATACAACATGCTACTAAAAGTCTAGAACTTTCTGTAGTGTTTCTAAAACCCTATAATAGGTCAAGTTTTGGTAGCGTTTTCTACAACGCTACAAAAAGTTTTAGACTTTTAGTTGCATGTCTTATCGCAGCGTTTATCGAAATGCTACTAAAAGTTTTGGCAGCGTTTTTTCAGCGCCAAAAGGCTTTTTCTGGTGTAGTGAGTTATGTCTACAAATAAGAATTATGATGTATAAGAAATATTTTAGATATAAGTTAATATTTTGAAATGCTAGTAATTAAATTAAATAGAAAAAAAAGTGAATACTATTTAAGTAAATGATTATAAACTCAAGAAAATGACTGAAATGATTCATTGATGAATATTAATATTAAAATGGAAATCAAGTATATAAGTAAATAATAAATGTGAAATAAACTGCAATGAAATGTACGTAGTACTTTAATAATGGATTCATTGATGATTTCAAATATTGAATGGGAAATAAATTGTGTAAGTAATGAAGGAAAATTAATAAAAGATAATTATTGTATGAATGAATTAAAACAAATGAAAAGTAAATAATGATGTAAAATGAAACCAATGGAATAAACTTAAATAACATTTAAATTCTTTGTCGTTTTGGCTTATGGGAAGTTTGGGAAATGATACTTCAAATTGTTTAAGGATGTATGAGTAATCTATTAAGTAATTAACTAAAGCTGTTGAGCGTAAGGTACACTTGGTAGTTTATTTATCACCCTTGTACGATGAAAAGTGTCTAAACCTGAACAAACCGTGAGTTTGGTTGCTATGGATTTTTTGATAGTTTCCTTTGTTGCATATAATGGTTGTACTACTTTTGTTCGTATATGATTATTATATATTGAATGTTGCTTGTGCTATTGATTTAAAACAACTAAAATATTATTTTTTCACATCACTTTAACTCTTTGGATTATATAAGTGAGATACAGATTTATAGAAGCAATAACTACTGCTTTTGGTTTCATAAATAAAGTTGTTTGCCCGACAAATAGGTATGTTTTCGGATTATAGTTTTGCAACGATATTTTAATTGTTTTCCCATGGTTTGGGATGTTTTATTATTGAAATATGATATATATATATTGTAATTATTGATATTATTATTTTTTCTGGACCTAACCGTGCAAAGGAGACTCTGCCGAAATTTTTCGTAAATTTAAGACTTCGAAATTTTTGTGAAAATTGAGTTATTTTCAAATTCTTATTAAACTAAATTATGTAAATAAATTGATTGTTTTGAATAAAAATATATTAGTTTCTTAATTCCTTCTTTTCCTTTTCGAGGATGAAAAGTTTTGAGTGTGGGAGAGTGTAACGACCCGTATTTTTTATAATTAAAAATATTAAATTAAATAAGATTTTTGGAAATTAATACCGTGAGAAATTAAAATTTTATGATTTATTAATGAGAAAAATAATTAGAATATGATTTAAAATGTTGTTTGAATGTTGTTGACAACTATTTTAATGTAATTTCAATCAATTGAAATAATTGTAAAGTTAATTTGGTTATAATTGTAAATAAGTAAATAAAAGTAAATTATTAATGTATAACAATTGATTTATTACCATCTTATTACTTAATCCGTTTGAAATTATTTGTAAATCAATTGAAATTAATGTAATTCAAATATTGCAGTTAATATGAGTTAAGATGATAACTATAGAATATGAATGTAATAAAATGTAACTAATGCTAATTATAATTATAAGGTAATAGTTGATTCAATAATAAGAATGTAAATCGAAATAAAAGAATTTGATCGAAATTAAAATATAATTAACTGGGGTTTTATTACTGTTGTAATTTGACGCTGAAATTAATGTAATGTTTAAATCTTGAGATTAACATGGAATATTAAATTTTAAAAGATTACTGATTTCTATGTAATCAAGAATGATGAAAATGGTTAACTTTTAAATTTGAATTTAAAAGTGATTAAATCAATATAATAATAATTTATATAATTAACGTGAAAATTAGCCATTTTGGCCACTGTCTCAGATTTCGATGAATCTAGTTTCATTGGATTCGTAACAGTTAATTATTGTAGGATTTCAAGTTTCGTAGTGTTCGGACTTATCGTTTGATCGTTCGAGCTCGAAACGCATAGAAATCAATTAAATGAATTTAATTAAAACATTTTATTTTGAAAGCTAACTTCTATATACAATGCAATTAGGGTTTGAAACTAGTTCCATTGAGTTTAAGATTTTTGAAAACCTATATTTTGATATATGGGATGACCTGCTTTCGTTTTGGGAACAAAACGGGCTTTTTGGGTCCTTGTTATCGTTTGGACCCAATTCGATATGTCCATTCGTTCTTATCCATCTTTGTCTATATAAATAGATTTTTTTTCCTGAAACCCTAGCTATCTATTCCAATTTATGTACGTATATGTTCAATTATCTCCTATTTCTTCCTAATAACAGAAACCCTAATTTCAATTTCAATCAAAACGCTAATTCCCAAATTCCAAATCAAATCGAAAATTCAAACTCCTCGAACTGTATCAAATTATATAACGTCAGAAAGCTATCGACGAGCGTAATCTAGATCTGCAGTTCGTTTTTGCAATTGAGTCTCGGATTTGCCAGAAATCGTTGAAGAAGTCTCAACCGTTGAAACTAGGGTTTTGTTTTCAACGGTGGATCTTCGTCGATTCGACGATCGAAATGTGTTGGAGTGTAAAGGGCATTGAGGCAAGTCGATCTATGGTGTTCGTTCATCGTGGATGGGCTGGAAATCGCCAGGAACGGCGATGGTAGATGTACAACGGCGGAGCAGGAAGCGGGGACCGGATGGTCGCTCGTAGACTTGGTCTGGGGCGGCGTGACCTGGGGAGTTCAACGACGAGCTTGGATCATGTCGAAGTCGAACGTGGCGGCGGCGGCGTCGTGAAGATGGTGGCGGCTGGGTTAACGTGGTCGATTGCTGATTAGGGTTTGGTAGAGAGTAGGTAATTACGATATTGACCCTGCATTTTATTTAAAATTTAATTTAATTTTTCAAACGTCTAACTATCTTGACTTGTTCATACGAGCTTGGATTTGGACGTGGTTTCTTCCGTTGGGATCGATCAAAATTCCAGACAACATGGAACTGGTTTGGTTGATTTTGGAGACTGTTCAAATTTTAGGCTTTATTTGGATTTTAAATAGACTAGAAATCAAAGGTGGGTGATTTAACCCACTCACAAATAATAAACCTTCTTATGTTAGTTGAATTAAGTTTATGGTGTGATAAGAAATTTATTGATTGCTGTTTAGTAATTTAAATTGTCATTTAAATTTATTTTGAATTAAATTGCCATTTAAATTAATATTGAAATTAAATTAATATAGTTTTGATTTAAGATAATAAATATAGACTTTTATAATAACTTTAATAGATAAAGATTTTTGTAAAAGATTTTAGAATTTTGTAAAAGGTTTTATAAGGAATTTATAAAAAAATTGTAAGAGATTTATAATGGATTTTATAAAAGGATTTTTATAAAGGATTTTATAATGGTTTTATAAAGGAGTTATAAAGGTTTAAAGTATTTTATAAAGAGTTTTATAAAAGAACTTGTATAAAGGGATTTGGAAGCGTTTTAAAGCGATTTGCGTAGAAGTTTATGAAAAAGGGAAGAGCTGTAAACTGTTTTGGAATTTATAAATAGCTTTATAAATGGTTTAAAACATATAAATAGTTTATAAATGGTTTAAGAGAGAGATTTATAAATTATTTTCGAAATTGATTGAAAGAAATCTTCCTCGGTATTTATGAATATATTTATACTTTTGGAATAAGTATATGGATATCTTGATATGAAGGTATAAACTGTTTTCTGGATTTATTATTAAAAATGTTTTATAAAATGACCACAGTGTGAAATAAGCGTTTGGTTGTTAAAGAAACCGGTGTCGAATATTGTCATACTCTCTGTCAATTCTGAAACACTTTAACAATTATACACTTAGTGGAGAATCCAAAACGAAGTAGGATGGTTTGGCAAATGCTACTGGTACGAGGTAAGAACGTAGCCCTGACCTTCGGGTCAGCTTGATATGACTAAAACAGGAGCTATCCCGGGCCAAGTGAGGTCGCTCCTCCTATCGGACACACTTCTGTGAGAAATGCGGATTAAGGATCATAAGGCTAGAATTAACACTAGAGGGGGGTGAATAGTGTTTTAAGAAATTTGTTAATCTTTTTGAGTTTTATCTTAATTTGTTAACAATGTATACACTAATCAGACACAGATATGAACACAGAATCAAACACAGATGCAAATATAAAGTAAAAGCGGTAAAGGAAAGAACACACCGGATTTTATACTGGTTTGGAGTTATCCTACATCCAGTCCCGCAACACAAGTACGGATTTCCTTTCAACAACAATTCAACAATTACAACCCTCGGTTTCAAGGCTACGAGGTACACCCTCCAGAATAACAATCCTCTGGGTAGAGATACTTGATTTCTGGGGCAACAAGTTCACCCAATTGATTTCCAGGGCTACAATCACACCTTTTCTCGCTTAATTGATTTCCAAGGCTACAATCACACCTTTTCTCGCTTATATATTACAAAGAAGTCTATAACTCTGAATAGCACTGAGAACCTTGTAGAGATAGTGATGGAGAATCAAACTAGAAGTAATCGAGTATGATTCGATGTTGATTTCGGCAGAGTAATGGTATGATTTTGTATTAAGAAATGTGGAAGAAGAAGAGGAGTGAAAACCAGAAAAAAGTGATTAAAAATTCGTTGAAACTGACCCCTATTTATAGAAGATCAACAGCCATGATCATTCATGAAGAGTTATGGCGAATAGACACTTCTTTTGAAATTTGAATTTTGAACTTCAACTGTCACTATGTCGACATAGTGCCTAGGGGCATGTCGACATCCCTCAGCCAAAGTTGATATTTTGAATTTCTATAAAAATAATATTTATCTTATATAAAAACTATTTAAAACTTTATAAATATACTTGAATATAGTTGAAATTCATAAGTAAATATAAAGAACAATATATACATAATTTAACTATAATTTTATATTTAAATCTAGGTATAAATATTAAAAGTTAAATATATTATTTGAAAAGACATTTAAAATCAGGAGTAATTTGACTTTGAAATTAAAGATGTTTTGAGGCTAAAATTATTTAAAATTAGGATAGAGAGTTTTGAATCTTTTAAAAGGAAAGTTTTGAAATCATTTTGAAAACAAGATAATTTTGTAAAATCATTTGAATTAAAATTAGTGGATACAAAACAATGTCCCACTAGATTTTCGTAGGTTCCATCCTACTTAGGGTTCCATCCCTTTAATGGGCTCGAAGTGGATTCCATTCCACAAATAAATTGGATATTAAGATACCAGTGCTTTTCTACGAGTTTTAACAAATATTCCTAATAAAACAAACTTAACCTTGAACTCTTGATAATCTTGATACTCATGAGTCTTCTATCTCTATATCTTGAATCTCTATACTGTACAGTCTTCATTCTTGATACCTGCACGGTTAGATCCTGCATATACATATATATCTAAACTTGTAATGTTAGTATTTATATTTTATAATCTATTCTAAGGTTGTTGTCATCAAAACCATCATCTTATGGACTAACAATCTCCCCCTTTTTGATGATGACAACCTTTGTTTATAAAATATTACTTCTATCCTAATAACTCTAATAACTCCCCCTTAATCTATGCCTAACTATCCTATTTTATACTTCTCCCCCTTTGTCATCAACAAAAAACAAAAACTAACTCTAAACTAGATAACTCCAAACTATATAACTCCCCCTAAAACTTATCACTCTATGAAGTGTGATTATAATGATAGTGTTATCATAAATAATTAACACTTAAATCTAATACAAAAATATAATCCTAAACTATTAACTATCCTAACTAAGAATTCACAATTATACTAACACATATAAGAACACGAGTTTATTTATTACGAGTATGGTTTTATTTACATTTGCGTTTGAAAAACATAAAAACATAACTAACAACGGAAAGAAAGAAAAGAAACTAATGTGTGTTTCTGAACATAGGAGATTTATGAACTAAACAGTTTGGATAGTGGAAACAGAAATTTCCACGTTGTTCGACAAGATTCCCATTTTTGTCAAAACACACTTCTCCAACGCATACTACTTGGTCATTATCCTCCTCGTGTGCTTCTTCCATTGGTTCTTCTTCTACTTCTTCGTTGCTGACCTCATGTTCTTGATTGAGTGAAGAATCTTCATCGATCAAGATAGGGTTGACCTGGTTATCCATTAGGAATTTTTGTAAATTCCTAAAAATCTTGCCTTGACTTTCTTGCTCTTTCACCATACGAAGTTGAGTCACTTGAATTTCAGTTAACATCTGAAGAGTATCCTTCATAGACTCCTCCAATTTAGTTACACGTGCGAGAGTAGAGCATTGGAATGGACCAGAAGTAGGAGAGGGGAATAAGAAAGTTGATTTTATGTTTGATTTAGAGGAAGATGCCATTATTTTATATATTTTAGAATAGAAAATGAAGAGAAACCAGAGAGAATGAATAAGAATTCGAAATAGAGAAGAATATATAACTAAATTTTTGAATTTTGGTGGGAATTTTTTTAAAAAAAATAAAAACGTTATATGTCGACATAGGTTTAGTGGGGATGTCGACATGGTCCTTGAATTTTTTCCTTTTTAATTTATTTTGAATTAATTTTAATTATACTCGTTATTTATATTTTATATTTCAGTTAATGAGCAAATACCTAATTCTCTTCTTAATTTAGTAAATGTAGATTCATTTAAGGGTTTTGTTAAAATTTCAGCAATTTGATTTTCAGAATTGATATAGTCGAGAGTAATTACTTCTCTACTTATATTATCTCTGAGAAAATGGTGTCTGATATCAATATGTTTAGTTCGAGCATGATGAGTAGGATTTTTAGATAAATTTATTGCACTAGTATTATCACAATAAATTAGCGATTTTGAGATATTTAATCCAAAATCTCTTAAAGTTTGTTGCATATATATTACTTGAGAACAAGCCAAAGCAGCAGAAATATACTCTGCTTCAGTTGTTGATAAAGAAACTGTATTTTGCTTTTTACTAAACCAGGAAATCAGAGAATGTCCCAAAAAGTGACAAGTTCCACTTGTACTTTTTCGGTCTGATTTTCATCCAGCATAGTCAGCATCACAGTATGATATTAAATCAAATGAATCATTTTTAGGATAAAATAAGCCATAATCAGAGGTGTGTTTAATATATCTTATGATACGTTTTACAACTTTTAAGTGAGTTTCTTTAGGATGAGATTGATACCTTGCACAGAGACAAACACTATGCATGATATCAGGTCTACTAGCAGTGATATAGAGTAGTGATCCAATCATTCCTCTATATAACTTTTGATATACATCTTTCGAGAGATCTTCTTTACTAAGGTACTCATCGGTTGCCATGGGAGTGGGTTTTCCACTCGCAGTAGTCAAACCAAATTTACTAACTAGGTCTTTAGCATATTTTTCCTGACTAATAAAAATACCATTATCTAACTTTTTTATTTGCAATCCTAGAAAGAAGTTTAATTCACCCATATGACTCATCTCAAACTCTTTTGTCATTATTTCAGAAAATTCTTTATTTGTTTCGAAGTTAGTTGAACCAAAATGATATCATCTACGTATACTTGAACTAGTTGAATATCATTTTTATTTCTTTTAATAAAAAGAGTATTATCTATTTTACCAATTTCAAAATTTGATTGTAATAAATAGGATTTTAGTCTATCATACCAGGCTCTAGGAGCTTGTTTTAGACCGTATAAAGCTTTCTTAAGTTTGTACACATGGTTTGGTAAATTTTCATCTTCAAAAAGTGGTGGTTGTTCAACATATACTTCTTCTTTTACAAATCCATTTAAAAATGCACTTTTAACATCCATTTGATATAATTTGAAATTATTATGATTTGCGAAAGCAAGTAGAATCCTAATGGCTTCTAATCTTGCTACAGGAGCAAAGGTTTCGTCACAATCTATACCTTCTTCTTGACAATAACCTTGGGCGACTGATCGTGCTTTATTTCTAACGACCTCACCTTGTTCATTCATTTTATTTTTATAGACCCATTTAGTTCCAATTATAGTTTTATCTTCAGTTCTAGGAACAAGTTCCCAAACTTCATTTCTAGTTAATTGATTTAATTATTCTTGCATAGCCAAAATCCATGAATCATCAGTTGATGCTTCTTTAGGATTTTTGGGTTCAATATATGATATAAAAGCTACATTACTCATTTGACTTAGTTGATTTCTAGTTTTAACAACAGATTGCATATCTCCAAGTATATTTTCTATAGGGTGATCTTTTAAAAGTCTAATCCTTTTATTAGGATGATTTAATTCATTATTAGATTCACTTGACTCTTGGTTTTGAGTAATTAAATCCTCTTCATCATTTGTAATTTCAAAATCTTTTAAATTTTCATCAAACGAAACATGCATTGTTTCTTCGATGGTGTTAGATCTTAAATTAAAAACTCTATAAGCTTTACTTCTATTAGAATATCCGATAAAGATTCCTTTGTCGGATTTAGGATCAAATTTATCCAAATTATCTTTTGTATTTAAAATAAAACATTTACTTCCAAAAATTCTGAAGTATGATACCTTAGGTTTCTTTCCATGAAGAAGTTCATAAGGTGTCTTATCAGTTAAAGGTCTAATTAAAATTCTATTCAAAATATAACAGGCGGTAGAAACAGCTTCTGCCCAAAAGTGTTTTGGTAAATTACTATCTGAAAGCATAGTTCTCGCACACTCTTGTATCGTTCTATTTTTACGTTCAACTACTCTGTTTTGTTGTGGAGTTCCTGGGAATGAGAAATTGTGAGTTATTCCCTTCTTATTGCAGAATTCCTCAAACTTTTCATTTTCAAATTCACCACCGTGATCACTACGTATAGTTATAATTTTTAAAGATAATTGATTTTGAATCCTTTTTGTAAAAAATTTAAAACATTCAAAAGTATCACTTTTATGTTTCAAAAATATTATCCATGTAAATCTAGAATAATCATCTACAATTACAAAAACATATTTACTATGATTTATTGATAGAATTTGAGATGAACCAAATAAATCAAGATGAAGTAACTCAAGGGGTTTTGAAGTTGAAATCATATCTTTTAATTTAAAGGAACTTTTTCTAAGCTTTCCTAATTGACATGCATCACATAAACTATCTACTTTAAAATTCATTTTAGGGAGACCTCTTACTAGATCATGTTTTGACAGTATAGATAAAAGTTTGAAATTCAAATGTCCAAATCTCTTATGCCAAATCCAAGGGTCACTTGTATTTTCCAAAAGACATAGGTTATCATTTGAAACTTTCATACTAAGAATATAAATATTCTTTTTCCTAGTTCCCTCAAATATTATGGTTGAGTTATTATCTTCAATATGACATTTATCCTTTTCAAATTTAATTTTATATTCTTTATCACATAGTTGACTTATACTTAGCAGATTGTGTTTCAGATTCTTAACTAGCAAAACATTAGTAATAATAGGAGTTTCAGAGTTGCCGACATTGCCGATGCCAATCAAGTATCCTTTCGAGTTGTCTCCAAAGTTAACCAGTCCTCCGTCTTTGTATATAATATTATTCAGCATATCTGGATTACCAGTCATGTGTCTAGAGCAACCATTATCAAGTATCCACTTATTCCTTTTGATCTGCACAGATTGTCCATTGTGGATTGATTCCTCAATACCCATAAAGCATCTTTCCTGCACATTATAAAATTTGGGTAGACAACTAGAATTTGAATAACATTCATATGCAGACTCATGGAACAATGATAATTTAAACAATTCTAAACTAGTTTTAACAGATTTTTCAAAAATAGCCATTTTAAAACTTTTCAAAATTCAGATTATGAAACTTTTGAAAACAAAGCTCCGATACCAAATGTGAGAAATGCGGATTAAGGATCTTAAGGCTAGATTAACACTAGAGGGGGTGAATAGTGTTTTAAGAAATTTGTTAATCTTTTTGAGTTTTATCTTAATTTGTTAACAATGTATACACTAATCAGACACAGATATGAACACAGAATCGAACACAGATGCAAATATAAAGTAAAAGCGGTAAAGGAAAGAACACACCGGATTTTATACTAGTTCGGAGTTACCCTACATCCAGTCACGCAACACAAGTACGGATTTCCTTTCAACAACAATTCAACAATTACAACCCTCGGTTTCAAGGCTACGAGGTACACCCTCCAGAATGACAATCCTCTGGGTAGAGATACTTGATTTCCGGGGCAACAAGTTCACCCAATTGATTTCCAGGGCTACAATCACACCTTTTCTCGCTTAATTGATTTCCAAGGCTACAATCACACCTTTTCTCGCTTATATTACAAAGAAGTCTATAACTCTGAATAGCACTGAGAACCTTATAGAGATAGTGATGGAGAATCAAACTAGAAGTAATCGAGTATGATTCGATGTTGATTTCGGCAGAGTAATGGTATGATTTTGTATTAAGAAATGTGGAAGAAGAAGAGGAGTGAAAACCAGAAAAAAGTGATTAAAAATTCATTGAAACTGACCCCTATTTATAGAAGATCAACAGCCATGACCATTCACGAAGAGTTATGGCGAATAGACACTTCTTTTGAAATTTAAATTTTGAACTTCAACTGTCACTATGTCGACATAGTGCCTAAGGGCATGTCGACATCCCTCAGCCAAAGTTGATATTTTGAATTTCTATAAAAATAATATTTATCTTATATAAAAACTATTTAAAACTTTATAAATATACTTGAATATAGTTGAAATTCATAAGTAAATATAAAGAACAATATATACATAATTTAACTATAATTTTATATTTAAATCTAAGTATAAATATTAAAAGTTAAATATATTATTTGAAAAGACATTTAAAATCAGGAGTAATTTGACTTTGAAATTAAAGATGTTTTGAGGCTAAAATTATTTAAAATCAGGATAGAGAGTTTTGAATCTTTTAAAAGGAAAGTTTTGAAATCATTTTGAAAACAAGATAATTTTGTAAAATCATTTGAATTAAAATTAGTGGATACAAAACAATGTCCCACTAGATTTTCGTAGGTTCCATCCTACTTAGGGTTCCATCCCTTTAACGGGCTCGAAGTGGATTCCATTCCACGAATAAATTGGATATTAAGATACCAGTGCTTTCCTACGAGTTTTAACAAATATTCCTAATAAAACAAACTTAACCTTGAACTCTTGAACTCTTGATAATCTTGATACTCATGAGTCTTCTATCTCTATATCTTGAATCTATATACTGTACAGTCTTCATTCTTGATACCTGCACGGTTAGATCCTGCATATACATATATATCTAAACTTGTAATGTTAGTATTTATAATTTATAATCTATTCTAAGGTTGTTGTCATCAAAACCATCATCTCATGGACTAACAACTTCTTCGATACCATATTTGTTACTTTGTGATTGATTGGTGGTCACCTTCGATTTGATTATGAGAGTGTGTTTCTAGGTGGGCGGTAGTAGTTGCTATGCGTTACCACCAGTCCGAGCTTGCAAAACGGTAGAATCCTACCCTGGGCATTGCCTCGCGTGCCTTATCATATGCCTTTTCGAGCCCACTACGATTTTGGTTTGTGTCGTACCTATGGAGTGCTCCGTGATAGCCCAGCAGTTTAGTGGAGTTACAGTACTGTATAGACTACGACATTTATAAAATGTGTTAAGAGAGATATGGGTATCGCCTTAACGCTATTTTAATACTTTACTTTACTGATAGACATTACTTATATAGCGTATTCTACTACATATAGATAGTTTAACAGATCCTTAAAGATGGAAAATCCCTAAACATCTCTTAAGTTGTTGCCCGCACGTTATACACTGGATAGGAGATGTAAAATCCCATAAACATTTCTAAAGCCATTACACTCATATTTACTTATTTTTGATTTAACTTACATAAGATCTTTTAGTTCTGACTCGAGTGTTTTGTCTTTTCATTACGCTTGGGTCAGCCTGAGATTTCAGTGTTGAAGACATTATTTCTAGAGGATGAAGACGGAGTTTGGTATATATTATTATTAGTAATTTTCCGCTGCATCATTATTGATATGTCATTGTTTGTACTCTGATTGTTGTAAAATTGTATAATCAAATGTATATTATAAAACAGCGTCATGAAAGGTTTATTTGATTATTATATTTTGTCATTCCACTTAGAGATTCTATGTTTTGTTTTTCCTTCTTTTCTCTTATTTTCTTATTTACCCCATCAACAATCCTCCCTTTTGAATGGTTTGAGTTGACATGTGTGGTTTATTATCGATTTAAACCGTCCAAAAAGGTGGTCCGTTACAGCTAACTGGGTCACTCCCAAGTAGGGTATGATTATCCTTATCTAAAGTCGATATTATCTCTCATTTGTATGCTTTGAGGCCCTTTAACGGAGGGGCGATCATATTCGATACTACTAGTCAAGTGGTAGACCGGTCCTGTGTTGGAAGGGGATCCAGGCAAGGTCCTCGGTGTTATTTTATCTAGAGATGCACCGTGTGGGCGGTACCCCAATAGCCCAGTCATTGTATGGAATCCATTCTCCAATAAGCGACGTACAGACGTAGTTGTGCCCAACTATGCTGAAATGTAAGATGCAAGCATTTCAGCTATATTCATATTTTACTTTGATCCCTATACATTATTATAATATAAATGAATTTCTATAGAAATTGTTTTGGTTATCATAAGGTTAAAACTCGTTCGTGTTTATGTGCGGTGTGGTCTTACGAGATACTTTTGATTTTCAAAGACTTTCTATAACTTAAAAATCCAGTTGGGTGTGTTTTCTCATGCTAGTTTTAAGACTGACTCGGGTGTTATTTTATTATAATGCTCGGGTCAGACCAAGCATATTTACAGATTGCTTTGGTTGCATTGGAGCTCAGGAGACGAGTTGGAGGTCTTCAAGTCGTATTGACGTATATGTTCATTTTCAGCTGCTTTGTTGTTGAAATCATCGGTATTTGTGAGGACGGGAGGTTAACTGTCCAGGCTGATGATTATGATTTGTTGTTGTACTATGATTGATGTATGTATATAATAGTTTCTCTTTTGTAAAGATCTTTTATTGATATTTATTATATATTGTTCTGCTGCGATTGTGAGATTCTTTGTTGTTTTTAGTTTCACTTCTATTCTTCTTCTCTTCGTCTTTCTTCTTTCTTTTCCCCTAAAAATTGGGTTTTCCAGCATTCGATTGCTCGGCGCACAATACAATGGATGTATTGGTATCGATTTTCAAGGATCGAAAATCCCAGTTGTTACACTTGTTATCAGAGCTGAAGGTTAAGCGAGAACCTTGGCTTTGGTAGAGTAACTCATTAAGAGATTAGGTAATGGAATGCCTAATTATGAGTTTTGAGTGTATTATATATATATGAGAGCGTATTTGTTAGTGATATACAAATATTTTATATTGTGTTAATTTAGCTGTTGAGTGGCTTATGAATTCTGGTCGGTACGTGGGATGCCACGATATCGATAGAGGTTTCTAAACACTTAAACAAGGCAAACCGGGACAGTATTGTTTGAGAACTGGTAAATGAAATAATTTTACCAAAATTATATTTTACATATAAAAGATATTTTTTCACAAATTATTATAGTTTTATATGGTGTGTTTGGATGTTAGTGAATGATAATATTTGATTATTATCATTTGTTGGTTGTTGTTCTAATAAAAGTTGTTATTATAATAATCTCAACATAGATATGTAAAATGAGTTGTATAAGAAAGTGAATTTATAAATATGAATTATAAATGTGATTTATAAATGGAAAGGAAAAGAAATTGTACAAGTATATTTATAAATATGATTTGTAAATAAAAATGGATTTAAAACAAGAAATTTTGAAATTTAAAACCCATTGATTTTTAAAGTTTTATTTTGAAAATATCTTGGTTAGAAATATTTTAAAATGGGATTTGAAAGAGATAGAAAGCACTGAACTCACTCTAGTCGCTGGGAAATAATTCTGGTGATGACTGCAGCATCATCGGCGTTCATTTCCGTGTTTCTAAGTGATGGATTTCTAGCATTAAGTTGTGTTTTGGTGAGGCAGGTTTTTATTTTAAAACCAAAAGTATGATTTGATAAATATATGAAAATAAGTTTTTGGTAACTTATAATTTAGTATAGCTAAGAAATAAGTTTACAACTTATGAATTTGAAAATGATAAGTTAAAACAAATTTTTAAATTTGTTGGATATGAATATTAAGAAATGAAAATCATAAATTGAGATATGTAATTAAATTTAAGTTAAGTTAAATGAGATGATTTTAGAAATGAAATTTATCTCAAGTAAGGTAAATGAAATGAATTAATGAAATGAAGTTAAATGAAATTGAATTGGATTTGAACTGAATTAGATGAATCAATAAAGTAAATGTGACATCCCGGAATTTCTAACAATATTAATTTAATAATCTGCATTTAAATTAAATTGATTTGATGATTTTTGTAAATTGAATATGAATTGATTTAATAATTCTTCTTTAATAAACATTTAAATTGTGTATTTATCTTTTAAAAGCTAAATAAATTGTTTTCTATTTATAATGTATATTAATTTATATATTGTAAATATTTGAGCTTTGTAATAAATTTAATTAATAAGGCATATTTTATAATTTTAATATTTGTGGTAATTTGGAAATTAGGATTTAATTTAAAATATATAGTTTTAAAATGTTTAAGATAAATGTTTAATTGATTTAGAATTAATCTTAGCTTAAGTTCAAGAATTTATTAAAAGGATTGTTTTAAATATTGTTTAATAAATATGATAATTAATTCATTTAATAATAATAGGAATCTATAATCTCTTTTATAAATTATTTAAATGTGACAACTTATTATTTTCAATAACATTGTTTATG
This sequence comes from Allium fistulosum, assembly GCA_030737815.1. Lineage (NCBI taxonomy): Eukaryota > Viridiplantae > Streptophyta > Magnoliopsida > Asparagales > Amaryllidaceae > Allium > Allium fistulosum. The sequence goes on from CM060902.1 coordinate 222,027,796, forward strand.
TATTGTTCTGTATATAAATATAAATAGTTTATTTTATATTCTCTAAAAAGTAATTCATAAGAATAAAGTTTTAACTTAAAAATAAAATATGTATATAAAGTAAATGTTTGATACTTAAACTTTAAACAGAAATAACAATACATAAGTATATATGTATAGAAATACAAGGTAATAAATATAAAAGTAGAAATAAATATTTAAGATAAAAATGGGAACAAAAATATATAAGATAAATTATGTGAATTATATAGTATAAAGTAAAACTCATAGCTAAAATATAACAACATAATAAATATAGGATTTCATTTCTATTATAAAGTAATAAGACCATAGCAAAGGAATATATTTAAATACGAACAAATAAGATAAGTATGAAATGTGTAACAAAATAATAACAATTAACACTTGTATAAACTGATATATAGATAGGATAAGTTTATAATATAAAGTAGACATTCAGACAAGAATATAAAAATCTATGGCTTGCATAAGAAGACAGTAAGATATGTTAAGTAAAGTATGTATGTAGGCTGAGAAACAAAGTATAAAAGGGAAAAGATATCTTCATGATGCTTGTACATGAAGTATTAAACAATTGTGTACACTTGAAAAAAAAGAAAAAGAAATATAAACTATCTAAGTACATACGAATAAAGTATGAGATATGTATGTGTAGACATAAGGACAAGGCATTAAATGTTGATATCTCTAGTACATTTTATATCTCCTTTCAGCCTCCTAAGGAGATAAAAATCTCTGACCTGTTTGTACCAAAAGAAAATAAACAACCATGTATATTTGTTTACATATGTATCAATCTATCTTACCATTTTCGTTCACAAGAAACTGAGTATTCCAGAAAACATATTTCAACTAAAGCCTTATTTCAACACAACTATAACAACAATTCAACTCAATAATCATGAAGATCAAAGAGGTTCCAGTTGCAACTTTCAAAAGCCTGTTTCAAAATAAAAGCTTTTCCAAAACAATAGTGTGCTCTGTTCATTTCTGAAACAAGGTGAGTAACTTCTTTTTAAATACTTAAGTAATCCAGTTGCTTGATTAAATATGAAAATAAATATGTTTTTGTGTTTATATATTGTTAAAATTTTGTGTGTTTGTGAAATAGGATATCTGCATGGTTGTAAAATACTGTAATACACCTCTGTATTTAGAATTTTAAACTCAGGTTTGATTCAAAATTCAACCCCGCTTGATCTACTTATTGTTATGATCTAGGATCTAAACAAAATATGTTTGTTTGATTATAAAGTAAATTTTAAAATCTGAATTCAAGTTAAACAAGGTAGAACTGCTTTGAAAACCTTAAAAACAGTCAATGCTTAATAGGAGGGAAATTTCAAAAAAGTCTTAAATTATTAATTCAGGTTTATAAATTGAATTTCTTATCTGAAATTAGGATTTTTAAAACTAAAATTTTAATTTTTAGTTAAGGTTTGTAGTGGCATTTTTTGTTTGATCGATTCGGGGATTTTGGGTTGCCTCTGGCTTCACAGTTGATTGGAGTGGCTGTGGGTCTTCATGGAGGTGGAGAAGTGACTGGAGAGGCCAGGAAAAATGATCGGTGGATGGTCTGAGTATGGTGGTGGAAGCGGTTGTCATTTTGTTTTCCTAAACCTAGTTTGAACAGGTAGTATTTTCTGAATCATAGCGTCGGCTCTGGTTGATCGAGTGTGACCAAACTCGAGGGAATGAAAGCAGGGGGGTAGGTGATGGTGTGGCCGGGATCGCAGAGGTGCAGATGGACGGAATCTCGAGAACGAGGTGGATGACAGGTTTGATGATGTTTGCCGTGTCGAGTTTCCAGGTTTTGGTTTAGCAAGCTCGATTTTGATTCGAGTTGTGGTGATGGGTTCTGGTGATGGTGGTCACGTCAGGTGATGGTCACTGATGGGTGGATGTCTGGGTGGATGGCCAGAGATGGCCAGAGCCACGATGCACGTGCACCATGCAGTTTGTTGTTCTGGGGGACTTCAGGGGTGTGCAGGGTTTGAACTCGGGAAAGACTCGAGTCGTTCGAGTGTATGACTCGAAGCAGAGGGAGGAAAGTCTCGAAGTCATTTTAGTCTGGGCTCGAAGCAAAGTTTTAATGCTTGGGTCATTTATTTTGGTGACAGGTTTACAGACCTGTCAGTTTAAATTTTAAAAGTGATTTTAAATTATTAAGCAAGGATTTAAATTATGTTTTAAATCAAAGTTTGAATATAGATTCCAGTTAAATATAAATCTTAGCTGCAATGAATAAAGTTTTTCCCTTTAATCAAATTGTTTTAATAATTTAAAAGTATTTAAGAAGTAAAGTATATTTATGAGAATCTGAATGTAAAATGGAATTTAAAAATATAAGGAAGAATTTAAAACCAAGTTTAAATCTGAATTTTAAATCTGAATTCAAATTGAAATTTGAATCTTAGGTTTTGAAAATAGACTAAAGTTTTTAACTTTAAAATGAGGTAAATAAGTTAAAGTTAAAATATACTCTAATGATTTGAATTTAAAAAGGGATTTGGTTTAAAATCTTTAAATTAGAATTTAATGATTTGGATTCATTAAATTATTAAGATAATTAAAAATGGATAATTAACTAATTTAATTAGTTAATGATTTGGATTAATTAATTTAGTAATTAAGAGTTTAAAATTAATTAATTAAGTTTTAAGTCAATTAATTAGGAATAATTAATTTGGAGTTAAGATCATTAATTTGATAAGATTAGATTTTGAATTAATGATTAAATGTTAATTAATCAGTAATTAAAGGTTAATTAAGTTACAGATAAAAACTTAAATTAATTAAATAATTAGTGGTTAATTAATGGGTTGTTAATGATAAATTAAATTGTAATTAATATTGATTAATTAAGTTTAATTTCTTTAGATAAAGAAATTAAGAATTGTAATAGTTAATGAAGGTCATTAACTTAAGACTATTTAACAATTAATATATTAATGTGATTAATTTTAATAATTAATTAGATAATTAATTAAAGATAAACATTTGTGAGAATGTTTAAGTATAATTACTAAATGGAAGTGATTAAGGAACTAATTACTTAATATAAATTAATTGAGTTTAATTTGATTTGTTTAAGTTAATTAATTAAGTTTAATTAATTTAAATAAATCATTGGATGATTTGATAAGTATAATTACTTAAATGTAATTAATGAAGAGTAATTACTTAATGAGGTAATTAATGGAAATTACTATATGTAATTGGTTGAAGATGATTTGAGTATGATAGTAATTTGGATTAAATTACTTTGTGAAATTAATCAATGGATTAATTTAGAAAATTAATTAAGGAGTAATTAATTTATTAAGTGAAGTAATTAAGGGTAGTTAATTACTGAATGGGATTAATCAAGGATGATTAATAATTATGGTTAAGTAAAGATTAATAACTCAATGTAATTGATTTAAATAGAATAGTTAATTAAAATGTAATTAGGGATCATTAATTAATATAATTAATGATAAATTTAAAGGTTGGATAATTAAGATTAATTAATCAATAATAAGCGATTTGAGTAATTAATTAATGTAATTAATTATAGTTAATTAATAAATGAAGTAATTAAAGATTAATTACTGTATTTGGTTAAGTATAATTAATTTGTGAAATTAATTAAAGGATAATTACTTGAATGTAATTAAAGGTCAGTTAATCAAAGATGATTAATTAAGAAGGAAATTTGAGAATGACTAATTAATTGATTGTAATTAATTAGTGGTTATGTAAGCAGGATTTTTAATGATGAAGTAATTAATTTAATTTACTTTAAATTAATTAGAGATAAGTGGTTAATTTAATTCATTTTAAATTAATTATAAATGGTGTGATTATTAATCCTTGTTTATATCTGAATTGGATGATATCTATTGGATGATATGTTGTGATATTCTGTGATGTGATATTGGATATATCTGTGATAAATGTGTGATATTTATTTGTGTTAAATGCTGTGTGAATTCAAAGTATTGAATTGAATTGAAATGAATTGTTTTAACTTTAAAACAACTTGGCCTTAAAAGATACGGTTTGGATTTCGATGAGACCGGGATCGGGTTTCCAGATTTGGATATCCGAAAACCACATCGATCCAAATTAACGAGAGGTCGTGAATCTCAAGTGAAGATGAAGATTCAGAATGCAAGGGTTATTGTCGTTAACTCTGAGGGTGATTCCAAAATGAGTGTAACGAGATAATGCCTTCGGTTTCGTTCGAACCCGGAACGAACTTGTATGGATTGAATGCTTTCAGAACATCGTCAGGTGGACGATGAGCATTCTAAGTGATGAGTTCTGTTAAGGTAATCGTGACCTCAAGCGTCATCAACCGGGAATGGCTAAAACAGGGGAGGTGCAGCAAGGTTAGTGGGTAGCACCCAAGTAGGATGAGATTTCCCCTGTGTTTCTTGGAGATTTGACCAGGCAACTATTGCTCGACATCAAGTAGCACTCGGCATCAGAGAGTGTTCGGCATCTAAGAGTGATCGGCGAAGTACCCGGCATCCAGTGGGACTCGGCATCAGAGAGTGTTCGGCATCTAGGAATACTCGGCGAAATGCTCGGCATCCAGTGTACCCGACATCCATGATACTCGGCATCAGATAGTACTCGGCGTAGTACTCGGCGTAGTACTCGGCGTCAGGTAGTGCTCGGCATCAGCTGGAACTCGGCGTCAATTAGTATTCGGTGCCAGGTAGTGCTCGGCGACAGAAGTGATCGGCATCCAGAAGACGTTCAATGTGCATAACTACTCAACGTGGCAGTATCGTTTGGCCTGCATGCATTGTTCGGTCAAGAGCTTCGGACGGAGATACGTTCGGCTTCAACTGCAACCATCCTGCACTTCCCACACACCCAACGTACCGTTCGGCATGGAAAGGATCGTTCGGCATTATCGCGTTCGGCATTCCTGGTTCGGCAAGCAGCAACCACTGTACTCGGGCTAGAGTGTTCGGCCACCAAGCCCACTTGGGAAGTCCAGCCCATATTTGCCTATAAATAGAGGGGCAGGGTCACAGTAAAAAGGGATCCTTTTTGGGAGAGAACACTGGGGAGACTCTGCCATTTTTTAGACTCATCTTCTCTACTTAACAACTTCATTCAAGCATTTGATTCACGAATTATATTTGTAATCATCTATTAAGAAGATCAATAAAGTTTAACCTCAAAGTGGACGTAGGCAATTACGCTGAACCACTATAAATTTGGTGTTCTTACTTTCTGCATTTAAATTAGCATTCTCTCCTCTGTTTAATTTGTATTCATCACTTATATCTCTACACAATCTTTCTCTAAGAGGTTAGTGACCAATTTTGGTGCTAACACTTTGGTGCTTTCACTGAGAATTGAATTCTCAGACCTCGAGGATCTGCTTTGAAGCTACTGGATTGAAAAAATCCCCCAAAGAAGATCCGACTCATTGATAGGACATCCGTTGATTCTACTCAGAGTTCATACCAATAATTCTACAATGGCGAGACCACGTACCAGGTCAGCTTCTCATAATGCGGATGCTCATGAGACTGCTAGCGCGCAACAAGCAGGACCTAGCAATCAACCAACAATTCCGGATGTAGGAATTGCCGCTCAGGACCAAGCTCCGGTTGTCACCAGGATAGAGTTCAACGACTTGATGAGAGAACTCAGAGAAAGGAGGAGACAACTAGGATAGCAGATGCAAGCTAACGCCAACCTGATGGCACAGCTCACTCAACAGCAGCAACAGAATGCTGGGGGCAATCCCGCTCCTTATTCCTCATCTGACAGCTCTACTTCCTCTGATGAACCTCCCAGGCGCAGACGCCGCAAGACTGAAGCTGCACGAGCAGAAGCGGCTGTGCAAACAGCTGGAGACCGTGACCAAGCAAGAGCTGGATACTTCAGGACCGGAGTGCAAATGGAGGATGGAGGCCCAGACCATCAAAACGCTAACGATGGCGAACCTCAAGACGCACGATTGGAAGATCTCCAGGAGAGGAGGCATCAGCACGGACAGTCGCGTAGAACAGACTCTAACCTTCCACCTTCCATTCAGACACCAGATCTGACAGCCATGATCAGGCAATTGATGAAAGAAAATCAAGACTTATCGAATGATGATTGGGGAGTGTCACGAAGTCATACTCCATTCACAGATGTTGTGTTGCAGGCGGCGTACCCCAGGAAGTTTAGTATGCCTACTATCCCCGCGTATGAGGGGAAGACTGACCCTAGACAGCACGTCATGAGGTACGAATGGATGATGGATTCAGCAAGAGCAGATGATGCCACCAAGTGTAGATGCTTTCCGATTACTCTATCTGGGATCACTACTATGTGGTTTACCCGACTTCCTCCGCGGTCTGTATCCAATTTCAAGGAGTTGGCAAAGAAGTTTATTGAGCAGTTCAGGATACACACCACTCGTCTGAAGGACGTAATGTCTCTGTCAAGTGTAATCCAAAGTCCCGGGGAGTCATTGAAGGAATATTTACAGAGATTCCATGTTGCGGCAACTGAAGTCAGTAATCCCAATGATCATGCAATTCTAATGGCTGTAATGAGAGGTGTCGATCCGAAGTCTGAATTTGGAGATTGGTTGGCAGGGAAACCTCCGACCACACTAGAGCGTTTCTACTCAAAGGCACACCAGTTCATAAGGAGAGAGGAAGCCAGATGGGTAAGACGAGATAAGGCACCAGGAGCTGTCCAAGAGTCTATGAAAAGCAACGTTGGTGTGAAGCAGTCCGGAGACAACTCGGGAAAGGTCCAAGTCAATGTCCAGAACAAGCCTGGGCAGTCTAAGGAGTCCGGAGGAAGAAATCAAGGGAAGAAGAGAGAAGCAGGGAAGTGGAAGTCGAGAATTCCAAGCTACAGCGAGTATACTCCGCTGAACGCGCCGCTTGAGAACATTTACCTATCCACCTGCAATACTTTTCAATACAGAAAACCACGTCCAAAAGAATCAACCGAGGAACAGAAGCGGACCGGGAAATATTGTCGCTTCCATGAGACTTACGGGCACAATACGGAAGAGTGTAGACACCTGCACGACGCTATCGAGAAGTTGATCAGGCAGAAGAAGTTGCAAGAATTTGTGAAGGATCCACAGGAAGGAGGACAGGAAACGTCCAACCCAGGTCATGCACCAGCTCCGCGTCATCCCGAGGAGCCTGCCCGAACCGTAGGTAGACTAGTCATAAATATAATTATCGGCGGACCTCACCCCGCAGATAAGAATTGGCAAGAGATGGAGCGATATGCAAGTTCCCTGAAGCATGCAGATTTTGAGTGTTGTTCGAACGTGGAGGATGGGACCCCTGCTAAGCAGCAACGCGTAATGACAGACGATATAGTGTTCAAAAATAGAGACGCTGATCAGGTAGAGACTCCGACCATCGACCCGATGGTCATATCTGCGACGATCGGACCAGCGTATGTAAAAAGAATTCTGATTGATTGCGGAAGTTCTATCAACATAATCTTCAAGAAGGCTTACGACCAAATGAAAATGGAAACAAAAGACCTGAAACCATCCAAAGCTCGTATTCACGGCTTTAACGGCGCTGCGACCGATGCAGTGGGGTATGTCGAGTTACCAGTTGAACTGGGATAAGGCGAGCGTCGGAGAGTGCGAATTCTACCCTTTATAGTTTTGGATGTGGATTCCCTATATAATGTTTTCTTGGGCCGACCAGCCCTGGCTGAATTTAGGGCAGCGTTAGCCCCGTGGTGTTTAACTTTAAAGTTTCCAACTGACAAAGGAGTAGGTATTGTTCATGGCGACCAAGCAGCTGGTCGTTCCTGTTATGTGGCTGAGCTCCGAGAGGCCCATCGGAGGGAGAAGGGAAAGGTTGCGAACAATCCCGTCCGCATCCTTAATACGGATAATTGACAAGTAGTGCCCGAGCCCTGGCTCGGGCATAGTTCTTGGATCTTCAGAGACATAGATCCGAGAGACGACGATGAGAAACCCAGGGAAGAGAAGGCAGCACCGGCCGAGTTAACGATTGACATCTCAGTTAGCCGAGACGACCCTTCGCGAATACTAAAGATCAGATCACAGCTTGGCCCCGCGATGACTGAAGACCTTAGCGACTTCCTCCGAGCGAATCTTGATGTTTTCGCCTGGACGCATTCTGGTATGTGTGGGATTTCTCCCACCATCACGAGTCATATGTTGAACATAGACCCGAAATACGTTCCAGTTAAACAAAAAAGGAGAGGAATGGATCCGGAGAGGTCCGCCGCTCTCGGAGAGGAGGTGGACAAACTCAAAGCAAATGAGTTCGTCCGCGACGCCCTCTACCCCGAATGGGTATCCAACCCCGTACTGGTAAAAAAGGCGAATGGGAAATGGAGGACTTGCGTAGATTATTCCGACTTGAACAAAGCATGCCCAAAGGACAGTTTCCCGTTGCCAAGGATCGATCAGTTGGTCGATTCCACCGCAGGGCACGAGCTGTTATCATTCATGGATGCATACTCAGGGTACAACCAAATCCCGATGCATATTCCAGACCACCATGAACACACCAGCTTCGTTACAAATGTCGGACTATATTGCTATGTGGTGATGCCCTTTGGATTGAAGAACGCAGGAGCGACTTACCAGCGTTTAGTGAATCGAATGTTCAAGGACCAACTGGGTAGAACGATGGAAGTCTATGTGGATGACATGCTCGTGAAGTCACGACGGTCAAACGACCACATTCGAGACTTGGCTGAAATGTTCGATATACTCAGGTTTTATGGGATGAAGATCAACCCTCTAAAGTGTTCCTTCGGCGTTGCATCGGGGAAGTTTTTGGGATTCATCGTCAATGCTAGAGGAATCGAGGCTAACCCAGAAAAGATCCAAGCTATTTGAGACGTGCAAGTGCCCAGGACTATAAAGCAGGTACATAGCTTGAATGGAAAAGTAGCTGCGTTAAGTCGATTCATATCCAGGGCAACTGACAAGTGCATCCCATTCTTTGATATAATAAAGAAAGGAAAGAGGAATTTTGAATGGACGCCTGGTTGTGAGGAAGCCTTCCGGGATCTGGTGAGGCATCTGGAGAGTCCACCAATGCTGTCAAAACCAGTAAACCACGAGATGTTGTATGTATACTTGGCTGTATCCCCGCATGCGATAAGCGCGGCTTTAGTTCGTGAGGAGGATCGAGTCCAGAGGCCGGTGTATTATGTTAGCAAGCGTTTAACGGGGGCAGAGAGAAATTACCCTAACATCGAGAAATTGGCTTATTGCTTGGTAATTGCATCACGTAAGCTGCGCCCATACTTTCAAGCACACTCAATCAGTGTTTATACCGATCAACCCCTGCGACAGGTACTCCAACGACCAGAAACTTCTGGAAGGTTGCTAAAATGGAACATCGAGTTAAGCCAATTCGATATCGCCTACTTACCACGGAGAGCCGTACAAGGGCAAGCATTAGCAGACTTTATCGCTGAGTTTACCATACCCGTCGAACCGGGTAGTCACGACGTCATTCCCCCCGTTCGATGGAAATTATACACTGATGGGGCATCAAACGACCGTTGCTCCGGCGCGGGCGTAGTACTTATAACTCCGGAAAACCGATCAATTTGTTATGCTTTGAAGCTCAATTTCCCAGCCACAAATAACAAAGCAGAATATGAACCACTCATCGCTGGCTTGAAGTTCATCGGGGAACTCGGGATCAGATCAGTCGAAATCTTTTGTGACTCACAGTTGGTGGTTTACCAAGTGCGGGGAGACTACCAAGCAAAGGGGCGAAAGATTGCTCCGTACCTTGTTCAGGTCCAAGAACTACTATCAAATCTTGAGCATTATGACATTTCACATGTCCCGCGCGAACAGAACAAAGAAGCCGACTTATTGGCCAAGTTTGCGAGTACCGGCGATGCACAGCAAATGGGATTGTATCCCGTTGAAGTCTTGCATGCCCCGAGCATAGACGAGATGAAAGTCGATCGCGTGTTGGAAACGGAAATCGAGAAGGAATCGTGGATAACCCCATTCAAACTGTACCTGACAACCGGGGCATTACCAGAAAAAAGAAGCGAAAGACGGCAGGTCCTTCGAAAGGCCGCGCGATACGTAATGCAGGATGGGTCAATGTATCGAAAAGGATTCTCAATCCCATTATTACGATGCATCGCTCATGATGAGACAAAGCGGGTCTTAAGAGAGGTTCACGAAGGGGAATGTGGCGACCATACTGGGGGGCAAACGCTAGCAAAGAAGATCCTCCGCTATGGATATTACTGGCCAATCGTAAACCGAGACGCCGCAGACTATGCAAGAAAGTGTGACAAGTGTCAAAGATATGCGAAAATCTCGAGGACTCCATCAACGGAACTCACACAAATGGTTAGTCCCTGGCCATTTGCAATCCGGGGAATCGACATAATCGGCTCTTTGCCTATATCCAGAGGTGGCGCGAAATACGTGATAGTTGTAGTCGACTATTTCACAAAATGGGCTGAGGCAGAACCTTTGGCCACAATCACCTCTAAGAAGGTCGCTAACTTCGTTGTACGAAACATTATATGCCGCTTTGGCCTTCCACGCACCATCATTACGGACAACGGGATGCAATTTGAAAGTAGAGAGTTCAAAGAGTTCTGTCTAAAGTATGGCATCGAGAAAAAGTTCGCCGCCGTTGCACACCCGAAAGCTAACGGACAAGTCGAGGCCGTTAACAAAATAATCAAGTCCATACTGAAGAAGCGTCTGGAGAAGGTTGGAGGCAAGTGGGTAGATGAACTCCCGACAGCATTATGGGCGTATAGAACTACCCACAAGTCCGCGACCGGCCACACTCCATTCGCCTTGGCATACGGCTCTGAAGCCGTTATACCCGTGGAACTTGAAGTTCCATCGCACCGAGTGACATACTATGATCCCAAGACGAACCAGAATCTCTTATTGGAATAACTGGACTGCATCGATGAAAAGCGTGAAGAAGCTGAGTTAAGGGCGGCAGCGCATAGACACCGAGTCAAGTGTTACTACGACGGCAGAGTCTGCCCAAGGATCTTTGATGTGGGTGATATTGTTCTGAAACGAGTCTTCCCGGTACCATCACGTATGAATCCCAGCTGGGAAGGTCCGTACGCCATTGAACGGAAGCTTGGAGAGGGAACATTCAAGCTAGCGACCGTTGATGGCACGACGCTCCCCCGAGCATGGAACAATGAACATCTGCGGCACTATTACATTTAGCATGTTTTCTTTCTTGTTTTAGGCACTGTTATTTCCTGCATGTTTCCGTTCAGTCATAACTTAGTTTCTTTTTAAAGTTGTAATCGAGCAATTCAGTTGATTTTCATTAATAAAGGCTTGAAGCCGTATTTTTCGTGAATCACTAACGTTTCTATATCTCATAATTGGATGACGAACTACATTATCCCGTACGACGTATGGACTCGTATAAATAATTTCAAACCTCTGAATCCCCAGAGCGCGGAGCGGAGTACTCTAAGTCCCCAGAGCGCGGACTAGAGTATAAACGATTTCAGATCTCCGAATCCCCAGAGCGCGGAGCGGAGTACTCTAAGTCCCCAGAGCGCGGACTAGAGTATAAACGATTTCAAATCTCCGAATCCCCAGAGCGCGGAGCGGAGTACTCTAAGTCCCCGGAGCGCGGACTAGAGTATAAACGATTTCAAATCTCCGAATCCCCAGAGCGCGGAGCGGAGTACTCTAAGTCCCCGGAGCGCGGACTAGAGTATAAACAATTTCAGATCTCCGAATCCCCAGAGCGCGGAGCGGAGTACTCTAAGTCCCCAGAGCGTGGAGCGGAGTACTCTAAGTCCCCAGAGCGCGGACTAGAGTATAAACGATTTCAAATCTCCGAATCCCCAGAGCGCGGAGCGGAGTACTCTAAGTCCCCAGAGCGCGGACTAGAGTATAAACGATTTCAAATCTCCGAATCCCCAGAGCGCGGAGCGGAGTACTTTAAGTCCCCGGAGCGCGGACTAGAGTATAAATGATTTCAGATCTCTGAATCCCCAGAGCGCGGAGCAGAGTACTCTAAGTCCCCAGAGCGCGGACTAGAGTATAAACGATTTCAAATCTCCGAATCCCCAGAGCGCGGAGCGGAGTACTCTAAGTCCCCAGAGCGCGGACTAGAGTATAAACGATTTCAAATCTCCGAATCCCCAGAGCACGGAGCGGAGTACTCTAAGTCCCTGGAGCGTGGACTAGAGTATAAACGATTTCAAACCTCCGAATCCCCGGAGCACAGATTCAGAAAAAAGTCCAAGTACTCGAGAGATATGGGACGAGAAGTATGCCACGTCTAGAAATGTTTGAACGACACAAGAATGGACTGGGAGATAATGCAACTCATAAGAACTTGAGTTATGACTACAGTTAGTCAACAAACCAAAGAAAAGCAAGAGAATCATTCAAACGAAAAAGAAACTAAACTTTATTCGATAAGTTCAAAATGGGGTTACATGGTTACTCCTACAAAACTCAGAATTCAGAGTCCATCTATACAAACTACAAGCTACGGAAGATAAAAGCTACTACAAGACTTAAGCAAGAAGCTCGTTGAACGAGTGTATCGATTATTTCTTCGGTTTCTTCTTCTTATCCTCCTTTGCTTTTTCCGACGACTCCTCGCCCTCACGCTTTTTCTTGGATTTCTTGCTGGCTAAAGAAGCGGAGTCAGGAGTAGGAGACGGAACTTCCAGTGGTTTAGACCTGCCCGGGAGAATGATTTTCAGAGGTCTGTTCCGAGGGTCGGTAAGTTCCAGGATTTCAGGTTCAATTTTGACCTCGACCTTTTTCTTCTCCTCTGCGGCGAGGCGGTCCTTCATGCTCATCTTTGAAGTATGCTCGGAGGCGCTAGTGATTTCAACTTCATCACTCCCTTCGGCAGGGGATGAAGTATCAAGCTTATCATCATCTAGCGCCCCGATCACTTGAGCATCGGGACCAGGGAGTGCTCCTGCGTGGGCAGCGTCGCTAGTTTTCTCTGCCTCCTCTTTGGCGTCATCGCTCCTTGGAGTTGGCCCGGGGTCAGAACAGCCTGCATGAGAACATAAAGAATGAACATTAAAACGAATAACTGTTGCTGGAGAATGATAGTTCTTTCAACTTCTAAAGAAGAGGAATTTCCTACCAGGTTCCGGTTGGCTATCGGTGGCGCGTGGGGTTTCACCCTCTAGGATAGGGGATAGCACATGAGCACCGAGCCCGGGATCTTCAGGGTCATAACCGGCATGTTGCTCAAACGGATCAAGTATCGGCCGACCGGCCGGTTGAGCAGCGGGAGGAGCGGCAATATGAGGAGCGGTAGTCTTGGCCTCGGATGGGCCAGCCTCATCACTTTTCTCTTCTTGAAGGGGAAAGCCTTTGCCATAAAGCGCCAAAGCTGTGGATATATCCGCTGGCTCGTTCCCCCTAAGAAACTCCTTCGCCAAGGCATCCTCATCGACCTTTTTGGAGCCCGACTCGATTTTCCTGATCTTTATCAAAGTTTCCCAGGCCTCAGCTAGGGATTCGAGGTAGCCGTCACCCAAGAATGTTAAGTCGCAATGCATAAGGACGCGGGCTCCATATTCAGCAATCAATGGGTCAAACATGCATTTGACCTCTTCCCTGCCGGCTTCTGCGGCCGCCTCGAGGCGAGAGTCAATCTCCTCTGCAGCCTTTCTTTTGCCCTCCTCACGGGCCTCATCCTTCATTTTCTCAACCCCGGCAAGTTCATCATCGAGCTTCGTTTTCAGGAGACGAGTAGCAACGATTTCATCACAGTATCGTTGTGATTCTTCTTGAGCAGCTACCTTGTCCTCCTTCTCCTTGGAGAGTAATTCTTTCAGCTCTCTGACTTGCACGAAGAGCGCGTCCCTCTCTTTTTGGACAGAGTCTTTTTCTAGGGCGAGGGCACCGCTGCGCTGGACTGCTTCATCAAGCTCCTTCTTGTGAGCCATCTCTAAGCGAGTAACTGCCTCAGCAGTATCTTTTGCGCTTTGTTCAGCGGCTTCCAGCTTTGACTTGTACGAAGCGAGCTCTACGTCTTGGTGCTCGATGATGTTTTTGTCGCAGCAAGCCTCCAGTTTCAGGCGATCAATCTCATGTTGACGCTCAACGGACACCTCCGAGATCTTCTCCACCAAGTGCACAAATGCGTCATGTTGAACATAGACGTCGTTATTGCAGGCAATGGCACTCTGCTTCACGTGCCCAGGAATATGGTGAATAGCCGGGAGGAACTTCAAACCGTCAAAGCAAATTTTCGGAAACTTGGCCCTAAGATCGACCATCTTTTCCGCGACAGTTGGATCAACCGCAGGAGTAGGGGGGAGGAGGCTTTGGAAGTTCTGCCCTTTTTCGTTGTTCCCGAACTTGCCTCGTACTCGATGAACCGGAGTGTTGTTCTCGAGGAGCATCAGATTGGTAACCCTTCTGCGAAGATGTCTCTTTATCCGGCACAGTTGGAGGAAGAGGATCACAGGACTGCGAAGATTGAGAATATGCCTTCTTGCGGTGAGACGACTCATGGGGACGATTGTCTCTATCTTCATAATCGTCTCTGTCCCTGCGTCTGCCTAAACCAGAGACCCGTCCAGAGTGATGAAATATGGAAGAGCCATGAAGGCGATCGAGTCCGTGAGAACGCCCCATATCACCTGCAAAGAATGGAGATAACAACGAGTTAAGAAAAATCCATGAGATAAGAAAAAACTTGAAGTGTATGATGGAATGCGTATGTGCGTGTGTGTCCTAATGTTCCCCCCGACGGACCAGTTCTTTTATCTTTGCTAATTGGAGTATTGTCTCCTTGGGTCGGGAGTTGAACTCCCGCGTTGCCTTTAGGGGGCAAAGAAAACATGAGGGCTTCAGGATTGTCAAACCCGTAATTAAGTATATCATCGGGAATAGACAGGTTCGACAGGCCCCTTAGGGAACTTTCCAGGTGCTGCGAGGAAGCCTCTTTCTCAAGCGGGATAGGCATGACTTTTGAAGTGCCACCAACTTTCTCCTTCTGAACTTTATATTTTAACTTCTTCTTTCCCTTCAAAGGGGAGGATGACGTCTCAATGTCTTGAACTTCGACCGTCGGATTCCAAGCGGGACCCACATTCTCGCCTTGAGTCTCAGGAGCTTCATCTTCTTTGCGCTCACCTTCTTCGTGCGTATCGGGAGTGCGGCACGACGACGATCCGGCCTGCTTTTTCCCTTTACCGGACGGAGGTTTGGGAATGGTGACACCTTCTGGAAGGCTGATCCGACGACCGGGGGCTAGCAAACCAAACCCCGACAGTGATTCATTTGAAACGATAGTTCGGATGTCTCGTTCCTCGGCAGGAAGAGCTCTAATGGCTTCAACAGCCTCAGAATATCCTCGGCCTTCCGGACGCGGGTTGATACCTGAAAAGATGAAACAAAGAATTAGGAAAAACATGACTCCGGTTAAATGCGAATAGTGACTCAGCAGAGAGACTTACTGCCTTCAACCCATCTCCTTGCAAAACCAGGAGGGCAGCGCACATAGAACCATTCCTGTTTGTACAGGGCGAATTTACTGCATGCCCCTGTCAAGATTTGGCATTTGTGGTACGGCTCGAGGAACATAAAGGAAGGACTGTCTTTCCGTCTCTTGATCATATAGATGTATCTGATATCGCCAGCAGTTGGAGGTCTGGAGAAGACGACCATGAAAAGTAAGTAGGTCCCGTATAGAAACGCATGACCGTTCGGGTGCAGCTGCGACGGAGCTATATCGATATACTACAATACATCCCGGAGAAACAAATTGAACGGAGGCACGCTGCCCATCCAACACATGAACTTATTACAGGCGGTATACTCGATTGGGGGAAGATGAGGACGATCGTGTCGCGAAGGGACTAACACATCTGCGAAGGGATCCCATGAATGGAGCATATCCGTCGGAGAGCAGCTTCGTTGATCTTCGAAGCTTGTGAATCGATCGGATTGTCTAGTAGGATTGTTGCCTCCAGGGCATCAGGCGCTAAATTATGAGCAGGAGAAGTCGACGGATTAGAAGTATCAGCGGCTTCTTGCCTTGAGGACGGCCCGGGCCTGTCGGATATAGCGGCGGAGCTAGATGTAACGACCCAGAATTTTGAACGAATTAAATTGAAAATATTTAATTTATTTTAAATATTTAAACGATGATTTAATTTGAATCCCGAATGTAACTTTGAAACTGACGATTAAATCATATAATTTAATCTATTGAATAGTGAATAAAATTTGAATATTCAATTTAAAGCTAAAGAAAAATATTTCAAACCACTTGTGAAATTTATATTGATAACACTGAAGATAACAGCACCTTCAGAATTTAATTTTAAACTGTTCTGTTCAGTTTTGAAATTTATATCGTTCAACCGATATTTAAAAATAGTCATTTTTCAAACAGTATCGGAATTCGACGAAACCAGTTCTATTGGGTCCGTAATATTGTATTATTGCCGGATTTCAAATTTCGTAATTTTCGGAGTTGATAGGTGAGCACACGACACAAAAACGCGTCGAAATCAAATTGAATTGAATTTAAATTTAAAATTTAAATTGGGTAACATTAGCACGTCGTCTTCCCTTAACTCACGCCAACAATCACGCAGAAATCACGAACGCATCGTGCAACCCATCCCCCTTCAAATTTAAATAATCCCGTTCCTCATTATCTCGTTCCATTCAAAACGAAAGAAAACGAAAATTCCCCCTTTCTCAGTTCAAATCGAAATACATTGCCGAGCTCCACCTTTTCCAACTCCTCGTTCAAAATAAGAAATGGCCACCTTCTTTGTCGATGAATCGAATCAAGCTCGCACTCGAGCATTGGAAGGCGGAGCCTCGCGAGTGTATTGCGGAGATTGTGGTTGCTGGTGGAAATTCGCGTGGGCGGCAAATCAAAGGCGAGGGGCGACTCGCGATTGGGTGATGTAGGCGCGCGTGCTCGCGGCACAGCAGCGCAAGGCCACAGCGGCGTTCAAGTGGGGGTGGCGGCGCGCGAGGCGGTCGCAGTCGCGAAGCGGCGGCGGCATCACGATGGGGGGCGCGATGCCAGGTCGATCTCGAGCATGCGGATGGAGCTCGCGAATGGGGTCGCGACTATGACTGGAAGAGGCAAACATCTGGGGTTTCGGTGACGTTCTGGTGGCGAGGTCGCGGGGCGAGCAGCTTCGCGATGATGAAGGGTGACAGTACAGTTTGGTGGTCTCGAATTCGATGATTAAGGGGCAGTAAGGTATCGAATTTTTCTTGATTTAAATTGATACGAATATATTACAGAGAAAGAGATTTAAATATATTTATACCAAGTTTTATTGCTATAATTATGTGAATATTAAAGCAGAAATGTTTTTACAGTAAAATAAATTTTAGTTAAATAAAATTATTAAAAGAGATTGGGTTGAAAGAAATTTTCTATTTGAATTTAATGTGTAAGTTAAGACCAGAACATTTATTTACTAGAAACTATATAGAGTTAGTTTTTTTAAGTGTATAAATTATCTTCCTAGTTTATGCAGTTTCAAAGGAAGACAGGTTAAAGAATATATTTTAATGATTGATTTGTTAAGATAAACTAATTTAATTTAGTTTTGTTACAAAAAGGATTTTTCAAAAGGGAATTCAGTTTAATTAAATAAATTGGTAAGAGAAAATTTGTTTAAATAGAATCATTTAACTATTTTAAATTTATCTAATAGAAAATAGATTATTAGATTAGTTCAAATTAAAAATGTTGATTTATTTAATCTATTGAAAGGAAATTAATTGTTCGATTTACTTCGAATATTAATAAATTTATAAATTATTTATACAAGGTCAAACCGAGAAAAAACAAATCAGGATTAAAGTGAATGGATGGCAAAATTAAAGCTAAGGTGAGATCTTCTCACTCAGATTTAATTTTGAATTGCAGTTATTGATTTGTTTGGATGTGATATTAGATATAATAGGATATATCTATATATATAGCAATATATACATATTGGCATATGTATATATTGGATTGATTGATTTCCCGCCTCGTATAGCGGATGAGACCCTATTGCGCCGTTAGTAAGCGGATTTTTATAAAACCCATATACCGCGATAATTCCGTATTGGAGCGGAATTGGTATTGTGCTAACATCTTTGGATGCAGGGAAACAGGTTGGAGGGATCCAACTGGACCCCTCACATTGATTGAATTTATTTATACTGTGATATGAATCTGTGAATGATTATATTGATGTTATTAATCATATTGATATCTGGAAATTGTTTGAAGCTAAAATTTAGCTGAATGGATGTTTGATATCATTGGATTCCAAAAATAAATGAAATTGGATTTTTGAAATCAAAATAGAAATTTTTAAGTAAATAAATTTTTAGAAATTGAATAAATTCGAAGAAAAGAATTTAAAAGTATAAAAGCTGATTTTTATAATCTTATTGAATAAATTCCAGAATAAAGTGAAAATGCTAAATAAATGGATTTCATAAAACAGTGATTATAAATTGAAGAATTTAATTTAAATTTGGATTTTTAAGTAGATTGAAAGAGATAAAGAAATTTATTTTCTTTAAAAGGAATTTATTTAGAAAAGAAATAAGTGGGAAGTCCAATTAGAAATTTAATTGCAAATTGAAACGAATTTGGAAAAAGAATGAAATTTATAGATGTATAAATTGTGAAGTTAAAAAGAATGAAATTTATAGATGTATAAATCGGGAAGTTAAAATGAATGAAATTGTAGAATAGAAGATTTATAAGAAATTAACTTATAGATTGGATTTTTGCCTTCAAATGAAATATTGATCAAATTTGTTAATAAAGGAGATTTACAAATCGAAGTGGTTATAAAGTAGGAATAGAATTTATAAACGTTGTTTTATAAATTCGAAATCAATTGAATTTGATAAATTTAAATATAGAAGGGTATTAAAGTAGATATATTCGCGATTTTGGATAGCGAATTTCTATTGAAATGAAAATGTGTAGAAATGATTGGAATTGGGTTAAATGAAGTATATTCACGATTTTGGACAGTGAATATATTTTTAAGTGAAAATGGTTATGTTTGGGAAAGCGATATTATAAATGAAGTTAATTGTTTTAAAAGATGTTTTAAAACGTGTTAAATATCGAAACCATAGATTTCAACATTTATTGTTGAAATAGACGATTTCGAAAAATAAGGAAATGGCGGACTATAACACTGTTGTTATAGTAAATGATTTCCAAAAGGAAATGTTTTATATAGTATTGGGATTTACATATCTATCTTAAAATTCGAATCCCTATACTAGTGATTTTGAGTCGTTCGTAACGATGTTTTACGTAACATTCGTTTTGACTCAAATAAATGTGCTTAAGAGAATGTTTTCCTTAAAAGAATGAATATATACTTAATTTGATTTAAGTATATCGAATATTTTCAAACGTTGAAAATAAATGATTTGTGAAACACTTATTTTTAAATAAGTGTGGAAATGCTTTTCCAATATGAAATGAACTGTTTTGAGATTTTATCTTCAAAGATAAAAAGAAATGTGGGAATTGATTTGAAATTGTTTTCAAACGGTTAAGTGTGGAAATTCTATATCTAGTAAAGATATTTTGAAAATAAATAATTTGGAAAATTATTGGGAATCTGATGATGTTGCGCATCTTTATTGATAGTTAAATAACCGACTATCAATAATTACCTTGAATGGTATTTGTTGTGAATTGGATGAATTTGAATGCCACACTTATTTTTGAATAAACGCTCACTATTCGGGTTAGCCGGGAAAGGACCATGGGGTCGTATAACCCATTCCGAATATGTGATACGTCGATATGAATTGCATTCGAAGACCGGATATTTTTGAAAACGGAAGGATTACCGTCGAGTTACTCTACATCGGCTGATCTCCGGTTTAGAGGTTTTATCACCCTTAGTGACGGGAAGTCCTGACGTGATTGAAAATTATCCGGAATTGCAAGGGCTTCGTGAGAAGTGCCTTCGGTTCTGTTCGATCCCGGAACAGACTTGTATGGATTGTGTGTCTGACGTTACAATTTGAGATATAAAGCTGATTTCTTTCAAATACACTTCTGTTGGTGGCGGAGAATTTATTCTCTTAGCTTAACACCCTTCTCTGAGATGTACGAGCTCAGAGGTTATGTAGTTGAAATTTATCAGCGATATATCCCAATTTGGTAATGTGGCATACTGAGTGTTGCTGTGAAATGATCAGTGTTTGATCATTTGCGGTATGATCATTTATTTGATCTTATATCTTTGTGATCATAGGTTGATCATTTTTGTTTGACCCGAAGCAGGGCTTTGTAGAAAGCGTAGCTTTGTGGACGAGACTTCATCGAGCCTCACACCCCGGAAATGGTCGAAACAGGAAGAATGCGGCAAGGTTCTAGGGAGTAGCGCCCCTTAGTGTATGTCATTTCTTCTGGATAAAGGTGGTATCATGGTATGGAGCCCAGATACTTAACCTCTGTGGTTGCTGCAAATTTATTACTTTGTGGTTGTTGCGAATCGGGGATCCTCGGGAAGATCGGTGACGATCGGGGGATGGCATACGCGTGTCAGTAGTTACCTATTTTTGCAGAGGTAACCCGGCCTTGTGTTGGCAGAGATCCGGTTAGGTTCTCGGGTCGTCTATTCCAGGGACGTACCCATCGTGGATAGGAAGTTCCTTAGCCTGACCATTTGTTGGAAATCCAAAGAAACAATACGAGCCTTGTACGGTTTTAGTTGTAGAACCTGCCATTCACTTATGGTGGTCACCACTGTTTGGATGGTAGCTATAGTAGGCATAGTTCGGAATGTCTATGCTGGCTAAGATTTATATTATACTTTCGAAATGTTTTCTACACTATGCACTAATAATAATATCAAAAATGATTTGATTTGGCGTAGTAAGCATCTTTGACTATCATAAGAAGAAATCTCCTCCAATTCTGCGTTTGCATTGTGTGTGTGGTGGGAGGTCTTATGGTAGTTTCATTTTCCAAAAGCATTGCGAATTTGTTTTATTTTCTTTGTGAAAAATAACTATTTTACGATCTCACACCAGTCACCATGACTGACTCGGAGTTTATTGTTCCCTTCTAAACTCTGGGTGCCCACCAATTTCCACACGGGCAGCCTAGAGTTATGTTATCAGGATATTCTGGATATTCTGGAGCTTTGGAGATAAGCTGGATGACGAGACGTAGTATTTGTATCTGATATTATTTATTCCGCTGTGTTTTCTGTATGAGGACAAGTTTATAAAACTGTCCATTGTTGTATATTGACTCTGATTGATGTATGTATAAAATGATATAGTTCTTTGTTTAAAGATTATTCATTTATCTATTATATGTTGTTCCGCTGCGATATGTGAGATTCTGATATTGTTTCTGTTCTGATGTTGTTCTGTTCTTTCTTCTTCTCTTCTTCTTCTACCTTTTCTTCTATTTCTTTTTCTTAAAACCATAACTTTTCGGGTTTTCGGCATTCGATGGCTCGGCAGTCGATAAAGTGAGTATCGATGTCGAATTTTCGAAAGTCGAAAATTGCGGGATGTTACATTTGGTATCAAAGCATATGGTTAAGCGACAACCCTGCTCTGTTGGGTGTTATTCATTAGAGATAGAGTCAGCAGTACTCTAGAATGAGTTTGAGTGTAATAATAGATACGAGTGCGTATTTGTTAGTGAATATAAAATTGTTTTGTATTGTGTTGATTTATCGGTTGATTGTTTATAGATTCTGGTCGATGCAGTCTAGCTAACTGTAATCGATAGGGGTTTCTAAACTCTAAACAAGATAAACCGATACAGTATTGTTTTAAATGGGGTAAATGAAATAATTTTGCCCAAAACTATTTTTGTATAGAAAAGAAATGATTTTTCTATGAATTATCATAGTATATGGATGTTTGGTTGTTAAGAAATAATAACATTGAATTATTATCATTGTTATATGAAATGGAATGAGAAATTAAAATAATAACCAAAGATTGAAGATAAATTCTCATACGAATGAAATTAAAGAATGTAAATTATAAATGTGAATTGTAATTTAAAACGGGATTCCAGAGAAGTTCTTGGAAATGTTTTGAAAAGAATTTGAAAATTTTGAGGATTCGAAAGTTTAAATCATTTTTGATTTAAAAAAAATGATTTCAAAGGTTTTGAAAAGTATTTTGGAAGGATAAAAGCTCTAAACCCTTTTCGGTCGCTGGAAAATAATTCCGATGATGATCGCGACATCACCGGTGTTCATTTTCGGGTTTCCAAAAGAGGAATTGCTGCCAAATTGTTTTAAATGGAAGTTGTTCAAAAAATTTGGATTTTGTTTCAGAAAATTCAAAAGGATAATTTGAATTGTTTTCAAAATGGCTTTGAAATGGTGGTAAGACTCTGGAATGCTATATAAAGATATAACTTATACAATTTAAATTTTGATAGAATAAATTTAACTTAAAGATGAAGTTAAATAAATGTAAGTACAAGTGAATCAATTTAATGAAAGTAAATTGAATGTTGAAAAATTCATTTCAAATTTGTAAAGTAAAGTATTGAAATAAAAATTAGTAACGGAAACTAATTGAAGAAATGACAAATTAATATGGTTTGAGATGAATAAAAATTCATATGGAATTTGAAATCCAGTTTAATATGAGTAGTTATAAACCATAATAGTGAATTGAAAATAAATATAATGTGTATATGGAATATTTACATTGAACTTAAGAAATGAAGTGTGAAATTCTTAAGTAAAATTTGATGATTGAACAAAAGAATAAAACTGGAGTTAAAACTGAATATTGAAAACGAATTTGAATTGTGTGAAATAAAATGAAGTTAATTGATAAATTCAATATTCAGAAGTTAAATTGAATCCAAATTAGATTGGAATTGTGAATTGAATTCAAATGGAATTTGGAATGTAAAAAAATTGAATGAAAGAGAATATATAACTTCAATAGTGAATTAAAAATGGAATAAGAAGTAAGTATTGAAAATTTTGTAACAAAATGTGCAAAATGGTTTGGATATGTAACTAGATATTATGGCTAGTAGGACATACAGGTGTTATAAAAGGAATTGGAATTTTGATTTCGAAGATAATTTGAATTGCTCGAAAAAGGTATGTATTTAAATTTGAATATGAGATTTGATGACTTATTTCTCTAGCCGCTTGGCTTTTTCTTTTTCGTTTTGAAATCTGAGAGTCCGTAGGGACGTTTTGTAGTCGTACCGTGTTAGCCGCGCAAAGGAGACGCTGGCGAAATTTTTTGGAAATTTCGAGTGTTAGAAAATTTTTGAGAAAATTTTGAATATTTAAATTTAAATTTGAATTGTTAAGGTAAACAATGTTGTCTGGAACTTATAATTTGAGTTGGAAAATTTAGTTGAATTGATAAAGAATCTTTAGTAGGAAGATTTGTTTTGATAAATTGATAAAACTATTGAATGTTGAAAAATAATAGACGAGTTAAGGATCTTTTTTCTTAACTTGTAATTTCGAGGACGAAATTCTTTTAAGGAGGGAAGTTTGTAACGACCCAGAATTTTGAACGAATTAAATTGAAAATATTTAATTTATTTTAAATATTTAAACGATGATTTAATTTGAATCCCGAATGTAACTTTGAAACTGACGATTAAATCATATAATTTAATCTATTGAATAGTGAATAAAATTTGAATATTCAATTTAAAGCTAAAGAAAAATATTTCAAACCGCTTGTGAAATTTATATTGATAACACTGAAGATAACAGCAGCTTCAGAATTTAATTTTAAACTGTTCTGTTCAGTTTTGAAATTTATATCGTTCAACCGATATTTAAAAATAGTCATTTTTCAAACAGTATCGGAATTCGACGAAACTAGTTCTATTGGGTCCGTAATATTGTATTATTGCCGGATTTCAAATTTCGTATTTTTCGGAGTTGATAGGTGAGCACACGACACAAAAACGCGTCGAAATCAAATTGAATTGAATTTAAATTTAAAATTTAAATTGGGTAACATTAGCACGTCGTCTTCCCTTAACTCACGCCAACAATCACGCAGAAATCATGAACGCATCGTGCAACCCATCCCCCTTCAAATTTAAATAATCCCGTTCCTCATTATCTCGTTCCATTCAAAACGAAAGAAAACGAAAATTCCCCCTTTCTCAGTTCAAATCGAAATACATTGCCGAGCTCCACCTTTTCCAACTCCTCGTTCAAAATAAGAAATGGCCACCTTCTTTGTCGATGAATCGAATCAAGCTCGCACTCGAGCATTGGAAGGCGGAGCCTCGCGAGTGTATTGCGGAGATTGTGGTCGCTGGTGGAAATTCGCGTGGGCGGCAAATCAAAGGCGAGGGGCGACTCGTGATTGGGCGATGCAGGCGCACGCGCTCGCGGCACAGCAGCGCGAGGCCACAGCGGCGTTCAAGTGGGGGTGGCGGCGCGCGAGGCGGTCGCAGTCGCGAAGCGGCGGCGGCATCACGATGGGGGGCGCGATGCCAGGTCGATCTCGAGCATGCGGATGGAGCTCGCGAATGGGGTCGCGACTATGACTGGAAGAGGCAAACATCTGGGGTTTCGGTGACGTTCTGGTGGCGAGGTCGCGGGGCGAGCAGCTTCGCGATGATGAAGGGTGACAGTACAGTTTGGTGGTCTCGAATTCGATGATTAAGGGGCAGTAAGGTATCGAATTTTTCTTGATTTAAATTGATACGAATATATTACAGAGAAAGAGATTTAAATATATTTATACCAAGTTTTATTGCTATAATTATGTGAATATTAAAGCAGAAAAGTTTTTACAGTAAAATAAATTTTAGTTAAATAAAATTATTAAAAGAGATTGGGTTGAAAGAAATTTTCTATTTGAATTTAATGTGTAAGTTAAGACCAGAACATTTATTTACTGGAAACTATATAGAGTTAGTTTTTTTTAAGTGTATAAATTATCTTCCTAGTTTATGCAGTTTCAAAGGAAGACAGGTTAAAGAATATATTTTAATGATTGATTTGTTAAGATAAACTAATTTAATTTAGTTTTGTTACAAAAAGGATTTTTCAAAAGGGAATTCAGTTTAATTAAATAAATTGGTAAGAGAAAATTTGTTTAAATAGAATCATTTAACTATTTTAAATTTATCTAATAGAAAATAGATTATTAGATTAGTTCAAATTAAAAATGTTGATTTATTTAATCTATTGAAAGGAAATTAATTGTTCGATTTACTTCGAATATTAATAAATTTATAAATTATTTATACAAGGTCAAACCGGGAAAAAACAAATCAGGATTAAAGTGAATGGATGGAAAAATTAAAGCTAAGGTGAGATCTTCTCACTCAGATTTAATTTTGAATTGCAGTTATTGATTTGTTTGGATGTGATATTAGATATAATAGGATATATCTATATATATAGCAATATATACATATTGGCATATGTATATATTGGATTGATTGATTTCCCGCCTCGTATAGCGGATGAGACCCTATTGCGCCATTAGTAAGCGGATTTTTATAAAACCCATATACCGCGATAATTCCGTATTGGAGCGGAATTGGTATTGTGCTAACATCTTTGGATGCAGGGAAATAGGTTGGAGGGATCCAACTGGACCCCTCACATTGATTGAATTTATTTATACTGTGATATGAATCTGTGAATGATTATATTGATGTTATTAATCATATTGATATCTGGAAATTGTTTGAAGCTAAAATTTAGCTGAATGGATGTTTGATATCATTGGATTCCAAAAATAAATGAAATTGGATTTTTGAAATCAAAATAGAAATTTTTAAGTAAATAAATTTTTAGAAATTGAATAAATTCGAAGAAAAGGATTTAAAAGTATAAAAGCTGATTTTTATAATCTTATTGAATAAATTCCAGAATAAAGTGAAAATGCTAAATAAATGGATTTCATAAAACAGTGATTATAAATTGAAGAATTTAATTTAAATTTGGATTTTTAAGTAGATTGAAAGAGATAAAGAAATTTATTTTCTTTAAAAGGAATTTATTTAGAAAAGAAATAAGTGGGAAGTCCAATTAGAAATTTAATTGCAAATTGAAACGAATTTGGAAAAAGAATGAAATTTATAGATGTATAAATTGTGAAGTTAAAAAGAATGAAATTTATAGATGTATAAATCGGGAAGTTAAAATGAATGAAATTGTAGAATAGAAGATTTATAAGAAATTAACTTATAGATTGGATTTTTGCCTTCAAATGAAATATTGATCAAATTTGTTAATAAAGGAGATTTACAAATCGAAGTGGTTATAAAGTAGGAATAGAATTTATAAACGTTGTTTTATAAATTCGAAATCAATTGAATTTGATAAATTTAAATATAGAAGGGTATTAAAGTAGATATATTCGCGATTTTGGATAGCGAATTTCTATTGAAATGAAAATGTGTAGAAATGATTGGAATTGGGTTAAATGAAGTATATTCACGATTTTGGACAGTGAATATATTTTTAAGTGAAAATGGTTATGTTTGGGAAAGCGATATTATAAATGAAGTTAATTGTTTTAAAAGATGTTTTAAAACGTGTTAAATATCGAAACCATAGATTTCAACATTTATTGTTGAAATAGACGATTTCGAAAAATAAGGAAATGGCGGACTATAACACTGTTGTTATAGTAAATGATTTCCAAAAGGAAATGTTTTATATAGTATTGGGATTTACATATCTATCTTAAAATTCGAATCCCTATACTAGTGATTTTGAGTCGTTCGTAACGATGTTTTACGTAACATTCGTTTTGACTCAAATAAATGTGCTTAAGAGAATGTTTTCCTTAAAAGAATGAATATATACTTAATTTGATTTAAGTATATCGAATATTTTCAAACGTTGAAAATAAATGATTTGTGAAACACTTATTTTTAAATAAGTGTGGAAATGCTTTTCCAATATGAAATGAACTGTTTTGAGATTTTATCTTCAAAGATAAAAAGAAATGTGGGAATTGATTTGAAATTGTTTTCAAACGGTTAAGTGTGGAAATTCTATATCTAGTAAAGATATTTTGAAAATAAATAATTTGGAAAATTATTGGGAATCTGATGATGTTGCGCATCTTTATTGATAGTTAAATAACCGACTATCAATAATTACCTTGAATGGTATTTGTTGTGAATTGGATGAATTTGAATGCCACACTTATTTTTGAATAAACGCTCACTATTCGGGTTAGCCGGGAAAGGACCATGGGGTCGTATAACCCATTCCGAATATGTGATACGTCGATATGAATTGCATTCGAAGACCGGATATTTTTGAAAACGGAAGGATTACCGTCGAGTTACTCTACATCGGCTGATCTCCGGTTTAGAGGTTTTATCACCCTTAGTGACGGGAAGTCCTGACGTGATTGAAAATTATCCGGAATTGCAAGGGCTTCGTGAGAAGTGCCTTCGGTTCTGTTCGATCCCGGAACAGACTTGTATGGATTGTGTGTCTGACGTTACAATTTGAGATATAAAGCTGATTTCTTTCAAATACACTTCTGTTGGTGGTGGAGAATTTATTCTCTTAGCTTAACACCCTTCTCTGAGACGTACGAGCTCAGAGGTTATGTAGTTGAAATTTATCAGCGATATATCCCAATTTGGTAACGTGGCATACTGAGTGTTGCTGTGAAATGATCAGTGTTTGATCATTTGCGATATGATCATTTGTTTGATCTTATATCTTTGTGATCATAGGTTGATCATTTTTGTTTGACCCGAAGCAGGGCTTTGTAGAAAGCGTAGCTTTGTGGACGAGACTTCATCGAGCCTCACACCCCGGAAATGGTCGAAACAGGAAGAATGCGGCAAGGTTCTAGGGAGTAGCGCCCCTTAGTGTATGTCATTTCTTCTGGATAAAGGTGGTATCATGGTATGGAGCCCAGATACTTAACCTTTGTGGTTGCTGCAAATTTATTACTTTGTGGTTGTTGCGAATCGGGGATCCTCGGGAAGATCGGTGACGATCGGGGGATGGCATACGCGTGTCAGTAGTTACCTATTTTTGCAGAGGTAACCCGGCCTTGTGTTGGCAGAGATCCGGTTAGGTTCTCGGGTCGTCTATTCCAGGGACGTACCCATCGTGGATAGGAAGTTCCTTAGCCTGACCATTTGTTGGAAATCCAAAGAAACAATACGAGCCTTGTACGGTTTTAGTTGTAGAACCTGCCATTCATTTATGGTGGTCACCACTGTTTGGATGGTAGCTATAGTAGGCATAGTTCGGAATGTCTATGCTGGCTAAGATTTATATTATACTTTCGAAATGTTTTCTACACTATGCACTAATAATAATATCAAAAATGATTTGATTTGGCGTAGTAAGCATCTTTGACTATCATAAGAAGAAATCTCCTCCAATTCTGCGTTTGCATTGTGTGTGTGGTGGGAGGTCTTATGGTAGTTTCATTTTCCAAAAGCATTGCGAATTTGTTTTATTTTCTTTGTGAAAAATAACTATTTTACGATCTCACACCAGTCACCATGACTGACTCGGAGTTTATTGTTCCCTTCTAAACTCTGGGTGCCCACCAATTTCCACACGGGCAGCCTAGAGTTATGTTATCAGGATATTTTGGATATTCTGGAGCTTTGGAGATAAGCTGGATGACGAGACGTAGCATTTGTATCTGATATTATTTATTCCGCTGTGTTTTCTGTATGAGGACAAGTTTATAAAACTGTCCATTGTTGTATATTGACTCTGATTGATGTATGTATAAAATGATATAGTTCTTTGTTTAAAGATTATTCATTTATCTATTATATGTTGTTCCGCTGCGATATGTGAGATTCTGATATTGTTTCTGTTCTGATGTTGTTCTGTTCTTTCTTCTTCTCTTCTTCTTCTACCTTTTCTTCTATTTCTTTTTCTTAAAACCATAACTTTTCGGGTTTCCGGCATTCGATGGCTCGGCAGTCGATAAAGTGAGTATCGATGTCGAATTTTCGAAAGTCGAAAATTGCGGGATGTTACACTAGACTTTCTCGACATTCCCAATAAATAACGAACCTGGCTAAGCGCTTGAGAAAACTATACCTAAAAAACGTTGAGCGTTAGAATTAGCGACACGAGTTTTCCCCCCACGTGGTGTGTGAACTAGTGCAAGCAATGGTGTACAAGCAATAAGAATCTAAAGACTTCAAAGATATAAAAATGAGCTTCGAATCGTCGCCTTCGAAGACCGTCATCGCTGACCGTCTCAGAAAGCCCGCCTTGAGGTGATTACAATTTCAAATTCAGAGAACGAATGATATTCAAAGTCCAGGTTTAAGTCTACTAAAGCTAGGGAGTTAATGATCCGGGTCAGTTTCACATGATGGTGTGCTTAGATCTTTGTCCTTGTATTGATTAGGAAAGGCAATTGTTCGTTCGGCATTTACAGTGTTCGGCCTAGGTATAGTATTCGGCATATATGTTTGTTCGGCAGGTCAGTTGTTCAAAACGTATACTGTTCGGCATTTAAATGGTGTTCGGCAATTGTATTGTTCGGTCTAAGTTCTGTTCGGCATGTGTGTCTATTCGGCATGTCAAATGTTCGGCACATATACTGTTCGGCATTTGGTTATTGTTTGGCCTTAGTTCGTTCGGCTAAGTTATAGTTTGGCATTTTAATAAGTGCTCGGCCTGGGTTTGGTCGGCCAAGGTAGTGCTCGACAGCCTTCCATTCCACCGTCCGGCACATGACGACGTACGCCGGAGTAGTGCTACGCCAAACAACACCTTTACCTCCTCCAACACCTTCATTCGTTTTTCTTCCCTTTAACTTCGGTTCGACACGAAGAAACTAAGCCCATAGGTGGACCTAATCATTCCTCCCCGCATCATCGTTCGGCAGTAGAGACGCAATAAAGACGACCTACTCGAAAGCTTTCTACATGACACACTCGGCCATCTCGTTTGAAATCTACTTGAATCGTACAAGGAACAGTACCTAGTTTGTAGATTGGAGCTTAGGAAGGAATGGTCAAGTTTTAAATCTGATCGGCTAGCGAGAATTGCAAATCTTTGAAGAGTGGCAGAAGTGAAAAGGTAAAGGAGAGGAGACGGGAAGGACCTGGTTTTATAGGGGGAAGATAGAAGTTGAAAAGGCTATGCCCGGTGGAACCGGTCAAAGTCGTAACGTTCGGCTTCAAAGCGAAGTGTCGCTCGGCACGTGAGGATTGTTCGGCTTCGGACGTATCGTTCGGCGTTCATGCCACGCTCGTCACACACCTCCGTCACAGATATTCTCGAGGAGGCATCACCAAGGGAAGTTAAACGAGATTCAAAGCGCATCACGTTCAGTCACGTAATACACTTTGGGGGCAAGTGTTTTCTGGAGATTTGACCAGGCAACTATTGCTCGGCATCAAGTAGCACTCGACATCAGAGAGTGTTCGGCATCTAGGATGGATCGACGAAGTACCCGGCATCCAGTAGGACTCGGCATCAGAGAGTGTTCGGCATCTAGGAATACTCGGCGAAGTGCTCGGCATCCAGTGTACCCGGCATCCATGATACTCGGCATCAGATAGTACTCGGTGTAGTACTCGGTGTCAGGTAGTGCTCGGCATCAGCTGGAACTCGGCGTCAATTAGTATTCGGTGCCAGGTAGTGCTCAGCGACAGAAGTGCTCGGCATCCAGAAGACGTTCAGTGTGCATAACTACTCAACGTGGCAGTATCATTCGGCCCGCATGCATTGTTCGGTCAAGAGCTTCGGACGGAGATACGTTCGGCTTCAACTGCAACCATCCTGCACTTCCCACACACCCAACGTACCATTCGGCATGGAAAGGATCGTTCGGCATTATTGCGTTCGGCATTCCTGGTTCGGCAAGCAGCAACCACTGTACTCGGGCTAGAGTGTTCGGCCACCAAGCCCACTTGGGAAGTCCAGCCCATATTTGCCTATAAATAGAGGGGCAGGGTCACAGTAAAAAGGGATCCTTTTTGGGAGAGAACACTGGGGAGACTCTGCCATTTTTTTGACTCATCTTCTCTACTTAACAACTTCATTCAAGCATTTGATTCACGAATTGTATTTGTAATCATCTATTAAGAAGATCAATAAAGTTTAACCTCAAAGTGGACGTAGGCAATTACACTGAACCACTATAAATTTGGTGTTCTTACTTTCTGCATTTAAATTAGCATTCTCTCCTCTGTTTAATTTGTATTCATCACTTATATCTCTACACAATCTTTCTCTAAGAGGTTAGTGACCAATTTTGGTGCTAACACCCTGTCTAGAGTCCCTTTCTATTCGGCTTAGTGTGTGGTTGGTCGCGCCAACCGCGGGGTTTCTTGTCCGGGAATTATCCAGTAAGGGATGTTCCGGCCTTGTGTTGCAGGGGACTTAGGGTGGGTCCTCGGTACGGTGATCTAAGCCACGTACTGTGACGGGCGGTACCCCAGTAGCCCTGCCATTGTATGGAATCCAAAATCCAATAAGCGCCCTCGGATTTGATTGTAAACCTAGTATGCTGGAATTTAATGAATGTAACAATTTCGGCTATTTTCTATTTACCTGAAAACCCTAGACACTATTATAATATCACCGGATTTCCTATAAAATGTTTTGGTTAGCGTAAGGTAAAAACTTTTCCATGTTTATGTGTAGGAAGTCTTACGTGATACCTTTTGTTCAAAGGATTTTTAAAGTTAAGCAACTTTAACCCGTTACTCATACCAGACCCATGTCTGACCCGGAGTTTATTTCTGTTTTCCCTAAACTCTCGGGTACCCAAATTTTTATGGGTAGCCAAGGGATTCAGGTTAGCTTTGACGAATTGTGGTGGAGGAATGGAGCAGGAGGCTTCAGCGATTATAGATATATTTAGTTCCGCTGTGTTGGTATCTCTGTGTTGTATTTGAGTTGTGTCGAGTTGTATTAACTAGACAGGTGTTTATAACTGTCTAGTATGTGTTGTATTATCTGTGTAACTCTGATGTATATGATATTATGTAATCTCTTATGTGATATATTATATTTCATTCGTTCCGCTGTTGAGATTCAGATGTTGTTTCTTCTTCTTCTCTATCTTTTCTACTTTCTCACCCCTTTCTTTCTTAAAGATGATGCGACTTTCTGGGCGTAGAAAGTTGGTCGTCACAGTAAATTAAGGAAATGAAGTCATGGAATGAATATGAATTTGAGTTTTAAGATGAAATTCAACTTAGGTTGTAAAATGAATTAAATATGTTTGGGATGTGGTTTCATAGAATTGAATATGAACTTAAGTTTTGAAGTGAAAATATACATAAGTAGTGTTGTATAAAATGTTTAAAATGAACTTAAGTAAATAATTTTATGGAATGGTTGTTAAGTATTGTTAGTATTAAAGAAAATATACTGAGTAAATTGAATATGGAATGAAATGTTGCTAAGCATAAATTGAATTTAAAGCGAATGTAAGCAAAGTAGATGAGAATAAAGTGAATGTTAATAATTGAATGAAATTGAATGAAAATCAATTAAATGGGAATAAATTGAATGTAAATAAATTGAAGACGAATCAATAGAATGTTAATAAGAAATGAAAGTGTATAAATATAATGTTGACACTTGGAAATGTAAATTAGTATGATGACAAATAAATTGGATGGATATTATTTGTTAATGGTTTCTCTTGTTACATTTGCTACAATTGTGTATGGTTATTGTATATTCTATATTATATAGTGATGTTACTTCTATATACTTGTTCTCATTAGTTGTTGAGTGATTAGTAGGTGCGGATGGCATATGCTTCACACTTGGAGCTCGCTTTCGCATTTTATTGGTCGTATATGCTTGCTAATGCTAATAAAAGGTACACATCTCGGATTACATATCGTATTTTTATATTTTTCCCTACGGGATGCCTCATCCTTGAAGGTGAGATGTATATTTGTGATTATATATATATATATATAATGTAAATTTTTCCGAGCGAGCGGTGCAAAGGAGATGCTAGCGAAATTTTCCGTAAATTTAAGGTGTTAGAATTGTTTTTATAGAATTTTGGGAAAGTTTTTAATAACTAAAATCTGATATTTATGTTATAACTTGGAATGGTATTAGCTGGAATCTGTAAATGAATTTTAAAGGCTTAAAAGAATTTGGTAATCTATTTCAACTAATTTGTTTGAAAAGTTAATGGGTTTGGGCATCTTTCTTACCTTGGCAATTTCAGGGACGAAATTCTTTTAAGAGGGGGAGAATGTAACGACCCAGAATTTCAATCATTGAATTTGGAATATTTAATTGATTTTAAATATTGAAAGGTTAATTTTATAAGTTAAATAACTTAAATTTTGAATATAATTGTTTTTTGAATATTTGAAATTATTTAAATAATTAAATCTTGAATCTAATATGAATGAAAATGATTTTGAAAGTTGATTTAAATTTTATTGGGATAAGAATGAAGGTAGTAAACTTTTAAAATTTGAATTAAAAGTGAACAAACTGGTTTTAATAATAATTCATTTTAATTAACGTGTAAAATTAGCCTTCCGGGGCACTGTTTTGGATTTCGACGTAACTAGTTTCATTGGATCCGTAATAGTGAATTATTATATGTCATCGAATTTCGTGGCGATCGGACGTATCATTTGGTCGTGCGAGCTCGAAACGCGTAGAGATTAATTAAAGGACTTTAAATTAATATAATTTGATTTTGAAAAGCTATCTTCTGCATATGATGAAATTCGGTCTTGATACTAGTTTCATTGCATTCAGAATATGGGTATAACATATAGAATGCCAGATGGCTAGTCTTGTTTGGGGTTCGAAATTTTAGCGAGTGAATAGTGCTTTGAAAATTTTCTATATAAGGACATGTTCATTTCATTTTCGCAAAACCCCAGAGAACTAAATGCAACCGCCATTAAAAACATTAACCTCATCCAATGGCCACGAATTCTCCAGCCAATCCACATGCTTTCAAACAAAACGTTCAACATGAAAATCGTAGCCCTCCTCACCACGAACCAATCCATATAATCTAATCGTCGAACCGAGGCTCGACGTGGCCCAGATCTCGCCGCGTTTAGGCTGCTGTTTGGGTTCGGGGAGGTGATCGACGTCAACTCGGGGATGCGCGTGGGCGGCACAAGCGTGGGCTGAGGCGGAGCGACGGTGAATGGAAATGGCAGCGGCGGCGAGGGTGAGCAATGATAGCGCGGTCGAGTTTTTGGGGTTGGGGTTTCGTTCGCGAATGGGAGGGAGAAGGAGGGAAAAGGTATTAAGGTTTAAAAGTTTTTATTAACTAAAGTTAATTATATTTAATTATTTCAAAACGTTCATTAATTCATATTAAACTCATACGAGGTCCAAATCGAACACGACAAGTTGCATAATCATATCAGCGAATTCTACGCTATGGAGTTGGATTGGATGGATTTAGAGCTAGTAGGAAATTGGGTTAAAATTGTACGTCTATTCAATTTTAATTCAAACCAGAGAGTTTTGATGAAAACTGAAATCGATGTGAGTTAAACTCACCTCTTTGGTTAACCGGTTATATTATATAGTTGATTTAAATTGTTGATAGGATGTTTGGATAATATACTATTTTATTAGTTGGTTTGGATATATTCCCGCCCTTAAAGCGGATGAGACCCAATTACGTTCTCGTGTAATAGCGGATGACCCTTTGTATACGATCCCGCCTCGAAGTTGTTGATTTATATTATTTGGTTATATACTGTATGTGATGCCGGGGGACGGGTTGGACGGACCGCGCAAGATTCCTCACACTGTTGATTTACTTTTCATACATACATATATATATATATACACATTGTGATATATGACTTGTTGGATGCCATATTTGATGACATGGGCATGATTTTGCTTATTTAGTGCTTAGTAGCATTGGGCCTTAGTTTTGATATTTTAAAATACTATAAGATAATGATTTTGATTTAAAAAGGATTTTTCAAAGTGATTTTGGAAATTATATATGTTTTAATAATTATTCTTGAATTATTTAAAGAAGGAATTTATTTTAAATTTAAAACTGAGATTTTTAGATATTATAAATTAATAGTTTGAAATATTTTGAATAGATATTTTTGAACTGTAAAGTAAAGGTTTTTAAAGTCTTAAAAATAAGCTGTCTTTATAATATAGGAATACGGTTTTAAAACGGAAGATGGAAATATTTGGTATAAATATTTATTAGCCATTTTATATAAAGTGATATGTATATAATATATACAAATATTAAGATTTATTTATGAATAGGGA
The DNA here is from genome assembly GCA_030737815.1 of Allium fistulosum. Lineage (NCBI taxonomy): Eukaryota > Viridiplantae > Streptophyta > Magnoliopsida > Asparagales > Amaryllidaceae > Allium > Allium fistulosum. The sequence goes on from CM060902.1 coordinate 222,063,040, forward strand.
AATTTATAAAGGTGATAATATATAAAGCGACATTTTACAAATAAGGTAAAGATTTGTAAAATCATATTTTATTTATAAAGGGATAGATTTTTAAACGGTGTTTCATAGATTAAAAGGAAACTATTATCATTTAATATATTGGAGAAATAATTCAAACGGTGGATTTATTATAAGATGCAGGATGATGTTTAAGAAAATAGTTGACTTTATTTTGGAAATTAAAAGTGAGGGTAAATTTTGGGAAGGTTAAACGACATTTTATAAATATAAAAGAATTTATCCATATTGGGGCGACGTTAAAAGCGGGTGGTGATTGATGTTTTTAAATGAGATTTATAAGTGAGATTTATAAAGGACATAGAGTTATAAATGGAGTTCATAAATAAAGGGGTTTTATGAAAGGAAGTTTTATAAAATAGAAAGAGATGTTTAAACATAGTTTTAAAAATATGGGAATGATTATGTTGAAAATATAAGTATGGATTTTTATCATGGAAATATATTTATGTTTTAAAAGTTGGTTATTTATATTAATATTGTTTTATAGTTGTTTGTAAATATTTTAATATTTTGAAAGTTAATTGTTTAAAATATTAATATGGTTTGGAATTAAAAATAATTATTTATCAATAAAGTTTTGAAAATTAATTATTAGTATTTATAAAAATGTTGAAGATAAATTATTATTGTTTTATTTAGGATGTTTTGGAATTTATTAATTATTATTTAAATGTTTTAAAGTTAATATTTATTTATTTATAATGTTTATTATTATATAATAGTGTTTTAAAGTAAATGATTAGAATTTTATTTATAAATATTTTCAAGGTTTATAAATATGATTGCATAAACAGATGTGGGTTTTATAAGAGGAACCTTATAACATGGTTTGGAAAGCTTAAAGGAAGATTATCTACAAGATAAAAGAGTTTTATAAATGGTTTTAGATATTTATAAAAGAATTTTAGAAATGGGTTTATAGATTTATAAAAGTGGAAATTAGCCACAAGGGCCTCTTTAGCAAGTGCAATTAGTTTCTAGGACACACAATTGAAATAATTACTTTTAAGGACAAAATGCAAAACAATTAGTTTCTAAGGCCTAAAAACCTATAAAATTATGTCCTTGAAAGTAATTGGACTGCTGACTTTGTCCCTAAAAGTAATTATTCTGCTGACTTTGGCCTTGAAATTAATTTCTGTGGATGTGTGTCCTAGAAACTAATTGGACTGCAAAGTTTGTCCTTCTTGTGAAATGCCCCTTTATAAAAGGAGTTTTATAAATGGTTTTGTGGATGTATAATGGAGTTTATAAATGATTTTAGAATTGTATAAAAAGGAAATCTTCCCCAATGTTGGTGAATATACTTACACCGTTGAGATAAGTATATGAATATTTTTCCAAGTATTGAGAAATAGCTAGGGATTTGTGGATATATATATATATATATATATATATATATATATCTTTGTAAATAAGATTTTTATTCAAGTATTTACAAAATTTTATTGATAAAAGGTTAATTAAAAGGAAGTTAGTGGTTGCTTATGTAACATCCCCCGTTTGGTGGCCCAAAACTAACCGCTACGGATGTTGCAGTCATCCATAGTTATTAATTCTTAGTGACCAAATGCGATAATGTTAGATACATTGATATACCATAAACACATGAATATGGAAAAAAATTAAACTCAATTTGGAACAAATTTCTCATTTCGTTTCATATTCATTACATAAATCCATACGTAAGCCACGTTCAGAGAAATTACAATTTATTACAAAATACGCCAGGAGTGACATATGAAGATACACCCTTGGTTGACCAGAGTCTAAATATAGGCACTAAAAAGTTTTTCCATTTCATCCAATAACATAGTGGAATCAAACAGTAAGAACTCCTAATAGCTAGCTTGCCTCCTGCATGTCTCCGGAAGCTTATTCGTATAAAAGACAACCTAAAAACCTTAACTCTCAAACTACTCAAAATCAGTTAAGCACCCAAGAGTTTACGGGAAAAACATAAACTTCGAGTTAGACAAAAAGTCTGGTGTGAATAATAACCTACCATCTCGAATCATATAGATATCTAATGCGACCTCGCCGCTTAGCGGAACGGGTTTCCCCTCACTAGTATCGACCCAATTTATAATAATCATATACTATGCACCTGCATCCACAATGGTTAAGACTTAACATAACCAAATGTATCCTGATGATTTGCAAACATGCAATATGCTCTGGATTTCCCATCCCTATTTACCTGATTATCTATCTCAAGTTATAGTTTTTAGGGTCACTATTAACCTATTAGTTTTCATGTGCTGACTAATAACCTGTTCCAAACTTATGGACTATCTGTCTGGTTTCATAGTTTTCATGTGATCACTAAGTGAACAAAGGATAAAACACCTCCTTCGAAACCATTCTTTGATTCAAAAAGTATTAGGGAAGTTTGATGGTGTCAAAACCATCCTTTCGAAAGCTTAAAACATCTGGGTAAACAATTGAAGGTCAGCTTCGAAACCCCTTCCGAAGCCATTGCCTTTGAAACTCCTAACCTCTTTCGAAAGCATTAGAAAGCAGCTTATATTTATAAAAACAACCGAACCTTTCGACAACATTGATTCAATGCCATCGGAAGGTCATCAATTCGCAGAAGGGTTTCGACTTGGTCGAAACTTCCCCTTCCAAAAGCTTTATACAAAATCTAAGTAACCTCTTTGGAAGTTACTTCTTTAAAATATAGGCGGAGACTCTCTTTCAAAAGCATCTTTGAAATACCCTTTCAAGACCATTGGTTTCGACTACTTCAAAACTCATTTATAAACAGGTGAGCGCTTTTCTTTCAAAACAAAATAAAACAAAGGAACCAACCCCTTCGAAAGCTACCTCTCGACACCCTAACTTCCACCTTTCTCCAATCCACTATGTACCATTGAAATGATACCATATATATATATATATATTGTAATGCACGCATAGATAACAGAAAAGAAAGGAGGATGCGAGTTGGTCTGCGGCTACTGGAGGGGTGATGGTGGATTCCGGCGAGACCGCCATGGTGGCGCTTGGCTGCGGGAGGGGAAAGGCTCACTAGAGGATGTGGATCTGGTGGTTGTCGCGAAGTGTGGCAATGGAAAAAAAAGAAGGCGATCATAGAAAACTGGGTTGCGACAACTGTTTGGAACAAGGCTGCGTGGAGAAGCTTCGAGCGGAGAGCGGCAGTGGGGAGGTTGGCCGATGGACGAGGCGTGGTGGACTGGGGAAGCGGGCGCTCAGATCTGGGTGGCAGCCATGTGGTGGTGATGTGGGCTGAGTGGCTTTTGAGGTAGGGAGATGCGGATCTTGGTCGTGCAGCGGGTGGAGATGCTCGATTGGTCGGAGGTAAGGTGGGAGGAAGTAACGGTGGAAAATGGAGGGTGCGGCGGTTGCAAAATATAAGGAGGAAGGGTAGCATGGTGATTGAAGTAGAGGCATGACAACAAGGTTGTTCAGAGCTGTAGGTTGTTTGCAGGGGGTAGGATGCGGCCTGGGAGGTGAAATGGAAGGTGGTGGGTGCTTAGGCTTGGATCGGCTATCAACATGGTGGTGGTTGAGGAGCTGCTGGACGTGGGGATGAGGCGGAGCACGGCAGGTAGGTGAAAATTTATGGACGAGCAAAAGTGTGGCATGAATTCAAAGAGGAAGGAGCAGGTTGAAGAAAATGAACAGTTGCAAAATATAAACTTAACAATATATATTTTCGAGTGAATGAACAGAAAAGGTAAGAGGAAACGAACCAACATATAATAAATTGAAATAGGGAAAAGCAAAGGCCAAGGTTGAATCCAAGGAAATTATTAAAACTGATGGCTATCGGTTTTACACGGTGGAAAAAGAATGGTCACGGGAAACCAAAATGGTTCAAAACGGGTACCGATACGGCGAACCGTTACGCAGATTCCACCACGTACCGGACACTGAAATGCACAGATGAATATATTACGGAGATCAGCACGACAAGACGAATAGAATGATACGTAGATATGAGCGATACGATCATCCTAACAAAAGTCGATATTCGCTGCCAAACTGCTACTATTCACCGAAAATAAGATAAACGGAGCTAGAGCAGTCCAAATTTGACGAACGCATTACGACGTCTCACTCGGAAAATGATTTACAATTTTATTATATAAAAATATCCAGATTTTGAAAACATTCTATTTTCATCAAATTAACTGATTTAAATTGAAATTGAAAATTACACAATAGAACTAACTTACATATTTTCCCATAAAATTTTGCCATTTGCTATGTTTTAAATAGACGTATTCAAAATATCAAATTTTCATTTCAAAATTTTATTGTTTCATTTTCAAGAAAAATTTGGTTAATTACGTTACTAAAATCATTAAAATTTCCGGGTTGTTGCAATATTATCTATCATTTGTATGCTTCGGGGCCCTTTAATGGAGGGGTGATCATATTCAGTACTATTAGTCAAGTGGTAGGCCGATCCTGTGTTGGCAGAGGATCTAGGCGAGGTCCTCGGTGTTATTTTATCTAGAGATGCACCGTGATGGGCGGTACTCCAGTAGCCCGGTCATTATATGGAATCCATTCTCCAATAAGCGCCGTACAGACTTAGTTGTACCTAACTATGCTGAAACGTGAGATGCAAGCATTTCAGCTATATTCATATTTTACTTTGATCCCTAGACATTATTATAAATAAATGGATTTCTATAGAAATTGTTTTGGTTATCATAAGGTAAAATCCCATCCGTGTTTATGTGCGGTGTGGTCTTAGGAGATACTTTTGATTTTCAAAGGTTTCCCATCACTTAAAAATCCAATTGGGTGTGTTTTATCACGTGGGTTTTTCAGACTGACTCGAGTGTTATTTTATTATAATACTCAGGTCAGACCGAACATATTTACATATTGCTTTGGATGCATTGGAGCTCAGAAGACGAGTTGGAGGTCTACAAGTCATATTCACGTATATGTTCATATTCCGCTGCTTTGTTGTTGAAATCATCAACATTTGTGAGGCATGTGGTTATAACTGTCCAGACTGATGATTTTGATTTGTTATTGTACTCTGATTGATGTATGTATGTAACAGTTTCTCTTTTGTAAAGATCATTGATATTATATTATATATTATTCGGTTGCGATTATGATATCTGTATTGTTTTTAGTTTCTCTTCTCTTCTTCTTTCTTCTTTCTTTTCCCCTAACAATCGGGGTTTCCGACATTCGATTGCTCGGCGCTCAATACAGTGGACGTGTTGGTGTCGATTTTCAAGGGTCGAAAATCCCAATTGTTACAATATAACTATTATATTTTATATTACTTATATAATAGTCTTAGGTATAATATTATATTTATTATTAATTCATATTTAATTAACATTTTAATGAATTTTATATCAATTTAACATAACATTTATATCAAATAATTATTATATACTATAACCTTTACAGTAAAACACGTATATCATATATATATATGTGTATGCTATTAATTAATTTATTTAATTAAACAATTTTAATTAAATTTATATTAATTTTGAAATTTATTTGTATACATACATGTATGCTTACGTTATTTTAAACATTTTAAAATAACATAACATATATCATAATATATACTACATGCATACATTTATTAATTAATTAACTTATTTAATTAATTTATTCTATTAATAAATTTTAAATTTTAGAAACTAATATCTAATATTTTCAAACATTTTTAAAATTTTATTATATTATAACTGTTATAATATATGTATATTTACTTTACATTTAACTTTTAAATTCAAAATCTTATATTTTAATTTTCAAACAATTTTAAAAATTAGCCCAATGCCCAATTCAAATTTAGACCTTTTCTATTATGGACAACCATTGGACCGTAAGCTTAATGGTTAACCCTAACATGGTTAATTTAGACCGCATAGGCTATTGGGCTCTGATACCCTTGTTGGAACTGGGCCAGCCCGCAGCGGAAGTTATGGTTGAATTTCAATTTTTTTACCCTATTGGATTTTTATTGGGCCTACGAAGTCTAATTTATATAGAACATTTTCAATTTAATTTAAATAAAATCTTTTATTGCATTTAAATTTATAAATAATGGATTGATAATTTATGTTAAATTAAATATAATGGTACACATATAAATCATATACATATATGAAAGTGTGTGCATATGTAACATAATAATCCATTAAGGTATAACATGCATGTATATAAATGTTGGGATTTGCATCGCAACAGACATGTTAGCTCATCTTATATGTATTGTATGTTGTTCAAATATATGCATATATATATAACCTTATTGTTTTAAATAAGTATAGAAACAATAAACATTAACTTATATATATGTATGTATGTATGTATTACATAATGAAAAATATTAATATATATATATATATGTATGTATATATTAAATTAGATAAATAACTATATATATGTATACATAATATACAAAGTTGTTTTTTAAATATAATATACATGTATATTTTACAGTAATAAAATAACATATATATATGTATGTATGTATGTATGTATGTATTTGTATGTATATGTATTCATATAATTATATTTGTAATATCTAAAATATTTATAAATATGTGTATTTAAAAATATATATTTATATTATACAATTTTATCAATTATGAAAATTAAATATTTATTTTTTATAGCATTCCTGATCCAATACACAACACATAAAATATATTATTAAACTATATATGACTATATATATATATTAGCCGAAAGGCATTAAAATAATGTTAAATATATTTTTGTGGCATATTTTTCAAATTTTAAATTTTCTAAAATTCAAATATGATATTATAAGGTTGTGAAAAAATTCCATCATTTTATAAGTCAAATTATATTTTTTTATTATTTAATCAATTTCGATGACATAATTAAATGGTTTTTTTTAAATAATAATTTTGATTTTTTAAATCTAATATTTTGGTCGAGCAATAATATGATGATGAATAATTTTTGTACAGTTATAATAAAATTTCCGAAACATATATAATTTTGTATGAATTATTCAATTTATATTTCGATTTAAATAATATTAAAATTAGTAAATAATTATTAAAAAAATACTTTGTTGTTGCCTAAAATTTTATTTAGTACTAATTTGCATATATAAAAATATAAGATCAATTTTAACATGATATGATGGCATAATTAATTATAAGTCTTTCAATTTATATAATATGACTTTTAATATAAATAATTAATAAAATAATAAAAATTAAAATAAATTTATTTGGCTGTGTATACATAATATCTATATAAAAAAATAATTTTTATTATACATACATATATATATATATATATATATATAACCATTCAATATGTGACAACATTCATACATATAGGAATCTCACCTAACTAACAATATAATTATGACATATATAAACAAGCAATAGAATATTGTACATTAATTATAAGTCATATGAAATAATATGACCATACCAAAACCTATGCCTTGAAGTATACCTTGCTATGATGAACATCTCTCCTTAGAACTCTTCTCAATTCGGTAGATTGCTAATCCTTGAATCGTAGACTCTTTGCTATCAAATAGTTATAGTTTTGAATTGATTTGATTTAAAAATTAATGGAGTTCTTGGAGGCATGGATTGGACAAGAAAATAGAGATAGAAGGCAGTGATCTTTTAAAGGTTGAGAATAGAGATGCTTATATAGAGGAGAAGTTGGAGATATTTAGGATCAATATCCTATATCATCTCTTACTAATTCACTTCCATCTAAGCCCTCCATCTCAAAGCCTTTATTGCACCATCTTATGGTTGCATATTGCCCTCATTTTAGTTGAAATTTCTAGCCCCTTTCATGGGCTTTAAACCCATGTTAAGCCCAAATAAATATTATTAATTAAATCTAATTTAATTTCTTATCGATATCACATATCGATCGATATATTTATAACTATAATAGATATATATACAATAATATTTATTCCTCAAATCATAATCAAAGTTTTATAATTAATATTTCATAAATATTAATTAATTTATAACAATTATAAACTAATTAAATCGTTTGGTCTATAAAAAAATCATCATATAGGTTGTGTGGCTCGTTAGGTGTAAATTTGGTCAGCGATTAACATCAAACTATTTGAATGTTAACATTCACTCATCACTTAGCAGGTGGTGTGACATTTTGGCCAAATTTATCGCTTACTTAGTTTCGATAAAATCCAATTTCACTTTATTAACCGTTGCCCGATTGTGACATTTATTTACACCTGTTTTATTCAAAACTATAGCACTTTGGACTTATGGAATTTGGTAATTGTCAAAATTCCAATATCATTCATATTCAACTCTATCATCCAAACACAAAGTCCTTGGTTCAATATTAATAATTATTATTAACCGAAATGCTCTGGACAGATATTCACTTTGAGTTGACCGTGATACCAACCCCATATAACTGAGAAGAAGAATCCTCTCTTGAATAGTGCTTCACTTTCAATACTTCCACTCGATCCAACTATAGTCACTCGATCGATCACCATGCCATGATTTGGCTATAATCAAAGCGGAGCTTTTGTGTTGAAGACCCACAGTATTCTCAAGTCGAGAGAATTGTATAAATCAGTCACATTGATATTTTCTGTTTGACCTTAGTTATACTACCCAACAGAAAACTATCAAGTGTGTCATTCCACGGTTTTCCAATAACCATTAGTACATAGCCTCTAGGTGCCCCCAACAGCCGTGAGTAATACACTACCCAACATTTGGAGAGCGTTACATAATATAGTCTCAATGGATACATCGATATTCAATCTCGATACATCTTGACTAAGAACATTTAAAATTGTATATTTATTTTCATTGCGATAAATTACTTATGGTTACAACACTTTGTAACTACCATCACAAAATGTACCGTTTATGGATTTTCTATTAAATATACTATTAATTAAATTAACTACTTAATATAACATATTATATCAAGTATATAATAGAAAGAAAACTCCTTTTATTCGAACAAGATTGGTTATCGAGTAGATATATATAACAAATTACATAATTGCCTCTTGGGCATACCCCTAATTCTATCAGTCTTCAATACCCGTAGTTGGAGAATATCCAGACTTATTTGAGGAGGTGACCGAATTAGCTTCGTAAGGTGAGATTGAGTTCTGCATCGCCTTAGTGAAGGATGTGAGGTCGGTTGTTATGTCACCTAGGCATATGACACTTAAGGAGAAACGTGAGCTCGAAGTGCAAATGAATTACGAAAGTGTTCATTCGACGGAGTATGTTGAGTTGGGAGCACCTGTAGTATTTGCAACGTAAGTGGATGGCTCCCTGAGGCTTTGTGTTGACTAACGTGAGATGAAAAAAGTGTTATAAAGCTTTTAGCAGTCATCTCTGTGTAGCTCTTGTGTTGTTCTTGAATCGACCGATTGTTCTTTGTATGGCCTCATTTCTATAATTTTGTGACGACCAATAGAATCTTAGGCTCTGATACCACTTGTTGGAACCGGTGATCGATGTGCGTTATATGTTTGTAATGTTATGGTATAACTTTAAAGTTCAGATCAAAAATGACCAAGTATCAAACATTGAAGCACAAAAGTATAAGCATCAGAAAGTAAATCGCACAGTTGATTTATACTGGTTCGAACATTTCCATTCTACATCCAACCCTGAGCTTCCTTATAGTTTCATTGACACCCAAACTTAACCCATATGGATATGTATCCATACAACTGTCTGAACAATCGAACATAGCCTCGACCTTTGCTTGAATAACAAAACATGACTTCACCTTTGCTTGAACTACAAAATAGGATTTCACCTTTGTAGAGTAGAATACAATTCTTTGACAACTATATTGTTATCTCTAATACACTAATTTGTCAACATTTGAGTACAATAACTCATATAACCCTTACAAATGATGTGCTTTAAATGTGCAAAAGCTATGAGAGGCTAAGTTGCTTCTGAATATAATGTAGAGTTTAATGCATGGAGAAGCAATGATAGAGAGTAATATGATATCATCTGGGATGATCTGAGTTAATGCCCGAGATGATCCAGAGTGGTTGACTGGATTGGATCCAACTGATCTGATGCAATGCAGACCAATGGAGAGGCTATAGGATTTTATACTGAAGTTAGGGATGTGTATCCAGGTTTATAACCCTTTAGAATAGTCATTGGTGAAAAGAAAAGTCTTCTAAAATGAAGAAGTAGGAGCAGAATTTGCAGTGAATCCAAGCACGACCCATTACAGGCAAAATTTATGACAATCAGTCGATTGGTTATGTGCCAAGCGATCGAACGATTGTGCTAGTTTTGTCTGTTCTAGATAGCAATTGAATGCTGCACACTTTACCGATTTCATTACTCTGAATTCCTAGAAAATTCTCAAAAATTCTAGATGTTATTTCAGGTCATGTGGTAATGGTTGGAGTTGTTTGGAGATTATTTGTGCGTTTATCAAATCATATCTAAATTGACTCGGTAAGGACTCAATATACACTATACTCCTTTAAAGCTTTGTAGTTCATCTCCAAATGATTCTTTGAAGTGCAGTTGAATTGCTAATCTTATCTTTATCACTCATGTGCTTTCATCCCCTTTTGTTTGCTTGAATGTAATGATATGATTTTGATTCTTCCTTATTTCGCCCTTTAGCATTGGTATACATTTTTAGCTTTAGTCTCCACATGAATGATACTTGATATGCTAACAAAATATGTACCAATTGTTGGAACTAGGCCAGCCCGCAGTGGAAGAAATGAGTGAATTTCAAAAAATTTACCATTTTGGATCATTAATGGGCCTATGAAGTCTAAATACATTTAGATCTTATCAAAATTTTCTTTTATATAAAATCAATATTTAATTTAATTTGGTAATTAAAGGGGATTTAAATTCAACTCAAATAAATATGTAATATGATGAATGTATCAAATACATTCATGTGCATGAATGATAAGGACAACATATGAGCAGCACATGAAAATAGGTAAATAAACATGTAAAGGTTAGAGAAAGAAACCTTTTATTTATTTCTCTTAACACAAATAATTAATTAGGTAAAGATGGACCGTAAATGTAGAGAGGGAAACCTTTCATTTCTCTCTCTCTTTAATTAGGTTAAGTGACAGATCAATGTCATTTACTATAGAATTAATACATGTCTTTGTTGCCTAAATTTTATTTTAAAATATGCAAGTGATAGTAAAATATGCAAGTGATAGACAAAAGTTAACTTATATTAACAAAAAGCACAGTTAAGGAATTAAGGTGGACATTTATGAAAAGGAAAGATGGAGCATTTTCCTCTTTCCTTTACTCATTCAATCAATGTCAATTCAAATTAGCAATTAAACTCTAAAACATATATATATAAAATAAATTTTGACCATTATCATAATTTGAAATCTAGAATTAACAAATAAAATCAAGCTTCAATTTAGGAAGAATTTTAAGATTAAAATTGTGATGTACATAAAAGTAAAATTTTAAACCTTGCATTAAAATAATATATTCACACATATATGTAATTATTGCAAGCTAGTTTAAAATTTAAACTAACAAACGAATATGTGAAGTTTTTGATTTAGTATGTGTTAGAATTAGAAGTTAAGAAATTTACACAAAAGTCCTATTATGTTTTTTTTAACAAGAATACAATAACAAAAAAAATCAAACACAAATCATATAATATCATATTCAATTCTCAGATGATTTAAAAAAGACAACATATGTAATTTATATAAGTAGAAACAAAATAAATCATATAAATAAATTGTTTCAAACAGAAATAAAAGGGATAATTTAGGCACATATGAATTCACAATAAAATTTCATATTTTAACTATAAGAACATCATGAACAACAAATTAAATGAGATGTAATATTTCATAACTCAATTGCTAAAAATATGGACATGCAATCAAAAATGGAATAGCACAAAATACATGTAAATCAATTGATATTATAAACATATATTATCAAGACGATGTGATAAAAAGGGAATTAAATCATAAACAATATTAACAATAATTAACATAAATAAACAAAGGATGAAAAACATGTGCAGATCTTAGTTGAATCAAATAATAAACAAGTTATTAATTAAGATAAAAAAGATTTTGATTCACATGTTTAAAATTAATCTATTAAGCACGAATGAACCATTCATATTCAAACATATAAATGAACATCCTCAAAATTTCATTTGATTTGAAGTAGCGTAGCATGGAAAACACAAAAGTGTAGCAAAAACATATGCCCAAGTAGGATCACTCGCCCAATGCTCAACGAAAATAACTGGCTAAGTTCCTAAATTTGAAAGAAGCAAGATGGTCCTGCAATTGCTTGCACCACCGCCCAATGAATCGGGTCGGGTTAACAGCACCGTGCTGAACCCCGCGGTCTAGTAAGTTCCTTTTCTTCTTCGTCACTAGCAAATACATCAGCAACAAAACCACTTCTAAACTATAAACCCTAGCTATTTTTTCCACTAACTCTACCGTCCAAAGTTCACAATGTATCGAGCTGCCTCTTCTGTCGCTGCTTACGTTACGTCGAAGAGACAGGTACAAGTATACAACAAATCCAAACCAATTACTATTCACGATACTTATCTAAGTTATCTCGCTTTCAAAATTTAAAATGGCCATTAACGGCGAACGCATGCGAATGTGAGCAGGCATGGAGCAAAACAGCTTTAATTTCAAGGAACTATGCAGCAAAAAGCATTGAATTTGGAATTGAAGCACGTGCTGCAATGCTGCAGGGAGTTCAGGAGCTAGCTGATGCTGTTAAGGTCACCATGGGGCCAAAGGTAATACTCTAGCTCATTTTTTTTCATTGATTGATTGAATGATCTGTATAAGTATTTATTGGTGAGTAATACTCAAAATTACATAAACATACCGATCTTTGTGAGTGATTAAGTGAGATTTTGAGGAAACTCTAGAAGTCAGCTTAGAATTCTTTGCTCCTTTAACTTTAGCTTGTTGTAATAAAACACCGACATAGTGAAGGGCACCATTTCTTCTAACGGGTCTTTTTCTAATGCTTTGGGTTCCGGCCATATTTTTGTGTGGTGTTTTCCACGGAACTTTAATTGCTTCAAAATTGACAAAATCCGTTATTTTAAAACGTGAAAGCGTACATGAGACCTTTTTAGATCATTGAGGCGAGACGTAAGCCTCGAAACGATGAGATTTACTTTTCGAGTAAAAATAAAACACAACGTATATAATGAAATTTGACATTTTGAATTAACACATGCAAAAAAATAAAGAACAAATCATTAAAGTCTGACTCTAAACAAGTATACATCTTTTTTTAAGGTTTAGAAATCCATATGATTTCAATTTCGATTCCGTAAAATTTATTTGGATTTCGCCAAATTCCAGTTTCGATTCCTTCTACTAATTCAAATCGATCCGCAAAATTTATTTGAATATTCAATGAAATCTATCAAGAAATTTTCTTTATATAGCAATGAGAAAATATATTACATAGCTTTTGCTCTTTGTTTCAGTAATCTTAATTAATCATGTCGATATTGAAATTGAAAAGTAAATGAACACAAATTTCTATTTTCTTAAATTTTGTTCTTTTTTGTTTTTCATTAAATAATTGAAGTTTAATAACTTCTGTTAGTATCAATATTCGCAACTATCGTTGAGTCACATGCCTCAGCAGTTTGAGGTGTGCGAAGTATACGCTTTGTACGTTTCTTATGCCTCAAGTTGCCGAGGCATAAGCTTTAGAGGTAAAAAGTCTTTTGGGGAAAGCCTCAAGGCGTTTTATCTCTCATTTCCTCGAGACGGGTATCGAAACGGGATTTTTAAAGCAGTGATAAAAACACCTTTTTACAATGAAGTATTTCTCCCCCTTGATGTATTTGGGCATTTAATTTAAATCATCTTGTCCCTTGCTAGCCCAACTGGTCAAAGCACAAAAATGCCATGAGGAGGTGCAAGCATGGATTCTCAAATGACATGTAAATCCACTAGCCATGGGTATTTAAAAAAAATCATGCTTTTAAAGGTGTTGAAGCCTTTTGAAATAGCTTATTTTCTAAGTTGTTCTTAGTTACAAAAATAACATATGGAATTTAGTATATATGTAGATGCAGAAATACAAGGTTGGAGAGAGCCAGCCTCCTCAAGTGAAGGAGCAAAAAGCGGTCCACTGATGCTAATATTATAATAATTCAAGATGCTAGTTTTCTTTAGTGGCAGATTAATCCCATTCATTTAATTCTTTTAAACTTTTCATTTTATTTATTGACCTCTTGATGGTATAAATTGTTTGCATTATATTAGAGCTACTCATCGACATGCATGTTGTACTAGTGTGATTTCGTAGAAACATACTTAATACAAAACCACGTTCTCATAATATATAGAGTTTAATATGTGCGACCAATGATGTTTCTTGAAAGTATCGTTAACTCTAGTTTCTAGGTCTAACAGCACTATAAAAGTATTGATATTTCTTTTTATCTTCCAATTTTTTTCATGTTCAATACGAAGCAGCTAACCAGGACTTACATGCGAAACAATTTTTTTGCATAAATATAGCGGTTAACCAAACTTTAAACCTTGAATTGTAAAAGTAATTCTGTCCTTTCTTTGATGGTATACGTGTGTGTAATAGACCATTACTAAAAGGAGAAATAAAATAGATAAGAGGAGTGTATTCTTTTTCCCCGTGTTTTAGAACTAAAAAAGTTACTAAAAGAGAAGCAACAAAAATGTTGCCCCTTATAAAAATGTGACAACATTGGTTATCCAACTTTCTTTTAAAAGCACATATATAGTAATTTGCTGTCACTTTTCTTTCCTCGTGCATTTTTATAAAGTGGAAATTAGGGCGTCACTCTTATTTCGAAACTTAATATAAAGCCATCCCATCGTGAAAATCCGTTATAAATTACCTTGCTATACTTATTTTAGGTAAAAGTTTCCTTTTTATTTTTTTCATAACTTAAATCTACATTAAATCACGATTAAAAGCTTTCCAATTTAAAGTTATGAATTTATCGAATTCTCCCAAATTATGAAAATCAAAATCAAAATTAACTGTAGACTAGGGATTTGAGAATTTCTCAATTTGCATGGTTTTAGCACGACAAAGAACAAGATGAGGGGTTTGGGGAAGAAGTATAACTTGTGGTGGAGTCTCAGTTTTGTCTTTTTATTGCAAAACAAATAAAGGCTATTTTGATCCTTTTAACACACACACACACACATTATTATTATTACACACACACACGCCTACCCCTCTATCAATTGTTCTATTGTTTTCCTTTGCCTCTTAAAATTCACTTCCCATAACCAGTTTGGTTTTGCTCTTAATAATAGCCAATAAATTAATAACTACTGCTAATTTATGCATATGGGGTGCTAGCAGAGATTAATGCATATTTCTACTTTCGAGCATTGATTGGAAATTGCTTGTTATAGGGACGCAATGTGATTATAGAGCAAAGCCGTGGAGATCCTAAAGTCACAAAAGATGGTGTTACAGTTGCTAAAAGTATCGAGTTCAAGGATAGAGCCAAGAACATTGGTGCAAATCTCGTAAAGCAAGTTGCTGATGCTACCAACACTGCTGCTGGAGATGGTACAACTAAGTTTTTTGTTATTTGAGTAATACTGTTATAGTTTTTAGATTATTATTTCGTAGCTATACTCTGCTGTACCCATAGTCATTAAGGCGCGCGCCTAGGCTCAAGGTTTGCGTCTTTTTTTCAGTTTGAGTGCGCCTTTTTGCAGTTTGAATGCGCCTTTTTGCAAAATTCAAATTTTAATTTACAAAATAATTAAATAAAAAATTTAAATTGTTAAATGAATTATAAAATATGGTTTAAAATTTAAATTTTAGTTAATAAAATATTTAAATAGTTGAATGCATTATGAAATATGGTTTAAAAATTAATTTGTAGCTAGTAAAATAGTAGATCAAACTTGTATAAAAGGCATGCATAAAAGCCCGAGGCTCAAAAAAGCCCAAGGCTCAAGCCTTGCGCCTAAGCGCCTTAACTACTATGGCTGTACCATAATTGGTTCTATGCCAATCTGCAGCTTCACTTACACGTTGTTGATGTATTGTGGCGGATATCATATCTCTAGAACTAGACTTCCCGTTTGTATAATCAATGTAGAAAGTGGTATATACCCAACCATTCCAGCTTGTTCCCTTTCCAAAAGGTTCACGAAAATGGGAGAACATGAGCACCATTGTCACATACTCAGTTAATTATATGTTTATTCACTTGGTTAATCTTTTTTTTTCATTACATGGCTACTAATGTAAGTATGGAACAATGTGATTCTTTCAAAATATTCATTTCTAACTTCACCATTATTGTACACTCTACATGTTACAAAAAACATTTATGTTCTTTAATAAAAAGTTGAGTTGTATGTTAACTGTACTAGTCTCATATGTGTTTAGTATTTTGTTTATTTGGACATTACCATACAGTTTGGGTCAGTTTCAGGGGTGAAAGATTTTTGTGGTAATAGAGAACATAGGAAACTGATACAGGGTTTTACCAAACAGGTACCACTTGTGCAACTTTACTTACTCAGTCTATTCTAATCGAGGGATGCAAGTCTGTGGCTGCTGGAGTCAATGTTATGGATTTGCGCAATGGTATAAACATGGCTATAGATTCTGTTATAACCCACTTGAAAAGCAATGCCTTGTTGATAAGCACACCCGAGGAAATCACTCAGGTTACTACTAATGATTCTTACATGTCTTTTTTGTTCATTTCCTCGATCCTTTTCTGTTAGTTCTTTTGTTTCAAGATTTTGTCATTGTTACATGAGTATTGTTTGAATTTATGCCGATGCTTTGATAGCTCAATGGATGATATATTTTCCTTGGTACTTTTATAGCGCCTATTCACATGATGTAGATGTGAAATTCTACAATGAGTAGCGTTTTGCCATACTATCTATGCTGTTCTTAGACTTCCTGCAACGGGAGTTTTATTGTGTACAGTCACTTACCTATATTGAACTAAATCAGGTGGCAACTATTTCTGCAAATAGTGAACGAGAGATTGGTGAGCTAATTGCAAGAGCGATGGAAAAAGTAGGGAAGGAAGGAGTAATCACAGTTTCCGTAAGTGCTTTAGTGTTGTTCTTATATTATATGGTCGGCCCATTGAACATAGTTTGGATTACTGAATATATGTTTAATGCAGGATGGAAACACGTTAGACAATGAGTTGGAAGTGGTTGAGGGTATGAAACTAGCTAGGGGTTATATATCACCTTATTTTATTACAGATGCGAAGACACAGAAATGTGTGAGTTATATTGTTCTCTCTCGTACTTTTTGGTTACATAACTAGCTAGGGGGATCAACCGAAATTCAGTTTGCTTTTTGTTTCATCATCATATGATTGAAGATGGTCATTAATAGGATTTAGTGAATTCTTCTTTGGTTAAATTTGCGGGAACGTGTGTTTTTTTTATTTTGCACTATGTATGAAAGATGTTGAAATAGGTTGATTTCTAGTTTACCAAAAACTAGAGAATGATAATTTGAAATTAATGGATGAAAAAAGTCACCGCAATTCGTTTAATGGGGTTTTGAAATGAATGTGCTGACTATATGAATAGTAGAATTGAGAAGTAGTTGTATGTCCTCTACTTGTTCTGAAAGATGGAACTCTTTGCTATATATGATTAAATAGGAAAAATATACACCTCAAGATGTGAATGGGAAGCCAACAAAGGGGAACTGAATCTATGAGCATTCAGATGCAAACAACCATATTATGTTTCTTATTTCAAATATACCTTTTTTTGCAGGAGCTCAATAATCCGTTGATCCTTATTTATGATAAGAAGATTTCAGATGCAAACTCCCTTGTCCGCATACTGGAACTTGCTAAAAAGGTACTAGCTAATGTTACTGATTATGAGAAACATACATGGTTACCCATATGTGGTGAAATTCGAGGTGAAGTTTAATTACCATTTACTTTCACAGAACAACAGAGCTCTTTTAATTGTCGCCGAGGATGTAGAAAGCGATGCTTTAGCCATGCTTGTACTGAACAAACATCATGCTGGTCTCAAGGTAATTAATTCATGGTGCAATCACCAGTTCAACATTTATTTGTTTAATTAAACAATAGGAACATAATCCTTTTTGTTTGTGTCGAAAGTATTTTTTCCCTGAGAGGCTTATGGAAACACAATGTATGATTGTTTTGTCAATAGAATCTAACTGATGTGTGTGTGTGTGCCTGCCTGATTTTTTCTTTCAATTTTTTATTTAAAAAAAACTATAGGTGTGTGCTATTAAAGCTCCTGGTTTTGGTGAAAGTAGAAGAGCAAATTTAGAGGATCTTGCCATTCTTACTGGTGGTGAGGTGAGAACATGTCCATAGTTATCCTAAAAGATCTTTGTTGTATACGTGAATTATACTAAAAGTCATACTATTACTCAATGTTCTTAATGTATTAACATTTAAACAAATATCTTGCAGGTTATCACTGGAGATAGAGGACTTAGCCTTGATGAAGTTCGATTAGATATGTTCGGTACTGCAAGAAAGGTCAATAAAATTCTGGCAAATATAACGAAGTCACGATTTATATGGCTTCTTATTTCTAATACCTTTATTGATCGTGTAGATAGCTGTATCTCTGGATGATACTATGGTTTTACATGGCGGCGGCGACAAGAGGCTTATTGAAGAAAGGTGTGAACAGGTAATTCAAATCAGAGTCAATTATGTAGGATATAAAGATTGCAATGTTTGCATCTTCAGTGTAAACATTAGAAATGCTTCTTTAGTTAGTGGCAAGTCCAAGATTTTGAAGCTGTAAATTTTGATGCTCCTAGTTACATTTTCTAAAACTAGCATGTTGCTTGTCTATTTTTGTATTGTATCGGTCCCAACCGAGCCATACGATACAAATGCTAATTCCATATCAATATATTAACTATGAGTAGCATGGATACGAAATGGAATGCACCTTATAAGATGCATACATAAGATTTGACACTTTTTAAAATTACTACGTAGTTGGAAGAAACATACTGGTAAATCTTGTAAAACCATGAGTATTTTGTTT
This sequence comes from Allium fistulosum, assembly GCA_030737815.1. Taxonomy (NCBI): domain Eukaryota; kingdom Viridiplantae; phylum Streptophyta; class Magnoliopsida; order Asparagales; family Amaryllidaceae; genus Allium; species Allium fistulosum. The sequence continues at coordinate 222,082,190 of CM060902.1, forward strand.
AATAAGTTTTGAATTTACACTGACAGCTAAGAATGTCCATTGAGCAAAGCTCTGCCATGTTCGACAAGGAAAAAGCACAGGAGAGGTTATCAAAGCTTTCAGGAGGTGTGGCTGTTTTAAAGGTTTTTACTTCGCTGTCCGTTTTCTGTTTTTTATATATAATAAATACTAGTGTATGACACAATATACGCGTGTATGCACATGCGTATAATGTAGAGGTGCAATATGATATGAAAAGTTGAAAGGACAATGGCAATGGCTTAAACAACAAACACTGGCAGACCTTATTGTGTGTGTGTTTTCTTATTACTGAGAGAGATATAAATAGTCACTGACAATATATGTGTTCTTATTGCTTGAATTTGAATATTATGGCATAGATTGGTGGAGCTAGCGAGGCAGAAGTTGGTGAGAAAAAAGACAGAGTTACAGATGCTTTGAACGCTGCAAGAGCAGCTGTTCAGGAGGGAATTTTGCCAGGTAAAATAACAGTTTTCCCATTTATTCGCGCACAATATATGTTCACATCATAAATTGTATTAAATTGGTAATTGTAGGTGGTGGTGTTGCTCTTCTATATGCTGCTAAAGAGCTGGATAAAATTCGAACTTCCAATAGTGATGAGAAAGTCGGAATTCAGATTATTCAAAATGCTCTTAAAGTAACATTTACTAACCTAGTGGTTGTAACTATTGTTTAATTATACTAAAATAATCTTGATACCTGAATGAAAATATTGGTTTTCTGTAGGCACCAGTGTACACCATTGCTTCAAATGCAGGCGTTAGTGGTGCAGTAGTTGTTGGAAAATTACTGGAACAAGACGATTTCAATTTAGGATATGATGCTGCTAAAGGTATGGTAACCATTACCATCACTTGATTATATGTTTTCAATCAGCTGAATTTTAATATAATAGATTAGTTCTTAAGTATTGTACAATCTTGAAATAATTATTAAATGAGGATTGTTAATGCATCTTAATCTGAATTATGCTGGTAGTGAACTTTTGTGCTATTTTATATAATGTAGGTGAGTATGTTGACATGGTAAAAGCTGGAATTATTGACCCACTAAAGGTTATCCGAACTGCTTTAGTAGATGCAGCCAGGTTTGAATCACTATATTCGAATGTTTTATATTTATAATCCGTGCACAGCTTCTGATTAATGCACGTGTTGCAGCGTGTCGATGCTGCTAACTACTACTGAAGCTTCAGTTGTTGAGAGCGGGGGTACGAAGGCTGGTTCCACGCCAAGCTCTATGAGTGATTTTGGTTACTGATGAATTTATAGATGAAATCAAAGAGGACGGTTGAGATTTTTGTATACGGGAATTTAAGATATAGCTGCAACTTTGATTGTGAGGAAAAAAAACAGTCAAAAGGTTTACTGAGGGTGCGGACTTGAACGCCACCAATACCTGTTCCTTGATAGGGTTGTAGTTTACACAGCAATACCTGTTTTTAAATAGTGTTCTACAAAATATTCAAATTAATTTATGTAGCTCCTGGTTTTGATACCCTAGGTTTTTTCTTTTCTTAGTGCTTTCTGATATCGATTGAACAGATTAACATTTTAACTTAAATTTGTTTGATAATTTATTGAACATTTAGTTTAAATTCCAAATACTTCTGGTGTGCTCGTTACCGGTTTTAAATAATTATTGGAAGTGGAACCCAAGATGGGTATAGCGTTGGATGTGTGGAAACGGGTGTTCCCACCAACCTTTCATCCATGAAATTCAACCCTTGAATACCTTGTATGCTACTTTATGAGATATGTAGGGGTGTAAACGGATCGGACCAGATGAATGTGTGTACCAGTCTTGTCCAATAAGAGATTCAAACGAACATGACTCGAATAAACTTTAAGTACGAACATTTTTCGTACGAGTCGGATAATGAACGGATAATGTTCGGACAATAGAAAATGATCGAACATTTTCAAACAGGTATATTTTTGTACATTTTTCTTATTCTAATTCGTGTTTTAAATAAGAATCGTGCAATAATCGTATGGACATGGATTAGATGCTTTAATGTTTCGGACCAAACTAGATATTGGACGATTGTACAAAATTTACCTCCTAAGAGATATGGTTGTAACTAGGAACAACAAACGCTATTTCATCCAAAACAGGATAATACAAGTTAAAGTGAATAGAGTTTGAACCATTAAGTTGAATACCATCCACAATTTCTTCCTTTAATTTTCTCATATGCACGTTTCTACACCGTTATTTTCGACTCGTTAGGAAAATTATTTACTTGATTGCAGCCACGAACATGTTTGTAATCATTAGTATTGAATCATATAAAATAAAGAATTATCTTTACAATTAATTAATTACTTTAATCACTTATTATTGATTAATTAATTTAATTAATCGACTCTTAATTACATCATTAATTATATTAATTAATGATCCTTAATTACACTTAATTAATTATCTTATTTAAATTAATTATATTTAATAGTTAATTAGTCACATTTATTAATCACCTTTGATTAATCTCATTTAGTAATTAACTTCCCTTAATTAATTCCATTAATTAATAATGTAATTAATTAAATGTTCTTAGTTAAAATGTATCAAGAAGGAGTTATTGGTATATCCGTTGATACTAGTATATGTAACGCTCTTCATATGACGAACGGTGAATTACGTGTAACTGTTGGGAGTACAAAGGGGTTACACATATATTATTATTTTTTGGAACGATTATAGAGCGACATACCAAGAGTATTTTATAAGTTAAAAGTTAAATAGAAAATCTTATGCGATGATATGCATTAGTCTTTTGATTTGAGAATACCGTTGTTAGCGCCAAAATTGGTCACCAACACCCAAATCCAGAGGAAAGCACCAAATACCAGTCACAGCTCACAGATAGAGTATATGTAGAAAATATAAATATGAAGAATAATAAAAATTAAAATGAAAGTAATAAAGAACAACAGATTTTATAGTGGTTCGGCTGACTTCGGCCTACGTCCACTCCAGAAATTTCCTTTTTATTGCTGTAATAATCGGTTACAGTTACAAAATGGCAGAGTAGTCCTAGCCTTAGGAAATAGAAAGCCGGAGAGCAGAAAGAAGATCCCACTTTTCTGAACCCCCACATGCTGTATTTATAGACAAATCCAGGAAGTTGCTGGGCTTCCTGAGTAGCCTGGGCCCACTAAGACCTTGGCCGAGCTCACACCCTTCACCTCGACCGATCCCAAATCCTCCATCAGTCGTCCCGAAGTAACCATGGTAATGACCCAAAGTGAAATGCTCAGTGACTCGAAGTGACATGACCTATAGCCTAGGCCGAACTCAAGTTGAAGTAACACTCCCCCATATGCCGAACCGAAGTACTCCGTGATGCCGAACGACCACCAATGCCGAACGACCTATTCCTTCCAGGCCTTACGACCAACAATGCCGAACGACCCATTCCTCCTTGACGTCGAACGACCACCAATGCCGAACGACCCATTCCTCCTTGATGCCGAACGACCACCAATGCCGAACGACCCATTCCTCCCTGACGCCGAACGACCACCAATGCCGAACGACTTATTCCAGACTGAACCATACCTTGTTACCTCATCCATTGCCGAGCGACCTTGACCGAACCACAATGCCGAGCCACAACGATTCACCTCAATGCCGAGCGACCTTGACCGAACCACAATGTCGAGCCACTCTGACCTCGCTACAATGCCGAGCCACAACGATTCACCTCAATGCCGAGCGACCCTGACCGAACCTCCAATGCCGAGCCACCTCCAATGCCGAGTCGCCTATGCCGAACCATCCATGACTGACCGTCTTTCCATCCAGCTAACTCAAACCCATCGTATTGCGATCTCGACAAACGAGTAGTCGATTTAGTTAGATCTGCCTGTCTGCGGCCTTGCCAAAAGGCGGGATAACAACCGTGAATATTAAATATTTAAATTACACTTTGATTATGGTCAATCACACAACAATGACCATTGTGGTAACGCCATAGTTATATATATAAGTTGAACCACTTGAAGTGAAGAAAGGATTCTTCTTCTTCAAGTAAAAGTTTAGTAGTCAATTTAAAGTCAAAGTCTTTGGTCAAAGCAAATTTCTTAATCGGTAAATGTTATTGGACTGAACCATGGATTTTAATGTTGAATTTCGCAATTACAGATATTATTAGAGCTTCGACCATTGATCGGGTTCTAAATATCCAAGTAATACGACGACGATGAAGAGAAAACGTGCAAAATATATCGTTGTTCAAGGATGTTGCTTTAAAAGATAAAAAAATTGAATTTCACTTAAAATTCTGTAAGTACCTGAATGTTCACTACTGTACTTCAATAAGGTTCATACATGCTTTAATATTTAAACCGTTTAAATATTACCAAGGGTTGAGTTAGCACCTCGGAGTCACATAACCTCAACTCTCGACTTTGGATTACAAATAATTGAAAGTCATAAATTATTGTCATAGAGAAATTGACATAATGGTTATATTAATTTATTATTATTAGAGGATCTAAAATTAATTACTAAATTATATAATTGTTATATATATATACATATTTACTTAAATTTGAGCCAATATAATGATTTAAATATAATAAATAATATATATATATATATAATTTGGTAGTCGAAAATTTTAAAATTGTTTTAAAATAAGATGGGTCAAAATATGTGTGGGTATGAACTAACTAATTGGTTTAAGTATTTAAATGAGATTAGAACTCACTTATAATAGGCCATGCCTTAAATAGTGAATTCGGGTTGGATATTTTACATAACTTATTGATGTTATAAATATACGTAGTGACCTCAGTTAAATACATAGAATTTTCTTTTCACTTTAAAATAAATTATATCTAGGTGGTAGACTTTGCAGCTTCATCATTGAGTCAGAGAAATGTTCCTTGTGAGGCAAAGTGATGGATCAAGGCGTTAACAACTGATAGAATTATCACGTGTTTTTGAATTAATTTTTTAATTTAGAAAACTATTTTTTAAATTTTTTAATCATATTTTAAAGATAAGGGATTTCATTTAATGTTCATCCATGTGCTTCGACCGTTCATGTACTCCTTTCATCTCAGTCTTGGCACCGAGACCAAACTAACACAGACCAGAGGTTTCAAAAATCCTACCGTCGAACTCGTCTTTGTAGGAGCATCACAACAACATTGGTGGTGCAAGCTAACGACGATAGAGGCGACGACAATCTTAAAATTAGGGTTCCGCTTTGATTATTTAATTATTTTATTTAATGTCGTTCTTCAATTATATCGACATATAGCTTTTATACATCGTTATAATAGATTTTTGGCTTCAAATAGTAATGCCATAAAAACTAAGTAAAACATTTGTATTGATTTATTATTAATTTGTAACATTTACAAATTAATTTTACACTTGTCGGATTTGGAAATAATTAACAACTCGGTTATGTTAACTCTGTTAGTCGCTGTGAACATGATCGAAGATGGCCAACAGTAATAAACAATGTAAATGCAGCGGAATAGTATAACAGTAGATCACAAAGTCGATTTCATACTGGTTCGGACCTCCCGTCCTACGTCCAGTACCAAAACTCCCCTTCGGTATTTCACTATCAACACCCTCACTACACCCGGAGGAACAAGTTTACAAACTTCGCCTAAATAACCGAACAAGACTTCAATAACAATTACAAGTAGTGCAACAAAATGTTACTCTCTGACACGGCGTATCTTGATATACAGAATGTCAATTTGATGTACAATAACTCCTATAACCAAACCAATCAAATGATATTGAGTGGAGGTATAGAGGCTAAGGAGCTTATTCGACTAGAATATGGGATGTGGAGATGAAGCAAATTAGTCGAAATTTCCGAATCAAATGAATTTCTTGGAACTTGGAGAATTGCTTTAGGAATTGAGAATTTAGGAGTGGAAATCAAAGCATGGAGTTGTGTTTAGATTCGGGGATGGTTAGAGGTGATAGAGTTAGGGGCATGCCCTAGGGGCAATTATGTAATTTGTTACATTTATCTAACTCATTGACCAATCTTGTTCGAAATAAAGATGTATTCTTTCGATTATATATTTGATATAATATGGTTATATTAATTAATTAATTTAATTTAATAGAAAATCCATAAATGGTATGTTTTTTGTAATAATAGTTACAAAGTATTATAACCATAAGTAATTTATCACAATGAAACAAATATATCATTTTAAATATTCCTAGTCAAGATGCATCGAGACTGAATATCGATACATCCGTTGAGACTAGAGTACATAACGCTCTCCAAATGTTGAGCAGTGTATTACTCATTACTGTTAGAGACACCAAGGGGTTACGTACTGATAGTTATTGGATAACTATGGAATGACTCACTCGATAGTTTTCTATTGGTTAATATAACAAAGGTCCAGCAGAGAATATCTATGTGACTAATTTACATAGTTATCTCGACTTGAGAATACTATTGACCTTCAATGTGGAAGCTCCGCTTTGATTATAGTTAAATCGTGGCACGACATCCATTGAACGACTATAGTTGGGTCGAGTGGAAACATTGAAAGTGAAACGTTATTCAAAAGAGGATCCGTCTCCTCAATTATATGAGGTTAGTATCATAGTCAACTGAAGTCAACTCAAAGTCAAAGTCTCCGACCAGAGCATTTTGGTTAATAATAATTGTTATTATTGAACTAAGGACTTTGTGTTTGCACTATAAAGTTGAATGTAGACGATATTGGAATTTTGACCATTACCAAATTCCATAAATCCTAATGTGATATAGTTTTGATGAAGAGAATTGGTGTAAATAATTGTCACCATTATGTACCGCTTATAATAAGTAAAATTGGATTCTACCAAAAGATGTGTACGCAATAAATTCGGCCAAAATGTCACACCACCTGCTAAGTGACGTGTGAACGTTAATATTCGAATAGTTCGATATTAATTGCTGACTGAATTTACACCTTTGAGTCGCACAACCATAATGATGAATTCTCTAAAAAACCACATGATTTAATTAATTTATAAAATGTTATAAATTGATTAGATTAATTGGTATTTGGGAAATATTAATTATTATTTATTTGATTTGATGTTTGGAAGTTTTTTGTAATTATTTTAATGCATTTATAAAAGATATATTTACGCGTATTGATATACGATATCGATGTAATTTAAAGATAATTGCATGAAATGATTTATGGAAATTTTATGTCATTTGATGACATGATTTGTGGAAATTTTATATCATTTGATAACATATGTGTAAAGAAAGGACTAGAGAGAGAGAAACAATAATGGGAATTAGTTAGGAAAGTTTTAGTTAAAGAATGAGAAAAGTTTCATTCCTTCAAATAAAACATATTTTCTAATTCATTCTATACGTAAAATATTTCATTCTTTGAATAAATTTGAAAAGTAAACGTTACACACAAATTTTTATATAAGAGTATATTTGATATACTCTAACTTACATACACATTAAATTAAAGTGAAATTTTATTTATGAAGTTAAATAAAATATTGATTTTATTTAAAAGAAGTTTAGAAAAGTTCCAAATGAATTTAGACTTCATAGGCCCATTAAAGATCCAAAATGGTTCAAAATTTTGAAATTCACTTATTTCTTCTGCTGCGGGCTGGCCTAGTTTCTTCAATGGAGTCAGAGCCAAATAGTCTATGCGGTCTAAATTAGTCATGTTAGGGTTAACTAATTAAGCTTATGCACTTAGTACGGTGTCTAGAAAGGTAATGTCTAGGATTGGAATTGGGTAAGCAAGTACCATGTCCAACTTGGTTATCTGCTTGGCCTGAAAGGTAAAGTGAGCCCAAAGGTTGTCCTTGATAGTAAAGGCCCAATTTGAATTGGGCCTTGGGCTAATTTTCAAAATAGTTTTGAAAATTAAGACTATATTTTAAATTTAAAAGTTAAATATAAACATGTTTATTATAAAAGGTTATAATATAACATAAATTTTCAAAATGTAATGAAAACTTCAAAATGTTTGAGATTATTTAAATATTAATTTTGAAATTTAAAAATTCATTGATAAGATTAATAAAATAAATTAATTAATTGAGTTTATTAATTAATACTTATATGCATGTATTATATATGTTGATATATGTTATCTTATTTTAAAGTGTTTAAGATAACATAAGTATGCATGTATGTATATGGGATAAATTTTCAAAATTAATATAATTTAATTAATTTAATTAATTAATTAAAGGTTAATTAATTAAATAAAAATACACATATATAAGATATATATATATACACTACACCAGAAAAGCCATTTTGCCACGGCTTTGAGCCGTGGCGAAATAATTTTGCCACCGTTCATAGCCGTGGCAAAATTGGCAGTGGCAAATTTTTTGCCACGGTAATAGAATTTTAGCCGTGGCAAATTAAAGTTTCGCCACAGCTCAAAACCGTGGCTAAATAAAAATTAGCCATGGGTCTGAGCCGTGGCGAAATTTAAAACAGCCACAGCTCTGTACTGCTGCTAAATAAAATTTAACCACAGCTCAAATCCATTCCTAAATGCAGTTTCATGATACATAGATATTCTACATGCAGTTTTGAAACATATGTGGTACATGTAATAAATAACGTGAATACAAAACGAGTAATATATGACAAACCCATCATTCTACATTGTGCACACAATTTATAATACAACTACTACAAGTGCTTGATTACAAACTTACAACTTTCAGTTCATAATAAAACTTCAATTCACAGTGAAACCACCAGTTCGCAGTAAAACAAGTAAACAACATCTACTGTACAATGTAAACACTAAACAACAAGAAAGAAAGAAATGATTCCTGAATTTGCCAAAGCATATACTTCATCATAGTATACAAGCAACTTCCGAAATCCTGCATTATAGAAAGAAGTATTTAGCTTATCAATATAAAAATTTAATTGTTTTCTTTGTTAACATAACCAAGTTAAGCCTTATCTAGAACATTAACTATGTTATTGAATAGTGTATTATTCATGCTCAATCTGACCTTTTTTTTCTACTGTTAACATATATAACACTCACTCCCCATTGGTAATAAACGGTGATATAATTATTTCAATGTTCAACCTCCAGTATATCTGTATGGTGTATCAGTGCACAATTTGTGTTAAGCTAAAACAATTGAAAGAAGTTTTTTTTTTCTTATATTGCCATGACACTGTTACTTGTTTATTATAGAGCTGAAAATCCATTGAGAGTTTGTTGAGCTTATGTACATGTGCATTTATAGTAGAAGGCTGAGTTATTTTTTTACTGCTAAGTGTAGTTGATACTGTCAATTTGAAAGAAATTCATTTTTTTTCTTATGTCTTGTTAAACTGCAATTTGATGTCCTATGTAAAAATATTTTACTGTAATCAAAATGTTGGAGTCTTTTTAAACGTGAAAGTCTTCATTGGGACTAAATACCAAATATTTTAGCAAGTAATACTTATAGTGATTTGATACATGATCTATTATTTAAAGGAATTTGAGACAGGTAAACCGACGAGTTTCCAAGAAAGTTCCATGGCTTGGCATACCAAAAACAGAGAAAAAGCAAAGGAAATAGAAAAACCAAAGTGTGCCTCAATGTCAACCTATGAATTTGTCAACAAAAAGTCATGAAAAGTATATGTGAGCTATTTTAAACTTTTTATTTTTCTGTTCTTTTTAATCAAAAATCAGAATAGATTAACCAAACTAATTCAGTTTATTTAGCACACCAATATATATCGTATTTATAGAATTCCAAATAATTTCAAACATATTAAAATACTAATTTACTTAAATCATTTAACCTCTCAAACTTGTAATTTTTTCAAATGAAATCTGTAGAGTTGTTATTTGAATGCAGAGTCCAAAAATATTTTTCTTACCATGATATTTGCTGCTCATAAGGGCACCCCTCACATCCTTGTATGTGTTTCCATTCTTTTTTCTCTACCGCGAAAAGCATTTGCCTTCGCTAGGTGTATGGCTAACAACATTTTCTTCCACTGCTACAATTCGTCAACATTTTTTACATCGATACACACTTTTTAGATTGGAATTGCAATTGTTTGAATCTGTATGTGAGCCAGGGTCTGTCTCAAATTTGGAGCTGTCCACTTTCTCTCCTTGATTTTATGAATGCCCTGAAGTTTCATAGAAAAAAAAATTAATCAGATAATAGGGCAGTGGAGAATTTCCTGGAAAACCATAATATCAAAAGCTTATACAGTTTTATCCCATATTTAATCAAACATATCTTGAACACAGCAAAAATCTCCATGATCGTATTTAAGCTGTGGGAATGTTGAAAGAGTTCAGAGGAAATAATACGTCTCCAACTAAGAAACAAGTATTAGTATCTAACTCCTTAAGACAAACTCTTATACAATGGGCTGGAAGTATCTACTTTAAAACCCATGTTCTCAAAGAGATCTAACTGCAATCAGGAAAAATTAACAATCTAACATTCATAATTGAACATAGCTTAAATTTCAGCAAGCTTAACCATTAGAGTTCCACTTACCTGCTAAAGAAAGCTATCATTTGGGCGTGCAGATTCACAAAATTCCCTGAGAGAATTCAATGCATCTGCAACAAGGAGTTCTTATCGTGTGAGATGAACCTAAAAAAAAGTAACATAATATAGAAGATGCAATAGAAAGCCTTTCATTGATATAGGTATGTAAGATCAATTACAGAACCAGTATAAATTCAAACCTTCTCGCGACTTTTGTTCTATTCTCATCAGAAAGCAGCAACAGCAACAGCACTACAGGGAATAGAAAAACAAAATGATGAATTTGTAAGGAGGACAACAGAAAGCAAAAGGATCTTTTAGCTAGATTGTTTAGTGAAGGAAAACATTAAGACAAAATGCCAAATCAAATTAGTTGGAAAGTTATTTTTCACAAATGCACATGGAAAAAAAGCGACTTGCCTCAGTATTCAAATTACGTAATTTTCATCAATATATATTTGTTTTACAAAACAAATCTATAATCTTTTTTAGTGTACTAAATATGTCATTGCTTTTTAAAAGCTTAAATAATGTCCATAGCATTAACTGTCTTTCAATTTGCAATTCTATGCATGCATCATCTTGGATAATAGTCCAAAGGAAATTCTCTAATATACACTTCGTATGCCAAACCCTTCATCTTTCTCAGCTCTGCCACGATGAACTGTCTACAAATGATATATTTGGTAATTTCTTGACCATTCGCAAAATACTTCTCTATGCATTTTGCTTCTCCTTTTTTCGTTCCATCTACATACATTCCTCTTCTAGACATCTTCTGATTACCTTTTTCTGTAATGGATTTTCATTACCTTATATTAGTAAGGATAAATAGCACTGAGTTTGAGACCCATTGGGTGAAAGACAGATATGGACCCAGTAAAAGTAGTAGGGTAGACTTCGAACCTTTTCTGTTCGGACCAAACTGTATTTCAGTAAGTATATATTGCTAGCATTTGCTGACTAATTTATATTGAGGCAGATGACGGTCCATGTGTTACCTACGTAGGAAAAGGAGGATCAGGGAACTTAGCCAAAATGGTCAATGACGGCATCGGATATGGCAATATGCAACTGATATCTGAAGCCTACAACCTCTTAAAAACAATCGGTAAACTATCAAATCAAGAACGTGCAGACATTTTCGCTGAATGGATAAGTAAACCCTGCAATCCTGGAGAATATGAGAATGCTACCTATATCACTAATTTGGTGTTTGGATAATTAACTGTTCTGTGTGCTTCATTGAATGGACATAAGGCCAAGTGATAATGAGTTACACCACTAAGTGGAAATGGTAAATCAAAGAAACTTTTATTAGCCGTTAATTTGTAAATCCAGCGATATCATACACTGCTCAAAAGACCTTTTTAGCTTTTAATTTGTAAGCAATCAGGTATATCAAAAACATAAGACGTACCAAAAAATACCAAGTAATAAGTCAGCTGAAGCCAATGAGAAAACCAAAGCGAAGTTTACTGATTTTAAATCTTAAAGTGGCAGATGAACAACTGCATGTTTGCAAGCCAAAACCAGGGATTAAAGCATTATCTTGCAATTCCACATGATACAAGTCGGATTTAGTCACTAAATTATAGTGCAGAAACTGCACTTGGAACCTGAACATTACAAAAACAAGTAAAATAAAGTAATTAATATATTCATAACATAGTTCGTAGAAAATTGATGTTGCATGTTTTAAAATTATAAATAAATTGTTCCAAATTATATCCTAAATGGAGCTTGTTAGCAATGAGAAAGGTATGCTCTAAACAATTCAAACTTGGAGCACATATGCATGAAAAAATAAATATATAGATATTGATATAATCTATGAAAGCTTATAAGATGGTAAACAACAAAATTACTTAGAGCCGAGAAGACAGAGAATTTGTACTGTAGATGCCTATTGTTTAGCTTAAATTCCATGGCCCATGTCTTTATTAATAACAGACAGTACAAATGAACTATAACTAAAATACCCTTATCTCTACATCAACTTGTTTACACCTAATGATGACAACAATATATCAGGACACCTTTAGAAGTTAGCATCTCATTCACTCTAGGATTTAGAATCAATGAGAGGGAAGTTAAAAGTTAATTTACAACTGATGGTGCTCTGAATTTAGAAACCTCTAAGCTAACGACCAAAAAGTAAAAGCAAATACAACCAACAAATGACTTCCATAAATAAGCCAAACTTTGGAATTCAGATAAAACATAAAAATATGGCATACACAAGTACAACCATGCAATGGTAATCATGAAAATCCCATGGGTTCAAATATTACAACGAGAACCAACATCTTATGGAATGCAGATGATAGTAAATAAAAGCAGCAGCTACAACCACAATTTAATACACTCTACACATGGCTCGATTTATCCTTCCATCCATCTGCACCAAAATTTACATTACATTTCATATAGCTAACAGTTCTATATTTTCAATTGATATAGCAATAAAAAAGAGTGTACATGTTACCTTGACATAAGAAGATAATGACAATGACGACATGTCCTTCAAGCTTCTGCAATAAGGATGCTATAAGCACAATATAGGTAGCTTCATGGAGGTAGAAACATAACAAATATGGCATAATAAATCAGAACAAATACTGACTTCTAAGTCCAACACATTGGCAAAGCAACACCTAATTATCTTCATCTCAAATTTGAGCACAGATAACAAGCAAGGCAGCTATACTTTACACTTTACACCTTTTGGATTTAGCCATTCTTAATAAAACACGAAATACGTACAATCAGTGTTGTTTGAACATTTATTTTAGGGGCTTTGTAGAAAGTGTAAGTGGTTACAAGCTCAAAAGGAAACAAATTACCTTTGCGTCCAAAACGTCCAGCTCTACCTATTCTGTGATTTCTGTCACGAACTACTTTTGACACAATTCTCTCACAGTATCCTTGAAAAATAGATACATTTTTCACTCAGAATAATCAATGAACTGTGAGGAAGAAGAAGCGCGATTGGGGAAAACTATGAGATTAGGGTGATACGCGATCGATTTGAGTGAGAAGCTGATACGCGATCGATTTGGTGGGGCTTTATTTTTCATAGGTTGAAATTAGGGCGCGTGATTGAAATAAGGGCGTTCTTTTTTTTTTTAAGCAGAGAGGTAAGGTCGTTGAGATGGAACTGAGGGGTGAATTTTTTTTGGTAATATTGGAACGGTTCATAGCCATGGTAAAATTGCCACGGCCTTAGACCGTGCTAGTTTACTTTACCACGGTTCAAAACCGTGGTAAAATTGCCACGGCTCAAAACCATGGTAATTTTTCCGCGTTGGGGTGTGGCAAAATGGGCAGTATGGTGTAATGATATATATATGTTACACTATAAAGGTTATAATATACGTTATAAAGGTTATAGTATATATGTCCAATATAAATGTTGTATTGGAATACAACTATTAAATTAATTAAATAAGATTTAATTAATAAAATATTATACATAAGACTATCATATAAGTAATATGAAATATAAAAGTTATATAACAACAAAAAATTTATGATATGAATGTATAAATTAAAAGTCGAACATTAAAGAAACCCAAATAGACTTAAGGAATAAATACATATGTAAATGTATGTATACCATGATTTCTGATGTGCCTGACACTTAAATCACGGGGGTATTTCATAAGAAATACATTATTCCATAAGTCGATATCACTCAATATAATATATTGAAGATTATGAATCTTCAATATAATGGTTTCCTCTACCATATATATATATTAATAAATTACTTGCATACTCCTTAGTTGTTGAGAAAATTCAAACTAGGGAAGTTATGTGTAGTATTATTTATATATTGAATAGACGAGGCAAGATAACTATATGTATTTGTTGAGCAAACTAAATGTACATATACTATACTTAGGCGATCGCAATATGGTAGGTATGAGTGAATAATCTCTTTCGATTTGTTGAGCAGATTCAAGGTGGAAATGAGGTTAGGACACTGAAACATGGGTTAGGAATTGTATGTGATACAACCGATAAGGAGTTATCCATCGTTTGTGGAGCTATGATTTGTTGAGCAAACTTAAGGCCAGAATACCATGACATACGAGTCCTAGCACCCACTAGTGAAGTCGAAAAACTTCTATGTTTCGTCTTAGGGTTTGGAAAAACATAAAAGACTAGTGGGAGCCTTATTAGAAAAATGAAATGGTAACATTTAACATTTCTAATATTGTAAGAACATATGCTGAATACTGTTATAATTATCTACAATGATATATTTGTGCATTCAATAAGATTGGTAAAATGTTTATCAATTAAGATATACAAATGAACTAAAGATTGACAAATAGAAATATGTTACTTACCAATGTTAACGTTTCAACACCCTTACAAGTACCTAATTTTACAACTATTGAATACATAGTTTGGTCACTTATGCATTTATTTGGTCAAGACCATATATTGCATTCTATGAATTTCGAACTCTAAAAGCAATACAAGACTATGGATATTTAATCCGTATACAATTGCATATAAATGTTATATGGTGAATGGTAAAAGTTTGTAATGTACAATGTTTCGATGAAATTAGTTCATTTGAAAAAAAACCAAATAAACCTTAGTGCGAGATCGAGTATTCAATCTGATTGATTACAAAAGGATCATATCATGTTAAATGTAACACTAGACAAAACTACAATATAAATATAAGAACTCGATCACTGAAATGTCAGTTTGATCAGTTTACATAAAACGGAACATATTTAATGTCCATAAAAGCTAAGGATAATTGAATGCGCTTTTGTAAAGAGTTCATTATGATATTGCAGTAATGGTTTTGTTTTGAATGGTTTGAACATTTAGAAAGAATAACGAATGTACAAGAGTAGATATAATTTAAGGTACAGTTAGGATGAAGAGAGTGAATAATCATGTCTGCTTCATAAAGAAACAACGGAAACAAGAATTGTAATAATAGTGATTGACACTTAACATTAGAATAAGAAATGTAGTTTCAATTCTGAAATGTAATTTCGTATAGAAAATCGTTTTATATGAAATTTATTCCTTTGGGTTAGGATAATTGATCAAAGAACTTTCTGCTGTAAACTAGTTACAGTATGAAATAAATAAACTATATTAAGTGAATGATGGACCTCCAAATTTAGTACACTATTATAGTAATGACGGAAATAGTGGGAGCATGCCATATAGCACTTATTGATTGCATCATATTATGAAAATTGTTTTCGTAAAATGTACCGAACATTATTTATGAAATAATGATTATTTTTTGGTATCAACTGAGAAATAGAAATAACTATATTTCAATATGAAGATTATGAACATTTGTTATAAAATAAAACTATAATATGGTATTTATTTTCATAAAAAGAGTGATGCATTGGAAAGTACAGAAGTATCTACCATTATTTACAGTTATTTTGGAATTGTAGACTAAGCCATAGTTTTGAGAAAATAATTTTATTATATGATTTTTGAATCATATGATACTAGTTAATTATATCTCAAACAATTAAGGGCTATGCACCTATTTAGTGGGAGAATCAAAAGAGTTGATGAACTCTTCAGATTGATACATATAGATGTATGCAATCGTAAATCTATTAATACCAAAACGGTTCTACGTACTCTGTCATATTCACCAATGAGTTATCACCAACATGAATCTGTGTATTTGATATATGTGTAATATGTCTATGGTAAACTCATAGAGTATAAAACAGAAGTAAATAAAATAACATGCAATAGAAATGATTTGATTTGCTCGAACGAGTGAGTATGTTAGAAAAAGTTCCGAACGTACCTAAAAATGAATAAAGATTCAATCTCAAAAGTCACTGCTCCATGTGATACATAATAATGCATCGATAAGGAGTCGAACTTTATCGAACAATGTACGATTACTTGTGAGTGAAGTTGAGTTAGTTTCTTTCTATAAGGTTATGTACTTAAGAGTAGTACACATAGTTAATATTATTTCATTTAAATAGTAGTTTACAAAATCACACAAGACGAGGGTTATAAGAAACCCCAACATATCCTAGACCAAGGAGTTGGCGGGTTATGCGAGTCAAAAGATTGCACGTAATAATTGTTTGTAATTGATCTTGTATGAATCTCCCCAAAAGAATTTTTGGAAGACTGTCATTGGATGACATATTTATGTTTTGAACATAAGTTTTTTAAACTAAAACCAAATCAGTTTTATAAATAAAGAAATTCATAAAACGTTTATGAATACCTATTTTGTCGCACTGAGAAACAATTGTTGTTTCAAGAAATACCAACTTCATTGTGAAGAAATTTCTTTGAGGAATTTTTGGTAGTAAAATATAATAGGATACGATACATAAATAGATTTGATTAGAGAAGATGAAATGAAATTAACTAACCTAAACGAACACACCGCATTAGAGTGTCTAATAATTATTCTCGCACATTGAAAAAAAATTATGAGTTTCTTATCAATGTTGATAATATATAATCCTCGATTGTTTAAACCATTAAGAGAGTTGACTCTGTGATATGGCATGAGGCGTAAATCCGAAAGAATTATAAGTACGCTATCAAAATATGATTTTGGTAGTTGTAACCTATGGGGTGTGATCCATCGGCCGTGGTTGTCTTTATGAGCAAGACTAATGCAGTTGGAATTAAATGAGCAATGTTGATAAGAATAATATCGCAAATTTCAACTGCTGAAATTAGCATAATAGATTTGGTATTCAACGTGCTCAAGTTAATTCAGATTAACTCACAAAATTACCACTTGATATTACTTTATGTTTGGTACGTATGTATTGAAACAGAAAGTTCTAAATAATGATTTAGAGGAAACTATTTACACATAATAACTAAAATGTCTTGAAGTCGGTGGGAGCAATATTGAGTTTGTGAGTCTGTTGATATGATCCAAGAAATGATAGAAAGTATTATTTTATAAAATTGAACAAATATTTTGATAGAAATATCAAATAGTTTGATTATCAATCAAAATGCAGAGGAAGCGTGTATTCTTAAGAAAGAATGTTAAAAGGTATAGTGATATTTCTAAACTATAAGTAAACAACACATTGTTGATTTTAAATGATGTGTTAAAATCAACCTTAGTTGTTTTAATGCTCAATTTTGGATTGTAAATGATGTATTTTATAGTGAGTATTAAAGATATTGGGAATGTCCCAAATCGATATGCAAAGACACCTTATTAAATTGTTTAATATGGAACATGTGAGATGAGTTCCTTATGTGTTGCAAAATGAATTATCATACATGTTATGTTGTCTACGAGATCGTGATTTATTTGTGTATTTGATACATGAAGCAAATATAAATCCAAAATGATATCACTAAATGGTTGTTTGAAGTGTTCTCGTGTATTTATGAAATACTGGAGAATTATTTACAGAAACAAAAACTCCTCATGAAGGAGTGTTCGGACTCAAACTTCATAAGTGATATTGAGTATAATATGTCAATAATAAATTCAAGTTAAGAATCTTTAAGTTGGAAATGTTCCAAATGAAAGACCATGGTTGATTCAATGAAAAATGCTAAGTACATCGTCTAGAATAGCACCACAATAAAGACAATGTGTATAAAAATATAACTGCACAAATTTATAACTGAGCCGATTCCAAATGTTGAGAATCTCATAACATTGTTTTATGATAACAATGTCGAGATATAATTCATAATAGAACTTAGAGCTCATCAGAACTCGAGAGACATACTTCGAATTGTTTAACATGATAAAACAGTTTATCGCCGTTGGAGAGAGTTGATTGACAGAGTAGATAATTAAAACATAATAGCATACCCGTTCATAAAGGGACTGACCCAATTGGTTTTGAGAAAACCAATTAGAGAAGTTGGAATATGATTCCATAATTGACTCCAAGTGCAAGTGGGAGATTGATAGAGTTGGGGGTATGCCCTAGGGGCAATTATGTAATTTGTTACATATATCTAACTTGTTAACCAATCTTGTTCGAAATAACGATGTTTTCTTTCTATTATATACTTGATATAGTATGGTTATATTAATTAATTAATTTAATGAAAAGTATATTTAATAGAAAATCCATAAATGGTATGTTATTGTGATAGTAGTTACAAAGTATTGTAATAGTGAGTAATTTATCACAATGAAACAAATATATCATTTTAAATATTCCTAGTCAAGATATATCGAGACTGGATGTTGATACATCCATTGAGACTAGAGTACATAATGCTCTTCAAATGTTGGGCAGTATATTACTCATGACTGCTGGGGGCACCAAGGGGTTACACACTGATAGCTATTGGATAACTATGGAATGACTCACTCGATAGTTTTCTGTTGGTTAATATAGCTAAGGTCAAGCAAAGAATATCAATGTGACTAATTTACACAGTTCTCTCGACTTGGGAATACGGTTGATCTTCAATGTGAAAGCTCCGCTTTGATTATAGTTAAATCGTGGCATGACGTCCATCGAACGACTATAGTTGCATCGAGTGGAAGCATTGGAAGTGAAACACTATTCAAGAGAGGATCTGTCTCCTCGGTTATATGAGGTTAGTATCATAGTCAACTGAAGTCAACTCAAAGTCAAAGTCTCTGGCCAGAGCATTTCGGTTAATAATAATTGTTATCATTGAACTAAGGACTTTGTGTTTGGACTATAAAGTTGAATGTGGACGATATTGGAATTTTGACCATTACCAAATTCCATAAGTCCTAATGTGATACAGTTTTGACGAAAATAATTGGTGTAAATAACTGTCACCATTATGTACCGCTTATAATAAGTAAAATTGGATTCTACCAAAAGATGTGTACGCGATAAATTCGGCCAAAATATCACACCACCTACTAAGTGACGTGCGAATGTTAATATTCGAATAGTTCGATATTAATTGCTGACTAGATTTACACATTTGAGCCGCACAACCGTAATGATGAATTCTCTGAAAAACCACATGATTTAATTAATTTATAAAATGCTGTAAATTGATTAGATTAATTGATATTTGAGAAATATTAATTATTATTTATTTGATGTTTGAAAGTTTTTTGTAGTTACTTTAATGCATTTATAAAAGTTATATTTGCTCGCATTGATATACGGTATCGATGTAATCTAAAGACAATTGCATGAAATGATTTATGGAAATTTTATGTCATTTGATGACATGATTTGTTGAAATTTTATGTCATTTGATGATATACATGTAAAGAAAGGATTGAAGAGAGAGAAACAATAAAGGGAATTAATTAGGAAAGTTTTAATTAAAGATTGAGAAAAGTTTCGTTCTTTCAAATAAAACATATTCTCTAATTCATTATGTACGTACAATTCATTATTTCTCATTCAGTCCGTTTCTTTCTCTTCTCCTAACTTTTCATGGCAGAAAACAAAAGTAAAAAAATAAAATTTCAAAAATCTTTCAACTCCAAATAAAATGATCAAATAAAATAAAAACAAAAGTGGTTCATCCATCTCTTGCAAGGATAGGATGTGGATCGTGAAGATCTAAGGAGATATCATCATTCACGGTGTGATTTCTAGGCAACATCCTAAGATGATTCAATCGAATCTAGAAGCACTCTTCATTCAAGGTGCTAATCAAAGGAAACATCAACAAGGTGTGTTTTAAGGATTGGATAGCAAGGTATGTTGTTTTATATATATAGATAGTGATTTTGCAATGTTTGATGGAAATTTAATTTGAGTTTCATTATTTGTATGATGTATTATTGTCTTACTTAATTAAAAAATTGTTTATGAAGATTGAATTATTTGTTGAATGATATGATTGAGTTTTCATTTGATAGATCAAAATTTAACTTGTTTATGTTTTAAAACAATATTTAAGTGTAGATCTATGTTTTTAAACATTCTAATTAAAGTGTAATTCTTCAGATCTGAATATTTACATGTTCGAATTGATTAGTTGTTTTTCTTTACTTTGTTAAATTGAAACTAAATCTATATATTTTAAAATACTATGTTTTTTTAGTTCTTTGTTTTAACATTTAATTTAAATTCCATTTCTTTAAAATCTGAAAATTTATATTTTCATGTTGATTGATTGAATTATATTTAAAGTTAAAAATAAAATTTATATGGAATCAATACAATGTTTCAATTGTAGATCTATGTTTTAATCTTTCATAACAAAGTGTAATTTTAGTTTTGAATGTTAATATATGTATGTATGCATGCATGTATTACTTGCACTTTTTATTGCATTAGATATTTACATATGAATAAAAAAAAATTTAACAACAACTCAAAGTTTTTAAATTGACTGTAATAACTATCTAACTTATATTATTAGAAAGCTTTGATTGGATTCCATATATACATATTTGGATCTACTTGTATGTGTTCATATAAAATTTAGTTTTCTTTACATATATTATCATAGTATGAAATCATTTCTCTTTTTTAATTAAGACAATAATGTATATATACAATTCATTGTTTACCTTCTATATTCTTACATTATGGTACCTATTGATTGTCATTGATATGTTGCATTATTAAGTTTACTAAAAGGGAAACTGTATCAATCACCTTTGTCATCCTTTATTTATTTCCATTTTTATTTCTATGTAATAACCATTCAAATTGTTCGTGTTTATTTTATGTATACATATCAATTACCACTGACTATGCACACTCCCTAAATGTCGCACTTGCATAGTATTTACCGTGAATATATTTACAATTTATGTCATTTTTGGATTAGTCGTTAATGTTATTTTATTAATCAATTATTTAATTTAATTACGAGAAAAAAATGAAAAGTTTCCTTGTAACGACCCGTAGATTCAGTCAAATATTTTTAGAGTATTTTTTTTGAAAATGATTTTTTTTTAAAGTAATTTTATTTGAATTTTCGAATTAAATATTTTAAAATTTTAAATAAAATTGAATTTAAAATAACAATTTTTCGACGTTGAGTAATATATTTTTCCAAATTCAATAAAATAGAAAATTTTCTGAAAATTCAAATTTTGGTCAAACTTGGTCAAAGTTTGACTTTTGGTTGAAAAATTTTAATTTGAATTTTGAAATTTTTTTTATGATACTGGAATGAATTCTAATCTCCACTCCACTTTTCGTTTCGTTAAAATCTGATTTCTACATCTTTAAATTTGCATTTTTTTTGTGTAAAAATGCACGTTTATTTGTGTGTATTATCCTATTTTCTTTTAATTGGGTTCGGGTTTGGGCTTGATCTATTGGGCTTGGTCTTGTGGGCTTGAATACTAGGAGACTTCTAAAGGGCCACGTATCTTTTCCCAACGGACATGTCCGTTGAGAAACTCTGTACGTAAATTTGTTTCTGCATCTTCCTCTTTCTTATTTTCTGCCTGAGAAAAAAAATTTACGGTAAAACTCTAATCTTCCTTCCTCCATCTCCTCCAAGTTCCATAGCCTAAACCTAGTTCCTTTCCTTCCTCTCCTCTCTCTCCCCTCTCTTCCCTTAGCTTTGCCGCCTACCCTTCCTCCTCCTTACCGCCGACCACCTCCCCTACCCTCACCCACTTCGATCGAACCACCCAAGCCACCTACCCACCATCCTCTCGGCCTCACACCCACACCATCACCTACCCCACTCGGCCACCCTCCACCCGAGCACACACACACCCCATCCACAACCCACACCCTCGGCCACCCCATCCACACCCGCCTACCCGCTTACCCCGTGGCCGCGTACACCCACCTTGCCGAGCCCACCCTAGCACTATAGGCCGAACCTTCCCCTTTGCCTCCTCTCTTCTATTTTATAAAAATAAAAAAAAATAAAAAAAATTCAAAGTTTTAGATCTTTAATTTTTGGATCTTGGATCGTTCGTGTTCGTGTCTTGGTTTGGATCGTTGTTGCTTGACTTGTGGTCTCCATCTCCGTGTCGTATTCGCTTCGTATTCGTTCGTATAGTTGTCTCTTTCAATTTCCACGGAAGATGAGCAATCACTCACGACTAAATTCTTATGTTTAAGTGAATGGACATCTTGTGAAATGTCAATTGAAATGTTGTGATAGTTATATTTGATTTGCCTAGTTAATATTATAAGGTATGATATGATGCTCACCTGTGACACGATATGATATGTTTTGTGATATGTACTGATATGCTATGTTATTCATTTATTTATATCACATTGCAAGTTCCCTAACTATGGGTTGAAATGATACATACCCGAACGATCTTTTAGATTAGGAAAAATCGTTATGGGTTGAAATGATAGACCCAAGCGATTTTATTGATTTGAATTTGGGATACGAGTTGAAATGATATATACCCGGAAATTTAATTATAATTTTGGATTGAAATGATATATACCCAATCACTTGACCATAGGGTTGAAAATTATATACATACATCGTTTGTCGGTTTTAAATTTATTTTAAATTATTTTCTAAATTATAAAGTATGTTTTGATTTAATAAATTTGATTTTTTTTATTTAATTTAATTTAATGATTTTATTTAAAAATTTATATTTGGAAAATAATAATATTTTATATGTTTCAAAGTTTAAATTATAAGCTAAATATGATTTTAAGGAAATTTTAAGATTTTAACTTATAATTTTATTTGGTTTTAAAATACATAATTTAAATAATTTCAAATTTAATATAATTTAATAAATATATTTTAGTTAGTATAATAAATATAGTTTTAATTTAATATAATAAATATAGATTTTATATAATAACTTTAATAAATAAACTTAAGAAGTTAAGTGGAGAATTTGTAATTAAATTTTATTTAAAGGATTTAAAATTTAAATAAGATTTAATTTAAGTTTTAAAGGTATGATTTTTGGAATGTAATAATTTGATTTAATATGAATTTCAAAATAAATGTTTTAAATCTAAAATGTAACTGAAGTTAAAATATTTAGTATTGATTTTAAATTATAATTTAAGATTTAATATTTAAAGTTTTATAAAAATGACCACGGTGTGGAAAAATATAACGATTGGATGTTAAAGAGACCGAGGTCGGATATTGTCATACTCTCTGCCAATTCCAAAACCACTTTAACAACTATACACGCGGTGGAGGATCCACAACAAAGTAGGATGGTTTGGTGGACGCTTTTGGTATGAGGTAAGAAACGCATACCTGACCCCCTGGTCAGCTTGATATGACTAAAACAAGAGCTATACCGGGTCAAGTGAGGTCGCTCCTCCGATCGAGCATGCTTCTTCGAAACCATCTCTATTACTTTGTGATTGATCTGGTGCGCACCTTTGATTATGGGAGTGTGTCTCGAGGTGGGTGGTAGTAGCTGCTACGCGTTACCACCAGTATGGGAGTGCAAAACGGTAGAATCCTACCCTGGACATAACCTCGTGTGCCTAGTCATATACCTTATCGAGCCCACTACGATTTTGTTTTGTGTCGTACCTATGGAGTGCTCCCTGATAGCCCACCGGTTTGGTGGAGTTTACAATACCGTATAGACTACGACATTTATAAAATGTGTTAAGGGGGATATGAGTAACGCCTTAACGCTATTTTCAGTATATTATACTTTACTGCTAGACATTACATATATAGCGTATATTACTACATAGTAAATAGTTTAACAGATCCTTAAAGGATGGGAATCCAAACATCCTTTAAGTTATTGTTGCATTTCATTTGTTACATTTCACTTGAGTTAATTTACTTACATGGGAATGTTAGTCTTGACTCTAGTGTTTTGTTTTTACTTTATGCTCGGGTCAGTCTGAGTTCCATAGCATTTAGGACTCACCTTTTGGAGCTGGAGACTTTGCTGGAGATCTATCTATCTATCTGCTTAGCTATTTCAGTTATCTTAGTTATTTCGGTTATTTCTGTTCAGACATTTGTCATTTGCTTATGTATTAGCGAACTTCTATGTATTTGGATTTCTGTTGTATTGGCTTCTGACTCTGTTGTTTCTGTAGTAGCTTCATGAACTACTATGTTTTATTTATTCTGCTGCATATTCTATTTCTATGATTTTATGATTGATTTTATTTACCCCAAAAATAATTAACAATCTGTTGTTTTGAATGATTTAAGTCTGACATATGTGGTTTTATTGTCGATTTGAATGGTTCAAAATAGCGGGTCGTTACAGTTGGTATATCAGAGCTTTGGTTTTAGGCAAACCTTAGCCTATGGGTTAAAAACTCATTAGAGATAGGGTAGTAATACCCTAGAAAGAGTAGAATTAATTACGGAATCACTTTAGTTTCAGCTTGATTCTTAGTTAGAATTCTCCTTGATTAGGATTCCTTTGAATTTGAATCTCTTTCTTTGTTCTTGGTTTTGATGCATTTGATCTCTTGCTCGGAGGTGATTGGTTAAAGAGATTTGATGCAGTTATCTCTTGCAAAGCCCGAAACGTTTCCTTAGTAGACGACCAGGGTAATTCTTTGGCGATTATTTGCCGAATGCCTCAGGATTATGCTGGCAGTTTTATCTTTTCTCTGGATTCTCATCCTAGTGACCTTGACTCCGCTCCTGTTGTCAAACTCTTTCCTAATGTTTTTGGTGAAGTCTCTTCTCTTCCTCCTAGGCGGGAAATTGAATTCCGCATTGATCTTATTCCTGAAGCTCGACCTATAGTTCTTCCTCTTAGAAGGATGGCACCCAGGGAGAAAGTTGAGTTGAGGAAGCAGATAGAAGACCTATTTTCCAAGGGTTTGTTTAGGCCGAGTCATTTGAAATGGGGAGAAGCTGTGGTATTTGTCACTAAATATGATGGTTCTTTGAGGATGTGTGTTGATTATAGGGAGCTGAATAAGCTTACTATGAAAAACA
The DNA here is from genome assembly GCA_030737815.1 of Allium fistulosum. NCBI lineage: Eukaryota > Viridiplantae > Streptophyta > Magnoliopsida > Asparagales > Amaryllidaceae > Allium > Allium fistulosum. Next base: position 222,107,558 of record CM060902.1, read on the forward strand.
GATATCTTATGCCTTGAATCAACGACATGTTCGATCAGCTCTACGGAGCTAAAGTTTTCTCTCAGCTTGATCTTGCCACCGGTTTTCAGCAGCTTAGAGTTGTCAGGAAAGCATTCCCAAAATTGCTTTCCGTACCGAGAATGGTTTCTATGAATGGTTAGTTATGCCTTTTGGATTGACTGATTCTCCAGCCTTCTTCGTTGATCTTATGAATCGTATTTTCCGTGATGTTCTCAACAAGTTTGTTCTTTTCTTCGTCGATGATATCCTTGTCTTTTCTAAGTCAGAGACGGAGCATGAAGCACACTTGAGTTTTGTTCTTGAAACCCTTAGGAGTCATCAGCTGAAAGCTAAGTTTTTCAAATGTCATTTCTGGAAGGATGAAGTCTGATTCCTTGTGCATATTGTTTCTGAAAATGGGGTTTCGGTCGATCCTGTTAAGGTCACTGCAATCAATGTAAGTCTATTCAACTTTCTTCCTTTGTAATTTAATTATCTTATCTTTCTTTGAATTTAAATTCCCTATTCTGTTTTAGGATTGGGAAAGACCTAAAACTCCTTCCGATATTCGTAGCTTTTTGGGCCTAGCTGGTTATTATCGAAGGTTTATAGAGAATTTTGCTTGGATTGCTGCACCTCTCACTGCTTTCACTTGTAAGAATGCTAAGTTTATATAGAGTGATAATTGTGAAGCTACATTCAATGAGTTAAAGCGCAAGCTTACTTCTGCACCAGTTCTTACCGTTCCAAAAAGTGAGGGATTAACGGTATACACCGATGCTTGTCGAGAAGGTTTGGGAGCTATCTTGATGCAGAATGGGAAGGTTATTGCTTATGCCAGTTGTCAGTTGAAGCCCCATGAAGCCAATTATGCATCTCATGATTTGGAATTGCTTGTCGTAGTGTTTGCTTTGAAGTTATGGAGGCACCATATTTTGGGAACTAAGTTTGAGCTCTTTACGGATCACTGGTCATTGAAGTATATTTTCACCCAGAAGGATTTGAACCAGAGGCATGTTAGATGGCTCGAGTTTCTAGTGTCTTATGACCTCGACATCAACTATACTCCAGGGAAGGCTAATATAGTAGCCGATGCTTTGAGTCGGAAGAAGGCGATGTTATGTCAGATTGTGGTTTCTTCGTCCCTTTTGGATCGTATTGTGGCCAAGCAAGATGAAGATAGGATTCTTAAGCTCATGAAGGAGAATGTTCGTAGTAGGGAAGGTGGTAACCAAGATGGAATGGGAGCATAGATTGATAATAAAGGAATTCTAAGGATTAATAATCGGATTTGTGTTTCGAATGTCGATGGTTTAAGGCAAGAAGTGCTTAAGGAAAATCATCGGTCTAGACTTTCTATTCATCCCGGTGTGACGAAGATGTAGCAGAACATAAAGAAGCTGTATTGGTGGAGTGATATGAAGTGAGATATCTCCCTTTATGTCAGTAGATGTGCCGGTTAAGGCCGACCATCAGAAGACCGCTGGATTGTTGCAACCCCTTGAGATTCCCAATTGGAAGTGGGAACATGTTTCTATGGATTTTATAGATGGGTTCCTGAGGACGAGAAGGGGTAATGAGAGTATATGGGTAGTTGTTGATAGACTGACCAAGTCGGCTCATTTCATTCCGGTCAAGTCGAATCGCACTGCTTCGAGTTTCTCTGGAATTTATATGAGAGAGATTCTCAGGCTTCATGGTGTTCCATCCAGCATTGTTTGTGATCGAGATCCTATCTTTACCAGCCAGTTTTGGAAAGCATTTCAGGAAGCTCTAGATACTCGTCCGAATCTGAGCACAGCTTATCACCCGCAGACCAATGGTCAGACGGAAATATTTAATTAGATTCTAGAAGATCTTCTTCGTGCAAGTGTTCTTGATTATAGAGGATCTTGGGAAGATCATCTCCATCTTATTGAATTCACTTATAATAATAGTTATTAGGTATAATCTTAATTTTTAAATTAAGGTTACTGTAAGCATCAATCTATTTAATCTCATCCTTCGAATTCAGGCTAGTATCGCAATGTCTCTGTTTGCCGCTCTTTACGGACGACCTTGCAAATCTCCATCTTGTTGGATTGAATCTGGTGATCGTTTAGTTCTTGGACCCGAGATGATTCTAGAAGCATCCGAGAAGGTTGAGGAGATCAGGAGGAAGATGAGGATTGCTCAAGACAGGCAAAAGAAGTATGCTGATAGGCGAAGGAGGAATTTGGAATTTTTTATAGACGATCGGGTTTTTCTTAAGATCTCATCGCTGAAGAATGTGATTCGTTTTGGACGGAAAGGGAAGCTTGCTCCAAGATTCATTGGTCCTTTCCGCATCTTAAAGAGAGTTGGTCCTTTAGCTTATCGAGTGGATTTTCCTGAGAAACTATCTGGAGTGCACAATGTGTTCCATGTTTCGCATCTTCGTAAGTATCTCTATGATCCATCTTTGATTGTTCAGCCTGCTTTGCTTGAGAGTTTGGATGTTGAGCCTAACCTCACTGTCGAGAGGAAGCCACTTTTTATTGCCGATAGAGGTACGAAGCAGCTGAGGAGGAAATCTGTCAACCTGGTCAAGGTGCAGTGGAGTATTGCTGATCGGGATTGTACCTGGGAGGCGGAGGAGAGCATGCGTGCTTTGAATCCGGAGTTGTTTGTTCCAGGTACTATTCGTTAATCTATCTTATTTTACTTTGCTTCTATTCCTATGTCTCGTTCCTTTTTGGGGACGAAAAGTTTTGAGTGGAGGAGAGTGTAACGACCCGTAAATTCAGTCAAATATTTTTAAAGTAATTTTATTTGAATTTTTGAATTAAATATGTTAAAATTTTAAATAAATTTAAATAAAATAACAATTTTGGGATGTTGAGTAATATTCATTCCAAATTCAATAAAATAGAAAAAAAATTGAAAATTCAAATTTTGTTCAAACTTGGTCAAAATTTGACTTTTGGTTGAAAATTTTAAATTTTAAATTTTATTCTTGTTTTATGATACTAGACTGAATTCTAATCTCCACTCCACTTTTCGTTTCATTAAAATCTGATTTCTACATCTTTAAATCTGCATTTTTCTGCATAAAAATGCACGTTTATTTGTGTGTATTATCTTATTTTCTTTTAATTGGGTTTGGGTTGGGTTTGGGTTTGATCTATTGGGCTTGGTCTAGTGGGCTTGAATACTAGGAGGCTTCTAAAGGGCCACATATCTTTTCCCAACGGACATGTCCGTTGATAAACTCCTGTACGTACATTTGTCTCTGCTTCTTCCTCTTTCTCATTTTCTGCCTGAGAAAAACAATTTACAGTAAAAATCTAATCCTCCTTCATCTCCATCTCACCTCCATCTCCTCCAAGTTCTATAGCCTAAACTTATAATTTTATTTGGTTTTAAAATACATAATTTAAATAATTTCAAATTTAATTTAATTTAATAAATATAGTTTATATAATATAATAAATATAGTTTTAATTTAATATAATAAATATTGATTTTATATAATAACTTTAATAAATAAAGTTAAGAAGTTAAGTGGAGAATAAGTTGTAATTAAATTTTATTTAAAGTATTTAAAATTTAAATAAGATTTAATTTAAGTTTTAAAGGTATGATTTTTAGAATGTAATAATTTGATTTAATATGAATATCAAAATAAATGTTTAAATCTAAAATGTAATTTTAGTTAAAATATTTAGTATTGATTTTAAATTATAATTTAATATTTAATATTTAAATTTTTATAAAAATGACTACGGTGTGGAAAAATATAATGATTGGTTGTTAAAGAGACCGAGGTCGGATATTGTCATACTCTCTGCCAATTCTGAAACCACTTTAACAACTGTACACACGGTGGAGGATCCAGAACAAAGTAGGATGGTTTGGTGGACGCTTCTGGTATTAGGTAAGAAACGCAGACCTGACCCCCTGGTCAGCTTGATACGACTAAAACATGAGCTATATCGGGCCAAGTGAGGTCGCTCCTCCGATCGAGCATGCTTCTTTTAAACCATCTCTATTACTTTGTGATTGATTTGGTGTGCACCTATGATTATGGGAGTGTGTCTTGAGGTGGGCGATAGTAGCTGCTACGCGTTACCACCAGTCTGGGAGTGCAAAACGGTAGAATCCTACCCTAGGCATAGCCTCGTGTGCCTTGTCATATGCCTTATCGAGCCCACTACGATTTTGTTTTGTGTCGTACCTATGGAGTGCTCCCTGATAGCCCACCGGTTTGGTGTAGTTTACAGTACTGTATAGACTACGACATTTATAAAATGTGTTAAGGGGGATATGGGTAACGTCTTAACGCTATTTTCAGTATATTATACTTTACTACTAGACATTACATATATAGCGTATATTACTACATAGTAAATAGTTTAACAGATCCTTAAAGGATGGGAATCCAAACATCCTTTAAGTTATTGTTGCATTTCATTTGTTACATTTCACTTGAGTTAATTTACTTACATGAGAATGTTAGTCTTGACTCGAGTGTTTTGTTTTTACTTTATGCTCGGGTCAGTCTGAGTTCCATAGCATTCAGAAGTCACCTTTTGGAGCTGGAGACTTTGTTGGAGATCTATCTATCTATCTGCTTAGCTATTTTAGTCATCTTAGTTATTTCTGTTCAGACATTTGTCATTTGCTTATGTATTAGCGAACTTCTATGTATTTGGATTTCTATTGTATTTGCTTCTGACTCTATTGTTTCTATAGTAGCTTTATGAACTATTATGTTTTATTTATTTCGCTACATATTATGTGTCTGTGATTGATTCTGTTTACCCCAAAAATAATTAACAATCTGTTGTTTTGAATGATTCAAGTCTAACATGTGTGGTTTTATTGTCGATTTGAATGGTTTAAAATAGTGTGTCGTTACATTCCTTCTCTAAATAAATTTGTGGCCCCTCATTAATTAAATAATTTAAGAGAAAGGAAATGAAAAGTTTCCTTCTCTAAATAAATTTATGGTCCCTCGTTAATCGAATAATTTAAGAGAAAGGAAATGAAAAGTTTCATTCTCTAAATAAATTTATGCCCTCTCATTAATTGAATAAGTTAAGAGAAAGGAAATGAAATATTTCCTTCTCTGAATAAATTTGAAAAATAAACGTTACACACAAATTTGTATATAAGAGTATATTTGATATACTCAAACTTATATACACATTAAACTAAAGTGAAATTTTATTTATGAAGTTAAATAAAATATTTATTTTATTTGAAAGAAACTTAGAAAAGTTCCAAATGAATTTAGACTCGTAGGCTCATTAAAGATCCAAAATGGTTAATTTTTTTGAAATTTACCGATTTCTTACGCTGCGGGCTGGCCTAGTTCCTTTAAGAGGTTTATATAGATGTTGTAGGGATGGTAAAGTAAGGGTGCAACCTTCCAATTTCGTCATTGATGAGGAGAAGTGGTTGTAGGAGCAGAGAGATGCAACTTCTAGAGCGAAGAGTCATGAAGACATCATTTCAAAAAAATAGTCGTTTTACACTAGATCAGACGACTGAAAGAAGGCTTCGATCGATTGGCTTAGCATAAAATTCTAGCCCGAGAGCATAGCCAAAAACAGTAGACAAGTAGTTCATATTCAGTCGAATGGGTTCAGTCGACTAAATCATTGTAATTTCCAAAAGCTTATATGGTTCAGTGGTGAAGGCATATGCTCATCTCTTAGCCCACCTGGGTTCGATCCTAGCTTTGCATATTTTTAGCCATTTTATTATACACCTTTTTATCATCATTTTAACTTGAAATAACTCAATAAACATATCAGTAGCATTGTTGTATGGCTGTTATCATCAAAAAAAAAACACACACACACACACACATATATATATATATATATATGTATGATTCTTTCAAACTCTTTGGTGTGGACTCGATTTTCAATTAGTATTTAAACAATTTAAATACCGATGTATGTACAAACTTTGCTAAAGTACAATACCGATGATAAGTTCAACATTTACAAATCATTTAGACGAAATCCAATTTCTAATCTAATAAACTAACCAAGTAATGGTATTTTGTACATGTATTCTTTTCGTCATCACCGTACAACTAAATATCTAGAATTTGGTCCAAGATCAAAAACCCTACTTATATCTGTATTGAATTGCTTAGACCACTTTAAAGTCCTTTGTTCAATTCAACAACATTTATCGATTAGCCAATTTACTTTGATAATATGTCTTGATTTTAAGTTGACTACCAATTACGGTGATACTAAACTTGTACAATTGGGAGAAAAATCCTCTTTTAGGTGGTGTTTCACTCCAAGTAGTTCAATGCATACCCAACAATGTTCGTAACATGATCGCCTTAGCATGTGCTTAACTATAATCAAAGTAAGGCCTAGCTACTTGAGATCGATAGTACCCTCAATTCCATGTCGTTACCATGATGTATTATATTTTGACTTAGTTGTGTTAACCTACAGAAGACTCTCGTTGAGTCATTCTGTGATTGATCAAAACAACCGCAAGCACGTAACTTCTTAGTATCTCCAAAATCGTGGGTAGTTTGTCATCTATTGCATATGGAGAGCATTATTGTAATAACCCAGTTTTTGGGATAATTAATAATAAATATATAATTAATTAAAAATGAAATTTTAGATAAATAATTTGGATTTATCTTAGAATATTAGGATTTTATTACAAGGGAATTGGTAATGTAATTAATAGGTGTTTTGGAAACTATGAAATAGAATAATTTGGAAATGGTTAATATCGAGTTTAAAATGTGAATAACAAGTAATTGAATTAAAATAAATACGAAAAAATAAAAAGATAAATAAATTTCAGGAGTTTCACCATAATAAGTAAATAATGAGTATAATGGTATATAGGCTTGTTTGGAGTTTTATTGCAATTTGAATTAAATTTGTATTATATTTAAATCAAAAGAAAGAAAGAAAAAGAAAAAAAAGGAATAGAGTAAAGCCCAACAACCCAAACCTTAAATCTAAATACCCTGACTTCTTCATTTCCATCTCTCCAGAGGTTTCAATTCTGACATTTCCACATCTCAGTATTTCTCCTTCATCTATAAATATAACCTAAGCATATCAATTCACTGAATTCGAAAAACTAAAAATCCTATTCAAACTCTTTGCTATTTAAATCTAAGTAAATGATAATAAATTTCTATAAATCTTCGAACTGAAATCTAAGCTTTTCAGTAAACTATACTAAATATTGTAAACAAGAAATGAGGAATTAATTGGAATTGAAGGAGGAGGGATGAGAATTGGTTTACTGGTTCTATTCTTTCAAGCAAAATGACTTCTCATCTTTGAAAACTAAATTATCTCAGTCCGTAAAGAATTAAACTATGCCGTCTGCGGTGTTAGCAAAATTGATTGGTGTAGAATTTTTGGTGTAAATTTTGAGTAGTTGAGATCGAAAACGCGGGTGTCGAAATAGGGTTAAATATCGTCGATGGTTAAGGTCATGTTAAGTCAAAGCGGTTGTTGCGTTGGACTCACGGTCGAGAGGAGCATCTTCGAAGTATAGATGGATGTGGTCATGATGTGGGTTGTGACATATTCGTCGCCTATAGCAAAATCGAAGACGATGTGTTTGGATTGGTTGATCGAGGAATGTCGTCGATGGTGTAGGCGAGTCGGGTTTGGGAAAAGAGAATCATTGGTGAAGACGGTAGGTGATTTCATAGACCGTAGCTCCGTATCACCAAGTTTTCATGCACGTTGATAGTGGGTTGTGTTGGAACTGAACTAGCCCGCAACGGAAGTTATGGGTGAATTTCAAATTTTTTTACCCTATTGGATCTTTATTGGGCCTACGAAGTCTAACTGAATTAGAACATTTCTAAATTTCATTTAAATAAAATCATTTATTTTATTTAAATTCAAATATATTAAGATATGAAATTAATTTTATTTGATTTAGTTTATACATAAATGTATCATATACATATATGTGTGAGTGAATGTGTAACATAATAATCCATGAAAGGTATAATATGCCCATATGTAGATGTTGAGATTTACATCGCAACAGACATATTAGCTCATTTTGTATGTCATGTATGCTGTCCAAATATGTGCATATATATATATATATATATATATATATATGTGTGTGTGTGTGTTACAAATACACACACACACACATGTAAGTGTAAATATATTATATATAATATATGAACATAAAACATTTATATATAGATAAATATATATATATATAAAGAGAGAGAGAGAAATTATTTATAATTCAAAATTAACTTAGTTTTACAAACATAATAAATTTAGAATTTTAATTAGTATATATTATGAATAAAATAATGTTTTCATCCATAAATAATTAACATAAAATAATCTATTGATGAAAATTCTAATTTTACAATTTTTGAAAATCTAGGATCATAAAATAGAGCTTAGAAAAAATCTAAAGATTTTTCAAAGTTGAAATATTATTTTTAAAAATAAATACATTGATTTCGGCAATAATTACTTAATATAAAATAATATATTATTAAAAATTCAAATTTTCTAATATCCTAAATTCTAGGATCATGAATGAAAGGTTACTAAAATTCTGAACAATTTTTCAATTAAATTATTATTTTTAATAAATCATAAACAATTTTTCCGAAATAATATTAATTATTAAAAATAATAAAATTTATTGAAAAAATCCTAAATTTTTTCTATACATTTCTGGAATGATATAATATTTTTTTTAAATATAAAGTTGAATTTTTATGTAATAATTATTTTATATATAATAACTATTCAAAAATTCAATAAATGTTAATTTAAAATATGAATATATGTATGATAATTAGTTTCCGAATTTGTAAATTCATATTATATATAAATAAGCATACTAAAAGTTTTAAATCATATACATATCTTATATATGCATATATGCTATTATGAGAGATAAATATACACTAATATATATATATATATATGAATTTATTAATAAATATATATAAAACCATATTAATGACAAAAATTGATTTTGTACAGTAAACAAAATTTGTCTATACATAAATCAAATAGTATAATAAACATATTATGCACATAACCAAACTGATTTGTGACAACTACATCTACTTACAAAATCTCATCTAACTAAACATATAGTAGCAATATATTTAAACAGATATGAAATTGCTCATTATAGGATCATAGAATATAATTTAATTACTGTAATATGAATTAAAATTACCAATTTAATGATGCCTTTGAATCCACGTTGAAGCAATGACTTTCCTTCCTTTTACTGTTCTTGATTCGTCAGATTGCAAGTCCGGAATCACCGACCTCTAACTATCGAATAGTATTATTTTAATTTGAAATATATTTGAGAATTTTGGAGTGGATTGAGAGCTATGTTTTAACCAGCAATGTAGAAGGTAATGGCGGCCAAAAAAAGTTTTTTTTTTTATTTTATTTTTAGAGATACAAACATACATATATATAGGGTTGTATTAAAGAGAAACGAGGAAAACCCTTTTACCCATTCTCATTTAATCTTAACCCATTATCTCCAAGCCAATTCCTTATGTTTTAGCCACCCCTAGACCTTTCCAAAGCCAAAATTTTGCAGCCCTAATGATGGGCCTTAAACCCATCTAAGCCCAAGCCAAAATACTATGCAATTAAATCTAATTTAATCGCTTGTCGATATTGTATATCGATCGATATATTTATAACTGTTATAAATATATATAACATTATTTATTTCTCAAATCATATTCAAATTTTATAATTAATATTTCATAAATATTAATTAATTAAATTAATTTATAACAATTATTAACTAATTAAATCGTTCGGTCTTAAAGGAATTCATCATTTCAGCTGTGTAACTCTTGGGTGTAAATTTGGTCAGCGATTAACATCGAACTTTCTAATATTAACATTCACACGTCACTTAGCAGGTGGTGTGACATTTGTACAAATTTATCGCTTACTCATTTTCGGTAAAATCCAATTTTAGTTTAATAAGTGTTACCCGGTTGTGACATTTGTTTACACTAATTCTCTTCGTCAAAACTATATCACTTTGGACTTGGAATTTGGTAATGGTCAAAATTCCAACCTCATCCACATTCAACTTTATAGTCCAAATACAAAGTCCTTAGTTCAATAATAACAATTATTATTATCCGAAATGCTCTGGCCAGAGACTTTGACTTTGAGTTGACTTGAGTTGACTGTGATACTAACCGCATATAACTGAGGAGATGAATCCTCTCTTGAGTAGTGCCTCACTTCCAATACTTCCACTCGATCGTACTATAGTCACTCGATGGACGCCATGCCATGATTTGGCTATAATCAAAGCGGAGCTTTCATATTGAAGATCCACGGTATTCTCAAGTCGAGAGAACTGCGTAAATCAGTCACATCGGTATTTTCTGTTTGACCTTAATTATATTAACCAATAGAAAACTATCAAGCGAGTCGTTCCATAGTTATCCAATAACTATTAGTACGTAACCCCTAGATGCCCCCCAGCAGTCATGAGTAATACACTGCCCAATATTTAGATAGCGTTATGTACTCCAGCCTCAACGGATACATCGATATCCAGTCTCGATGCATCTTGACTAGGAATATTTAAAATGCTATATTTGTTTCGTTATGATAAATTACTCACGGTTACAACACTTTGTAACTACTATCACAAAATATACCATTTATGGATTTTTCTATTAAATATACTTTTAATAAGTTAATTAATTAATATAATCACATTATATCAAGTATATAATAGGAAGAAAATACCTTTTATCTCGAACAAGATTGGTCAACGAGTTAGATATATGTAACAAATTACATAATTGCCCCTAGGGCATACCCCTAACTCTACCAGGTTGTGCACCTGTGCATATTTTGGGAAGAAGATGGTTTGGGAGGAAGAAGAAGAAGAATGGGCCACGTGGTTATGATGTTTGGGCTTTTAAACTTAAGGTGAGCTCTTTACTTATAGTTATGTTTAATTTGATTTAGTGAATATAAATTCCAACAATCATCTTCCCTTATTACAACAGAAGGTAAATATGACTACTAAGAAAGGAGCAGACTAAATTTAAATGAAGCTGAGCAAATCATAAGTCCAAGCATACCAATCGTGTAGATACCTCATCAAAATACATACACACACACACATAGATACCTCATCAAAATACATACATACAAACACACACACACAGATACCTCATCAAAATACATACATACAAACACACACACACACACACACAAATAAATAATCATAATTGGGAATGGCAATCAATTCTGCATAAAAGTGAGAAAAGCATAAATTCTTGAACGCACACATACGCGTATAGTATACATTTTTCCAAAGGGGTGGTTTGACCATGAAGTTGATATACTATGTTATAGGGTTAAAATTATTTATAGGCGTAAAGAATTATCATAGATAGGGACAATGGGCTACTTCTATATGAGCATTAAATAGCATATTAGCCTATATCACAATCCTGCTAGTAATTCACATTATTTCTCTGTTATCAGTTTCACACCTATTGTTGGTCCCACTTTATTAACAACCAGCTTTTATGAATTCTTGGGTGTGTTGATATATGTATTTGATACTTAAGCTTTCTTTAAAAAATAAATAAAATAAAAATAAAATAAACACTTGTTATTGGTTAATATGTATTGGTCCCACTTCTTTAAATTTGATTTATGAGTTTTCATTTCTGTGTGACGAGAAATTTGAATAAACGGTTTAGTGATACCGTTTGGTATGAGACTTTTGGTAACACTTTTCCGGTTATTCATTAGATTTGTCATATAAAAATATCCAGTGTGGATTGAGTGTAGTTTGTGAGCATTGAATAATTATCCGAGTAACATGCAGTGGTATGGGACGCCATTATGTTATTCGTTTGATTATTTCTTGTAAGTAAATGTCACTCAAATGGGGATTACTCATGTATTCGATGCTACTCGCTGTAGTGAATATATTATAGTCACATGATGACTTATGGGTATAGCTGTGTATAGGTGTGGGATTAAAGCTCTAGTATATTATTGTGATGTGGTAACGTATACAGAGCTGTGTGTCAGCTTATGATTGGAGCTGTATGTGGATATTGGATATGAGTATTATATGTCATCCACTTATTTTCCAGCTCCCTTTAGGGTTCGAGAGTGAACCGGATTGGCCAGTATCCACCCTGGTGGCCTGATCGTGGGGTCGCGCCCCAGATCTGCGACACCGTTGTTAGATATTTTAGATGCATGTCACATGATTGGTAGTTGGTAGGCTAGGTTCCCAATAGCTCTTTGTGTTACATAAGCCAGCAGTTTATTACCTATAGGGTCAAAGTAGGGTCATGACCGGGGTTATGCATAGACGAGTCACTAGTGGATGGGGTCATAGTGTCCGTCGAGGTAATTGAAGACTGTAGGGATAGACAGTACTCTACGGGAGGCGACTATCCTGAGTCCCCGGAGCATGCTGTGTGTTATCAGTCTCCCTTTCTAGTTCAGGGTTATGTATGTGATGTGGATTGGCATATATTATTCGCTATCTCATGAGGTGGCTATACTAGAAACTATGTGTCTAAAGTGAGTCAGTCCTCGTATATCCATACTATTCTAATTTATTCATATATGAGGAGATGAGATTATATCTGGATAGGTATCCAGAATATGGTTGATCCTCATATGTTTTATTGCTAAGCCTATCTTGGTGTATTGATGATTATTCTTTTATTATTGATATTGAGTGATATATTTGATTATTGTTGTAAGATAATTTGATGATATTTCACTAATGATGGTTTCCTGACTTTAATAATGATTTCTGGATTTGGATGATTCACCCATGGGATTTGATATTCTTGATTTCTGATTTGATTTGCTTTCAAATGTATGATGACATCTTTATATATATATATGTATATATGTTTTGTGATGTTTGAAGTTATATAATACATTGAGATTTGTTTCTGGTGTCATGATTATATACAATACATATAATACATACTTATCTATATTATGGATGTTATTATATTATTAAGTGCAGATATATTAGATTAAAAATATTATACCTTATGATATAGTCATAGTCTGACCCGTGTGTAATTTATAATACTCGGGTCAGTCCGAGACATTTCGGATACAGAGACGATACGACTAGCATTTATTTATTTAAACATAGAGGAATATTATATTAGGATTGTTATCTGATACATGTACGTTATTGATTCACTGTATGTTATTATATAATCGATATTTGAGTTATATTGTACTCATATAATATTATTGTATATATATATTATATGTTATCGCTGCGACTGACTCTGTATTCTCTGTTGTTTATTGTGTATTGAGTATTGTTCTATCCTGGAGGTACACATGTTTACTACTTTATACTTATACTGCGTACATATATGTGAGATATATATCTGATGTTTTAATACGTACTAGTGTTAGTCCAATGGAATATTCACGTGTATACCCCATATAGCCTCATTCTCCATATTATTTGAAAGTGGTACTCTGTAATACTTTTGGATAATATGTATAGAGGTGGGGTGTTACAAGTCACTACAACAAAAAAGACTTTTCACAGCGTTTGAAAAACGCTGTTAAAAGTTTTCACAGCGTTTTTAAAAACGCTGTATAACGACATGCGGTCGTTGACCCTAAATTTTTAACTGCAAAATATAAACGCTGTCAAAAACCCACTTTCTACAGCGTTTTTTAAACGCTGTTAATAATTTTTCTACTGCAAGGTATAAACGCTGTTAATAGTTTTCTACTGCAAGGTATAAACGCTGTCGTAGGGATATGCATTTTTTTCCCCAATGAATTGACAGCAATGTATAAACGCTGTCGTAGGGATATGCATTTTTTTTCAATGAATTGACAGCAATGTATAAACGCTGTCGTAGGGATATGCATTTTTTTCCAAAGAATTAACAGCAATGTTGTGCCATTGCAATATTCACACATATCATTAATATAAACTACATTTAATTATATTTTAATCAGTTAATGTACATAACATAAACAAATCAAACTAAAAATTGTAAAATAAAAGCATAACTATTAATCACTTCCATAAAATAAGTTGAACACAATATCCATGAACAAAGTTTACATAAACCCGTAAAGAGAGATAAAATTTATAAACCAACTACATACAAAATTAGACAAATGCACAATATCTAGAAAGCAAGTTTGCATCTAATATTTCGACAAAACGTGCATAAAAGTAGTTCAAATACAGGCTGAAAATGAAAAGTGGCAGTACGAAGATAGTTAGACATTGGTTTACTGAATTGTTGCCAACAGGGCAGTCTGAACTCGGCAAGATTCCTCCTTCCGTCTTTTTTTCTTGACTTTTTTTTGTTGAGCTATCACTAACCATGGCTTTGTCAACATCCTGTGAGTAGTAATTACAGTAAGCTTTAGACGTATAACTGTTAGTTAAATATAAAGAGTACAATTTCCAGTTGAAAAAAATGTGTTTTTCAATAAACATGTAACTGGAAGTTCTATGCAATATTTGCACAGTGATATATTTAATGCATATTTTTCAAGTTGCAGTAATTTTATCAGTCACATACTTTTACTTGATAAGGCAGTTCTAGTGAATATATCAAATCGGTTGAAACGTCAACCAAGTTCCAGCTATGTTGATGGGCAATAGTGTACAGAAAATTATATCAACGAATGCCTAGATAATAACAGAATTATTCATTCATCACACCATGTGTGTTGACATATATCAGTGTTAGAAAAATTGATGGTATCTTTACCATATTAATAAATAGTGTTAAACTAAAATTAAGAAACAAGATCCTTTATGAAATAGCAAAATTTTGCGATCCCGGTTCATTTTTTGGTTCATTTTGCTTGCACAATATATTGTAACACTATCAAGTACTATGATGTTTATCATATGAAATATCACATACCTTATAATTTATAATAATCAACTGATTGAATGCCAAAATGTATAATGTATCAGGTCATCAAACATATCACTGCCATGGGGAGAGGAAAGATTGAAATTAACAGGATTGAAAACACAACAAATTGCCAGGTTACTTTCTGCAAAAGGAGGAACGGATTAATGAAAAAAGCTTATGAACTTTCTGTGCTTTGTGATGCTGAAATTGCCTTAATTGTTTTTTCAAGTCGAGGCCGCCTCGATGAATACTCAAATTTGAACAGGTCAGTTTCTTAGTTATTCTTGATTTAGCTTAAGTTCTTCAACTTGTCTTATATATCTTTGATCTTTCATTACATCTCTGTGATATCCCGGAATTTTGAACAATATCAATTTAATAATCTATATTAAATATTAAATTGATTTGGTATATCTTTGTTAATAAGATATGAATTGATTTAATAATTTTCTTTTAAATGTATATTTAACTGATAAATTATCTTTTAAAGGCTAATAAATTGTTTTCTATTTACTTATATATATATATATATTTGTATATATTGTAAATAGTCAATGTCTGTTTAAATTTGATTAAATTCAATATTTAATAAATAACTATTTGGCTTTAGAATATACTCAAGATTAAAGTTAAAGTTGTTTAAATGATTTTTTTTCTTTTTAAAAGTATAGCTTGATAAATATAAGTTATAAATTCTTTTATGAATTATTCTAATGTAATAATGAGCTTTATTTATAATATAATGTCTATATAAGTAGATTTTTATTATAAATGAAAATTGTTATATGTATTTTAAAAGAAATTATGGTTTTAAAATTTATATAAATCTCTAAAATAAATATAATAATTATAGGTAACAAAATATACCTTATAAATATTTAAGGTAAGTATAAAATAGAATGATAATAGGTAATTATATATTTGATAGTTTATGTTTTAAAATAAAAAAATAAACACATTTATTGTTAGAGATAGAAACACATAACAAGCTAACATAACAGCAATAACAATAACCTTATCAATTTTAAACTAAAACTTAAGTTAAATATTATACACTTTAGCAAAATACATGGTGCAAGGCAAAGGAATAAACAAAGTAATATGTACATAGGGTAATTAATGCAAGCCTCCACGAAATCCAACTAAACAGCATATTGCTGTAAGTATACAAGGAGCAAAGAAGCATGGTGAACATGCCTTCATTTAATGCTATTTACTCAGCCATAAAACAAGAATCACATCAGCCCTTGAAAGAAGGTCTTTTGTTGTACAAAAAAAATGTATAAAGTAATTATACAACATGGTGTTCAGTACTTGAACCTGTATACAAACCTTTCATATATATGTATACGTCTTCAAGTCTTTAATTCGTTCAAAGAAAAGATATAGCAGAGAACTGAAATTAAAAAGAAAAGAAAACATCACCACATATTCAAGTTAAAAGGGAATTTACTGAAGGGAGAGTCAACTGCAGATTTCAAAAACAAAACAAAAGCTATCTCTGTTTTCAAATATTTCCAGGTGAGTAAATTTCTAATCTAAAAATTTAAGTAATCTAACATCTCTGTGCTTATGACTTGTTTGATGTGTATATATATGTATGTGCAAGTTTCTTTGTGAATCTATGATGTGAGTATATTTGTTGTTTTAAAACTTCCCTGATCCTGATTTAAGTCTCTGCCTTGAAAACAATAAACATAAGACACCTTTTGTTTTGATGTAGATGACTTATAGATGAAGTAACTTGTGTTGTATGTTAATATCTAAAAGTATGTTTGTGTGAATATTCATATGTACATTGCTCTTGTTTGGTAAAAAGTAATATATGAATGTTGATAACCTATAGATTACCTCTGTTTAAGTTCTCAAGCTCTTGCCTTACTTCCAAAATCAATTCTGCTTGATTTTCTTGATGATAGAACTTAGGGTCAAAACAAAATTTGTTTGTTTGATTATAAAGTAAGTTTTAAATTTTGTATTTTAATTAAACAAAGTGGACTACTCTAAGAAAATCCTTAAAAACAGTTAATGGATAAAATAAGTGATATATTCAAATATCTTGAATTATCAATTCAAGTTTATAAAGTGAATCCCTATACAAAATCCTGATTTGTAAAGCTTGAATCACATTTTTTAGTGATGGTTTGAGTAAGCAGTCCTGGTTTAGTTGTTTTGGGAATTTTGGGTTGCCTTTGTCAACCCAGTTGATCTGGGAGTTCGTGGTGGTTACTGAAGATGCATAGGCGGTCTGAGTGTTCAGGAAAAATGTCTGGAGTGGTTCACGATCGTTGGGGCGACGATGAGAAGGGGATGTAATATTTAAACCTAGTTTTGGTCGGCCAAGGAAAATGAGGTCGCGCCACTTCTCAGGGTGATCGAGTTCAATAGGGTTTTGGAGGTGGGTTCGTGGAGGAACGAAGATGATGTGGCCGGAGTTTCTCTTCGTCTGGTGATCGGAGATGATACCTTAAGGTGGTTTTAGCCATGGAAATGGGTTCCAGTTTTTTTCTGGGTAGCTCGAAATTGATTCAAGGCAGGTGGTGTATGTTCTGGTGATCAGGGATGGTTGCAGCGTTTCTATTCGATGTGTTGGAAGGATCGTCAGAGATGGTAACGACTCCGACGCCTGTGCACGTGCACGGCGTTGCACTGGTGTATGCAGAGGAGATTGGGTAGCAGGAATGGTCGCGTGTTTCTCGAGTAAGGTGAAGAATGGGCCGAGTTTTTCTCTGTTCGACTCGAAGAATTTGTGGACAGTCTCGGGTCAGGTTGTGTTGCCAGTTTAATTTAGCCTGGCAGTTTGAAGTTTTCAAAATTTAAATCTGGGTTTAAAATTTAAAGACGGGGTTTTAAAAACAGAATTTGAAACCAAATTTTAAGATAGGATTCAAATTTATTTTGTCTCCTAGTTTTTAAATAAATATAAGTTTTATAAAAATGAAATGTTTTATAATTTTATAATGTTAAAGTATATTTAAATGTTTTAATTTAGCTAAGTTAGGTTGTAAATTATCTTGAATCTAAAATTGAAATGAAATGTAAAAGTAGAGTCAAAAGTAAAATGTTCCAAAGGCATTTGTAAATGAGAAGTTGATCATTAATAAGAAAATGCTTTACCTTTTAAATAAATGAAGATTTATAGATTTGGAATTATTAAGTAAATTAAAATGAGTAATTTACTAATTTGATTAATTAATGATGAGATTAATTAGTTTAGTAATTAAAAGTTAAATTAGATAATTAAGGTTTAAGATAATTAATTTAGGATAAATAAATGGATAATTAAGAATCATTTATTAAATAAGAGTTGAATTTTAATCTATGATTATTAATTAATAAAGTAAGCAAGAATTAATTAAGTGATATTGAATACTTAATTAATTAAATAATTAAGGATTTATTAATGAGTTATTAAAGATGAAATGTAATTGTAAATAGATAATAAATCTTAATTTAATTACTTTAAGTAAATTTAAGAAGTGTTAATGATTAATGAAGGCTATTAACTAGTATTATAAAATAATGGATTAATATGATCATTTGATAATTTATTAGGTTTATTAATTTAAGATAATAAATGGTGAATTATATAAGTATAATTTACTTAGGGAAGTAATTAAGAAATTAATTTCTTATTTTAATAAATCAAGTTTAATATGAATTGTTTAAGTTAATTAATTAAGTTTAATTAATTTAAATAACCATTTGTTGATGTGATAAGTATAATTACTTAAGGAAGTAATTAATTGTGATGATGTAATAATGAAAGTAATTTGAGTATAATTACTTTGTATAAATTAATCAAGGGATTAATTAGAGAATAATTAATTATGGAGTAATTAAATTATTAATTGAAGTAATTAAGGGTAGTTAATTACTGAATGGAGTTAATCAAGGTGATTAACATTTTGTTTAATTGGAGATAAATTACTAAATGAAATAAATGTAATTAGAGATCATTAATTATTGTAATTAATGATGCAAGTTAAAATGGATTTATTTGGGAATAATTAATAAATGAAGCAATTCATTAGAGTAATTAATTAAGAAGAAATGGAATTAATTTTAGTAATTTAAAAGGTTACCTTCTATAATTGGTATGAAGTAATTAATTTGTAAAATAATTAGAGGATAATTACTTAAATATAATTTGAGATAATTAATCTAAAATAGTTAATTAAGATGGAAAAGTAGGAAATGATTAATTAATTAACTTGTAATTAATTAATGGTTATGTAAGCAAGATTAATATTGATGGGGTAATTAATTTAATTTACTTTAAATTAATTAGAGATTTGTAATTAATTTAATTCATTTTAAATTAATTATAAATGAGGTGATTATTAATCTTTGTTTATATATGATGGATGATATTGATTTCCATGATTGATTGTGATCTCAGATATATACCTATTGTGTTATGGATGTTTGGTTCAGTATGATGATATTGATTATCTGTTTGAGTAGATAATATGGATTAGCTGTTTATGATGATGATGTTATTATCCATTGTGATATTGTTATTTATCTATCTGTGTGTATATAGATAATTGAATTTAAATTGTTTTAACTTTAAAACAACTTGGCCTTAAAAGACACGGTTTGGATTTCGATGAGACCGGGATCGGGTTTCCGTATACTGGGATTCTAGGTCTGGAGACCCGAATACCACATCGATCCAAAATAACGTTAGGTCGTGATATTCAAATGGAGCAAGTGAAGACTCGAGGTATAAGAACTATACGTCAGTATAACTCTGTGGGTGATTCCGTAATGAGTTTGACGAAGATAGTACTTATAGATTCGAGATGGTGATTCAGAATGCAAGGGTTATTGTCGTTAACTCTGAGGGTGATTCCAATACGAGTGTAACGAGATAATGCCTTCGGTTTCGTTCGAACCCGGAACGAACTTGTATGGATTGAATGCTTTCAGAACATCGTCAGGTGGACGATGAGCATTCTAAGAGATGTGTTCTCTAAAGGTAATCGTGACCTCAAGCCTCATCAACCAGGAATGGCTAAAACAGGGAAGGTGCGGCAAGGTTAGTGGGTAGCACCCAAGTAGGACGAGATTACCCCTGTCTAGATGTCCCTTATTATTCGGCTTTGTGTGCGGTTGATCATGACAACCGTGGGGTATCTTGTGCGGGAATTATCCAGTAAGGGATGTTCCGACCTTGTGTTGCAGGGGACTTAGGGTGGGTCCTCGGTACGGTGATCTAGGCCACGTACTGTGACGGGCGGTACCCCAGTAGCCCTGCCATTGTACGGAATCCAAAATCCAATAAGTGCCCTCGGATTTGATTGTAAACCTAGTATGCTGGAATTTAATGAATGTAACAATTTCGGCTATTTTCTATTTACTTGAAAACCCTAGACACTATTATAATATCACTGGATTTCCTATAAACTGTTTTGGATAGCGTAAGGTAAAAACTTACCCATGTTTATTGTGGGGAGTCTTACGTGATTCCTTTTCTTTCAAAGTAATATTTAAAGTTAAGCAACTTTAACCGTTTACTCATACCAGACCCATGTCTGACCCGGAGTTTATTTCTGTTTTTCCTAAACTCTCGGGTACCCAAATTTTTACGGGTAGCCAAGGGATTCAGGTTTAGCTTTGACGAATTCTGGAGGAGCAATGGAGCAGGAGGCTTCAGCGTATAGATATATATATTGGTTCCGCTGTGTTAGTGTTTATGCTGTATTTCCGCTGTGTTGTATCTCTGTGATGTTTTGAGTTGTATTAACTAGACGGGTGTTTATAACTGTCTAGTATGTGTTGTATATTCTGTGTAACTCTGATGTATATGATACTATTTATTTTTTTGTGATATATTATATTTTATTCGTTCCGCTGTTGAGATTCTGTGATTGTTTCTTCTTCTTCTCTATCTTTTCTACTTCTCACCTCTTTCTTTTCTTAAAAACGATGCGATTTTCCGGGCGTGGGAAGTCGGGTCGTGACAGTTGGTATCAGAGCCAGGTTGAGCGAATACCTAGGCTCTGGAGTGGTTTCTATCTTGAGAGAGCGTATTTATAATTTTAATATATATATATATATATATATATATTTATCTATTTCTACCTGTCTGTTGGATTACCTGTTCGGGTTTTCCAATATAAGTTGTAAAGGTAGATAGGGTAGTGGTGTGTGTAACACGACTACCAATGGTTGGAAGTGTATTTGTCGAGACTGTAAACCTAATACCGTCTTGAGTGAGCTTTGTTGATGTAAAGTTTTCATGGATCTCTGAAGGAAACCTGTAAAGGTTCGGAGTCCATCTTTGAGTAGAGATTGGATATGTCGGTTGGACAGAAGCTAGTGATGATATCTTTATACCTCAGGATGTAGTAGCTGTGTGATGAGACGCAGTGACTATGGATGTTTCCGAAGATGTTTTTTTGGAACAAGTTTTAAAGAAGTGTGTCTGCTTCGGTGATGTGGCTGAGTGCAACAGGGTGTTTCTGTTTGGTTTGAGGTTCGAGTTTCTCGAAGAGCTTTGGATTTAGAATTCCTTGGCATTGGTGTCAGCAGTGCAGCTCGGAGTATTCTGTGTATTGGCAAGGAAGTTTCCTGGCTTAGCAGTGGAGTTTAGAAGCAGCAGAGTGGTTTCGTTTCTTTGTTGGATTGGCTAGTTAAGCGTAGGCTGTTCTGTTTGGTGAAGAGAGAACAGTTTTTCTTTGGATATTAGATTGGGTTGATCGCAAAAGTGACTTGCGACAGTTTGAGTGTTCTCTTGGGTTTTCCAAGACTTTCTGGATGTCTTTAGGAAGTCAGAGTTTTGTTAGCATCTGGAGATCGAGTTTGGTATCGACTGGATTCCAGGAGTGGTACCGATGGTTCCGCTTAGTAGTAGGATGGTTTCTGGAGGAAGATTTTTGTGGAGCAGCTCAGGGTTTTGGAGGAACTGCTGAGTTTTATTTTTAGATCTGTTGAACCATATTTTTGGAAAGTGTTTTTCCAGTCTTTGCTTGTGTTCGTCATCAGCATTTTCATCTGCTCAGATCAGAGTTGTGCAGCGGAAGCAGTTTGGAGAGCATCTATTTTATCTCTTCCGAATAAGAGTAGTGAGATCTGTCTTTGGATCTTGGAGTAGATTGGAGTTCTGAGTTTTGGTTGATCTTGGAAAGATCATTTTGTTGATTGTTTTGGTTAAGGATGTTTCGAGGGCATCAGCGAAGGATAAGCTGATCAGTAAGGATGTAGGCGTCCCAGGATCGTCCAAAGTAATTTGAATTATCGGAGATTTGATTTTGGATAAGTGTTTGATCTGCAGGAGTGAATTGTCAGTTTGGATAACTGAGATTCGTTGTGTTTCACGTATCTCTGAGGGAGTACGTGTAAGATTCTATTTCTGGTTGTAGAACCAGCAGTTCAGGGAGTTTTGGATGTTGAGTCAGACTTGTTTATAGTCTGATATCCTATCTTGTTTGTAGATCTAGTTGTGTGTAGCTTAGTAGTATTGATTGTTTGGATTCTATAGAGCGAGTAACCCGGTATTTATACTCGGGGAAACTCGAGGAAATTCTATCTAGTATTGTGTTTGGATAGTTAGATTTGTTTGATTGGATGATTGATTGCTATGGTTGTTAATATATATTGATGATATATGCTTGTGTTTAAAATTAAATCATTAATGAGATTATTAAATTACCTTTGTTTTAAATTTTGGGGACGAAATTCTTTTAAGAGAGGAGGAATGTGATATCCCGGAATTTTGAACAATATCAATTTAATAATCTATATTAAATATTAAATTGATTTGGTATATCTTTGTTAATAAGATATGAATTGATTTAATAATTTTCTTTTAAATGTATATTTAACTGATAAATTATCTTTTAAAGGCTAATAAATTGTTTTCTATTTACTTATATATATATATATATTTGTATATATTGTAAATAGTCAATGTCTGTTTAAATTTGATTAAATTCAATATTTAATAAATAACTATTTGGCTTTAGAATATACTCAAGATTAAAGTTAAAGTTGTTTAAATGATTTTTTTTCTTTTTAAAAGTATAGCTTGATAAATATAAGTTATAAATTCTTTTATGAATTATTCTAATGTAATAATGAGCTTTATTTATAATATAATGTCTATATAAGTAGATTTTTATTATAAATGAAAATTGTTATATGTATTTTAAAAGAAATTATGGTTTTAAAATTTATATAAATCTCTAAAATAAATATAATAATTATAGGTAACAAAATATACCTTATAAATATTTAAGGTAAGTATAAAATAGAATGATAATAGGTAATTATATATTTGATAGTTTATGTTTTAAAATAAAAAAATAAACACATTTATTGTTAGAGATAGAAACACATAACAAGCTAACATAACAGCAATAACAATAACCTTATCAATTTTAAACTAAAACTTAAGTTAAATATTATACACTTTAGCAAAATACATGGTGCAAGGCAAAGGAATAAACAAAGTAATATGTACATAGGGTAATTAATGCAAGCCTCCACGAAATCCAACTAAACAGCATATTGCTGTAAGTATACAAGGAGCAAAGAAGCATGGTGAACATGCCTTCATTTAATGCTATTTACTCAGCCATAAAACAAGAATCACATCAGCCCTTGAAAGAAGGTCTTTTGTTGTACAAAAAAAATGTATAAAGTAATTATACAACATGGTGTTCAGTACTTGAACCTGTATACAAACCTTTCATATATATGTATACGTCTTCAAGTCTTTAATTCGTTCAAAGAAAAGATATAGCAGAGAACTGAAATTAAAAAGAAAAGAAAACATCACCACATATTCAAGTTAAAAGGGAATTTACTGAAGGGAGAGTCAACTGCAGATTTCAAAAACAAAACAAAAGCTATCTCTGTTTTCAAATATTTCCAGGTGAGTAAATTTCTAATCTAAAAATTTAAGTAATCTAACATCTCTGTGCTTATGACTTGTTTGATGTGTATATATATGTATGTGCAAGTTTCTTTGTGAATCTATGATGTGAGTATATTTGTTGTTTTAAAACTTCCCTGATCCTGATTTAAGTCTCTGCCTTGAAAACAATAAACATGAGACCCCTTTTGTTTTGATGTAGATGACTTATAGATGAAGTAACTTGTGTTGTATGTTAATATCTAAAAGTATGTTTGTGTGAATATTCATATGTACATTGCTCTTGTTTGGTAAAAAGTAATATATGAATGTTGATAACCTATAGATTACCTCTGTTTAAGTTCTCAAGCTCTTGCCTTACTTCCAAAATCAATTCTGCTTGATTTTCTTGATGATAGAACTTAGGGTCAAAACAAAATTTGTTTGTTTGATTATAAAGTAAGTTTTAAATTTTGTATTTTAATTAAACAAAGTGGACTACTCTAAGAAAATCCTTAAAAACAGTTAATGGATAAAATAAGTGATATATTCAAATATCTTGAATTATCAATTCAAGTTTATAAAGTGAATCCCTATACAAAATCCTGATTTGTAAAGCTTGAATCACATTTTTTAGTGATGGTTTGAGTAAGCAGTCCTGGTTTAGTTGTTTTGGGAATTTTGGGTTGCCTTTGTCAACCCAGTTGATCTGGGAGTTCGTGGTGGTTACTGAAGATGCATAGGCGGTCTGAGTGTTCAGGAAAAATGTCTGGAGTGGTTCACGATCGTTGGGGCGACGATGAGAAGGGGATGTAATATTTAAACCTAGTTTTGGTCGGCCAAGGAAAATGAGGTCGCGCCACTTCTCAGGGTGATCGAGTTCAATAGGGTTTTGGAGGTGGGTTCGTGGAGGAACGAAGATGATGTGGCCGGAGTTTCTCTTCGTCTGGTGATCGGAGATGATACCTTAAGGTGGTTTTAGCCATGGAAATGGGTTCCAGTTTTTTTCTGGGTAGCTCGAAATTGATTCAAGGCAGGTGGGGTATGTTCTGGTGATCAGGGATGGTTGCAGCGTTTCTATTCGATGTGTTGGAAGGATCGTCAGAGATGGTAGCGACTCCGACGCTTGTGTACGTGCACGGCGTTGCACTGGTGTATGCAGAGGAGATTGGGTAGCAGGAATGGTCGCGTGTTTCTCGAGTAAGGTGAAGAATGGGCCGAGTTTTTCTCTGTTCGACTCGAAGAATTTGTGGACAGTCTCGGGTCAGGTTGTGTTGCCAGTTTAATTTAGCCTGGCAGTTTGAAGTTTTCAAAATTTAAATCTGGGTTTAAAATTTAAAGACAGGGTTTTAAAAACAGAATTTGAAACCAAATTTTAAGATAGGATTCAAATTTATTTTGTCTCCTAGTTTTTAAATAAATATAAGTTTTATAAAAATGAAATGTTTTATAATTTTATAATGTTAAAGTATATTTAAATGTTTTAATTTAGCTAAGTTAGGTTGTAAATTATATTGAATCTAAAATTGAAATGAAATGTAAAAGTAGAGTCAAAAGTAAAATGTTCCAAAGGCATTTGTAAATGAGAAGTTGATCATTAATAAGAAAATGCTTTACCTTTTAAATAAATGAAGATTTATAGATTTGGAATTATTAAGTAAATTAAAATGAGTAATTTACTAATTTGATTAATTAATGATGAGATTAATTAGTTTAGTAATTAAAAGTTAAATTAGATAATTAAGGTTTAAGATAATTAATTTAGGATAAATAAATGGATAATTAAGAATCATTTATTAAATAAGAGTTGAATTTTAATCTATGATTATTAATTAATAAAGTAAGCAAGAATTAATTAAGTGATATTGAATACTTAATTAATTAAATAATTAAGGATTTATTAATGAGTTATTAAAGATGAAATGTAATTGTAAATAGATAATAAATCTTAATTTAATTACTTTAAGTAAATTTAAGAAGTGTTAATGATTAATGAAGGCTATTAACTAGTATTATAAAATAATGGATTAATATGATCATTTGATAATTTATTAGGTTTATTAATTTAAGATAATAAATGGTGAATTATATAAGTATAATTTACTTAGGGAAGTAATTAAGAAATTAATTTCTCATTTTAATAAATCAAGTTTAATATGAATTGTTTAAGTTAATTAATTAAGTTTAATTAATTTAAATAACCATTTGTTGATGTGATAAGTATAATTACTTAAGGAAGTAATTAATTGTGATGATGTAATAATGAAAGTAATTTGAGTATAATTACTTTGTATAAATTAATCAAGGGATTAATTAGAGAATAATTAATTATGGAGTAATTAAATTATTAATTGAAGTAATTAAGGGTAGTTAATTACTGAATGGAGTTAATCAAGGTGATTAACATTTTGTTTAATTGGAGATAAATTACTAAATGAAATAAATGTAATTAGAGATCATTAATTATTGTAATTAATGATGCAAGTTAAAATGGATTTATTTGGGAATAATTAATAAATGAAGCAATTCATTAAAGTAATTAATTAAGAAGAAATGGAATTAATTTTAGTAATTTAAAAGGTTACCTTCTATAATTGGTATGAAGTAATTAATTTGTAAAATAATTAGAGGATAATTACTTAAATATAATTTGAGATAATTAATCTAAAATAGTTAATTAAGATGGAAAAGTAGGAAATGATTAATTAATTAACTTGTAATTAATTAATGGTTATGTAAGCAAGATTAATATTGATGGGGTAATTAATTTAATTTACTTTAAATTAATTAGAGATTTGTAATTAATTTAATTCATTTTAAATTAATTATAAATGAGGTGATTATTAATCTTTGTTTATATATGATGGATGATATTGATTTCCATGATTGATTGTGATCTCAGATATATACCTATTGTGTTATGGATGTTTGGTTCAGTATGATGATATTGATTATCTGTTTGAGTAGATAATATGGATTAGCTGTTTATGATGATGATGTTATTATCCATTGTGATATTGTTATTTATCTATCTGTGTGTATATAGATAATTGAATTTAAATTGTTTTAACTTTAAAACAACTTGGCCTTAAAAGACACGGTTTGGATTTCGATGAGACCGGGATCGGGTTTCCGTATACCGGGATTCTAAGTCTGGAGACCCGAATACCACATCGATCCAAAATAACGTTAGGTCGTGATATTCAAATGGAGCAAGTGAAGACTCGAGGTATAAGAACTATACGTCAGTATAACTCTATGGGTGATTCCGTAATGAGTTTGACGAAGATAGTACTTATAGATTCGAGATGGTGATTCAGAATGCAAGGGTTATTGTCGTTAACTCTGAGGGTGATTCCAATACGAGTGTAACGAGATAATGCCTTCGGTTTCGTTCGAACCCGGAACGAACTTGTATGGATTGAATGCTTTCAGAACATCGTCAGGTGGACGATGAGCATTCTAAGAGATGTGTTCTCTAAAGGTAATCGTGACCTCAAGCCTCATCAACCAGGAATGGATAAAACAGGGGAGGTGCGGCAAGGTTAGTGGGTAGCACCCAAGTAGGACGAGATTACCCCTGTCTAGATGTCCCTTATTATTCGGCTTTGTGTGCGGTTGATCATGACAACCGTGGGGTATCTTGTGCGGGAATTATCCAGTAAGGGATGTTCCGACCTTGTGTTGCAGGGGACTTAGGGTGGGTCCTCGGTACGGTGATCTAGGCCACGTACTGTGACGGGCGGTACCCCAGTAGCCCTGCCATTGTATGGAATCCAAAATCCAATAAGTGCCCTCGGATTTGATTGTAAACCTAGTATGCTGGAATTTAATGAATGTAACAATTTCGGCTATTTTCTATTTACTTGAAAACCCTAGACACTATTATAATATCACTGGATTTCCTATAAACTGTTTTGGATAGCGTAAGGTAAAAACTTACCCATGTTTATTGTGGGGAGTCTTACGTGATTCCTTTTCTTTCAAAGTAATTTTTAAAGTTAAGCAACTTTAACCGTTTACTCATACCAGACCCATGTCTGACCCGGAGTTTATTTCTGTTTTTCCTAAACTCTCGGGTACCCAAATTTTTACGGGTAGCCAAGGGATTCAGGTTTAGCTTTGACGAATTCTGGAGGAGCAATGGAGCAGGAGGCTTCAGCGTATAGATATATATATTGGTTCCGCTGTGTTAGTGTTTATGCTGTATTTCCACTGTGTTGTATCTCTGTGATGTTTTGAGTTGTATTAACTAGACGGGTGTTTATAACTGTCTAGTATGTGTTGTATATTCTGTGTAACTCTGATGTATATGATACTATTTATTTTTTTGTGATATATTATATTTTATTCGTTCCGCTGTTGAGATTCTGTGATTGTTTCTTCTTCTTCTCTATCTTTTCTACTTCTCACCTCTTTCTTTTCTTAAAAACGATGCGATTTTCCGGGCGTGGGAAGTCGGGTCGTGACAATCTCCTAGATCTAGCTTGTTGTATTCTACACCTCCTTTTCTTTCTTTCTTTTCTTGAATTTAGTTAAAAACTAACAAGACCAAGGTCGACAATTGCTATATTCTATGTTTTTTTGTGTATTTCCAGTAGTCTATATGTATGTTGTTTGAAACCAAATAACTAAAAGAACAAAAAGTTATGTGCAAATCACGTTTGTTTCTTTTTATAAGATAGAAAAGTTTTTTTCCTCTTCATATTTTAGCTATCTTTGTTTTTCAGTCGACTTATGACAGGCTTCTTTTAGTGTATATTTTTCTTTTTAAATATGACTGATCGGTTCCATTTTTTTGTTTCTTAAATTAACTGTTTTACTTGATCCCAAATTCTTTGTTTATTTATTAATTTTGAAATTTATGCATGAAATTAATTATACACCAATTTTGGTTGAACTGTTTATAGTTTTAATTAAACATAGAAATGTAAGGTTTCATATATGATTAAAATGTATCAGATCCTTGCAAGTATATGATTAAAATTATATTAAGTGTAATATGCGTGAAATGGTTGCTACAACAATACTGTGAGCACGAAGTTGCAAAATTACGCCATCAGATTCAAATTTTAACTAATGCTAACAAGTAAGCTTAATTATGGCTAATGTTGAAAGCATTTCATCTCAGCAAATATTTTTATTTATATACTATTTATTATATTCAAAATATAGACACTTAATGGGTGACTTACTGAGTGCTTTAAGTCTCAAAGAACTCAAACAACTCGAGAACCGACTTGAAAGAGGCATTACTAGGATATGCTCGAAGAAGGTTAGCTACAATTTTGTTATTTTTTTCCATTTTAAATTAAGTTATCAATGTTATATCATTTTGGTGTTATTCTAAATTATAAATTTTCCTATCAGCATGAGCAATTATTAATGGAGATTGAATACATAACATAATTATTCCTTTTAAAAGTTAGTTAACTTGGTTCAATTTTAATAAATTATAGTTAACTTTCAAAAACTTAGTTTTTGTTAAGTTTAATTAATTTTTACAAAACTTATTTATAATAGTTAGTTTTATATATGGCATTTATAGCATGTAGTGTTAGAAGAACATGGCGTTGTACACTGAATTTAACGAAGGATTACAATGTTCAAGTTTAGAAAATTATAAATCAGTAAACTTCTAAGGTAAGTAAGGAAAAATGTAGCTATTGGCAATATGAGTTGCACCGCTGTGGGAAAAAACATGTTTTGACAAATTGACAACAAACAGGAATAGCGAGATGGTCTGAAATCATGTTAAAATAAAATTTATCATAGATTGAAAACTATATGTTATATAAAATGCATAAATAATCATATAATATTACCTCCTCTTGTTGTAGTTTGGAACAAAGCTTGCATCCATATTCCACCTTCACGGCATACTAGGTACATATCAATATTAAGATGCAAATAAACATAAAAGATATTTATACAATAAATTTGTAGCTAAAAAGAAAGTCGAATAAGGGCATACTACATGCATAATACATGCCCATGAGAACTGAAACATTAAATCATAAGGGCATACTTGATAACGAAGATAAATCAATGTCAACATGTATAGTTAACAAAAATTTGCAAGACGACTTTTGACCAAACCAAATCATATAAGGAAAATCATGTTAAAATAAAATTTAACATCATAGATTAAAAACTATGTGTTATATAAAATGCATAAACAATCATGTAATATTACCTCGTCTCTTGTTGTGTATGGTTTGAAACTAAGCTTGCATCCATATTCCACCAACAGAGCCTGCCAAGTACATATCAAAGTTGAGATGTAAATAAAATTAAAAAAAGTCATGTATTAGTTTCTGAAATTAATAATGTCTTATGTACTTATACCGTGATGCTATTGTTTACACTATGATGCTAATCATCATTTTGCTGCGATTATGCTGCTACATTCCTCAATATGCATTTAAGTTTATTGCAACGATTGCAGTTTTCCAGTCCCACTTCTTTATTCTCAGACTCTACCGCAATACATCATTGTGTTCCTGTATAGCTTCAGCCTCTGTACTATATATTTATGCCAAATAGCATCAACTCAATTTATGTCACTTAGCTACAGTTACACAGCTTATCATTGTCTGCATTCTCATATTCTGTGATGCACTACATGTCCATATTTTGCGATAAAGTTTAGAGCCTGTTCTAGCATTTCAGCACTTGTTGATGCTTCAATTCATCCCTGCATTTCTATGCGTGTACATTATTTAATAAACATTCAGGATTTAAATTGTATTTAGTTTTCACAAGACTGCTACAATGGCCATATGCTGCTTCAGTTCTGCTCAGTTTGCATCAGTTCATTCCACTATCACAAGCCGACCAACTTGTATACTAGATTAAATTAGACTACTGGTACCATGCATTTGTGTTGCAAGTGGGAACATATGTTTCATTCATCCGTTTTGTAAATCCAAACACAATGTCCCTTTTTTTTTACAATGCATGTATATTTTGACCTTTCACTTCTAGGGGACTTTTAAGCAAATGGTCTAAGAAATTTAATTCAATTAGCAGCGTGTGATGCAATAATCACCAAGAAAATCGTAATCTTATAACCCTTATATCACTGTGTTTGACCGTTTGAGACGTAAACTTTGTGTTTCTATTAAATTCAAAGAGAGAATAAGAAATTACTATTGTACCACATGATGAGAGAATAGGGTTATTTGTTAACACAGTTTCATATAGCACATGATGTGTATCGAGTTGTGTGTAAACACAGTTTGACATATGAAGTATACATTGTTTATTGACTAGGGGGTGAAAAACTTGCAGGGAAAATGTGTAACGCCATATATAGTGAGTAATTAATAAATTAATAAAGCTTTCATATCACCTTATAGCTGATAAAAGAACATTAGCATATAGATTAAATACTACAGACAAAAATAAAAACGAAAATGTCGACAATTACTCACATATTAGTTCTCTGTTGTGGAAATCGAGTACAAATAAGCCCTTTCAAGCAACTTTCTAAACCTCTTCAAGTCCAAATTTACATTTTGCACATCCAAGTAAACCCTCTTGGTTTCTTCCCATCCCTTTGCATTCACATTTTCAGGCCTTTTCAAGACTACATCATCTTCATCATATATTCTCCTTAAATAACTTTCACTGACTTTCAAAGCAGGCTCGCCATAGAAAGCATTGGTTGCACAATCTGTGCCTAAAACATACAAACATACAAAACATACAAAGCATATAGTATTGAAATTACATCCTAAAAATAGTGGACCCACAAGATAATGTAGCATTCGGAAGCCCAGGCCATAAAAGCTTTCCTCTTTTCCAACCGCTTCTGTCGTTTCTGGCAATTCATGAACTACCAACAGTAGTTACTGCGTTTGTTCATAAGTGGCTAAAATAACTCCCACACGTTTATCATAACCACCCACTATGATACAGCCCACTACCTATCACCAGGGACACTTCCTTTCACCGGCGATATCCAAACCTTAGCTGCTTTGTCAATCGTGCGTTTCTACCATCTCGCTTGAGCAACAACGATTTTATCACTAGCTTCATCTTTTGTTTCCGAGCAATTTTTTGAAACCTGCATGCGTTTTAAAATCTCTAGGTCTCTTTTTGGGCCAATGTATCTTAGGCAACCGCCATGCGTCAATCGATTTTCTCTTACCTGCCCTGAAAAAAACACGTTGCAAATTTTCCAATAATTTTCCTACTCGAGTTTCTCATGTCTTGATCTGAAATTCAAGCTCGTGTTGTGAAGCCAAACAATTGGTCCATGGTTTCAATTTTCTCTTGATGAGAATTTATGGACGTGAGATATCCCAAACTGAACGATAACCTAGTCATCGAACTCTGAGAGAGTTTCAGTTTTGGGTACCAAAAACGAGTACCCATCAATGTCGAATTCCAAACTAGCAATTTTAAACCCTTAAATAATTTTCACGCCCTTGATCGGGTTGTTATCCTACCGCGATTTGAACTCCGATTAAAATTCCGTTCAAAACATTTTAATTTTGATTTTATTCATATCTATAACAATAATTCTTCTTTTTGAAAAATATTACTTTTGAATTTCAATAATTGTTTTATTTTTTAAAACAATTTCAAATAAAATTTCCAAATTGAAATTCTATTATTATTGATTTAATAGCGGGATGTTACAAAAAATCAGTTTATTGGGAAACTTATGTTGCATCACTAAATATTCTGCATAGCTGTAATCACTGTACCGGGCTATGCTATAGCTGTAATCACTGTACGCTTTCATCTATAAAGTCAAAAATGTACGACTTAAGTATAATGTGACCATGTGAACTATTAGACCCAAAGTGACAGCCAAAACACATGTACATATACACTACTTAGTTCACGTTCACTATGTGAACTAATATAATCAAAGCGGTAGCCTTGATCTATATAATTATATACAAAACCACTAAATAAGCAAATCAAAGTGGAAGCCTACACCCTAATTTGTACTAGTGAGGTTTTGGTTTCAATAACTATACTCAGGAAGTACAGTAAATTTAGTACAATCCTGCCACTAGAGGAGAGACTTGCTAGACTTGTTTCAAGCCTCAGAACTTTTCTAAAAAGTTCATGGACACCTACAGGGACTAAACATGTGTACATGTATCAAGTTGGCAGTTACCAGTTGTTTATCTATATGTTTTTCAGTTTAGGTTTTCGGGACATATATCTGTTTGTAAATTAGTACCAACTCTCGAGTATCAGTATATGTTTGCAAATCATATTATGCTATCCCATGTAAGTTCTGATCCATTGCTGTTGTGTACTACTATACTTCCATTCAGGTGTACGTTATGCCGATCCAAATTGATATGAATAGAGTCTACATTGCAGTAGAAATGATATATTCCTTGATCAACCTTAGACGCTTGCTTAAAATTATGTGGCATATTGCAAAATACTAAAATCAGGCTAATGTGCACTAACATCACTTGACCACTGTATCCAAGCTAGATGCATTACATACATACCGTGCATAGGAAGGAAACATGAATCTGCTGTGTATATACCAAGGTCAGAATCAGAAATTCATTATTCGCTTGAATAAGTTTCCTCAGACAACACAGCATTGCACATCTTATCAAAATCCAAACTCGGAGGACTGGATAATCTATAGTCCGAACTGCTGCTACTTGCGAGCTTCAACAATATTCCAGGATCTACAGTATAATTAGCATAACTGACTGATACTTGTGTGATCAGACAAACTAATACCTAAAAAATATTTGTTCGTTTTTATATAAACATGAGAAATGAGACTTGTTAGTAAGAACAAGAATTACTTTCCACATCTAAATACAGTTCAACATGTTGGTTAGAAGCATATTACTTTAAAACATATCAGAAGAAAATTCAACTAATACCGACCTAGTTGTGAAGCCGAACTACAACCAAGCTATTCGGTACTCCTTTGCTTTACCATTAATGATAATAATAGATACACCACACTCCTGCGTATCATCTCATACCTAAATGTGAATCCAAACTAAAAATTTGGTTCACCGTCAATAATGATAAGGGAATTATATACAATTTTTTATGCAATTTATATATGTGAATCAGGCTTTGTCATTGAAAGAAGTTCGTATCATTTCATACCCTTCATCAAGTACGTAAAAAGTGCACCTCGGTCCTGCGTAATATGCAGTAAAAAAATTCATAACATTTTGTATATTATTTGTCTAACATAAGATACTAAACTGTAAAAATGGACATTGATTATTTTGGGCTATTGAGTGATACAATAAACTAATCATCACGAATATAATTATATAAATAATAAGTAAATACATTTGAGTATCCAAGAGAGTATCTGACAAACTTCATTCCTAGTCGGTTAGCCGTACAAAGTTATGTCTTTTCTAAAACCATTATCGAGTATACAACCATCACATACTATTTTGACTCCTAGCCATACATGGAAATATTACAGTATCACATGTATAAACCTAATATTTGCATATTATGTCCTCCGAAACAAAATTCGTAAGAGATTTGTCTTAGGAATTAATTAATTAAAAATTATACTACAGGAGAATGGAACGAACTTTGACAGTTACAAGTGTAGTCCAATGGGATAAAAATCCACTGAAGATTATTTTCTAAACAAGTAATGCACTGATTGCACTTACACACTCAATATGTCTAAGAACTCATTGAATATTCATGGCATATGAAAAAAATTAGTACAATGAAGCAAAATAATTGAAAACAAACCATATTTGAAGGCAAAAACTAAAACGAAATCAATACAAGGAGTCTCACTAAAAAAACAAACTATAAACAAGCTTCAGGACTAGTAATGAGATGAGTCGATAAGCATTGTTTTGTAAAAATAAACACGTACTAGTAATAAATCAAATAAAAGTGTTTTTTCATCTACTAAAGAACCAAAAGTTACCTGTAGTAATCGAACTTTATTACCAGCTCGACTTCATCGAGTTTTTAGAAAGTCGTTCCAACAATTGATGATCGACCAAAGTTTGACTTAGGGCAATCCACAAATCAGAGTATTTGGAGTATGTAAATCGAAATCAAAAAACAAAATAAACCTAAAAATTGATGAATTGAATAAAGACAAAAAAGGTAATTAGGCTACCTGAAGTATGAACGCATAAGTAGGACAGTGACTATCAACTCCACTTGAGGAAAATCGAAGGACAAGCAAAATTTGAGGGAAACTGTTAGTGGAGGAGAATAAATGAGGGAGAGATGAGGGAGAAGTAGTTTTGATAGAAGAGGGAAACTGAAATTTTTGGTAAAAGTATAATGAGAAAGGCAGAAGATGATAGACACTGAAACATAAAAGTATTCTCAGCGTTTGAACGCAAGTTATTCTCTGAATGTAATAATTTTTACTGCGTTTAATGTTAAAACGCTGAGAGCAAATGCAATTGAAGTAAGTTTTTGTTGTAGTGAGTGGTATTAGAGCAGGTTCAGAATAGTACATCGATAGAGACATAAGTCAAGACCTTAGTAAGACTTAGAGTATATGTCTCTTTGGGTGCGTTGGGTAATTTCCTGTAATAAGGGATAACATATATATATATATATACACACACACACACACACATACATAAGATGATTACGGGGATAATTATTTAGGGACGCATTTGCTATCTTATAAATATATATAATATTTAGGTTTTTGATGATTTAAGTATGAATATAAATGTAAAGTGGTTTACTTTGGGTAGATTAATATTGAATTGTTGTATTTTAATTTGATTTTTAATCAAAATGCACAACAAAATTTATTTATTTATTTTTCGTCAAGTACACGAGTTGTTGTCGCTCATATTTGTTTGATTATTGACAGTTCTTTACGATGATTTGTCCATTGGGTGCTTTAAGACTCTGGTCGATGTGGGTGTAAACGTATTCAATAGGAGTTCCTAAACATCGAAATGAGACATATAGGCATAAAATTTTAAAGTGTTTTGTAAAGCTTGGAAACGATATACATTTTAAAGAGTAAAACACATTTTGAGCTATATTAAAAACTAATGGTTTGAAAATGATTTTGTTAAGTATTTATAAAAACGAAGTTATTAGTCTTGTTATAGATTCCTCCTATGGAAATTGCAAGGACACAATTTTATTAAGAGGGTAGGTCTATAACAACCCGATTTTAGAGGTAGTCAATAATAAATATTTAGTTAATTAAAAATGGAATTTTGGAATTCTATATAAATGATTTTGATTTATCTTAGAATATTAGGATTTTATTACAAGGGAATTGGTAATGTAATTAATGGGTGTTTTGGGAATTGTGAAATAGAATAATTTGGAAATGGTTAATATCGAGTTTAAAATGTGAATAATAAGTATTTGAATTAAAATAAATTTAAATACAAAAAAAAATTCCTGGGGTTTCACCGTAATAAGTAAATAAATGAGTATAATGGATATTGGCCCTGTTTGGAGTTTTATTGTAATTTGAATTAAATTTGTATTATATTTAAATGAAAAGAAAGAAAGAAAAAGAAAATAAAGGAATAGAGTAAAGCCCAACATCAAAAGCCCAATAACCCAAACCTTAAATATAAATACCCTGACTTATTCATTTCCATCTTTCTAAAGGTTTCAATTTACTAACATTTCCATATCTCGATATTTCTTCATCATCTGTAAATATAACCTAAGCGTATCAATTCACTGACTTTGGAGAATTAAAAATCCTATACAAAATCTTTTCTATTTAAATCTATGTAAATGGTAATAAATTTCTATAAATCTCCAAACTGAAATCTAAGCTTTTCGGTAAACTATACTAAATATTGTAAACAAGAAATGGAGGAATTGATTGGAATTGAAGGAGGATGGATGAGAATTGGTTTGCTGGTTCTATTTTTTCAAGCAAAATGGCTTCTCGTCTTTAAAATACAAATTCTCTCAATCCGTAAAGAATTAAATGATGTTGTCTGTGGTGTTAGCAAAATTAAGCGATGTAGAATTTTTGGTGGAAATTTTGGGTTGTGCGGTTGTGGTCGAAAACGCGAGTGCCGGACTAGGGTTAAATATTGTCGTTGATTAAGACCATGTTAGGTCGAAGCGACTATTGCATTGGACTCGCGGTCGAGAGGAGCATCTCCGGTGGAAGTATAGATGGATGCAGTCATGATGTGGGTCGCGATTTGTCCCCTATAGCAAAATCGAAGACGACGTGTTTCGATTGGTTGATCGGGGAATGTCGTCGATAGTGCAGGCGAGTTGGGTTTGGGAAAATAGAATCGTTGGTGAAGACGGGAGGTAATTACATAGACCGTAGCTCCGTATCATCAAGTTTTCATGCACGTTGATAGTGGGTCGTGCACCTACGTATGTTTTGGGAGGAAGAAAAAGAAGAATGGGCCGCGTGGTTATGATGTTTGGGCTTTTAAACTTAAGGTGAGTTATTTACTTATAGTTATGTTTAATTTGATTTAGTGAATATAAATTCCAACAACCATCTTCCCTTATTACAACAAAAGGTAAATATGACTATTAAGAAAGGAGCAGACTGAACCCAAATGAAGCTGAACAAATCATAAGTCCAAGCATACCAAACATGTAGATACCTCAGCAAAATACACACACACACAAATAAATAATTATAACTAAGAATGGCAATCAATTCTGCATAAAAGTGAGAAAAACATAAATTTTTGAATGCACACATACGCGTATGGTATACATTTTTCCAAATGGTGGTTTGACCATGAAGTTGACATACTATATTATAGGGTTAACAATTATTTATAGGTGTAAAGTACAACCATATATAGGGACAATGAGCTACTTCAATACAAGCATTAAATAGCATATTAGCCTACATCACAATCCTGCTAGTAATTCACATGATTTCCCTATTATCATAATTGTACACTTATTGTTGGTCCTGCTTTATTAACAACCAGCTTCTATGAATTCTTAGGTGTATTGATATATGTATTTGATACTTAAGCTTTCTTTAAAAAATAAATAAAATAAAAATAAAATAAACACTTGTTTGTTAATATAAACAAACTAAAAAATACACACACGCGCGCATGCACACACAATGTTAAGTATAATATAAATTTGATTTTCAAGTTTGTTACATAAATAAAGTGAAATTACTAGAATTTTAGTGAAAAAAACATGAAATTGTTATAATAGAAGTTTATAATTTTTAAAGTATATTTGTGAAATATATATATATATAAGTTTTGGAAATATATATTTGATTTGAATATTTACAATTTATTTAGATGTTTTATGCACTATGTTTTAGTTATTAAATGAAAGAAATGAGTTTTCTAATGATATTTGTAAATATTAAGTTATCGTTAAATTTTATAAAAGATAGAGGTGTCAACTATTTATTGTAAAGTAATATTATATTTGGTCTTGAATAATTATTCATTTTTAGGTACTTATTTTGTTACAGTAAGAGTGTATGTTGTAATTGATTTATTATCGAGTATTGAATTATTATTTTTATATGTATAATCATATATTTCGGTTAATTTATCTTGTTGGAATTGGGCCAGCCTACATCGGAAGTTATGGGTGAATTTTTTTTTCCTATTGGATCTTTATTGGGCCTATGAAGTCTAATTTATTTAGAAATTTTTTTAATTTAATTTAAATAAAATCATATATTTCATTTAAATTTATGAATTATTGATATACATTTATTAATTTATTTTCAACTTATATATAATTATACATATGTATCATATACATATGTATATGTGTGTGCATATGTAACATGATATTCCATGAAGGGCATAACATGTCCGTATATAGATATTGTGATTTACATCGCAACAGACATGTTAGCTCATCCTA
Organism: Allium fistulosum; assembly: GCA_030737815.1. NCBI lineage: Eukaryota > Viridiplantae > Streptophyta > Magnoliopsida > Asparagales > Amaryllidaceae > Allium > Allium fistulosum. The sequence goes on from CM060902.1 coordinate 222,146,191, forward strand.
TATGTATTATATGTTGTCCAAATATATGTATATATTTATAGTGATTATATATATATGTATATATATGTCTAAGTGAAAATTATATATATTTATATTATGAAAATATCATATATATATATATATGTACATAAAATATAATAGTATTAAATATTAAATAAACATATATAGTATATATATAAGATATGATTTTATCTTTAATTATTTACATATATATGTATTAAAGTAACATAATTATATATATATGTGTACATATAAATATAAATATAATAATTAAAATGTAAATATGAGTTAAAATAGTTTATAAATTATAAAATTAAAATAAATATTATTATTATTATTTATAAAATATTCCAAATCATATATACAACAAATCAAAATATAAATATAATTTTATTACATTAATACACACACACATATTATCAATTAATTAGCTAATTAACAATAATTAAATAATAGAAAATATTTGTACCATAGATATTTTGAATTTTAAACTTCCAGAAAATCAGGAATAGTATTATATAGCTTGCGAATTTTTTTTAGAATTTTCTAAGTCAAAATAATATTTTTATCAATTAAATGCTCTTCGGCCGAATTTTAAATGATTTTTTAAAAATATAAAAATTGGTTTAAAAATTCTAATTTTTTGACCAAGAACATATGTGATAACATGTTAATTTGAGAAAAAATAAAATTGAATTTTTGAAACATAGTTTATTTTATATGAATTTATTAATTTATGCAAATATTAAATAATATTAAAATACATTAAATTATTTTGAAATTTTTATTTTCGGTTACTAAAAATCATAATTAATATAAATATACATTTGAAAATTATTCGATTAGTTATTTATGCAATATAGTTATATGGTTTAATACATGTCATATGAATAAATTAGATAATATATTAATCCATGCATATATTAATTAATAAACTATAAATAATTAAAATATAGTGATATTGGCTGTGTGTATCAGATCCTTGAATTTTTTTTATTTGATAAATATATATGCACAACCAATCAATATATGTGACGACAACAATACCTATAGGAATCTCGCCTAACCAACAATTCAAACAATAACAGTATATATATATATATATGTGTGTGTGTGTGTGTGTATGAATAATATAGAGTTATACAGAGAATATGTATAATATATAAAACTAAATACTTGCCTAAACTAATGCCCTTAAGTACACATTATAATGATGAGTTCCCTTCCTCTTGAAAACTTCCCGATTCGTCAAATTGTTAGTTTTTGAATTGTAGATGCTTTGCTATTGAATAACTATTGGTTTGAACTGATTTGATTTGAGGTTTGATGGGGTGTACAGAAGTATGGTTCGACCATGATATGGATAGAGGAGGCAGCCAAAAAAAAGTCTATAGAAAGTTAGGGTTATGATTTCTTTTATAGTGGTTGAATCAGAGAGAAAAGCAGATTATATCACTTACCTTTTCTCACCAGATCTTAGCCATCCATCACATACCCTAATACTCTATTTTGGCCGCCCCTATATCACATAATTACTGCCAAATTTTTCCTCTAACATCATGGGCTTATAGCCTATTTAAGCCCACATAAATATATTTAATTAAATCCAATTTAATTTCTTTATCGATATCTCATATCGATCGATATATTTATAACAATTATAAATATATACAACAATATTTATTTCTCAAATCATATTCAAATTTTATAATTAATATTTCATAAATATTAATTATTTAATTAATTTATAACAATTATAAACTAAATCGTTTGGACTAAAGAGAATTTATGATTTCGGTTGTGTGACTCGTGGGTGTAAATTCGGTCAGCGATTAACATCTAACTATTCAAATGTTAATGTTCACACGTCATTTAGCAGGTGGTGTGACATTTTGGCTAAATTTATCGCTTACTTAGTTTCGGTAAAATCCAATTTAGTTTAATAAGTGTTACCCGGTTGTGACATTTATTTATACCAATTCTCTTCGTCAAAACTATATCACTTTGGACTTAAAGAATTTGGTAGTAGCCAAAATTCCAATATCATCCATATTCAACTCTATAGTCAAAACAAAAGGTCCTTGGTTAAATAATAACAATTATTTTTAACCGAAATGCTCTAGCTAGAGACTTTTACTTAGAGTTGACTTGAGTTGACCTTGATACTAACTCCATATAACTGAGGCGACGGATCCTCTCTTGAATAGTGCTTCACTTCCAATACTTCCACTCGACCCAACTATAGTCAATCGATTGAATGCCATGCCATGATTTGACTATGATCAAAGTGGAGCTTCATATTAAAGATCCACAATATTCTCAAGTCGAGAGAATTGTGTAAATCAGTCACATCGATATTTTATGTTTGACCTTAGTTATATTAACCAATAAAAAACTATCGAGTGAGTCGTTCCATAGTTATCCAATAACTATCAGTACGTAACCTCTAGGTGCACCCAACAACCATGAGTAATACACTGCCCAATATTTGGAGAGCATTATGTACTCTAGTCTCAACGGATACATCGATATCCAGTCTCGATGCATCTTGACTAGGAATATTTAAAATGGCATATTTAGTTTTATTATGATAAATTACTCACGGTTACAACACTTTGTAACTACTATCACAAAACATATCATTTATGGATTTCCTATTAAATATGCTTTTAATTAAATTAATTAATATAACCAAATTATATCAATTATATATATAATATAAAGAAAATACCTTTGATTTCGAATAAGATTGGTTATCGAGTTAGATATATGTAACAAATTACATAATTGCCCTTAGGGCATACCCCTAACTCTATCGATTTTATCATGCTTATCGAGTTTATTTTATTTTATATTGGAATCATTCATATGAATGATTCACCGTCGATATTAATTTGATTTGGATTATATTTTAAGATGATACGATGATGACTTCTTTATATTTGATTTATGGGTTTTCATTTCTATGTGACGAGAAATATGAGTAAACGGTTTAGTGATACCATCTGGTATAAGACTTCCGTTAATAATTTTTTGGTTATTCATTGGACCTGTTATATAAAAATATCTAATGTGGATTGAGTGTAGTTTATGAGAATTAAATAATTATTCGAGTAACATACGGTGGTATGGAACACCGCTATGTTATTCGTTTGATTATTTCTTGTAAGTAAATGTCACTCATATAGGGATCACTCATGTATGTGATGGTTCGGGAGTGAATCAGATTGGTTAGTATCCACCCTGGCGACCTAATCTTGGGTCTCGCTCCAGATCCGCGACACCGTTGTATGATATTTTGGATATGCATCAGAAGATTGGTAGTTGGTAGGGTAGGTGCCCTACAGCCCCTTGTGTCGCATAGACCAGCAATCTGTTATCTTTACGGGAAAAGCAAGGTCATGATCGAGGCTACGCGTAGATGAGCCGCTGGTGGATGAGTCACGATGTCCATCGAGGTAACTGAAGACTATAAGAATAAACGGTACTCAATGGGGACGAGTAGTCCTGGGTCCCTAAGGCATGCTATGTGCTATCAGTCTCCCTTTCTGGTTCAGGGTTTTGTATGTGATGTGGATTGACATATATTATTCACTATCCCACGAGATGACTATACTAGAGACTATATGTCTAAAGTATAGTCAGTCCCTGTATATCCATACTATTCCGATTTATTTGTATACGAGGAGGTGAGATTATATCTAGATAGATGTCCAGAATATGGTGGATCCTCAGATCTTTTATTGATAAGCCTATCTTGGTGTATTGATGATGATTCTTTTATTATTGATAATGAATGATATATTTGATTGTTGTTGTAAGATAATTTAACGATATTTCATTAATGATGGTTTCTTGACTTTAGTAACAATTTCTAGATTTGGATGATTCAGCCATGGGATTTGATATTCTTGATTTTTGATTTGATCTGCTGTAAGATGGGTGATGACATCTGTGTGTGTATATATATATATATTATGTGTGTGTGTGCATTTGTATGTGTGTGTGTGTTTTGTGATGTTCGAAGTTATATAATACGAGAGACTCGTTTATGGTGTTATGATTATATACAATACATATGATGCGTATTTATTTATATTATGGGTGTTATTATATTATTAACTACAGATATATTAGATTATAAATATCTTACCCTATGATATAGTCATAGTCTGACCCATGTGTTATTTATAATACTCGGGTTAGTTTGAGACATTACAAGTACAGAGACGATACGACTAGCATTTATTTAATTGAGCATAAAGGAATATTATATTAGGATTGTTACTTGATACATGTACATTATTGATTCACCGTATATTATTATATAATCGACATTTGAGTTGTATTGTACTCATATAACATTATTGTATATATATTACATGTTATCGCTGCGACTGACTCTGTATTCTCTGCTGTTTATTATGTATTGAGTATTGTTCTATCCTGGAGGCACACGTGTTTATTACTCTATACTTATACTGTGTACATGTATGTGAGATATACACACACACGATGTTTTAATATATACAAATGTTAGTCCAATGAAATATTCACATATGTACCCCATATAGCCTCATTCTTCGTATTATCTGAAAGTATTACTCTGTAATACTCTTGTATAGTATGGGTATAGAGGTGTCGTGTTACAATTACGGACAGTCATCTCAATAGATGTAATAATATTCTTTTCTCGATACATCTTCATTAGGAACATTTAAGGAGTTAGTGTTTATATATCGATTCAAACAAGATTGTTGACAGAGTTAAGTTTATATAACTATTTACATAATTGCTCATAGAGCACACCCTAAATTCTTTCAATCTCCCACTTGCACTTAGAGCCAATTATGAAGCCTCATCTCCATATCTTCGATCGCCTTCCTAAATTAAACCGACCAAGCGCCTTAGTGAATGAATTCGCTATGTTGTCCTTGGTATATAGTCTTTTGATTACGACCTCTCCGTCGCTTGTAAACTGTCTTACCATGTGAAGCTTAGAGAAAATGTATCTCAACTTCTTGTAATCTCGTGGTTCCTTAGCAATCCGCATTGTCGCATTATTGTTGCAATGCAGCAGCATCAAACTTCAATGCTTAAGATCACTCCTAGCTCCTTAAAGAACTTGCACATCTACACCGCTTCTTTTATGGCATAGTTCAAGGCGATATAATTTACCTCCATAGTTGAATCAACCACAACTTCTTGTTTGAAACATTTCCAATTAATGGCCCCTCCATTAAGGGTGAACACAAAACCCGAGACTGATTTACTATTCTCAACATCACGCTAAAAGCTTGAGTCTTAATGCCTATACAAAAAGAGCTCATTGTTTATATTTGTGAGAAAAAAATCCTTAGTATTTCTTAAATACTTAAGGATGACCTTAACTATTGTCTAATGATTTTCTCTAACATTCCATTGATATCGAATAATTGCATAGTGCAAAAGTGACATCAAGCCTTGTACATAACATAGCGTATAATCGATTATATTGCTGAAGCATAAGGAATCCGACTCATACATCGCTCTTCCTCATCCATAGATGGGGAGTCCTTAGAAGGACGATTTCATATCGCACTGGAACATTTCTTCACTTTGAATTTTCCTTACTAAATCGTCTTAGTATAGTATCTATGTACACAGATTGAGACACAATTCCAATATCCTCTTAGATCTATCTCTATAGAGCTTTATACCATGTATATAGAATGCCTCTCCTAAATTCTTCATCAAGAAATTATTAGACAGCCAAGCTTTCACTAATTTTAACATCGGTACATCATTACCAATTAATAGCAAGTTGTCAACGTTGGTACTAAAAATGTTATAACACATTTTGCTCTTTCTTATATATGCACGTTTCCTTTGTGTTTTTAGTAGAAACCTAATCGTTTGATTGTTTTATCAAAACATTTTTCAACTCCTTCATGCTGTCTTAAAAATTATAAATTGATCTTAAGAGTCTACATGCCTTATCACCATTCTTTCCGACCTCGAAACCCTCTAACGGTGACACATAAATTTTCTTTTCTAAATCACCATTTAGAATTGTTATTTTAACGTCCATCTACCATATTTCATATTCATCATACGCGGGGATTACACCTAGTATTCAAATGGATTTAAGCATGGCAACATATGAAAATGTTTCGTCATAATCAACTTCGATGAGATATTGTTAATGCGTTCCAATTCCAAATTTAATGAGTCTAAAAAGTGCAAGGACAAGTGCAAGCAATTAGACAATCAGCTTCGATGAGATATTGTTAGAGTGACTTTGGATAAAAATTCGATCTACGCATGATGGAGAATGATGATTACGCACACATGTAGGTTGAGCAAGAACCTCAAATGATTCGAGGATGGCATCGTTAGTAGTTTGTAGTGTATTTTCTTTTCCGTTTGGACTAGCCTTTATACATTATTATTTTTAATGTTTGTTAGTGATTGTTGTTTATGTTTGTTTGACTTCGTCTGAACGTATGGTGTTCTTATCATTAATCGTAGTAAATGCTATTTTTTCCTTCTTTTTTATTGCTTACTAATTATTAATTATAACCCAATAGTTATTGGTAATTATTTATAGGTCATTACTAACAATTATAGTTTGTTATTTACGAATTAGTTAATAATAAGTCATTAGTTCTTAAATACTATTTTATACAGGAAATAGTGTCAATGACAAAATTTCTCAGCATTTTAGCCTCAAGGACCGGCCTTCAGTATTTTTGCGTGAAGGAGAACTTTTGAATTTCAATTTGGAGGCAGGACAAGAAATGAGCGACCAGGACAAACACACAAATAAGTCTGGATCGGCGTCAAGCTTAGGCGGCGTTGTCGGTGAGGGCGGTTGCTGCAATGGCGTTGGCTGCGAGGGTGGTTAGTTCGACAGTGGATGACAATGGCTAGGGTTTTGAAGTAGCTCGATTTGAAGTCATCTGATGATGGAAAATTGATAGCTCTGGTGGCAGGGACGGCGTGGTGAAGTGGTGTTTTAGAAGAAACAACAATTCGAGGAAGAAGAAGAGCAAACCGAGGAAGAAGAAGAGCAAGCCATGGAAGAATTAGGGGAGAGGAAGTGGTATCAGCTGTTAGGTATCTGTTTTTCAGTTTGTAGGTATCATTTTCGAAAATATTTGTTTTTTTGAGTTTGTGATTTTTGTTGTATAGCAAATTATCATACCGTAATAAATTCACATTTTGAAGCAAACATTTTTTAATTGTTATTTTGTTTTATTGCATTCATATTGGTTTGATTGATAATGTATTCCTGTGTTGAGTTTAGTGAGGATCGGTTTTTAGGTATCATTTTTGTTTTTTCTGAATATCTTTTTTAAAATAAAGCAGTGTTGAAGTTTTTTACCATTTTGTTTATTTGATTATATAAAGAAATGAAGGTATTACATAGTAAATATGATGATCATTGAGTTGAATTAGTGTTTCGTTAGTATCAAATATTTAATGAATTTTGTTTGAGTATCAGTTTTACTATTAATTTGAGGATCAATTTTTAGGTATCAGTTTTAGTAACAGTAGGTATCATTTTTGTAAAACTATTTTCTTTTTAACTTAGAGATGAACTGCTGTCGTGCTCGCCATCGCTATTATGCACACTACCTTATTTGAATGGAATCCATGCTTATGCTAGAGTGGAGCCACTCGATCTGGCTTGCATCGGAGAATGGAGATGCTTGAGTCAAAGCATCGTTATATGAGATAACGATGCAATTTCATGAGCTTGATAGATGTTGATTATGGATGGTCTATTTGTGCTTTAAATATGACGATGAACTGATTTTCTATAAGGATGATTGTTATGATTGAAATGCTTGTTCAAAAATGAATCGTAAATTTAGCTAATGGTGATCGAATTTGATAAATTCAAGAACCTAGGAAATTATGGACGGTTTATTTGAGTATCAGCTGTTAGGTATCAGTTTTAGTTGTCGGCAACAATTTTTAAGTATCAGTTTTTAAGTTAAGAGTTATCGCTACCATGTGATGGCGGCGGATGGTGTTGGGGGCGGCGGCGGATGGTGGTGCAGGTGATGGCGGTGGATGGTGGTGCGACGAGTGGTGGTTGATAATTTTGACGGTGTGTTCTTATGACTGATTTTGAAAGAATATTTGTTCTTATAACTAATTTTGAGAGAATGTTTGTCCTTACGACTAAAATATTAAGATTGTGTCATTGAGACTAAAAAAATACATATTTTTGTCCTTTATACAAAAAACAATATATTTTTTTATCTATAATATATTAATTTTTATCTTTTGATAGTATCTGTTTAGGTATAGATTATTAACTACTAGCTAACAATTCAGCGTACGAAATGATTTTAAATTGTATACAGCCGATCACAATTGATATTCAAATTATAGGGAAAAAAAATTGTTTTGGAGTTGATTCATTCATCCTTTCGAGCAGCAAAATAATCGGCCACCAAATGGTTGGTGAAACCTAAAACCCGGCCCCACCTGAAATCCCCATCTAATCTGCTCCAGAAACGCTGGGCTCTCATTCATCCTCATGAAATGACTACCTTTTTCAGGCCCAAAATTGCTGACTAGCCTTATCGCTTCCTTGGTGTAACCGAACTAAACTCAATCTGTGGTCATGGCACCAATTAAATTTCCATCCTTTTGTTTCAGATAACATAACTGAGGTCACTCTTCTTTTTCACTCCGCACTCCACGTCACCCCCCTCTTCCTATCTCTTATTTTTTTCTCTCTCACTAATATGTGATAAAATAATATGTGTTAAAATCTGGAACTATGAATAATATGTGACAAAATAATATTTCAGGGTATCACGATACGTGTTATATGCTAAGCATTAGGAATTTTTAAGGCGATCTTTAGAAGGAAACGCAAATTTTTAAGGCGGTGAATGGTTAGAAAGAAAACTTGAAAAATAGAGGAAAAATGTATGATTTTTTAAGTTGTTTCTATATCATTTATTTAGTGTATTGCAAAGTGCACATCGTTTTTCTCTTTTTAATACCATTACTAAAAATATATCATACAATTTTACTCTATATTCTTTATAATACCGGACATTTTTAGGAGCTACCAAAGATATCAATTTTTACTCTTTTTGGTCCAACGAACAAGTGTCGATCAACACTGTTTTCCACGGTAATCAACCATCGAACAATGGTAGTTCGATAGTTGACGGCCGTGAAAAACGTGAACTCTGTTCTAATACCAGACATTTTAAGGGACTATCAAAAATATCAATTTCGACTCTTTTTTCCACGACGAACAACTGTCGGTCAACACTGTTTTCCACGACGATCAACCATCAAACAACAGTAGTTTGACAGTTGACGGCTGTGGAAAACAGTGTTCATCGGCGGTTATTCCCATGCAAAATAACTTTGCGCGATAATTGATTGTCATGCGAAACGAATTTGATATTGCAAAGCACGTAAATTTTACTACAGTTATTATTATTTTCTATGATATTAAGAAGATGGAAACTAGGTGCTTTTAGCAACACAATTTATTTATTATACAAATTGCCCTTGTAACAATTCACTTAACGTTATTTAATTAAAACAAAATCAAAATATTAATATTCAAAATTATAAGGTTTAAGGTTTAAATTTTTTCTTAAGTTTTAGGAAAAAAAAGGATAATTCAAAAATTAAGATTTTTATTTTAAAGTTACATGGAATGCGATATTTCAAAAATAAATAAATAATTGTTTACGATTTTACTAAATTCAATTTTTTAATATTCAATCTCTTGTAATAAACCAACTTTTATTAATCTTTTAAAGTGATGAAAATTCTGTTTTAATTATCTTTATGAAATAATTTTAGAATTTTTTTTTCTTCACTTTCTCCCACCCATATCATATTTAGATAAATTTAATTACATATATATGTTGATGAATCATTTTTTTGTATTGATCTTAGAGATGAACTAAATTGTTGAGCTTCTTAAATGCTAGACCTTGCAAAATTTGTTAATGTTTTTACTTTTTAGTAGGAATGAATATGACGATGATTTATTTTACATTTACAAGGAGTGGCTGCCTAGTCCACGTAATTGAAAGATGATAAAAGAAAAGTCCCTTCCGAAAAGGTTAAATCAATGCTACTCAATTAAATTTTTGCTCTCTTCAAAGACTATATCATGATTATTTTTCTATCTAAAACAATAAGTACAGATTTGATTCAAAAATACGTTGTTGATCTTATTCAAAAGTAATAGTTGTAGGTTTTTATATTATTAACCAGTAAATAAGCAAATGTTAAAGTATATCGAGTAGGAAGTAGAGAATCATGAGGAGCAAAGGAAAAAAGCGCCACAAATCCCCACTCTTACAGCTGGGGATGGAGAAATTTTTTTTTAGATTGAAAACCTATAAACAGTTTTCTATTTCAGAAAATCATTTATAGACTTATTTAAAAAAAACATTTTTATCTATAAACAGCAAATCGATAGCTGTTTATGCTATAAACGGCTTTTTGATTGGTGTTTATAATATAAATGAGAATCAATTTTCCGTTCATAGATTGTCATTTAAAAAGAAGGAGAAACCTCAATTTTATTTGGTTTATCGATCGAATCGTTGCTGTTAGAGGGTGGAAAAATAAATTAAAGCTGAGATTTGTCCCAATTCTTCATTTCTCTGCATTGCTGGAGATGATGTTATCAGCGATTTATTTATTTTGTTTTAACAAACTTTTTAGTTACATTTAATCATAATTTCAAGTTTTCTCCGCTAGGCAGTCAAATCGAAAGCGAATTGTATCAGTAAAATATTGCAAGTGTAGATAAAGTGCACGCATAACGTATTTTATATAAATTACATTTTGACGAATCCAACCAAATGACCTATGGTTTTCATGCATGTGAAAAAGATTGAATCTTGAACCAAGCTGCAGACAGTGGATTGAATACTTTAAACAACTAGTGGTGCATTAATTAATTCTACATGAACTTGATGACGTATGAATTTAAAAGCATTTGTCCAGATCCCACCATATTAATAATTTTGGATTCAAATTTCTTCCAACTTAGATTCTTTATCATCATTTAATGAGTTTTGAGCAAAGTGGATCAGCACCTTTGCTTATTAACATTTATACTAAAGATAAATGTAATAACAAAAAGATTAAAGTTGAAAAGGTAATTATAAAGCATTACAAAACTAAAACTTAATAATACTTGATAACTAAAAACAGGAAAATCGAGGAAAAACATTACTTTTTTTTCTTTGAACAAAAAAATTACTGTTAAAAAATGTTTGAGCTGAATAGATGGGCAGCAAAACAGACGGACGAGGGTAGACGAAGGATGGTGAAGTGCAGGCGGAGGCGAATGGTGTTGAAAGTGGCAACTATGTGCCACGGTGGTTGAAATGATTTGTAAAAATGAATATTATATCAACTTAGCATTATGTATATGTAATGCTAGTTTAACTTAATATTTCTTGAACTATGAAATAAATGTTTTTTTAAGTTTATCTATCCGATTCTAATTTAATTTAGCATTCTATTTATTTGATACTGGTTTAATATAACATTATTCCACTAAATTTTAAAATATGTGTTATTCAAACTAAATCGATTTCAGGTTTTTTTTCTTTTAACCAATTTCCCCAATTAAAAAATAGAGATCTAAAGTACATGTTATTTGCTAAAACTTATGTCAAATTGTAAACGGTATTCATATTTGCTTCATATGTAGTGTAATAGTTGTATGTAACTTTTGTCAATTAATAATATCACAAAAAATATATTGATTACACTTAATAAGGCAAATAGATAAAGTGAATATTAGTCACGCTTCGTTAAAACCAAAGTTGATTCAAACTGCATCATCCTTAAAAAAAAAGCTGTAACATAAATCCCTATAATTATTTTACTGTAGCAGCATTTATTTTTCGTGTTTTTTTGCGCCAGTGCTTAAAATAACTTTCAAAAAATTGTAGATATTGTAACTAGGTTTCTGAAAGAAAAAAAATAAAAAATTGCAGACATATCTGCAATTATTCACTGAATAATTGCATTCGATAAACATCTGAATAATTGCAGATATGTATGCAATTATTCCATATAATTGCAGACATGTACGCAATTATTCACTGAATAACCGCATTGAATAAAAATTTATATAATTGCAGACATGTCTGTAATAATTCCATATATTTGCAGACATGTATGCAATTATTTACTGAATAACAACACCTTGATTTAACAATCATGATATTCACGTAAATATCTGCACTTATTACTTAAAATTGCAGACATGTCTGCAATTTTTAGTTGCGAAGGCATGCTATCCAGAATAAGTGCAGACATGTCTGCAATTATTCTCTAAAATTGCATACATATCTGTAAGTATTCCTGAAACATACCGTGTGTCATTTTTTCCCTTTTCATCATTGTTTTTTGATTTTTTTAGCATGAATACGAACATAAATATTAATTGAAATAACTTTTAAAATTTGGAAGTTTTTTTATTGTTTTTTTATATGTTTTTTGATGATTTTCGAAAAATAAGAACCTAATTTACGTACTTTTTTCCATCGGGGTTTTTGTGAATTTTGAAACCTATCAAGAACCTGCGTTAAAAGTACCCATAAATAAATATTATACATTTGAATTTTTTTTCCTCAAATGACAAAAACGTTTTATCCATGAACCCTATTCAATCCCATGAACCCTATTCAATCCAAGTCTCCATCTGTGAATGTACAGAATCAGTGTATTCTCTATCTCCTTGCAACTATTAATACCATCCAGTTCTCCCTACTCTCTCGCACTCGGAGCCGGTCCTTTGTGCTCCTAACACTCTCTCCTCCAAACACCTTTTTCTACTCCGTTAGTTTCAACAATTTAAATAAAAAATAAAATTAAAGATAATAATGGATCGAGCTAGAAGAGTCGGTAGCAAAGCTCTTCTTAGACAGCTATTGGTAAAATCAAACTCAACATCTTCTTCTCCATCAATTCCAACCACAACACGCTTCGTCTCCACGCTAGTTCCGACGTCATTCGCCAGATCTCCCAACCAATGGCAGCAGACCCGCTCCATCTCCCTCGAAACCCTAAAACCCACCGACACCTTCCCCCGCCGCCACAACTCCGCCTCCCCTTCCGACCAGTCCGTAATGTCCGCCTCTGTGAACTTCCCGTCGGTCGACGCCCTCGTCGATGCCACCGTGCCCAAATCCATCCGCATTCCTCCCATGACCCTCCCCAAGTTCGACGAAGGCCTCACCGAAAGCCAGATGCTGGAACACATGAAGAAGCTCGCGTCCATGAACAAGGTTTTCAAATCCTTCATCGGGATGGGGTACTACGACACCTTCGTCCCCGGTGTGATTTTGCGTAACCTGCTGGAGAATCCTGGATGGTATACGCAATACACGCCGTATCAGGCTGAGATTGCGCAAGGAAGGTTGGAATCGCTGCTTAATTTTCAGACGATGATCACAGATCTGACCGCTTTGCCGATGTCAAACGCTTCTTTGCTGGATGAAGGGACCGCAGCTGCAGAGGCCATGAATATGTGTAACATGATTCATAAAGGGAAGAAGAAGACGTTTCTGGTGGCTTCAAATTGTCATCCACAAACTATAGATATATGTAAAACTAGGGCTGGTGGGTTTGATTTGACAGTGAAGGTGGCTGATTTGAAGGATTTTGATTATTCGGGGAAAGATGTGTGTGGAGTTTTGGTGCAGTATCCAGGAACAGAAGGGGAAGTTCTTGATTACGGAGCTTTTGTCAAGAATGCACACGCAAATGATGTGAAGGTGGTGATGGCCACAGATTTGCTAGCTTTGACTGTTTTGAAGCCACCGGGTGAGTTGGGAGTGGATATTGTTGTAGGGTCTGCACAGAGGTTTGGAGTGCCAATGGGGTATGGTGGGCCCCATGCTGCTTTCTTGGCGACCTCACAGGAGTATAAGAGGATGATGCCTGGGAGGATTATTGGGGTTAGCATGGATTCTCAGGGCAAACCAGCACTTAGGATGGCTATGCAGACTAGGGAGCAACATATTAGGAGGAGTAAGGCGACGAGCAACATATGCACGGCTCAGGTATATTGGGTTATTAAAGTTTAGGTTGATGTTATTGGCTTATTGTTTGACGTTAACATATTTTAGAAGTTAATATTTTCCTAAATAATGAATGGTGCTAGTAATACTGGTTTTGTGTGTTTGTAGCGTTCAGTGGCACCCCTATTTTGCAGCACCTTTCCCAGCCACCTAATTTCCATTACACATTTCGATTTAAATAATACTTGTTTCTAGTATGATGTGGAAGAGAGAGAGAAATAAGTGTCATTTAAATCAGAATGTGTGGTGGAAACCAAGGGGTTAGAGGGGTGCTGCAAAATAAAATAGGGGTGCCATTGAATGCTTCTTTTGTTAATGTATGTATGTATAGGATTTTGATAATGTCTAGAGCATATGTTAATGTTAATATTACCAAAATAATCTTAGAAATTAACTACATCAAAAGTTAATAAATCTAACAAAAGGTGGTTTTGAATATTTTAAACATAATTAATGTTTTCTTCTTTTGTTAACATACAACGTCAGGCACACGTTTACATTCTTCATTTTTTTCCATGTATGAAAGTTCATGAATGTGAAAGTGAAAGTGAAAGTTAAGGCCATTAACACATGGGCAATTAAGTTTGTTCGTTGGCACTAACACAAGTTAATAGAAGTTGGTTGGAAATACATGTGTTATAAACTTATAAAATAAACATAGTATTTGTAAAATTCAACTAAAAATAGTTCAACTTTTTAGTACTTTTTTGCGATCGTTGGAAAATCAACTTCTCAAATATTTCGTCTAGTATAGTTGAAATATTAACACAGATGCTGAAAAGCTATTTAAAATAAAATAAAATTAAAGATTACATATAATTTTGACGAAAATCATAGATAGTAAAAGCCTAAAAGGAACAATAGTTAGAGAGTTATATTTAGCCACAAGGAATAAGGATCGATTTAAAAAACATGCAAACGGCAAATGCTATAGCATTCTTTACCATTTCCCATGTATGAGTATTTGAAGGAGACATCTATACATTATTATACTTTGATATAATTGATTAAAAATAGAGAAATATTGAATTTGGTGATATGGTGAAAGAGAAATCTATAAAAAATGAATTAAACCATGAATTTAAGGTATATGCCAACATTAGAACGTACAAAAAAGAAAATCGATTGACTTACAAACAAAAAATGGATATAGAGATTCAGAGATTTGACTTACTAACAATAGTTGACTTACTAACAAAAATAATAATAATAATAATTGTAATGTGGTGTCATACATTTTTGGTGTATACACATACTAAAAAAATATAGTAAAAACAAAAATTTGTTTGACATTTTCAAATTTGAATTTAATATGCACAATTCTGAAGTCACCTTAAGTGTTATTTTTTTTAACCATAAAGTTCCTTAGAATAAAAATCAATATTACATGTAAATTAATCCTTAATTAGTTTCCAATATGTATTTCGTTTAACGTTTTGTTTGTTTGTTTGTTTTTTTATTTTTTATTTTTTTTATTATGGTGCACAAGTGCGTCACACATGCCAAAATACTAGTATGAACAATTGAATTAAGAAAGTTGGTCTTAGAGATTATGTGAGGGATTTAATTAAGAAAGTGTCATTTAAATCCGTCAGCATCCGTATCCAAAAAATACAAAAATATTCAAAATTTGAAAAACAGATACGAATGATAATATATGTATTCAAAATTATTCCTCCAACTTTTATCTAGATAATATGTGAGATTACACATATTTTAATACATAATGTGATTGATATTTACTGTTTTATTAATGTAATAATTCATATTATGTGTATAAATATAAATGAATATTTATTTTCCAAAATTGCTTTTTACCATCATAATTTTCATTTTTTGTTATTTATATTGGCAGTATAACCGAAAAAGATTTATACGAGCGGATAAATATCCGATATCCGTTCGTATCTCGGATACCATTACCCGATACCCGAAAATGATTTTGGATGCAGATATGACATTATGCGCATCCGAAAGTATCCGTTAACAGAACTAAGTTTCGGGAGATATTTAATGAACCGAGAGACATGAATGTGTCAAGAATAATATGTTTTTTATTCTATGCCTTAATGCTTTCGGAAAGTGTTTATTAGGTTCACTATGGCAAAGGATACACACACACAATACATACATATAATTTATGTTATTTGAATTTATATAGATAGAATAAACTTTACCATCAGTTTCGACATTAACCATTCAATTGTAAGTCTAATTATAAACGACTTGTATCTTAAAGGTTTATTATTGGTTATGAATTTCAACAAAATCATAATCGTCTATCTTAAATTTGAATAAAAATCGTATATTTTGTAAGCTCTTTGAATTAATTTGCGAAATTATTAAACTTACCTTTTGAATTGTACTGCATATTTGTTAGTATATGAATGTTGGATTTATTTGCAAAATTAGTGGATCTTTTGCAAAATATATGCTATATGTATGTGTGTGTACACATATTTCGGCCGACACGCCTCAGTTCTGAGCTTTCTGATCCAGTTTCGGCGTTGACTGGACTGAAACTTGCTTCAGAATTCGGTTTCGGAACAATTCAGGAAGAAAGGCGAGTTTTACTATTAAAAAATAATTCGAACAATGAAAAATCAATCACATCAAAGAAAAGAACAAAAACCTAATTCGAGCAGGCATCAGAATCGTTGATGTTTAACAAATCGGGGATTTAGACTCACCAAGATCCATCAACCTAAGAAAATATTTTGTTTTCTTTCATCGACGACGATGTTTAGGTTTTTTCATCGATCTTTTTTGGGGTTTTTAAGTAAAAGGGGACGGGGGGTTTTGACTGCAAATTAAAAGGGTTGATATGCAGATTGGATAGATAGTGGGCTGGGCTTGTTTGTTTAAAGGCATTGTTAGGGTTCTATTGGGTTTGTTGTTGCTTGTATTTTTTTTCTTTCAAATTTTGATAGCGGTCTTGCTTCTGCTGCTAAACGAGCTTAAATCAAAACAAAATAATTTTATATGATTAGATGATGTATTTACGTTTATGCATATTGTATGAAAATGTAGGAATATCCGTAACCAGAATTGAAAAGGAATTTCTGGAAGTACCAATGGAACCAAAATTTTAAAAATGCCAAATAACCGGAAAGGAGTCGAAAACCAAAATTTTAGACCATGGTGCGTGCGTGCGTGCGCACGAGCGTATATAACCATATTCTAGGACTTTAAATAATCAGAACGATTTCTATCTTCCTCAATAGGAAAACCTCTATTTATGTGAATCTCGATGACACAACACTGGAATGAAGTAAAGGATAAAAGCCAATATCTTCTGAATGTTGGAACATGAACCCTAACTCAAGTTTTGGTTTGTTGCTCATACCCTTGTTGTTGTTTTGTTGGTCTAGTTAATTACATATTTTAAGGTTTCCTCTGTAATTCCCTAGCCTGATCAGGTAACTCTGGGGTCAGGCTCCAATCAACTTGATTCTCATGGATTTTTTCATATAATGAAAAAAATATACATGTAGGCTTTGCTGGCAAACATGGCAGCAATGTTTGCTGTGTACCATGGTCCTGAAGGGTTAAAGGCTATTGCAGAGCGTGTTCATGGACTAGCTGGTGTTTTTGCTCATGGTCTTAAAAAACTTGGAACAGTTACTGTGCAAGAACTCCCCTTTTTTGACACGGTTAAAGTCAATTGTGCTGATGCACAAGCTATTGCAGAGGCTGCTTATAAGCATGAGATGAATCTCAGAGTTGTAGATGCTAACACGGTAAGTCATAATTTGACACAAAGTAAATTAAGCCTTGCAGAACAATTATTACTCATATATTTATTTTTCGTTCTAGATAACTGTAGCGTTTGATGAGACAACAACTATGGAAGACGTGGACACCCTGTTCAAAGTATTTGCTGGCAACAAGCCTGTGAGTATATTTTCTGCGAAGTTGATTTCTCTTGTTTTAACTTGGTTTAGTTTGTGTTATGTTATGGTAAACGTCAACTTTTCACGCTTTAGTTAGTTTTTAACCTAGTATTGTGTCACTGTGAAAAAAGCTCATGCTACGAGTATGATAAACCATTTGCAGGTGAATTTCACTGCCGAATCACTTGCACCTGAGGTTCAACCTGCAATTCCTGGCGGACTTGTAAGACAGAGCTCGTATTTGACTCACCCGATATTCAATGCGTATGTGACAGTAACCTGATTTTTGTTTGCATAACCTGTTTTGAAGTCAGCATGTTAAATGTCTTCTTTCCTTTAAACTGATTGTAGTTATCACACTGAACATGAGCTGCTGAGATACCTTCATAAGTTACAAACAAAAGAGTTATCATTATGTCATAGCATGATTCCTCTTGGTTCCTGCACTATGAAATTGAATGCTACAGTAGAGATGATGCCTATTACATGGCCCGAATTTGCTAATATACACCCATTTGCTCCAACTGAACAGGCTCAAGGTTATCAGGTGATTACTTTTGCCCACTGAAAAGTTTCTTATGCGCAGGAAGTTGGAGTTTTGACAAGATCATTTGTCTTTGTTTCTAATAGGAAATGTTCAAAGATTTGGGCGATCTCTTGTCTACAATCACAGGATTTGATTCTGTGTCATTGCAACCAAATGCAGGTGCCGCAGGAGAATATTCAGGGCTTATGGTTATCCGTGCTTACCATATGGTTGGTGAAATTTTTATCATGTTATGTCATTTTTGTAAAACATGTAGGGCTTATTTGAAGAAGCTTTTGTCTGATTGAATTTTGCAGGCAAGAGGAGAAGGCCACAGAAATGTGTGCATTATCCCCGTCTCCGCTCATGGAACAAACCCAGCAAGTGCTGCGATGTGTGGAATGAATATTGTGCCTGTTGGAACTGACGCTGTAGGAAATATTGATATCAAGGAATTAAAGAGAGCTGCTGAAGCAAATAAAGATAATTTATCAGCTCTCATGGTATGCATGGAGTCTATAGCTATTGTTAAAAAACAATTGGAAACATAACTATCTGATAATTTTTCTTCTTTTTGAACGGTATCAAAACATTAGTGAAAAAATTATTTGAACTTTTTCTTGTAGTGCGGATCTTCAATTATCTTTTTTGATACCCAACCTTTCTAGAAGTCAAACTTATATGCACTAAATTGGTGATGTCATCATTAAGATGGCCATGCCTTCATTTCTTAGCTAGAATGGTCATTGTTAAATTTTGGTGTCAATAATATAAAATGCATGTTATCTAAACATGATTTTGTATTCCATTTTCTTAGGTTACTTATCCTTCTACTCATGGAGTCTATGAAGAAGGAATTGATGAGATATGCAAAATTATTCATGATAATGGAGGGCAAGTTTACATGGATGGGGCAAACATGAATGCCCAGGTTTACCTTCTCTTCACTTGTACACGCACAAAAACACACAAGTATTGGTATTTAAGTTGTATGCACTGATCAGTTTGATTGAAAACAATCAAATTTAGTTAATTTTGGAAAAATTCAACCTTTGATTTTATAGGTTGGGTTAACAACCCCTGGTTATATTGGAGCAGATGTGTGCCATCTGAATCTCCACAAAACATTTTGCATTCCACATGGTGGAGGAGGTCCGGGTATGGGACCTATTGGTGTCAAGAAACATTTAGCTCCATTTTTACCATCACATCCTGTGGTAAGGTTATCAACTAATATACATGATATTATAGTGTGTGAGATCCATTATGCATGAACGCTAATGTTGATCTGTTTGGTGATATAGATTCCAACTGGAGGATTACCTCCTCCTGAGAAAGCAGAACCACTGGGTACAATATCTGCAGCACCTTGGGGATCTGCTTTAATTTTGCCCATTTCTTACACATACATAGCTATGATGGGATCTAAGGGTCTTACTGATGCTTCTAAGATAGCCATCTTGAATGCTAACTACATGGCAAAGCGTCTAGAGGTGAACCATCTATTCTCATATTTGTAGTTTATTATTATCCCTGAGTGCTCTTTTAATATTGAATTACATCAAAACTTTAGGACATAGATAGCACTATTTGAAGTTAGATTTCATATTTGATGTATCTTTTAGTTTAGGACAAATTTTCAAAGTAGGCTAGTTTATAAAACTATTTCGCGATGGGAGCTGGTTTTGAAACTTATTATCAAACAAGGCTGGTTTCCGCCTAGTCAGCAGCCAACTCAGCCATCTTATAACTGCCACGAGAAAGCGCAACTATGAGTTGCGCTTTTCTTATTTTGTTCTTGGCGCAACTTTGAGTTGCGCCAATTTTTTTATATTATTTTTCCCGTATGCGCAACTCCAAGTTGCGCATACTTCAACCTTTAAGCATGCGCAACTCATAGTTGCGCCTGCTGTAATATTGTAATATAGCGTAGGCGCAACTATGAGTTGCGCCTGCAGGTAGCTGCTGTTAAAACAGAGACAGCAGCTACCCCCTCTCTTCATAACCCAAAAACATTTCCAAACTCCAAAACCCCTCTCATGCCCGAACCCACCACCTCCAAACCCAAATTTTAGCCAAACTCCACCAATTTTTCACAAAATTTACAAATTTCTTCTTCATTCTTCGATTAAACCAAAGCTACAACAATGGAAGCGGGATCCTCTTCAACACCTATAGCAGGCGCAACTATGAGTTGCGCATGCTTAAAGGTTGAAGTATGCGCAACTTGGAGTTGCGCATACGGGAAAAATAATAAAAAAAAATTGGCGCAACTCAAAGTTGCGCCAAGAACAAAATAAGAAAAGCGCAACTCATAGTTGCGCTTTCTCGTGGCAGTTATAAGATGGCTGAGTTGGCTGCTGACTAGGCGGAAACCAGTCTTGTTTGATAATAAGTTTCAAAACCAGCTCTCATCGCGAAATAGTTTTATAAACTAGCCTACTTTGAACATTTGTCCTTTAGTTTATGGAAGGATGTGGTGAACAATGGAAGTTCAAGGTGTTTTAAGCAATTTTTTGAGTTTTAAGATTGATAACTGGGATTTCTCATGGGAAATCACGTCCTTATTAATGAGCTTGAAAGTTAATATTGGTCACTGAAATTTGTTCGGCATATATGAACTCAACTTAATAGTCTGTACAAAAATAAAATAGAAGTGCATTGAGAAAACACCAAAATCAGGGATAATCCACACATACAAGTTTTAAGTTAAAGCTTTTTACTCTGGTTGTTAACTGCTCCTTGAATCATTTTCTGATGTTCGGCTTGGTTTTGTAGAATCACTATCCTATTCTCTTCCGTGGTGTTAATGGAACCGTTGCTCATGAGTTCATTATCGATTTAAGAAATTTCAAGGTATTGTATGTTGTTTCTAATCATTCAGTTCCAGCTACTTTATTCTTTCTTCTATTCTTTATATTTTGTTTTACATACTGACACTTTACTTTGTTAAAAGAATACTGCTGGAGTAGAGGCTGAAGATGTTGCAAAGCGGCTGATTGATTATGGATTCCATGCACCAACAATGTCATGGCCAGTTTCAGGAACACTCATGATTGAGCCGACCGAAAGTGAAAGCAAAGTAATTAACTAAACTGATATCTATTTTTTGTACTGAATGCCCTTTTCATTTCCATCATCATTAATAATATATGCTGTTCCATTTACAGGCAGAAATAGATAGATATTGTGATGCCCTTATTGCCATCAGAGAAGAAATTGCTGAGATTGAGAAAGGGAAAGCTGATATCAACAACAATGTATTGAAGGTATACACGTCTTTCATTTTCATATTTAACAGTATGTTCGTATAGTAGATGGTAATCAAATGATAACCAGATTTTAGTAAGCGTACCATATCATTGATACAGCGAGTAAATATCCATTATTAAAATACTGCAACCACATATTTTTTGCTAGTTATATTGTTGCCCTGTCCCTGAGTTTAATGCCATTGCTTCACCCCCAAACCATACCATGATGTTATGCGCATATATGTGCGCATATTTCTTGTCCTACCTGACATTTATCTATGATATGTTCATCTCTGTTCAATTTTTAGCCTAGTATGCTCAGTGAAAATGTTCTTTGTGGTACCGACAAATTTCCTTCAAACCAGTTATATTTCTGTTTCCTGGGTTGCACCCTCCCTAGTTTTATTACTGAACCTCACTTATAGACGGATCTTGCCAAGTTTGTTATAATTAGAAAAAGGAAACAATCTCAAGTTCCTGTGAGGAAGACTGACCCATAATAATGAATTTTTGCAGGGTGCTCCTCATCCATTGTCAATGCTTATGTCTGACAAATGGACAAAGCCTTACTCTAGGGAGTACGCTGCATACCCAACTCCATGGCTCCGTGCTTCCAAGTTTTGGCCAGCTACAGGTAAACAAACATTAGATAACTATTATTATTTTCACCTTAAGATAAATAAATTATGTATGCTAATAGTGTTTCATGGCTTTTTGGTTAACCAGGACGCGTGGACAATGTGTATGGTGACCGCAATCTCGTATGTACTCTTCTCTCTGTATCACAAATGGCTGAAGAGCAGGCTGCTGCTAATGCTTAGATTGAGTATACACTGAAGAATCCTTGCTCATATTTACTCTCATTTCATACCCTTGTCTATTTCTTCCATGAATACGTTGTATATAGTGCTGTGGGAAAACTTTGGCCCATGCAATCATGCAGCTACTGCCAATGTTTTATATGTAAGTTGTGTTGCTACATCTGCAACTAATTACAGTTGAAGTTTCATATTAATTGTTGTTTCTCATTGGTAAAATAAACATCAGCTAATATAAACTATTCGCAACTGTGATTATAGACTTTTTTTGTTGTGATGGTTACTATGTGTAAGATGACAAAGGATAAACCGGAAGTTGATTAATGCGTCTGACCAAGTATGCAATTAATATTTTTTGTTTGATAAGTGCAATGTAGATGTCAGGCTTTGTGTCTGTGTGGACTAACCAATGTAGACGTTAGACATTTAAGAATGATAAACTAAACATCTTAGGAAGAAATGGCAACCCATTGAAAAATTTAGCAGTAGAATGCATATAAGTACCGTCTCCATGCAAATAATGCAGAGGCTTTTATAACAGAACACAATTTGACTAGTTCCTCATGTAGGAGATGAATAAGTTGAAATTAGTTTCTGTTTATGAACGTGGGTAGCTGCATAGCTAGATTAATGTATAACAGAGAGCACATAATATGTCTTTGATGTTGATGTCACCCAACTTGGTCAGCAATTTTCATTACTGATATTCATAATATAACACATCATTAATGGATGTTTTCAGTTTGAATATGCCGGAGAAGAAACTCTCTTCCCCATAATGGGAATGAACTTTACATGATATTCAAGTATGTTACAAGAGTAGGTAACATCGTAATCCAAATTTAACCATCATAGTATGATAGTTGGAAGCAATGGGGAAATTTTGTTCTTCACAAGATTTTGATGCGTGTTATGAAAGACGCATATGAAAGATTCGTTTCATCCTTAAACAATGATCAATATAGAGGTTTCTGAAAAGGCTTTATTAGTGTCAAAAGGAAATTATACAATACGAGATTTCATGACAACTCAATGCATGCATAACATTCTTATATTTTTTTTTTGTTATTTTGATAAAATAAATCGAAAAATAAAAGGAAAAAAAACTATAATATTTTTATTGAAACAAAGTTTCGAACTTATAGTCTTATTTACGTTTCAAATTTTCTTTTGGAAATAAACATTAATATTAGTTCTTTATGTAATTCAAACTTCCGACCATTCGTTGGTATACAAAGGTATTTTTGAAAACTTTGGACCAAAATGTTGCATTTCTGAACTATTAACAAGGATAGATGAACATTGAACTTTTCAGCAGACTATGGTATGAGATTAGAAATGCATTTTTTTTCCAGTCGAAAATACTGATTGTATAGGGCAAACCCTTTGGTTAAATCCAAAAAGAGGTTCCTAATATTAAAATTAACTTATTTAAGTAATTTAAATGAAGCGAGGTAAGGAAATGCACTGTTTTGACTGGATACGAACATCTCTTCTCGTTTGTAAACGACCTGAAGAGAAGATACAAATAGAAAAGAAAGCAGAAGATGCCCATGGTTGTTCTTATTGAGCTTGAAATATTAACCTAGCATTGAAATTACAAAATACGGAACAAATGTGTTTACATATGCAAATATCACACATAAACATGACGACTTTATATATATATCATACACTAAGCATCAACCTTGCACTGAGGCTCACCAATAAGGGGAACCTGACCATCAACCCCAGTCTTAACATTAACCAGCACATCACACCTGACATATAAAGTATTCCACCCAAACCTAAAAGGCCCACTCTTATACTTCACTCTGCCCACCATCACAACCTTCAAACCCACCACCCCAAACTCCCTATCAACCTTCAAACCCTGCGCCACCTCGTTCGACACCGGCACGTACGATCCTTCAATCACCGGAGACACAGTGGTCGTCGTGTCCCTCTCCTGCACGAGCGGCGGAAGGGGTATCGGCGGCGTAATCGGTTGGTTCCTACAACCAACAAACCGATCAAATTATTCTTCCATTGAATTCTAAAATGGTTACATGTACCACGTAGTATATATGTTAGTTCACCTGTAAATGACGTAGGTGTACAGGTCGCGGTACAGAATGGAGGCATGGTCGTTGGGGTTGCGCACGATGAGATTGAACTGGGACCTGCTGGTGACGACGTTGGGAACCTGCTGGGATCCGGTTCTGAGATCGTAGATGGCGACGGAGGAGATGGAGAAGCGAGGGTGGGAAGGGCGGTAGATCAGATAAAGGATGAGGGCGGTAAGGCCAGCGAGGAGGAGAAGGATGAGAAGGGTTTTGGAGAAGCCGCTGCGGGTGTGGACTGGGTACGGGACATAGCGGTAGATGCCGCCCCCGCGTTTCAGGTGGTGGTCAGGTGTGGAGACGACGGTGGTTTTTTCGACGGTTTCGGACATGGGTGATTGCTGTGGATAGGTATGGAGGATACGTCCGTTGTGTTTGTGTTGTGTTATATGGTGTAGAAGAGGGGGTTGGAGTGACAAGTGTAGTGTTAGCTGGAGGGATTTCAGTAAGCGGTCTTACTAGGATTTGTTGTTTTGCTGTGGCGTTACAGCGTTTGGATATATCACGTGCAAATTTTAGAGAAGTTGCTGGATGTAATGCGGTTTTCGGTGGATAAGTCTGGATGTAACGCAAAGCCCACGCTATATAATGTAAGGACTGTTGCCTTGGGTTTAAAAGAAGTGGAAATTAGACATATGTTACTTATTTGTTTTACATTTTTTTCATCTTAGAAATTATTATGGCGATTGTAAGTTATTAACGTATACTTTAAGAACGCATATTATGGTTAGTCAATTATTCAAATACCGTTATGAATTTTTATTTTTTTTGTTGAAAATAAAGATGTAATTTATAAAAGAAAATTTAAAGAGACCTAAGATTTTTTTTTTATAATTATAAGAATGTATGTCAAAATTTTCCTCAAAAGAAAGAGTGAGGGAGGAAGAGAAATGAGGCCCGATCCGTATGCAAAATTTTAGACATCAAACCTTTCGAGAAAGTGAGAAAGAGATTAAGAGGAGTAAACCCTTTTCGTCAATAAGAGATCAGAGGGTTGTTCGGACTTAGTAAGGTCAAACGATAGAGAACTTGCATTTGGAAGTTTTAGATTTTTCGGTGCAATTTTTACGTGTGATATTAGGACAGAATATCATGCTGAAAGAGATGCATTTTTGCATTATGATTTGGGAGTTTGGAAAGAGTAGATTTGTGAATTTATATTTAGATAATCATTTGTTATCATTGTATAATATATTTTAGTAAACAACGTTCAATCAAACTATAATGGAAAAAACGGTAAAGAAGTTGGAAATACAATAAATTAGAAAAAACATATTTAAATACCACTACAAGTAAAACTCTTTTATCCCACATTGCCTACTATTTTGACATTCTCCTCTTTAAATATCATTGTTTCGGCTAGTGTTTCATTAAGTGCATGGAAAATGGATGGGTAGACAAACTTACACGTTGACACGCACCCATGGTGTGAGCGAATGGGGTTGGAAATCTACCATGATCATTTGGGAAATACAAGAAAAGTAGTATAAAGATTAAATATTTTGAGCCGGCTTTCGTGGAAAATTCATACTTTCTTTTTGATGTTGCGATAAGATAAAAACATAAATTTTGAGGCTCAATAGCTAAATACATGGCAATTAAATCATGAGCCGAAATCATTAAGAGCATATTACGAGTAGGAACAGATAAATGATGTAACGACCCATAATTTTATCATTTGAATTTGTAATATTTAATTAATTTTAAATGTTCAAATATAGGTTTATTAAACATAAATAATCTCATGTTTTATGTGATAGATAATAATGGTGATCTTGTTTCTGAAAAATGTTTACAAAAATATATTCTTTGGAAAAATATCGATAAAGTGACCGAAAAATCGTTTTATCGATAAACAGCCTTTTAACCATCAGAAGTCGAGAATGATTTTTTTACACACTTATTTAACTATTTAAACAAAAATAAGTAACAAAAATAATTTTCCATTTTTGGAAATAAAATAATTATGATGTCATCAATGGTGTCATCATTTTCATAAATGTGCATATAAGGAAAGTTTTGGTATTTTGGGTACTTAAATATCCAAATAATTATTTTAAATGATGAATAATCCATTTTAATTATTATATAGTGATAATAATTAATTTATAATAGTTTTATAAATGTATAAACTTGTTTTAAAAAGATATGCAAATTTCGTCGCACTTTGGTAGTTTAACGGTAGGATTTTGCAACACTTGTCGTAATATTGATTTATATGGTTTAATAATTCAAATGAACACATTTTAATTATTC
Organism: Allium fistulosum; assembly: GCA_030737815.1. Classification (NCBI taxonomy): domain Eukaryota; kingdom Viridiplantae; phylum Streptophyta; class Magnoliopsida; order Asparagales; family Amaryllidaceae; genus Allium; species Allium fistulosum. The sequence goes on from CM060902.1 coordinate 222,173,127, forward strand.
TAAGTTGATAAGAAATATAATTTTAAGATTTGTTTACAAATATATATAGTTTAGCAGATAAGTAAAAATATGATCGGAAATCGGAATCCGGATTCACAACGGTTTAATGAACGAAAGTTGTTTAAAGTCGTTGCAACCTTGTTTTTGTGTCTTGTGCGCATGTATAGATGTCATATATGCACATGTACATGCAAATGCACATACACACGCACACACACAAATACATACAAACATATGTGTAACAACCCGCATATTTTACGATTCGTATATTTAAATGTTTAATTTAAATATAGTATCGTTAGTCGGATTTTAGTCCGAAAAAGTCACTATTTGTAGAAGAACAGTCGAATTAGCGAAAATTCTATGTGGATAGTGCTATTTGGAAGTGGCTATTTGAAAACACATTCAAACAGAAAACGTCTGAAATGGGTCGTTCAGACGTCTGAAATTGTTCGAGTCAATCCAGAAAGGAAATAGGCTAAAATTGCCATTTTCAGACGTCTGAAATGGACGATTCAGACGTCTGAATATTATTCTAGACAACTTCTGTTTTTCCAGATTCAGACGTCTGAATCGTTCATTTCAGACGTCTGAATGAAGTTAGAAAACTCATATTTTTCCAGATTCAGACGTTTGGTTTGGAAATTTCAGACGTCTGAATGAAGATTGAAATTGAGATTCAACAATTTGGACTCAAGGCCACTTCCATTGAGTTCAAAATGCCGTTTGCGACCTTTTTGAGTATAAACATCGATATGTTTGGAGTTGACTGAATTTTGCTATTTTTCACTTAGGGCTTTGGGTTTGAGCCCAATAACCTAACATAAGACCCTAGCTCCACCCCCTCTTCTCTTCATTCACTTTCATTTCCTAATACCTTCAAGCTTTAGCAAAAATGGGGGAAGAGAAAAGGAAATAGAAATTCATAAGCCCTAGTTTCTTTTGCAAATCCAAGTTTTAGCTCCAAAATCAAAGAGAAGCTTAGGTAAGCATCCTCTTCATCTTCTCCAACTCATTCTCTCTTCAATTTCAGAAATTTCCTAAACCTAACTTAGGAAATGTTCTTCTTTTGAGCTTAGATTCAAGCTTCTTGGGTTGAAGTGAAGAGTGGTTGATCTTTCCTGTGTGATTAAGCTTCTCATTCATTGTTTTTGGGTTTAAAGGTGAGTTTTTGAACTCACATCTACGTCTATATCTTTGATAGTGTTAGGTATTAATTCCTAACATCTATTTCTTGTCCATTTGCTTTTGAATTGAATTGGTTTGATGAATATTCCAATTTTGGTGTTTTGAAATCAAAATCTATGAAAATCCTTATATGACGTTTGGACATGTTGGTCGGGAGTTTTGAGTTAGTCTTTAGGGTTGGGTAGTCGTTTGGCGTCAACCCCTAGCAATTGTCACTCATCCGATCGCCTCCGATATGATTTGGCCATCATTGGCCTAGGCAAGATATTGCCCAGAGCTTCAGGTTCAGACGTCTGAAATATCCAATTCAGACGTCTGAATCTGCTTGTCTCAGCCCAATTTGCCTATTTTGCTTGGATTTTCAATTTTTAATCGATTCAAGTTGATCCGATTTGTTGTTATCTTTTATATCAACTTTGATGACTTCTTTTTCGGGATTTTTGGGGATATCCATTTTAATAGATTCGGTATCGATTTTGATGGTGTTAATTCGCGTCGTCGAATGTGGATTTTGGTGATTGATTGTTTCTACAATCATTTCTTTGATTTGTCACTTTAAAATGCAAAGGTTTCAATACTAGTAGTAAATACTCAAACTCTTTCATCAAAACAATTTCAACTCTATTTTTAATACAAAGCTCGTTTATAAAACCGTTTTCTAATCTATTAGTATATACAAACTTTTACCTCATTCGTATGAGAAATCTAATTAAACGGCTTAGTAAAACAAGTGGTATGAAACGTTTGCGTTTACTTCGTCGGTTAATTTTTGGACTTGTTCGATTGGAATTCTTGTGACAATTTTCGAGTGGGAATCTACAATTTGTTCGTAAATATTTAAGTTAAGCTAGTGGTTATGGGATATGAAGCTAAACTCTTATATTTACTAGCTTAGTATAATCGACACTTCTTGATGATCGATGATGATCATTTTGTGATTTAGACTAGCATTATGCGATGTCTCTTTATCCACGTAGGGGACTATACCCCGTTCTATTGAGCTTCGTCTCATTTTTATGGGCTAGCGACCCATGGTCTTTGGACCGTTCGTGGAGCAATCGGCTCATTAAGTCGGTGCATGGGGTGTATCTTTTTAGGTGCATCGATGTTCGACTAGGCATGGGGTGTATCTTTTTAGGTGCATCGATGTTAGTTTATACATGGGGCATATCTTTTCAGGTGCGTCGATGTTCGACTTTGCATGGGGTGTATCTTTCTAGGTGCGTCGATGTTCGGTTTATGGTTAGAGACCATGGAATAGCGTTCCGTTTGTGATACACGTGTTGGTGAGTTTGCATGCTCCCGTTTGTGATAGGCCTTCCCCCTTTTGAGATTTCTGGATTTCTGGTTGTGATTTCTAGAATTTGTGTTTCACCAATTTTCGTGGATTGGCATTGTTATGTTTTGTCAATATTTGTGTTTTGGTGAATTATTTAAAGAATGTGATTCTTTTTGGTGCTTCGAGTTGATTTGAGATATTGTATGATTTTTGTTGTTATTTGATGTGTACTTGACACAGTATGACATTTATGTTATCATACGTTTTTGGTCATATCTCTTATCCTATATCATTTTATCTGATATTTATAGCTAGACTGATCCGTTTATTATTTTCCTCTTAAATAATACTCGGGTCAGACCGAGGCATTTCAGGTGCTCCTGCTTGACTTCTTATCAGGGATTATCATCTGATTCTTTTGGATAACTACTTTAGATTAGTAGTTTTTGTTATTATACATTTGAGATATAGACTCCTTGATGTATAATTATTCTTTTGTCTAGCACTTTATCTATTCTCTTGTGATGTAGTGGATCTTGTTTTATCACTACTTTGATGTACACTTCTTTGTGTTATATTCATATCTGTTTCCGCCTTTGTGATATGAATGTCTGTGACTGATTTGTGTTATGTTTATTTCTATATTTGTTTCTGAGGCCCACTTAGCCACTGTGTGGTAGCTTTGTGTTTGTATTTGACATCTCAGATTTCCTCTTGAAATGAAATGTAAGTTAAGTTATCTGACATATCGGTACTCGCACAAAGCAATTACACAGATGGTCGCTCCTCGACAGCCTTATTCTTCGCGCTAGTCGACGGCATTACCCCGTAGTGTCCTTAGCTAGTGTGAGTATAGAGGTGGGGCGTCACAATATGCACCTAAAATATCTAAGATATTTCACATTACTTCATCCTTAAGCTAAGATAAAGCAAACCTCTCATCAAACATCACCTTCATCACCTTTATATCACCTTCCATCACCATGACAAGGAGGCAATGGCACATGGAGGGTGTGGGGGTGTGATGCATGCATGATGGAGGGGGAGGTAGATTTGGGGAAGGCTTCACATGGTCAGAATGTGTATAAATACACATTCATACCCTCTCTTATTCTTCAAAAATTCCCTTCTTCTCTTATGCTTCTTCTTCTTTCTTCTTAAGCTCTCTTATAGCTATTCTTTAATGACTTCCATGCCTTGAAAAATATGAGAAAGTTATGATAAAATAGTGTGTGTACACACACACACAATATCCATACACCTCAAAAGAAAGTTCATACTCCTCCTTTACCCATCATAAACCCATGGCCACCCCTACCACCATGCTTGGCCGAGCAAGCCACCTCTCAAGGTCATGGCTGAGCATTCAAGGAAGAAAGGTGGGAGTTTGAAAAGCTCTGGAGTGAAGATAGTGGAGAGAAATGCTGCCGGAATATTGCCAGAATAATTTTAAGAAGCTACGGGGAGGAGTGGATATGATAGTGAGTACTTGATGTTTATAATTGTTAAATAATCTCTATAATTATTTCAAGTATGTTAACATGACCATTAATTAGTTTTGATGATAAATATGGATGTTAAATGGATGAATATTGGTTGATTAAATTGGTCGATAACTTGGTTGTGATTGATAGAGTCAGGGGTATGCCCTATGGGCAATTATGTAATTTGTTACGTATATCTAACTCGTTGACCAATCTTGTTCGAAATAAAGGTATTTTCTTTCTATTATATACTTGATATAATGTGGTTATATTAATTAATCAATCAATTTAATTAAAAGTATATTTAACAGGAAATCCATAAATGGTGTGTTTTGTGATAGTAGTTACAAAGTGTCGTAACCGTGAGTAACTTATAACAATGAAACAAATATAACATTTTAAATGTTCCTAGTCAAGATGCATCGAGACTGGATATCGATGTATTCGTAGAGACTAGAGTACGTAATGCTCTCCAAATGTTGGGCAGTGTATTACTCATGACTGCTGGGGGCACCAAGGGGTAACGTACTGATAGTTATTGGATAACTATGGAATGACTCACTCGATAGTTTTCTGTTGGTTAATATAACTAAGGTTGAGCAGAGAATATCGATGTGAATAATTTACAAAGTTCTCTCGACTTGAGAATACTGTTGATCTTCAATGTGAAAGCTCCACTTTGATTATAGTTAAATTTTGGCATGACATCCATCGAACGGCTATAGTTGAGTTAAGTGGAAGCATTGGAAGTGAAACACTATTCAGGGGAGGATTCGTCTCCTCAGTTATCTGAGGTTAGTATATCACAATCAACTGAAGTCAACTCAAAGTCAAAGTATCTGGCCAGAGCATTTCGATTAATAATAATTGTTATTATTGAACCAAGGACTTTATGTTTGGACTATAAAGTTGAATGTGGACGATATTGGAATTTTGACCATTACCAAAGTCCATAAGTCCTAATGTGGTATAGTTTTGATGAAGAGAATTGGTGTAAATAATCATCACTATTAGATACCGCTTATAATAAGTAAAATTGGATTTTACCAGAGGATGTGTAAGCGATGAATTAGGCCAAAATCTCACACCACCTACTAAGTGACGTGTGAATGTTAATATTCGAATAGTTCAATATTAATCGCTGACTGAATTTACACCTTTGAGTCGCACAACAATAATAATGAATTCTCTGAAAAGCCACATGATTTAATTAATTTATAAAATGTTGTAAATTGATTAGATTAATTGATATTTGAGAAATATTATTTATTATTTATTTGATGTTTGGAAGTTTTTTGTAATTATTTTAACGCATTTATAAGAGTTATATTTGCATGCATTGATATACGATATCAATGTAATTTAAAGATAATTGCATAAAATGATTTATGGAAATTTTATGTCGTTTGATGACATGATTCATAGAAATTTTATGTTATTTAATGACATGATTTGTGGAAATTTTATGTTATTTGATGACATATCACATGTAAAGAAAGGATTGGAGAGAGAGAAACAGTCAAGGGAATTAATTAGGGAAATTTTAATTAAAGAATGGGAAATGTTTCATTCTTTCAAATAAAACATATTCTCTAATTTATTCTGTATCTACAATTCATTTCTTTCTCATTCAGTCTGTTTCTTTCTGTCCTCCTAACATTTCATGGCAGAAAACAAAAAAAAATTCCAAAATTCTTTCAACTCCATATGAAAACATCAAAAAAATAAATAAAACAAAACTGGTTCATCCATCTTTTGCAAGGATAGGATAGGGATCTTGAAGATCTGAGGAGATATCATCACTCAAGGTGTGACTTCTAGGCAACATCCTAAGGGGAGTCCTTTTTCAAGATGTGCTTAAGGCTTTGGGTAATAAGATATGTTTTTCTTTAATAGATAATGATATTTGATGTAATGTTTGTTGAAAGAGAAATTTAATTATCATAATTTGTATATATATATCATTGCCTCATTTAAGTTGAAAATTGTTTGTGTAGCTTGAATTGTTTATTGAATGAATCAATTGGTGTCTTATTTAATAAATCAAAACTAATATTTGTATATGTTTAAATATAATGTTTTGTTTTGGAACTATATTCTAAAGTTCAATTTAAAGTCTAATTTTTAGATCAGAAATTGTGTATGTTCAATTTATCAATTGGGTTCTTATTTTGTTAAATTAAAATTAAATTTTATATGTGTTTGAATACAATGTTTTATTATAAATCTATATTGTAAATATTCAATTAAAAGTATAATCCTTTAGATCTAAAATTTTGTATATTCATATTGTTTTGATTGGATTTTGCTTTAACAAATTAAGCTAAAATTTATTTATGAATATTACAGTGTTTTATTGAAGATTCATGTTTTAAATCATATAAAACAAAATGTGATTTTAGATTTGAAAGTTTACATGTATGTATTTTGTGTTTGTATTGTTTTGGAAATTAAAAAAAAAGGAATATGTTTTGGTAATAAATCTAAATTTTAATTTGATTACTATAGTCTCGAATTTGTATTAATTAGAGATATTTTATTGAATATTACTTACATACAAGCAATGTTTTGATAATAAGCCTACTTTTGAATTGATTGCCATAAATCTCTAATTTTTATTAAGTAGAAAGATTTGATTTAATCTTATATACACATGATTGATTTTATATGTATGTTTGCATATATAATTTATTGCATGTGTTTCATATTGTCAAAATATGATTAGATTTATTTCCAAAAAGAGGAAACAATTTAAATGAGGCAATAATATATACATACATTTATTTTCGACTGTTTATATCCTTATATTATGATGCCTATAATTTTTCATTTATATGCTGCATTAATTGATAGAGTTAGGGGTATGTCCTAGGGGCAATTATGTAATTTGTTACATATATCTAACTCGTTGACCAATCTTGTTCGAAATAAAAGGTATTTTTTCCCTATTATATACATGATATAATGTGATTATATTAATTAATTAACTTAACTAAAAGTATATTTAATAGAAAAATCCATAAATGGTATATTTTGTGATAGTAGTTACAAAGTGTTGTAACCGTGAGTAAGTTATCACAACGAAACAAATATACCATTTTAAATGTTCCTAGTCAAGATGCATCGAGACTGGATATCGATGTATCCGTTGAGACTGGAGTACGTAACACTCTTTTAATGTTGGGCAGTGTATTACTCATGACTGCTGGAGGCACCTAGGGGTTACGTACTAATAGTTATTGGATAACTATGGAACGACTCACTCTGTGACGCCCCACCTCTATGCTCACAATAACAAAGAGTATTAAAAGAAATACTGTCTGTTATTACGAAGAATGAGGCTGGATAGGAGCGGCCATCCGTAGTTGGCCTTACACTAGTATTGGTTACTTCGATAGGAGTGGTATATATTTTTCATTTTTCATCTCTTATTTATTTATTCCCATCGACATACCCAATTCCAGTATAAAATGAAGTACGATGGTTCATAATAATAGTTTAGGACAATATATATAATACTAACACAGATACAAAAAGATGCGGAACACAGATAACAAAAGTCTCATATATATATATAACTGATGTCAGTTACAATACATTTGACACAATACATATGATACAACTACAACTGTCGACTCTGGAAGTTATATATACAAGTACATTATCGACTAATATACATGAATACATATCAACCTATACTATGACACGACTACTACAAAAAGACGAAGACCACTTCAAAAGATATGAAAGTCTTCATAGCTCAAACAGCAACCCAAAGCAAGATATCTACAACCTGAAATAACTCGGGTCTGACCCGAGTATTACATTCAAAAGAAAATAATACACGGGTCAGTCTAATTCAAACTCAGTTATTAATGCACAGAAGCAATAATAATCAATATCAAATAGACGACAGTCACAGAAATCTCGTATATCCAACTCCTCGATAAGAGAATCGAATAACGACAGATATAACACTAAACAGTTTTAAACAACATATCAGCAGATCCAAATCATCAATAAAGATAGATAAAAAGATTATCAATGAAGATAATTTTAGAAAATAACAGAATTGCTTAAACAGCAATTAACAACCAAATCCAATTATTAAATGAATAATTAGAAAATCTCAAAGTGGTTAAATCAAACCAAACTGTGTGGCTGCAGTACACGCACGCGTGCACTGCCTCGCCACTACAGTACATCGAACTGCAACGGTCAATATAAATGAACCAGAAACAACTGGCACTAACTCAAATCAAAAGGAACGAATTAAGAATACACAATAAAAGTTTACATCCGAGTACAGGGTCAAACCCAAGTCTTTGTGACTGGATTCAACTCACTGTACAATCTCAAAAACCAACTTAAATAATTAAGTACAGGTCTGGCAAGAGATAAGCAAGCATATACACCAGTATCAGACTCAAGTGCATATACAAGTATGCAACGGTGAAACTGGATCAAGCAAGTGCAGACACAAGTGATACGAGTTCAAACAAAACAAGCACAACCAGAGCTCAATACGTGTGAACTCAACTGGACAAAACCACCGTGCAAAGTGGTAAATGAAAATACGGGTGCAACATAATGCACCAGTGGACACATAAATGAAACTGACCAGGCAGAACCAAAATGCAACCATATGTGCAAAGATGCACATCAGTCATGGAATATAACAGAAGTGAACCCAACAAATACAAACTTCAAAAGGTACCGAACTCGAGTACATCAGATCAGAGACAACAGTGAATGACCAAACACAATACCACAGAGGTGGCAACATGCAAGTATGCAAAGCAACTTAATTACTCAAACCTGAACCAATAGCCAGATTCAAATAACAATTGTACTCGATACAAAGGCACTAAGGTATACATCAAAAGAAAGTACACAAGTTCGATGCAGACAATGTCTACAAGACAAATGAATACAACAGATTCAAGTAAATGGCAACTACAAGTGGTGGATCAATGAAACAGTGTACAAGGGCAGTTATACCAAAACAAGTTCATGCAGACACAAACCAGAGAGTCCAGGCATCAACAATACCCAAATGTATAAGCAACAGCCTCGACAGCAAGGGAACAAGACAGCAGTAGTATGCAAGTGCAGACCATACAAAGGCAATGCATCAGTAAAAAAGATTCGATTCAACAATGCAATACACACAACTCAAGAGCCAATGCTAACATGAAGTACTACAATGCCAAGGTACCAGACACAGTAGCAGTGAAGTAGTCAAGGGATGCACTAGTGAACCGGGGTCAATATTAGATACAAGTATACATGTATGCATATATATGTATACACATGGTATCAGTATACACATACAAATCTATACCAATAAAATAGAACTAGCAAAGACCAGAGTACAAGCAAAGATAACAAAGACCATCAAGTCATTGTAACATGAACAGTTAAGCAACAAACACTATGGCATGTCCGAAATACAAATCAAAGCCAGAAATTCACAAAATCAAACCCGTGGTCATGCCGAAGTCAACAAGGAAGACAAGAAAAAAATCAGAGCCATGGTCAGATATCATCAACAAAGTCAAGGCCGGAGTAAAATGAAACCAAGTCAGAAACTAAACAAGCCGTAACAGCCAAGAAAATCGAACGAGTTCACATTTTCACAAAGTCAAAGTCAAGCTCGAAATCACCAGAATTTCACAAACTTAGTTCAACATCGAATAAACAGATTAAAGATAGAGCCGAGACAATCAAGAAATCGACTAAGTCAGAAATCGAAACTCAAGCATCAATACAGAATCGTACAGTCGAGATGAATAAATTGCCCATTTCACAAATATATACGAACTCAAAACAAGGGATTCAAACCCTAAATAAACAAGTCATCATCGACTAAATCAAGTTAAAACCCAAGTCACGAACCAGAGCAATAGAATTAGATGTGAGCGATAAGAATCACTCACCTTTTATTCCATAACACGAATCAAGGATCGACAGTTCAAATCGAAGCCACGTTCCTCCAGAATCAGGCGGAGACAAGCCCTAGCAGCCAACGCAGTATCAAAGAGACTATCTTCCATCAGAGCAGAGAAATCGAGTTTAGATCGAGTCTTTGAAGTCGCAGCTTCGAGATGAACGAACGAAGGAATAACACGAGACCGCCATTTTTTTTTCCATTCGATCTCGTTTGTTTTAGGGTTTCGAATGCGAAATGAAAGAGGGGATCGGGTTTGCCTCTGATATTATCTCGGCTAAACGAAGAACCATGGATCACGATTCAAAATGTAAAGCCCACTCAACATTTTATGAATTTACAAAAGAATTTCAAATTGATTAAAATTTCAATAGCACTTAGAAAATAGTTTGATCGTCATTTTGACGATAATTAAAAATTACAAAATCCCGGGTGGTTACAGACTCCCCTCCTTATAAAAATTGCGTCCCCGCAATTTTCATAATTAAGGTTGTCAATAACAATTATTTTTCTAACATAAACTGGTTAAGTTAGAAAATAAAAGTCGGGAATACAAATGCCAAAGAAATCTTTTATTTTCATAAAAGAAATTTACAAATTCTTAACAAAATCTAATTATCAATAGATAATCAGAAAACAGCTAAACTGGATAAACACTATTATCAGTAATAATCAATTATCAACAAGATAATTAAAATACAGAGAATCATAAAACAGCAATATGTAATTATCGATACGATAATTAGAAAACAACAAAATCTAATTATCAGCAAGATAATTAGAAAACACAAATCATAAATCGCAAAACAACAATTATCCAGTTATCCAACAAATAACTAGGAAACATGAAATTCGTAATCAGCAAACTCTAACTACCAACAGAGATAGATAGAAAATAGCAATTCAATAAAATCAACATAATCTAGACTCAATTAGAGACTAGAAAATCTCATATCAATAAAATCAGCAATCAACCAATATCTAATTATCACAAACGAGAATCAGAAACCTCAAATCAACAATTATCCAATAGTCAAAAACGATAATCAAATCTCAAATATCTAATTATCACAAGCGATAATCAGAAATCTCAAATCAACAAATATTTAATTATCAAAAACGATAATCAAATCTCAAATATCTAATTATCACAAGCGATAATCAGAAATCTCAAATCAATAAATATTTAATTATCAAAAACGATAATCAAATTTCAAATTTCTAATTATCACAAGCGATAATTAGAAATCTCAAATCAACAAATATTTAATTATCAAAAACGATAATCAAATTTCAAATATCTAATTATCACAAGCGATAATCAGAAATCTCAAATCAACAAATATTTAATTATCAGAAACGATAATCAAATCTCAAATATCTAATTATCACAAGCGATAATCAGAAATCTCAAATCAAGAAATATTTAATTATCAAAAACGATAATCAAATCTCAAATATCTAATTATCACAAGCGATAATCAAAAATCTCAAATCAACAAATATTTAATTATCAAAAACGATAATCTAATTTCAAATATCTAATTATCACAAGCGATAATCAGAAATCTCAAATCAACAAATATTTAATTATAAAAAACGATAATCAAATTTCAAATATCTAATTATCACAAGCGATAATCAGAAATCTCAAATCAACAAATATTTAATTATCAGAAACGATAATCAAATCTCAAATATCTAATTATCACAAGCGATAATCAGAAATCTTAAATCAACAAATATTTAATTATCAAAAACGAGAATCAATTTCAAATATCTAATTATCACAAGCGATAATCAGAAATCTCAAATCAACAAATATTTAATTATCAGAAACGATAATCAAATCTCAAATATCTAATTATCACAAGCGATAATCAGAATCAACAAATATCTAATTATCGATACGATAATTAAATCTCATAACAGCAAATATTTAATTACCGATACGATAATTAAATCTCATAACAGCAAATATTTAATTACCGATACAATAATTAAATCTCATAACATCAGATATCTAATTACCTGCAGATAATTAGAAACAACAAATATCTAGAAATCAATTAAGAAGACTAGAAAATCAACATAAAAGGTTGGATCGATCCCATCAGATGGCGAGTATTTAATTCGCCGCACGTGCTTCTCATATGGCCGAAGCCTACCAAGTACTCAACATAATTTTGGCGCCCATCAGATTGACCCGAAGGTCCGCAGAGTGACCCGAAGGTCTAGTACTGGTATTTGACCCGAAGGTCCTCATATGACCCGAAGGTCCATCATAGTGGCTCGAAAGCACACGAAATCATCAAATATTTCAATTAACGAGTCCGAAATTAACCAAAATAGCAAACGCACATGTCCCATAACCACGAGTTTTACTAAATCGTTTAATTCTCTTCATCATTTCCTTGAAAGTGCAAAATCATCAAAATCATCAAAACATCAAATATTTCAATTAACGAGTCCGGAATTAACCGAAATAGCAAACGCACATGTCCCATACCACGTGTTTTACTAAATCGTTTGATTCTCTTCATCGTTTCCTTGAAAGTGCAAAATTGTGTATTTTGTAAAAATACATTTTACATTCTCAAACGGACAAGTTCGGAATTAAGCGAATCAGTAAAAGAAAGGGGTCATGGTCCTCGATTTTGCTGAAACGTTTAAATCGCTTCCTCATTCTTTTGAAAGCGCAAACTATAAAATTCCTGAAAACAATTTTATTTATTTTATAAAAATAACAATTCACATTCTCAACTGGACAAGTCCGGAGTTAAGCGAATCAGTAAAAGAAAGGGGTCATAGTCCTCGATTTTGCTGAAACGTTTAAATCATTTCCTCATTCTTTTGAAAGCGCAAACTGTTAAAATTTTTATAAAACAATTTTCATTTTAAAACAATTTTCAGAACACGTGATTAAAACAGCAAATCAGTAACAATTTCGATAAGGAAATTGTACTTCTCAAAATACCGTAAAAAAAAACGGGTCATAAATTAGCATTGCGGTATAACCGCTTGAAAATCCACTTTTAAAATTTGACGGTTACTGAAGTCAAAGCGACAGTAATTTTTAAACGTCAAAATCTCATCAAAATAATTCACATCAAAATGTAACACCAGTTAATTTTCATTTATTAAAATTGTCAACAAAACACCGTGCTTCAAAAATATAGCACTGGTGTAAAAATCCCGTTATAAAAATAACGGCAACAAAATACGTTTCATAACCAAGCATCGGTTCAACGTAAAATTAATGCAGTAACGTGCTATTCATATTTGCACGTACTGCAAAATGAACAAAGAAATCATTCGAATGTATCTTCAATGAAGATAATTCAAAACAGCAAAAATCTAATCAATATATGATTAGCATAAAAGAAAACCAGCAAAAATCTCAATAAAAATCACATAACTGCAATCGTTTCGAATCCTCAATTCGGATTCGAAATTCTCAAAGAAACAAAATAAACACAGCTATGTAAACAACAAATGAAATTTATTTCGATTTCATATTTCATATTTCGATTTTAAATCAAAAAGATTATCAACTGTATTCAGCGAAGACAGTCTCACTGTTTCCGCTGCCCACTCTGATAACCAAAACACAAATTAATCAATCAATAAAACTCAGTCTCTCTTTTATTTTTAAATAAAGATATTTAAAAATTTCATCAAAATTTCAAAACTTTAGTTTTGACTCAAAGCACAAATAAAACATCGACCAATAGTTGTAACATATGTTCCATCTAAGTTATGTTTTATATTATGTCCATAAACCCCAAGCTCTGATACCAACTGTGACGCCCCACCACTATGCTCACAATAACAAAGAGTATTAAAAGAAATACTGTTTGTTATTACGAAGAATGAGGCTGGATAGGAGCGGCCATCCGTAGTTGGCCTTACACTAGTATTGGTTACTTCGATAGGAGTGGTATATATTTTTCATTTTTCATCTCTTATTTATTTACTCCCATCGACATACCCAATTCCAGTATAAAACGAAGTACGATGGTTCATAATAGTTTAGGACAATATATATAATACTAACATAGATACAAAAAGATGCGGAACACAGATAACAAAAGTCTCTTATATATATAATTGATGTCAATTACAATACATTTGACATAATACATATGATACAACTACAACTGTCGACTCTGGAAGTTATATTTACAAGTACATTATCGACTAATATACATGAATACATATCAACCTATACTATGACACGACTACTATAAAAAGACGAAGACCACTTCAAAAGATATGAAAGTCTTCAGAGCTCAAACAGCAACCCAAAGCAAGATATCTACAACCTGAAATAACTCGGGTCTGACCCGAGTATTACATTCAAAAGAAAATAATACACGGGTCAGTCTAATTCAAACTCAGTTATTAATGCACAGAAGCAATAATAATCAATATCAAATAGACGACAGTCATAGAAATCTCGTATATCCAACTCCTCGATAAGAGAATCGGATAACGGCAGATATAACACTAAATAGTGTTAAACAACATATCAGCAGATCCAAATCATCAATAAAGATAGATAAAAAGATTATCAATGAAGATAATTTTAGAAAACAACAGAATTGCTTAAACAGCAATTAACAACCAAATCCAATTATTAAATGAATAATTAGAAAATCTCAAAGTGGTTAAATCAAACCAAACTGTGTGGCTGCAGTACATGCACGCGTGCACTGCCTCGCCACTACAGTACATCGAACTGCAAAGGTCAATATAAATGAACCAGAAACAACTGGCACTAACTCAAATCAAAAGGAACGAATTACACATGAATACACAATAAAAGTTTACATCCGAGTACAGGGTCAAACCCAAGTCTTTGTGACTGGATTCAACTCACTGTACAATCTCAAAAACCAACTTAAATAATTAAGTACAGGTCTGGCAAGAGATAAGCAAGCATATACACTAGTATCAGACTCAAGTGCATATACAAGTATGCAACGGTGAAACTGGATCAAGCAAGTGCAGACACAAGTGATACGAGTTCGAACAAAACAAGCACAACCAGAGCTCAATACGTGTGAACTCAACTGGACAAAACCACCGTGCAAAGTGGTAAATGAAAATACGGGTGCAACATAATGCACCAGTGGACACATAAATGAAACTGACCGGGCAGAACCAAAATGCAACCATATGTGCAAAGATGCACATCAGTCATGGAATATAACAGAAGTGAACCCAACAAATACAAACTTCAAAAGGTACCGAACTCGAGTACATCATATCAGAGACAACAGTGAATGACCAAACACAATACCACAGAGGTGGCAACATGCAAGTATGCAAAGCAACTTAATTACTCAAACCTGAACCAATAGCCAGATTCAAATAACAATTGTACTCGATACAAAGGCACTAAGGTATACATCAAAAGAAAGTACACAAGTTCGATGCAGACAATGTCTACAAGACAAATGAATACAACAGATTCAAGTAAATGGCAACTACAAGTGGTGGATCAATGAAACAGTGTACAAGGGCAGTTATACCAAAACAAGTTCATGCAGACACAAACCAGAGAGTCCAGGCATCAACAATACCCAAATGTATAAGCAACAGCCTCGACAGCAAGGGAACAAGATAGCAGCAGTATGCAAGTGCAGACCATACAAAGGCAATGCATCAGTAAAACAGATTCGATTCAACAATGCAATACACACAACTCAAGAGCCAATGCTAACATGAAGTACTACAATGCCAAGGTACCAGACATAGTAGAAGTGAAGTAGTCAAGGGATGCACTAGTGAACCGGGGTCAATATTAGATACAAGTATACATGTATGCATATATATGTATACACATGGTATCAGTATACACATACAAATCTATACCAATAAAACAGAATTAGCCATTGTAACATGAACAGTTAAGCAGCAAACACTATGGCATGTCCGAAATACAAATCAAAGCTAGAAATTCACAAAATCAAACCCGTGGTCATGCCGAAGTCAACAAGGAAGACAAGGAAAAAATCAGAGCCATGGTCAGATATCATCAACAAAGTCAAGGCCGGAGTAAAATGAAACCAAGTCAGAAATTAAACAAGCCGTAACAACCAAGAAAATCGAACGAGTTCACATTTTCACAAAGTCAAAGTCAAGCTCGAAGTCACTAGAATTTCACAAACTTAGTTCAACATCGAATAAACAGATTAAAGACAGAGCCGAGACAATCAAGAAATCGACTAAGTCAGAAATCGAAACTCAAGCATCAATACAGAATCGTACAGTCGAGATGAATAAATTGCCCATTTCACAAATATATACGAACTCAAAACAAGGGATTCAAACCCTAAATAAACAAGTCATCATCGACTAAATCAAGTTAAAACCCAAGTCACGAACCAAAGCAATAGAATTAGATGTGAGCGATAAGAGTCACTCACCTTTTATCCCATAACACGAATCAAGGATCGACAGTTCAAATCGAAGCCGCGTTCCTCCAGAATCAGGCGGAGACAAGCCCTAGCAGCCAACGCAGTATCGAAGAGACTATCTTCCATCAGAGCAGAGAAATCGAGTTTAGATCGAGTCTTTGAAGTCGCAGCTTCGAGATGAACGAACGAAGGAATAACACGAGACCGCCATTTTTTTTCCGTTCGATCTCGTTTGTTTTAGGGTTTCGAATGCGAAATGAAAGAGGGGATCGGGTTTGCCTCTGATATTATCTCGGCTAAACGAAGAACAATGGGCCACGATTCAAAATGTAAAGCCCACTCAGCATTTTATGAATTTACAAAAGAATTTCAAATTGATTAAAATTTCAATAGCACTTAGCAAACAGTTTGATCGTCATTTTGATGATAATTAAAAATTACAAAATCCCGGGTTGTTACACACTCGATAGTTTTTTGTTGGTTAATATAACTAAGGTCAAACAGAAAATATCGATGTGACTGATTTACACAGTTCTCTCGATTTGAGAATACTGTGGATCTTCAATATGAAAGCTCCACTTTGATTATAGACAAATCATGGCATGGCGACCATCGAGTGACTATAGTTGGGTCGAGTGTAAGTATTGGAAGTGAAGCACTATTCAAGAGAGGATTCGTCTCCTCAGTTATATGCAGTTAGTATCACAGTCAATTCAAGGTCAAAGCCTCTGGCGAGAGCATTTTGGTTAATAATAATTGTTATTATTGAACCAAGGACTTTGTATATGGACTATAAAGTTGAATGTGGATGAGGTTGGAATTTTGACCATTACTAAATTCCATAAGTCCAAAGTGATATAGTTTTGACGAAGAGAATTGGTGTAAACAAATGCCACAGCCGGGTAACGCTTATTAAACTAAAATTGGATTTTTACCGAAAATGAGTAAGCGATAAATTTGGCCATAATGTCACATCACCTGCTAAGATATATATATGTTTACTGTACAAAATCAATTTTTAATAGCATATATGGATATATAAGATATATATATGATTTAAAATTTTTAATACACGTATTTATATATAATATGAACTTAAAAATTCGAAAATTAATTATCATACATATATTCATATTTTTAAATTAACATTTATCAAAATTTTGAATTATTTATTATATATAAAATAATTATTACATTAAAAATTCAATTTTATTTAATTTTATTTACTTGGGATTGCGGGTTTGAAATGATAAAACCCGGATTTTCTTTGTAAATTACGGATTGAAATGATATATTATTCGTATCACTTGACTTAGGTTAGAAAATACTATACATACCCGTGGTTATTTTATATATTTTTCTAGAAAATTTTAAGTATTTAAAAATGTAAAAATATGATAATTTGATTTAAATTGAATTTAAAATGATTTAATAAAGTGAAAATGATTTTTCTATGTGTTAAAAATGTTAAATAAATGAATGGAAAAATTGTGATTTAAACATAACTTAAATTGGAAATTTTGATTTGATTTTTTTATGGAAGTTTAAGTTAATTAAATAAAAATGGAAATTGAGATTTATTTGTGAAAATGGAAATTTAAATTTAAGTGTTAAAGTAAATTGTTAAAAATGAAAAGAATAGGAAAATGGTACACTTGAATTTAATAAGTGAAATTTTGGAAAATTTGGTTTTTATTGTAAAATTTTTCTTTATAAAAATCATATGTTAAAGGGTATTTAAATGAACATTTTTGATGTGGAAAAATGTGATTTTTATAAGTTAAACTGATTTAAATTGAAGTTTATTAGTGGCTGGAATTCTATTAAAAATCTGGAAATTCTTTTAGTAGCACTTCAGAAATGCTATCGTTTTTGGAAATGAACTAAAATATGAACTAAGTAGAATCTGCAGCACTTTGTAAGTGCTGTGGTTGCATAAGTGAACTAAAGACTAAATTTAACTAAGGGCTACGACATGACTTTGTAAGTGCTGTAGTGCTGAAACTAAACTTGAACCTGAAATTAATGAAAGAGCTATTGTAGCACTTGTTAAGTGCTGCAGTTGGCTGAAATGTGATTTTTGAATATAATTGAACTACTGCAGCAGTTTTTAAAACGCTGTCTTTGCTGAATTGAATTAAATCTTTAATTTCAACCCTGAACTATTACAGCAGTTTTGTAAATGCTGTCTTTTCTGAATTGAACTATTTTTCAACTAAAACTGATCTATTACAATAGTTTTTAAATGCTGTCTTTGCTGAATTGTTTTCAAATATAACTTACCGCAGCACATTCTAAATGCTGTGAAAGCTGAAATTTTAATGTTTTAATGTATTTAAGTGAATAAATGAACTTAGAAAAGGCTAAGGGTCCGTTTGTTTTCGTTTTGAGTTTTGTGTTTTGTGTTTTCAACTTGCGCTACAAAATACAAGAAAATGTGAGAAAGTATTTTACAATTCTTAGCCGTTACGACGATGAACGGACAATGGAGGGGATGAATTGTTTTCCTTCCTTTGGTTATGTCTCAAAACACGAAAAATTGAAAAAACTTGTTTTCTATTTTATATGTTAATTTCATTTTTAAAAATTGTTTGTTTTCCAAAAATACATAAGAAGTTTGCATTTTTGTTTAGAAGAAAACACAAAACTAAAAGCTGTAAACCAAACGGGCCTAAATTTTTGGGAATTGAATATTTGATTTAAAGGTATAATGACTTTACTTTTAAATGGTTTAAATGAAGTATTTTGATTTGAAATATAAACTGTTTTAAATTTATAACCACGGGTTATAATAACGATTGGTTGTTAAAGAGATCGGGATCAGATATGGACATACTCTCTGTCGATACCGAAAACCACTTTAACAACTGTGTACGCGGTGGAGATTCCAGAATGAAGTAGGATGGTGGCGACGATCCTAAAGGTATATGCGTGGACCCAACTCCCGTGAGTTGGCATAAAGTGGCTAAAACAGGAGCGATTAATGGGCAAATGAGGTAGCACCTCTGATCGGACACACTTCTTCGATACCATTCTATTACTTTTGTGATTGATTGGGTGCACCCCTTGATTTGGGAGTGTTGTTCGAGGTGGGCGGTAGTGGCTGCTATGCGTTTCCACCAGCCCTGATGCGTAATTGGTATATCTACCCTGGCATTGCCTAGCTGTGCCGTGTCACTTACCATAGTGAGCTTTACTACGAGTTGTGATTTCTCCCGTAGCCTGTGGAGTATCGAGGGTAGCCCCCATTCTGGGAGTATGCTAATACTGGATAGACTACTAGGACTATTACGTGTTAAGGGCTATATGGGTAACCCGTTGACGCTTTTAAAAAGTATGTTTATTTTATTGTTAGACATTATAATAATAGTGAATGTTACTACTTAGTAGATAGTCTAACGGATCCTTAAAGAATGGGCGATCCCAAGCATTATTTAAGTTGCTTGTACCCTTTATTACAGTTCACTTGAGTTGGTTTACATTGTATAAGTATGTATGTCCTGACTCGAGTGTTTGTGTTTTATTTACGCTCGGGTCAGCCTGAGTATTCACAGCTTTGGACTTCACTTTCTGGAGCTAGGAATCGCTGGAGATTCTGCTTATCTAGTTGCTATTTATTTCCGTTCAGTATTTCTATGTCAGCTTTGTATTAGAGACTTATGTATTTGGGATTTCTACTGTACTTGTTTCAGAACTGTATTTGTTTTCAGACTATGTATTTTGTATCTGCTTTTGAGACTCTGTATTGTAGTGGCTTCATGAACCACTATTTATTTTATTTTCCGCTGCAAGTTATTCTGATATTTCTGTGTCTGTGATTCTGTAATGATTTTATTTACTCCAAATTTTATTACAATCTGTTATTTTGCATTATTCAAGTCCGACATGTGTGGATTATTGTCGATTTGAATGGTCCAAAATAGTGGGTCGTTACATTTGGTATCAGAGCTTTGGATTTAGGCAAACCTTAGCATATGGAGCAAAAACTCATTAGAGATAGGGTAGAAATACCCTAGAATGAGTGAAATCAACCTCAGAATCATTTCTTTGTGAGAGAACGTATTTTCAAAGTATAAAATGATTTTAAAATGATTTTTAAAATGATTTTTCAAAGGATTTTTCAAAGATTATTTTGATATAAAAAATTTCTTGTTTTAAAAAGCAATTTTCTAAACTTCCTTCTTTTCGTATCTACCTTGTTAGAAATTTCTTTTATTAGGATATTCATCCAAGTGATTTTATCTTGTCTTATCTTATCTTTGTCTTCTCTGTACCTATGTCCTAAATTCATTCTTGATATTTTTCAGGATGAATCGTGGAAATGCTAGAGGTAGGGGTCGTGGTACTACCCCAGCTCCTCAACCTGCTGCACATGTTAGGTTTACTGTTCTCTGTAAGGAATTCTCTCAACTTGGTGGAACTAAGTTCACCGGTTCAGAGAGCATTATCGAAGCCCAGTAATGGTTATGGAGTTTGGAGAGGATCTTTACTGGTCTTGAGATTACTGATGCCCAAAAGCGTCAGTTAGCAGCTTGGCAGCTGCAAGAGTCAGCCTTAGATTGGTGGGAGTCTGTTACAGCTCACACTAACGAGGGTGATATTTCTTGGGAGCAGTTCAGGTATCCTTTGTGTTATCTTGAATTTTTCCCATTTCCATTCTTTTGAATCTATCTTAAGTTTTGTTTCTCTATCTTCTTTCCACGGAGGCTTTTGTGGCAAAATGGATGCCCGAAGCCGGGAAATCTCAGCTTTATCGTGAATTCATGGATCTTAAGCAGGGTACCATGTCTTTTTCAAAGTATGAGCGGAAGTTCAACGAACTTTCCAAGTTTGGTCCTGGTCTTATTGACACTCAGCTTAATAAAAATGAGAAGTTCATAGCTGGAGCTCGCGTAGAGTTCTACAATCGCCTCATTTCACATGTTCATGGCACTTTCACAGAGCTTATGGATATGGCTATTCGTTATGAGAACCCTACTTCCAAGGGTCCTGCTGTTGCTAGTACTCCTACATCTCAGTCTTCCTCTGCTAATTCCAAGAAGAGAAAGCCCAATTTCCACCAGCATAAGAAGAATTGGTTTAAAAATCCGGGTTTGAGATCTTCATCATCTTCTCCTTCTTAGAGGCACCCTATTGACTTATCTACCATTACCTGCTTCAAGTGTGATCAGAAGGGACACTATGCTAATAGTTGCCCTACTTCAGTTGGTGCTGTTGTTCCTCCACCTCAAGTTACCAGGAACAATCTCTATCATGTATGTCTTCAGCCTGGTCATTTTAAGAATGATTGTCCTTTGTATCAGAAGGGCAAACCATCTGGTGTTTTTGCTGTTACCTCTGCTTCTTCACCTGCTCCACTTGCACCTGCTCCTGCTCCTAGTGATGATCAAGGTACTCTTCAAGGCACCTTTTCGTTATTTAATCATCATGTTCGTGTTTTATTTGATACTGGAGCTTCGCATAGTTTTATTTCTGTTGATTTGTGTGATAAGTTTGATCATCTCCTTTCTCCTGAGTATGCTTCTGTTCCTTTATGTGTTTCAAATCCTATTGGTGGTCCCGCAAATCTTAATAAGATTTGTAAGCAAGTGAGACTCTTCTATTCTGGCTATAAATTTTCTGGTGATTTCTATGTTCTTGGTTTTGATGCTTTTGATTTGTTGCTCGGAGGTGATTGGATTAATAGGCATGATGCTCATATCTCTTGTAAATCCCGAATTGTTTCTCTTAAGGATGATCGGGGTAATTCTTTGGTTATTCAGTGCCGCATGCCTCATGATTTTGCTGGAAATTTTATCTATTCTCTGGATGCTTCCCCTATTGATCTTCAGTCGACTCGTGTAGTCAAACTTTATCCCGATGGTGAAGTCACTACTTTACCTCCTAAGCGGGAAATTGATTTCCGTATTGATCTTATTCCTGAAGCTTGACCTATAGTTCTTCCTCCTAGAAGAATGGCACCCCGCGAGAAGGTTGAGTTAAGGAAACAAATTGAGGACTTGTCTTCCAAGGGTCTGATCAGACCTAGCTATTCAGAATGGGGAGCAGCGGTGGTTTTCGTCACTAAGTCCGATGGTTCTCTCCGGATGTGTGTTGATTATAGGGAGCTGAACAAGCTCACTATGAAAAACAGATATCCAATGCCTCACATCAATGATATGTTTGATCAGCTTTATGGTGCTACTGTTTTCTCTCAGCTTGATCTTGCCTCAAGTTTTCACAAGCTCAGAGTTACCGAGGAAAGTATTCCCAAAACCGCTTTCCGTACTGAGAATGAGTTCTTTGAATGGTTAGTCATGCCTTTTGGTTTGACTAATGCTCCTGCTTTCTTTGTTGATTTGATGAATTGTGTTTTTCGTGATGTGCTTAATAAACTTGTTCTAGTCTTTGTTGATGATATTCTCATTTTCTCTAAATCTGAGGAAGAGCATGAGTCACATTTGAAATCTGTTCTTGAGACTCTCAGAAATCATCAGTTGAAGGCTAAATTTTCTAAATGCCATTTCTGGAAGGATGAAGTCCGATTCCTTGGGCATATTGTTTCTGGTAATGGAGTTTATGTTGATCCAGTCAAGATCGCTGCGATCAATGTAAGCCTTTCTTTCCTTTTCTTTCCTTGATTCATTCAATTTATTCTATCTTTCTAGTTGTCCTTATTTATCCCTATTCTGTGAAGGATTTGGAAACTCCTAAGACTCCTACTGATATCCGTAGTTTTCTGGGCCTTGCCGGTTATTATCGGAGATTCATTGAGAATTTTGCTCGGATTGCTGCACCTCTCACCGCTTTGACTCGGAAGAATGCTAAGTTTATTTGGAGTGATGAGTGTAAGGCTGCATTCAGTAAGTTAAAGCACAAGCTTACTTCCGCACCAGTTCTTACCGTTCCAAATGGAAATGAGGGATTAACGGTATACACTGATGCTTGTCGTGAAGGTTTGGGAGCTGTTCTGATGCAGGATGGTAAGGTGATGATTGCTTATGCTAGTCGTCAGTTGAAGACCCATGAAGCCAATTATGCTGCCCATGATTTAGAGTTGCTTGTTGTTGTTTTTGCTTTGAAGCTTTGGAGACATCATCTTTTGGGTACTAAGTTCGAGCTTTTCACAGATCATCAGTCTTTGAGATATATTTTCACTCAGAAGGATTTGAACCAGAGACAAGTTAGGTGGTTAGAGTTCCATGCTTCTTATGACCTCGACATCAACTGTACCCCTGGGAAAGCTAATGTTGTGGCAGATGCTTTGAGTCGGAAGAAGGCGATGTTATGTCAGCTTGTTGTTTCTTCTTCTCTTGTGGATCGTATCATGGCTAAGCAGGATGAGGATGAGATGCTTAGATTGATGAAGGAGAGTGTTCGTAACAGAGTTGGTAGTAGTAGTCTTGATCGTAGTGGAGCTCAGATCGATGATAGAGGTATTTTGAGGATTAATAATAGGATTTGTGTCCCGAATGTTGATGGATTGAGACAGGAGTTACTTCGGGAAAATCTTCAGTCCAGACTTTCTATTCATCCGGGAGTGACCAAGATGTATTAGGATATGAAGAAGTTGTATTGGTGGAAGGGTATGAAGCGTGATATCTCCATTTTTGTTAGTAGGTGTGTGACTTGTCAGCAAGTCAAGGCAGATCATCAGAAGACCCCTGGTTTGTTGCAGCCTCTTGAGATTCCAAACTGGAAGTGGGAACAGGTTTCTATGGATTTCATTGATGGATTACCGAGGACTAGGAAGGGTAATGAGAGTATCTGGGTTATTGTGGATAGATTGACCAAATCAGCTCATTTCATTCTGGTCAAGTCTACCCGTTCTGCTTCTAGTTTGTCTGAGATCTACATGAGGGAGATTGTTCGTCTCCATGGTGTTCCTCTAAGTATCATTTGTGATCGTGATCCTATCTTTACTAGTCAGTTTTGGAAAGCTTTTTAGGATTCTTTGGGTACTTGTTTGAATCTGAGCACTGCTTACCATCCACAGACCGACGGTCAAACGAAAAGGGTGAATCAGATTCTAGAAGATCTTCTTCGTGCTTGTGTGCTTGATTTTGGAGGATCTTGGGAAGATCATCTCCATCTTATCGAATTCACCTATAACAATAGTTATCAGGTATGATCTCAATCTTCTGTTTTAATCTTATCCTAATCTTTTATCTATCTCATTTCTATCTTTGAATTTAGGCCAGTATTAAAACGTCTCCGTTTGCTGCTCTTTATGGACGACCTTGTAGATCTCCATCTTGCTGGATTGAATTCGGTAATCGTTTGGTTCTTGGTCCTGAGATGATTTTAGAGGCTTCTAAGAGAGTTGAGGAGATTAGGAGGAAGATGAGGATTGCTCAGGATAGGAAGAAGAAGTATGCTGATAGGCGTAGGTGGAGTTTAGAGTTTGCTGTTGGTGATTTGGTTTTCCTTAAGGTCTCTCCCTTAAGGAATGTTATTCGATTTGGTCGTAGAGGGAAGCTTTCTCCTAGGTTTGTTGGACCTTTCCGCATTGTGGAAAGAGTTGGTTCTTTGGCTTATCGTCTGGATTTGCCCGAGAAGTTCTCTGGAGTGCATAATGTATTCCACGTTTCTCATCTTCGTCGCTATCTACATGATCCATCTCTTATTGTCCAGCCTTCTGCTCTCAATAGTTTGGATATTGAGCCTAATCTGACTATTGAGAGGAAGCCAATTCGTATTGTCGACAGAGGTACGAAGCAGCTAAGAAGGAAATCTGTTAGTCTGGTCAAAGTACAGTGGAGTACTGATGATCGAGACTGTACCTGGGAGATGGAGGAGAGCATTCGTGCTTCGAATCCGGAATTGTTTATTTCAGGTACTATTTGCTTTTCTATCTTGTTTTCTTTGTTTCTTTGTTTCGTTCTTTTCGAGGACGAAAAGATTTGAGTGGGGGAGAGTGTAACAACCCTAATATTTTGTAAATATTTTTAAATCATTTTAGAATAAATTTTATTTCAATATTCTATTTTTAAAACATTTTAAAAGTGAAGTTATAATTTTCAAAAGTGTAGTTATAATTTTCGAAAGTTAATTGCATTTTTGTTTGAAATTTTAATGCTAGTTTCAATATAATAAGCTATTTTCTTTATTTACTTTTATTTACTTTTTTATTTTTCCTATGAATAATTATTTATTATCACTTTCACTTTATTTTTTTTGTCTTTTTATTTTATTTACTGATATTTATTTGTCTATATTGAATTAAAAAGGAAGTGGAAATTTGAAGAGACTAAAGCTTTAAAACATTTGACTTTTCACTTTCTAAACCTTTCAATTTCTTGGTCGTTCATTTCTTTATTGTTGGCCGTTAGTTTTATTGTGTTTTCATGTGAAAAATACTTCTCATTTCATCTCAAGTTTGGCCAAACACTTCTGAAAAAAATTGGTAATGGCATCCTTCTTTTTTTTCTACTTTTCTTCCCATTTTTCTATTGATTTTTTTCTATGTTTTTGCCTTGACTTCCCATAGCTTTGCTCGGCCATAGACCTCACCATCACCACCGACCACCACTCCTCCTCCTCCCCATGATCCACGGCAACAACCCCTCCTCCTCCTCTGACCAGTTCAGGCCGTGACCTCCCTTTGATCCAAACATCACAAAAACAATGTTAAACTCCACAAAAGTCTACATAGCCGAGCCTATTTCAACAACCCCTTCATATTTGACCACGACCACCATCATGAACCACCACCACCTGTTTGATTTGACCCCTGACCATCTTGTCCAGTCATGTAGCAGCCCTGGCCGAGCCCATAGGCCGAGACCATGGTGAACCAAACCACCTTGTTAGCCTTTGCCTTTTGACCTTCTTCCATTTGATACTCCTACCCCTTTGTATTCTCTTTGTAGCCATGCCTTATGAGCCCAAACCAGACCCATTTCCACCAAGTAAACATGTTGTGGCCGAACATAATGCATGTGTGGTCGAGCAAAGTTGAGTGGAGATCAAGCAAAATTTGTTTAAAAGCTTTGTAAAGTCATTTGTCTATTTCTATTTCCATTTGTTTCAATATAATCTTTTGTATTGTATTTATATTTATATTTTTCTTTGTTTATTTTGTGAATACAAGATTAACATCTTGGCTCTCTCTCCATTCAAATCTAGTCGTGCTTTCGGGATTTTCAATTGTGTGTTTTATTTGCAAACTCCAGCGTAAAAAGGTGAGTATTCACACACGACATCTATACTTATATCAATTGTGAAGTGACAACAAGTGAATGTGTATAAAATAATATATCATGTTATACCCGCCTGTGATGTTAATTATATGATGTTAAACCCTGTTATTAACTTGTCACATCATCTATTATATTTTATTTTATTTTACTGTTTATTCTATTCTGTTTATCACACTGCAAGTTCCCTGTAGAATAAAAGCACTATGGGTTGAAATGATACATACCCGAACGGACTTTAGAATAGGGAAAGATCGTTATGGACTGAAATGATAAGTCTGAGCGATTTTTATTTAATTTTATTTACTTGGGATTGCGGGTTTGTAATGATAAAACCCGGATTTTCTTTGTAAATTACGGATTGAAATGATATATTATCCGTATCACTTGACTTAGGTTAGAAAATACTTACAGACCCGTGGTTATTTTATATATATTTTTGGAAAATTTTAAGTATTTAAAAATGTAAAAATATGATAATTTGATTTAAATTGAATTTAAAATGATTTAATAAAGTGAAAATGATTTTTCTATGTGTTAAAAATGTTAAATAAATCAATGGAAAAATTGTGATTTAAACATAACTTAAATTGGAAATTTTGATTTGATTTTTTTATGGAAGTTTAAGTTAATTAAATAAAAATGGAAATTGAGTTTTATTTGTGAAAATGGAAATTTAAATTTAAGTGTTAAAGTAAATTGTTAAAAATGAAAAGAATAGGAAAATGATACACTTGAATTTAATAAGTGAAATTTTAGAAATTTTGGTTTTTATTGTAAAATTTTTCTTTATAAAAATCATATGTTAAAGGGTATTTAAATGAACATTTTTGATGTGGAAAAATGTGATTTTTATAAGTTAAATTGATTTAAATTGAAGTTTATTAGTGGCTGGAATTCTATTAAAAATCTGGAAATTTTTTTAGTAGCACTTCAGAAATGCTATCGTTTCTGGAATTGAACTAAAATTTGAACTAAGTAGAATCTGCAGCACTTTGTAAGTGCTGTGGTTGCATAAGTGAACTAAAGACTAAATTTAACTAAGGGCTATGACAGCACTTTGTAAGTGCTGTAGTGCTGAAACTAAACTTGAACCTGAAATTAATGAAAGAGCTATTGTAGCACTTGTTAAGTGCTGCAGTTGGCTGAAAAGTGATTTTTGAATATAATTGAACTACTGCAGCAGTTTTTAAAACGCCGTCTTTGCTGAATTGAATTAAATCTTTAATTTCAACCCTGAACTATTACATCGGTTTTGTAAATGCTGTCTTTTCTGAACTGAACTATTTTTCAACTAAAACTGAACTATTACAGCAGTTTTTAAATGTTGTCTTTGTTGAATTGAATTGTTTTCAATTATAACTTACCGCAACACATTCTAAATGTTGTGAAAGCTGGAATTTTAATGTTTTAATGTATTTAAGTGAATAAACGAACTCAGAAAAGGATAAATTTTTGGGAATTGAATATTTGATTTAAAGGTATAATGACTTTACTTTTAAATTGTTTAAATGAAGTATTTTGATTTGAAATATAAACTGTTTTAAATTTATAACTACGGGTTATAATAACGATAGGTTGTTAAAGAGACCGGGATCGGATATGGACATACTCTCTGTCGATACCGAAAACCACTTTAACAACTGTGTACGGGGTGGAGATTCTAGAATGAAGTAGGATGGTGGCGACGATCCTAAAGGTATATGCGTGGAACCAACTCCCGTGAGTTGGCATAAAGTGGCTAAAACATGAGCGATTGACGGGCCAATGAGGTAGCACCTCTGATCAGACACACTTCTTCGATACCATTCTATTACTTTTGTGATTGAGTGGGTGCACCCTTGATTTGGGAGTGTTGTTCGAGGTGGGCGGTAGTGGCTGCTATGCATTTCCACCAGCCCGGATGCGTAATTGGTATATCTACCCTGGCATTGCCTAGTTGTGCCGTGTCACTTACCATAGCGAGCTTTACTACGAGTTGTGATTTCTCCCGTAGCTTGTGGAGTATCGATGGTAGCCCCCATTCTGGGAGTATGCTAATACTGGATAGACTACTGGGACTATTACGTGTTAAGGGTTATGGGTAACCCCTTGACGCTATTAAAAAGTATGTTTATTTTATTGTTAGACATTATTATAATAGCGAATATTACTACATAATAGATAGTTTAACGGATCCTTAAAGAATGGGCGATCCCAAGCATTCTTTAAGTTACTTGTACCCTTTATTACAGTTCACTTGAGTTGGTTTACATTGTATAGGTATGTATGTAACAACCCGCATATTTTACGATTGTATATTTAAATATTTTATTTAAATATAGCATCGTTAGTCGGATTATAGTCCGTAAAGCTACGTTTTGCAAACAGTCGAATTAGGACTCGAGACCACTTCCATTGAGTTCAAAATGTCATTTGCGACCTTTTTGAGTATAAACATTGATATGTTTGGAGTTGAGTGAATTTTGCTATTTTTCACTTAGGGCTTTGGGTTTGGGTTTCAGCCCAATAACCAAACATAAGACCCTAGCTCCACCCCCTCTTCTCTTCATTCACTTTCATTTCCTAATACCTTCAAGTTTTAGCAAAAATGGAGGAAGAGAAAAGGAAATAGAAATTCTTAAGCCCTATTTTCTTTTACAAATCCAAGTGTTAGCTCCAAAATCAAAGAGAAGCTTAGGTAATCATCCTCTTCATCTTCTCCAACTCATTCTCTCTTTAATTTCAGAAATTTCCTAAACCTAACTTAGGAAATGTTCTTCTTTTGAGCTTAGATTCAAGCTTCTTGGGTTGAAGTGAAGAGTGGTTGATCTCTCCTTTGTGATTAAGCTTCTCATTCATTGTTTTTGGATTTAAAGGTGAGTTTTTGAACTCACATCTTTGTCTATTTCTATCATTGTTGTTAGGTATGAATTCCTAACATCTATTCATGTTCATTTGCTTTTGATTTGAATTTATTTGGTGAACATTTCAATTTTTGGTGTTTTGAAGTCAAAACTTTGAAAATCCTAGCTTTAATTTATGAACATGCTTTTGGTGGTGTATCGAAGAGCTTATAGGGCTGGGTTGTCGATTGGCATAAACCCCTAGCGCCCATTGCTTGTCCGGTTGCAAGTGATGAGAGTTTGCCTTTCATTGGCTAGGATGGAAAAACAGTTCCAGTGCCAGTCAGTCGACTGGCCCCTGCAGTCAGTCGACTGACTGTAGGAACTGAAACTTTTGGGTTTCTGGATCAGTCGACTGGCCTCTGCAGTCAGTCGACTGACCTGCTTGTTTCAGCCTATTTTGCCTATTTTGCTTGAGGTTCCAATTTTTATCGATTCGTGATTATCCGTTTTATTGGTATCATTTATTATTGACTTTGATGACTTCTTTTTCGGGATTTTTTTGAGAATATCCATTTTGATGGATTCAGTATCGATTTCTTTGGATTTGATTCACGTCTTCGTATGTGGATTTTGGTGATTGATTGTTTCTACAATCATTTCTATGCTTTGTCACTTTAAAATACAAAGGTTTCTATACTAGTAGTAAATATTCAAACTCTTTTTTACAAAGATGATTTCAACTCTATTTTTAATACAAAGCTCGTTTATAAAACTGTTTTCTAATCTATTAGTATATACAAACCTTTACCTCATTCGTATGAGAAAATCTAATTAAACGGCTTAGCAAAACAAGTGGTATGAAACGCTTGCATTTACTTCGTCGGTTAATTTTTGGACTTGTTTGATAGAAAATCTTGTGACAATCTTTGAGTGGAAGTCTACAATTTGTTCGTAAATATTTGAGTTAAGCTAGTAGTTATGGGACATGAAGCTAAACTCTTATCTTTACTAGCTTAGTGTAATTGACACTTTTTATTGATCGATGATGATCATTTTATGATTTAGACTAGCGATTGAGCGATGTGTCTTTGTTGGTATGGGGATTAAACCCATTTGGGGAGCTTCGGCTCAAATTTGGCGGGGTAGCGACCCGTGGTCTTCGGGCCGTTTGCGGAGCTTCGGCTCAAATTTGATGGTTAGCGACCATGGAATAGCGTTCCGTTTGAGATACACGTGTTGGTGAGTTTTCATGCTCCCGTTTGAGATAGGCCTTCCCCCTTTTAGTGATTTTTGGATTTTAGTTGATGATTTCTAGAATTTACGTTTCACCAATTTTGATGATAGGCATTGATAGGCTTTGTCAATATTTGTGTTTTGGTGAATAATTTAAAGAATGTGATTCTTTTTGGGTATTTGAGATTCGTGAGATATTGTATGATTTTGTTGTTGTTTAATGTATATTTGTCACAGTATGGCATTTTTGTTATCACACGATTTTGGTCATATCTCTTATCCTATCTCATTTTATATGATATTTATAGCTAGACTGATCCGTTTATTATTTTCTTCTTAAATAATACTCGGGTCAGACCGAGATATTTCAGGTGCTCCTGCTTGATTTCTTATCAGGGTCCGTCACATGTCTTTTGGGCTAACTACTTTAGCGTAGTAGTTTTTGTTAGTATACATTTGAGATAGAGACTCCTTGATGTATGCTTATTCTTTTGTCTAGCACTTGTATCTATTCTTTTGTGATGTAGTGGATCTAGTTTGACCACTATTTTGATGTACACTTTTATGTGTTATATTCATATCTGTTTCCACCTTTGTGATATGAATGTCTTTGACTGATTTGTGTTTATGTTTATTTCTATATTTGTTTCCGAAGTCCATATAGCCACTGTGTGGTAGCTTAGAGTTTGTATTCGGTATGTCGGATTTCCTCTTGAAATGAAATGTAAGTTATACTATCTGACATATCGGTGCTCGCACAAAGCAATTACACAGATGGTCGCTCCTCAACAGCCTTATTCTTCGCGCTAGTCGACGGCATTACCCAGTAGTGTCCTTGGCTAGCGTGAGTATAGAGGTGGGGCGTCACAGCATGGTATCAGAGCCAAATTTTAGAACGATGTAGAATAATCTAGCAAGGATCATTGTCCTAAGTCTCTCTTAAGAGTCATGCCATAGGATTTAATTCGAGTCTTCGTACCGTTCTATCCTATTTCTTTTTATGATGCCTTGTTTTATCAATCATGTTTGTTTGATATTCATTTTGAGAATAACCTTTGTCTTTTTCTTTCTTTCTTAAAGAAGAAGAGATGGTTAGATCCGGCATTCCCAGCGCCGGTCAATCCAGTAGTCCTTCTCTAGATGGCGTATTTATGTCTGCCCAACAACTTTTGGATCTTGTAAAGAATCAAAATTTTATCTGTGCTTTGTGTAAGGACCCCAAAAAGGTTTTGCCTCTGAAACTAGAAGTTCCTTTCGATCAGCTTGTAGATATCACTCTTCGACTTGAAGAGGCTGATAAAGAAAGTGATGTTGAAGTTATGGATGCCAAACAAAACTTCAACATCAACAGGAAGAGGCGTATTAAGTTCAAAAGACCTAATCCCAACAAGAAAGGGAGGCATGCAATTTCGGTAGCAAAGACTCCTACCTCTAGTCGTGGAAAATGCTACAATTGTGGTTCTATGGACCACTATGGGATTGAGTGTCCAAAACCCTTTTCTTGTCGCTATTGCAAAAGGGTGGGTCATCTTTTATTTTCATGTCCCAAACTTCAAAGTAGGAGAGAGGGAAAGCTGAATGTTGTGCAAGTCCCTAGTAATACTTCTCATGGTCAAGGTATTTCTCCTTCTATCCGTGATGGCATTATATTGTTTCGTGATTTTCCTATTCGAATTCTTTTGGTACGGGTACATCTCCTTCTTTTATGTCAAAAGAATTTGTTGATACTTTTTCTTTAAATATTTTGGGCTTGATGACTTCACTGAGAATTGCGAATCCGGTGGGTGGATCCGCAACACTCAGTTTTCTTTGTAAAGATGTCGAGATTATTTTATGTAATTATTCTTTTCGAGCCGATTTGCATGTTATGCGTTACTTAGGCTTCGAAATTGATTTTTGGGAAAGGATCGGCTTAATCATTATGAAGCCCATATCCTATGTCCTGAGCGGACTATCTATCTTCGACATCCCCAATCTGTTAAGCAAATTTCTAATGATTTTGATTTCCGAATTCGGTGGCATCATTTTATTCTTTAAACCAACTTGATGAGGAGAATGTTATTTCTCTCATTCAAGTAGTTTGTGAACTTTCCGGTATATTTGAGCTTGTCTTAGGATTATCACATAAGCAATCTATTGAGTGGTGCTAAGGTCTTTTCAGCTCGACCTTGCCACCGGTTTTCATCAACTACGAGTGCGGAGGGTAGCATTCCCCTCACCGCATTCCGCACTCGTTGTGATTCTTATGAGTGGTTTCGTTATGTCATTCAATTTGACGAACCTTCCAGCTTATTTCGTCCATTTTACGAATCGAGTGTTCTGCGAATATCTCGATGAGTTTTTTCTTGTATTTATTGATTATGGATGAAAACAACAATTTAAAATTTGCAAATATTTTTAATAAGATATTTATAAGTATGATTGGATTTTGTTCTTAAACGAGCAAAGAATATTTGTAAAATTTTTAAGAGACTTGTTTATCATAAAGAAGATAATTTTGTGTTGTTTTGCCCGTTGAGTGCTTTAAGAATTCTGGTCGATGCACTTGATCAACGTTATCGATAGGAATCTCCTAAAAGCTATGATGAGACAGTCAAACACAATAAATTGACTTGTAATAAGTAAATTTTTCTAAAAAGATGATTACACAAAGTTAATTATAATTTTGAAAGTCTTAGCTTTTCGGAAAAGATGATCGATTAAAGGAACTCTTTTCCGATGCTTTTATTCTTGTGATTCCCGAAGGGAACCAAGACTTTATTGTTTGTACTGATACTCGTCGTATTGGTTTAGGTGTCATTCTCTTGCAAAGGGAATGTATTATCAGATATGATTCTTGACAATTAAAGCTTGTCGAGACTAGATATGCCATTCATGATCTGGTGCTCGCGGCTATTTTTTTCGCCCTTAGAATTTGGCGTCATTATCTTTTGGGAGAGAAATTTGTTCTCTACACCGATCATAGATCTTTGAAGTATTTATTTTCTCAGAAGGAACTCAACTTGCGTCAACAACGTTGGCTCGAATTCCTTGCATCTTATGATCTTGATATTATTTATACTCCCGGAAAGGAAAATCATGTTGCCAATGCCCTTAGTCGTAAGCAACAAGCGGTTGTTTCTATGTTGATATCCGAATGGAATGATCTCGAGACTTTATCCACTTGTGAGATTCGAGATCGTGAATCCAATTCGTGCTCATCTCTTGTTTATGTAGCCGTGAGGCTCGTCCTTCTCTTTTAGACCTCATCCTTGAAGCCCAAAAGCAAGATCCCGAATTGGCTTTTCTTAGTCAAAGTTGTAGGGACTAAAATTGGGTTGATGGTCAGAAATGTTTTGAAATCCATGCTCGTGGTGGCATTCGAGTGTTTGGTAGACTTATTGTGCCAAACATTTGTAATCTTTGTAAAGACCTTTTAGAATATTTTCATCGTTCTAAAATTTACCATTCATCCCAGTAGTAGTAACGACTTTATTATTGTGATGGAATGAAATCTAATATTGCTAACTTTATTGAGCGTTGCATGACTGGCCAACTTGTTAAGGCCGAACATCAAAGGCCCGGGGGTTATTGCAGCCATTAGACATTCCCGTTTGGAAGTGAGATCAAATTTCCATGGACTTTATTGATGGTCTTCCCCGTTCTCGTTCGGGTCATGATAGCCTATGGGTGATAGTTGATAGACTTGCAAAATCCGCCTACCGTTCGGTCCAATCGGACCGTACCTATTTTGGCTAAACTTTTTGTCAAGGAAATTGTTAAATTGCATGGAGTTCCTACTTCTATTGTTAGCGATCGTGATCCATTTTTTACTAGTGGATTCTGGAAAGGTCTTTAAAAAGCTTTGGGAACGAAGCTTAATTTTAGCACCGCTTATCATCCTCAGTCCGATGGACAAACCGAGCGTGTGAATCAAACTCTTGAAGATCTTTTTCGTGCATGTGTTCTTGATTTTGGTGGAAGTTGGGAAGATCATATTTCTCTTGTTGAATTTTCCTATAACAATAGCTTCCAATCTAGTATTGGTATGGCACCTTTCGAGGCACTTTACGAAAGGCCATGCCAATCTCCTTCGTGTTGGCTTGAAGCCGGTGAGAAGCTGGTTTTAGGTCCAGATTTTATTCGGGATGCCACAGAAAAGATTGACCTTATTCGTCATAGGATGAAAGAAGCTCAAAGTAGACAAAAATCCTATGCCGATAATCGAAGAAGGAAATTAGAATTTTCTATGGGAGATTTTGTGTTTATTCGTGTTTCACCTATGAAGGGTGTTGTGCGTTTCAGTAGATCGGGAAAATTAGCACCTCGATATATGGGTTCATTTCCCATCACCGAACGCATTGGTTCCATGGCTTATCGCCTTTTATTACCGGCTCAATTTTTTTGCTATTCATGACGTTTTCCACGTCACTCATCTATGGAAATGCCTTAGGGATTCCGATTTTATTCTTGAGCACGGTGTTGTTGAAGAAATTGAGGTTTCACCAGATTTGACTTATGAGCAACATCCTATTCGCATCATTGCTTCGGAGGTTGAGCGCCTTCGAAATAAAGATTTCTCTTTTGTGAAAGTTCAATGGTTCTCAAATCCTAAGGATTGCTCTTGGGAATCCTGAGAATTCATCGAGCGAACATGTTCGGGCTTACTCTTCCAAGCTCTTTATGGTGAACTTCTTATTTCAAAATTTTCTTTTGTGTCGATATGCTTACATGGTTGTTACTCTTTATCTTCTCCTTAAGTATTGTGAGGACGCAATTTCTTTAAGGAGGGGAGTCTATAACAATACGCATATTTTATGATTGTATATTTAAATATTTTATTTAAATATAGCATCATTAGTCGGATTATAGTCCGAAAAGCTACTTTTTGCAAACAGTCGAATTAGGACTCGAGACCACTTCCATTGAGTTCAAAATGCTGTTTACGACCTTTTTGAGTATAAACATCGATATATTTGGAGTTGAGTGAATTTTGCTATTTTTCACTTAGGGCTTTGGGTTTGGGTTTCAGCACAATAACCTAATATAAGACGCTAGCTCCACCCCCTCTTCTCTTCATTCACTTTCATTTCCTACTACCTTCAAGTTTTAGAAAAAATGGGGGAAGAGAAAAGGAAATAGAAATTCCTAAGCCCTAGTTTCTTTTACAAATCCAAGTGTTAGCTCCAAAATCAAAGAGAAGCTTAGGTAAGCATCCTCTTCATCTTCTCCAACTCATTCTCTCTTTAATTTCAGAAATTTCCTAAAACTAACTTAGGAAATGTTCTTCTTTTGAGATTAGATTCAAGCTTCTTGGGTTGAAGTGAAGAGTGGTTGATCTCTCCTTTGTGATTAAGCTTCTCATTCATTGTTTTTGGGTTTAAAGGTGAGTTTTTGAACTCACATCTTTGTCTATTTCTATCATTGTTGTTAGGTATGAATTCCTAACATCTATTCATATTCATTTGCTTTTGATTTGAATTGATTTGGTGAACATTTCAATTTTTGGTGTTTTGAAGTCAAAACTTGAAAATCCTAGCTTTGATTTATGAACATGCTTTTGGTGGTGTATCGAAGAGCTTATAGGGCTGGGTTGTCGATTGGCATAAACCCCTAGCGCCAATTGCTCGTCCGGTTGCAAGTGATGAGAGTTTGCCCTTCATTGGCTAGGCTGGAAAAACAGTTCCAGTGCCAGTCAGTCGACTGACTGCAGGAACTGAAACTTTCGGGTTTCTGGATCAGTCGACTGGCCTCTGCAGTCAGTCGACTGACCTGCTTGTTTCAGCCTATTTTGCCTATTTTTCTTGAGGTTCCAATTTTTATCGATTCGTGATTATCCGTTTTATTGGTATCATTTATTATTGACTTTGATGACTTCTTTTTTGGGATTTTTTTGAGAATATCTATTTTGATGGATTCGGTATCGATTTCTTTGGATTTGATTCACGTCTTCGTATGTGGATTTTGGTGATTGATTGTTTCTACAATCATTTCTATGCTTTGTCACTTTAAAATACAAAGGTTTCTATACTAGTAGTAAATATTCAAACTCTTTTACAAAGATGATTTCAACTCTATTTTTAATACAAAGCTCGTTTATAAAACCGTTTTCTAATCTATTAGTATATACAAACCTTTACCTCATTCGTATGAGAAAATCTAATTAAACGGCTTAGCAAAACAAGTGGTATGAAACGCTTGCGTTTACTTCGTCGGTTAATTTTTGGACTTGTTCGATTGAAAATCTTGTGACAATCTTTGAGTGGAAGTCTACAATTTGTTCGTAAATATTTGAGTTAAGCTAGTGGTTATGGGACATGAAGCTAAACTCTTATATTTACTAGCTTAGTGTAATTGACACTTTTTATTGCTCGATGATGATCATTTTATGATTTAGACTAGCGATTGAGCGATGTGTCTTTGTTGGTATGGGGATTAAAACCCATTTAGGGAGCTTCGGCTCAAATTTGGTGGGGTAGCGACCCGTGGTCT
Organism: Allium fistulosum; assembly: GCA_030737815.1. NCBI lineage: Eukaryota > Viridiplantae > Streptophyta > Magnoliopsida > Asparagales > Amaryllidaceae > Allium > Allium fistulosum. The sequence goes on from CM060902.1 coordinate 222,210,163, forward strand.
TTGGGCCGTTTGCGGAGCTTCGGCTCAAATTTGATGGTTAGCGACCATGGAATAGCGTTCCGTTTTAGATACACGTGTTGGTGAGTTTTCATGCCCCCGTTTGAGATAGGCCTTCCCCCTTTTAGTGATTTCTGGATTTTTAGTTGATGATTTCTAGAATTTATGTTTCACCAAATTTGATGATAGACATTGATAGGCTTTGTCAATATTTGTGTTTTGGTGAATAATTTAAAGAATGTGATTCTTTTTGGGTATTTGAGATTCGTGAGATATTGTATGATTTTGTTGTTATTTAATGTATACTTGTCACAGTATGGCATTTTTGTTATCACACGATTTTGGTCATATCTCTTATCCTATCTCATTTTATATGATATTTATAGCTAGACTGATCCGTTTATTATTTTCTTCTTAAATAATACTCGGGTCAGACCGAGATATTTCAGGTGCTCCTGCTTGATTTCTTATCAGGGTCCATCACCTGTCTTTTGGGCTAACTACTTTAGCGTAGTAGTTTTTGTTAGTATACATTTGAGATAGAGACTCCTTGATGTATACTTATTCTTTTGTCTAGCACTTGTATCTATTCTTTTGTGATGTAGTGGATCTAGTTTGACCACTATTTTGATGTACACTTTTATGTGTTATATTCATATCTATTTCCGCCTTTGTGATATGAATGTCTTTGACTGATTTGTGTTTATGTTTATTTCTATATTTGTTTCCGAAGTCCACATAGCCACTGTGTGGTAGCTTAGAGTTTGTATTCGGTATATCGGATTTCCTCTTGAAATGAAATGTAAGTTATACTATCTGACATATCGGTGCTCGCACAAAGCAATTACACAGATGGTCGCTCCTCAACAGCCTTATTCTTCGCGCTAGTCGACGGCATTACCGAGTAGTGTCCTTGGCTAGCGTGAGTATAGAGGTGGGGCGTCACAATGTATGTCCTGACTTGAGTGTTTGTGTTTTATTTACGCTCAGGTCAGCCTGAGTATTCACAGCTTTGGACTTCACTTTCTGGAGCTAGGAATCGCTAGAGATTCTGCTTATCAAGTTGCTATTTATTTCCGTTCAGTATTTCTATGTCAGCTTTGTATTAGAGACTTATGTATTTGGGATTTCTACTGTACTTGTTTCAGAACTGTATTTGTTTTCAGACTATGTATTTTGTATCTTCTTTTGAGACTCTATATTGTAGTGGCTTCATGAACCACTATTTATTTTATTTTCCGCTGCAAGTTATTCTGATATTTCTATGTCTGTGATTCTGTGAATGATTTTATTTGCTCCAAATTTTATTACAATATGTTATTTTGCATTATTCAAGTCCGACATGTGTGGATTATTGTCGATTTGAATGGTCCAAAATAGTGGGTCGTTACATCTACATATGGGCATATTATACCTTTCACGGATTATTATGTTACACATGCACTCACACACATATGTATATGATACATTTATGTATAAACTAAATCAAATAAAATTAATTTCATATCTTAATATATTTGAATTTAAATAAAATAAATGATTTTATTTAAATGAAATTTAGAAATGCTCTGATTTAGTTAGACTTCATAGGCCCAATAAAAGATCCAATAGGGTAAATTTTTTGAAATTCACCCATAACTTCCGCCGCGGGCTAGTCCAGTTCCAACAATGGTATCAGAGCCCAATAGCCGATGCGGTCTAATTTAGTCATATTAGGGCTAACTAATTAAGCTCACCCACTTAGTACGGTGTCTAGAAAGGTAATGTCTAGGATTAGAATTGGGTAATCAAGTACCCTGTCCTATCTGGTTACCGGCCTGGCTCGAAAGGTGAAGTGAGCCCAAAGGTTGCTTCTAATAGAAAAGGCCCAACTTAATTTGAGCCTTGGGCTAATTTTCAAAATCGTTTTGAAAATTAATGTTAAAGATTTTAAATTAAATAGTTAATTTAAAATAAAACAATTTCCAAAGGCTTCTAGCTCTGAAAATTAAAGGTAACACCGCCGTCTCGCCGAGTCCCAAAGTTCCACTGCCTCGTCCACCGCTTAGGAAATGGATCCCTAAGGCTTCTAGCTCCGCCTCTTAGCCTCTCATTTGTAACAGCCTGGAATTTTCAACCATTCGCATCCATACATGCCAGATTTGAATTGCTCAAAATATCAGATTGTTAATTTAAATTTGGCAAAACTCAGCATATACAGTAAATAAAATAATCACAGATCACAGACACCGAGTAATATAACAATAATGCTGCGGAAACAAAAGAATAGTAGTTCATGAAGCTACTATATATATATAATAGAGTTAAACAAGATACAACAAAAGTCATGAATACATAGATGTCTCAATACAATAATCAAATACAAGATCTGAATACATCCCTGGAATCAACTGAACAACTGAAAGCAGGATAGATAGCTGGATCTCCAAGCGAAGCTCCAACTCCAAATGTGAGTCTCGAATACTGTATAACTCAGTCTGACCCAAGCGTAAAGCAAAACACAAAACACTCGAGTCAGGATTAACATTCTTATATCAATAAATCCAACTCAAGTGAAATATCAACTGAAATACAAGTAACTTAAAGAATGCTTGGGATAACCATCCTCTAAGGATCCGTTAAACTATCTACTATGTAGTAATATACGCTATTATAATAATGTCTAATAGTAAAATAAACTTACTTTTAAATAGCGTTAAGGAGTACCCATATCCCCCTTAACACATAATAGTCCCAGTAGTCTATCTAGTATAAGCGCACCCCCAGATCGGGAGCTACCCTAAATACTCCACAGGCTACGACACAAAACCAAATTCGTAGTAAAGCTCGATATGGTAGGTGACACGGCACAACGAGGCAATGCCAGGATAGATATACCAATTACGCACACGGGCTGGTGGAAACGCATAGCAGCCACTACCGCCCACCTCGGAGCACACTCCCAAATCAAAAATCGAAGGGTGGCCACCAAATTAATCACAAGTAATAGAATAGTGTCGAAGAAATGTGTCCGATCAGAGGTGCTACCTCATTGGCCCGAGATCGCTCCTGTTTTAGCCACCTTATGCCAACTCACGGGAGTCGGGTCCACGTCATACCTCAATAGGATCGTCGCCACCATCCTACTTCATTCTGGCATCTCCACCGCGTACACAGTTGTTAAAGTGGTTTTCGGTATCGACAGAGAGTATGCCCATATCCGATCCCGGTCACTTTAACAACCAAACGTTATTATAACACCGCGGTCATTTCAAAATAGTTTATACTTCAAAACCAAAATATCATTTCCATTTCAAAAACCCAAATCAATACGATATCATTTTCACTTCAAATATATATCCATTTCCAAAAATCATATCACTTTCAAAGTTATAATACTTTCGAAACCAACAATTTGAAGTAATAATACTTTGAAATCATAATACTTTGAAATTCATAACTTGGAAATCATAACACTTCAAAATCATAACACTTCCCTTCAAACAGTTTAGATATTAATAATAGCATATAAAATAAAACAGTTTATAAAATAAAATAATTTATATAAAATAGTTATAAGTTAAAACAATTTTTATTAAAATAATTAGTATATTTAGAATAATTTATAAAATAAAATGGTTTATATTAAAAATTATTTATTAAGTTAAAATATATAAATAATTTAAATATAATTTAAAATTACTTTATATAATAAAATAGTTTCCCTCAATTTCACAAATCGATTAAAAAAAACTCAAATTCCAAAATTCAAATTTAATCAAATCTCAAATCATCAATTTCAATTTGATTCAGTTTCTCAGTAAACCATTTCAAATTATCGATTTCAAATACATATTTGAACCATAAAATAAGCCATTTCAATTTCAATATATTTTAAAGCTTTAAATATTCCACATTTCCAAAACTAAATTCGATAATTATCTATATATCAAATTCACTTTACTATTATTTAGTTTTGAAATATTTACTTAGTCATTTCAATAACATCTAAATACAACTTCAATTTACAAATTTAAATAAACAGAATATCCCATTTAAATTTATATAAATTTGAAATATTTACTTAAGTCACTTTTAATCAAATTCAAGTTATAAACATATCTTTACAATTTAAAATTTAATAAAATTCAACCCAAACTTATTTAAGTATGATTCTTGAATAAATATAGATTTTCAAATCAATTTCAAATTATCTTTTCAACCTGAATCATTTCAAACTCTGTATTAGAAAGTATAAATTTAAATAAATACTTAAACATATTATATATCAACTTTATTAAATCAACTTAAATAAATCTTTAAAATCAATATTTATTAAAACTATACATTTCTTTTCAAAACCATAGAAATCATTTTTCAAAATATATATATAGACCAACGGTGTCCGTATATAATTTTATGTCCTATGGTCAAGTGATATGGATATTTATCATTTCAATCCGTAATTTAAATATATACAGGTATATATCTTTTCAACCCGCAATCCCAAATTCAATTAAATTAAAATCGCTTGGGTTTATCATTTCAACCCATAACGATTTTCTCCTATTCTACAGATCGTTCGGGTATGTATCATTTCAACCCATAGTAAATTCTATACTAACAGGGAACTTGCAGAGTGATAACATATATGATAATAACATAACAACAGTAACAGGCATATATCATCAGTGATAAATAACAGATAATGGTGTCAGATGTCACAGGCGAACAGATACAGATAATGACATATATATAGCAATGTAAATATCTAACAACAGCATATTTCAATTTTCGTTTCAATTGAAATGAAATTTAATAAATAAAAGAATATCAATCATGAGTGATGGCTCACCTTTCGAGGCTAGAGAAAACAGGAGATGACACAGATACGCACACTGATATCGAATTACGAATCCAAGCACGAATTACGAAGCAAAGCACGATAGACACGATTTCGACGGACAAGCTGATAAATAGAATTGATGAGAACAAATCAGAACATCAAGATAGAGGCGGAATATATATTATATTTTCCCATGAAATCAATATTAATTTAAGACGAATATAAAAATTATATATGTATATATATATATATTTGTATAATAAAAATCATTGTTTACATTTAAACACATATATAAAATAAAACCTTCCTATATACTTGAAACCAACTCATGTATTGATGTAAATTAATATATATAGACCAATACATATTATTTTAAACAATACCAACTAACATATAAACTATAACTATAACTATATATATATCATACACATACTTCTCATTATACAAAGAGTTCCAAAAGAAAAGCAAACATATAATACTGTAACTTTATATGGAATATATATTTTAGTAACAATACTTATAAAGTATATACAATGCAATATACGGTACAATATGTATAGACAACAAGTAATAAAATCATCACAGAAGAGAAACTTTATATACTGTATACTGTAATATAAACCTTTATATATTATAACTACATAGACTAAAATATAATGAAACTGTTATATATATATTAACAACATATGTAGACCATACACATTACAATATATAACTTATATATATATACTACCTGTTTTTTTTCTTCACAGCAAAAGGAAACGAGATTGCAATTTGCATGACCACAAACTATAGAGAAGGGGAAAAATGTATAAAACAAAGAAACCCAAACCTATATATACTCACGCATAAATATATACAACTTATCTAGAAATCAATACAACCCTTTTTCCTACAAAACATTTTAAAATCAATACTTAACCCCTATGTATGCCAAGTAGAATACCGCCAAACATATATAAAACAGTAAGTAAAATATATAAGACAAAAGGAATTGGAAAAATATACGGCATATATACTTATTAAAATGCAACGTACTTACATATGTTATATTCAAAAAAAAATCTATATGCCAACGCAATGTACATAACTGATTTTATTACAATTTGTAATATATTACCACTATAAGCATATATACTTAGAACGAGGCACATCCCAAAGGAGTAAAATATTAATAATTCTCTTTGATATAAAAAGCTTCCTATGCAATATTTACGGTTGACCCATATATATATACACACGCTGCAAAACATATAGAACTGTCCTATTAAAACTACCTATACATACTACTGTATACGACTTGTATATATTATAAATTAAGATCATATTTGTTATGAAATTCACATAACCTAGTTTATTAAAACATACCTTTAAAATCCATACAGCTATAACATATACACTACAGCCGATCTTGAACCACATTAATATATACAACACACATACATATTTTATTCAAAATCAATACTATAATCCAATACAACTCTCAACATTATGATATACAACCTATACCTATATGCAGTTCGACACACCCAAAAAACAAAGTATATAAATACTACAGATTCACGTATTATATATATAACACTTACTATATAAATAACTTACATATATAGGCAGAAGCTTGTTCGTGGAGATGTGAGCTGCTTGGGCTCGGTTGCCAACAAGCACAAGTGGGCAGGAAGGAGGAAGGCTGGTAGAGAGGCACACGGTGAAGAAGGGGAGGAGGTGAATCGCGTGCTGTCTTCGGTTTCTAGGTGAAGTGAGGCGGTCAAGGGTATTTGGCCGACACAGAGTAGAGGTGAAGGAGGCTTCACGCGAGAGGTCAAGCAAAGATCGGGTGGAGACAGAGGCCGCATGGGAAGAGGAAAGTTTGTGGGGAAAAGAGCAGGCAAGGTTTTGGAAGAGAAAGAAGGGGTTGCAATGTAAAAGGAAATAAACAGTTCGGAACAAATATATTTATGCGAGCTTTAGGTAAATATGTCTGTTCACTTCCTTTTTTCTTCTTTTCAAATGAACCGAGAAGAGAATTAGCAAAAATAAATTGTATGCTGGCAATGGTAAAAGTCAGAGTTGAATTTCCGAAAATATTGAAAACGAAAGACTATTGGTATTACAAATTGGATAATGAACGGATGCAGAACACAAAAGTCAAAACGGATACCAGTACAGATACCGGTTTCGCGGATTCCGTTGTGTATCGGACTTCAAAACACAGAATTGAATATACCGCAGAGATAAGCACGACGAAACGATCAAAACGGTATACAGATATCAGTGATACGATCATCCTATCAAAAGTCGATAATCGGTACCAAAATGCTGCTAATTTGCCAGAAATAAGATAAACAAAGAAATAGCAGTCCAAATTTGGAGAAACGAAAGATGACGTCTCACTCAGAAGATGATATACAATTTTTCTGTATAAAAATATTCAGGTTTGGAAAATAGTTTATTACCATCAAATATTAACTGATTTAAATTGAAATAGAATTACACAATAAAATAAACTTCAATATTATTTGATGAAAATTTACCAATTGCTATGTTTAATTAGACGTATTCCAAATATCAAATTTATATTTCAAAATTTTATTGTTTAAAATTTCACAAAATTTCAATTAATTACGTTATTAAGTAGTTAAAAATTTACGGGTCGTTACATCATTCCTGATGTGCCTATACCTGGACTGGCTCCTCCTCCTAGTCTTGATGTCAGGCCTGCCTCCCCTTCCGGCATTGGTTTTGTGGTTCCTATTGTTGACTCAGCTGTTCCTGTGGTTTCTCCCATTTCTGGGACTCCTAGGTTGTACATTGTTTGGGATGAGACTGAAGGGTGTTGGATTGATCTCAAATCTAACATGAGATATAACCATGTGGTGGATTCTTTTTTAAAATTTGTCTCTGATGATCAACTGGACCTCAGACGTCTTCGTTACAGTATTTCTGGTGATTCATTGGTGCTCGCCATGATTGGTCAGCATGCGGAAGGGAATGCTGTCATGTTAGCTGATTCTACTTGGGATCGATCTTTTATATATTCTACCGATTCTGTGGATTATGACCCATGTCTTGCTTTGCATTTTTGACCTTATGCCCGTATTGTTGGTAATGCTCCTCGGGTGTCTGCCCAGGTTATTACGGATGATGGTGCTTCTTCCTCTTCTAAGGAGACATAGTCGTTCTGTTTCTATTAGTAGCTGTGGCACCTCTGTCACAATCGTGTGCTGTATTTTCCTTTTTTATTAGTAGTTAAGGTGTTTCTACCTTACTCCTGTACCCAAATGCTTTTATTACGTTCGTAATAAAAAATGGACGGTCCACTATAAAATCGGCTGGCCTTGCCAAAAAAAAAGTTTATTATAAAAATTATAATACTACATAAGTTTTCAAAATGTCTGAAAGAATAATGATATTTTCAAATTATTTGAAAATATTTATATAATAATTCCAAATTTTAAATTTATTAATAAGATTAATAAAATAAATTAATTAAATATGTTTTTTAATTAATGTACATATGCATGTATTATATATGTTGATATATGTTATGTTATTTTAAAATGTTTAAGATAACATAAGTATACATGTATGTATACAAGATAAATTTTGAAATTAATAAATTTTAATAAATTTGTTTAATTGAATAAATTAATTAAAGGTTAATTAATTAAATAAAATCACATATATATGATATATGTGTGTTACACTATAAAGGTTATAGTATACACTATAAATATTATAGTAGATATGTCCAATATAAAAGTTATATTGGAATACTAATTTAAAATTAATTGAAGAGTTAATTGATTAAAATTAATTAGATAAGATTTAATTAATGATATATTATACGTAAGACTATCATATAAGTAATATGAAATATAAAAGTTATATAACAATAAAACTTATATGATATGTGTATAAACTAAATGTGGAACATTAAAGAAACCCAAATAGACTTGAGAAATAAATACATATGTAAATGTACATATACCGTGATTTTTTATGTGTTTGACACTTGAATCATTGGGGTATTTCAAAAGAAATATATTATTCTATAAGTCGATATCACTCAATATATATATTGAAGATTATGAATCTTCAATATAATGTTGTCCTTTACCGTATATATATTAATAAATTACTTACATGCTCTTTAGTTGTTGAGCAAACTCAAGCTAGGGATGTTATGCATAGTATTATTAATATATTGAACAGATGAGGTAAGATAACTATATGTATTTGTTGAGCAAACTCAAGGTACATATACTATACTTAGGCCATCACGATATGGTAGGTATGAGTGAATAATCTCTTTCGATTTATTGAGCAAACTCAAGGTTGAAATGAGATTAGAACAAGGAAAAATGGATTAGGAGTTGTATGTGATACAACCGATAAGGAGTTATCCATCGTTTGTGGGGCTATGATTTGTTGAGCAAACTCAAGGTCAGAATACCAAAACAAACGAGTCCTAACACACACTAGTGAAGTTGTAAGACTTCTATGTTTTATCTTAGGGGTTGGAGAAACATAAAAGACCAGTGGGAGGCTTATTACAAAAATGAAATGGTAACATTTAACCTTTCTAATATTGTAAGAACATATGCTATATAATGTTATAATTATCTATAATGATAAATTTGTGCATTTAATATGATTGATAAAACGTTTGTCAATTAACATATATAAACAAACTGAATTGAAAGTTGACAAATAGAAATATAATATATACTTACTAATAATTCTAATTGCATGTTATATAATGTTTCCATACCCATGCAAGTGCCTAATTTTAACTACTTAATACATTCGTAAGTTGGTCACTTATATGTTTATTTGGTTTAGACCGTGTATTGCATTTTATGAGTTTTTGAACTCTAAATGCAATTCAAGACTATAGATATTTGATCCATGTACTTTCACATATAAATGTTATATGGTGAACAGTCATAGTTTGTGTGGTACAATATTTCGATGAAGTTAGTTCATTCGAAGTAAGCCAATAAGCAGTATTTTAAGATCATGTATTCAACTTGAATGATTTCAAAAGGATCATATTGTGTTAATATAATGCAAGACCATAAACTACGAGGTACATCTAAGAACTCGATCGTTGAAATGTCATCTTGATCGGTTTACATAAAGTGCAACATATTTGATGTCTTAAATGTTAAGAATAATCGAATGCGCTTTTGTAAAAGGTTTGTTATAATATTTTAGTAAGGTTTTCTTTCGAGTAGTTTGACCATTTGAAAGAAAAACGAATGTATAAGAATATATGTAATTTAAGGTAAAGTTGGAATGAAGAGAATGAATAGTCACTTCTGCTTCATAGAGAAACATTGGAAACAAGAATTGTAATAATAATTGATACTTAATATTGGAATATGAAATATAATTTTTATTCCGAAATGTATTTTCATATAGAAAATTGTTTTCTATAACATTTATTTCTTTGAGTTCAAGATATTTGATCAAATCCACTGTAAACTAATTGCAGCATATGAAATAAGTAAACCATATTAACAATATTAAGTGAATGGTGGACCTCTAAATTTAGTACGCTATTATAGTAATGGCGGAAATAGTGGGAGCATGCCATATAGCACCCAATGATTACGTCAAATTACGAAAATTGTTTTCGTAAATGTACCGAACATTATTTGTGAAATAATGTTTATTTTTTGGTATTGACTGAAAAATAAATATAACTATATTTCAATATGAGTATTATGAATATTCATTTTGAAATAGAAGTATATTATGGAATTTGTTTTCATAGTAAAAGTGATGCAATAAAAATACATATATGTCTAATATTATTTACAGTTGTTTTGGAATTATAGACTAAGCCGTAGTTTTGAGAAATAATTTTACTATATGATTATGAATCATATGATACAGGTTAATTATATCTCAAACAATTAATGGCTATGCACTTATTCAGTGGGAGCATCATAAGAGTTGATGAACTTTTTGAATTAATACATATTGATGTATGCAATCACAAGTCTACTAATACCAAAAGGGTTCCACATACTTTGTTATATTCATCGATGGTTTATTACCAACATGAACATGTGTATTAGATACACATACAGTAAGTTTATGATAAAATCATAGAATATAAAAGAAAAATAAATAAAATAACATGCAATAGAATAAAATGATTTGATTTGGTCGAATAAGTGAGTTTATTGGATAGAGTTCCAAATGTACCTAAAAATGAATATAGATTCAATCTCATAAGTCACTCCTCCATGTGATACATAATGATGCATCGATAAGGAGTAATCAGACATTGTTGGACAATTGACGATTAATTGTGAGTGAAGTTGAGTTAGTTTCTTTCTATAAGGTCATGTACTTAAGAGTAGTACACAAGGTTGATATTATTTCATCTAAACAACAGTTTAAAAAATCATACAAGATAAGGGTTTGTAAGAAATCCCAACATATCCTAAGGCAAGGAGTCGGCAGGTTGTGCGGGTCGAAAGATTGCACGTAATAATTGTTCATAAGGGATCTTGTATGAATCTCCAAATTTTTTTTGGAAAGGTCTGTCATCAAATGACATATTTATGTTTTAAACATAATTTTTGTAAACTAAAATCAGTTTTATAAATAAAAAGGGTCATAAAGCATTTATGAATCCCTATTCTATTTGCACTAAGAAACAATTGTTGTTTCAAGATATATCAACTTCATTGTGAAGGAATTTCTTTGAGAAATTTTTGGTAGTTAAATAGAATTGGATCCGATCCAAAGATAGAACTTATTATATGAGATGAAGTGAAATTAACTAACCTAAATGAACACATAACATTAGAATGTCTAATAAGTATTCTCGTAGATCGAAGATAAACTATGAGTTTCTTATTAATGTCGAAAATATACATTACCCTCGATTGTTCAATTAAACCATTAAGATTGTTGACTCTATATGGTATGATGTGCAAATCTGAAAGAATTCCAAGTACGCTATCAAAATATGATTTTGGTGGTCATAACCAAAGAGATGTGATCCATCGGCCGAGATTGTGTCTTTATTGGAAAGACTAATGTGGTTAGAATTAAATGAGCAATGTTGATAAGAATAATATCACAAATTTCAATTGTTGAAATTTGCATAACAGATTTGGTATTCAACATGCTCAAGTTAATTCAGATTTACTCACAAAATTATCGCTCGATAAGACTTAGTGTTTGGTACTTATGTATTGAAATAGAAAATTCTAAATAATAATTTAGAGTAAGCCGTTTACACATATTAACCAAAAATGCCTCGTAGTCAGTGGGAGCGATTTCGGTTTGTGAGTCTTTGGATATGATCCAAGAAATGATACGAATGTATCATTTTATATACATCAAGATTGAATAAGTATTTTGATAGAAATATCAAATAGTTTGATTTTCAATCAAAGTGCAGAGGAAGCGTGTGTTCATAAGAAAGAACGTTAAAAGGTACATTGATATTTCTAAACTATAAGTAAACAACACGCTGTTGATTTTAACAATATTCTTGTATTAAAATCAACTTTAGTTGTTTTAATACTCAATTTTGGATTGTAAATGATGTCTTTTATGGTGAGTATAAAAGATATAGGGATTGTCCCAAAACGATATACAAGAGTACCCTATTAAAAAGAGAACATGTAAGTTGGATTCCTTATGCATTAGCAATAGGAATTATCATACAGATAATGTTGTGTATGATATTGTGTTTTGTTTTTGTATTTGATACATGGAGCAAATACAAAATCCAAATTGATATCAATAAATGGTTGTTTGAGGTGTTCTCGCGTATTTATGAAATACTAGAGAACTGTTTATAAAAACAACAAACTCGTTATGATGGAACGTTTGGACACAAACTTTTATAAGTGATATCGAGTATAAAATGCCAATGATAAAATTCAAGTTAAAATATTTAATTTAAAAATGTTTCAAAATGAAAGAGATTGTGGTCGATTCAACGAAATGTTGAGAACATTAACTTGAAAGCGCTGCAATAAACCAATGTATATAGATATAAATGCACATATTTATAATTGAGCCAAAGGTGATTCCAAATGTTGAGAATCCCATAATATTGTTATAAGATAACAATGTCATGAAATTGGTCATGATAGAACTTAAAGCTCACTAGAAGTCGAAAGACATACTTCGAATCGTTCCACATGATAAAGGCAGTTTATTAGTGTCAGAGAGAGTTAATCGACAAAGTAGATAATTAAAACATAAGAGGGGCAGTGCTTTAGGTGATAGGGCGGTTGGAGATGGCCATCACGATGGTGGGCGTGGATCACGAGGAAGTCGCCTGTGGTGGCGGTGGCAGCGTATTGATGGTGGCGGCTGCTCACGTCTTCGAGCGTGCGTATTAGGGTTTGGATAGGCGGGCATCAGTGATGCGCGAGTCACGCTGTGACGTGGCCGGTTAGAGATGGTATTCCATTGTTTAATTTTATTTAATTAAATTTGAAATTTTATATGTTCCAACTTACATATCTTTTTCATACGAACTCGGATTCACGTGCGATTTTCTCCATTGTGATCGTATCGAAATTCCGGACATTTTGGAACTTGTTTGGACGAATTCCGAGACTATGAGATTTTGGGCGTCATTTTGGATTTTAAATCGATTCGAAATCAAAGGTGAGTGTTTTGACCCACTCACAACTACTAAATTATCTTATGTTAGTTAATTAAATTTATGATGAGAATAGAAATTAATTGATTGACGTTTGGTATGTTTAAATTGCCATTCTAGTTGAATTTGACTTTTACTGCATTTAATCATCGTTTAATTAAATATTGAATTTAATTATCAGTTTAATACCTGTTAATGATAACCAGTTATCTATTGATGTTTATTGGTTGATTTGAATGATGATTGTGATGGATGTTTGATTGTTAATATTTGATGATTGGATGTTATATATTTATATTGTTATAACACTGCAAGTTCCCTATGGATTGAAATGATACATACCCGAACGATCTATAGATTAGGGAAAAATCGTTATGGGTTGAAATGATAGACTCGATCGATTTTATGGATTTTATTTAATTCGGGATTGCGGTTTGAAATGATATATAACCGTAAAATTTTAAATTGCGGATTGAAGTTGTAACGACCCGTAATTTTTGATAATTAAAATTAGTTAATTTAATAAGGTTTTGTGACTTAATGTTAGAAGAATTTTTTTTTTTGATTTAATAGTAAGAATATAACTGGAATGAAATGTAATAGTATTAATTTAAGGTAATTGAGAACTGCTTTAAATGTAATTCCAATTAATTAAAATGATTAAAAAGTTATAATTGGTTATAGATTGTAAATTAATTGTAATAATGTGTGTATTAATTGGTAATTGGATTAAAAGTGTAATTGATAATTTAAATGTTGTATTAACAAATGAAATAGTATGCAATAAATTGCTATTGAATAAAATTAGTAGTGTATAAATAATTATAACATTTGTTGTAAACAATCAACTTATAAATGTGATTAAATTAAGCTAAAGGTGACAATTGCTATTTGTTACCTATTTGTTTAACTTATTGAAATCAAATTGAAAATAAATTGCAATAAATGTAATTAAATATTGCGTTAATGGAAATTAAGATAAAATTGGAGAATATTAACGTAATAAGATACAAACCAAGGTGTAACAACCTGCATATTTTACGATTGAATATTTAAATATTTTATTTAAATATAGAATCGTTAATCGGATTAAAGTTCGAAAAGCTACTTTTTTTAAACAGTCGAATTGGGACTCGAGACCACCTCCATTGAGTCCAAAATGGCGTTTACAACTTTTTTAAGTATAAACATCGATATGTTTGGAGTAAGTAAAATTTTGATGTTTTCTTTTATGGTTTTGGGATTGGGTTTCAGCCCATTAACCCAACATATCTACCCCACTCCACTCCTCTTCACTCCTTCATAATATTTCCTAACACTCAAGTTTTAGCAAAAATGGTGGTGGAGATAGGAAATTAAAATCCTAAACCCTAGTTTCTTTTGCAAATACAAATTCTTGCTCCAAATTCAAAGAGAAGATTTGGTAAGTATCTCCTTCTTTTTCTCGAACTCATTCTCTCTTTAATTTCAGAAATTTCCTAAACCTAACTTAGGAAATTTTCTTCTTTTGAGCTTAGATTCAAGCTTCTAGAGTTGAAGTTGAAGAGTAGTTGATCTTTCTTTGCTTTCAAGCTTCTCCTTCATCGTTTTCGGGTTTAAAGGTGAGTTTTTGAACTCACATCTATTTCTATAGATATCGTTGTTGTTGGGTATGAATTCCTAACACTTATTTATGTTCATTTGCTTTCGAATTGGATCGATTTGGTGAATTGTTCAATTTTTGGTTTTTGGAATCCAATTCTTGTAAAAATCCAATCTTTGATGTTGAACACGTTAGTGGAGCGTTTCGGAGGGCCATACAAGGCTAGGTTGTCGTTTGGCGTAAATCCTCAGCCGAAGTTGCTCGTTCGTTCACTTCTGTCCGTGTTATCGAATTTTCCCCAAAGGGGGCTAGACTGATTGTGCTTCTGAAGCAGGTTCAGTCGACTGAACCAGAATATGAAAAATTCATAGAAGCAGGTTCAATCGACTGAACTAGTGGTTCAGCCGATTGAACCAGACCCGGGAAATTGCCTGGGTCTGTATCAGTCGACTGACCATCTGGGTCAGTCGACTGACTCTGGGGATACAAAATTCGTATCCCTGTGTCAGTCGACCGATCACCTGGTTCAGTCGACTGACCTGATTTCTTCAGCCCCATTTGATTATTTTGCTATTGACTTCCAGCTTTTAATCGGTTCGTGATTTTCCAATTTGTTGTTATCATTTATTATCGATTCTGATGACTTCTATTTCGGGATTTTTGGACATATCCATTTTGATGGATTCGGCATTGATTTCAATGAATTTGATTCACATCCTCGTATGTGGATTTTGGTAATTGATTATTTCTACAATCATTTTTGTGACTTGTCACTTCAAATCACAAAGGTTTCTATACTAGTAGTAAATATTCAAACCCTTTTACAAAGATGATTTCAACTCTATTTTTAATACAAAGCTCGTTTATAAAACCGTTTTCTAATCTATTAGTATATACAAACCTTTACCTCATTCGTATGAGAAAATCTAATTAAACGGCTTAGCAAAACAAGTGGTATGAAACGCTTGCGTTTACTTTGTCGGTTAATTTTCGACTTGTTCGATTGAAATTCTTGTGGCAATTTTCGAGTGGAAATCTACAATTTGTTCGTAAATATTTAAGTTAAGCTAGTGGTTATGGGACATGAAGCTAAACTCATATATTTACTAGCTTAGTGTAATCGACACTTTTGTTGATCGATGATGATCATTTTGTGATTTAGACTAGCGATTTGCGATGTCTATTTGTTTGTTTGGGGATTACAATCCCCGTTTGTGGAACTTCGGTTCAATTTGGCGGGGTAGCGACCCGTGGTCTTCGGACCGTTTGTGGAGCTTCGGCTCAAAATTTATGGTTAGCGACCATGGAATAGCGTTCCGTTTGTGATACATGTTTTGGTGAGTTTTCATGCTCCCGTTTGTGATAGGCTCCCCTTTTTGTGATTTCTGGATTTCTAATTGATGATTTCTAGAATTTGTGTTTCACCAACTTTTGCGATTGGCATTAATATGTTCGTCAATATTTGTAGTTTGGTGAATAAAATAAAGAATATGATATTCTTTTTAGTGCTTTGAGATTTTTGAGATATTGTATGATTTTGTTGATGTTTAAATCATATTTGTTCTAGTATGACATTATTGTTATCATACGTTCTTATTATATCTCTGCTTATATCTCATTCATTTATCTGATATTTATAGCTAGACTGATCCGTTTATTATTTTCTTATTAAATAATACTCGGGTCAGACCGAGAAGTTATAGGTGCTTCTGCTTGACTCTTTATCTGGGATCATCTTCTGACTTTTGTCTAACTACATTACACTTGTAGTTTTTGTTGTTATACATTCGAGATATAGACTCCATGATGTATACTTATTCTTTTGTCTAGCACTTGTATCTATTCTTTTGTGATATTGTGGATCTTATTTGGCCACTACTCTGATATACACCTTTTTGTGTTATATATTCATATCTGTTTCCGCCTTAGTGATATGAATGTCTGCAACTAATTTATGTTATGTGTAACGCCCCGGATTTTTCGCGCTCGAAAATCGACATCCATACTTTACATCGTACTCGAATGCCATAGATTCGACCGTTCAAATCCGAGTCGCCGGAGCTTATAACACAGTTAAGTAAATAACACAGCGGAAGAAAAAGAATAATACATTGATATACAATATCTGATACAATATCTGGTACAACAGAGTGATACAATGAATATCAATATACATCAGAGATATGATACAAGAAATAGCAGCGGAAAAGAAACGATAACACCAGCAGCAGATAATCTCCATCTCCAAAGCACCAATCCAGAAATAGCTTGAACTCTCAATAACGATGCACAAAGATAAGCAAGTGCAGTCCATATCCAAAGACTGAACTAGCTCCAGATAATCTACTAAACCTGACTATCTGAAAAACCCAACTCTAGACTGCTCGTGTAGAAAAATTTTGAGCACCCAAAGTTTAGGAAAGAAACAATAAACTCCGGATCAGTCATGGGACTAGTGTGAGCAACAAAAACAGTTTATCTTTAAAATCAAGCAACAAAAGAATTTAAAGTCAATTCGCAATGCTTTTGGAAAATGAAACTATCATAAGACCTCCCGCCACACACACAATGCAAACGCAGACTTGGAGGAGATTTCTTCTTATGTTAGTCAAAGATGCTTACTACGCAAAACAAATAATTTGATTTGATATTATTATTAGTGCATAGTGGAAAACATTTCGAAAGTAGAATATAAATCTTAGCCAGCATAGACATTTCACACTTATGCCTACTATAGCTACTATGTTCAATAGCAGGTTACCGCCACATTCCATAGCAGGTTATACAACTAAAACTGTACAGGGCTCGTATTGTTTTGTTTGGATTTCCAACAAATGGTCGGGCAAAGTAACTTCCCATATAAAATAGAACGCCTCTGGAGCGACGTTCCCGGATCCTAACCGGATCTCTGCTACACAAGGCCGGGTTACCTCTAGCTGGGTAACTACTGACACGAATATGTCATTCCCCGGTCGTTTGTGACCTTTTTCCAAGGATCCTCGATTCCAACAACCACAAGTAATAAATTTGCAGCAACCACAAAGTAAGTATCTGGGCTCCATACCATGATACCACTCATAATCCAAAAGGAAATGACATACACTAAGGGGTCGCTATCTCCTAATAACCTTGCTGCCACGATTCCTGTTTCGACCATACCGGGTCGTGAGGTTCGACGAAGTCTCGTCCACAAAGCTATGCTTTGGCACAAAGCCATGCTTTGGGTCAACAGATGATCAAAGTAATGATCACAAAGATAAATGATCAAACAAATGATCATATCACAAATGATCAAACAATGATCATCACACTACAACACTCAGCATGTCACATTACCAAATTGGGAGTATATCGCTGATAAATTTCAACTACATAACTTCTGAGCTCGTACGTCTCAGAGAAGGGTGTTAAGCTAAGAGAATAAATTCTCAGCCACCAACAGAAATGTATTTGAAAGAAATCGGCTTTATATCTCAAGGTGTAATGTCAGACATACAATCCATACAAGTCTGTTCTGGGTTCGAACAGAACCGAAGGCACTTCCAAAGAAGCCCTTGCAAATCCGGATAATTTTCTAATCACGTCCGGACTTCCCATCACAAAAAGAGTGATATAAATCTCTATACCGGAGCAACTCGGTGCAGAGACATTCGACAGGTTATCCTATCATTTTCGAAAATATCCGGTCTTCAACACCGGTCTTCAAATGCCATCCATATACGACGTATCACTATTCGGAATGGGTTATATGACACAAAGGTCTTTTCCCGGCTAACCCGAATAGTGAGCGCAATATTTAAAAATATATGGATATTGGGATTTCAATTAAGTTACAATTTATTATCCAAACTTCTCTTTCAAATGGTTTAACAAATTACCATTCTCAAATCTTTAAACAAAAAGATTCATTTAAACAACCTTCAATGGTTTAAACAATTTCCACATTTTAATCTTTTAAATAAAAGATTTAATTCATAAAGTTCACCCAATTTCACAAAGATTCATTCACAGATTTTCCAAATCAATTTCCATTTTAATTTGATTAAATCGTTAAATCTTTAAATCAAAGATTTAACTCATAGCTTTCAAACAAATCATTATTTTAAATCTGTTAAAAATAAACAGATTCAATTCATAGTTTTCAAAAAGATTCATTCATAACTTGGAAAACCATTTTTCAATTCAATCTTGAAATTCCTTTAATTAAACTGGAATTTCATTTCTTATCTGAAAGCTTTTATTCTTTTAAAACAACAGTTTTCATTTTGGAAATCTGATTCATTTATACGAGTTAAGGTTCTTGGGTTAAATCCAAATTCTCAAAATTTTACTTTTAAAGGGTTTAACTTCATATAAACACATTTATATCATCTTTAATCCCTAGTTTCAAATCATAGGATTCAATTTCAAACTTGAATTCAAATTTAAATCAAATTATTTAAATTTTCAAAACTCGATTAAGTTATTCAAAATAACTTTTATCTTTGAAATTCCATTTCAAAGGTTTTTCACTTTAAACCCAAATTTCCAATCTCAAAATCAATTGAAATTAAAATTTCAATTTCAAAAACATCAAATTTAAATTATCTGTGACTTAACCGATTTCCATGTGAAATCCATATTTGTGTGTGTAAAAGTGTAGTCCAGGGGTTTTACACAGTAGTGCAACATCATACAATCATCACAGATTAGAATACAGAAATATAGTTGATAAGCGGTATTAACTATCACGCTTATCGTTCATTCACAGATCACATATATATATCATAGATAAGTAAATTACAGATCACAACATAAATCAGGATATGTCACAAAGTATCATGTATCAGAAATATCAAACGATTCGACTATCAATAGAATTTAAACATCCATAAGTACGCTCAATTAATTATCTGATTAATTTAAATCAGATAAGTCATCAATCGTGGTTAATTAACATAAATTAATTTCAAATCATTTGATTGGTTATCCTTTAATCATTTATTAATTAAATTAATTAACCTTAAATTATTTAATAATTAACCTTTAATTATTCAATTATCCTTTAATTAATTTCCTTTAATTAATTCATTAATAAATAAATCAACCCTTAATTAATCACCCTTTAATTAATCATTCTTAATTTATTACAACAAGTGATTATTAATTAACTTTAATTTATTAGAATATCCAACATTAATTACAATATTGTCCTGCTTTGGCTATGGCGCCTCTCCCCTGTCCTTTCCCTCCTTTCCCATTACCTGCCACAACAGCCTTTCCCTTTTCGTCCTCTCCCTCTTCTGACTCTACCTTACCTTCGTACCTTTCGTCCTCTCCTTCTTCTCTTTCTCCCATCCCTCCTCTGCCTGACCCGCCGCCTTTAACCTCTGCTGTCCCTCCCTCCCTCCTTGGTCCACCTCCTAATCCTCTTTCCTCTATTCTTCCTCCTCCTTCTTCTCAACCGCTTTGGAACTCCCTGTTCAAAGCCAAGCCTCGCAATGCCGGTCGTTTTGAACCAGTCTCTTTCCAGTTGGTTTTTGATGAAGGTGTTCTTGTTCCACCAGTTGAGGTAATCAATGCCGGAAATGCTATCTGGGACACTATCTTGTTGGTTTTTTTCTTGACACCCCCTTCCGTACATGGTAGTTCTGCACCATCTTAAGTGAGTTTGGCGTCTAAAAGGCTCGATTGAAGTAAAGTCAGATGGACTCTTGTTCCTCTTCAATCTGTCTTCAGATGAAGACAAAAGGAAGATAATCCAGTCCGATCTAATTGTGATGAGGAACAAGTTGTTCATTGTTAAAGAATGGGATCCTTCTATTGGTAACAGTGTTAGCACTATCAAGTCAGTACCCGTTTGGTTGAAGCTCTCGAACATTCCCCTGTACTGTTGGTCTCACATTGGTATAAATTGGTTAGCATCCCGATTAGGAAAATTCCTTTGTATGGATGATTATACTGAAAAGTTGGAAAGGATAGGCTTTGCAAAATGTTTGGTTGAAGTTTCTGCATGCTCTGAGTTGCCTGATTCGTTCATGGTCAAGCTTATGGATGGCTCTGATCATCTTGTTAGGGTTGATTATTTGTGGAAGCCCCTAATCTGTAGTGATTGTAAAAATTTTGGTCATCAGACATCATGCTGTCAGGTGATGAAGAATATAAATGCCTGTGATGATGTGGTAATTCCAGCTGCTGAGGCTGTTATGAGCTCAAATTCAGAGGGCAAAGATAATAAATCTAATGGCAAAAGTGAACAAAGGAATGCAAGTTCTAAAGGAGGGTGGAAGAAAGTCCAATTCAGGAAAGGCAAGGATCACAGGATTAAGAAAATGAATACTGATAATGCTTCAAATCTATCTGAAAATGTAATTGATCACAACAATGAAAAGTCTTTGGATGTGCCTCTGTCCCCTAAAGCTAATAGTGAAGGAAGTACACTTGTGCATGTTCCTGTGCATATCGTATCTGTTGATGGCTTTAATACTAAAGCAGGTTATTCTGAAGTGCAAATGCAGAAAGTTCCACCTTTTCCCAAAATTAATCTACAAGTAGAAGGAATGATGTCTGAAGTAGAGTTGAATGCTAACCCTTTTTCTGTTCTTCTGCATGATTCAACTGTGGCTTCTGATAATGTCTTTACAACAAACTCTTTTATGGATGGTGTGGGTTGTTCTTTAGCTCCCAACCATGCTGCTTAAACTTCCAAAGCTCCATCAATCCCAATGCAAGTTGTTGCAACTCCAATTGTAACTGATTCAAACATCCAGAAATCAAGTTTGTCATCTGATGCAGTCTGCTTTAGCACTCTTCCTTCTGGTCAATCAATTCCTAGTACACTCAACTCCAATGCGAAGGAGGATGCTAATTTTATGCATGCAACAGAACTTGAGCAATCTTTCTTAAATCATATTGAGAACTTTGTCTTTGATCTTTTCAAACCTTCTCCTATACCTAATTTACCCTTTACCTCCTCGCCACAGTCAAATTCTCCCATTCTTACTTCCTCTCCCTATACATTTCATGGTACAATTCCTGGGTGGGTTTCACCTCCTTCTCATCTGAATAAGCTAAGTCCCAGTTCTTTAAAGTCTTCCTCTTTAGCAGCCAAGCTTAAATCTGTAAGGTCTGACCCTCCTACAACTAGGAGTAAGGCAAGTGTGCACCACCTTTAATTGCAGTTTTATTATGAATAATATTGCTTCTTGGAACATCAGAGGAGCTCATAATACTGTCAAACTTGATCATGTTAAGTCTCTGATCAATGTACACAACATCAATATTTTTGCAATCCTAGAAACCAAACTTTCTCTCCCTTTATCGCTAAAAGCTGCCTACTATATCAACCCTTCTTGGCATGTCCATCATAATCTGGACAATGCATCTTATGGTAGGATCCTCACTGTCCATGACCCCCACTTCTACACCCTCACCCCCATTCTTTCTACTTCCCAGCTTATCCACTTTCAAGCCACTTTCCTTCCTCTCAATATCTCTTTCTTCTTGTCCTTTGTATATGCTAATAATGCTATAGTTGCAAGGCAATCTCTCCTAAACCTTCTCCCATCATTAAGGCATAATTCTCATCCTTGGCTAGTCGTTGGTGATTTCAACTGCTGTTACAACTTACATGATAAAGTTGGTGGTCAACCATTAATGCCAAGGGACATTGCCCGCCTTAATATCTCCATTTCAGATTCTGATCTTCTTCCTATTGTTCAAACTGGTGTGCCTTTCTCGTGGAACAACAGAAGCCGTTCTGGGCAATGAATATACACCAATATTGACTTATCTTTTTGTAATGATTCTGCCTTATCTTTGTGGCCATCCATAAATGCTCATCTGCCTCATCATATCTTATCTGATCACTCTCCTATAATCCTTTCTCCCTCCCCTATGCCTAGCAGAGCAAAAAAGTCTTTCAAAATTTTTAATGTCTAGGTCACTGACCCAGAATATTCAACTATTATATCAACAGCTTGGTCTAACAATTATTATGGCAATCCTATGTTTATCTTGTGCAGGAAGCTGAAAGCTGCTAAGTCTGCATTACGTCAGTGGGCCTCATGTAAATTTGGAAATGGCACCCTTGCTTCTAATTCTCTTAAGGACTTGCTTAAGAAGGCTCAAAATTTACTTGACAGGGATCCTGCTAATCCTATCCTTGCCAGAATGAATCCATCCTATTTAATCAGCTTAATGAGGCCTTGGAAATTGAAGCCAGCATGATGAAGCAAAAGGTGCATCAAAAGTGGTTTAGAGACGGAGATAGAAACACTACATACTTCCATGCTTCGATAAAGAAAAAGTAAACAAGTGACCACATCCATTCTCTGTGGGATGATGAGGGTAAACATCTAACAACTGCAGACGAGGTTGATGAATATTTGGTTCAATATTTCTCTAAACTCTTAGGTAACTATGATAATTTTATTCCCAATCTCGATATTCTCAACAATCTTCCTCTTCCTATGTTAAGCTCAACTTTGAATAACAAGCTTGTGTCGATGGTTACTGAGAAGGAAATAAAGGATTCTCTGTTTTGCAATGAATGCCTCTTCATGTGGCGGGCCTGATGGTTTTAATGTTTTCTTCTTCAAAGCTAGTTGGGAAATTATTGGCTCTGATTTTATTGCTGCTATTCTCAATTTTTTTAACAACTTCAAATTGCTTGGTGAGATCAATGCTACCAATCTTGTCCTAATTCCTAAAGTCAGACCCATTGCTAATGCCTCATCTTTTCGACTAATATCATGTTGTAACATTGTTTATAAGTGCATTTCCAAGATTCTAGCAACTAGGCTTGTTTCTGTGCTCCCAGAAATTATATCGTCCAATCAGTCTGCCTTTCTTCCTTCTAGGAGCATACTTGACAACATAATGATGGCTCATGAACTAATCAATGGTTATGGTAGATGTCAGATCTCTCCTAGAGCGATGCTTAAGCTTGATATCTCTAAAGCTTTTGACTGTCTGCAATGGTCCTCTATTGTTAGAGTTATGTCTCTGATGGGTTTTCCTAAAGTGTTTGTAGCTTGGCTTTATGTCTGTATTTCATCACCTTCCTTCTCTCTTTGCTACAATGGGAAAACGACTGGTTATTTTAAAGGGAAACAAGGAGTTCGACAAGGGGATCCGATCTCCTCTTACATTTTTATAATTGTAATGGAAGCTCTGAACTATATGCTAGCAATGAAATTCGAAGATAAATCTATCTCTTACCATCCTAAGTGTAAGCATCTACAAATATCCTCCTTTATTTTTGCTGACGATGTTGTTATCTTTACAAAGCCTAATGATCATTCCATTGCTGGCATCCTTCAGTGTCTTCACTCCTTTTTTCTTGCAACTGGCCTTAAGATAAATCATTCAAAATCTCATATTCTTATTGCTGGCATTAGCATGAGTGAAAAAACTCGGCTCCTGACTCATTCTGGTCTTCAGCCTATGGAAAATATGATGACATATCTTGGCCTACCTCTTTGTACATCCAAAGTTTCCAAGGCTCACTGCATCTCTCTGTATAATAAAATCACGTCTAAACTTAACTCATGGACTACCAGGGTGCTGTCCATGGCTAGTAGATTAGTGCTTGTCAAGTCAGTTTGTTTTTCCATGACTGTCTATTGGGCTAGAACATTCATTTTACCCACTAAACTTCTCACTATGATAAGAACTGCCTTATTAAGGTTCCTCTGGACTGGATCTATTCACAACAGGAAGACTATACCTCTATCTTACAGTAGTTTAGAAAAGCCTCTTATCAATGGTGGTCTTGGCATAATCAATATATCTATCTGGAACAAGGCAGCGGTCAGTGCCCATGTGGATGCTCTGTTGAATAAGAAGGATAGCCTCTGGGTGAATTGGGTCTGGAATTATCGTATTAAGTCTGAGAACTTCTGGACTATGAAAGTTTCTCAAAATACGAGTTGGATATGGAAAAAATTGCTCAGCATCAGATGTACTCTTTTTCCTTTTGCTAAGAACTCTATTTCCCCTGGATGTACTGCTAAATTTTGGACTGACCCTTGGTTGGCTGATGGCTTGGTGTTAAAGTCTGAATTGAGTGTTCAGGAACGAATGCAATCTCTAATTGGAGAAAATGCATGTGCTGTTGGGTATGTTGTTAATGGGAAGCTGTGCACTCCCACTACTAGTAATCAAGTTGTCAAAGCGTTATGGGGGAGCTTGCGTGATCACGTGATCCCCTTCAGACATGAATCTGCTTTACTATGGAAGGGAAGAGCTCATAGCATTAGTTGGGTCTATGATCTTCTTCTTCACTCTGATGCTCTTCCTATCTCTCCTTGGGCTAGGGTGTGTTGGAATACTGTTTCTACGGCAAATGATAATATGATGTTTTGGCGTGTCATTCACAAAGCTTTGCAAACCAGAGACAAGTTATTATCGTATGGTATGGTCATTGATCATCAATGCCTCTTCTGTAATATGTTTCTTGAATCTGTTGATCACCTATTCTTCGACTGTCCCTTCTTATCCAATATGGTGAGTACATTGTTAAATAAAATTGGTATGGAATCTCATGATGATGACTCTGCAGCAAAATGGAATGATCTTAAGTTTGCTGCTAGGAAGAGGTATGGCAAAAGAGTTATTACTTTCTTTGTGCTTAAAATATACTTCAGAACTATTTGGCTTGAAAGAAATTCTCGGTGCTTCAAACATTGTGCAGCTGCTGCTCCTCAACTATGGCACACAATTATGTCTAAGATTGAATCAGGGATGAAGTTCTCTTGCCATGGTTTCTCCCCACACAGTTATGGGTTTTGGAATTGACTTGGCATTGCTTTTGGTTAAGTTTTCTTCAGTTTTCTGCTTGTACATCCCCCTGTGCTTGCTGTTGTATCATCTCTGGTACATTTTTGCTGCATTGGTGCCTGTCTCTCATCAATGTGGTACAGTTGGGTGTATCTTGCTTGTTTCTTTTTGTCTACTCTTTGTATGCTTGCTTGTTTTGTGACAAAAGCTTGTTTTTGTCACTTTTTTCCTTTCTTTTTTCTATCAATAAACACTGGTAGGGGTCCAGTCAACCCCGCTTGCCTTTCAAAAAAAAAGTAATTAATCCCTTAATTACTTTCATTAAGTAATTAACAATTTAAAATTGATTATCTTAATTAATTAATCTAAATCATTAATTTATAAAGTTGATAAATAAATCATTCCTTAATTATCTTATTAATTAATCCACTTCAATATTTTTAATTATCTCTAAGATAAATTATTCCTTTATTAATGATCTCATAAATATTAAAGTGTATTTAAAACATTACACTTCTAAATTTAGATTCAAATTTCATTTTGAATTTAAGATTCCAAATGATTATATATTCAAAATCCTTTTTATAAAAGAACTTTATCAAAATCCAATTGAAATATTTATTTGAAAACAAATTACTTTAAAAAGCTATTTGGTTTAAACTTGTTTAAACATTCAGATTTTAAATAAAAACTGATTTTAATTTACAGTTTTGAATTCAAGAAACTTGAATCCATATTTAACTTTGATTTAAAAACTTTGGTTTTAACTTGCCTTCAACCTTGATTTTAAATTCTTGATTTAAAATCCAAATTCATTTTAAAATCTTAGGATTCAAAAGTTTATTTGAAAACTAACTTAACTTTGAATTTAAACCCAGTTTTAAACCTTGCTTGACAAATTTAATTTAGTTTAAAAACTTTAAACAGAGAACGGTTTCAAACCTGAAACTGTCACCATACTTGAACCGAGTCCCCTCGAAATCGCTTCGAGTCTTCCCCATTCGCTACTTCGAGTAAAACACTCGAACTACTCGAGTAATCTCGAGTTCAATCCTGAAGCACTCAAGCAAACACTTCAGATCCACCAACGTGCTCGTGCACGTGTACAACCTAGTTCGTCATCTCCGGCCAGCACTTCATCGACGAGCAAGTCGACCTTCGCCTCAATTCCAGCCTCCGATCGTCTGACTCTCGAAATAGTCACGTATACGAAATTCGAGCAAAATCAAAACCTGGAAACACAACCAGTTTTCCCCTCGAACCCTGTCATCACTTCGCCCCCGCTCCTCCGACCACCAAAGAGCTGTAGGATCTAGATTAACCCTAGAGGGGGGGTGAATAGGGTTATTGCAATTTTTCTTGAATTAAACACGAAATCAAACTGCAGATAAATAAATATGCTGAAAAGTAAATCACACACAAAATTTACCCAGCTTCGGCAACCCCTGCCTACTGCTGCATTCCCAGATTTCTATTAGGATTAAACAGTCTCCTGCTTACAAACACTCTAACAGACTCGCAAACCCTGCTACCGCCTATAGAGTTTTGCAAACTCGCAAACCCTGCTCACTGAACTAATCCTAACTAGACAATCTGACACAACCTAAAACCTAGGTGGTGATTTACCCTGATTTGATTCAAAGAGTACAAACAAAAAAAACAACAAGAGCAAAAATAAAATAGAAAACTTGAAACTAATTTTTGCCCTTAATCAAAATAACCCTGGCCTAAAACTAAAACTAAAGTAGAAACTAAAGCCCCTTAAAAAATTAAATGACTAAAGCCCTAATTAATTAACAAGGCCGGCCCCATTTTATTTCTTCTAGCCCGTTCCTTCTTTTCTTAAGAATGGCGGCTTTGCTCGATCTCGATCCTCTGTGAGAAATTTAGGGCTTTGTAAAATCTGCTTCCAAAATTATAGCTTTCGAGAATATTCGAAGATGTCGACTGAGAAGCTCGATTGAGAAGATGATTCAGTGCTTCCTTTACTGTCAATCGATGGTCCCCCTTTTCATTACTTCGACTGCTATGAATTCGATTGAATTTGAGATGGCTTCGGTATGTAGTTTCTGTTCTGTGCTTTCTTTAATTTGATTGCTTGAGCTTGATTGTTCTTGCTTTTGCGCTGCTCTGCTCTATTTTTTTTTCGATGATGATATTGGGTTCTATTTATAGGGTTTTCGAAACCCTAATATTTCGTCTGATTTGATTTACGTGACCTTCAAGTCATTGAAACTTTCCTTTATTTTGCTGTGATATTTTTGGTATTTGTTTCGTACACACGGCTTTGATTTTGTGACGTCCGATCTTTCTTTGATTGACATCCCAGAAACTTTCCTAAATTAGTTCTGACTTTGACTTTATCAATTTGTATCTACACTTGATTTTTAAATTGATATTACAGAATTTTATTTCTGAACCATGACTTCGACTTTGACCTGTTCAATGTTGACTTCGATTTGTTGCATGAAATTCTGGCTTCACTGATCATTACATGTATGAACTGTTGCACTTGATAGAATTAATTTGCTGTTGCCTGCTCAAATTAACTTCAGGTTACATTCCAGTTTGTAGTTCTTCTGGCCACACTGTACTGTTGCTTGTTTTCCTATTGCATTTGTTTATTGTGCACTGACTTTGTTCATTAGTGTCATTGGTGCATTTGTCACTTGAACTACTCTCTGATATGTTGGAGTTGCAGTGTGGACTTATTTGAATCTGTACTTGTGCACTTCTCTGTTATATGTGCACTTGTGCACTTCTCTGTTAGAATTGTGGCTGTTGCATTCTTGTACTTGTGACTTGAGTCTGCACCCACATCTGTTTCACTTGAGTTTGCATTAGAGTTGTGCATTTCACCGTCTTTGTCTTTGTGTACTGCCATCTTTTGATCTCTGACCTGATGTATTTGAATCTCAACATCTGTTCTGGTTGGTCTTGATATTGTTGGCATCTCTGGTTACACTGAGCTGCCATGCATACTTGACTTGCTATGTTCATGTTGATAGTCCACACCTCTGATTTTGTACTACCTGAGCTTGATTCACTGTTGTCATGGTTGTAGTGATACTTTGAGTTGTTGATTGAGTTGCATTGCCATATTGTTCATGTGTACATTTGGATTTTGGTCGAGGCCATTTGCATTGTGCAGTTAGTCTAGATGTTTGGTCTGACCTGTGCATGTCTTTTGTTGACTGTGCACATGAGTTGGCGAGGCAGTGCACACGTCTATAGATACACACGTGTGTACTGCAGTCACTCATGATTACCTGTCCCTGATAAGAAAACTGATATGCATAAATATTACACAATCAAAGATGATGACAATAACCCATATATCTGAGACATCAATAAAAACAAATTTATATTTTTGCAAATTCAAATTTGTTTATTTTCAGATTACTGCTGTAGTTGCTAATTATACAGGTACACAGGAGTCAGGACAAGAACTGGAGCTGGACAATGCAGATAGATGCAGATGTGTAGACAGAGTGAAAAAAACTGAGTGTTGAGTGTTGTAGTGAGGAAAATTATAAATGTGAAATGTACGAAACCAGTGTAAGTAACGAGAGCTGAAAAACTTTTTATTGTATAAAATATTATATTGAATAAAAAATACTGATTGAATTTGATAAATTCTGTGCAATAGTATTATTATTCAATATGAATATTTATTCCTATATGTGTATAGTACAATCTGCAAACACATCTATAAATTGATATATATTTTGTTATCATCAAACAAGAAACTCACATCAAACAAGAGCCATCACCTCCGGCCATGGCTTCGTCAACCATCCCTTTACAAATTCCCAAAATCCCATAACGCTCGATCGTCTCTGGTGATCGAACGAGACCAAACATAATCAAAGCAAAAATCTAGGTTTACTAACTTCAACCGCTTGCCGCTGTCACCACCGTGGTTGTGGCCTCCTCCGACTATTTTTCCCATCTCACCCTAGCCTCCTCTATCACCACGAGAAAACCCGACCACCCAGAGAGCAGAGATCACCCACAATATCCAAAATTCCATTTTCAGTTCATATACGAACTGCTCTTAACCCCTATTACTAAAATTCTTGATTTTAGTTTTAAAAATCAAGTTTTTGCTTAGAGATTCAGTTTATAAACTTGAACTGATAATCCAAGATATTTAAAAATATCATTTATCTCAAACTTTAACTGTTCTTTAAGGTTTCCAGAGCAGACCTACTTCGTTTAACTTGAATTCAAATTTTAAAATTCACTTTATGATCGAACAAACATATTTTGTTCCAAAAATCAATAGGTTAAGTAGTAATGATTTTTGAACTAACCCAGAGCTTAAAATTTTGTAAGCAGATATGTTTTCCAGATCATTAAACAGGCAGGCATCATATACACAGAATTGCATAAATATATATACATATAACATACTCATTTCAGACATAAGCAACATATGTGAATATACTTAAGCATTTTAAATTTAAGTTACTCACCAGTTTTTCTGAAAATGAAGGACAGAGCTTCATGTTGAAACAGTTTCGAAAATGCAAGCTGAAAACCCCCCTTGATTCTCTGATTTGAATGAAGTTGTATTGTTGTTTAAAGTGAAGTCTTGTTTAAATTTTTGAATGATTTTCACTTCAGTTTTATTTGGTTTGAAATGAACGAAAGTCAGTTGAAAAAAAATGAGAAGTTGATGTATATAAAAAGAAGTTTACAGGCTATCATTATTTTATTTGTACAATAGGGTAATATTTTTGTACAATTTACAGTGATATTTTTCTTCTTTGTTGGCTGGTATGTTGTTTTCGGTGGCTAAGGAGATTTGCTATTTCGGCTGAGATGATAGGTTATGGTGTACTAAGATATTGGCATTAATTGCCATGTACAAGTATATGTTTATTTATCTATATGCTAGTATCTTCTACTACAAGCTAATGCATACCTATCTATATACTAGTGTCTTCATATATATTTATATATTTTGTTATCTTCTATATGTTTACTTATTCCATTCCAGACTTGTATATATTTTATTTTCCTTTCTTTTGTCTTATTATTTTGTAAGTGTATTTTGATCTTTACATTATTTATTTCTTTCATTTCTAACACAACCCATCAATTACAAATTTTAAAGTTATTTATTTTTAAACCTGTATCAATTATCTATATTTTTATATTTATCTTTGAACCATTATTTTAAGATTTAAATTCAATTATCAATATATATACAATATTTTAAATTTAAATGATTTATACCAAATTATTGGTGATCGAGGAAACTCGCATCACTTTATCATTTAATTTTACAAATTTTTATTCAAAAATTAATTAATTATCATTTTAAATATATATATAAAATCCGGGATCGTTACATTATGTTTATTTCTATATTGGTTTCCGAAGGCCTCATAGCCACTGTGTGGTAGTTTTGAGTTTGTATCGGTATGTCAGATTTCCTCTTGAAATGAAATGCATGTTATACTATCTAACATATTGGTGCTCGCCCAAAGCAATTACACAGATGGTCGCTCCTCAATAGCCTTATTCTTCGCGCTAGTTGACGGCATTTCTCCGTAGTGTCCTTGGCTAGCGTGAGTATAGAGGTGGGGCATCACAGCTTGGTATCGGAGCCAAACTTCGGAACAATGTAGAATAATCTAGCAAGGATCATTGTCCTAAGTCTTCCTTAGGAATCGTGCCATAGGATTTAATTCGAGTCTTCGAACCATTCTATCCTATATTCTTTATGATGCTTTTTTTTCAATCAAGTTTGTTTGATATCCATTTTGTGAATAACCTTTTTCTCCTTTTCTTTCTTTCTTAAAGAAGAGAAATGGTTAGACTAGGCCGTCCCAGCGCCGGTCAATCTAGTGCTACTCCTCAGGATGGAGTATTTATGTCTGCTCAGCAACTTCTAGACCTTGTGAGAAATGCTCAAGCTGCCGGACCTATTCCTGAGCCTACTCACCCTAAATCTGGGTTTGCACGCTTGTGCAGTGATTACACCAACTTGGGTGCAAAGCCATTCAAAGGTTCCGAGAGCATTATAGAAGTCCAGGCTTGGCTTAGGACATGCGACCGCATCTTTTCTCGCATGAATCTTATTGATCTTCATCGAGTCCAAGTGGCTTCTAGTATGCTCCAGGAAAGAGCATTAGACTGGTACGAGCTTTTGATCTCTGAAATTATTGAAGCGCACCTTACTTGGGAGCAATTCCGGGA
The DNA here is from genome assembly GCA_030737815.1 of Allium fistulosum. NCBI lineage: Eukaryota > Viridiplantae > Streptophyta > Magnoliopsida > Asparagales > Amaryllidaceae > Allium > Allium fistulosum. Next base: position 222,242,185 of record CM060902.1, read on the forward strand.
AAGGTTCGAGTTGAAATTTGTGCCGGAAGCTGAAAAAGTATCTCTATCTCGACGCTTCATTGACCTTGTTCAAGGTGAATCTTCCGTGACGAGGTACGTCGCTTCTTTCGAATCTCTCTCTAAATATGGGGTCGAGTATATTAATACCCCATTGAAGAAAAATCAGAGATTTGTTTATGGCTTGAACAAGAACCTCAAAAAGCCATTACTTCCGAAATTAGAAGTCTCTTTCGATCAGCTAGTCGATATCGCTCTTCGACTCGAAGACGCCGATAAAGAAAGTGATGTTGTGGTCAAACAAAACATCATTAAGAGGAGACCTTTCAAATTCAAGCCTATTCCCAACAAAAAGGGGAAGCAAACAACTTCGGTAGCAAATACTCCTAACTCTCGTCGGGGAGAATGTTACAATTGTGGTTCTAAGGACCATTATGCAAACAAGTGTCCGAAGTCTATTTCTTGCCGCTATTGCAAAAGTTCGGGTCATACTATATCTTTGTGTCCCAAACTTCAAAGCAAGAATGAGGGCAAGCTAAATGTTGTACAATCCCCTACTAGCACTTCTCGTGGTTAAGGTATTTCTCATTCTATCCTTGATGGCATTGTTATATTTCGTGATATTCCTATTCGAGTTCTTTTTGATACGGGTGCATCTCACTCTTTTATATCAAAAGAACTTGTTGATGCTTTGTCTTTGGATGTTATTGGCTTGATGACTTCTTTGAGAATTGCGAATCCGGTTGGTGCATCCGCAACACTCAGTTTACTTTGTAAAGATATCGAAATTATTTTATGTGATTATTCTTTCCGAGCCGATTTGCATGTTATGCGTTACCTTGGTTTCGAAATGATTTTGGGAATGGATTGGCTTAACCATTATGAATCCCATATTATATGTCCTGAACGGACTATATATCTTCGGCATCCTCAATCTGTTAAACAGATTTCTCTTGTTCTAAAAGATTCAGATTCCAATTCGAAAGCATCCTTTACTCTCTAAATCCTCATGATGACGATAATGATGATGAGGAAGATGTTATTTCTCTCATCCACATTGTTCGTGAATTTTCCGACATATTCGAGCCCGTTTTAGGATTACCACCTAAGCGAGCAATTGAGTTCAGAATTAATCTAATCCCTGGAGCTCTACCTATTACTCGTCCTCCTTATCGTATGTCCAATAAAGAAAATGAGGAGATGCGTAAACAATTATCCGAATTAGAAGCGAAGCAATTTATTCAATCTAGTTCCTCTCCATGGTGAGCTTCAGCTATTTTTGTGAAGAAATTTGATCGTACACTTAGGCTTTGCGTTGACTACCGCAAGCTTAACGATCTCACCATCAAGAATAAATATCCCTTGCCTCGGATTGATGATTTATTCGATCAGCTTAGTGGCGCTAAAGTCTTTTCGCAGTTAGACCTAGCAACCGGTTTTCATCAGCTTCGTATTGCAGAGGATAGTATTCCTTTGACATCGTTCCGTACTCGTTATGGATCTTATGAATGGCTTGTTATGCCATTTGGTTTAACGAATGCTCCAGCTTATTTCGTTGACCTGATGAATCGAGTTTTTAAAGACTTCCTCGATCAATTTGTTCTCATCTTTATCGATGATATTCTTATTTATTCTAAAACCGAGAAAGAGCATGAAATTCATCTTCGGATTGTGTTGGAAACTCTTAGGAGAAACCAATTGAAAGCAAAATTTTCTAAATGCCACTTTTGGCAATCTCGTTTGAAAATTTTTGGGCATATTATTTCTGAATCCGGAATTTCCGTGGATCCTTCAAAGATTGAAGCGATTCAAAATTGGAAGAGACCGGAGAGTGTGACGGAAATTCGTAGCTTCCTTGGATTGGAGGGCTATTACCGTCGGTTCATAAAAGACTTTTCTAAGATTTCCGTACCTCTTACTAATTTGACAAAGAAGGGAGTTAAATACATTTGGTCAGACAAATGTGAAGCTTCTTTTCAGAAATTAAAAGAACTCCTTTCCGATGCTCCTATTCTTGTGATTCCCTAAGGGAACCAAGACTTTATTGTTTACACCGATGCTAGTAGTGTTGGTTTGGGAGCCGTTCTCATGCAAAGGGAACTTGTTATCGCTTATGCTTCTAGGCAATTAAAGCCTGCCGAGACTAGATATGCCACTCATGATTTAGAGCTCACGGCTATTGTATTCGCCCTTAGAATTTGGCATCACTATCTTTTGGGAGAGAAGTTTGTTCTCTACACCGATCATAAATCATTGAAGTATTTATTTTCTCAAAAGGAACTTAACTTGCGTCAACAATGTTGGCTCGAGTTTCTTGCATCTTATGATCTTGATATTCTTTATACTCCCGGAAAAGGAAATCGTGTTGCCGATGCCCTTAGCCGTAAGCAACAAGCGGTTGTTTCTATGATGGTATCCAAATGGAGTGTCTCGAGACTTTGTCCACTTGTGATATTCGAGATCGTGAATCCGATTTATGTTCATCTCTTGTTTTATGTAGCCTTGAGGCTCATCCTTCTCTTTTAGACCGCATTCTTGAAGCTCAAAAGCATGATCCCGAATTGGTTCATCTTAGCCAAAGTTGTAGGGATAAAATTGATATTGAAGGTTTGAAAGACTTTGATATTGATGCTCGTGGCGGTATTCGAAAATTTGGTAGACATATTGTGCCAAATACAATTGATCTTCGTAAAGACATTTTAGAAGATTCTCATCGTTCTAAATTTACCATTCATCCCGGTAGTAGTAAAATGTACACGGATATGAAGCGACTTTATTATTGGGACGGAATCAAATCTGATATTGCTAACTTTGTTAAGCGTTGCATGACTTGCCAACTTGTAAAGGCCGAGCATCAAAGGCCCGGTGGGTTATTGCAACCTTTGGAAATTCCAATATGGAAGTGGGATCAAATTTCCATGGACTTTATTGACGGTCTTCCCCGTTCTCGTTCGGGACATGATAGCCTATGGGTGATAGTAGATAGACTTACAAAATCCGCCCATTTTCTTCCCGTTCGGTCCAATCGGACCGTACCTATTTTGGCTAAACTTTTTTTCAAGGAAATTGTTAAATTGCATGGAGTTCCTACTTCTATTGTTAGCGATCGTGATCCATTATTTACTAGTGGATTTTGGAAAGGTCTTCAAAAAGCTTTGGAAACAAAGCTTAATTTTAGCACCGCTTATCATCCTCAGTCCGATGGAAAAACCGAGCATGTGAATCAAACTCTTGAAGATCTTCTTCGTGCATGTGTTCTTGATTTTGGTGGAAGTTGGGAAGATCATATTTCTCTTGTTGAATTTTCCTATAATAATAGCTTCCAATCTAGTATTGGTATGGCACCTTTCGAGGCACTTTACGGAAGGCCATGCCGTTCTCCTTCGTGTTGGCTTGAAGCCAGTGAGAAGCTGGTTTTAGGCCTAGATTTTATTCGTGATGCCACAGAAAAGATTGACCTTATTCGTCATAGGATGAAAGAAGCTCAAAGTAGACAAAATACCTATGCCGATAATCGAAGAAGGAAATTAGAATTTTCTATGGGAGATTTTGTGTTTATTCGTGTTTCACCTATGAAGGGTGTTGTGCGTTTCAGTCGATCGGGAAAATTAGCACCTCGATATATTGGCCCATTTCCCATCACCGAACGCATTGGTTCCATGGCGTATCGCCTTTTATTACCGGTTCAATTTTCTGCTATTTATGACGTGTTTCACGTTTCTCAACTTCGGAAATGCCTTCGAGATTCCGATTCTGTTCTTGAGTCCGGTGTTATTGAAGAAATTGAAGTTTCGCCTAATTTGACTTATGAGCAACATCCTATTCGAATCATTGCTTCGGAGGTTAAACGCCTTCGAAATAAAGATGTTCCTCTTGTGAAAGTTCAATGGTCTGCAAATCCAAAGGATTGCTCTTGGGAATCCAGATAATTCATCGAGCGAACACATCCGGACTAGCTCTCTCGTGCTCCTTAAGGTGAACTTCTTATTTCAAATTTCTTCTTTTTGTGTTGATATGCTTTTATTATTGTTACTTCTTATTTATTTCTTAAAGATTGCGAGGATGCAATTTCTTTGAGGAGGGGAGTCTGTAACAACCTACATATTTTACGATTGAATATTTAAATATTTTATTTAAATATAGAATCGTTAATCGGATTAAAGTCCGAAAAGCTACTTTTTTTAAACAGTCGAATTGGGACTCAAGACCACCTCCATTGAGTCCAAAATGGCGTTTACAACTTTTTTAAGTATAAACATCGATATGTTTGGAGTAAGTAAAATTTTGATGTTTTCATTTATGGTTTTGGGTTTGGGTTTCAGCCCATTAACCCAACATATCTACCCCACTCCACTCCACTCCTCTTCACTCCTTCATAATATTTCCTAACACTCAAGTTTTAGCAAAAATGGTGGTGGAGATGGGAAATTAAAATCCTAAACCCTAGTTTCTTTTGCAAATACAAATTCTTGCTCCAAATTCAAAGAGAAGATTTGGTAAGTATCTCCTTCTTTTTCTCTAACTCATTATCTCTTTAATTTTAGAAATTTCTTAAACCTAACTTAGGAAATGTTCTTCTTTTGAGCTTAGATTCAAGCTTCTAGAGTTGAAGTTGAAGAGTAGTTGATCTTTCTTTGCTTTCAAGCTTCTCCTTCATCGTTTTCGGGTTTAAAGATGAGTTTTTGAACTCACATCTATTTCTATAGATATCGTTGTTGTTGGGTATGAATTCCTAACACTTATCTATGTTCATTTGCTTTCGAATTGGATTGATTGGTGAATTGTTCAATTTTTGGTTTTTGGAATCCAATTCTTGTAAAAATCCAATCTTTGATGTTAAACACGTTAGTGGAGCGTTTCGGAGGGTCATACAAGGCTGGGTTGTCGTTTGGCGTAAATCCTCAACCGAAGTTGCTCGTTCGTTCGCTTCCGTCCGTGTTATCGAATTTTCCCTAAAGGGGGCTAGACTGATTGTGCTTCTGAAGCAGGTTCAGTCGATTGAACCAGGGGTTCAGTCGACTGAACCAGAATATGAAAAATTCATAGAAGCAGGTTCAGTCGACTGAACCAGTGGTTCAGCCGACTGAACCAGACCCAGGAAATTGCCTGGGTCTGTATCAGTCGACTGACTCTGGGGATACAAAATTCGTATCCCTGTGTCAGTCGACTGACCACCTAGTTCAGTCGACTGACCTGATTGCGTCAGCCCCATTTGATTATTTTGCAATTGACTTCCAGCTTTTAATCGGTTCGTGATTTTCCGATTTGTTGTTATCATTTATTATCGATTCTGATGTCTTCTATTTCGGGATTTTTGGGCATATCCATTTTGATGGATTCGACATTGATTTCAATGAATTTGATTCACGTCCTCGTATGTGGATTTTGGTGATTGATTGTTTCTACAATCATTTTTGTGACTTGTCACTTCAAATTACAAAGGTTTCTGTACTAGTAGTAAATATTCAAACCCTTTTACAAAGATGATTTCAACTCTATTTTTAATACAAAGCTCGTTTATAAAACCGTTTTCTAATCTATTAGTATATACAAACCTTTACCTTATTCGTATGAGAAAATCTAATTAAACGGCTTAGCAAAACAAGTGGTATGAAACACTTGTGTTTACTTCGTCGGTTAATTTATGGACTTGTTCGATTGAAATTCTTGTGGCAATTTTCGAGTGGAAATCTACAATTTGTTCATAAATATTTGAGTTAAGCTAGTGGTTATGGGACATGAAGCTAAACTCATATATTTACTAGCTTAGTGTAATCGACACTTTTGTTGATCGATGATGATCATTTTGTGATTTAGACTAGCGATGTGCGATGTCTATTTGTTTGTTTGGGGATTACAATCCCCGTTTGTGGAACTTCGGTTCAATTTGGCAGGGTAGCGACCCGTGGTTTTCGGACCGTTTGTGGAGCTTAGGCTCAAAATTTATAGTTAGCGACCATGGAATAGCGTTCCGTTTGTGATACATGTGTTGGTGAGTTTTCATGCTCCCGTTTGTGATAGGCCTCCCCCTTTTGTGATTTCTGGATTTCTAATTGATGATTTCTAGAATTTGTGTTTCACCAACTTTTGCTATTGGCATTAATATGTTTGTCAATATTTGTAGTTTGGTGAATAAAATAAAGAATATGATATTCTTTTTGGTGCTTTGAGATTTTTGAGATATTGTATGATTTTGTTGATGTTTAAATCATATTTGTTCTAGTATGACACGATTGTTATCATACGTTCTTATTATATCTCTGCTTATATCTCATTCCTTTATTTGATATTTATAGCTAGACTGATCCGTTTATTATTTTTTTATTGAATAATACTCGGGTCAGACCGAGATGTTACAGGTGCTTCTGCTTGACTCTTTATCTGGGATCATCTTCTGACTTTTGTCTAACTACATTACACTTGTAGTTTTTGTTGTTATACATTCGAGATATAGACTCCATGATGTATACTTATTCTTTTGTCTAGCACTTGTATCTATTCTTTTGTGATATTGTGGATCTTATTTGGCCACTAGTCTGATATACACCTTTTTGTGTTATATATTCATATCTGTTTCCGCCTTAGTGATATGAATGTCTGTGACTGATTTGTGTTATGTTTATTTCTATATTGTTTTCCGAAGGCCTCATAGCCACTGTGTGGTAGTTTTGAGTTTGTATCGGTATGTCAGATTTCCTCTTGAAATGAAATGCATGTTATAATATCTGACATATCGGTGCTCGCCCAAAGCAATTACACAGATGGTCGCTCCTCAACAGCCTTATTCTTCGCGCTAGTTGACGGAATTTCTCTATAGTGTCCTTGGCTAGCGTGAGTATAGAGGTGGGGCGTCACAGCTTGGTATTGGAGCTAAACTTCGGAACAATGTAGAATAATCTAGCAAGGATCATTGTCCTAAGTCTTCCTTAGGAATCGTGCCATAGGATTTAATTCGAGTCTTCGAACCATTCTATCCTTTATTCTTTATGATGCCTTGTTTTATCAATCAAGTTTGTTTGATATCCATTTTGTGAATAACCTTTTTCTCCTTTTCTTTCTTTCTTAAAGAAGAGAAATGGTTAGACCAGGCCGTCCCAGCGCCGGTCAATCTAGTGCTACTCCTCAAGATGGAGTATTTATGTCTACTCAGCAACTTCTAGACCTTGTGAGAAATGCTCAAGCTGCCGGACCTATTCCTGAGCCTACTCACCCTAAATCTGGGTTTGCACGCTTGTGCAGTGATTACACCAACTTGGGTGCAAAGCCATTCAAAGGTTCCGAGAGCATTATAGAAGTCCAGGCTTGGCTTAGGACATGCGACCGCATCTTTTCTCGCATGAATCTTATTGATCTTCATCGAGTCCAAGTGGCTTCTAGTATGCTCCAGGAAAGAGCATTAGACTGGTACGAGCTTTTGATCTCTGAAATTATTGAAGCGGACCTTACTTGGGAGAAATTCCGGGAAAGGTTCGAGTTGAAATTTGTGCCGGAAGCTGAAAAAGTATCTCTAGCTCGACGCTTCATTGACCTTGTTCAAGGTGAATCTTCTGTGACGGGGTACGTCGCTTCTTTCGAATCTCTCTCTAAATATGGGGTCAAGTATATTAATACCCCATTGAAGAAAAATCAGAGATTTGTTTATGGCTTGAACAAGAACCTCAAAAAGCCATTACTTCCGAAATTAGAAGTCTCTTTCGATCAGCTAGTCGATATCGCTCTTCGACTCGAAGAGGCCGATAAAGAAAGTGATGTTGAGGTCAAACAAAACATCATTAAGAAGAGACCTTTCAAATTCAAGCCTATTCCCAACAAAAATGGGAAGCAAACAACTTCGGTAGCAAATACTCCTAACTCTCGTCGGGGAGAATGTTACAATTGTGGTTCTAAGGACCATTATGCAAACAAGTGTCCGAAGTCTATTTCTTGCCGCTATTGCAAAATTCGGGTCATACTATATCTTTGTGTCCCAAACTTCAAAGCAAGAATGAGGGCAAGATAAATGTTGTACAAGCCCCTACTAGCACTTCTCGTGGTCAAGGTATTTCTCATTCTATCCTTGATGGCATTGTTATATTTCGTGATATTCCTATTCGAGTTCTTTTTGATACGGGTGCATCTCACTCTTTTATATCAAAAGAACTTGTTGATGCTTTGTCTTTGGATGTTATTGGCTTGATGACTTCTTTGAGAATTGCAAATCCGGTTGGTGGATCCGCAACACTCAGTTTACTTTGTAAAGATATCGAAATTATTTTATGTGATTATTCTTTCCGAGCCGATTTGCATGTTATGCGTTACCTTGGTTTCAGAATGATTTTGGGAATGGATTGGCTTAACCGTTATGAAGCCCATATTCTATGTCCTGAACAGACTATATATCTTCGGCATCCTCAATCTGTTAAACAGATTTCTCTTGTTCTGAAAGATTCAGATTCCAATTCGAAAGCATCCTTTTACTCTCTAAATCCTCATGATGAAGATAATGATGATGAGTAAATGTTATTTCTCTCATCCACATTGTTTGTGAATTTCCTGACATATTCGAGCCCGTTTTAGGATTACCACCTAAACGAGCAATTGAGTTCAGAATTAATCTAATTCCTGGAGCTCTACCTATTACTCGTCCTCCTTATCGTATGTCCAATAAAGAAAATGAGGAGATGCGTAAACAATTATCCGAATTGGAAGCGAAGCAATTTATTCAATCTAGTTCCTCTCCATGGGGAGCTTTAGCTATTTTTGTGAAGAAATCTGATGGTACACTTAGGCTTTGCGTTGACTACCGTAAGCTTAACGATCTCACCATCAAGAATAAATATCCCTTGCCTCGGATTGATGATTTATTCGATCAGCTTAGTGGTGCTAAAGTCTTTTCGCAGTTAGACTTAGCAACCGGTTTTCATCAGCTCTGTATTGCAGAGGATAGTATTCCTTTGACATCGTTCCGTACTCGTTATGGATCTTATGAATGGCTTGTTATGCCATTTGGTTTAACGAATGCTCCAGCTTATTTCGTTGACCTGATGAATCGAGTTTTTAAAGACTTCCTCGATCGATTTGTTCTCATCTTTATCGATGATATTATTATTTATTCTAAAACCGAGGAAGAGCATGAAATTCATCTTCGGATTGTGTTGGAAACTCTTAGGAGAAACCAATTGAAAGCAAAATTTTCTAAATGCCACTTTTGGCAATCTCGTGTGAAATTTTTGGGGCATATTATTTCTGAATCCAGAATTTCCGTGGATCCTTCAAAGATTGAAGCGATTCAAAATTGGAAGAGACCGGAGAGTGTGACGGAAATTCGTAGCTTCCTTGGATTGGTGGTCTATTACCGTCGGTTCATAAAAGACTTTTCTAAGATTTCCGTACCTCTTACTAATTTGACAAAGAAGGGAGTTAAATACATTTGGTCAGACAAATGTGAAGCTTCTTTTCAGAAATTAAAAGAACTCCTTTCCGATACTCCTATTCTTGTGATTCCCGATGGGAACCAAGACTTTATTGTTTACACCGATGCTAGTCGTGTTGGTTTGGGAGCCGTTCTCATGCAAAGGGAACGTGTTATCGCTTATGCTTCTAGGAAATTAAAGCCTGCCGAGACTAGATATGCCACTCATGATTTAGAGCTTGCGGCTATTGTATTCGCCCTTAGAATTTGGCGTCACTATCTTTTGGGAGAGAAGTTTGTTCTCTACACCGATCATAAATCATTGAAGTATTTATTTTCTCAAAAGGAACTTAACTTGCGTCAACAACGTTGGCTCGAGTTTCTTGCATCTTATGATCTTGATATTCTTTATACTCCCGGAAAAGGAAATCATGTTGCCGATGCCCTTAGCCGTAAGCAACAAGCGGTTGTATCTATGATGGTATTCGAATGGAATGTCTCGAGACTTTGTCCACTTGTGACATTCGAGATCGTGAATCCGATTTATATTCATCTCTTGTTTTATGTAGCCTTGAGGCTCATCCTTCTCTTTTAGACCGCATTCTTGAAGCTCAAAAGCATGATCTCGAATTGGTTCATCTTAGCCAAAGTTGTAGGGATAAAATTGATATTGAAGGTTTGAAAGACTTTGATATTGATGCTCGTGGTGGTATTTGAAAATTTGGTAGACTTATTGTGCCAAATACAATTGATCTTCGTAAAGACATTTTAGAAGATTCTCATCGTTCTAAATTTACCATTCATCCTGGTAGTAGTAAAATGTATACGGATATGAAGCGACTTTATTATTGGGACGGAATCAAATCCGATATTGCTAACTTTGTTAAGCGTTGCATGACTTGCCAACTTGTAAAGGCCGAGCATCAAAGGCCCGGTGGGTTATTGCAACCTTTGGAAATTCCAATATGGAAGTGGGATCAAATTTCCATGGACTTTATTGACGGTCTTCCCCGTTCTCGTTCGGGCCATGATAGCCTATGGGTGATAGTAGATAGACTTACAAAATCCGCCCATTTTCTTCCCGTTCGGTCCAATCGGACCGTACCTATTTTGGCTAAACTTTTTGTCAAGGAAATTGTTAAATTGCATGGAGTTCCTACTTCTATTGTTAGCGACCGTGATCCATTATTTACTAGTGGATTTTGGAAAGGTCTTCAAAAAGCTTTGGAAACAAAGCTTAATTTTAGCACCGCTTATCATCCTTAGTCCGATGGACAAACCGAGCGTGTGAATCAAACTCTTGAAGATCTTCTTCGTGCATGTGTTCTTGATTTTGGTGGAAGTTGGGAAGATCATATTTCTCTTGTTGAATTTTCCTATAATAATAGCTTCCAATCTAGTATTGGTATGGCACCTTTCGAGGCACTTTACGGAAGGCCATGCCATTCTCCTTCATGTTGGCTTGAAGCCGGTGAGAAGCTGGTTTTAGGCCCAGATTTTATTCGTAATGCCACAGAAAAGATTGACCTTATTCGTCATAGGATGAAAGAAGCTCAAAGTAGATAAAAATCCTATGCTGATAATCGAAGAAGGAAATTAGAATTTTCTATGGGAGATTTTGTGTTTATTCGTGTTTCACCTATGAAGGGTGTTGTGCGTTTCAGTCGATCGGGAAAATTAGCACCTCGATATATTGGCCCATTTCCCATCACCGAACGCATTGGTTCCGTGGCGTATCGCCTTTTATTACCGGTTCAATTTTCTGCTATTCATGACGTGTTTCACGTTTCTCAACTTCGGAAATGCCTTCGAGATTCCGATTCTGTTCTTGAGTCCGGTGTTATTGAAGAAATTGAAGTTTCGCCTAATTTGACTCATGAGCAACATCCTATTCGAATCATTGCTTCGGAGGTTAAACACCTTCGAAATAAAGATGTTCCTCTTGTGAAAGTTCAATGGTCTGCAAATCCTAAGGATTGCTCTTGGGAATCCAGAGAATTCATCGAGCGAACACATCCGGACTTGCTCTCTCATGCTCCTTAAGGTGAACTTCTTATTTCAAATTTCTTTTTTTTTGTGTTGATATGCTTTTATTGTTGTTACTTCTTATTTATTTCTTAAAGATTGCGAGGATGCAATTTCTTTAAGGAGGGGAGTCTGTAACAACCTGCATATTTTACGATTGAATATTTAAATATTTTATTTAAATATAGAATCGTTAATCGGATTAAAGTCCGAAAAGCTACTTTTTTTAAACAGTCGAATTGGGACTCGAGACCACCTCCATTGAGTCCAAAATGGCGTTTACAACTTTTTTAAGTATAAACATCGATATGTTTGGAGTAAGTAAAATTTTGATGTTTTCATTTATGGTTTTGGGTTTGGGTTTCAGCCCATTAACCCAACATATCTACCCCACTCCACTCCTCTTCACTCCTTCATAATATTTCCTAACACTCAAGTTTTAGCAAAAATGGTGGTGGAGATAGGAAATTAAAATCCTAAACCCTAGTTTCTTTTGCAAATACAAATTCTTGCTCCAAATTCAAAGAGAAGATTTGGTAAGTATCTCCTTCTTTTTCTCGAACTCATTCTCTCTTTAATTTCAGAAATTTCCTAAACCTAACTTTGGAAATGTTCTTCTTTTGAGCTTAGATTCAAGCTTCTAGAGTTGAAGTTGAAGAGTAGTTGATCTTTCTTTACTTTCAAGCTTCTCCTTCATCGTTTTCGTGTTTAAAGGTGAGTTTTTGAACTCACATCTATTTCTATAGATATCGTTGTTGTTGGGTATGAATTCCTAACACTTATTTATGTTCATTTGCTTTCGAATTGGATCGATTTGGTGAATTGTTCAATTTTTGGTTTTTGGAATCCAATTCTTGTAAAAATCCAATCTTTGATGTTGAACACGTTAGTGGAGCGTTTCGGAGGGCCATACAAGGCTGGGTTGTCGTTTGGCGTAAATCCTCAGCCGAAGTTGCTCGTTCGTTCGCTTCCGTCCGTGTTATCGAATTTGCCCCAAAGGGGGCTAGATTGATTGTGCTTCTGAAGCAGGTTCAGTCGACTGAACCAGGGGTTCAGTCGACTGAACCAGAATATGAAAAATTCATAGAAGCAGGTTCAGTCGACTGAACTAGTGGTTCAGCCGACTGAACCAGACCCAGGAAATTGCCTGGGTCTGTATCAGTCGACTGACTCTGGGGATACAAAATTTATATCCCTGTGTCAGTCGACTGACCACCTGGTTCAGTCAACTGACCTGATTGCTTCAGCCCCATTTGATTATTTTGCTATTGACTTCCAGCTTTTAATCGGTTCGTGATTTTCCGATTTGTTGTTATCATTTATTATCGCTTCTGATGACTTCTATTTCGGGATTTTTGGGCATATCCATTTTGATGGATTCGGCATTGATTTCAATGAATTTGATTCACATCCTCGTATGTGGATTTTGGTGATTGATTGTTTCTATAATCATTTTTGTGACTTGTCACTTCAAATTACAAAGGTTTATATACTAGTAGTAAATATTCAAACCCTTTTACAAAGATGATTTCAACTCTATTTTTAATACAAAGCTCGTTTATAAAACCGTTTTCTAATCTATTAGTATATACAAACCTTTACCTCATTCGTATGAGAAAATCTAATTAAACGGCTTAGCAAAACAAGTGGTATGAAACGCTTGCGTTTACTTCGTCGGTTAATTTATGGACTTGTTCGATTGAAATTCTTGTGGCAATTTTCGACTGGAAATCTACAATTTGTTCGTAAATATTTAAGTTAAGCTAGTGGTTATGGGACATGAAGCTAAACTCATATATTTACTAGCTTAGTGTAATCGACACTTTTGTTGATCGATGATGATCATTTTGTGATTTAGACTAGCGATGTGCGATGTCTATTTGTTTGTTTGGGGATTACAATCCCCGTTTGTGGAACTTTGGTTCAATTTGGCGGGGTAGCGACCCGTGGTCTTCGGACCGTTTGTGGAGCTTCGGCTCAAAATTTATGGTTAGCGACCATGGAATAGCATTCTGTTTTTGATACACGTGTTGGTGAGTTTTCATGCTCCCGTTTGTGATAGGCCTCCCCCTTTTGTGATTTCTGGATTTCTAATTGATGATTTCTAGAATTTGTGTCTCACCAACTTTTGCGATTGGCATTAATATGTTTGTCAATATTTGTAGTTTGGTGCATAAAATAAAGAATATGATATTCTTTTTGGTGCTTTGAGATTTTTGAGATATTGTATGATTTTGTTGATGTTTAAATCATATTTGTTCTAGTATGACACGATTGTTATCATACGTTCTTATTATATCTCTGCTTATATCTCATTCCTTTATCTGATATTTATAGCTAGACTGGTCCGTTTATTATTTTCTTATTAAATAATACTCGGGTCAGACCGAGATGTTACAGGTGCTTCTGCTTGACTCTTTATCTGGGATCATCTTCTGACTTTTGTCTAACTACATTACACTTGTAGTTTTTGTTGTTATACATTCGAGATATAGACTCCATGATGTATACTTATTCTTTTGTCTAGCACTTGTATCTATTCTTTTGTGATATTGTGGATCTTATTTGGCCACTACTCTGATATACACCTTTTTGTGTTATATATTCATATCTATTTCCGCCTTAGTGATATGAATGTCTGTGACTGATTTGTGTTATGTTTATTTCTATATTGGTTTCCGAAGGCCTCATAGCCACTGTGTGGTAGTTTTGAGTTTGTATCGGTATGTCGGATTTCCTCTTGAAATGAAATGCATGTTATACTATCTGACATACCGGTGCTCGCCCAAAGCAATTACATAGATGGTCGCTCCTCAACAGCCTTATTCTTCGCGCTAGTTGACGGCATTTCTCCGTAGTGTCCTTGGCTAGCGTGAGTATAGAGGTGGGGCGTCACACAAGGTTAACTATGTCCATAGAGTAATGTTTGATTAAATAAAAAGATTGAAATCTAATTAAACCAATTTATTGGAATTAGAATATAATTAATTGGAATTTGATGTAATTAAATACTGTGGTTAATGTAAGAAAAGGCGTCAATTGTAGAAAATGAGGGTAACAAGAAAGAAACCTATGTTAAAAATTTCATAAGGTATCGGTTGATTTAATAGTAGGAGTGTAAATCAAAATAAAAGAATAAAAATGAATAAGTTTTGTAAAGGAGTAAACATATGTTTATTTATTTGAAATGTTTGGTAGCTGAAAGATTTATTGTAGAGATGAGAAACTATTATTTAGTAAGAAATGTGTAATTACTGTTTGTATCCAATAATGTATAAATATGTTTAAATTACTATTAGATAGGAAATAATTGTTCTACTTCCCATTACATTCATTTAGTCCATTTTGAAACTTAATCAACTGAAATTAACGTAATTGAAAATTTTCAATTAATAGGAGAAAGAATACTAAATTGTAATTAATAGGTGTAATTAAAAATAGCTTATGTTTTGTGAAAATATAAGGAAAGTTTGATTTAATGAAAAGAACATTTACATAAAATAAAATGAATATTTCATTTGTGAATGTAGGTTTAATTTCATTAAAATAAAGAATAGAATGATTGATTTTAAAGGAAGAAATATATGTTTATTGAACTATGTTTTAACTTACAGATTGATTATAAGAATAGGAAAATAATCTATTTCAAAGTTATTTATTACTCTTGTGTATAAACAACAAATTTATAAACGTGTTTAAATAAACAATTGTTCTATTTTTCATCCATTTTAGTTGTCTGTTTTGAAATTTAACTTTGTAAGTAATTGCAATTAATGTAATTCAAATATTTCAATTAAAAGGAAAGAAAACGTAGATTGCAATTAATAGATTTAATAAAAGAAACGTACGTTTTGTGTTAAACAAAAAGGGTGTTTTAATGGAAATAAAAGATCATTTCGGGAAAACCAAATTGAACGTTTTCATTTTTAAGGTAAGTATTAATTTTTTATTATGCGTAGATAAAAACCTAAATGCGTACAAATTTGAATATTATTTGAGTTAATGATGTTAATTCGGCTACGTTTCAAAAAAAATTGAATTTCAAAGGGTTGTGCGATGTACATGGTCCCTTCATTTATTTTGTTATTAATTGTTGCATGAATGTTTTAAAATAGTTACCTTATTATTAATACTTGATCCGTTCATTTCTCCTTCAATTTAATACTCGAGCCTAGACTTTTAGGTTGTATTTAATTCTTGTGACCTCATTTCACGTATACAAAGTTTTATTTTTATTTGGTTTGCAAACTTTTCCATTCCTACATACATTTTCTTATGCATTATTATTAATGCCTGGAGCTTTCAAAATAAAACGTGACATTTATTTTGTCCCTCCACCTTCATTTCCTAACTATAAATAACCTGCAGCTTATTTCTTCATTTGCGTTTTGTTTCTCCTAACACCTCATATTCAAAAGCTCTTATTCTTGCAAATCCAAAAGCTTTCTTTTATGAAACATGATTTTTTTTTCATTTTTCCGTACACGTCCTGTCCTCACCTTAGTTGTTCTTCAATCTTTTCCTGAAGCCTCATCTTGAGAAAAATGTAAGTATTTTTTTTTGCGTACTAATTATTATTTTAATAATATTTCTTATAACATGAATATATTTTACATATAAACTTTGATTCACGCACGATTTCTTCTGTTGGATTCATATTTAAATTCCGGACAACATGAAATTAATTTAGTTGAATTTGGAAACTGTTGAGTTTTTGCGCTTCTGTTTGGATTTTTATGGGCTAAAATCAAAGGTGAGTATTTTTACCCACTCACAACTACTAAATTTTCTTATGTTGGTTAAATTAAATTTATGATGTGAATAGAAATTGATTGATTGATGTTTGGTATATTTAAATTGTCATTCTAGTTAAATATGACTTTTATTGCATTTAATCGTCATTTAATTTAATATTAAATTTTAATTCATCAGTTTATACTTGTTACTGATAATCAGTTAGCTACTGATGTTTGTTGATTGATTTGGATGATGATTTGGATGGATGTTTGATTGTTGATATTGGATGACTTGATGTTATATTTTATATTGTTGTAACACTACAAGTTTTCTATGGGTTGAAATGATACATACCCGAACGATCTGATAGATTAGGGAGAAATCATTATGGGTTGAAATGGTAGACTCGAGCGATTTCATGTATTGAAATTAAATTTTGGGATTTCTGGTTGAAATGATATATACCCGTAAAATTTTAAATTGCGGATTGAAATGATAAATATATGTATCACTTGACCATAGGATAAAGAATTATATACGGACACCGGATTGGTTAATTAAACGATTTTAAATCCTTAAATTTTGAATTTAGTTAAATGATCTTTTGAACAAAACTTGATTTATATAAACTGAATTATTTTCGGAAATTCGAGTTTTAAATGTTGAAATTGGAATTGGTTTAAATTGAAATGTTGAAGTTGTAATTGAAGTATAAACGACATTTATCGAAATTAAGTTATTGAAATGTTGGAATGGAAGAAATGGTTAAATATGAGGTTAATTTCAAAATTTATTATCTCAATATAAACTGTAAATGTTCTTTTAAATTTTAATTTTAAGATTTTCAACTATTAAAATAAGTTAATCTATTTTAAACCAAATTAATCAATTTAAAGTATTTAATTTATTTTAATCTAATTTAATCTATTTTAAACTAATTAACCCATTTAACCTATCTTAATCTATTTTAATTTATTTAATCTATTTTAAATCATTTAAACTTTATTAAACTATTTTAATCTATTTAAAACTATTTTAATTTATTTTAAACTATTTAATCTATTTTAATTCTGTTTAATCTTTTTTAAATTCATTTAATCTATTTTAAATCTAATTAATCCATAATAAACCTATTTAATCTATTTTAAACCATTTAAACTATTTTAAATCTAATTAAAGTATTTTAATCTATTTTAAATTTATTTAATCTATTTTTAAACCTATTCAACCTAATTTATCTCCATTTAAAACTATTTAAAGGAATTAAACTATTTATAACTACTTAAATTATTTTCTAAATTTCAGATGGTGTAAAGTGGAAATGTTTATAATTAAATCCTCGATTTTTAAGCGAATAAGGTTTAATGATGTTATAACATAAGTAGGGATTTAAATGACATATTTGAGGAATATGATGATTTTAAATGAGGATTTAATCTATTTTTGGAAATACGAATTCGAAAGTGATATGATTTCAAATGTGATTTCCAAAATGATATGGTTTTGAGAATATGATATTTCGATATCAATTGTGAATTGACTTTTGAAATGTAAAAGAACCATCTGGTGTGAAATAAACGTTTGGTTGTTAAAGAGACCAGGATCGGATATTGTCGTACTCTCTGCCAATACCGAAAACCACTTAACAACTGTGTACATGGTGGAGATTCTAGAAATGAAGTAGGATGGTTTGGCGAACGATTCTATATGAGGTATTTATGTGACCCTGAGTCCCGTGAGTTAGCTTGATGTGGCTAAAACAGGAGCTGCGCCGGGCCAAGTGAGGTCATTCCTCTTATCGGGTACATTTCTTCGATACCATTCTATTACTTTATGATTGATTTGGTGGCCACCCCTTGATTTTGATTTGGGAGTGTGTTCCGAGGTGGGAGGTAGTAGCTGATATGCGTTACCGCCAGTCCGAATCCGCAAAACGGTAGAATCCTACCCTGGGCATTGCCTCGCGTGCCTTGTCGCATGCCCTATCGCGCCTTCTATGACTTTGTTTTGTACCACACCTATAGAGTGCCCTCTGATAGCCCTCCAGTTTATGGAGGAATTAAGGTACTGTATAGACTATGGGAATATATAAAAATGTGTTAAGGGGGATATGGGTAATGCCTTAACGCTATTCTAATACTTTACTTTGCTGTAGACATATTATAATAGCGTATTGTACTACATATTAGATAGGTTAACGGATCATTAGGAGATGGTAATCCCGAACATCTCTTAAGTTATTGCACTCACGTTAGACACTGGATAAGAGATGTCAAACCCCGTAAACATCTCTGACGCCGTTACACTCATATTTAATGTCGATTTAACTTACATAAGATCTTTTAGTTCCGACTCGAGTGTTTTGCCTTTTCAATTCGCTCGGGTCAGTCTGAGCTTTTCAGTGTATCGAAGACTGCTTTTTGGAGGATGAAGATGAAAATTTTATACTATTACTATGTATTATATTTATTCCACTGCATCATGTTGTTCCGCTGCATTTATTTATTCTTTTTGTGTGTAACTCTGATCTGTATTATAAAAGTTTAATCAATTTTATTTGTAAACAGCTTCATGAACTGTTTATTTGATTATTATATTTTGTCATTCCGCTACGAGATTCTGTATTTAATTTTCTTTCTTTCTTTGCTTTTTCTTATTTACCTCATAACAATCTGCCCTTTTGAATGGTTTGAGTCCGACGCGTGTGTCTGCTTAAAACGTCCAAAAAGGCAGGTCATTACAGAAATGATAAATATCTGTATCACCTGACCATAGGGTAGAGGATTATATACGGGCACCGAATTTGGTTAAATTAAATGATTTTTTTTAATTCAGTTAACTGGCATTTTGAAATAGAAATTGATTTATATAAACTGAATTATTTTTGATAATCCAAGCGTTAATGCTGAAATTGGAATTGGTTTAATGAATTGTTCAAAGGATTTAAATTGGAATTTCAAAGTTAAAGTGTTAAATATAAATGAATTTATTGGAATTGAGTTATTCAAATGTTTGGATATAACTTTCAAATCTATTTCTTTTACTAATCTAAACTATTTTAATTTAATTAACTATTTTAATCAATTTAAACTATTTGAATTTATTTTAAATCTACTATAACCTATTTAATCTAATTTAATCTATTTTACTTATTTAAACTGATCGAATTTATTTAATCTATTTTAAATCTATTTGATATATTTAAATCCTTGATGATGATACAACCTAAGTTGGAATTTGGAATTGATACATTTTTGTGAAATGACATATTTGAGTAAATATGATGATTTTGGAACTAGGATTTAATTAACCTATCTTATCGATAAATTCAAAAGTGAATATGTAACGAACCGGATTTTGCCCGCTCGAAAATCGACATCCATACTTTACATCGTACTCGAATGCCGCAGATTCGACCGTTCAAATCCGAGTCGCCGGAGCTTATAACACAATTAAGTAAACAACACAGCGGAAGAAAGAAAACAATATAGATATACAACATCTGATACAATATCCAGATACAATGATGATACAATGAATACCTATATACATCAGAGATAAGATACAAGAAATAGCAGCGGAACAATATCAATAGAAATGATAACTCCAAATTGATCTTCAGACAAGAATGAATCCACAACTCCAAGATAAGCAACTTCGATGAATGAACTAGCTCCAGATAATCTACTAAACCTGAATATCTGAAAAGAAACCCAACTCTAGACTGCCCGTGTGGAATATAGTGGGAACCCAGAGTTTAGGAAGGGAACAATAAACTCCGGATCAGTCATGGGACTGGTGTGAGCAACAAAAACAGTTTATCTTTAAACAAACACAAAAGGCTTTTAAACATTTAAATCCGCAATGTTTTTGGAAAATGAAACTACCATAAGGCCTCCCGCCACACACACAATGCAATCGCGAGGAGATTTCTTCTTATGATAGTCAAACATGCTTACTACGCAAAATCAAAACTCTTTTGATATTATTTCTAGTGCATAGTGTAGAAAAACATTTCGAAAATATAATATTAATCTTAGCCGGCATACAACATTTCATCGTATGCCTACTATAGCTACCATGTTCAATAGCAGGTTACCGCCACATTCCATAGCAGGTAATACAACTAAAACCGTACAGGGTTCGTATTGTTTCTTTGGATTTCCAACAAATGATCAGGCTAAGGAACTTCCTTACCGAAATAGAAACGCCTCTGGAAAGACGCCCCGAGAACCTAACCGGATCTCCGCAAACAAAAGGCCGACGCTACCTCACGCTGTACAGCTGTAACTAGGTAACTAACACACGAGTCATGTCATCCCCCGGTCATTACCGACCTTTATCCGAGGGCCCTCGATCACAAAGCAACAACCACAAAGTATAATAACTGTGCAGCATCCACATAGGTAAAATATCTGGGCTCCATACCATGATATCACCTTTTATCCAGAAGGAAATGACATACCCTAGGGGCGCTACCCCTACAAACCTTTGTCGCAACATTCCTGTTTCGACCATTACCGGGTTGTGAGGCTCGACGAAGTCTCATCCACAAAGCAACGCTTTTTCACAAAGCCACGCTTTTTCACAAAGCCACGCTTTGATCAACCAATGATCAGCAGCACTTCGTATGCCACATTACCAAATTGGGAATGTATCACTAGTAACCATCAACTACATAACCTCTGAGCTCGTACGTCTCAGAGAAGGGTGTTAAGCTAAGAGAATAAATTCTCCGCCACCAACAGAAATGTATTTGATAGAAACCAGCTTTACATCTCAAAGTGTAACGTCAGACACACATCCATACAAGTCTGTTCCGGGTTCGAACAGAACCGAAGGCACTTCTCACGAAGCCCTTGCAAATCCGGATAATTTCCAATCACGTCCGGACTTCCCGTCACTAAGGGTGATAAAACCTCTATATCGGGGATCAGCCGATGCAGAGTAACTCGACGGTAATCCTTCCGTTTTCAAAAATATCCGGTCTTCACCACCGGTCTTCAAATGCTATCCATATCGTCGTATCACTATTCGGAATGGGTTATATGACACAAATGTCCTCTCCCGGCTAAACCGAATAACGAGCGCAATTAAAAAATCATACGGATACTGGGGTCTCAGTTAAATCACAGCTTAAAGCCCAAAACTTTTCATTCGAATGGTAAAACAAATTACCATTTCCAATCTTTTAAACAAAAAGATTCAATTCAAAAACCTTCAATGGTTTAAACAATTTCCACACTTTTAATCTTTTAAACAAAAAGATTCAATTCACAAAGTTCACCCCGTTCCCAAAGATTCATTCATGGATTTCAAAACAATTTCCATTTCACTTGGATTAACTCGTTAAATCTTTAAGTCAAGATTTAACTTATAGCTTTTAAAACAATTCCATTTCAAGTTGGATTAACTCGTTCGGTCTTTGAATCAAAGACTCATTTCATAAATTTCAAAACATTTCAATTCCATTTCAAACTTGAAACCGATCAACACAATTTGGAAATTCATTACTTATGTGAAAGCTTTTACTATTTGAAAATAAATAGTTTCGTTTCAGAAAAATCCAGTTATATTTGCCCGAGTTAAAACCCTTGAATAAAAATCCAAATTTCCAAATCAATATCTTTAAAATGGTTTAACCCATATATAACTTGTATAGCATCTTAATCCTTAGCTTCAAATCGTAGAATTCAATTTCAAACTTGAATTCAAATTTAAATCAAATTATTTAAATTTCAAAACTTAATCAAGTTATTCGAAATAACTTTTATCTTTGAATATTCTATTTCAAAAGCTTTTCACTTTAAACCCAAATTTCCAATTTCAAAATCAATTGAAATTAAAAATTCAATTTCAAAAACATCAAATTTAAATCATCTGTGACTTAACCGATTTCCACGTGAAATCTATATTTGTGTGTGTAAAAGTGTAGTCCAGGGATTTCACACAATAATGCACAACATTAATCATCACAGATATATCGATAAGCGGTATAATCCATAACGCTTATCTTCATTTACAGATTCATAGATAAAATAAATTTATCAATCACAAAGATTCACTATTACAATTCGATGTGGGTTTCGGATAACCAACTGGAATCCGACTCCCTGTCGCATCGAAATTCAAGTGCCGTTTACGGGTCAAAGGTTTTCATATTCACATAGTAATATCTCACAGAAACAGAAATCACAACATCAATCAGGATGTATCACAAAGCATCATATATCAGGGATATCAAACAATTCAACATTCACTAGAATCCAAACATCCATAAGTAAGATAAATTAATTATCTGATTAATTCAAATCAGATTAATTTCTTATGAATTTATCACTAATCCTGGTTAATTAACTTCAATAATTTACAAATTATTTTGATTAATTTTTCCTTAATCATTTATTAATTAATCATTTAAAATAAATTAATTTACCTTATTTTAAAGTTATAAACTTCGGTCTATTTCAAAACCTAAGATTCAAATTTCAATTTGAATTCAGATTTAAAATTCTAATTTAAACTTGGTTTTAAATTACGTTTCAGATTTTATATTATACTTTTAAAGTCAAGAAAACTGCCAGGCTTGTTTTAAATCCCGAAAACCCTCTTTTAAATATTTTTAAACTTTTAGTTTATTTCAGATTTGGGTTCAAAATATAAATTTGAATCCACACTTTAACTGGATTTAAACTTGGGTTTAAATCTACTACCTAAACAAATTTCATTTGAATTTTATTTAAACTCAAATCTCTGCCAGGTTTACCTTTTTTACAAAAGCCTGGAACCCCCCATATACTCGAATCGAACAAAATTGCTTCGAGTCATCTCCTTCCCTACTTCGAGTAACATACTCGAAGTACTCGAGTAAACCCGAGTTAAAATCTTTGTCTTCCCCAAAATACCAGAGTCCAGAAAACGTGCATGCGTGCACATGCACACGAGCTCGCCGCCCCTCCGGCCAACTTCGCGACCACCCACAAGTCACCTTTGACCTCATCGACGAACCCCACTGCCCAGTTCGATGATTTGATCGAGAAACCAAAATCGAGCATCTCGATTTAAATCTGGAACCAACACCGATCAACGAAAACTCCTTGCCTGACCACTATCGACCACCTGCGACTACGCCGACCCGTCCCCGCATTCATCAAAGCTTCTACCTTCTGTTCCCCCTGGTCCGATCGCTCCATAGGCTTCGCTGACATCGCGGCGACCTCATCTTCTCCCTCGACCAAAATAGACCGTTAAACCCTAAAATCACTTCCATACAACAATTCTCGCATTGAAAAAATTTTATTTCATTTTTCATGGAATCATAGATACTCAAACCAGCTCCACGCAAGATTCTAGCTTTTAAAATTTGTTCGATGATCGAAAATCGATCGAAACGCATTTCCAGTTCATTTATGAACTGCTACTCGAATTTCTAACTAAAAATCCTCATTCCGGTTTTAAAAATCTTCTTTTTGTATGTAGATTCGAGATATAAGATTAAATCAACTTTTCATGACATTCAAAATATTGTATGTTCACTGTAAAAAATCATTTGTTTCCAACTGTGTATACTTCTTCTTCTGAAATCTATTTTTAAATCATAGTTCATCCTTAAATATACAACTTTCACTTTGAGATCAAAGTCTAACAATGATTACATGATGAAAGATTTTGGTTTTGAATATGTTTGGTGCTCTAAAACCAGAGACAGAGGTGATCTCAATCATAACAGGCATTCCACTCTCTAATGTTTATACACAGAGAAACTATATATATATATACATACATATATATATATATGTATGTATACATGATAAAGTGACTTCGAACCTCAAATTAACAGAAATAAATCATTATAGTTTAGTTTCTTTTTGAGTTGTTACTCACAAGCATCAAGAAAACAAAACAAGTTAAGCTTCTAAAAATAGGAGTTGCTCACTTGGAACAATTTGAAAACAGAGAAGCAGATTTACTTTGGAAAACTGGAATGTTGAGTTGCTCACCTGACAAAGAAGACAGCGAACTTGTTTGATCTGGAATTTTGATTAGATCTGCACTTTTTCTTTTAATCTAGGCTTGCTACTTGTTGTTGAGATGATCTGGAAATTGCTTTTAAACTTGAGTGATGATACTTATTATTTTCCTCTTCTGGTTTACTATGTTTTTGCTGAACGAACTGAGGCAAGAAGAAGTTGGTACATATGGAAAGGAAGCTGGCATTTATTTGTTTGTACCACTCATCTTATTTTATTTCTTGATCAGATTTTCATTTCGGCTGAGATGATATTATATGTACTTAGAGATGCAAACATTCAATGCTTTGTGTCCTTATGTTTCTTCATATATATGTAAGTATTGTTTGTTTATGCTTATATTTCACTTGTACAAAGATATTTACTTTGTTTGTTTGACTATGCAAACTTCGGCTGGTATTTTTTTCTACTTGGTGGCTAAAGATTCATGGGTTAATTTCCTTTGCCTTATTTGATAAGCTACAACCTTATCTTTTCTTTGTTCAATTTATATTATTATTATTTTTCTTTAAAATGGTGGCTGAAGTGATCTATCTTGTGCGTGCATTAATTGATGTTGTACCACTTATGTTTTCTTTTCACTTTCAGCTGTACAATATAACCTTTCTCGGCTGTACAAGTTGAATAAAATTTGTTGCTTCTTTTATAAGCTTTGTTATACATGTATTTAAAATTTCAAATTGACTCATATATGCCCGTATACATATATATTCACATATATACCATATTTATACAATATTTAAATTTAATTGATTTAACACAAATTTATTCATCTCGGGGAAACTCGCAATTTATTTACCGTTTTATTTCACAAATTTAATTCAAAAATTCAATTAATTATAAATTTAAATATATATAAATTTTGGGGTCGTTACAGAATATGACTTTTTTGAAAGCGAATATGATTTTGGAAGTGAATGTGGTTTTGAAAGTGAATATGATTCAGAAGTGATATGGTTTTGAGTATATGATATTTTGATACAATTATGAATTGGTTTGGAAAATGTAAAAGAACCATCCGGTGTGAAATAAGCGTTTGGTTGTTAAAGAGACCGGGATCAGATATTGTCATACTCTCTGCCAATACCGAAAACCACTTTAACAATTGTGTACGTGGTGGAGATTCCAGAAATGGAGTAGGATGATTTGGCGAACGATTCTGTATGAGGTATTTACATGACCCTGACTCCCGTGAGTCAGCTTAGATGTGAATTAAACAGGAGCTATACCTGGGCCAAGTGAGGTCATTCCTCCGGCCGGACATGCTACTTCGATACCATATTATGACTTTGTGATGATTTGGTGGCCACCTCTTGATTTTGATTTGGGAGTGTGTTCCGAGGTGGGCGGTAGTAGCTGCTATGCGTTACCACCAGCTCAGTTCTGTAAAATGGTAGAGTCCTACCCTGGCATTGCCTCGAGTGCCGTGTTCACATGCCCTATCACGCCTTCTACGAGTTTGGTTTGTACCATACCTATGGAGTGCCCTCTGATAGCCCTTCAGTTTATGGAGGAATTATGGTACTGTATAGACTATGGGAATATATAAAAATGTTTTAATACTTTACTTTACTATAGACACTATTATAATAGCGTATTGTACTACCTAGTAGATAATTTAACAGATCCTTAGGAGGTGGAAATCCCGAACATCTCTTAAGTTATTGCACCCACGTCGACATTGGATAGGAGATGTCAAACCCCATAAACATCTTTGATACCGTTACACTCATATTTATTTACTATTGATTTAACTTACATAAGGTCTTTTAGTTCCGACTCGAGTGTTTTGTCTTTTCAATTCGCTCGGGCCAGTCTGAGATTTTCAGTTTATCGAAGACTGCTTTCTGGAGGACGAAGACGAAGATTTTGTACTATTATTATGTATTATATTTATTCCACTGCATCATGTTGTTCCGCTACATTTATTTATCATTTATTCCTGTTGTATGTAACTCTGATCTGTATTATAAAAGTTTAATCAATGTTATTTGTAAACAGCTTCATGAACTGTTTATTTGATTATTATATTTTGTCATTCCGCTGCGAGATTCTATATTTGTTTTCTCTCTTTCTCTGCTTTTTCTTATTTACCTCATAACAATCTGCCCTTTGAAAGGTTTGAGTCTGACGTGTGTGGCTTATCGTCGATTTAAACCGTCCAAAAAGGCAGGTCGTTACAGAATAAGTGAATGGAAATTAAAAAAAATGCGAATAGAAAGAATTTGATATGGCTAAGAATCAATTGGAAATTAATACGTAAGTTGTACGTATATTATTTTATTCGCATAATGATTTGATCCAGATTCGAGAACAGAATTTCGAGATAATTTATATCGATCCGAGTTGGGATTTTTCACTCGATTTTCGACGGCGAACCCTAGATATGGATTTTTGATTGATCCTGAAATTCTATATCATAGTATACGGCTATGCAAGGAGAATGACAGTTTCTAATCAAGAAACCAGATTTGAGTCCGCACTAGAGAGTCGTGTGAACGATACTAGTATGGAAGTGAAATTGTGTGGTCAAGTGAGCGATCAGAATTGATATTGCGTACAGATGATATACGTACATCGTACGGGCTTAAGTAAAATAAATATTGGAAATTTGAAAGTGCCGAATAAAATGATCTTGAATTATATGATTGGATATCATTAGTAAATTAGATACAAGTATATAAAAGCAAGAAAAATTGGATTACCCGACAAAAAGGTACATGTTTAAATTGTTGTATGAAATTGATGATTTTCTAATTGAGCCACTTGGCTTTTGTTTTCTTTTGATGATTTAGGCCCATAGAGGCGTTTGTAGTTTTTCGGATCTTGCCGCGCAAAGGAGACGCTGGCGAAATTTTTCGAAATTTAAGGAGTTAGAAATTTTTTGATAATTTAAAATTTGGTTTTAAATTATAATTTGAATGATTGAGGGGATAATATTAGTTGTAAGCTATGGATGAATTTGGAAATTTGAAAGAGTGATAATGTGGTTTCAATAAAAATTGTTTTCGGGAAGATGTTGAAACGTGTGGTTTTGGGAAATAGTTACTGGGTTTTGGACCATTCTTCGTACCATGGAAATTTCAAGGACGAAATTCTTATAAGGGGGAAGGAATGTAACGATCCAGAATTTTGGCTATTTGAAATTGGAATATTTAATTGATTTTAAATATTTAAAAGTTAATTTTTAACTTGAATTTCAAATATAACGATTTATTTGATAATTTTATTATTGAATTAATAATTGAAAATTGGTTAAAATATCGAGTCTTGAGTTTTAAGCTTGTTAAAAATAATTTAAAGGCTTATAAAATTTATATTAATAATACTGAAGATAATAAAACCTTTTAAATTGAATGTAAAAGTGATTTGTTCAGTTTTAAAAATATATCATTTAAAATGACATATAAAAATAACCTTCCGGGGCACTATCTCGGAATTCGACGAAACTAGTTCCATTGGATCCGTAATAGTGTATTATTATCAGATTTCAAATTTCGTAACGTTTGGGGTTATCGTTTGGCCGTATGAGATATAAACGCGTTGAAAATTATATCGAAAATTAAGTATAATAATTGAGTCCAAAAAGCTATCTTCTCCATACGATCGAATTAGAACTCGAAACCTTTTCCATTTTGTTCGGAATAGGGGTATAACATTATGAATGCCTAGTAGTACACCTCAATAGGGATTCGAAATTTTAAGCTACAAAATCGAGATGGTTTGGAGATTTAAATAATATATATATATTATTTGATTGACCATATTTCCATCAACCGTTTTCCCTTCACTTCAGAGCACTGTAGACAACACCCTACATGCCTTCCTTCTCTTCTATCACTTCCCTCTATTCCTTTTTAAAATACAACCGATCAGAATGAAACAAAAAAAATCATAACAAACGAAAATTTAAAATCTACAAAAATGGGAAGTCTTTATCTTTGGCTTGCAAGGGGATGGATCTATCTTTGGCAGAAGATTATTAAGGTGCGGCTTCACTTGTTTGAGCAACATCAGAGTAGCAGAAAGAAAAAAAAGAGGATGAAACTTTTAAAAATCAAAATCGAGTTATATATTTCATGAAAAATTCCCAATCGATTTTTAAAAATCTTGTTCAAGCATGATCTTCAACCTGGGACGCTTTTTGAGGGTCGCGACCTACTTTCTGACGATCGACAGTGGGATGTCGATAATAGGCAGCAAACTAGGGTTAGCTTTTAAGGACTTTGTGGTGAACAATCTGCATAATGGAGTTTGGTTTTGGGTTTAGGAGATCGTTTGGCACCAAGAGGCAGAACATGGTAATGCTTGGTGGACTGGGGAGTAGCATGACCTGAGGATTTTCACGCCTAAGTGGTTTTAGTTGCGGTGGGGTTAAGGGGACTGGGTGCGTGGTGTTGGCACTGGCACATAGAGTTTTCGAAGAGGGAGAGTTTGGTTGGGTCGTTTGGGTGGATTGTCGAGGGAAGGGAGGTGATCAGTGCACGAGCGTGCACTGTAAATGTCGTGCATAAATTCTTGTTTACAGGCGAAAAAGAAAGAAAGGGGGAAGAAGAGAAAGAAGAGGATAGGAGCGGGTTGGGTTTTGTTCATTTGGCCGAGCTGTAGAGTTTGGGTGAGTAAAGATGTTTAATATGGTAATTAAATTATATAAAATTGTTTAATAAAATTTCAACCCTTGTAAATTGCATATCTCGGTCGTTTTAGGTCAGAATCCAACGCGATCAGTCGCGTAGGGTTCGTATTGACGAATTCTTCGATATGAATTGGATTGGATGAAATTGGAGCTTCTAAAATTTTCAGATAATTTCAAACGCGCTCGGATTAAATCAGAACCGGAACATGGTAATAAAAAATCAATGTGAGTTAATCTCACTCAATTTTGGATTGCTGTAATTAATTTTAAATAGTTAAAATTAACTATTGATTGATTGGTTGAAATTGATAAATTATTATCAGTTGGGTGTAATATTATATATAGTAGTATATATATATATATATTGGAGTGATTGATATTCCCGTATACATATAGCGGATGAGACCCTATGCGCCCCGTGTAATAGCGGATGACCCTATATACCGCGATATCCCCCTCAAAGTTGGATTGATATTTTTATATTGTGCTAGCATCTGTGGATACAAGGAAACAGGTTGGAGGGATCCAACTGGATTCCTCAAAAATATTGAATTAATTTCATATATTGATATATGATTTGTTTGAATGATCTGTGGTAGATTACAGTGTAATTTGAATGTATTGAATGCTATGGTAGTTTGGCCTGGATTTTGGTGTTTTTAATACCAATAATAAATGTTTTGAATTTGGAAAGAAAATAAAAAGAAAATTTGAAGTAAAATATTTATGGCGAAATTTGAATTTAATTGAAAAATCAATTTGGGCAAAATAAATAGTTTGGTTTTAAAATTGTATTTGGCAGTTTTGGAATATGGAAGCATAGTGGTTTTTGAAAAATGTAAATAAAAGGATTTTAAATAATAAAACCTAAGCGATATTTTTTTAAGTATAAAAAGGGATTTATTTTTAAAAATCGAGAATTAAAATAGTTTGGGAAGATAAAAAGGAAATTTGAAAAGAAGATATGAAATTGTTATACTAGATTTTAATAAGATTATGGAAAGGAAGTGGAATCTAATTTTAGTTGGGTTTTAGGATATATTTGGGTTATTTAAGAAATTAATTTAAAAATGGAATTTAATTTAGAAATCGATTTATAATCGATTAATTGTTGTAAAACCGTTATAAATGGGAAATGAGACTATGAAATTTGTAAACAAGGTTTATAAATAAAGCAAAGTGATTATCAGTGGATAAATTGAAATTATAAATTCACGGTGAGGATTTATAAGGAGATGGGTAAATCGGTTTAAAAAGTAAATGGTAGATTTATTTTTAGAAATGTGAAAAGGGAATTTACAGAATCAGGATGTAAATCGAATTGGAAATAAATTGAAAGAGATTTATAAATGTTAGACTGGTTATATTGGAATTGGAAAATATATTTTTATCGAGAAATTCAGTTATTTTAAAAAGGGAGGATTTGTAAGTATTAGCTAGTAATTTAAAAGTGTTTAAAGAATATTTCAGAAAATTAATTATTTAGTTGTTTTAAAATTGTTTAAAGTATATTTAAATATTAATTAAGTTAGTTTATAGTGAGTTAATTATTATTTAAAAAGTAATCAGTATTATTATTTTAAAGGGATAAATTATTCAATATTATATAATAACTTTTATTTTAAAGAGTATTCGCCTAAACTTAACTTGGAAATTATTATAGAAATTTCTTAAGTATTATTTTGAAATTTTTTAAATAAAGTTTACGGGAAGTAATGGTATGCTCGCATGGCGAAATCGGAGGCAGTGAGTGCCTGCAGTTAAGCCTGGGATTTCTCTAGGATAGAGACGTAACCATTGAGCTGTGAATCCATGGTTTGATACCATAGTGGTACTTTCCATATTATTTTAAAAAGGGTTTTCAAATATTTTTGAAAAAGGATAGTTTGCGAATATACTAAATTCGATAAGATAAGTACATATTTTTGGATAAAGAGTTTAATTTATATAAAATTAAATAAAAATGAGACTTAGTGTTTTTCAGTGGAAAATGGAATATGTGATTGTATGATTGTTTATTTGATAGTTAAATAACCGACTATCAAATCTGGACCCAAAAATATAACTTTGGGAATATCTAGGAGAAATACGGGAATTATTTGGTACAGTTACAGTTTGAGGTGCTATACTGTACGTATAAACTCGTTTCGTTCTTCTAGGATGTTTATAAGGGGATCCGTCCACTAATGGTTAGGAGGTGATCTCCGATCTTATTTTCGTCTATTTATTTCCTAAAGAACCAGGGTTGAGTTTACCGAAAATATCGAACGTTGTTTCGAAGAGACCGGGATCAGATAAGTTATCTGAAAACCACTTCGATCCAACGAGTACGTTTTCGCAGTGAAAACAAGAGCATGGAGTCGAAGATGGAGCAGTGAAGTGCAAGGGCTAATCGCTACTAATCTTGAGGATTATTCCAAAATTGATGTAGTAGGAATAGTGCCTTCGGTTCCGTTCGGACCTAGAACGGACTTGTATGGATGAATGCTATCAGTACATTGTCATCGGAGGACAATGAGCATTCTAAGTGAAAATTCCTTTAAAAGGTAATCATAGCCTCTATCCTCATCAACCGAAAATGACTGAAAAGCAAGGGAGAAGCAGCAAGGCTAAGTGGGTCGCACCTAATTAGGGTATGTTTATCACCTTTCTAGATACCCTCGGATACTATTCTATTACTACGATACATGGAAGGAGCTCGGGAAAGGGTGGGAACACCCGAGGTGATAGCATATTCGGTCTATCCAGGTTAGGCATAGTCAAGTTTTGTGTTGCAGGGGATCTCGGCGTGGTCCTCGGTAAGCTGTTTCAAGACGTGTACTGTGACAGGTGGTACCCTAGTGCCTAGTCATTCGTATGGAATCCTTTCTCCAATACGTGCCTTTATGATTTTGGTTGTAGAGCCTAGTATGCTGGAATTTAATTAATGTAACAATTTCAGCTATTTGAATAAGTATTTGTACTTAGACACTATTATAATATCAGAGGATTTGATATGAAATGTTTTGGTTATCGTAAGGCAAAAACCCGTCATGTTTATTTGTGGCGTGGACTTACGAGATACCTTTGATTTTCAAAGGATTTTGAAAACTTTAATAATTCAAATTGAGTGTGTTTTTCTCACGCTGGTTTTCCAGACTGACTCGGGTGTTATTTTATTAGAATGCTCGGGTCAGACCGAGTATTACAGATACATGATAGGATGCTATGGAGCTCAGGAGACGAGCTGAACGACGAAGACGTATCACAGTACTTGATTTTTATTCCGCTGTGTATTGTAGGCTGTATATTCAGCTTTTGTGAGGACAAGTTATTATAACTGTCCAGTATTGTGTTATTGATGTATTGTACTCTGATGATGTAATGTATAAACAACAATTATCGTTCTTTTTGTATATAGACATGTTATATCTATTATATATTGTTCCGCTGCGATTGTGAGACTCTGTGTTGTTGTTCCTTTTCTTCTTCTACCTCTTTCTTCTTTTCCCTAATGATCTGGTATTTCCGGCACTCGATTGCTCGGCATGTAATATAGTGGATGTATTGATGTCGATTTTCGAAGGTCAAAAAACCTGGGCCGTCACAAATTTGAAGAACTGATCTAAAATAAAGTTGAAGCCACTGGAAAAATAAATGGTTTGGAAAAAAGAATCACATAATTTGGTTCATTCCTAAAGGAGATGTGATTGATACAATATGGGGTATTTTCGGCCAAAACTGGACCCGAGAAAGGACTTGAAAAATAGAGTTTTTGATACAGAAATATTCGGAATGGGAAGAAGGGTCAACAACAAAGTTATAGCCATTGAAATTATACACAGTTTCAAAAAAACGTTATTTGATTTTGGAGTAGTTTAGTGGAATATAGAAGCCATGGAAATAAAGGGAAGAAAGAGGGAAAATAGGGAAGGGGAAAGGAAGGGAAAATAGAGAAAGAAGAGGAGAGGGAAGGTGGAAGGAGATGGCCTTGGAAATGGCCTTGGAGATGGTGAAGAGGGCCGCGGCTATAAGGGAGGAGGAAGGGTTGAAGGAGAGGAGGAAAGAAGTTTTGATTTGTGAGGTTTTTGAAGTTTTGGATCTAGGGTTCTCTGTAGAATTTGAGGAGAAAGAAGAAGTGTGCAGAGAAAGTTTCTTAGGAGAAAATTTATGTACGTAGATGTTATTAGATAAGAAACATAAGGTCGTAGGAAAAGGAATGGTCACATGACTGACTAGAGTCTCTTGGTTAACCAAGGCCCATTAGACCAAACAAACCCAATAAACCTTAGCCAAATAAAACACAACTAAACGCTACCAATTCATGTTATTTTTTCATAGTAATTCAAATTTTTAGAGCAATAGGAATTTGATTTTGACGAAACAAAAAGTGGAGGGAAGATTAGAATTCAGTCTAGTATCATATAAAAAGAATAAAATTTTAAAATTCAAATTTAATTTTTTCAACCAAAAATCAATCATTGACTAAGTTTGGCCAAAATTTGAAATTTCACAAAATTTTTATTCTATTAAATTTGGTTAAATAAAACACTCAACGTCACAAATTCAAATTTTTTTAATTTAATTTTTATTTAAATTCAAAATACTGCCATTTTAAAGTTATTAAAAGTTACGGATCGTTACACTTTATCTTAATTAAAAGATGTAATATCAATTAATGCAATATTAATTTGTTTCCCCTTATCATATTTAAAAGGTTAAATGCCATTATCTACGCATCCAATTCTATTCCAATTACATTCAAACCTATGTTATCATCCTTATTATTCAATCAACAATGCCCTATGAATTATATTAACATAAGTTTACATTTTATTACATTCATTATTTTACCGTTAACATCTTTTACCATATTAATTAATTACAGAAATTTTCATTGATTTCCAAATTAATTCCAACATATTAAATAATGAGATGATAAATGAACAATTGTTACCTTTAAGCAATTTAATCATATTTATAAGTTTATTATCTACAACAAATGTTATGACTACTTATACATCACTGATTATATTCAATTTCAATTAAGAACATAAAATTCCAACATTCAATTGCCTTAATTCCATTAATTACCCATTTATTATTCAAATAGACAAATTAATGAGAAGATAATTACAACCATCGTTTATAATAATAGTTCATATCCGTTATCTTATCATTTACAACCAACGATTATAAAAAAATGATTTTATATTCTATATTAACCTATTCCAATCAATTATATATAATCTCATCATTAAATACATCATTTAATTTATTTCATTATTTACAATTATAACCAAATAACCTTACAATTATATACATTGACTAAAATTGGATTAAAATGGTTATCAATTACATTAAATCAACATTACTATATTACATTCTAATTGTTTTATTATTACAAATCATAAATTTTAATTTCTTACAATATTAATATTTCAAAATTTTATTAAATTTAATATTCTAATTACCGAAAAATACAGGTCGTTACAGAAAATAAACTCTGGGTTAGTCATGGGACTAGTGTGAGTAAACTCCAAACAACTGAATTATTACTTTAAAAACTCCTTTGAAATCAAGGGGTATCTCGTAAGACCACGCCGCACATAAATACTGTCGGGTTTTTACCTTATGATAACCAAAACACTTTTATATCAAAATCTCTTGATATTATAATAATGTCTAGGGTTTATAGTAAATATTGAATATATTTGAAATGCTTGCATTTCACGTTCCAACATAGTAGATACACAATCAAGTCTGAAGGCTCGTATTGGAGAATGAATTCCAGCTATGAAAGGGTAAGGGTCTACCCACCGAATCCGTACACCACTAAATAAAATGTATGGGAGGCTACAACATGTTGCACCTCTGCTACCGAGGACCGACATTATCACCTTCTCAAGTAGCACCGAATATGATCACCCTTTGGTTGTGATCAAACAACCATAATGGGCCCAGAAGCAAACATGAATATCGACACTAGATCAGGGATGATCATTTCCTTGTAGGAGCGACCCACATAGCCCTACGGCATGTCCCTACTTTATTAATTTCCCGGGTGTGAGGCTCGAAGAGGCTACACTCTTACCATTTCCCCTACCATTTCCCTCTTGGAATGCTAACGTTGCCCTCCAGGCAAAAATGTAATACCAACATTCATCCATACAAGTTCATTCTCGGTCTGAACGAAACCGAAGGCATTACTTCCACTACATCCATTTTGGAATCACCCTCAGGATTAGTAACAAGTAGCCCTTGCACTTCAAAGAACTCTGTCTTCGATACATCATCAAAATGCCTTCCACTTGAACACATATGTTGGTAAGAAGTGGTTTTTGGATAATATATCTGATATCGGTCTCCCCAAACCAACAACCGATAATTTCTGGCTGACTCATCCCCGGTTCTTTCGAAAGTAAGTATTCGAGTTCTCACCGAGGAACTCGAATTTACAATCATTCTTCCTAAGTCAAAACTGGCCAGATTTGATAGTTGGTTCTTTAGTTATCAAATATACAATAATTCAATCTAGAGATTGAATTGCCTAAAGTAACCACTGAGCCTCAGTAAATCTTTTATTTATTAAATCTCTTTTCAAAACGTTTACCAAACATTCATATGCATATCTCACCGGTATTAGTATATTCACAAAACATTTATGAAGATTTCTTATTTCCAAATCATGGAAAAAAAAGATTAAACAATGTTATTTAAATTGGAGATTAGAATAACTCCAAACACTATTCCTACGATGTTAAGTATGGAACGGATGTTCCATACCACCAGTTTAAAAGGTCAGTTTAGAGAAACCCAAACCTCAAATTGTTTTTGAGACTAACTTCAACAAATCATTTTCATAAATCCTTTTATTTATTGAAATCTTCTTTGCTTAAAACTCAAATCCGTTTACAAAACACTTATAATCCTTCAAGTTTATTTATAAAATTATTTTATTAATATTCAAAACTATTCCTGAAAGTTCTTTTATAAATACCCTAAAATCATTTATAAATCTTCTTTTCAAAAACCACCTTAATAAAGATTCTTTATATTTAAAACCAACTTCTAAAATCAATCTAAATCAAATAAGGTTTCTTGAAATAAAAAACAATTATTTAAAATCCCTTTTCAAATAACAAGTTATTATTTAAAACCTTCTTCATTTTAATTCATCTTTAAACTACACTAACAAAATAATGATTTTTAAACAATCATTAAAGGTATTAGATTAACTTCAAAACAATTTTTAAATAAAATGATTAACTTGAAATACCATTAATAAAATAATAATAAACTTTAAAACAAACTATATTAATAATATACTTTTGAATCAAATTAAAACATTATAATAATAAACTTTAAACAAAGTAGTAATATAATTAATAACCTTTAAAACTCATTAATATAATTACTAATTAATTTCAAACAATATTAATATAAAAATAAACTCACTTTAAACTATATTAATACATTAATAAATCACTTTAAACAAAATCATTATAATTAGTAATTCAACTTTAAACAATATTATTATAAAATAATTTAACTTTAAAACAATATTATTATAAAAATAAATTACTTTTAAAAACCCGCTAACTTTAAACAGTAATTAACTTCCAATAATTATCTTTAAATAATAATTAATCTTTAAATAATAACTATTAACTTTAAAATATTATAAATTAACTTTAAACAAAGTAATTAACCTTTAAATATAATATTTAACTTTAAATAAAACGATTAGCTAAATTAATAATAGCTAATCTTAAAATAATATTAATATATTTTCTAAATTATTATAAAACTAAAGTTGATTTGAATATATAACTTTCCAAATATTATAAAACTAAAGTTTCTAAATTATTAGTCAAAGGGTTGCCGCCGCATAGAGAGATCAAGTTTCGTATAGATCTAGTTGAAGGAGCCATACCTGTTGTGAGGCCTCTTAGGCGGATGGCGCCTAGGGAACAGCAAGAGTTGAGGGTGCAAGTTGATGATCTTTTGCATAAAGGATTCATTCAGCGTAGTGTGTCCGAATGGGGTGCACCAGTTGTGTTTGCAACCAAGGCAGATGGGTCGTTGAGATTGTGTGTGGATTATCGTGAGCTGAATAAGGTGACTAAGAAGAACAAGTATCCATTGCCGAGAATAGATGACTTGTTTGATCAGCTTCACGAAGCTAAGGTGTTTTCTCAGATGGATTTGGCAACAGGATTTCACCAGTTAAGAGTGGCTAAGGATAGTGTGCCGAAGACTGCTTTTCGGACACCATCTGGTTTCTTTGAGTGGCTGGTAATGCCGTTTGGGTTGACTAACGCGCCAGCATATTTTGTGGATCTTATGAATAGAGTGTTCAGAGATCAGTTGAACAAGTTTGTACTTGTGTTCGTGGATGATATTCTGATTTATTCCAGAACTGAAGAAGAGCACAAGACGCACTTGCGTAATGTTTTGGAAATCTTGCGGAAACATCAGCTGAAGGCTAAGTTTTCGAAGTGTCACTTCTGGAAGAGTGAAGTGAGGTTCTTAGGCCATGTTATCTCTGGAAATGGAATAGCGGTTGATCCCACGAAGGTGGCAGCAATCCAGGATTGGGTTAGACCTAAGAATGCATCTGATGTGAGAAGTTTTCTTGGATTGGCAGGATATTATCGACGGTTTATCAAAGACTTCTCCAAGGTAGCTGCACCGTTAACAGGATTGATGAAAAAGAACCAAGTGTTCAGATGGGATGCTAAGTGTGAGCAAGCTTTCGAAATCCTGAAAGAGAGATTGACGAGTGCTCCTGTTTTGACTATTCCAAGTGGGAATGATGAGATGGTGGTTTACACCGACGCATGCGGTACTGGACTTGGAGCAGTGCTGATGCAGAAGGATAAAGTTGTTGCGTATGCCAGTCGACAACTGAAGCCGCATGAAAGGAATTACCCGACTCATGATTTGGAGTTAGCGGCGATTGTTTTTGCTCTGAAGATGTGGAGACATTATCTATTGGGAGTTCGATTCGAGTTGTTCACAGATCATAAGTCGTTGAAGTATCTTTTCTCCCAAAAAGATTTGAATCTTCGGCAGCAACGTTGGCTAGAGTTTTTGGCATCATATGATTTTGGTATAGCTTATACTCCGGGAAAAGGTAACGCAGTGGCAGATGCGTTAAGTCGAAGACATGCGGGATTGGGAGCCATGTTTTCAGAATGGAAGAGTCTCGAGTATTTAGCTGGATTTGACTTCAGGCCTAGATGCGAATTGGAACCTGAGATGTTGACAAACTTATCAATAAGACCTACTCTTGTGGAAAGGATTGGCGAGAGCCAAAAGCGAGACGATAAGCTTGTCAAGATTATCCGTGATCTGGAATCTGGATTGGATCCAGAAAAGGATAAAGGATTCGAGGTCGATCGAGAGGGTTGGCTTCGGAAGCAAGGACGACTAGTTTTTCCCGTTATAGATGAATTGAGGAGTGAAGTTCTGAAGGAAAGTCATCACTCGAAGCTGACAATTCATCCAGGTGGAAATAAGATGTATCGGGATATGAAGAGAACCTACTACTGGGAAGGTATGAAGAAGGATGTTGGAAATTTTATTTCCAAGTGCATGAACTGCCAGTTGGTAAAAGCCGAACAGAAGAAGCCAAGTGGATTGCTTCAGCCATTAGAAGTTCCTACATGGAAGTGGGAGCAGATATCGATGGATTTTATTGATGGATTACCTAGGACAAGAACGGGAAATAAAGGGATTTGGGTCATCGTAGATCGTTTGACTAAGAGTGCACGATTCATTCCTGTTCGATCGACTAGGACTGCATCAAAGTTGGCTGAGTTGTATGTTAAGTGGATAGTTCGATTCCATGGTATTCCGAAGAGTATAGTGAGCGATCAAGATCCATTGTTCACTAGTGGATTTTGGAAGAGCTTCCAGGAAGTTTTGGGAACCGAGTTTGTTTGAGTACAGCTTATCACCCTCAAACAGATGGTCAGACTGAGAGAGTCAACCGAGTTTTGGAAGATCTCCTCAGAGCTTGTGTTTTAGATTTCGGAGGATCATGGGAAGATCATCTTCATTTGGTGGAATTTGCGTACAACAATAGTTACCAGTCAAGCATCGGTATGGCACCGTATGAGGCATTGTATGGGAGACCGTGTAACTCTCCGACATGTTGGTTAGAGACAGGAGAAAAGTTGATGCTTGGGCCAGAGATGATTCCACAGACTTCAGATTGTTTAGAGATCATTCGGCAACGAATAAAGGCAGCCCAAGATCGTCAGAAAAGCTATGCCGATAAGCGTCGTAAGGATTTGGAATTCGACGTAGGAGATATGGTTTTCGTGAAGATTTCTCCACTGAAGAATGTTATCCGATTTGGGAAGAAAGGAAAATTGACTCCGAGATTTGTTGGACCATTCCCGATCATCGAGCGAATTGGAAAGCTTGCCTATAGATTGGAATTACCTGAGAAGATGTCGAGTGTGCACAATGTTTTTCATGTATCATATCTACGGAAGTATGTGCACGACTCGAATACAGTGGTTTCTGCTGATAGCTGTGAAGATTTCGAAGTTGATCCAGTCGATAGAAAACCTCGTAAGCCGCTTCGTGTTGTAGAAACCGACACGAAACAGCTTAGGAGGAAGGTAGTTAAGTTGCTCAAGATACAATGGAGTGGTGATGATAACGACTGTACGTGGGAAGTGGAAGAGAGGATGAAAGCAGCTCATCCTGAACTCTTCGAGGTATGGCCCTAAGGTGTCGTGTCATCTAACGAAATTGTAACTTGTTCTAGTTTTAGAATTCTGCATGCTAAGCTAGAATTGGATGCATGGTTTGTTGATTGCTATGGATGGTAGGCGTGCAGAATAGTTTTTGATTGCTTTGTTTGTTTGGAATTTCGGGGGCGAAATTCCTAAGGGGGAGAGAATGTAACGACCCGTATTTTTATGGATCGAAAAGTTCGTTGAAATCTGGAATTTTTAGCGTTGTTAAGTCATTTCAGATTTTGGGTAGAATTTGGTTAAGTCTTAAGTCGTGACCGACTTATAGGATTGGCGACTTAAGGGGTAGGTCGGCTAGACGAGTTAGCGAGTTAACAACCCAGTTGTTACCGACTTATTAGAGTTAGGTCATAGTAACCGACTTAAGAGTTAGCGACTTATAGGAGTAGACGACTTATAGGATCAGCGACTTAAGAATATAACGACCTATAGAATGTTGCGAGTTAGTGAAGTTAGGTCGTAAGCTTCTGTGCTAATTTAAGTCGTAGACGACTTAAGAAGTTAAGTCGTAAGTTGTAGGGTTGTTAAGTCGCGCATAGTTAAGTCGCGTAGTGTTATGTCGTATACCCAGTTAAGTCGAAATGGTGCTAAGTTGTTAAGTCGTCCAGGCGACTTAAGAGGGAACGCGCGTGTGTTAGGTCGTGTGTTTGCTAAGTCATAAGTCGTAACCTAGCTAAGTCGTGAGGTTGATGAGTTGTAGAGCTATTAAGTCGTTAAGGCGTATCCCAGTTGAGTCGTAGACTGGTAAGTCGCGCAATGTGTTGAGTCGTAGACCTGTTAAGTCGCGCGCGCGTTAAGTCGTAGATTGCTGGGTGCGTTAAGTCGTAGACGACTTAGGAGTTGAATCGTAACCCAGTTCTGCTAAGTTATAAGTCGTAGGCTAGTGGGATTTGATAAGTCGTAGGTTGGCATAGCAGTTGAGTCGTAAGTCGTCTGGGATGTTA
This sequence comes from Allium fistulosum, assembly GCA_030737815.1. Lineage (NCBI taxonomy): Eukaryota > Viridiplantae > Streptophyta > Magnoliopsida > Asparagales > Amaryllidaceae > Allium > Allium fistulosum. The sequence continues at coordinate 222,282,699 of CM060902.1, forward strand.
AGTCGGAAGGTTATAAGTCGGAGACGACTTAGGGAAGGCGGACGAGTTAAGGAGGAATTCAGCTATAAATACTCGTCCATTTTCTCACTTTTTGGGATCCGGATTTCGAAGCGACGAAGTGCTACCATTTTGAGAGCTCGACTTCTACACTTCTTCACTTCTTTTCTCTACTCTAATCTAGTGATTCCATCCATCCAAGTTGAAGATCAAATTGAAGATTCAAGAGCTTAGATTGAAGATCTTCATCCGTCGAAGTGAGATTTCTTCGTTTGAAGCGGATTTGTGATAGATCAAGCTTGATCCTTCGCTGTTCAGATATGAAGCGTGTTGATTTGAGGTTGTTTAGGTGATTTGGTGAGTGGTGATTATCTCTCACACGGATCCAAAGGAGTATATCGGATTGTTGGCTCGATTTGGTGTTAAAATAGTGATTTCTATAACATTTTCTTCATTCTAAGTGTAGATCCATATAGATCCATTGTTCATGATGATGTTACATCCATTTTACTACATGTTAACCTATGCAAGTTCATTCATCAAGATTATAGAGATATTACTCATGTTTTCATGCTTATTAGACTTTCGACTCTTTAATTACGAAATTGCCATTATAGTTATAATTGTCTACTTAGATCATATTTGAATGCTTGATTGCTTGAATTAATGTTTGATTTGGTTGATTGCTATGAATTAGATGATTGATGATTTGATTTAGATCGAGGATGATTCAAAAGCTAAGGGAAAAGCTCTTGAATGGGAAAAGCTGCTTGTGGCATTTGTAGCGGATGATGAAGCTCTTATGCATAGATTTGATGATGATGTTGAGATGAGACTTTGCGAGGATGTGATGAAGCGAAGTATGATATGAGATAGTCTTGGTCTAATCCAGACGGGATCATTCCAAGCATGTTGATAACTCGGTGATATGGTTCGAGTTGAGGATAATGGATGCTCGAGAGGCGCTTGAGCTAGTATGGAAATAGTTGTCGAGGAGGATGACTAGAAGGCCAAGATCTCATCGTTGTTGAAGGTTCTAGCATGCTCAAAGCAAGAGTACGTTGGGCAGATTCGATAGTCCCTGAAGGCTACTGATTGGGTAGTCAAGTACTCTGGGCAGATTCGATAGTCCTAGGCACGGGCTGCGACGACGTGCGGAGTACTGTCTAGAACCGGGGTTTCCATTAGCCCTTGACGGACGGCTGAAAGAATGTGCCGGTCATTCAACTAACGGTGATATCGAAACAATGATAACAGTGATAGCCAGAGTCATGGATGTTTGGTTGTTTCGTCATTCGGTCTCAAGAGCAGTGTTTTCTGGATGCTTATCTGATCTTGGTTTAGGCCTTGGGGGTTTGTGCTTGGAAAACATCGCCCTTGACTCGAGTGATAATTTCTTTACTTTACATTGTATGCTCTGCTATGTTTACTTCTACTTAGTGTGTGTCTGGGGCTATCACTGTAGAAAGAGGTTGGAGTGGGAGGGTTGTATTCCTATTCCTTTTTCCTTTGTACTCTTTTGGTATGTTGTTAGTTAATTTACCGCTCACTAAGACTGTTGTCTGACTCAAGGCTTTATGTTTTAATTCTTATTGCCTTGGGCTGTTCGTCCATTTTGGGACGGGCAGACTAGGTAGCAGGTGACAGGTGCCGTTCTTGCTTTCCACGGTGTTGATATCGAAGACGAGCTGGAGGGTTGCATATTATCTTCTTATATGTACTGGATGTTCCGCTGTTTTGTATTTTCTAAGTGATATGTAGTGAGGCTTGTTGTATTGACTATTCAGATGTTTGTATCCAACTATTATGAAGTTTTATATGATGAGATTCTATTCTGTGAAGCTTCACTATATATATGTTCTATTGTATTTTGTCCATGCGCTGTGAGTAATACGATAGACTCTGTTGTTTTAGTTTACCTTGACAATCGTCCATGGCTGCCTGGCACACTTTACAACGCACTTTCTCTAGGTTCAGTGCAGGGGTTATGGGTGGTCGTCACATTTGGTATCAGAGCATTGGTTAATCGATTTTACCCAACGCTCGCTGTCGTAACTACGTATGAGAGACGTAATTGTATTTTGATGGATGATTACTATATATAATATAGTAGTTTAGTAGAGTTTGAGTCTTTATGCAGTTGTTTCTCTAAATGTTCTGATCATTCCTTTTTATAGATATTGAGAATGAGTCGAAGAGGGAGACCAGCTGCTAGGGAAGGCCGTGCTGCTGAGGGAACTGTGGATTATGCAGCTATGTTCGAAGCTATGATGACTTCGATCATGAGAAGGATACCAGTTCCGGGGACGGCAGTTGATGTTGGAGTTCAGGTTCAGACTCCAAAGCCGGTGGATTTTGCTAAGTTGTGTAAGGACTACACTGCTCTTGGAGGGAAGGTTTTCTTGGGAACGGAATCAACTATTGAGGTCCAGAGGTGGATAGATGCTTGTAGAAGGATCTTTGGTGACTTGGGAATTGAGGATGCGACTAAGAGGAAGTTAGCATCAAGGCAGCTTCAAGGGAGAGCCTCTGATTGGTGGAACTCTATTACCATCAATACTCCGGAGGAAGAGATTACTTGGGAGCAATTCCAAGTCAGGTTTGAAGCTAAGTTCATTTCTACAGCTCAGAAGTCTGTTCTGTTCAAGAAGTTTGTGGAGCTCAAGCAAGGTGGAAGACCAGTTCTTGAGTATGTCTCTGAGTTTGAAGCTTTGTCCAAGTATGCCCGGTCATATATCGAATCTGCTTATCAGAAGAATGAGAAGTTTGTGACAGGCTTGGATAGTTATCTTGGGAGGCAGTTGGTGGATCATTTGGACGATTCATTTGAGAAGCTTGTGGAGAAAGCTCTCAGGCATGAGAGTCTGTTTCCTAAGGAAGGATCTGTTGTTGCTGTTACCAGGGGAGAGTCTAAACCCTAGCAGGGTGGAAACAAGAAGAGGAAGCAGCAGCAGCAGAAAGGTAAGGATGGCCAGAAGAAGCCGAAGGGCGAAGTGACCTGCTACAACTGTCAGCAGAAAGGCCATCTCTCCAGGGATTGCAAGAATCCGAAAGTGCCGGCGAAGTGCCACAACTGTGACAAGCTGGGGCATTTCAGGAAGGATTGTCCAGAACCGAGGAGGGACAAGCAGATTGTGCAAGCTTATGCTTTGGGAGCTATTCCATCGTCTTCGAAAGCTCCTACCGCTGAAGAAAAGGGAAAGAGTGTGGTGGTTCAAGGTACTCTTTTCCTATGTGGTGTTCCAGTTAGAGTTCTGTTTGATACTGGGGCGTCGCATTCGTTTGTTTGTAGAGAACTCGTAGGCCGGTTAGGTTTGGAACCGGATATTGTTGATAGGCCATTGGTTGTGACTAATCCAGTTGGGGGTTCGTCTTGTTTGTGTATGTTATGCCGTGGTCTGATTGTATCGAGTCATGGTTGCTCTTTTGCTTGTGATTGTTTTGTTCTGAACTTTGCGGGGTTCGGAATTATTTTGGGTATGGACTGGCTTAGGAAGTATGCGGCTAAGGTTGATTGCGAAAGGTTGGAGGTGATAGTCGAGAATGTGGAGGGGCGAAAGATTGTGATATGATGTAAGCATGAAGAAGGCGTCTTCATGAGCTTCATGTATTCGCTAGTTGTTCCACGGGATGGACTGTCATTAGTACCAATCGCGAATGGATTCGAGGATGTCTTTGACGAAGTCAAAGGGTTGCCGCCGCATAGAGAGATCAAGTTTCGTATAGATCTAGTTGAAGGAGCCAGACCTGTTGTGAGGCCTCTTAGGCGGATGGCGCCTAGGGAACAGCAAGAGTTGAGGGTGCAAGTTGATGATCTTTTGCATAAAGGATTCATTCAGCGTAGTGTGTCCGAATGGGGTGCACCAGTTGTGTTTGCAACCAAGGCAGATGGATCGTTGAGATTGTGTGTGGATTATCGTGAGCTGAATAAGGTGACTAAGAAGAACAAGTATCCATTGCCGAGAATAGATGACTTGTTTGATCAGCTTCACGAAGCTAAGGTGTTTTCTCAGATGGATTTGGCAACAGGATTTCACCAGTTAAGAGTGGCTAAGGATAGTGTGCCGAAGACTGCTTTTCGGACACCATCTGGTTTCTTTGAGTGGCTGGTAATGCCGTTTGGGTTGACTAACGCGCCAGCATATTTTGTGGATCTTATGAATAGAGTGTTCAGAGATCAGTTGAACAAGTTTGTACTTGTGTTCGTGGATGATATTCTGATTTATTCCAGAACTGAAGAAGAGCACAAGACGCACTTGCGTAATGTTTTGGAAATCTTGCGGAAACATCAGCTGAAGGCTAAGTTTTCGAAGTGTCACTTCTGGAAGAGTGAAGTGAGGTTCTTAGGCCATGTTATCTCTGGAAATGGAATAGCGGTTGATCCCGCGAAGGTGGCAGCAATCCAGGATTGGGTTAGACCTAAGAATGCATCTAATGTGAGAAGTTTTCTTGGATTGGCAGGATATTATCGACGGTTTATCAAAGACTTCTCCAAGGTAGCTGCACCATTAACAGGATTGACGAAAAAGAACCAAGTGTTCAGATGGGATGCTAAGTGTGAGCAAGCTTTCGAAATCCTGAAAGAGAGATTGACGAGTGCTCCTGTTTTGACTATTCCAAGTGGGAATGATGAGATGGTGGTTTACACCGACGCATGCGGTACTGGACTTGGAGCAGTGCTGATGCAGAAGGATAAAGTTGTTGCGTATGCCAGTCGACAACTGAAGCCGCATGAAAGGAATTACCCGACTCATGATTTGGAGTTAGCGGCGATTGTTTTTGCTCTGAAGATGTGGAGACATTATCTATTGGGAGTTCGATTCGAGTTGTTCACAGATCATAAGTCGTTGAAGTATCTTTTCTCCCAAAAAGATTTGAATCTTCGGCAGCAACGTTGGCTAGAGTTTTTGGCATCATATGATTTTGGTATAGCTTATACTCCGGGAAAAGGTAACGCAGTGGCAGATGCGTTAAGTCGAAGACATGCGGGATTGGGAGCCATGTTTTCAGAATGGAAGAGTCTCGAGTATTTAGTTGGATTTGACTTCAGGCCTAGATGCGAATTGGAACCTGAGATGTTGGCAAACTTATCAATAAGACCTACTCTTGTGGAAAGGATTGGCGAGAGCCAAAAGCGAGACGATAAGCTTGTCAAGATTATCCGTGATTTGGAATCTGGATTGGATCCAGAAAAGGATAAAGGATTCGAGGTCGATCGAGAGGGTTGGCTTCGGAAGCAAGGACGACTAGTTTTTCCCGTTATAGATGAATTGAGGAGTGAAGTTCTGAAGGAAAGTCATCACTCGAAGCTGACAATTCATCCAGGTGGAAATAAGATGTATCGGGATATGAAGAGAACCTACTACTGGGAAGGTATGAAGAAGGATGTTGGAAATTTTATTTCCAAGTGCATGAACTGCCAGTTGGTAAAAGCCGAACAGAAGAAGCCAAGTGGATTGCTTCAGCCATTAGAAGTTTCTACATGGAAGTGGGAGCAGATATCGATGGATTTTATTGATGGATTACCTAGAACAAGAACGGGAAATAAAGGGATTTGGGTCATCGTAGATCGTTTGACTAAGAGTGCACGATTCATTCCTGTTCGATCGACTAGGACTGCAACAAAGTTGGCTGAGTTGTATGTTAAGTGGATAGTTCGATTCCATGGTATTCCGAAGAGTATAGTGAGCGATCGAGATCCATTGTTCACTAGTGGATTTTGGAAGAGCTTCCAGGAAGTTTTGGGAACCGAGTTGTGTTTGAGTACAACTTATCACCCTCAAACAGATGGTCAGACTGAGAGAGTCAACCGAGTTTTGGAAGATCTCCTCAGAGCTTGTGTTTTGGATTTCGGAGGATCATGGGAAGATCATCTTCATTTGGTGGAATTTGCGTACAACAACAGTTACCAGTCAAGCATCGGTATGGCACCGTATGAGGCATTGTATGGGAGACCGTGTAACTCTCCGACATGTTGGTTAGAGATAGGAGAAAAGTTGATGCTTGGGCCAGAGATGATTCCACAGACTTCAGATTGTTTAGAGATCATTCGGCAACGAATAAAGGCAGCCCAAGATCGTCAGAAAATCTATGCCGATAAGCGTCGTAAGGATTTGGAATTCGACGTAGGAGATATGGTTTTCGTGAAGATTTCTCCACTGAAGAATGTTATCCGATTCGGGAAGAAAGGAAAATTGACTCCGAGATTTGTTGGACCATTCCCGATCATCGAGCGAATTGGAAAGCTTGCCTATAGATTGGAATTACCTGAGAAGATGTCGAGTGTGCACAATGTTATGTATCATATCTACGGAAGTATGTGCACGACTCGAATACAGTGGTTTCTGCTGATAGCTGTGAAGATTTCGAAGTTGATCCAGTCGATAGAAGACCTCGTAAGCCGCTTCGTGTTGTAGAAACCGACACGAAACAGCTTAGGAGGAAGGTAGTTAAGTTGCTCAAGATACAATGGAGTGGTGATGATAACGACTGTACGTGGGAAGTGGAAGAGAGGATGAAAGCAGCTCATCCTGAACTCTTCGAGGTATGGCCCTAAGGTGTCGTGTCATCTAACGAAATTGTAACTTGTTCTAGTTTTAGAATTCTGCATGCTAAGCTAGAATTGGATGCATGGTTTGTTGATTGCTATGGATGGTAGGCGTGCAGAATAGTTTTTGATTGCTTTGTTTGTTTGGAATTTCGGGGGCGAAATTCCTAAGGGGGAGAGAATGTAACGACCCGTATTTTTACGGATCGAAAAGTTCGTTGAAATCTGGAATTTTTAGCGTTGTTAAGTCATTTCAGATTTTGGGTAGAATTTGGTTAAGTCTTAAGTCGTGACCGACTTATAGGATTGGCGACTTAAGGGGTAGGTCGGCTAGACGAGTTAGCGAGTTAACAACCCAGTTGTTACCGACTTATTAGAGTTAGGTCATAGTAACCGACTTAAGAGTTAGCGACTTATAGGAGTAGACGACTTATAGGATCAGCGACTTAAGAATATAACGACCTATAGAATGTTGCGAGTTAGTGAAGTTAGGTCGTAAGCTTTTGTGCTAATTTAAGTCGTAGACGACTTAAGAAGTTAAGTCGTAAGTCGTAGGGTTGTTAAGTCGCGCATAGTTAAGTTGCGTAGTGTTATGTCGTATACCTAGTTAAGTCGAAATGGTGCTAAGTTGTTAAGTCGTCCAGGCGACTTAGGAGGGAACGCGCGTGTGTTAGGTCGTGTGTTTGCTAAGTCATAAGTCGTAACCTAGCTAAGTCGTGAGGTTGATGAGTTGTAGAGCTATTAAGTCGTTAAGGCGTATCCCAGTTTAGTCGTAGACTGGTAAGTCGCGCAATGTGTTGAGTCGTAGACCTGTTAAGTCGCGCGCGCGTTAAGTCGTAGATTGCTGGGTGCGTTAAGTCGTAGACGACTTAGGAGTTGAGTCGTAACCCAGTTCTGCTAAGTTATAAGTCGTAGGCTAGTGGGATTTGATAAGTCGTAGGTTGGCATAGCAGTTGAGTCGTAAGTCGTCTGGGATGTTAAGTCGGAAGGTTATAAGTCGGAGACGACTTAAGGAAGGCGGACGAATTAAGGAGGAATTCAGCTATAAATACTCGTCCATTTTCTCACTTTTTGGGATCCGGATTTCGAAGCGACAAAGTGCTGCCATTTTGAGAGCTCGACTTCTACACTTCTTCACTTCTTTTCTCTACTCTAATCTAGTGATTCCATCCATCCAAGTTGAAGATCAAATTGAAGATTCAAGAGCTTAGATTGAAGATCTTCATCCGTCGAAGTGAGATTTCTTCGTTTGAAGCGGATTTGTGATAGATCAAGCTTGATCCTTCGCTGTCCAGATCTGAAGCGTGTTGATTTGAGGTTGTTTAGGTGATTTGGTGAGTGGTGATTATCTCTCACACGGATCCAAAGGAGTATATCGGATTGTTGGCTCGATTTGGTGTTAAAATAGTGATTTCTATAACATTTTCTTCATTCTAAGTGTAGATCCATATAGATCCATTGTTCATGATGATGTTACATCCATTTTACTACATGTTAACCTATGCAAGTTCATTCATCAAGATTATAGAGATATTACTCATGTTTTCATGCTTATTAGACTTTCGACTCTTTAATTACGAAATTGCCATTATAGTTATAATTGTCTACTTAGATCATATTTGAATGCTTGATTGCTTGGATTAATGTTTGATTTGGTTGATTGCTATGAATTAGATGATTGATGATTTGATTTTGATCGAGGATGATTCAAAAGCTAAGGGAAAAGCTCTTGAATGGGAAAAGCTGCTTGTGGCATTTGTAGCGGATGATGAAGCTCTTATGCATAGATTTGATGATGATGTTGAGATGAGACTTTGCGAGGATGTGATGAAGCGAAGTATGATATGAGATAGTCTTGGTCTAATCCAGACGGGATCATTCCAAGCATGTTGATAACTCGGTGATATGGTTCGAGTTGAGGATAATGGATGCTCGAGAGGCGCTTGAGCTAGTATGGAAATAGTTGTCGAGGAGGATGACTAGAAGGCCGAGATCTCATCGTTGTTGAAGGTTCTAGCATGCTCAAAGCAAGAGTACGTTGGGCAGATTCGATAGTCCCTGAAGGCTACTGATTGGGTAGTCAAGTACTCTGGGCAGATTCGATAGTCCTAGGCACCGGCTGCGACGACGTGTGGAGTACTGTCTAGAACCGGGGTTTCCATTAGCCCTTGACGGACGGCTGAAAGAATGTGCCGGTCATTCAACTAACGGTGATATCGAAACAATGATAACAGTGATAGCCAGAGTCATGGATGTTTGGTTGTATCGTCATTCGGTCTCAAGAGCAGTGTTTTCTGGATGCTTATCTGATCTTGGTTTAGGCCTTGGGGGTTTGTGCTTGGAAAACATCGCCCTTGACTCGAGTGATAATTTCTTTACTTTACATTGTATGCTCTGCTATGTTTACTTCTACTTAGTGTGTGTCTGGGGCTATCACTGTAGAAAGAGGTTGGAGTGGGAGGGTTGTATTCCTATTCCTTTTTCCTTTGTACTCTTTTGGTATGTTGTTAGTTAATTTACCGCTCTCTAAGACTGTTGTCTGACTCAAGGCTTTATGTTTTAATTCTTATTGCCTTGGGCTGTTCGTTCATTTTGGGACGGGCAGACTAGGTAGCTGGTGACAGGTGCCGTTCTTGCTTTCCACGGTGTTGATATCGAAGACGAGCTGGAGGGTTGCATATTATCTTCTTATATGTACTGGATGTTCCGCTGTTTTGTATTCTCTGAGTGATATGTAGTGAGGCTTGTTGTATTGACTATTCAGATGTTTGTATCCAACTATTATGAAGTTTTATATGATGAGATTCTATTCTGTGAAGCTTCACTATATATATGTTCTATTGTATTTTGTCCATGCGCTGTGAGTAATACGATAGACTCTGTTGTTTTAGTTTACCTTGACAATCGTCCATGGCTGCCTGGCACACTTTACAGCGCACTTTCTCTAGGTTCAGTGCAGGGGTTATGGGCGGTCGTCACATGAGATGTGCTGAGGAGCATGGTCTTGGATGGTGGTGTGGGTATGGTGGATAATAGGATACATAATATTAAATTCTAAAATATCTAGCTTCATGCACTAGAAAATATCGAACTCCAGACAAGGCGTGCCGACTGGCGTTTTATGCTAAATACCCCTATTCCGAACACAATGGATCTACTATCAAGACCTAATTTGATTATATACAAAAGTTAGCCTTTTAAAATCACACTATTTTATATTAATTTCCTATAACTAATTTGTACGCATTTCAAGCTCGCCCGGACACACAATATGTTCCATCGTCACGAAATTTGTTAACATACAAAAATTCACTATTACAAATCCAATGGCACTGGTTTCGTCAAAATCTGAGACAGTGCCCCGGAACGATAATTTCACACATTAATTAAAACGAATTATTTTTAAAGCAATTTCAACCACTTTTAAAATCTAAATTTTAAAAGTTTATTGTTCTATTCTTATTCAAACTGAATTTAAATAAGATTTCAAAATTATTTTAACTCATATTAAATCAAAGATTCAATTATTTACTAATTCCAATATTCAGTCCACTATTCAAATAAATCACTATATTTGAAATTTAAGCTATTAGGCTTATAAAACTAATATTTAAATATTTAAAATAAATTAAATAATTCAAAATAAATTGACTAAAATTTTGGGTTGTTACATCGGTACAAATAGTGAAGTCTTGGTTCCCTTCGGGAATCACAAGAATAAAAGCATCGAAAAGGAGTTATTTTAATTTTTGAAAAGCAGCTTCTATGCTAAATCATTTATTTCACGATCCACTTTCCCGAAAAGTTAAGACATTCAAAATTATGATTAACTTTATGTAACCATCTTTTTAGAAAAATTTACTTATTACAAGTCAATTTACGGTGTCTGGCTATCTCACCATAGCGTTTAGGAGATTCCTATCGATAACGTTGATCAGGCGCATCGACCAGAATTCTTAAAGCACTCAATGGGCAATACAATACAAAATCATCTTCTATATGATAAACATGTCTCTTAAAATTTTTACAAATATTCTTTGCTCATTTTAAGAACAAAATCCAATTATACTTACAAATATATCTTATTAGAAAATTTGCAAATTTTAAATTACTGTTTTCACCCATAATCAATGAATACAAGGATGGACTCATCGAAATATTCGCAGAATACTCGATTCATAAGATGGATAAATAAGCTGGAAGGTTCGTCAAACCGAATGACATAACGAGCCACTCATAAGAATCATAACGAGTGCAGAATGCGGTAAGGGGAACGCTGTCCTCCGCAACTCATAGCTGATGAAAACCGGTGGCAAGGTCGAGCTGAGAAAAGACCTTAGCACCTCTAAATTGATCGAACATATCATCGATCCTAGGAAATGGATACTTATTTTTAATGGTCAACTCGTTAAGCTTGCGGTAATTGATGCAAAGCCTAAGAGTACCATCATATTTCTTTACAAAGATAGCTGAGGCTCACCATTGAGAGGAACTAGAATGAATAAACTATTTTTCTTCCAATTCAGATAATTGTTTACGCATCTCCACATTTTCCTTATTGGACGTACGATAAAGAGGACGAGTAATAAGAAGAGCTCTAGGGATTAGATTAATTCTGAACTCAATTGCTCACTTAGGTGATAATCCTAAAACGGGATCAAATATATCAGGAAATTCACGAACAACGTGAATGAGGGAAATGACATCTTCCTCATCATCATTATCGTCATCATGTGGATTTAGAGAATATAAGGATGCTACCGAATTGGAATCTGAATTTTTAAGGTCAATAGAAATCTGCTTAACAGATTGAGGATGTCGAAGATAGATAGTCCTCTCGGGATATAGGATGTGGGCTTCATAACGATTAAGCCAATCCATTCCCAAAATCATTCCGAAACCTAAATAGCGCATAACATGCAAATCAGCTCGGAAAGCATAATCACATAAAATAATCTTGACATCTTTACAAAGTAAACTGAGTGTTGCAGATCCACCAACCGGATTCGCAATTCTCAGTGAAGTTATCAAACCCATAATATTTAAAGAAAAGTATCAACGTTCTTTTGATATAAAAGAAGGAGATGCACCCGTATCAAAAGAATTCGAATAGGATAGTCACGAAACAAAATAATGCCATCAAAGACAGAATGAGAAATACCTTGGCCAAGAGAAGTGTTACTAGAAGCTTTCGCAACATTCAACTTAACCTCTTTCTTGCTTTGAAGATTGGAACATGAAGATAAAAGATGATCCAAACTTTTGCAATAGCGACAAGTAAGGGGCTTCAGACACTTATTTTCATAGTGGTCCTTAGAACTACAATTGTAGCATGCTCCACGATTATGGATTGGATTCTTTGCTACCGAAGTTGCTTGCTTCACTTTCTTGTTGGGATTAGGGCTTTTGAACTTAATATGCCTCTTCTTGGAAACCCCAATATCACTATCACTTCCTTTATCGGCCTCTTCAAGTCGAAGAGTGATATCTACAAACTGGTCGAAAGGAACTTCTAAATTGAGAGGTAAAACCTTTTTGGGGTTCTTGTTCAAGGCACAGATAAACCTTTGATTCTTTACAAGATCCAAAAGTTGTTGGGCAGACATGAATACGCCATTCAGAGGAGGACCACTGGATTGACCATCGCTAGGACTGCCAGGTCTAACCATCTCTTCTTCTTTAAGAAAGAAAGAAAGAACGAAGAGGAAAAAGGTTATTCTCAAAATGAATTCAAATAGGCTTGATTGGTAAAACAAAGCATCATAAAAGAAAATAGGATAGAATGGGTCCTAAGACTCGAATTAAATCCTAAGGCACGATTCCTAAGAGAGACTTAGGACAATGATCCTTACTAGATTATTCTACATTGTTCCGAAGTTTGGCTCTGATACCAAGCTGTGACACCCCACCTCTATACTCACACTAACCAAGGACACTACTAGGTAATGCCGTCAATTAGTATGAAGAATAAGGCTGTTGAGGAGCGACCATCTGTGTAGTTGCTTTGTGCAAGTACCAATATGTCAGATGGTATGTCACGCATTTCACTTCAAGAGGAAATCTGACATATCAAATACAAACTCAAAGCTACTACACAGTGGCTATGTGGTCTTCGGAAACAAATATAAAATAAGCATAACATAAATCAGTCACAGATATTCATATCACTAAGGCGGAAACAGTTATGAATATAACACATAGAAGTGTACATCAAAGTTGTGGTCATACAAGATCCACTACATCACAAAAGAATAGGTACAAGTGCTAGACAAAAGAATATGTATACATCAAGGAGTCTCTATCTCGAATGTATAAAAAACAAAAAAACTACTACTAAGCTAAGGTAGTTAGCCAAAAGTCAGATGACGATCCCTGATAAGAAGTCAAGTGGAAGCACCTGAAACACCTCGGTCTGACCCGAGTATTATTTAAGAAGAAAAATAATAAACGGATTAGTCTAGCTATAAATATCAGATAAGATGAGATAGGATAAGAGATATAAAAAATATAAATGATAACAACAAAAATCATACAATATCTCAAATTTTCTCAAACGCCAAAAAGAATGTCATATTCTTTAATTTTATTCACCAAGTCACAAATATTGATAAAGCTTATCTAAGCAAATCACAATTATTGGTGAAACACAAATTCCAGAAATCATCCATTAGAAGTCCAGAAAACATAAAAAGGGGGAGGCCTATCATAAACGGGAGCATGAAAACTCACCAACACGTGTATCACAAACGAGACGCTATCCCATGGGTCGCTAACCCATAAAAATACGGGGTACAGTCCCCCCTTGGGGACTGATAAGCTGAACATCGACGCACGTAAAAATATACGCCCCATGCACATATATATTGAGCCAAACATCGACGCACCTAAAAAGATACGCCCCATGTTTCGAACTCGTTGAGCCAATTGCTCCACGAACGGTCAAAAGACCAGAGGTCTCTATCCCCTAAAAATGAGATGAAGCTCAACATAACGCGGTACTGTCCCTCACGCGGACAATGAGACATCACATATCGCTAGTCTAAACCTAAAAAATGATCGTCATAGGTCAATAAAAGTGTAAATTACACCAAGCTAGTAAATAGATGAGTTTAGCTTCATGTCCCATAACTACTGGCTTAACTTAAATATTTACGAACAAATGGTAGATTTCCACTCAAAAATTGTCACAAGATTTCAATCGAACAAGTCTAAGAATTAACCGACAAAGTAAACGCAAGCGTTTCATATCACTTGTTTTGCTAAGTCGTTTAATTAGATTTCTCGTACGAATGAGGTAAAAGTTTGTATATACTAATAGATTGGAAAACGGTATTAAAAACGAGCTTTGTATTTAAAAGTAGTGTTGAAATCGTTTTTGTGAAAGAGTTTGAGTATTTACTACTAGTATAGAAACCTTTATATTTTAAAGTGACAAATCATAGAAACGATTGTAAAAACAATCTATCACCAAAAATTCACATTCGACGACGTGAATTAAAACCATAAAAATCGATATCAAATCCATCAAATGGATATTCCCAAAAATCCAAAAAAGAAGTCATCAAAGTCGATAATAAATGTCAACGACCAACCGGATCAACAAAAATCGATAAAATTTGGAAATCCACTCAAAACAGGAAAATTGGCTGAATTTAACAGCTCCAAAAGTTTGGTGGTTTTCCTAGACGTCTGAGCTAAAGGTCTAGAAATTTTCTTCCAGATCGCCCAGACGTCTGGGAAATAACCTCAGACATCTGAGCTGTAAGTCTGGAATTTTTATTCTGTAGCTTCAGACGTCTGAGCTAAAGCTCAGGGCAAATTTTTGCCTAGGCCATTGATAGCCAAATTATCTCAGAAGCGATCGAATGAGCGACGGTGGCTAGGGATTTATGCCAAGCGACAACCCAACCCTATAGGCTCTTCAATACACTCCAAATAACATGTCCAAACACCATAGTAGGATTTTCATAGATTTTGACTTCAAAATACCAAAAATTTGAATATTCACCAAACTAATTCAAATCAAAAGCAAATGAACATGAAATAGATGTTAAGAATTCATACCTAACAACTAGCAAAGGTATAGACATAGATGTGAGTTCAAAAACTCACCTTTAAACTCAAAGACAACAAGTGAAGCTCTTAAAACAAGGAAAGATCAATTCCTCTTCAACTAAACCTTTAGAATCTTCAATCTATTATCACATGCAAAGATTTCCTAAGTTAGGTTATAGGAAATTCTAAAAATTAAAGAGAGATTGAGTTGGAGAAGATGAAGAGGATGCTTACCTAAGCTTCTCTTTGATTTTGGAACTAGAACTTGAATTTCCTAATAATCTAGGGTTTAGGAATTTCCTCTCTTTTCCCCCATTTTTCTCTTTAGCTTGAGTGTTAGGAAATGAGGAGTAGAATGAATGAAGAGTAGAGGAGTTAGGGTATTTGGTAGAGAAGTTTGGGTTCTCTTATTGGGTTAGTGGGCTAGAACCAAACCCAAAGCCCAAATGAAAATACCAAAATCCTAATCAACTCCAAACATATCAATGTTTATACTAAAAAAAAGTTGTAAACGTCGTTTTGAACTCAATGGAAGTGGTCTCGAGTCCGGATTTGACTATTTACAAAAAGTCACATTTCGGACTTTAAATTCAACAAACGATGTTATATTTAAATAAAACATTTAAATATATAATCGTAAAATATGCGGGTTGTTACAATTTATAACCGAAATACTTCAAAATAATAATATTATTTTTCCCAAAATCTTTGAAAGCCAATTTCCAAACTTTGAAAATCCATTTCCACAAACAACAGGGTTTTAGTTATCAAATTCTCAACTTAAATCACTTTTATTTATAAATTACATTTATAAATCATATTTATATAATTTCACTTTCTTATATAAAATCATTTCACAAATGTCGCTTTATTGAGTTATAAAAAACAATCTTTATTAAAATCAAATTCTAACCTAACATTATCTTCGAACGCCTTATAGTCAAATTGTGAAACTAAATTCACAAGGTGTTCGTTTTTAATGTTCTACAATCATTAATCTACCTAACCCATGCAGAGAAAAGAATAAAACTGCTCTTAACCTAGCACAATAGTCAATGCCCATAAACTGGTCAGGCACGACTACCAAATCAACAAACAATAGTAAATGCTCTTAACTTGATGAGCATGACTAATCAACCATAAATGGTAATAACTGAATATTATCATTTTCCTAACAACCAACCATACAATATATAACTAATAATTTCTGAAAAATTGTTCTTTTATATATAAAATATAATCTAGGTAAAATTCTTTCATTTACCCAATCTCAAAACAATATTGTGTCAATTGGCCTTGTTCAAATGTTTAGGGATCCCTATCAATAACGTTAGCTACTCGTATTGACCAGAATCCATAAGCCACCCAACAGATAAATCAACATAATATAAAACATTTTTATATCACTAACAAATATACGCTCATATCTATAACACACTCAAACTCATTCTAGGGTTCTATTGACCCTATCTCTAATGAGTACTCCCCACCAAAGCCTAAGTGTTCGCTTACCAAGTATAATGACTTGCCATTGCGACCATTAGAATTCGACACTAATACATCCTCAGTAATCACGTATCGAACAACCAATTGCCGGAAAGACAGATTGTTAGGGTGAAGAAAGAAGAAAGAACAGAAGAAACTACACAAACACAGAGTCTCACAATGCCATAGGACAATATATACTAATCAACATAAATGATTTACAAAGTCATTTCAAATAGATATATCAGAGTCATAAGAATATAGATTCTATCTGGGACAGTTATAACAGCCTATCCCTACATATCAGATACAACATACATATAACACAGCGGAATAAGATAATAACTAACTATCGATGAAGCCTCCTGCTCCAAACTCCTCTAAAATGCATCTGTGGGAAACCTGAACTACTTGGCTGCCCATTCAAATTTGAGCACCTAAGAGTTTAGGGGAAAGAAAATAAACTCTGGGTTAATCATGGGACTCATGTGAGTAAACTCTAAACAACTGAATTGTTACTTTAAAAACTCTTTTGAAATCAAGGGGTATCTCGTAAGACCATGCGCACATAAATACTGTCGGGTTTTTACCTTATGGTAACCAAAACACTTTTATATCAAAATCTCTTGATATTATAATAATGTCTAGGCTTTAAGGTAAATATTAAATATAGCTGAAATGCTTGCATTTCACGTTCCAACATAGTAGATATACAATCAAGTACGAAGGCTCGTATTGGAGAATGGATTCTAGCTATGAAAGGGTAAGGGTCTACCCACTGAATCCGTACACCTCCCGATTAAATGTATGGGAGGCTACAACATGTTGCATCTCAACTACTTAGGACCGACACTACACCCTTCTCGAGTAGCACTGGATATGATCACCCCTTGGTTGCGATCAAACAACCATAATGGGCCGAGAAGCATACATGAATATCGACACTAGATCAGGGATGATCATACCCTTATGGGAGCGACCCGCATAACCCTACGACACATCTTTACTTTATTCATTTCCCAGGTGTGAGGCTCGAAGAGGCTACGCTCTTACCATTTCCCCTAGCACTTCCCTCTTGGAATGCTAACACTGCCTTCCAAGAATATATGCAATACCAACATTTATCCATACAAGTTCGTTCTGGATCTGAACGAAACCGAACGTACTACTTCCACCACATTCATTTTGGAACACCCTCGGGGTTAGTAGTAAGTAGCCCTTGCACTTCAAAGAAGTCCGTATTTAATACATCATCAAGATACTTTCTACTCGAATGCATATGTTGGTCCGAAGTGGTTTTGGAAGTAAGTATTTTAGTTCTCACCTGGGAATTCGAATTTACATTCATACTTCCTAATTCAAAACTGGCCAGATTTGATGGTCGATTCTTTAATTATCAAATATACAATAATTCAATCTAGAGATTTAATTTCCTAAAGTAACCAATAAGTGTAACATCCCCCACTTGGAGGCCCAAAACTAACGGCTACGGATGCTGCAGTCATCCATAGTTATTAATCCTCGGCGACCAAATACGATAATGTAAACACATGAATATGATTTTTTTTAAAACATAAAATAAGTTCCACATTCCATTTCAAAACATTTCAAATCCATTACAAAATCCCAATATGAGAACCACGTTTAGAGAAAATATATTTATTATAACACACGCCAAGAGCGACATATGAAGATGCCCCCTCGGTTGATTAGAGTATATAATAAGACAATAACAAATTTGCATTTACAACCAAAACACAGCGGAATAAAAAGAATTCTTGTTAACTAGCTTGCCTCCTGCACGTCTCTGGAAGTGTTATTCGTCTAAAAAGAGAACATGGAAACCTTAACCCTCAAACTACTCAAAATCAATTGAGCACACGAGAGTTCAAGGGGAAAACAAAAACTTCGAGTCAGACATAAAGCCTGGTATGAATAATAATCTACCATCTCAAATCATTTAGATGTCTAGTGAGACCAAGCCGCTTAACGGAACGGGTTTTCCCCTCACTAGTATCCTAAAACCTTTATAAAACCATATATTGTGCTCCTACATCCACAATGGTTAAAACATCTCAAAATAATATGATGATATGAAAAATAAGTAAATCAATGCTGGATTACCCATCCCCATTCATTTTTAACTATCTGTCTCATTTATAGTTTCTAGGGTCACTAGTAACCTATTAGTTTTCATGGGCTTACTAATAACCAGTTAATGTTTATGGACTCCCTGTCTAGTTTTATAGTTTTCATGGGATCACTAAGAACCTATTGGCCCCTACCAATATCTTTACTGTTTCATGGGTTCTCCCTAAACCTATTGGTAACTCCAATATCTTTCCTCTTATCCTAGTTTTAATGGGTTGACTAGGAACCTATTGACTTCTGTCAATATCTTAATCCGGATATAGTTTTCATGGGCTAACTACAAACCTACTGGCCCTTGCCAATATCAAATCATAGTTTTTATGGGCTAACTATGAACCTATCTTCCTAACATCTTCATACATACATAGTTTTCATGGGCTTACCATAAACCTATTGGCCCTTGCCAATATCTTTTCCTATACATAGTTTTCATTGGCTTACTGTGAACCTATTGTTCCCCTGCCAATATCTTTAATTAATATTTTAACATCCTTAATTTATATTCACTACTAGGTCAACCTAGCTGGTTATTCAGCTCTTCCCCAAGGTACCATTATGGGTTATTTACAATGTGAATACATTCAAATACATTTATAAAGAAGCAAACGTAATAATACCAACCCCTATGGTTAAATATCCTTGAGATCATTTTTTTATAATGCTTGGTTAATCCCTTTAATCCTTTAACTATGGAAAACTTCTTCAAATTCCATTTCAAAATACTTTGTTTATTTATGCCATGGTTTTCCTTTAAAATGAGATTGGGTTATTTGTTTTGAAAACTAAGGCTTTCGAAACCTTAAAACATTACTTTTGAAACCCCTAGATAACCTCCTTCGAAAGCATAGAAAATTTCTTTTCAAAACGTTACATATAAACCTTTTGGAGCTCTTTAAATCATCTCTTTGAAAACCAAAATATACCTTTCGAAAGTATTAAAATGTTACTAAATAATCCTTAGAAACATAGCTTTGAACCAATGAAAGTACCCCTTTCGAGACCATTGGGTTTACTCAAAAACATCTTCTAGGTCAAAGTGAATATATACGAAAGTATCTCTTTCAAAACCTTTAATCATCATATAAAATTGTTTGGGGAAAACTTGATGGCATCGGCACCATCCTTTCGAAAGCTTCAAAACATCTAAACTAAACATTAAATGATAGCATCGAAACCCCCTTTCGAAGCCATTGCCTTCGAAACCCTTGAACCCTTTCGAAAGCATTTAGGAAGTGGCTTAACATAAGTTTAAAACAAAGACAACCCTTCAAAAACATTGATGGCTTCATACTCTCGAAGGGAAAAAGAATTGCTGTTGGGTTTCGATTAAGTCGGAACCAGTACTTTCGAACATTTTATAAATAATGGAACCCATTCGAAAGCCTATACTTTTAAAACATAAAATGGCAACCCCTTCGAAAGCTATTAGAAAACCCCTTTCGAAAGTATATGTTTCGACTCCTTCGAATGCTTTAGTAAAATAAAGCAGGCACTTTTCTTTGGAAAACAAACAAAGGTTTCGACCCACATCAAAAGCATTGGCTTCGACACCATGCCTTCCGCCCTTTTCCAATCCACTACTCACCAATCTCATTGATGCCTTGGGTATTGGTTTCGGCATAGGTTGGTCTCGACTTAAATGGTTTCGACTTGGTCGAGGCGGAAGCATAGGGTCGAAAGGCAGCTTCTAAAAGAGGCGGAACATATTTTTTCTAGTAAAGGCTAAATTAAAGCCAATAAAAGTAATTATTTTATAACCTAGTTGTAAACTTTTAATTGGTTGCCTTAAAATTTCAAATTCTTTCTCAAATTAACTGCCGCATAATTCCAGATCTAAATCAAGATTAATTTAGCAAATAAGCCCTTCCATTAAGCTAAACCAATAATGCAAATAAATCCTTCTAAAATAATTTAATTTCCATAGCAAACCATGTAGGAAAAATCCTCAAAAATCACAGAAATTCACTTTTAATATGTTATCTAACATATCTAAATTTCAGACCTAAATTCTCAATATAATTTCTAAAATAAATGTCTAAACCCAATTAACCATATTTTCCTTTGAAAGTTCATAATAATCTTTCCATAGCCTGGAAAATTATCAAAATTAAAACCCAACTCCAAAATCATGTTTTACACAACAAATTTTTTTCCATGGCATTAAAAGATCATTTACAATCGGTTTTTCCCTAAAACCGCATAAATCCCCATTCAAACAATCTTGTTTAAATCAAACAAATTATAATTCAAGCATATCATCATCCAAAACATCATAGAAATGAATTTAATCTTAAATCCAAAAACACATGATCATAAAACAAAATAGAGATGGTATAAATTATTATTCACCTCGATTAGGATAAGGAGATTGGATTGAGATTAAGATTTATTCCCTTTCTTTAATTCTGTAGCTTGATTTGAATTTGCTCTTCTTTTTCTTCCTAGTAATGGCCGACTCCTCTTCTTATGTTTGCATTTTATTTTTGTGAAAATGAGAAATGAATGTGAATGGCATAAGGAATGAAAATATATAAAGGTTATGGTAAAAGGGTACGACTATTTCCCATTATGCCCTTGTGTAATTTAATTAGCTTACATACCATTCTTAAGCCCATTTAATTTATTAAGCACGACCTCTATGTATTTATTAAAATCTCAATCCCCTTATCACTTAATATTTACATTATTCTATTAATTTATCTAATTAAATCTCCTGAAAAATGTTATCAAAAATTAGGGGTGTTACACTAAGCCACAATAAATCTTTTATTTATTAAATCTCTTTTCAAAACATTTACCAAACATTCATATACTTATCTCACCGATATAAGTATATTCCCAAAACATTTGTGAGGATTTCTTATTCCAAATCATGGAAAAAAAGATTAAACAAAGTTATTTAAATTGGAGATAAGGATAACTCCAAACATTATTCCTTCAGTGTTAAATGTGGAACGGATGTTCCATACCACCAGTTTAAAAGGTCAGTTTAGGGAAACCTAAACCTCAAATTCTTTTTGAGATTAACTTCAACAAATCCTTTTTATAAATCCCTTTATTTGTTGAAATCTTCTTTGCTTAAAACCCAAATTTGTTCACAAAACACTTTATAATCCTTCAAGTTTATTTATAAAATTCTTTTATGAATATTCAAAACTATTCCTGAAAGTTCTCTTATGAATACCCTAAAATCATTTACAAATCTTTTTTTTCAAAAACCACCTTCATAAAGATTCTATATATTTAAAACCAACTTCTAAAATCAATCTAAATCAAATAAGGTTCCTTGAAATCAAAAACAATTATTTAAAATCCCTTTTCAAATAACAAGTTATTACTTAAAAGCTTTTTCATTTTAATTCATCTTTAAACTACATTAACAAAATAATGATTTTTAATCAATCATTAAAGGTATTCGATTAACTTTAAAACAATTTTTAAATAAAATTATTAACTTGAAATACCATTAATAAAATAATAATAAACTTTTAATAAGGTCAACGGTATAGGTTGAGACGTGTAGAGGGGTATGGGCCTGGATGGTGATGTGGGTATGGTGGATAATAGGGTACATAATATTAAATTCTAAAATATCTAGCTTCATGTACTTGAAAATCTCGAACTCCAGACAAGGCAAGCCGACAAGCGATCTATACTAAATACCTCTATTCCGAACACAATGGATCTATTATCGAGATCTAATTCGATTATATACAGAAGTTAGCTTTTAAAATCATACTATTTTATATTAATTTCCTGTAATTAATTTTTACACATTTCAAGCTTGCCTGGACACACAATATGTACCATCTTCACGAAATTTGTTAACATACAAAAATTACTATTACGGATCCAATGGCATTGGTTTCGTCAAAATATGAGACAATGCATCGGAATGATAATTTCACACGTTAATTGAAACGAATTATTATTAAAGCAATTTCAACCACTTTTAAAATCTAAATTTTAAAAGTTTATTCTTCCATTTTCAAACTGAATTTAAATAAGATTTCAAAATTATTTTAATTCATATTAAATCAAAGATTCAGTTATTTACTAATTCCAATATTCAATTCACTATTCAAATAAATCACTACATTTGAAATTTAAGATGTTTGGCTTATAAAACTAATATTTAAATATTTCAAAATCAATTGAGTAAATTTCTAGGTTGTTACAAATCACTGAACAGATAAATCAATACAATATGAAACATTTTTATAGCACTAATAAATACGCACTATGTATATAGTCAAACTCATTCTAGGATAGTACTAATCCCATCTCTAATGAGTTACTCATTCTAGGGCATTATTAACCCTATTCATAATGAGTTTACCCCCACCAAGGCCTAGGTGTTCGCTCAATCTAAGCTTTGATACCACGTTGTAATGATCTGCCTTTCTTACACCTAAGATAAAAGATATTCATGTGTCGATCATTTAAGTGTCCGAAAGACAGGTCGTTTAGGGTGAAGAAAGAAAAAGACAGAACAAAATATTACATCATGACGAGAAATATATAATATACAAAGGATCTTTACAAAAAGAAATCATCTTTATTTTACACACAACTTTAGAGTACACTATCGTATTATCAGCCTGGACAGTTATAACAATCTATCCTTACAAATGCCGATTAACACAAACAGAAAAGAAAGTAGCGGAAAAGTAAAGATACGTGACTATGTCTTAGAGGCATCCAGCTCGTCACCTAAAAGCTCCAATGTATCTAGCTAAATCTAGAAAATATGCTCGAGCAGACCCGAGCATTATAAGAAAATAACACCTGGATCAGTCTAGTAAACCAGTGTGAGAAAGCTCAATCAAATCATATTGATTTCCACATTTGGAAAACCTTTTTAAAATAAAAGTGTCTTATAAGATGATGCTACATATAAACACGGATGGGTTTATACCTTACGATAACCAAAACATTTTATATTATAAAAATCCAGTGATATTATAATAACGTCTAGGGTTTAAAGTA
This sequence comes from Allium fistulosum, assembly GCA_030737815.1. Lineage (NCBI taxonomy): Eukaryota > Viridiplantae > Streptophyta > Magnoliopsida > Asparagales > Amaryllidaceae > Allium > Allium fistulosum. The sequence continues at coordinate 222,305,923 of CM060902.1, forward strand.
TTCAATAGTCAAGTAGTTGTGATGCGTGTACATCACAACAATAATAGGTATACAATCAAAAACCGATGGTGTTTATTAGAGAATGGATTCCAATAAAAGGCAAGGTAAGGGACTACTTTCGAGAAAAAAAGTACACCTTTAGAAAAATGTACTGTGGGCCGCAGTTACCTTTGCAATCCTACCAATACAGGACCGACCTGCCCCTGACTTGATCGTACCGAATATGTCATCACCTTGGTTGTTCCCAACTTTTATAGAGAGCTCTCATGCACAACTAAATCCATAATATAATAATCCAGAAAGGTGATGACACACCCTTATAGGAGCCACATCTTCCCTATTTTAGCCATTTCCCAGGTTTTGAGGCTCGTAAGGTAATAATTTACCTTCCTTTAGCAATTCCCACTAGGAATGCTAACACTGCCCTCTAGGTAGAAATGCGATGCCAACATTCATCCATACAAGTTCGTTCTGGGTCTGAACGAAATCTAAGGCACTACCTCTACTACATCCATTTTGGAATCACCCCCAGGATTAGTAGCAATTAGCCCTTGCACTTCAAAGAGTACCATCTTCAATCATCTTTAAGACGTCTTCCATTCAAACGCTCATTTTGGTTCGAAGTGGTTTTCAGATAACATATCTGATCCTGGTCTTTTCGAACCAACAACTGATAATTTCCAGTTGACTCATTTCTGGTTCTTTTGGAAGTAAGCGGACTATACTAAAGTCCCAAAGGGATCTCTAATATATCCCTTAAAGCTAGACATGTTTCACAAAATGAGTTCTCCCAAAGGAAATCAAATCGTATGAACACGTGAAGCTCTTATTTACTTCCTAAGGCAGAACTAGCCAAGATTTGGTAGTAGGTTATTTAACTATCAAATACACAAACAACAACAATTTAAAGATTTAATTACCCATAGCAACCACAAAGCCTCAAAATAAATCTTTCATTTAATTAAATCTCTTTCCAAAATATTTATCAAAATATTCATATACATATCACACTGACATAAGTATATTCACAAAACATTTTCAAAGATTTTTTATTTCAAAATCATATTAAAGGATCAAATAAAAGTTATTTAAAAAGAAACGGAGATAAGGATAACCTTAAACACTATTCCTTCGGTGCTAAGTGTGGAATGAATGTCCATACCACCAAAAATATGAAGGTCAGTTTAGGAAATCTCAATTTCTTTTATAAATTTCATCAATAAATCCTTTTTAATAAATCTCTTTCATTTATGAACATCTCCTTTACTAAAATTCTATATCCATTTATAAAAAGTCTTTATAAATCTCCTAGTTTATTTACGAAACACTTATATAAATACTAACCATTTATAAAACTCTTTGAAAAATATCAAAAATCATTTATAAAATTTTTTCCCAAATTCCTAGATCTCTTTTCAAATAAAACTTCTTTTATAAACTTTCCTTATTTAAAACAAACTTCTTTGATATACTTTAATCGATAAAATTCTTTTGATAAACAAATCAATTATTTAAAACACATTGCATAAATAAGTTATTATTTACACATCCTTTATCCTTAAATCTCATTAACAAAATTATGATTTTAAACAATCATTTAAAAAGTATTGAATTAACTTCAAACATTTTAATAAAATAATTGCTTAATTATCCATTAAATATCATATTTAAAAATAATAATAAACTTTAAACCATTTTCAAAAAGGATAACATTTAAATATTTGACTTCCCAAGTTTGGAAAGAGGCTTAGCGACCACAATGGTTCATATTTAATTATGTTCAACCTTCCAAGTTATAATTTGTATATTTACATAGCAAACAGATATATGCTTAAGTGTATATATGTATTTATGTATATGTATATATGTATGTATGTATATGCTAAAATACATACATACACACACACATATATATATTATACTTATTTATAAGTGTGTATATTTACACCAAAGAGTTCATAACATTTCTGACAACTTTTAAAAGATGAAAAGTTGAAGATTCGAAAAACGAATGCTAGTTAAATTTTCGATTTTTTTCGAACTAAATATTTTTGTAAACTAATTTGGATAACTATTTTACCACCACTATTTATTATGTAAAAGAGTTTTACTTTAACTATAAATTCTATTATTTGAATATTTAAAATTAATTAATTATTCTCAAATCAAAGCGGTGAAATTTCGGGTCGTTATAGACACCATCAATCACAATGGTATTAAAGGTCCTTAGAGGGAAAGTACCACATTTTTGGGTAAGGATTTGAATACTGATGACTGCTTGGATTGTGATGCCATACTATTGGAGGTAGTAGGTAAATCTTGGAAATTTTGGCGAGGTATGTGTTGGACATTACAACATACATCTCGCGTGCAATCCTCATTCTCACGCAAACTACAATTAGCAGTATTACCATGTTAAATCTCAAGCACGTTAGCCATAACGTAACCTATACCACCGCCCTCATTGACATTAGCACCTACACTGAGATCCGGTCTATCAATTTGAGACCACTGACTAGAGTCAGTAGAGGCAACAGATTTTAACAATCACATTTGTTTACTAAGGTCATTGGCTAAAACTTGTTTAAATAAGAAATTTATTTCATTGCTAATTGAAAATTCGGCAATCCGAGCCCATTTCCTTTGAAATTTGACAAGAGAGACTTGGTTTCTTTTACTAATGGTAATTTATGAACCAAATCCCAAAAAACAATATTTAAGAAAAGAAGGCTAACGTGAAACATTTACTATACGTTATTTTTCCCCCTTTCCTCACTTCTGAGATAAACGATAGTACTCCTCCTTCTCTCCTATTTTCAAACCTTAGAAAGCAAAGCCTCTAACCCCATTAAATTTTGATATTAATTATTGAATTTGAAGGCTAATAATCTCAGGTATCTAATCTCAAACCTAGGTTATCTCTTATATGTTTAATTTTCGAAATTTCAATGATTGAGTTTGGATTGTGTTATTTTATTTTGCATGAATTGTTAGAGCCTGCAGCTGAAAGTAAAGAGGTTGGAGTTCCTCACCAATAGACTACTAACACTAGATACAAAGGTGAGATGAATCTCACATCTTTTCCTAACTAATTGCATGTGGAATAGCTTGCTTGAATTTGTGAAGGAAGTATGGCTGATTGATTGACGGTTTCATTGCTTAGAGCCAAATTAGTTTACTATCAGTGAATTGCTTACTATAATGCATCTTTGACTCTGATTCTTATGCCTTGAATATATAGTGTTTTGTTAATTGCATGCAAGTGCTATATATATAGATTAAAATTTTTATGCTTCAGGTCCTCACGTCCCACAACCTTATTGTTTTGATTGTGTTCATGCTTTAGGTCCTCACGTTTCTCCCCTTGCCCGTTGTTTTGATTTTGTTGCTACTTTTTGATGTTTTGAAACTTTCTTTACTTCTTTGTTTTCTGAAGTTTGGTTTCTCAATTTTATGGTTTCTTAGGACTGAAAATTTCAAATATTTATATAAATATCTACCTATCTTACCTATATATAGAATACAAGTAGTTTACAAAAGAAAGCTATTTAAAAATCTAGTGTTTTAAACTATATTTATAAAATCAATTTTTAACCTTAAAAACTATTTTCGAATAAGAGTTTAAACTACTTATAAACGTATATATAGAAAAATTAATGTTTCATTTATTAAATGTTAGTTTCAAAACAAAATATTTTCAAAAAGGTTTCAAAGAACTATTTTTAATGTAGAAAACTACTACTTCATTTGAATGAGAAATTTAATTAAACGATTTAGCAAAACAAATTGTATGGAATGCTTGTGTTTATTTCATTAGTTAATTTCCGGACTCACCCAACTGAATATTTTTGTTCCTTATATCTATTTTGCCAAAGTGGTATTTACAATCTCTTAGTGAATATTTGAATTTCGCCAAGTGGTATGTGATGCTTTGGCGAAGTCTATTTGATTACTAATTTAGAATAAATGACACTTTCCAGTTAGGCATGATCTTTGGGTCCATCTCCAGTTAGGCGTAATCCTTGGGTTCGTCTCTAGTTAGGCGCAGCCTTGTGCTCATATCCAGTTAGGCATAGCCTCATGCTCGTCCCTAGTTAGGCGTGGTCTCGTGCCCATCTCCAGTTAAACACTACCATTGTGTTCATCTCTAGTTAGACGTTCCCTTGTGCTCGTCTCAAGTTTGATGCCTATTACATTTGTTTATTTAAACATTGAGCTTTGTGTTATTATTTGAGATATCACCATATTTCTATTTTTCCTATAAAGGGCATTATTCAAGTTTATGTTTTGGTGATATTTGAGTTGATGTTACCTTTACTTGATTTATAGCCATTTCCAGATTGTGATCACCTTCTCATGTATTTTTCATTTTTGGTAGTTGATTTTTGTGCAAGTTAATAACTCGATCATGTTGTTTATAACTCATATATCATGTTTATGCTATCTCACTGATTAGTACTAAACAAGACTGACCTGTTTATTATTTTATATAATACTCGGGTAAGGCTGGGTTATTTCACGTACCTTCCTTTGATCTTTAGAGTTGCCTAGCTTGGATCCAATCACTTATGTTCATATCTGTCATCTAGATGTATTATATTATTTAGTCTTATAGGGATGTACATTATATGTTAGGATAGAGACCCAGTTTATGTATGCTATTTGGGAGAGTGATGTATTCCATTTTTGTATGTTGTGTGGAACTTATATGTCCACCTTTTTGTAGACTACTCCTTCTATATGTACACATGTTGTAACATCCCTAATTTTTGATAACATTATTCAGAGAAATTTAATTATATAAATTAAATAGAATAATTATGATAAGGGGATTGAGATTTGAATAAATTATGTAAAGAGCCATGCTTAATAATTAAATAAATGGGCTTTAATTGGTTTAAAGGATAATTAGTTCACACATGGGCATATTAGTAAAATAGCCTCTTTATTCTACACGGCTATACATTTCTCACTATTGTCGATTCACGTTCATTTTTCTCAAATAAAAAACAAACGCAAAAACCCAAAGAGCCGGCAGTTAACAAGATGGAAAAGACGAAGATTATAATCTTAAGTTATGGATCAAAGCTAGAAAGGATTACTCAACAACAAATCTCAAATTCCTTATCATATCTAAGGTGAATAATAATTTTATACCATCTCTATTTTATTCTATGATTATGTGTTTTTGGATTTATGTTTTAATTCATTTTTATAATGATATGGATGATGATATGCTTGAGTTATGTTATGATCGAATTATTTTAATTCATATACATATGAATTTGCTCGGTATTAAGGGAAAACCAAGGGTTTATGATTTTCAAATGCTATGGAAAAATTTTATGTTGAATAATACATGATTTTGGAGATGGGTTATGATTTTTAGAATTTTCCAAGCTATAGAAAATTTGTTATGAATTTCTAAAGGACAATATGATATAATTAGGTTTAAAATTTATTTCGAGTATTTCAGGAAGAAATTGGGTCTGAAATTTTAATATGTTATGATAAAATTGATTTTTTGTTATTTTTGGGGATTTTTCCCAGTTGATTTGTTTGGGAAAATAAATTATTGTTAAAGAAGGACTTTTCTGCAAATGTTGGTTTTGTTATATGGAAGGGCTTAAAACGTTACATTTCTTTGATTCAGGTCTAAATTAATGCAGGATTTGAAAAGTTTTAAAGTAACTAATCAAGGAATTACAACTGGAAGGTTAGTTATAAAGAAATTTCCATGTTTAGAGGTAAATCAGCATTTAAGGAAAAGGTGGTTCCGCCTATTTCGGAGGCACCTTTCGACTCCTGTACCTCCGCACCTTCTCAGTCGAAACCATCTCTGTCGAAACCCACATAGTCGGAACCAAGCCACATGGTATTAATGGAATTGGTACGAAGTGAATTGGTAAGTAGCGGAAGGTAGGGTGTCGAAAGCTATGCTTTCGTTAGAGTCGAAACCAAGGTTCACTTTTAAAAAGATAAGCGTCAACCTAGATTTTTGAAGGGCTTTAGACTGAGTCGATACCCTATAAAGTCAAAACCTTTAGTTTGTTTTCTAAAGATAAATTCCTTCCTTGTTTTACTTAAAGCTTTCAACATAGTCGGAAGCCATGCTTTCGAAAGAGACTTTATAAATAGCTTTCGAAGGGGGTACTTTTTCCTTAAATAAGAGCTTCCGAAAGGATTGGTTTCGACCAAGTCGAGATCAAGCCGCTGATTTATCTTTCGACTGCATTGAAGCCATCTATGCTATCGAAAGGTTATCTCTATTTTAACCAAAGTTAAGCCACTTCCTAAATGCTTTCGAAAGGGGTTAAGGGTTTCGAAGGCAATGGTGTCGAAAGGAGGTTTTGACACTATCCTTCAATGTTTTAATTTAAAAGGTTGTTGCTTTCGACTAGATGGTTTCGACACCATCAGCTTTTCCCCAAAACAATTTTTATAATTGGTTTCGAAAGAGATACTTTCGTATATGATTTGACTCAAAGAATATTTTTTAAAATAAACCCAATGCTTTCGAAAGGGTACTTTTATTTGTTTCGAAGCTATGTTTTAAAGAATGTTTTGATACCATCGAAAGGTATCATTGGTCTCGAAGAGATTTATTTATAGAGCTTCGAAAAGTATATACTTAGAGTTTTGAAAGGAGGATTTCTATGCTTTCGAAGGAGGTCATCCAGTGGTTTCGAAAGTGTTGTTTTAAGATTTCAAAACAATTGACCCATTCTCATTTTAAAGGAAATACCATGGAATAAATAAAGATTTTTGGAAATATTATTCACATTGTTATTAACCCATAAATGTATGATTGGGGAAGGGAAGAATAAGCAGATAGGTTGACCCAGTAGTGAACATAAATTAAGGAAGGTTAAAACCTTAAAACTAAAGATATTGGCAGGGGCCAATAGGTTTATAGTAAGCCCATGAAAACTGTATATAACTAATGATATTGGCAGGGGCCAATAGGTTCATAGTTAGCCTATGAAAACTATGATTTGATACTGGCAGGGGCCAGTAGGTTTGTAGTTAGCCCATGAAAACTATATCCGGATTAAGATATTGCCAGATAGTCAATAGGTTCCTAGTTAGCCCATGAAAACTAGGATAAGAAATAAGATATTGGAGTTACCAATAGGTTCTTCGTGATCCCATGAAAACTAAGATATTGGACAGATAGTTCATAAACATTTAACAGGTTAATAGTAATCCTAGAAACTATAATTGAGACAGATAGTCAGAATGAACAGGGATGGGTAATCCAGATTTGATTTACTTGTTTTACATATCATCATAATATTTTTTGAAATACTATGTTTTAACCTTTATGGATGCAGGGGCACAGTATATGGTTTTATAAATGTTTTAGGATACTAGTGAGGGGAAAATTCGTTTCGCTAAGCGGCGTGGTCACACTAGATATCTAATGGTTTGAGATGGTAAATTATTATTCATACTAGGCTTTATGTCTAACTCGGATATTTCCCCCCTTAAACTCTCAGGTACTCAATTGATTTTGAGTAGGTTGAGAGTTATGGTTTCTAGGTGTTCTTTTAGAAGAACAAAGCATCCGAAGACGTGCAGGAGGCAAGCTTGTCATTAGAGTTTTTTTATTTCCATTGTGTGTTTTGTTTGTAAAGGAAAATTGTTTTCTTGCCTATCTATATACTCTGATCTACCAAGGGGGCATCCTTATAAGTCTCTCTTGGCGTATTTTGTAATAATTATATATTATCTGAACGTGGTCTGCGAACTGGGATTATGTAATCAATTTGGAATATTTTGAAATGGAATGTGGAATTTGTTTGTTGTTTAAATCTTTTCCATATTCATGTGTTTTTGTGCATCAATGTATCTAATATCGCCATATTTGGTCGCCGAGGATTAATAAATATGGATGACTACAGCATCTGTAGCCGTTAGTTTTGGGCCTCCAAGTACAAGTTGGTATCAGAGCATAGGTTTATGAAACATTAAAAGAAACTTAAACCTAAAAGGATTTTTCAAATATAATCCAATAAATAAGATAATAAGATTGGGGTTTGGGTTAACGCTATAGTATCGTACTTGTATTTGATATATATAGTTATATATATAAGTATGTATTATCGCTCTCTTAGACTGTTCTTCTATATCTTACTAAGGCTCATATGTAGATTTATGAGAAAGGAGATATGGAAGTAGGAAACAGAAGAGGAAATATCGGTGGAAGAAGCACCACAACTAACAGAAATGCTTGACCCACTACCAGGAGGAACCCGGGTTGACAGGCTAATGCTAGCAATCAAAATGCTGACGCCAATGTGAGTGCTGGAAATCCACCTGTAGATATGGGGGTGTTGTATCAGTTCTTTGTTGGTTCGATGCAAGCTGGAGCTGCTGCTGGTGTTACCGAAAATGTAGGAGGAGCTAATCCTGTGGCCCTAGTTGGGAATAATTATGCTTTGCTGAGTAGAGATTACATCAGTTTGGGTGGGAAGCCATTCTTAGGAGCGGAGGATGCCATAGAAGTCCAGAATTGGCTGTTGTATTATGAGCGTATATTTACTGATTTGGGCCTGAATGATGGGCAAAAGAGAAGATTGGCCTCTATACAGTTGCAGGCACTACATTGGTGGAATAGTGTCACTGTTGGGGTTCCGGAAGAGCAGTTAACTTGAGCTAATTTTAAAACGAGATTTGAGCAGAAGTTTATATCTGAGTTTGATAAGTCTGAGCTGATGAGGAAGTTTATGGATTTAGTACAAGAAGAGATGTCAGTAGTCGAGTATGCTACTAAGTTTGAAGAGCTGTCGCGATATGGATATGCTATTATAGATACTAACATCAAAAGGAATGAGAGGTTCATTCGGGGATAAGGCCCGAGCTTGGTAGAATGACCATGACACATGTCCGTGACCCTTGTAATATAGTGGTGGAGATGGTCATTCGCCATGAAGAGTTACTTGCTGATTTAGCTAAAGAGAAGTCAGTGGAAACTCAGGATTCTCAGGGAAAGAAGAGGAAGTTCTTTAAAAAGAAGGGAGGCCGGAAGGGATACACTGCTAAGAAGTCAAAGGCTGAGGTAGTTTTCTATAAGTGTGACAAGAAGGGTCACTTTGCAAATGAATGCCTGTAAGGAAATGGGAAGAAAGCTGCAAGTAAGAAGAATGTGAAGTGCTTCAACTTTGATCAAGTTGGGCATTACAAGAATCAGTGTTTAGAGCCAGTTAGGGAGGACAAAGGAAAAGTTTTTGCTATAGGACCAGCTAGGCCTACCGCAGCTGATAAAGGAAAGGTTGTGATGGAAGGTACACTTTTGATTTAGAGTATTCTAGTTAAAGTACTTTTTGATACCGATGCATCACATTCATTTATATCTCAGTGTTTAGTTGATAGATTATGTTTAGAACCTACCTACCTTGTTACTTTCTTAAGGGTTGCGAATCCAATAGGAGGGTATGCAACTCTAGGGTTAAGATGTGGCCAGTTAGAACTTGATTTGTTAGGTTATAAGTTTGCATGCAGTTTGTATAATATTGATTTCGTAGATATCAGAATCATTTTGGGTATGGATTGGTTGGGTAGGTATGAGGATAGAATATTTTGCCAGGATAGGGAAATATCACCGAGACACCCTGATAGTCATAACCGAGTGATATTCTCAGTAGAGAATACTGACCGGAGTGTTAGTGCTATGCTTAATGCCACGGAGGTAGGAAATGAGTTAAGCCGGGTTCGGGTAGCAAGAGAGTTTGCAGATGTTTTTGAGCCAGTCACTAGACTACCCCCGAAAAGAGCTGTTGAGTTTAGAATAGATCTTGTGCCCAAAGCTAAACCTATAAGTAGACCACCTAGCAGGATGACACCAACTGAGATGAAGGAATTAAAGGTGCAGCTAGTGGGTTTAGAAGGAAGAAGTTTTGTTAGACCAAGCAGTTCACCTTGGGGAGCGGCAGCGGTGTTCGTGAAGAAACTAGATGGGTCATTAAGAATGTTTATTGACTATCGTAAGTTAAATGAAAAGACAATTAAGAATAAGTATCCTTTTCCAAGAATAGATGATCTGTTTGATTAGTTGAGTGAAGCCCGACTGTTTTCCCAGTTGGACTTGGCGACAGGTTTCCATCAGTTAAGAGTGGTGGAGGACAGTATTCCTTTGACAACATTTCGAACTAGGTATGGTTCATATGAGTGGTTGGTGATGCCATTTGGATTAACGAATGCACCTGCTTTCTTTGTGGATTTGATGAATCGAGTTTTCTGAGAGTATTTGGATAGATTTGTGTTGGTACTTATAGATGACATTCTAGTCTACTCTATGGATGAGAGTGAGCATGAAGCTCATCTTAAAGTGGTACTTGAGACGTTGAGGCAGAATCAGCTAAAGGCGAAGTCTACCAAGTGTCATTTCTGGAAGAAAGAGGTAAAATTTCTTGGTCACATGGTTTCAGAGAAAGGATTGTTTGTAGATCCAGATAAGATCAGAGCCATGAATAATTGGAAGAGACCAGAGACGGTGACTGAGATCAGGTGTTTTCTTGGACTTGCTGGCTATTACCGGAAATTTATTAAGGATTTCTCGTGGATAGCAACACCCTTAACTAAGCTAACAAAGAAGGAAGTGAGATTTGTTTGGTCCGATAAATGTGAGGAAGCATTCCTTAAGTTAAAGCATTTGTTGACCAGTGCACCTGTGTTAGTAGTTCCAGACGGAAACCAAAGACTGGTGGTGTATACTGAAGCATGTGGAACTAGATTAGGAGCAGTGTTGATGTAGAATGGTAAAGTCATTGCCTACGCATCTTGGCAGCTTAGACCGCATGAAGTTAGATATCCTACTCATGATTTGGAGTTGGCAGCTGTGATCTTGACATTGAAGATTTGGAGACATTATCTCCTAGGGGAGAGGTTTGAGCTTTATACCGATCATAAGTCTTTATGGTATTTATTCTCTCAGAAGGAGTTGAATATGATGCAGCATAGATGGTTAGAGTTTTTGGATGCATATGATTTTGGTATAGAGTATACACCAGAGAAAGGTAATAAGGTGGCAGATGCTCTTAGCAAAAAACATCAGAACGTGGTGTTAGCTATGTTGGCAGAGTGGAAAGATTTAGAAGCTTTAGTCAGTTGTGATATGTAGTTAAAATCGACTGCTGGTTCTAGTTAGAGTTCCGCCAGGTTGTCTTGTTTAGAAGTTCGACCAGTATTGATTGAGAAAATTGGTTCTAAACAGAAGGAGGATCTAGTGTTGGCTGAGAGAATTAGAAGGCTTGAGGTGAGAAATGAGATCGATGATCTAAACGATTTTAGCCTTGACCCGAGAGGATGGTTGAGAAAGAAGGGACGGTTGTGTGTTCCGAATATGGAGAACTTAAGGAAAGAAGTTCTTGGAGAATGTCATTGGTCCAAGTTTGCGATTCATCCTGGAGGGACCAAGATGTATCAAGATATGAAAAGGAGCTTCTATTAGGAAGACATGAAGAGGGATGTTGGCTTGTGGGTTAGGCAGTGTGCAAACTGTTAGCAAGTGAAAGCTGAACATCAGAAACCGAGTGGGCTGCTTCAGCCTTTAGAGATTTCAGTTTGGAAATGGGATTCGATATCTATAGATTTTATAGACGGGTTGCCAAGGTCAAACAGAGGTAGTGAAAGTATATGGGTTATAGTGGACAGATTGACAAAAAGTGCCCATTTTATTCCAGTTAAATCAACTAGAACGACACATGTTTTAGCTAAGTTGTTCCTGAAGAACATAGTTAGACTACATGGAGTTCCTAGTAATATAGTCAGCGATAGAGTTGCTTTGTTCACTAGTGAATTCTGGAACAATCTACAGGAAGTGATGGGTACCAAGCTTAATATGAGTACTGCGTATCATCCTCAGACAGCTGGGCAGACAGAGAGAGTCAACAAAGTACTCGAGGATCTACTGAGAGCTTGTGTATTGAACTTTGGTGGATCTTGGGAGGATCACCTACATTTGGTTGAGTTTTCCTATAATAACAGTTATCAGACAGGTAAAGGAATGGCGCCGTTTGAGGGTTTGTATGGAAGACCATGCAAATCACCAGCATGTTGGTTGGAGACTGGAGACAGACTAGTCTTAGGTACAGATTTGGTCAGAGAGGCGTAAGAGAAAATTGAGTTAATCCATGGAAGGATGAAAGAAGCTCAGTCAAGACAGAAGAGTTACATGGATAAGAGGCGTAAGGACCTAGAATTCTCAGTTGGAGATAAGGTTTTCATTAAGGTATCACCTATGAAGGGTGTGATATGATTTGGAAAGTCAAGAAAGTTGGCCCCAAAATATGTAGGTCCATTCCATATTATAGAGAGGATTGGAAAGCTTACATACAGAGTAGAGTTGCTGAGCAGTTTGGTAGGTGTCCATAATGTATTTCATGTGTCTCATCTTCGCAAGTATGTGCATGATCCAGAGACTACTATTCCTCCAACAGGGTTGGAAGACTTAGTAGTAGAGCCTAATTTGACTTTTGTTAGACAACATATTCAGGTTGTAGCAGAGATAAGAACAGATTAAGGAATAAGACAGTCAGGTTGGCGAAAGTTCAGTGGAGCGACAACGAGAAGGACTGTACTTGAGAGACAGAGGACATGATTAGAGATGTTTATCCTGATCTGCTTTGAGGGTATGTCTATATTAGATTTATATAGATAGTTGCTAGTCAGTTAGACTAGGATGGTTGTTAGGTGTCGTTACAGATGATTACTATGTTTAGTATTTAGTCCTTACTGAATTCCGAGGACGAAATTCTTTAAGGGGGGAAGCTAGTAACATCCCTAATTTTTGATAACATTATTCAGGAAAATTTAATTAGATAAATTAAATAGAATAATGATGATAAGGGGATTGAGATTTGAATAAATTATGTAAAGGGTCATGCTTAATAATTAAATAAATGGGCTTTAATTGGTTTAAAGGATAATTAGTTCACACATGGGCATATTAGTAAAATAGCCTCTTTATTTTACACGGCTATAGATTTCTCACTATTGTTCATTCACGTTCATTTTTCTCAAATAAAAAACAAACGCAAAAACCCAAAGAGCCGGCCATTAACAAGAAGAAAAAGAGGAAGATTACAATCTTAAGCTAAGGATCAAAGCTAGGAAGGATCAATCAACAACAAATCTCAAATTCCTTATCATATCTAAGGTGAATAATAATTTTATACCATCTCTATTTTATTCTATGATTATGTGTTTTTGGATTTATGTTTTAATTCGTTTTTATAATGATATGGATGATGATATGCTTGAGTTGGGTTATGATCGAATTATTTTAATTCATATACATATGAATTTGCTCGGTTTTAAGGGAAAAAAGGGTTTATGATTTTCAAATGCCATGGAAAAATTTTATGTTGAATAATACATGATTTTGGAGATGGGTTTTGATTTTCAGAATTTTCGAAGCTATAGAAAATTTGTTATGAATTTCTAAAGGACAATATGATATAATTGGGTTTAAAATTTATTTCTAGTATTTCAGGAAGAAATTGAGTCTGAAATTTTAATATGTTTGATTACATGATAAATTTGATTTTCTATGATTTTTGGGGTATTTTCGCAGTTGATTTGTTTTGGAAAATAAATTATTCTTAAAAAAGGAATTTTATGCAAATGTTGGTTTTGTTATATGGAAGGGCTTTAAACGTTATGTTTCTTTGATTTAGGTCTAAATTAATGCGGTGGTGTCTAATTGTAAAGTATTTGAAAAGTTTTAAAGTAACCAATCAAGGAATTACAACTGGCAGGTTAGTTATAAAGCAATTGCCATGTTTAGCTGTAAATCAGTATTTTAGAAAAAGGTGGTTCCGCCTATTTAAGAGGCACCTTTCGACTCCTGTACCTCCGCACCTTATCAGTCGAAACCATCTCTGTCGAAACCACATAGTCGGAACCAAGGCACATGGTATTAATGGAATTGGTAAGTAGCGGAAGGTAGGGTGTCGAAAGCTATGCTTTCGTCAAAGTCTAAAACTTGGTTCACTTTTAAAAAGATAAGCGTCTGCCTAGATTTTTGAAGGGCTTTCGACTGAGTCGATACCCTATAAAGTCGAAACCTTTAGTTTGTTTTCTAAAGATAAATTCCTACCTTGTTTTACTTAAAGCTTTCAACATAGTCGGAAGCCATGCTTTCGAAAGGGACTTTATAAATAGCTTTCGAAGGGGTACTTTTTCCTTAAATAAGAGCTTCCGAAAGGATTGGTCGAGACCAAGCCGCTGATTTATCTTTCAACTGCATTGAAGCCATCTATGCTGCTGAAAGGTTATCTCTGTTTTAACCAAAATTAAGCAACTTCCTAAATGCTTTCGAAAGGGGTTAAGGGTTTCGAAGGCAATGGTGTTGAATGGGGGTTTCGACACTATCCTTCGATGTTTTAATTTAAAAGGTTGTTTCTTTCGACTAGATGGTTCCGACACCATCAACTTTTCCCCAAAACAATTTTTATAATTAGTTTCGAAAGAGGTACTTTCGTATATGATTTGACCTAAAGAATATTTTTAAAGTAAACCCAATGCTTTCGAAATGGTACTTTTATTTGTTTTGAAGCTATGTTTTAAAGAATGTTTTGATACCATCGAAAGGTATCATTGGTCTCGAAGGGATTTATTTATAGAGCTTCGAAAGGTATATACTTAGAGTTTTGAAAGGAGGATTTCTATGCTTTTAAAGGAGGTCATTCAGTGGTTTCTAAAATGATGTTTTAAGATTTTAAAACAATTGACCCATTCTCATTTTAAAAGTAAATACCATGGCATAAATAAAAAAATTTGGAAATATTATTCACATTGTTATTAACCCATAAATGTATGATTGGGGAAGGGCAGAATAACCAGGTAGGTTGACCCAGTAGTGAACATAAATTAAGGAAGGTTAAAACTTTAAAACTAAAGATATTGGCAGGGGCCAATAGGTTTACAGTAATCCCATGAAAACGGTATATAACCAATGATATTGGCAGGGGCCAATATGTTCATAGTCAGCCCATGAAAACTATGATTTGATATTGGCAGCGGCCAGTAGGTTTGTAGTTAGCCCATGAAAACTATATCCAGATTAAGATATTGACAGATAGTCAATAGGTTCCTAGTTAGCCCATGAAAACTAGGATAAGAAATAAGATATTGGAGTTACCAATTGCTTCTTAGTGATCCCATGAAAACTAAGATATTGGATAGATAGTCCATAAACATTTAACAGGTTAATAGTAATCCTAGAAACTATAACTGAGATAGATAGTCAGAATGAATGGGGATGGGTAATCCAGATTTGGTTTACATATCGCCATAATATTTTTGAAATACTATGTTTTAACCTTTGTGGATGCAGGGGCACAGTATATGGTTTTATAAATGTTTTAGGATACTAGTGAGGGGAAAACTTGTTCCGCTAAGCGGCGTGGTCTGACTAGATATCTAATGGTTTGAGATGGTAAATTATTATTCATACTAGGCTTTATGTCTGACTCGAAGTTTTTGTTTTCCCCTTAAACTCTCGGGTACTCAATTGATTTTGAGTAGGTTGAGAGTTAAGGTTTCCAAGTGTTCTTTTAGATGAATAAAACTTCCGATGACGTGCAGGAGGCAAGCTTGTTATTAGAGTTCTTTTATTTCCGCTGTGTGTTTTGTTTGTAAAGGCAAATTGTTTTTTTGCCTATCTATATACTCTGATCTACCAAGGGGGCATCCTTATATGTCACTCTTGGCGTATGTTGTAATAATTATATGTTATCTGAACGTGGGCTGCGAACTGGGATTATGTAATCAATTTGGAATATTTTGAAATGGAACATGGAATTTATTTGTTGTTTAAATTTTTTCCATATTCATGTGTTTCTATGTATCGATGTATCTAATATCGCCATGTTTTGTCATCGAGGATTAATAACTATGGATGTCTACAACATCCGTAGCCGTTAGTTTTGGGCCTCCAAGTAGGGGGATGTTACACATGTTCTCCTTAGTTATGTAACATATGTATATTCAGCTATGGTTCTATTATTCTATGATTTTGTGTTCAATAATGTCTTATGGTATTTTGAATTATTATAAGCATAGAAATATTGTTTTGAGCCTAAATTAGATACGTCGAATCCATTTTTAAGAGATAAAATCATCACCCAATTCGATGTGTCGATACTCGTTCAAAGCAATATTCATAGATGTTCGCTCCTAACCAGCCTTATTCTCCGCATTAGCAGATGATGTTACTTAGTAATATTCTTTGTTAGTGTAGGTATAAAGGTGTGGTGTTACATTATCTTGCATCCAGAGTTGGTTAATATAGTTCTGAAAGATCAAGCTGAAGGCTCCGGCACCACTCCTCTGAATGTCATGACAAGTCTTACTTCCGGACCTCCGGTTGCTTTTGTCAGTTCGTAAAACCGTGGATATAATCCAGATGCGCAGCAACTTCTCAAGCCAAGCATGCTATCTCCATTCCTGGAGGGAAACTCGGATGGTAAGCCTGCCAACATGGAATCTCTATTTGGTGGATGTATATCGCTGATCTCACCCATATTTGAGAAGGCACACATGACACTAGTCGATGTCGTTAGTCTCTCCTTTCATCTATCTCAAGTTATAGGTCAACCTGCAATTCCAACTCTTCCTAAGCAAGCCCCTAACCAGGGGAAAATGAAACAACAACCGATTCAACGGTTGTGACTATCTCCAGAGCAATTTCATGCATTCTAGTGATACTCCTAGTTTTGGTGCACAGAAGATCCAAGCTCAAGATGAAGAAAGGACTAGTGAGTTTTAAGGGATTCAGATCGACGAGGATGTTTTAATGATGGTGACTTCGGGGCCTGTTATAATGCCCACTATGCAGGAGATCCAAGATGAACAAGTCTTGGAAACCGTCAAAATTAAGCAAGAACTGGCGGGCTTCATCCCTCTACCATTATCCATCGCTTTATCTAGCGATCACATCTTCATACCGGTCATGCTATCTATGGCCAAGAGCACTCAGAGCATGCCCATCACTTGATCATAAAGCACTTCAGTGAAGGGCCAATGAAGTGAGGGTGAGGTGAGGAGGTAAGAGAAAGAATGAAGGCTTGGGCGGAGAGTCTTTCGGTGATGGTAAGAAAGGAAAAAAGCACAAGCCAAAGAAATGATTGTCCACCTCCATTGCTTTTTTTGTTGCATAGAAGTACTTAGGCACTTTTGGTTTTTTTTCCGACTGGTGTTGTGTGGACTTGGCCTCCGCTTTTGCTTCTCAGCTGGAATGTTAATAACCCTTGTACTTATTTTGGATATGAATAAAAAAACTTTTTGCTTGGTTCAAGTCTTGTGTGAATTTGCCTAGGTGTTTGAGAAATGCGTTGTACATTCAATGTGTTTACGATCCACTTCTTATTGTCTTCATTGGACTAAGTCTTTAGTCCGTTCATTGCTTGTGAGTTAAGAATAAACTCCGAAATGTCTATTCGCATATGACCTTGTTCAGCTCTAGAACTTGGTCGAATTCCAATTACATAAAATGTTGTTTTAATATCCCTTTCAAAGCGTGCGATTGCGCCTATCTTCGGGCGTTAATCACAGTAATTCACCTTCAGATGTCTCTTTGGACTTCCTTCTTTAAAATGAACGTGCTAACCGTACCAAACTCTGGCATCGATCGAAGTTAACCACTTAGTCATAATAGTTTAAACATCCTCATTTAGAACGTTTGCCTTCGATCATGCCATACTTCGGGCATTAATCGAAGCTTGCAAATAAGATCCCGCCTATCTCTGGGCATAGGCCTTTTATCTTGCCTACTCTGGGCATGATATGGATGCTTTGCCAAACTCTAGACACAAGCAATAAAGGTAAAATGTCTCATTCATCCTCTGAGAAATCATACTCCTGCCCCCAAGTCCTAGGTTAAAGAGTTTTTTAATGTCTGGACACCAAATATGCTTGAACTTCGTGCGTCCGATCATTGACTGCGAAAGCCTAGTCGGCACCTACCTCTAGGTATCTGCACACCTACAATTTACACATGCAAGTCTATTTAAACATAACACCATTCATAGTGTAAAATCGAGTATAGACAGATTTATGAGCTCTGGAAGTCATTTCTTTTATAAAACGTCAAAAATGACAGATTCTGTCCGATTACACGATTTTGATTAAGTATGTACAAATTCACATTCAAGTGAAATAACATCGTAAGTATTCGCTATTCCATGCTCGTGGGAGTGAGATCCCATCCATTATTTCTAACTTAAACGTGCCATCTCCAAGTTTTTGCTCGTTCGCATACGGACCTTCCCAAGTCAGGCCCAAGTTTGCAGGGCCAGGGATGATTCATTTAAGGACGACGTCGCTAATTTCAAAGGTTCGAGTTTTGACCTTGGTATTGTAATATCGAACGACTCGGTTTTGCTGTGCAGCTACTCTCAACTCAACTTCATCACGCTTCTCATCAATCATGTCGGGAGACTCCAGCTGGAGTTCCTCATTTGTCTGTGGATTGAAGTGAGTCATTCAATGAGAAGGTACTTTAAGTTCAATCGGTATTATAGCCTTTGATCCATAAGCTAAGGCGAAAGGAGAGTGGCCAGTTGCTGACTTGTAGGTTGTTCGATAAGTCCAAAGTAATAACGATAATTCATCGACCCACTTGCCCATAGCCTTCTCCAACCGCTTTTTCAGAATGGACTTAATAATATTGTTCACTGCTTCAACCTATCCATTCGCTTGAGGGTGTGCCACTACGGCAAATCTTTTCTCAATACCGTGCCTGCGGTAGAAATCTTTGAACTCAGCACTGTCAAATTGGGTCCCGTTATCGAAAAAGGTCGTTTGTGGAATCCCAAAATGATAGATGATGTTTCAGACCATGAAGTTGATTACTTTCTTTATGGTGATTGTAACTAACGGCTCCGCCTTAGCCTATTTGGTGAAGTAATCAACTGCGACAATGGCGTACATTGCGCCACCTTTAGATATCGGCAATACGCTAATAATTTCTATTCCCCAGACTGCAAATGGCTATGGGCTAACCATTTTTGTTATATCCGTTGGTGGGGCTCTCGATATCTTGGTGAAATCTCTGGCATTTGTCACACTTTCTGGTGTAACCAGCTGCATCGTCTCGGTTGACAGTTGGCCAGAAATACCTATATCGTAGGATCCTCTTCGCTAGGGTTTTCTCCCCGGTGTGGTTGGCACAGGCCCCTTCATGAACTTCCTTTAGGACTTGCTTGGCCTCATTGTCGGTGACACACTGAAGCATAGGGATAGAGAATCCTTTCCAGTAAAGTACTCCTTGCACGATAAATCTTGCAGCTTTACAAACGAGTTGACGTCGTTCATTCTTTCTATTTGGAAGGATTCCTCTTTGTAGATAGTTCTTAATCAGAGTCATCCATACTCCTTCTTAGGTTCAGCCTCTAAGATCCAATCGACATTCATATGGTCGATGCTCGGAGCTGACAGTACTTCCATGGAAACCAGACCCATGAGCTGCGCATCTCCAGAACTGGCTAACTAAGCCAACAAGTCAGCCTTCGCATTTTCCTCTCTAGGAATAGCATTATCGTGTAATATTTAATTTCACTAAGCAGCTCAAGGGCTTGGTTTAGATGAGGAGCCAGCTTGCTCCTTTCACCTGAAACTCCTTTCGCACTTCACATTCCACCAGTTAGGAATCATAGAAGATATGCAAAGTTTTAACTCCCAGCTCCTTGAAAACCTTGAGTCCTACAATCAAGGCCTCGTATTTTGTTTCGTTGTTTGTTGCAAGAAAGTTGAGTTTCAGGGCATAACAAATCGAATGTTCCTCCGGAGTCACTAGCACGACTCCAACGTTGGAACAACGTTCATTAGATGCACCATCCGTATACATCTTCCACGTGCCATTATATTCTCCACTGCTCTTTGGAGTGTCATCCAGCACAGTGTATTCAGCAATGAAATCCACCAAAGATTGACCCTAGATAGCTCTCTGAGGGTGACATGTAATGTTGTACTGGCTCAATTCAAAGTTCTATTTCAACAGCCTTCGAAAGATCTTGAGTTATTGCAAGACTTGTCTCAAAGGTTGGTCGGTCAGAACTTTAATCGAATGAGCCAGAAATTTGGGTCGGAGCTTCCTCGAAGCAATCAATAGACACTATGGAAGCTTTTCCAACTTCAGATAGTTTCTTTCTGCTCCTGTCAACCACTTACTAATGTAGTACACTGGTCGCTGGATTCAAGATTTTTCATGCATGAGTGCAACACTCAAAGCATGCACCGACACTACTAAATAAGTAAACAAGTCCGCGTCATCTTGCAGTTTCGATAGAATGGGAGGTCTCTCTAAGTGATCCACCAGAGCATGGAATGCGTCTGTTATCCCGCCTTTTGGCAAGGCCGTGACACCGAAAAGTTGACTGAATATCAATGGATATCAATGAATTTTGTCCGAGCCCGGATCGGGCCGCAATTGATAAGACACATCAAGCAAAGTCATGGGAAGCAGCATTCCAAATTTCGAGCCAATCGGGGTTCGTATGAATGAGATATGATCGATGCAAATAAGGGAAGATGCAATGTTCGAATCCATAGGAGAGCCACTGTTCGAATCGATGAAGTTCGTATCCATCGAAATGGCATCGCCTCAGCATGTTCGAATCCATCAAGTTAGCCCCACAACCATCTTGTTCGAATCCGTCAATGATATTTCCTTCGTATCGATCAGCATAGGTATGTTCGAATCCATCAGACCCTCACTACTTCGAATCCATGAGAAGTACTTTAGCTTCGACTCCATCAAGCGTGCCTTCAGTTCGAATCCAGCAAGGTAGAAGACCTTCGAATCCATACAATTAAGGGTGCTTCGACTCCGTTGCCTTCGAATCCCCATGATGAGCCAACTTCGAATCGATCCACAGTAGCACATCCAGATCGATTCGAACGAGCACCAGTTTCATCGATTCGAAGGAAGAGCACCTTCGAATCCAACATCTCGAATCCACTAAGTCAAGGCGGCTAGAACCATGGATTCGACCCAGTCAACTCGGAGTGAAATTAGGATCGATACGAAGAAAGCGCACCACGTCACCAATGCCACGCGCGAAGCCATCGAATCGACCCTATCGATTCGAAGGGATCGATTCGAACCAAGCTAGTCAACCAGAAATGCAACCTTGAATCGATCATAACTTGAGATCTATAAGTCCAAATGCTATGAAATTTTCACAGAAGCTAGAGCACATGTTGAAGAATGTTCACATCAAATTTCAGCTCGATCGGACAATTTCTTGATTGATTCGAACCAAGGGTCGAATCGATCCCAAAGTGGACCCGGATCTCCAGATTTCGGCCATGTGGGCCCCCTCACGTGCCAGAACTGGTCTTCCTTCAACTTAGGCGAAATATCAGCCTCCTACACCTATAAATAGAGCCCCTGGTCATTCAGAAAAAGGGTCGGACAATTTCAGGAGCTAAAGAGCGCCCAGACTCTGCCAGATTTACTCAGAATCACCACTGCTTCCTTAGATTCAGATTATAATCATACAATCAGTTGTACTACATCAGAAGAAATTGTAATCATCAAGTGAACATCAATAAAATCATCAACTTCAGAGTGGACATAGGCAAGATCGCCGAACCACTATAAATCCTGTGTCATTTACTGCTTTTATTGAGTTTCCTGAGTGATTTGCATACTTATTCCTCTACATATTTGATATTTGTGATCTGTGATTACGAATTGGTGCTTTCAATGACAATTGGGTGTTTGTGACCAATTTTGGTGCAAACATTTTGGTGCTTCCATTGAGAGCTGAACTTAGGAGTTCTATCCTTTGAAAGTTGATTCAGAAGGCTAAGAGATTCAGATCCGAAGAATCATGACAAGACAAACAAGTAAAAGGCAGAGGCCAGAGCGAAGTCAGCATGAAGGAAGTCAAGAGGCTTCCTCAGAAGCAAACCAAGCTTCAGTTTTCATCACTAGGGAAGAGATGGAGACAATGATGAAGAGATAGGAGGAAATGATCCAGAATTTGCTTCAACAGATTGGGCAACTTGGAGCGCAAAATCAAAGAACAACCAGGGCCCAGAACGAAGCAGGACCATCCAACGCAGCACCGGAGCTGGGGGGCACACACTTAGGACATGCTGATCCGAACACGGGAAGAGAGACAAGGACATCCGAGCAACCTGACAGCGATAGAGGGATGAACGCTCAATCAAGGGGGCAAACACCTGAAAGCTCACACGGACTCGGGGGGCAGATCGAAGGTAGTGAACGAGGACTACAGCTTGGAGACAATGATAGATTGGCAGAGATGGTCAGGCGAGCAATGAGAGGAGGATTGGTAAACAGAGATCTTGAAGATGTGAACAGGAGTCCCTTTTCTCCTGCGATTAGGTTGGCTAGGAACCCACCAGAATTCAAACTGCCAACAGTAGAAGGGTATGATGGGAGGACGGACCCTGCGGTCCATCTAACGAGGTATATAAGGCACATGGAAGTGCTGGGGGCATCACAGGAAGTCATGGCCCGGTGCTTCCCATTGTATTTGACAGACATAGCAGCTTTATGGTTCAGACAGCTGGAGAACGGCTCCATTGGGACATGGACCGATTTGATTGAGAAATTTATAAGGCAATTCAGAGTTCATATTTCAAGACCCAAGAATGTGATGAGTTTGGCAACGCTAAAGCAGAAAGCTGGGGAGTCTTTGAGGAATTTCTTGACGCGGTTCAATGCGGCAGCAGCATCGGTGTATCGGCCAGATCCATCCATGGTTATGATGGCAGCTGTGTCCGGAGTAGCTGACGGCACGGAATTCAAAAATTCATTAACTAAGGATCCGCCTATGGATCTAGGAGAATTCTACCACGAGGCAGAAAAGTTTTTACGATTGGAAGACGCTAATGCTGAAAGAGAAGAAGGGGAGGGAATAGAAGTTTATGCGCTTAAAGACAAAAAGCCCTTTGAAAAGGATTCAGACCAGGATAAAAGAAAACGAAAGGCTGAAGAAAATGATGACAGGTCAAAGCGGCAACGAAGGGAGCCGCGATTTACCACCTATTCAGAACTCAACGAGGGTTTGGAGCGAATCTTCCAAGACACCCGAGAGCAAGTTGCCTATCGTAGACCAATACGACGGGATCCAACTACCGATGAGAGAAAATCAGACAAATATTGCTTATTCCACGAGCTGAATGGACATAGCACAAATGATTGCAGACACCTAAAGGACGAAGTAGAAGGGCATATCAGGAACGGTAGGCTACTTCAGTATGTGAGGAGGCGAGCTCCAATGGTGGAACCAGAGCAACCACCGTCTACATCGGCTAGGGGTGATCCTGAACCAGGACACCGTATGATTATCAATTAATTAAAATAACGATAAACAAGTCGTAAACCTCTCACCAACACGGGTAAATCATTTGCACATGTGCGAGATCACGAACGGTCCATAAGCATGCGCTGAATGACTACTAACCCTATCGTTGTGGGAATTTACACTTTGACATCCTTGCTTTGCTTTTTGTTTCGTCTTGATTTAAACATTTGAACTTAATTCTGTTTAACATTTCTGCTAAAGACTTATTTTCAATGAAAAAATACTACTTGTGATTTCATAACGGCTAAGCCACTTACACATGTACGGGATCACGAACGATCCCTAGGCATGCTCTGAGATGGCGATAAACCGTTGCAACAAACAATCCGGGAATTCACCCGAACGTGAAACCTGGTATTGATGATACTAAGTCCCTCCCCGGGCACACTCAATTCGCCTCGAACGGCACCCGACCATGAACGGTCACAATTCGCCTCGAATGGCACCCGACCACGAACGGTCACAATTCGCCTCGAATGGCACCCGACCTCGAACGGTCACCATTAGCCTCGAACGGCACCCGACCTCGAACGGTCACAACTCGCCACGAACGGCACCCGACCACGAACGGTCACAACTCGCCATGAACGGCACCCGACCACGAACGGTCACAAATCGCCACGAACGGCACCCGACCGCGAACGGTCACATTTGCCTCGAACGGTACCCGACCTCGAACGGTCACAATTCACCTAATATGACATTCGATCACGAACGATCACATTTTTGCCTCGTACGACACACGATCGCGAACGGTCACGTTCCTCTTTCCACGTCACCCGACCGCGAACGGTCATAATTAGCCTCGAACGGCACCCGACCGCGAACGGTCACACTTTATTTAATATAACACTCGATCGCGAACGATCAAATTTTCCCTCGTACGATACTCGATCGCGAACGATCACAATCCGTCTAGAACGACATCCGACTTCGAACAGTCACAATCCGTCTAGAACGACATCCGACTTCGAACAGTCACAATCCGTCTAGAGCGACACCCGACCTCGAACGGTCACCATTCGCCCCGAACGACAACCAACCTCGAACGGTCACAATCTGCCTCGTACGGCATCCGACCACGAACGGTCCTATTTCTTTATTTGTCGCAAACGGCACTTGACCTCGAACGGTCCCATATTACCTCAAATGACATACGGTCGCGAACGATCTTCATTCGTGGTCAGGAAAAACTATCAATTTCTTTGCAGGTCATCAACAGGATATGAACATCCAGCTTATGGTATTACAAAACACGCCTTCCTACCGCAAGGCATGTTTTGGGGGGCAAATGTTATCCCGCCTTTTGGCAAGGTCGTGACACCGAAAAGTTGACTGAATATCAATGGATATCAATGAATTTTGTCTGAGCCCGGATCGGGCCGCAATTGATAAGACACATCAAGCAAAGTCATGGGAACCAGCATTCCAAATTTCGAGCCAATCGGGGTTCGTATGAATGAGATATGATCGATGCAAATAAGGGAAGATGCAATGTTCGAATCCATAGGAGAGCCACTGTTCGAATCGATGAAGTTCGTATCCATCGAAATGGCATCGCCTCAGCATGTTCGAATCCATCAAGTTAGCCCCACAACCATCTTGTTCGAATCCGTCAATGATATTTCCTTCATATCGATCAGCATAGGTATGTTCGAATCCATCAGACCCTCATTACTTCGAATCCATGAGAAGTACTTTAGCTTCGACTCCATCAAGCGTGCCTTCAGTTCGAATCCAGCAAGGTAGAAGACCTTCGAATCCATACAATTAAGGGTGCTTCGACTCCGTTGCCTTCGAATCCCCATGATGAGCCAACTTCGAATCGATCCACAGTAGCACATCCAGATCGATTCGAACGAGCACCAGTTTCATCGATTCGAAGGAAGAGCACCTTCGAATCCAACATCTCGAATCCACTAAGTCAAGGCGGCTAGAACCATGGATTCGACCCAGTCAACTCGGAGTGAAATTAGGATCGATACGAAGAAAGTGCGCCACGTCACCAATGCCACGCGCGAAGCCATCGAATCGACCCTATCGATTCGAAGGGATCGATTCGAACCAAGCTAGTCAACCAGAAATGCAACCTTGAATCGATCATAACTTGAGATCTATAAGTCCAAATGCTATGAAATTTTCACAGAAGCTAGAGCACATGTTGAGGAATGTCCACACCAAATTTCAGCTCGATCGGACAATTTCTTGATCGATTCGAACCAAGGGTCGAATCGATCCCAAAGTGGGCCCGCATCTCCAGATTTCGGCCATGTGGGCCCCCTCACGTGCCAGAACTGGTCTTCCTTCAACTTAGGCGAAATATCAGCCTCCTACACCTATAAATAGAGCCCCTGGTCATTCAGAAAAAGGGTCGGACAATTTCAGGAGCTAAAGAGCGCCCAGACTCTGCCAGATTTACTCAGAATCACCACTGCTTCCTTAGATTCAGATTATAATCATACAATCAGTTGTACTACATCAGAAGAAATTGTAATCATTAAGTGAACATCAATAAAATCATCAACTTCAGAGTGGACGTAGGCAAGATCGCCGAACCACTATAAATCCTGTGTCATTTACTGCTTTTATTGAGTTTCCTGAGTGATTTGCATACTTATTCCTCTACATATTTTATATTTGTGATCTGTGATTACGAATTGGTGCTTTCAATGACAATTGGGTGTTTGTGACCAATTTTGGTGCAAACAGCGTCTATACATTCTTTTGTCTAAGCGAAATTCGTTTTCCCTTTCTTGATCACATTGATATAAAGGTATGCATTTTTCAATGGCTCTGGATATCAATCGACTTAGGGTGACGACCTTCCCATTCAAGCTTTGGATGTCTTTGATCATCTCCAGGGCTTGGATGTTCCTCAATGCTTCAATCTTCTTTGGATTGGCTTCGATCCCATGGGAGTTCACGATGAAACCTAAGAATTTACTTGACGCAACGCCAAATGAGCATTTCAAGGGATTGAGCTTCATCCCGTATTTTCGAAGAACACTGAACATGTTAGCTAATCAATGTGAATCCCTGATCGCCATGATTTCATAAGCATATCGTCCACGTATATCTCCATCGAACGTACAATCTGGTCTTTAAACATCATGTTCACCAGCCGTTGGTAGGTTGCTCCGACATTCTTTAATCCAAACAGCATAATGAGATAGCAATACCGTCCTAGATCAGTTATGAAGCTGATGTGTTCCTGGTTTGGTACATGCATCGGGATCTGATTGTATCTAGAGTATGCATCCATGAATAATAGCAACTCATGTCCAGGTGTTAAATCCACCTGCTGATCTATTCTTTGGAGCAGAAGATGTCCTTAGGGCATGCCTTATTCAAGTCAGTATAGTTGACGCAGGTCCTCCACTTCCCATTTGATTTTTTTCAACAGAATTGGATTTGATACCCATTCTGGGTATAGAGTGTTGTGGATGAAGCCGTTATCCTTCAACTTCCCCACTTCTTCTTTAAGTGCAGCGGATCTCTCTGGACCCAAGCTGCAGCATTTCTGTTTCATAGGAACACACTTAGAATTTATACTCAATGCATGACTCGCTATTTCCAATGATATTCCACACATGTCCAAATGTGTCCAAGTGAACACATCCAGGTTCGCCCAGAGAAAAGCAACTAATTCTTTCATCATCCTCACGCCGATCTGTGATTCGAACTTCAAGACCTGTATAGGAATGTTGTGGCTAATCGGGATGTGGATCATTAACTCGGTTGGATCCATCCTTTCATCCAATGGCTCTTTCCTTGGATCTATATCCTTATGAAACTGACTGTGTTGCCCAACCTAGGTCTCGGGCGGTGGATGCGATGCCTCCAGAGCCTTGATGTAGAGAGTCCACTTTGCACCCTTTCCTTTCTCTTTTCTCCTCGCCTCTTTCAATTTGGCGACGTAGCACTCACGGCCCCTGATCCCCTTGAACTATCCCCACACCATTATCGGTCGGGAATTTCATCATTGAACACCAAGGAGCGATGTCTACTCTGAGTTCAACAGGGATCGGTTGGCCCAAAAAAGCATTATAGACAGAGTAAATATGCAACACAACGAAAGGCACGACTTGCACTCTCTTGCGATCGTCCTCCCCAAGAACCATCGGTAGATCCACGCATACCACTGGCTCTGTAGCCATCTTGTTAAATCCTTGGATCCGAGATTTACATGGCTTTGAGTCCTTTGCCTCTAGAAGCATCTAGTCATAGGCTCTTTTAAATAGAATATTGACTGAACTCCCATAGTCAACCAAAACCTTTCTCACTACAACAGATCTAATCATGGTTGAAATAACTAGTGTATCAAAAGTCGGGCCCACTACCCCATCAGCATCTCTTTTACAAAAAATGATATCATCTATCACACTCCTAAGTTGCTTTGCCAGGGTACCGTCTTCGACAGCAAAATAGCTCTCATTCACTGCATGTTTTAAAGCACCAACATACTGCTCCATCTCATTCCAACTCTTCTCAACTGGATACAGTCCACCGATTATAGTATCTATCACAAGACGTTTCTCAAGCCGCCTAGGTTCATCAGCACTGGGCCCAGCTTGCCCCGGTTGGGATGTCGACCCATGGGGGTTAGAGTTTCCTGTGTGCCATCCTACAGGGCTTTCACAAACTGCTACACTTCTTCTTATGAATTAGTTCCTCGATCACATTACGTAAAAGTCTTCATTCATTGGTGTTATGACCATGTGTTTTATGACACCTGAACTTGCTAGATTTTTTCTCCTTCTCAGTTGACTCCCTCGGAGCCGGCTTTCTATAGTGCTCAATACTTTGAGTTGCCAAATAGATATTCTCTATTGAGTTATTTAACTCAGTACAGCTATCATGCTTAGTAATCCTGGGAAAATTCCTATTATCTGGCCTTCGCTTCATGGCTCCATTATCAATGCTTCTGACCATCATTCTTGTCACCGACATTTATATCTATGTTCCCAGAACTCTTCTAGACTGTTTTACCACAATATTGCTATGTATCACTTCAATTGAATGCCTAGCATCATCCCTTCGGGATGAGTACGTGCCTCTTCTAGGCTAAGAACTGATTAGCCTCTTTGTAAAAAGATATCCATCATCGACAAGGGTTTCATTTCCAACCATCTCTCGAAATCAGTATCGGGATAAATTCCCCTGATTAGTGCCATCAATAAGATGTCCTCTTGAGCATTGCTTACTTCCACCATTGCAGTATGAAATCTGTGCAAAAAATCCTTAAAAGATTGTCCCTCTCCTTGGAAGAGGTTAGAAAGTGACATCACGTCTTTCAAACGTGTTGTGTGCATGCGGAATTGCTCTATGAACTTTTGTGCCAGTTGATTAGAAAACGATATTGATCTCGACGACAGCCGAGTGAGCCACATCTTCACTACCTCCTCTAGGAATATCAGGAACAATGACATTTAACGACATCAGTAGCCCTAGCTGAATCCATATGCCAATCAAACTTCATTAAATGTTGCCTTGGATTCGTTTTTCCATTATATGATGACATCGTCGGCTTTACAAACCTCTGTGGGTATTCTTCGTGCAATTTATCCTATGTGAAATGATTTCGACTTTGGGAGGAACCCCACTCATCATTTGTCCAATGTTGACTCTCACTTATCAGTCACCGGACCATTTCAGTCAAATTTGGTTCTGGTGGGTCTACTGAACGGCGTTAAACATAATATGCCCTGAGTGTTTAGCCCAGCAAACGCTCTCGGTTAGTCTCATGATAATTGGGTTTCCCTGACTTCGGAGAAACTATTCGTTCAGTAGTTCCTTGCATGTAGTCTCTCTGTGGAAAATCTGCAATACTCACCTGTGTTCCAACATTCTGACCATTGACAACATGCCCAGAAGCCAAACAAGCAACATCACCCACGAGTCGAGCATCGAGATCCACACTTGACGGTTAGATACCGATCCCTCTTGATGGATCGGTACTGATACATAGGCTTTGGCCGTGGCTTGGTACTCCTTCTGTTTTGACTTCTCGGCTTCCTTAGCATATTTTGCTTTCTATCCCTCTTCTTTGCTCTGAAGACGTGGAACTATCAGATTTCGAATCAAAAGACGCACTATCTCTCCTGCTCCTCCTATGACTGCTGGTTAGTTGATTCAACAAGTCCAGGTTTTATTTCATCTGGGCATTCAACTCATTGCGGCTTTTCTGGAGCTTGTCTTCCACTTGTTTCATCATGCGGTCCATCTCAACTCTGATGACCACATCAGCTGGGTTCTGAACATCCATAGCGGTTGGCTGCGCAACCTTATCAACCTACTGAAGATTGGTCTCCTCAACATCTTCGGTAGACATGCGAAGTAGTAGAATGGTCTCTTCAAGGGGCTGTTGTAGAAACCTCTCGTGTAGATTCTTGAAAAATCTAAATAGTTAGCAATTCCAAAAAACAAAGGAAACTGGATCTATCTCTTGAATTTAGATAATCCAATAGTAGATGATGGATTTAAACAGTTCTGAGAATCGATTTCTCGGTGAAGGCACCAAAATGTTAGTACTAAAATTGACACGAACACCCAATAGATTACGTTGTTATCTCTATTGAAATGAAAATGAAAGAAAACAGAACAACACACATTTATAGTGGTTCGGCTAATCATTGCCTACATCCACTTGAGATTTTATTGATGATATCTCTATTTGATATCTTATCATTCGCTACCACTCGGTAGCCAATTCCAATAAATATATGTAACGTTGCTAGAGAGCTCTAAGATCCCTGAAACGAAGCCCATCCATGTCTATTTGTAGTTGTAGGTCAGCAAAATGGCTCCAACACGTTCATCCCCACTTTCTCCACGATCTCTCGGTAGTTGTTCAAGAGAAGATGTGGTCAGCTCGGCAATATAGATGGGTCGGTACCGATCCATGGTCATGGATCGGTACTGATCCATAAAGCTTGGTCATGGATCATTTTGACCATCTTAGTATGGATCAATGTGTCGATAACTTGACGTTTCCTAACTTATTTGCATTTTCATGAGCTTATTTCTAAACTAACTGGATGGATCAGTGAAGGAGTAGACTTGTTGATTTTCGGTATTTGGGATACTTGATAACATATGGCATGCAAACGATCTACGGGGTTATAAATGTTCTTTTAGCATTAATACTCGATTATAGGAAGAAAATAAAGTTGTTTGGGTACAACTTTATCATTCGGTACTGACCCAAAGCTATGGATGGATACCGATCCATAGACTTGGTGGAATCAGGCTTTGCTACTTTTATGTTGGATTTGTCTTTGTCTTGTGATCTTAGTTGTACTTTGTTTTTTGGACTTTACGGCTATCTCTCTGGGCCGTCTACCTCGATAGCTTTCAAGTTCTATTCATCAAGTCAGTACAAATACTGCCTGATCAAATGACTGGATAGCAGATACACACACAGATATATATATATATATTCACACACATAGAGAGCAAGTGATTTGTATATATACGTTAGATTCATAAAATTGGAGAAGATTAGGTGGGAAAATAAATAGAAAACAAAACAAATATATAGGATTTCTTACCTGAAACCCTAATGGAGTTTCTCTGAATCTTAGAAGAGATGAACTGCCAGAGCTTCACCAGGTTTTCAAAATAATTTATGAATAAAATGTAGGGGCTAGGCTCTTATTTATACTGGTTGAAATGCTCAAGAACCGTCAGATTTAAGTCAGTTAAAAATAATATAATCCAGTAAGTTCAAAGTGCACAAAACCCTAGCCGCCATTCACCTTCATCGGTCGACCGCCACTACCCACTGGTCAACCGCTAAGGGAGCGGTCGACCAATTCTCTTATTTTTTGAACTATTTATTACTTGCTGTTGTATATTTATTTTATTCCTTAATTATAACTTAACATTATCATTAATTTTAACATTCACTTAACCCCCAAGTCTAATTACTATTAACTTTCAAATTTCAAATTTAAGAATTATTCAATTATTTCAATTTAAATTCTATTTAATTATTTTGAATTTGAAAACTTCAGATGTCCATAACTTTTCCGTTTGAGCACCATTTTCAACATATTATATATGAAAAGTGATCGGAATTTTACCACGAACACAATGGCATAATTTTCATAGTCAAATTCTGACTTTTGCAAAATCTCCAATTTTACCCTTTTCTTATTAAACTAATTTATATTATCTTATTTTATTCTATTTACTTCTTATCAATTTTTATGGGATGTTGCAAATATTCTTGCACATGAAAGAGAAACTATGAGTTTCTTATCAATGTCGAGAATAGATAATCCTCAACAGTCAATTAGACCATTAAGAGCTCTGACTCTAAGATATGGTATGATGCGCAAATTCGAAATGGATTCCAAATATAGTACTAAAATAGGATTTTGATAGTTGTACTCGAAGGGATATGATCCATCGGTAGCAAATTAGTTTTTAAGAGAAAGACTAATACAGTTGGAATACAATGAATAATGTTGATAAGAATTTCATCGTAAATTTTAATTGTTGAAATTAGCATAATGGACTCATTATTCAGCATGCTCAAGTTAATTTGGATTTACTCATAAAATTACCGCTTGGTAATACTTAGTATTTTGGTACATATGTGTTGAAATGAAAAATTCTAAATAATGATTTAAAATAGACTGTTTGCATATAACAACCAAAATGTCTTGAAGTTAGTGGAAGCGATATTGAGTTTGTGGGCTTTCAGATATGATCTAAGAAATGATACAAAGGTATTATTCTATAAGCATCAAAATTGAGTAAATATTTTGGTAGAAATATCAAATAGTTTGATTTTTGGTCAAAATGCATATTAAGCACGTGTCCATAAGAAAGAACCACTTGAAGGTACATAGATATTTCTTAACTATAAGTAAGCAACATACTACTAATTTTTAATGATGTACTTATGTTAAAATAAGTAATAGTTTGGTTGTTTAGTACTCGATACTGGATTTATAATTATATCAAGTATAAAGGATGCTGGAAATTTCCCAAACAATATGCAAAGATACCTTATTAAAATGGGATTCCTTATCATACATGTTGTGTATTTGATGCATGAGTAAAATATCAAATCCAAATTATAATCACTAAATGGTAGTTTAGAGTGTTCTCCAATATTTATAAAGTACTAGAGAATTGTTTACAGAAATAACAAACTTCGTACTAAGGAGTATTTGGACTTAAACTTAATAAGTGATATTGAGTATAATGTGTCAATATTAAATTCATGTTCAAATCTTAGTTAAGGAACTTTAAGTTGGAAATGTTCTACACAAAATGCAGTGGGTGATTCTACGAAAAGGCTAAGTACATCGTCTTGAATAGGGCCATGATAAAAGTAATGTATCAATATAAATGTACAAATTTATAACTGAGCTAGAGGTGATTCTAAGTATTAATAATACTACATTATTGTTATATGATAACAACGTAATGCATTAGAAGTCGAGAAACATACTCCGACTAGTTCCATATGATAAAGGTGGTTTATTATTGTTAACCCGCCTTTTGGCAAGGCCATACATAGGCGGATTTAACCCAACAGACTTCACAGTTGTTGAGGTCAATGAGTGTAGAGTGATGATTGTGAGGTCCAGAAGTCAACTATAGATAATAACATGGAGCTAGGATTAAACATAATTGGTAAATAAACGATGCAGGGTGCTTGAAATATGAATACATGCTTGAGAAGGAAGGATCAGCATAACTTGGATCGACGTAATATGGATCGGCGTAGTATGGATCAACGTAGTTTGGATTAGCATAGGAAGGATCGACATAGGAATGGATTGGCATAGCATGGATTGGCAAAGTTTGGATCGGTATAGCATTTAGGACATGGGGGTTTCATCATATGTCTCTGGCGCTAAAGGGATCGACATGTTATGATGTAGGCCAAGGATTGCGTACGAATGAGTATGGATCGGCATAACATCCTGAGGCACTAGGGAGCGGCATGTATTTAAGGAACACTATGGATCAGCATAACACTCTAAGCAAGATGGATCGGTATACACAAATAAAGCTAGAACGATCGGTGTACTTTCCAGGATACATTAGCAAGGATCAACATATATTCGTGGATCAGGAAGGTCAGCGTATCTTCATGGAGGATGGATCAATATAGGATATTGGAAGAAGACGGATCGACGTAGCAACATGGAAAGGGAGGTATCGACATGAAGGACCCTCGACGATCGACGTTGACTTGAATGAAGGAAGAACAACCGGTAGTGATAAGTCCAATCATTATGGTGGGCCCATATGGATGAGAAGGCCATGTTGCCAAAGTTTTACCTATAAATACGGCAGTCATGGCTTCAGAGAAGGGGGCTGGATTCTGTTTCTCTTCATCTTCTACCTAGGCTATACTCTGCCATTTTGATTCTTGGATTTGGGATTGTAACTATAATCAAACTTCGGTATAATGAGAAGGAAAATCTTTGGAGTGGACGTAGGCCGGTGTTAGCCAAACCACTATAAATCGTGTGTCTCTTTTACTTGCTTTCATTTTTAATTTGTTTATTCTTCATATTATATTCTCTACATTAAAGACTATCTGTGATCTATGATTGGATATTGGTGCTTTCATACAATTGGGTGTTTGTGACCAATTTTAGTGCAAACAATTAGCATCAAAGAGAGTTATTGACATAGTAGATAATTAAAACAACATAGCAGATCCAATCTTGAAGGGTCTAACTCGATTAGTTCTCATCAAACTAATCGTAGGGATGTGATAGAGATTTCATATGATCCCAACCGCAAATGGGAGATTGATAGAGTTAACGGTATGCCATGTTGGAACTGGGCCAGCCCTCAGTGGAGTTAAAGGTAAATTTAGAAAAGTCCATTATTGGATCTTTAATAGGGCTATGAAGTATATTCCATTTAGAACTTTTCTAAATTTTCTTTTAAATAAAATCAATATTTTATTCAACTTCATAAATAAAGTTTTACTTTATATTATTTTATAACATATTTTGGATATGTGTATCATATACACATATGTGTGAACGTGCACGTAGAGCAGAATAATGTGTACATGGTCTAACATGTCCATGTATAGGTGTTGGGATTTATACCGCAAGAGACATGTTAGCCCCTCTTGTTTTTGATTTCCTATCTGAATGTGTATATGTATTTGCATATATATATATATATATATATATATCTGTGTGTGTAAATAAATAAGTATACAAATACATATATTCACTTTCACCAAAGCCTTAATTAGCATACACGTTGAAACGTTGAATTGATCTGCTTGAATCGATACACTAATTAGAAGGTTGTGACGACCCACATTTTAGAAGGTTTAAAGCGACAATTATCCACACATGCCCAATTCAAACAATCCGGAATATAGATAATCAATAGGGTTAATTAAGAAAAATAAGAAAAGAAGAAGGAAACAAACATAGAATCTCGCAGCGGAATGACAAAATATAATAATCAAATAAACAGTTCATGAAGCTGACTATACTTTTGATTATAATTCATACAACATTTATCAGAGTTATATATACAACAAAACAAATAAATAATGCAGCGGAACAAACAATGATGGAATAATACTAGTAATAATATACCAAATCTTCGTCTTCGTCCTCCATAGAATAATCTTCGATAAGCTGAAAACTCAGGACTGACACGAGCGTAATGAAAAGACAAAACACTCGAGTCAGGACTAAAATATCCTTATGTAAGTCAAAACAATATCGCATATAACATGAGTGTAATAGCGTAAGAGATGTTTACGGGATTTCACATCTCCTATCTAGCGTATAACGTGCATGCAATAATTCAAGAAATGTTACGGGATTTTCCATCTCTTATGGATCCGTCAAAATATTTATATGTAGTAGAATATGCTTTATATATAATTTCTAATCAATAAAATAAATATTTTTCTTAGCGTTAAGGCTTTACATTGATCCTCCTTAACATGTTTTTAAGCACTGTCGTACAACTTGCATTTGACATCACCAGTAGTACGTTGGTAGTCAGGGATACGCCGTGATACGACAACACTAAACCAAAATCGTAGGGGTCTCGTATAAGGATAAAAGTATGACAAGGCACGTGAGGCAATGCCCAAGGTAGGATACTACTAGTTTACCCTTCTCGGATGGTGGTAACGCATCATAGCCATGATCGCCCACCGCGTCCAACACTCCCAAAAATCCAAGGGTGCGCACCAATCAATCATAATGTAAATGATTGTAAAAACGAAGAAGTGTGTCCGCTTGGGGTAGCTAGCCCACTTGACCGTTACGGCTCCTGTTTTAGTCATTTCAAATTGGCACAAGTGCCCGGCTAATCCATCATCGTTCTTTTTCTTCAAATCCGGCAAACATATGCCCAATCCAACCACTTCGTTCTGGATCATCACTCCATGTACACAGTTGTTAAAGTGGTTCCCATATTGATAAAGAGTATGCCAATAAGAGGCACCGGTCTCTTTAACAAGCAAATGTCTTTACACACCGGTTGGTATTTTTACATTTCAAAAACAGTTCGTACTTGATATCAAAATATCATATTCGGTTCAAAATCAAATTCATTTCGAAATATCATATTTACTTCAAAATCAAATCCATTTCAAAATCATCATATTCGCTTCAAAAATCAAATTTTACTTCAAAATGTCGATTCAGTTCGATATATCGATTTCACTTCAAAAATTTGATTCCAATTTCAATTTAGGTTATAACTTCACTTTAACAGAATTTGCATTTAAATCCAAGATTTAAATATAAACAATCCCACTCTGACCAGTTTGAATTTTTAGAAAAATAGTTTAAATAGTTTTTTTTAAATAGTTTAAATAATTAAAATAGTTAAAAATAGTTTAAATGGTTAAAATAGTTTGATATAAAATAGTTTAAATATTAAAATGGTTTATATAGTAAGATAGTTTGGAAAATCCAAAATAATTTGAATATTTAAAAAGATAGATTTAAATAGTTTATATTAAAATAATTTATTTGAAAATAATTTCAAAGTCAAACTGATTCAATTTCCAAATCTTCTCAATTCAAGTCAATTCAATTTCCATTTCGATTTAATCGATTCAATTCCGATTTCAAGTCAAATTTTACTTCGATTCCAAATTAATTTCGATGTCAATTCCAAATTAATTTCAATTCCAATTTCAAATTAATTTCAATTACAATTCCAAAATAATTTCAATTTCAAATTTGAACCATTTTGATTTATATCAATTCTGAGTTCGATTTTCAAAACATCAATTCAAAACACTTAAATCAAATTTACCTTCAATACACAATTTGAAATCCAAATCCTCAAATTTAATTCAATTCCGAGCTTAATTTCAAAACAGTTCGATTTCCATAAATTTGATTTTCATTTTCTTAAAATCAAATCATTTAAATAAATTTCAAATCAAAATTTTTAAAATCTATTAATTTAACCAATCCGGTGTTCGTATATAATTTTCTATCCTATGGCCAATTGATCAGTTATTTCAATTTAATCTCGGGATAGGTATATATCATTTCAATCCAAATCACAATGTTATAGGTATATACCATTTCAACCTATTTCTTAATTTATTCAAAATAATTCAATTTATAGTTTTATATACTGTAAATAATTAACCAGGTGATAACAGGATATATATACAAATAAATAAACATCCAATCATCCAAATATCAATCAATTGGCATCCATCACAATCAATCATCCAAACAGTCGAAATAATTCACAACAATTTCATAGTTATTAATATCAGGTATTTTACTGGCAATTAAATTCCAATTTCAAATTTAACTGTCAATTTTAATTTCTACAGTTAATTCAAATATTAATTTATGCATCAATTTAACTACCAATTGATAGTCAATAAAATAAATAACTTCATGATATCAATTTAACGAACATCAGAAAATTTTAGTACGTTGTGAGCGTTATAAAACACTCACCTTTTATTTGACACTGGAAATATTTCAGCTTCAAATAAATGCCACTTCGATTCCACACCAAAGCCTTCGTCGATACGATAATGCCGCTTGTATCGTGCAATTTCGACCTTGTATATGAAAGTTATGATATTTAGAAGTTGACGATATTTATATTTTAATTATTAAACTAATTTCAATCTTAATAAAAATAATTACCCACTAATCACAACCCAGCCCAGCCCAGCCCATGAAGCCAAAACCCGACCCAAGAACCAAACAACAGCCCAATTTCCCCTCTTTCATTTTTTCCCTTTTTTTTCTTTCCTTTTTTTTCTTTCCTTTTTTTTCTCACGGCCTAAGGCCCAACCACGCTCCTTCTTCCCAAACGAGCTCCTCCCTCCCTGCATACTAACACGAACAGTAAACCCAACATCCACTCGTGCACGCACGCCTGAACACAGCAATTACTCGGCGAATTCAACCATCGACTCCACCAATATGTCTCTCACAATGTAGGCTCTCGATTCCACCCATCCATCACAACTCCGTCGCCACCTATCAAAACGCGACCGTCTCGCCTCCTCCCCATTTATTGTAGTGACGCAACCCCCAATAATAGCCGAGCTTCCCTATCTCCTGGCCACACGTGCACCTCAACATCAGGAACGCACCTCCCATCTTCATTTACCCAACGCTGCCTAAAATCCAAGAAAAATGGAACCCTAGCACACACCCTGCTCACGACATCACAGTCGAGCACTCTAAAACTCGATCGAACACCCTAAAAAACACGCCAGTGGAAATATCCACTCGTAACATGAATTTTAAGATGCATTTGACGATTTTTAATGAGTATAAATCGAGTTATGGATTTTTGAAATTTAAGAAGTTGATTTCCTTTGTGTTTTTTTCTCTGTAACCTACGTGAACAAAAGGGAAGAAGGGGACGCGATTTTTAAACAGGAGAATAAGGTATAGGCTTGCAGAACAATATGGTGGCTGGATTTGAAAAGAATAGGGCGGCTGAAATGAAGGAATGGAGGCTGATATAAAGAGTTCACTCAAAAAAAATATTAATTAAATTTTCAAAATATCTCGATTTGAGTAACTTAAAATTTCAAACTCCTATCGAGGTGTGCCGCCAGGCGTTCACAATATTATACCCCTATTCCGAACGCAATGGAACAAGTTTTTAGTCCTATTTCGATCGTATGGAGAAGATAGCTTTTTGAACCCAATTATTATATTCAATTTTCGATATTAATTTCAACATGTTTCTATCCCGTACGACCAAACAATAACTCCAAACGCTACAAAATTTGAAACCCGATAATAACACACTATTATGGATCCAATGGAACTGGTTTCATTGAAATCCGAGACTGTGCCCTGGAAGGCTATTTTTGCTCGTTAATTTAAAACGAGCTATTTTTTAACATCGAGTAAATAAATTTTAAATTCAATTTTAAATTTTATTTACCTTCATTCTTATAAATAGAATTTAGTAAGCCTTCAAATCATTTTTACCTAGCTTAAAACCCAATATTCAATCATTTAAATGATTTTCAATTAAATTAAACAATTAATTAATCCACTAAATCATTATAAATGAAATTCAAGTCGTTTAATCTATGAAATTTACTTTTCAATATTTATAATCAATTAAATAAATAGTTTCAAATAGCCAAAATTTTGGGTCGTTACAAAGGTGCTGGCTCCATAATTGCTGACCACGGACTATCAAATAGTGTTAAATTTTGTGTAGTATGAACTTGGGAATATTTTGAGTTTTTTTGGGAAGCCATGGCCAAAATTTTCTATCGTAGAGATGTTGTTTTTGGAGAGTGGAGAGTAATGAAATGAAGAGGCCATGTTTTATTAAAGGAATTGAATTAATGTATGATTAGTGAGGCCATTAATCTCCTTTAACACTTGCCTTTTCATTTCAAATTCAAAAAAAAGACTCCTCTATTTTTCTTATGTCATAGCTGATCACACTAAGCCAATTAATGGATGACTATGTGTGCTTGATTATGGATGTTCAAAACATTTAAGTCCATACAAAAATTCCAACATTTAAATCCAATTTAAACGCGTACCAGTATCGTATATCGTTTAGTATATTTATAACTGTTATAAACAGACTGTTTAGTAATGTTTAATACATAAAACAAAATTTTATAATTAATATTTCATAAATATTAATTAAGTTATTTAATTCATACTGATTATAAATTAATTAAATAAACGTCAAAGGAATATTCAACGTTTCGGTTGTGCGACTCTTAGGATTAAATTTGGTCAGCGACTAATGTCGAACAATTCGAATATTAATGTTCACACGTCACTTAGTAGACGGTGTAATATTTTTGCCAAATTTATCTCTTTTTTAGTTTTGGTAAAATCCAATTTTACTTTGTTAAGAGTTACCCGGTAGACGATTATTTACACCAATTCTCTTCATTAAAACTATA
This sequence comes from Allium fistulosum, assembly GCA_030737815.1. Taxonomy (NCBI): domain Eukaryota; kingdom Viridiplantae; phylum Streptophyta; class Magnoliopsida; order Asparagales; family Amaryllidaceae; genus Allium; species Allium fistulosum. The sequence continues at coordinate 222,345,679 of CM060902.1, forward strand.
TCACTTATGACTTATGAAATTTGGTAATGGTCAAAATTCTAATATCATCCATATTCAACTTTATAGTCCAAACACAATGACCTTGGTTTAACTATAACATTAATTATTAACCGAACTACTCTGGCTGGAGATTTTGACTTTTGGTTGACTTTAGTTGACCGAGATATTAACCCCATATAACCAAGGAGACGAATCCTCTCTTGAATAGTGTTTTACTTTCAATACTTCCACTCGACCTAATTGTAATTGCTCGATGGCCATTATGCCATGATTTAACTATAACCTAAGTGGATCTATCATATTAAAGGTCAACAGTATTCTCAAGTCAATATAACTGTATAAATTAGTCACTTCGATATTTTCTACTTGATGTTATATTAGCTAACAAAAACTATCGAGTGATCCATTCTATAGTCATCAAATAACCGTCAGTACGTAACCCCTTAGTGCCTCCAGTGGCTATGAGTAACACACTTCCCAACATTCAGAGAGCATTGCATCCTTTAGTTTCAACGGATGTGTAACATCCCATAAATTGAACGTAATTAATTAAAAAGAAATTAGTTAAAAATTTATTAGAGCCGAAAATGAGAATTTCACAAACGTTCGAATTTAGGTATGAAACTTGCACCATTATGTTCGTGGTGATTTTCTGATCAATTTTCATATAGAAAGTTTTCCGATCAGAGTTCAAACGAAAATGTTATTGACGTTTGAAGATTTTGGATTAGAAATAATTCTATATGTAATTAAGGAAATAAATGTAATTAACTAACATCAATTAACGTTTAAAATTACCTAATGTGTAAGTGGAATTAAAGTTAATCAGATCGGTCAGAATTGGACAAAATAAGTTTTAAAAGGAATTAAAAAAAATGCAAAAATTTATTGATATAAGAAGCCACCGGTCGACTCCTTTATTAGGACCAGTCGACCGGTGGCATCATAGCGGTCGACTGCTGGTAGGCGATAGTTGTGTAATGAACCTAGGCCGAATGGCTTGTATTTAAAATAATATAATCTAATGGTTGGCATCGATTCGAACATCTATAAATACAGGCCTAACCTCTCACTATTCTTCTTGTATTTTCTGAAGCAACTGTGAAACTCTGCCATTTTCTGTTCTCCATAAATTCTAAAATTGTAATGACCCACTATTTTGGACCATTCAAATCGACAATAAAACCACACATGTCTGACTTGAATAATTCAAAATACCGAATTGTTAATTTATATTTGGCAAAACTCAGAATACAACTGGAATCAACTGGATAACAAAATGAATAGATATCTGGTTCTTCAAAGCAAAACTCCAGCTCCAAAGGTGAGTCTCTAATGCTGCATCACTCAGTCTGACCCGAGCGTAAAGCAAAACACAAAACACTCGAGTCAGGACATACATACTTATAAATTTCAAAATAGTTTATGTTTCAAATAAAAATACATCCTTTAAACCATTTCAAAATCATATCATTTATTTCAAAATAATACATACTTTCAAACCCAAAACATATCCATTTCAAAACCAATTCAAAAATATCATTTCCATTTCAAAACCAATTCAATAATATATCATTTCTATTTCAAAAATTGAAGCAATAATATCTCATTTAAATTCCCAAAACCAAATCAATATATCATCTATTTTTCAAAAATCAAAGCAATAATATATAATTTAAATTCCAGTACCAAATCAATATATTATTTCAATTTCAACCCAAATTTCCAAATCACTGAAAGTTTCTTTCAATTTATTAAACTTGAAATATTCTTTTAAATCATCTTAAGTCAAACCACCTTATAAAGTCATATCCTTAAATCTTTAATTTCAACAAGTTTCAAATTAATATATATTTAAAGACAATTCTTAATTAAATACAAATTCAATTAATTTCATTTCCAACCATAGTACTTTCAAAGTTATAACAATTCTGAAACCAAACTTTTTTAAACCAAAATACTTGGAAATCATAACACTTGAAATATTGTCATTAGGACCTCATAATACTTAAAAAATCATAATACTTCTAAATTAATATTCATTACCAAAGTTATAACACTTTAAGTTCATTCATTCAATTATACTAATTTCAAACATTGTATTAACTCATAAATTTCAAAGTGGTTTATATTCAAATCAAATAATTCATTTACACCATTTAAATATGAAGTCATTATACTTACAAATCAAATATTCAATTCCGAAAAATTTAGCCTTTTTTGAGCTCATTTATTCACTTAAATACTTCAAACAGTTTAAATTTCAGCTTTCGCAGCACTTAGAAAATGCTACGGTAAGTTACATTTGAAACAATTCAATTCAGCAAAGACGGCATTTTAAAAATTGCTGTAATAGTTCAGTTTTAGTTGAAAAATAGTTCAATTCAGAAAAGACAGCATTTACAAAACTGCTGTAATAGTTCAGGGTTCTATTTAAAGATTTTAGTTCAATTCAGCAAAGACAGCACTTGTAAAGTGCTGTGATAGCCCGTAGTTAAATTTCCTTTTAGTTTACTTCTGTGACTACAGCACTTACAAAGTGCTGCAGATTCTATTTAGTTCAGATTGTAGTTCATTTCCAGAAACGATAGCATTTCTGAAGTGCTACTAAATGAATTTCCAGATTTTATATAGAATTCCAGCCATAAATAAACTTCAATTTAAATCATTTTAAACTTATAAAAATCATATTTTTCCACAAAAAAATGTTCATTTAAATACCTTTAACTTATGATTTTTATAAAGTGAATTTTTACTAAAATCAAATTTTACAAAATTTATTTCAAGTGTACCATTTTCTTATTCTTTCCATTTTTAACAATTTCTCTTTACGCTTAAATTTAAATTTCATAAATAAATAAAACTTAATTTCCATTTTCATTTAATTAACTTAAACTTTCATTAAAAATCAAATCACAAATTTCCAAATTAAGTTATGTTGAAAATCACAAATTTTCCAATCATTTATTAACATATTTAACACATAGAAAAATCATTTTCACTTTATTAAATCATTTTAAAAACCAAATTTAAATCAAAATATCCAAAATTTACATTTTTAAAACACTTAAGACTTCCAGAAAAATATATAAAATAACCACGGGTCTGTATAATATTTTCTAGCCTAAGTCAAGTGATACGGATAATATATCATTTCAATACGTAATTTACGAAGAAAAATCCGGGTTCTATCATTTCAAACCAGCAATCCCAAGTCAATAAAATATGATAAAAATCGCTCAGGCTTATCATTTCAGCCCATAACGATTTTTCCCTATTCTAAAGTCCGTTCGGGTATGTATCATTTCAACCCATAGTGATTATATTCTACAGGGAACTTGCAGTGTGAGAACAGAATATAAATAAATAGTAAAATAAAATAAAATATAACAGATGATATGACAGGGTTATAAACAGGGTTAACATCATGTAATTTATAACATAGGCAGGTATAACATAATATAATTATTTCTACACTTTCACTTGCTATCAATTCACAGTTATATAAGTATAAATGTCAGGTGTGATTACTCACCTTTTCAAGCTGGAGTTTGCGAATCAAGATATATAAAAAAATTCCGGAAAGCACGATACGACTCTAGATTCAAGTGGAGAGAGTGCCAAGATATAAATCTTGTATTCAACACAAAACAAAGCCAAAATAAAATATAGATTAATACAAAGATTAATTGAAACAAGATTGGAAATAAAGTAGACAAGAACATCACCAAGCTTTCGAACAAGTTTTGCTTGATCTCTACCCAACTTTGCTCGACCACAACACTATATAGGTTCTGCCACACCTAATTTCAGGTTGTAATGGGTCAGGTTTAGATCACAAAAGGCATGGGCTATAAGGAATAGGAAGTGGTAGGGGTTACATAACATGAATACAAGGAGTTAAGGCACTAAGGTGGAGTTTTAGTGAACGTTTTGGGCTTGGCTACATGGGTCTATGGCTCGGCCATGGCTTACACAGGTCAGGTCAGATCTGGACAGAGGCTAAAGTGATGGGTAGTGGTGGTATCTAGGTGGTGGTGGAGCAATAGGGGGTGGCCAAGGCAAGATATGAAGGGTAGAGTTGAACTAGGCTCGGCTAGTACACTTTTGTGGAGTTTTGGACATTGTTTTGTGGTGTTTGCATCACTTGGTTGCCATGGCCTGATCTGGTCAGAGGGGTAGGAGGTGGTGTTGGCCATGGATCATGGGGAGGAGGAGGAGTGGTGGTTGGTGGTGGTGGTGGGGTCTATGGCCGAGCAAAGCTTAGAGAAAAATCAAAGCAAAACATGGAAAAACAATAGGAAAAAGAAGAAGAAAAGTGAAAAGGAGAAGAGGCCATTGCTTACTTTTTATTTTCAGATCTGAAGTGCCTTGCAAAAAATGAAGATGAGAAGAGATTTTTCACGTGATATAGGTAGCTAGGAATCAAGGAAATAAACGGCAGCAAATATTGAGGAGTTATGGTATGAAATCAATGGATGGAAAGCTAAAGAGGTAATAAATCAAAACGTAACGTATGCCTCCACTTAAAAATAGATAACGTATCCTAATTGATGTGTTACCTATATATTAAAGAAAGGTGTATACAAGAAGCTTTCACAAACCAATAAATACAATAACGTTAAATAAATACCTTTTAAAGATATGCCTTAAAAATAAAAAACGTATATATATTGAAACTAGACTTAAAATTTCAAACAAAAATGCAATTAACTTAGGAAAATTATAACAACCCTTCTAAACAAATAAAAGTCAAGTAAATAAAATAAATGCTGAACAAAATAAAGTGGAAATGAAAATAAAATAAGGTTTTAAGAAAATAGAAAAATAAATAAAGAATTACTTTAATTAATTGAAACTAGAAATTAAAAATTGTAAACAAAATACAACTGACATTAGAAAATTTCAATTACACTTTTTAAAATGTTTTAAAACTAAAATATATATACATAACATCATGATACACATGTAAACATAAATTAGAACATGACATGACAACAAAATATTATTTATATAAAATTAAAATAACAATTTTGTTAAATACAACAAATTACATCCAATAGTGTAAAAGGCATAACTTTCACAATATTATTCAGATTTCAACGAAACGAAAAGCAGTATACTTGAAATTTTATTTACTTTCATAATAAAAGATAAAATTCAAAAATTCAAACTTTTAAAATTTTAAATTAAAAGTCAAAGTTTGAACATATTGACCAAAATTCACAGTTCTGGAAAATACTCTATTTATTCATGTTTGGGATTATAATTCACATACAAATCATAATTAATATTTAAAATAACAAAATTTTCCATTCAATAAATAAAATAAAGTTTTTTTAAATCAGGAAATTCAATTTAAAATAATTACAAAATACAGGGTTGTTACAAAAATCTATATAAACTATAATATATATATATATATATATATAAGTGGAAAATAATGGAGAATAATTGAGAGAAAGAATAGAATCAAATTGAATTGCCAAATCCAAGGTAAATTGTAAATCCAAATATAAATTAGATTCAAATCTCTTCTTGGGTCTAAATTTCTAATGAATATGTATATGATTTCCATACACATTTAGGTCGGAAGAAAAGGTAGTCAAACAGGAATAACTGGATTTAGATCTGGAGATTTGGAAGCTTAAAGGTGAGTGGGAAATTATATGCTTTTATATACTATTGGATTTATATCATTGTAATTCTGTTCCTTGAAACCATGACTACATATTCTGTGAATTTTTAACTTTGACCATAATATTGCATATACATGAATCTGGAAAGTAAGGGTAAAAGTAGTCCTAAATTAACAACATTGTATAGTAATTGCAGGGTTGTTGGTTATTTCGTAAACATGAATTAAAAGTTATTATGATTTGGATTAGGATTTAAGTAGTATTTTAATTTATTGGAATGAAGTGTGTTGCAATGTAAATTTCTATAAATTATCCAGTTTTATAAATATGAATAAAAGTGTATCATTTCAAATAATAGGGAATATCTAAAAGAAAGAGATGTATAAAATATGGATGTTTACCGTATTTTGTACTGTCTATATCAATAATAACTGAAAGATAAATCCTAGTAATTCTAAACATAACACAAGTCCTTTTTAGATAATTTATGGAAGATTACAGTGTTAATGTTTCCTTTTGGGAAAATGTAATTCTACAACAACAACAATAACAACTAAGCCATTATTCCCAAACAAGTTGGGGTCGGCTAGAGATGGAACCCAAAACTAAATGACAAAGTCAATTAAAAAGTCATAATAGTAACAATAACAATAACAATAATAAAATAAAGTCAAATAAGTAAATTAATAATAATAATAATAACTAAGTAAAATAAAAATAAAAATAAAGATAAATAAATAAATATATATATGTATATGTATATGTATATATAAAGAAAGAAAAAAAATGATGATGATAATACTAATAGTGATAATGGTACTAATAGTAATATGGGTCAAAGACCAAACACTACATCTTAGGTTCCTGTTCCCTAGTCTTATAATCTAAAACTTATAAAACTCATAGCTCATGGTTCTGGTACATGGATCACTAACTTCCACGCACTCATGTCCGACACCAGCTCTTCGGATATACTCCAATCCTTTAAGTCCCTTTTTACTACTTCCTCCCATGTCAACCTTGGTCGACCTTTACCTCTCTTTGAGCATTCGACGTGGCCTATAATTCCAATGCGCACAGGTGCCTCAGGCGGCTTCCGTTGAAGATGTCCAAACCATCTTAAGCGATGTTGAATTAGATTCTCCTCAATTGGTGCTACTCCAAGTTTATCATGTATATCATCATTTCTAATTCGGTATCTTCTTGTATGAACGCTGCTCCATCGCAGGATACGCATCTCTGCTACGCTTATCTTCTAGACGTGTTGGCTTTTAGTAGGCCAACATTCTGCACCATACAACATCGTAGGCCTAATTGTCATTCTGTAGAACTTTCCTTTAAGCTTTTAATGCATTAAAATGCAGAAATCCCCAAGTATAAACCAAAGTAATGTAAGTGGTGATAATAACAATAATTTAGTTATGAACCTAATATATGCAATTCAAGATAAATTAGATAATAATTAATAAGGGAAGAAAGATAAATAAAACAATAGGGAATTAGGGGGATATAATAATCAAAAAAAGGTAGTTAGTAGTTGAAAAGGGATAGTAGGCTATATATTTAATAGTGTTAAGTGCATGTTAAGCAGTAAAAGATATTCAATCTATTAAAATTAGAAGTAAGCGGTAAATCAAATTCAATGGAATTGATGAAACAAGAAGTAAGTTATGTAAAAATAACTGAATATTAACGGTTGAACATATGAGGCATAGTATACACACACACATATATTTTCTCGAGTACGTATTTATAGCGGGTGTGAATTATTGAATCTAGTCAACAACTTATATTAATTAAAAATGACTTAGACATCAATATAGGTTGGAATGCAAGGTCAGTAGTGTCACACAACAGAAGTCTGCCCATCGCAAGGGTCTGTCAGCAGTTGTGTATACATTATACTGATGTGGGACATATCCAATTATAAGACCCGTGGGATTATATGTTCATGTATAGGTGAAGGAAATATACCAAAGTAGGATGGTTTGCACCGGTCGAAGTGTCAAAGGGCCAAGTAAAGTCTGCTTTAACCTTTTAGGGGGTACATGTTAAGTAACCAAGTGGGCATTTCCTTGATTGCATTAGGCAATCTAAATGGGATAGTGAGCGTAGGCTCAGCGCTATGTCAGCAAGGTTAGTACCATATATGTGAGGAGTAGGAGCTGCATACATAGGTCGAGATTGTCATCGGTCCTGGAGCAATCAGTGGAAAGACGAGGGTTATGCCTAAACAGACTATACTTCCTACTAGTGTAGATCACGTTATTAGGCACGAGGTTCCTTGGTATGTACGACTACAAGGACATAATACTGCGTTTTGACGATGGATCCTGATGAGGTGTAGGGTTACAAATACTAGTGAGGAAAGTATCTTGGTCCAAATGGGGATTGTGGTACTTATACACACACATGTACATATATGTATATATTCACATAAACTTATACATATACATATACATACATACATGTATGTAGTTATTGTATGCCTCGAATGGGTGGGGTGTATCGTATGCATAATTAAGTCAAGACGACTAAGTTGAAATAGTAGACATAACATGTAATGGTAGAAAATCGGCATAAACTAATGTTATGTATAATGTATGTAATAAACCGGTTACTAGAACGTTGTTATGACCCCTTCCTCATTATAACCCACATGATAGGCTTAGTGGGACAAGGACTAGTACAAGGTGGAAACGATGGAAGGATATGCATGCTAAACACTGACAAGTGCACTAGATATCAGAGGTATAAGCCTTGGCCAGTAATTGTATGTTTATTATACTTTACTATTCCACTGTGAGTTTATATCGATAGCGCTTTGGTATGTTTTTGTTATTTACAAGATACCAACACCAATGATCTGTACCCTGGTGGACTTGGGTTTTTCAATTTAGCAAACATCCAGGCCCACTGAGTTGCAATTTGTTATAGGATGCATCAATGTTCAGTCTCGATAAATCATGATTAGGAATATTTAAAACAGTATGTTTATTTTCATTGTGATAAACAAACAATGGTTACAACACTTTGTAATTATTATCACAAAACGTACCATTTATGGATTTTCCATTAAATACGCTTTTAATTAAATTAATTAATTAATATAACACATTATATCAAATATATAATAAAAAGAAAACACCTTTTATTTCGAACAAGATTGGTTATGGAGTTAGATATATGCAACAAATTATATAATTGCCCCTAGGGCATACCCTTAACTCTATCAATCTCCCACTTGCACTTGGGTCGATTATGAAATCTTATTCCAACTTATCCAATCAAGTCGGTCCCTTAGTGAACGTGTATGGTATTATGTTTCAATTATCAACTATGTTAATCAACTCTCTCCAATCCTAATAAACTATCTTTATCATGTCGAACGATTCGGAGTGTGTCTCTCGACTTATAGTGAACTCTATATTCTGTTATGAACTATATCTTGACAGTGTTGTCATATAACAATATTATGAGATTCTCAACATTTGAAATCACCCTTAGCTCAATTATAAATTTATGCATTTATTATGTATATACATTGCTTTTATTGTGGCGCTATTCAAGGCGATATACTTGGTCTTTTTTCGAATCATCCACAATATCTTATTTGGAACATTTCCAACTTAAAGCTTCTTAAGCAAGCTTCGAATATGAATTTTATATTGACATACTATATTTAATATCACATATGAAGTCTGAATTTGAATATTCCTTCATAAGAAGTTTGTTGTTTCTATAAATAATTCTCCTGTATTTCGTAAATACACGAGAACACTCTAAAATATCTGTAGTGACCTTAATTTGGATTTGATATTTGCTTTATGTATCAAATACATAAGCAAATCATAATATTGTAGACAACATAAATTGTATGACAATTCCTATTGCCTATGCATAAGGAATCAATCTTTCATGTTTCTTATTAAACATTTTATTAAGGTGATTTTGCATGTTGTTTGGGACATTCCCAATGTTCATTATACTCACTATAAAAGACATCATTTGCAAATCCATCATTGGGTATTAAAACAACTAAAAGCTAATTTTAATGCAAGCACATCATTAATAACCAGTGGTGTGATTTTTTCTTATGTTTATAAATACTAATGTACCTTCAACTTTCTTTCCTATGGATACACGCTTGCTTTGCATTTTTATTGAAACCAAACTATTTGATATTTCTATCAAAATACTTATTTAATTTTGATGCTTGTCGACTGACACTTTCATATCAGTTCTTGGATTATTTCCAAAACCTACAAACTCAATATCACTCCCACTGACTTCGAGACATTTTGGTTGTTATGTGCAAACAATCAAGTCTAAATCTTTATTTAGAATTTTATGTTTCAATACATATGTACCTAAACACAAAGTCTTACTAGATGATAATTTTGTGAGTAAATCTAAATAAACTTGAGCACGTTAAATAGCGAATCTATTGCACTAATTTCAATAATTGAAATTCACAATGTTATTCTTAATGGTGGGACTCGCTATATTCCAACTACAATTTTCTTTTTATGACCAATGGATCATATCTCTTCAAGACAACTATCAAAATCATATTTTGATAATGTATGTAGAATATTTTTCTGATTTGTGCATTGTACCATATCATAGAGTCAATACTCTTAACTGTTTAATTAAATAACCAAGGATAACTTATTCTTTACACTAATAAGAAACTCATAGTTTCTCTTTGATGTGTAAGAATTCTCATTAGACATTTTGTGTAACGACCCACCTTTTTGGACGTTTTAAATCGACAACAAACCACACATGTCGACTCAAAGCATTCAAAAGGGAGGATTGTTAATGGGATAAATAAGAAAATAAGAGAAAAGAAAGGAAAAACAAAACACATAATCTCACAGTGGAATGACAAAATATAATAATCAAATAAATAGTTCGTGAAGCTGTTTTACAAATAACATTTGATTACACTTTTACAATACAAATCAGAGTTATACCTACAACAGGGATAAATAAATAATGCAGCGGAACAACATGATGCAGTAGAATAATACTAGTAATATAATACCAAATCTTCGTCTTCATCCTACAGAAATAATAATCTTCAATATACTGAAAAGCTTAAGCTGACCTGAGCATGATGAAAAGACAAAACACTCGAGTCAGAACTAAAAGATCTTATGTAAGTTAAATCAAAATAAGTGAATATGAGTGTAACGGCTTCAGAGATGTTTACGGGATTTTACGTTTCCTATCCAATGTCTAACGTGCATGTAACAACTTAAGAGATGTTTGGGATTCCATCTTCTAAGGGTCTGTTAAACTATCTACATACATAATACAATACGCTATTATAATATATCTACAGTAATGTAAAGTATTAAAATAGCGTTAAGGCGTTTACCATATCCCCCTTAACACATTTTTTATATAAATGTCGTAGTCTATACAGTACCGTAATTCCTCCATAAAGGGGAGGGTTATCAGAGGGCACTCCATAGTGTACGACACAAACCAAACTCGTAATAGGCGCGATCATGATAAATATGACAAGGCACACGAAGCAATGCCCAGGGTAGGATTCTACGTTTTGCACTCCCGGATTGGTGGTAATGCATAGCAGCTACTACCGCCCACCTCGAAACACACTCCCATAATCAAATCGAAGGGTGGCCATCAAATCAATCATAAAGTAATAAATATGGTATCGAAGAAATGTGCCTGATAGGGGGAGCGACCCCACTTGGCCCGGTATAGCTCATGTTTTTGTCATTTTAATTATGACCCGAAAGTCAAGGCTATCCATCATCGTTCTCTTACTTCATTCCAGTAGCATTCGCCAAACCATCCTACTTCATTCTGGATTCTCCACCACATGCATAGTTGTTAAAGTGGTTTTCGGTATTGGCAGAGAGTATGACAATATCCAATCCCGGTCTCTTTAACAACCAAACACTTATTTCACACCGGTTGGTTCTTTTACATTTCCAAAACCTATTCATAATTGATATCAAAATATCATATTCACTTCAAAATCATATAACTTTTGAAATCATATTCACTTTAACTCATATTCATTTTCTAAATCATAACCACAAAATAGGTTAAACTATCATATCAAAATATTCGCATTTAAATTAATTAAATCTCAATCATAATAGTTCCAACTTTAAATAGTTTGAATATTGAAAGTAGTTTATACATTGGAATAGTTATACATTAAAAATAGTATAGATATTAAAATATATATATTAAAAGTTGTTTATAAATTTAAAAAATAATGTATATTAAGATAGTTTATATTTTAAAAATAGGTTATAGATTAAAATAGCTTATATTTTAGAAATAGTTTATATATTAAAATAAGTTATATATTAAAAATAGTTAATGTATTAAAAATTATTAATATATTAAAATGGTTTATATGAGAAAAATAGTTTATATGTTAAAAGAGTTTGTATATTAAAAGAGTTTATATCGAAAATAGTTTCAAATAAGAATTATTTCTTCCAATTTCACAAATCAATTCAAATCAACTTTGGTTTAAAATTTTCAATTTAAATCAATCTCAGTTCAAGGATTTCAATTCAAAAGGCTAAAGGTTTCAATTCAAATTCTCATAAAACCATTTCAATTTATATCGATTTCAAATCCATGTTTGAACTACAAACTTAAACCACTTTAAATTCAATAGGTTTCAAAGTTTAAATATTCAAACGTTTACAATAACCCAATTTTGATAATTTTCATTTATATTTCAAAATTTAACTTTAAGATTTCAATTTAAATTCTTTAAATAATTAATTTAAACCAATTTCAATTTCAGCATTTTAAAACTTGGATTTTGAAAATAATCCAGCTCATATAAATCTAATTTTATTTCATAATATCATTTAACTGGATTCAAAATTAAAGATTTAAAAACATTTAATTTAACCCATCCGGTGTCCGTATAAAATTTTCTACCCTATGGTCAAGTGATACGGATATATATCATTTCAACCCGCAATAATTAAATTTTCGGATATATATCATTTCAACCCGTATCCTGAATCACAGTTTCCAAATCCATGAAATCGCTCGGGTTTATCATTTCAACCTATAACGATTTTTCCCTAATCTATAAGATCGTTCGGATATGTATCATTTCAACCCATAGTGATTTCCTAACAGCAAACTAAGGGAACCTGCAGTGTGATAACGACATATAAAATAAAAATAACATCGAATCATCCAAAATGTCAACAATTAAGCATCCATCACAATCATCATTCAAATCAGCCAATAAATTAAAGCAATTAACCGGTTAACATTATCAGGAATTTAATTAACAATTTAAATTCAATATTAAATGGCAATTTACTTCAATATAAATTCAAATTAAATTTAAATGACAATTTAAAATACCAAACAACAATCAATAAATTTCTAATCACGTCATAAATTTAATTTAACTAACATAAGATGCTTTAGTATTCGTGAGTGGGTTAAATCACTCACCTTTGATTTTTAGTCGATTTAAAATCCAAACAAAGCCCAAAATTTGAACGGTCTCCAAATGCAGCCAAACAAGTTTCAAATTGTCCAGAATTCCGATACGATCGTAACGGAAGAAACCACGTCCAAAACCGAGTTTGTATGCAAAAGTTATTAGCGTTATAAGTTATAAGATTTAATTTAAATTAAAATAAACTAAAAGGGCAAACTGTAATTATTAACTCACCCCAACCCTACAGAACATCGCTCGCGACCATGCACAATAGCAGCCGCAACTCTCCATTGCTCGCCGTGGCCGCCTAGGGCCTCCGTGCCCACATCCAATCGCATCGTCGTAATGGTCATGACACGCCGCACCTTCACCGCCGTTACAGCCACCTCCGGCCTTCTTCCCTAGCTTCACCGCCGCCAATCTTTGGGAAATTTTCTAACCAACTCAAGGCAAGTCCAGACCAACCTAACTACATGGATCAACTCCATTCGCCAAGCCCTACGCCATAGTACCATCCAATCGATCCAAAGCCGAAGATCCACCGTTAAACGACAAACCCTAATATTAACATTCAAATTATACAGTTATCATCTAAACTCATATTAAATTTAATATTTCAATTTCATTAATTCCACTAATTACCAATTAAATTCCTTATTTACAATTATAACCAAATTAACTTTACAATTAATTCAATTGGTTGAATTACATTAAAATAATTGTCAATAACATTCAAACAACATTATTAAATCATATTCTAACTATTTTTATCATTAATAAATCATAAATTTTAATTTCTCCAATATTAAATTCTAAAATCTTATTAAATTTAATATTTTTAATTATCAAAAATTACGGGTCGTTGCACTCTTCCCCACTCAAAACTTTTTGTCCTCGAAAAGGAAAAAGAAGGAATGTAATGCCCCTGAATTTTAATTAACATTATTCGGGATATTTAATTGGATAAATTAAATAGAATAATGTGAATAATTAGGGAGATGAGATTAATAAATCTAATGGTCGTGCCTTAATGAATGAACTAAAATAAGACTTAACTAAATTAAGAAGGTGAAATTTCCTAAGGGGTAAACTTGGAAATGGGGCTACATTTCTTAGTATAAATCTCTTCCTCCACTTTAATAAATTTTCACTCTCTCATTCATAACTCCTTACCAAATTTCGGTCGGCCATTAAAAGCTCCAAGAAGAGCAATAAATTGAAGAAAAAGCTAAGGAATTAAAGCTAGGAAATTATCTCATTCTCCAATTAACTAATCAAGGTGAATAATCATATTTATCTTCTCATTTTCTATGTTTGGATCGGTTATGGGTTATACCTGATTAATGTTTGTGATTTTGGTTAGGATATAACCATTTAAACTTTTGTTTGGATAAGACTTAGATGTTTTAAAATGTTAATGGGCTAATTAACACGTTTTATTCGGTTTTGGTTAAATTTCGAGTTGTTTTGATCATCATATGCTTTGAAATTTTAATATGTTAAAGTATATGATTTATAAGATTTTTGGTGATTTTTGGGGACTTTTCCTTAGTGGTTAACTAAGGTAATTAAATTAACTAAGCCTAAGGGCTAAACTGCAATATTGCCTCCGCCTTGGTCAAAGCCGGAGGGAATTTGCTTTCAAAAATTGATTTAGGGAAGAAGTATAGTGTTTTAAGAAAAAGTTTGACTTTGATATACTTTTTACTATTCGAAAGTATAGGTGGAAGCCCCTTGACCAATCACAATTAGACAAGCAAGATAAAACATCACTTCAGTAGGCCCAGATGTTCCCTCCAACTCTAAAAGCCACTTTTATCCCCTCGTCTAATTTAAAGGGTAGGCATGGTGATGAAGGGAAGAGGGGCGAAGGGTCGGGGAGCTGCTTCCTTTGCTTTCAAATGGAAATAAGACTTGTTTTCGACTGAGACGAAGGGGGATCTTTCGATTCTATAAATTTTTATAAAAAGACTAAGTTTTATATACTCAAGGAGGGGCCACGAAGGGGATCTTCAAAAGCCAAAACCTTCAAGAGTTAATGTTTTAAATGCTTTCCAGAAAGATTTTTATACCCTTCGTAAAAGTCGAAGGGAAAGGGGGAGGAAAATCCCAACCTTCCGATTGTTTTTAAAGTAAAAGTTTTAATACCTTTCGACAAAGTCGAAGGGTAAACCTTCCGACCTGGTCGGAAGTATACTTTCGAAGGGTTTGTTCCAACACCAACACCAACACTTCATTGTTTTTGAATGGTTTCGAAAGGTTTTGATTTCGAAAAGTCTTGATTTCGAAAGGTTCGATTTCGAAAGGTTTTGATTTCGAAAGGTTCGATTTCGAAAGGTTTTGATTTTGAAAGGTTTGATTTCAAAAGGTTTTGAAGGGGTTACATTTTGAAAGATTTTGAAGGGGTTACCTTCAATGATTGCGAAAGGTTTTGAGTTTCATTGCTTTTGAAAGGTTTATAAATGGTTTTATAAAGGGGATACCCCAGGCTTTCGACAAGGTCGAAAGGTAGAACCTTTCAACTAGGTTGAAAAGAAACCTTCTGACAAGGTTGAAAGGTAGGACCTTTCGACAAGGTCGAAAGGTATGATTTTGTGATGCTTTCAAAAGGAAGGCTTCCGAAGGGGCAAACTTCAGAGGGTTATTTGCTTTCGAATGGGACTTAATTCGAAGGGTTTTAAAGGGCTGTTTTTAGCCATTTTTCTTGAGTAAAGTTTGGCTAATTCGAAGGGGCTACTTCGAAGGGTTATAGCATAAAATACTTATCTTTGTTTTAATATATGAGCGAGGTCCTTATTTAAATTGAATGTTATAAAACCTTGGGGACGTCATGGTGGGTTTAATGTTTTCGATACATAGTTTGGGGTTACAAACAAAAATATGCTTTCGAAATTATACATTGGGGCTATCAATGTGTTTTTATTTAATTTAACCTAATTAGGGCTACCAATGGGAATATGTTAAACAGGTGGTATACCTAGGAAAAATAAGTAATCATGGGGATCATGAATTTTTATAATAATCATGGAGATCATGATGTTTTAATTGGCCAAGTGATGGGTTCTTGGTTAACCTAGGAAAACCATGGAATGTGCGGTGGATAGCCCACATCAAATTTCTAAAGTAAAGAATGTTTTGCCAGAGATGGTTAGCCTTAGGATTTGGCACCAAAGGGTTCATAGTCATCCTAGGAAAACTATGGAGTGTGCGGTGGATAGCCCACACCATCTTTTATAAAACAATGTACGATGGATAATCTGCATTTAATTTAAAAGGGATTTAGGATGGACAGTCCTATTTAATTATGACAGATAGTCATTTTAAACATTTTAGAGGGGAACTCTAATAAATTGATTTTAGATGGGAAATCTAATAAATTACGTTTAGATGGGATATCTAATAAATGGGTGGATGAGATGTCCAATACATATGATTTATGGCTTTATTTTATATTATGTTATGACTAATCATTTTGGGTGTAGGGGCATAGTAAATGATTTGCATGTTTTATTTTGGATACTATGAGGGGAAAACCCATTCCGCTAAGCAGCGCGGTCTCACTAGATATCTATTTATGATAAGAGATGATAGGGGATTATTCATACCAAACTTATTGTCTAACTCAAAGTTTGTGTTTATCCACAAACTCTCGGGGACTTAAAATTAATTTGAGTAGTCTAAGAGTGGGAGACTTTCAGGTTTTTGGACAAATAAGCTTACGGAGACGTACATGAGGCAATATTAGCTATATAGGAGCTATTTTGTGTATTCCACTGTGATGTACTATGAACTGTAAAGTTCATATTATTAGTTCTCTGATCATCATAAGGGGACATCTTCATATGTCGCTCTTATCCTATTTTTTACATGTATATGTGATCCGAACGTGGTTAATGTCTGGGATTATGTAATTAAATCTGAATATTATTCATAAGAAATGAGAAATTCTGTTTTGTTGAAGTTAAATTTTTTCATATTCTTGTGTTCCTGTATATCAATATTAACTATGCCGCATTCGGTCGCCAAGAAATAACAACTACGGATGATTGCAGCATTGGTAGCAGTTAGTTTTGGGCCTCAGAAGGCGGGATGTTACAAGTTGGTATCAGAGCCAGGTTTATGTACTTAAAAGGAATTTAAACCTTAAAAGATTTTTAAAGCATAATCTAATGAATCTAAAATATGGTTGGGCTTTGGTAAGCATTATAGTAACGTATGTGTACTTTGCTATAAATACCTAAGTATGTATTCCCCACTCTCTTAGACCGTTCTTTTGTATCTTACCAAGATTGTATTTCATGTAGTAGGAAAGTAAGAAATGGAGGCAGGAAGAGTGAATTAAGGTGTGAGACGCACCGCAACACATGGAAATGTTCGACCCAATACTAGGAGCAACCATGGTGGACATGCAAATACAAACCCAGACGCAAATGCTAATGTTGGTGCTGGGATCCCGCTAGTTGATATGAGGATAATGTATCGGTTCTTCAGGAATATGATGCAAGTTGGAGCAGCTGCAGGAGTGGCTGTAGGGAATGCTGAAGGACCTAATCCGGTGGCCCCAGTTGGCAATAATTATGTCAAGATGAGCAGGGATTATGCTATTCTTGGAGGAAAGCATTTTTTGGGAACCGAGGATGCAATAGGAGTGGAGAACTGGCTATTGCATTGTGAAAGGATATTTGCAGATCTCGACTTGAAAGATATGCAGAAGAGAAGACTTGCTTCAAGTCAATTGCAGGGAGCAACGTTGTTTTGGTGGAACAGAGTTACCGTAGGAGAGCCAAAGGAAGACCTGACTTGGGCTGAATTTCGAAGGAGGTTCGAAGAAAGATTTCTATCAAAGGTTGCCAAGTCAGCATTGCTCAGGAAATTTGAAGATTTAGTCCAGGGGGTAAGATCGGTGATTGAGTATACTACAAAGTTTGATGAGCTGTCCCGTTATGGATATGCTACTGTGGATACTTTCATTCGAAGGAATGATATGTTTATCAGAGGTTTGAATCCCGAGATCGCCAGAGCAACCATGCCAAACCTCCGGGATGCGTGTCATATTGTTGTTGAGATGGCTATTCGGAATGAAGAGATGCTTTCTACTTTTGGAAAAGGGAAACCGGTTGAGGTTCAGAATTTTCAGGGTAAGAAGCGGAAGTTCTTCAAAAAGAAAGGTGCCCAGTCGAGAGTAGCAGCAAAGAAGAGCAAGGCTGATATTGTTTGTTACAAGTGTGACAAGAAGGGGCACTATGCTAATGAGTGTCGCTCGGGTGATGGAAGAGCAGTTGTAGTGAGGCCGAATGTGAAGTGCTACAACTGTGGCTAGATGGGGCATTACAAGGACAAGTGTCCCGAGGCTGCTAAGGCTGGAAAGGGAAAAGTCTTTGCGTTTGAACCATCATCCTCTAGACCAATGGCTGCTGAGAAAGGAAAAGCTGTGATGGAAGGTATGCTTATGATTCATAGTACTCCGGTTAGGATACTATTTGATACCAGTGCATCGCACTCATTTATATCTCAATATTTGGTAGATTGCTTATGTCTGGAACCTTTCTACCTTATTACTCCTTTAAGGGTTACGAATCCTATAAGAGGGTATGCAACTCTGGGAACGAGATATGACCAGTTAGAACTTGATTCGTTAGGTCATATGTTTTCATGCAGTTTATATGTTTTTGATTTCGTAGGTTTCGGGATCATATTGGGTATGGATTGGTTAGATGGACATGATGCTAGGATATTTTGCCAGAAGGGGGAAATATCATTGAGACACCCTAATAGCCGTAACTGAGTCATTTACTCAGTAAGGAGTACGAATAGAAATGCTTATGCGTTATTGGGTGTTATGGGAACGGAAGTAGAGTTGAAGTAGGTTTATGTAGCAAGAGAGTTTGCGGATGTGTTTGAACCAGTTTCGGGCTTGCCATCGAAAAGAGCTATCGAGTTTCGGATATATCTCATACCGGGAGCTGAACTTGTAAGTAGACCACCTAGCAGGATGTCACCAATCGAGATGAAGGAATTAAAGGTGAAGCTAGTGGAATTGGAAGGAAAAAAATTCATCCGGCCAAGCAGTTCGCCTAGGGGAACGGCCGTGGTATTCATGAAGAAGCCAGATGGGTCGTTAAGGATATGTATCGACCATCGTATGTTGAACGAGAGGACGATCAAGAATAGGTATCCTTTGCCAAGGATCGATGACTTATTCGGTCAGTTGAGTGGAGCTAGAGTGTTTTCCCAGCTGGATTTGGCGACAGGTTTCCATAAGCTAAGGGTGGCAGAGGACAGTATTCCTTTGACGGTGTTTAGGACCAGATATGGGTCTTATGAATGGTTGGTTATGCCATTCAAGCTTACTAATGCGCCAGTTTTCTTCGTGGATTTGATGAACCAGGTTTTCTGAGAGCACTTGGATAGGTTCATGTTGGATTTTATTGATGACATTTTGGTATATTCAAAGAATGAGAAGGATCATGCGGATCATCTTAAAATAGTGTTGGGGATGCTAAGGCAACATCAGCTGAAGGCAAAGTTCTCCAAGTGTCATTTTTGAAAGAAGGAAGTGAAGTTCCTTGGTCATGTAGTTTCCGAGGAAGGGTTAGCGGTTGATCTGGATAAGATTGAGGCTGTTAACAATTGGAAGAGACCAGAGACGGTAAGTGAGATTATAAGTTCTCTTAGACTTGCAGGTTACTACCGAAGGTTCATTAAGGATTTCTCACAGATAGCGGCATCTTGACTATGCTAACCAGGAAGGATGTGAAGTTTGTTTGGTCTGAAAAATGTGAGGATGCATTCCTTACGTTGAAACATTTGTTAACCAATGCACCCGTGTTAGTAGTTCCTAATGGGAATCAGGGGTTGGTAGTTTACACCGATGCATGTGGTACTGGGTTAGGTGTTGTGCTAATGCAGAATGGAAAGGTTATTGCCTATGCTTCTAGACAGCTTAGACTGCATGAAGTGAGATACCCTACTCATGATTTGGAGTTGGCAGCGGTAATCTTCGCATTGAAGGTGTGGAGACATTATCTTTTGGGAGAAAGGTTTGAGCTATTTATAGATCTTAAGTCTCTACGATATTTATTCTCCCAAAAGTAGCTGAACATGAGACAACAAAGATGGCTGGAGTTTGTTGCAGCTTATGATTTTAGCATCGAGTATACACCGGGAAAAGGAAATAAGGTGGCAGATGTGCTTAGCAGGAAACATTAGAATGTTATGTTAGCTATGTTGGCGGAATGGAAAGACTTGGGAGCACTGGCTGCTTGCAGTGCGCAGTTGAGGTCGACTGCTGAATCTAGTCGGAATATCGCCATGATGTTTTGTTTGGAAGTTCGACCAGTTCTGATCGAACGAATTGCTTTTAGGTAAAAAGAGGATCCAGTGTTAGCCGAGAGGATTAGAAGGTTAGAAACTGGAGCCGGGATTGATGACTTAAAGGATTTTATTCTTGAGCGTAGGGGTTGGTTGAGAAAGAAGGAACGGTTATGTGTTCCGGATGTTGGAAACCTTAGGAAGGAAGTTCTTAGCGAATGTCATCGATTGAAGTTTACGATTCATCCTGGAGGAACAAAGATGTACCAGGATATGAAGAGAAGTTTCTTCTGGGAAGGAATGAAGAGGGATGTTGGCTTATGGGTAAAACAGTGTTTGAACTGTCAGCAAGTAAAAGCCGAACATCAGAAGCCAAGTGGATTACTTCAACCTTTGGATGTTCTAGTTCAGAAGTGGGACTCGATATCCATGGATTTTATTGACGGGTTGCCAAGGTCAAACTGGGGTAATGAAAGTATATGGGTCATAGTGTACAGATTGACCAAAAGTGCCTATTTCATTTCGATAAGGTCAATCAGGATGGCACCTGTTTTAGCTAAGTTGTTCATGAAGAACATCGTTAGAATGCATGGAATTCCTAGTAGTATCGTCAGTGATAGAGATGCTTTGTTTACTAGCGAGTTCTGGAAGAGCCTATAGAGTGTGTTGGGCACTAAGCTCAAGATGAGTACCGCATATCATCCTCAGAGGGATGGGCAGACAGAGAGAGTCAACAAGGTAATTGAAGATCTGTTGAGGGCTTGTATGCTAGATTTTAGTGGTTCTTGGGAAGATCACTTACACTTAGTGGAGTTTTCCTATAATAATAGTTATCAGACTACTATAAGAATGGTGCCTTTTGAAGCTTTGTGTGGAAGGCTATGCAAATCACCAGCATGTTGGTTAGAGACCGAAGACAGATTGGTCCTTGGTTCAGATTTGGTGAGAGAGGCGATGGATAAGATCGAGTTGATATGGGAAAGAATGAAGGAAGCTCAGTCTAGGCAGAAGAGTTACATAGATAAAAGGTGTAAGGACCTAGAGTTCTCAGATGGAGATAGAGTTTTCCTCAAGGTATCGCCGATGAAAGGTGTAGTTCAGTTTGGGAAGACCGGGAAGCTAGCACCGAGATATGTCGGACCATTTCCTTTATCAAAGAGGATTGGGAGACTTGCATACCGAGTAGATTTGCCGAGCAGTTTGGCCGGGGTCCACAATTTGTTTCATGTTTCTCATCTTAAGAAGTATGTTCATGATCCAGAAACTACTATCGCTCCGACAGCACTAGAGGACTTAGTGGTGGAACCGGATTTGAATTTTGTGAGGCAACCAGTTCGTGTTGTGGCAAAAGATGAAAAGAGGTTAAGAAACAAGACAGTCAGGTTGGTAAAAGTTCAGTGGAGCGACAACGTAAAGGACTGTTCTTGGGAGACAAAAGATAGGATTAGTGCTACTTTTCCTAGGCTATTTTAGATGGTATGTTCTATATAGGGTTTATATAGAATTTGATTGGTAGGTCATACTGGCTTTGCTTGCATGGGCTATATGCTTGTTGTTGTGTCCTTACTGAAATTTCGGGGACGAAATTCTTTAAGAGGGGAATCTGTAATCCCCTGAATTTTCATTAACATTATTCGGGATATTTAATTGGATAAATTAAATAGAATAATATGAATAATTAAGGAGATGAGATTAATAAATCCAACGGCCGTGTCTTAATGAATGACTAAAATAAGAAGGAGGAATTTCCTAAGGAGTAAACTTGGAAATGGGGCTACATTTCTTAGTATAAATCTCTTCCTCCACTTTAATAAATTTTCACTCTCCAATTCATAACTCCTCACCAACTTTCGGCTGGCCATTAAAAGCCCCAGGAAGAGCAATAAATTAAAGAAAAAGCTAAGGAATTAAAGCTGGGAAATTATCTCATTCTCCAATTAACTAATCAAGGTGAATAATCATGTTTATCATCTCATTTTGTATGTTTGGATCGGCTATGGGTTATACTCGATTCATGTTTGTGATTTTGGTTAGGAAATAATCATTTAAACCTTTGTTCGGATAAGACAGGGGTTTTAAAATGTTAATGTGCTAATTAACATGTTTTATTCGGTTTTGGTTAAATTCCGAGTT
Organism: Allium fistulosum; assembly: GCA_030737815.1. Classification (NCBI taxonomy): domain Eukaryota; kingdom Viridiplantae; phylum Streptophyta; class Magnoliopsida; order Asparagales; family Amaryllidaceae; genus Allium; species Allium fistulosum. The sequence continues at coordinate 222,368,233 of CM060902.1, forward strand.
GTTTTGATCTTTATATGCTTTGAAATTTTAATATGTTGAAGTATATGATTTATAAAATTTTGGGGATTTTTCCTTAGTGGTTAACTATGGTAATTAAATTAACTAAACCTAAGGGCTAAACTGCAATACTGCTTCCGCCTTGGTTAAAGCTGGAGGGAAATTACTTTCAAAAGTTGATTTGGGGAAGTAATATAGTGTTTAAGAAAAAGGTTGAATTTGATATACTTTTTACTATTCGAAAGTATAGGTGGAAGCCCCTTGACCAATCACAATTAGACAAGCAAGATAAAACATCACTTCAGTAGGCCCAGATGTTCCCTCCGACTCCAAAAGCCGCTTTTATCCCTTCGTCTAAGTCGAAGGTAGGCATGGTGATGAAGGGAAGAGGGGCGAAGGGTCGGGGAGCTGCTTCCTTTGCTTTCAAATGGAAATAAGACTAAATTTTATATACTCAAGGAGGGGCCACAAAGGGGATCTTCAAAATCCAAAACCTTTAAGAGTTAATGTTTTAAATGCTTTCCAAAAAGATTTTTATACCCATCGACAAAGTCGAACGAAAAGGGGGAGGAAAATCCCAACCTTCCCATTGTTTTTAAAGAAAAAGTTTTATTACCTTTCGACAAAGTCGAAGGGTAAACCTTTTGACAAGGTTGGAAGTATACTTTCGAAGGGTTGGTTCCAACACCAACATTTCATTTTTTTGAATGGTTTCGAAAGGTTTTGATTTTGAAAGTTTTGATTTTGAAAGGTTTTGAAGGGGTCACCTTCAATGATTGCGAAAGGTTTTGAGTTTCATTGCTTTCGAAAGGTTTATAAATGGTTTTATAAGGGGGGATACCCCAGGCTTTCCATAAGGTCGAAAGGTAGAACCTTTCGACTAGGTTGAAAAGAAACCTTCTGACAAGGTCGAAAGGTAGGACCTTTCGACAAGGTCGAAAGGTATGATTTTGTGATGCTTTCAAAAGGAAGGCTTCCGAAGGGGCTAACTTCGGAGGGTTATTTGCTTTCGAATGGGACTTCATTCGAAGGGTTTTAAAGGGCTGTTTTTAGCCATTTTTCTTGAGTAAAGTTTTGCTGATTCGAAGGGTCTACTTCGAAGGGTTATAGCATAAAATACTTATCTTTGTTTGAATATATAAGGGGGATCCTTATTTAAATTGAACGTTATAAAACCTTGGGGACACCGGGGTGGGTTTAATGTTTTTGATACATAGTTTGGGGCAATCAATGTGTTTTTATTTAATTTAACCTAACTGGGGCTACCAATGGGAATATTTAACAGGTGGTATGCCTGCGAAAAATAAGTAATCATGGGGATCATAAATTTTTATAAATAATCATGGGGATCATGATGTTTTAATTGGCCAAGTGATGGGTTCTTGGTTAACCTAGGAAAACCATGGAATGTGCGGTGGATAGCCCGCATCAAAATTTCTAAAGTAAAGAATGTTTTGCCAGAGGTGATTAGCCTTGGAAATTAGCACCCAAGGGTTCATAGTCATCCTAGGAAAACTATGGAGTGTGCGATGGATAGCTGTAACGACCCACTTTTTTTGGACGGTTTAAATCGACGATAAGCCACACATGTCAGACTCAAACCATTCAAAAGGGCAGATTGTTATGGGGTAAATAAGAAAAAGCAGAGAAAGAGAGAAAACAAATATAGAATCTCGCAGCAGAATGACAAAATATAATAATCAAATAAACATTTCATGAAGTTGTTTACAAATAACGTTGATTAAACTTTTATAATACAGATCAGAGTTACATACAATAGGAATAAATGATAAATAAATGCAGCGGAACAACATGATGTAGTGGAATAAATATAATACATAATAATAGTACAAAATCTTCGTCTTCATTCTCCAGAAAGCAGTCTTCGATAAACTGAAAAGCTCAGACTGACCCGAGCGAATTGAAAAGACAAAACACTTGAGTCAGAACTAAAAGATCTTATGTAAGTTAAATCAACGGTAAATAAATATGAGTGTAACAGCGTTAGATATGTTTACGGGGTTTGACATCTCCTATCCAATGTCTGACATGAGTGCCAAAACTTAAGAGATGTTCGATATTTCCATCACCTAAGGATCCGTTAAACTAGCTACTATGTAGTACAATACGCTATTATAATAGTGTCTACAGTAAAGTAAAGTATTAAAATAGCGTTAAGGCATTACCCATATCCCCCTTAACACATTTTATATATTCTCATAGTCTATACAATACCGTAAGCTCCTCCGTGAGGTTTACCCAGAGGTCACTCCATAGGTATGGCACAAAACAAACTCATAGAAGGCGCGATACGGCATGTGAACATGGCACTCGAGGCAATGCCAGGGTACATATACCAATTGCACTCCCGGACTGGTGGTAACGCATAGCAGCTACTACCGCCCACCTCGGACACACTTCCATAATCAAAATCGAGGGGTGGCCACCAAATCAATCACAAAGTAATAGTATGGTATTGAAGAAATGTGCCCGATCGGAGGTGCGACCTCACTTGGCCCGGTATAGCTCCTGTTTTAGTCACATTTAAGCTGACTCACGGGAGTCAGGGTCACGTAAATACCTCATACAGAATCATTCGCCAAACCATCCTACTTCATTTCTGGAATCTCCACCACTTACATGGTTATTAAAGTGGTTTTCGGTATTGGCAGAGAGTATGACAATATCCGATCCCGGTCTCTTTAACAACCAAACGCTTATTACACACAGGATGGTTCTTTTACATTTCCAAAACCATTTCATATTGATATCAAAATATCATATTCAATTCAAACTATATCACTTTTGAAATCATTTTTTCTTTCAAAATCATACTTTCCAAAAGAGGTTAACCCTAATTTAAAATCATCAAATTTACTCAAATATGTTGTTTCATCAGCAAATATCATTTCAAATCCCAACTTATGTTATAATATTTTAAACCTTATTCGCTTTAAAATCAAGGCTTTAATTATGAACATTTCCACCCTACACCATCTGAAATTTAGAAAATAATTTAGATAGTTATAAATAGTTTAATTAGTTTAACATAGTTTTAAATAGATATAAATAAGGTTAAATAGGTTTAAAATAGATTAAATAAATTTAAAATAGACTAAAATAGATTAAAATACTTTAAATAGATTTAAAATAGTTTAAATGGTTTAAAATAGATTAAATAGGTTTATTATGGATTAATTAGATTTAAAATAGATTAAATGAATTTTAAATCTACTACCGCCCACCTCGGACACAGTCCCATAATCAAAATCGAGGGGTGGCCACCAAATCTATCAAAAAGTAATAGTATGGTATCGAAGAAATGTGCCCGATCGGAGGTGCGACCTCACTTGGCCCGGTATAGCTCCTATTTTAGTCACATCTAAGCTGACTCATGGGAGTCAGGGTCACGTAAATACCTCATACAGAATCGTTCGCCAAACCATCCTACTTCATTTCTGGAATCTCCACCACGTACACAGTTGTTAAAGTAGTTTTCGGTATTGGTAGAGAGTATGACAATATCCGATCCCGGTCTCTTTGATAACCAAATGCTTATTACACACTAGATGGTTCTTTTACATTTCCAAAACCATTTCATATTGATATCAAAATATCATATTCAATTCAAACCATATCACTTTCGAAATCATATTTTCTTTCAAAATCATACTGTAACGACCCGTAAAATTTGATAATTAAATTGGGTAATTTAATAAGATTTCTGTAACTAAATTTAGAAAGAAATAAAAACTTTATAACTTATAATGAAGCAAATGTTAGAAATGAATGTAGCTTTGGTAATTAAAATTAATTATGTAAAATTGAAGTGAAATCCCAATAATGAAATAGTGTAAATTATTGCACTTGGTTATAAAAAGAAATAAGTAAAAAAAAAATAAGTATTAGATTAACCGAGGAAATAATATATTGATTAATAGTAACTGAATGTAAATTAATCTAATTAGGTTTATGCAAGTTGATAAATAACTAAATTAGTGCAATATCAATTAATTGAAACAATTGTAAGGTTATAATTGATTGGAATTAGTAAATTGGGAAATAAATTCAAAGTTACATTAGTTGATGGAATAATACGTAATAAATTACAATTTGATAGAATCAATTCTAGATAAGTAATTTTATTAATTGTTGGTTGATAATTAAGTATGAATGTGAGTAAATTAGGCTAATAGTGATAATTATTAATTGTTTACCCATTCATTTAATTTATTGAATTAGATCTAAATCAATTGCAACATTTGTTTGTTAATAATAGCTTATAAGTGAAATTAAACGTAAATGGTAACAATTATTATAAGTAACCATTTATGTACTATATTAAATATAAACTGGTAATCAATTGCAATAAATCTAAATTAAAAGTTATGTTAGTGTAAATTTAGGAAATAATGTCAATTCAATTTATAATATGACCATTGGTTGCACAAAAGGAATGGAAATAAAGTTTTATCGATATATTGGAATTTATACTATAATAATTGGATCGATTGCAATTACATGATAACAAATTATTATAAGTTACCTGTTTTGAAGAAAATTGAATTGGAAATAAGGTTTAATAAATGTAAATAAATGTTACATTAATGTGAAATGTAATACAATGATTAGGAGTTGTTAAATTTGAGTATATTAAGGCAATGAAGGGAAAAACAAGATAACTAAGTTTATAGAGTAGAAATGAACTTAATAAAAAGATTTGGATTGAAATAAATCAATCCATTGAAATCCAATTTATAATAAGTAAAATTATTGTAGCAATTGAAATTATATATTATGCAATTGAAATAAAGATAAAATAGGAAATCAATAATGTTATATTTATAAGAATTAATGCAATGACTGAAGGTGTGTATGTAATAAATGAATAGAAACGTAAATGTATTCATAAGGTAGTAATTGATGTAATAAAAGTATGAAACCAAGTAAAAAAAAGAAAAAGAAAATTGCAAACCTGCAGCACGAGTCGCGCTTCGGGTTTCAGAGGCAAAAACCCTGGAGATACTTCGGGTTAGGAAGAAAATGACTCGGGTCTCCGGGTCGTTTTGGCAAAAACTCAAAGCAAGCACCGGGGATTTGAGGCGGCGGACCGAAGTTGAACCCGAAGTCGACCCAGGACCAGAATTTTCCAATCTTCAAATTATCATAACTTTTGCATACAGACTCGGATTTGGACGCGGTTTGTTTTGCTGGGATCGTATCAAAATTCCGGACACTTTGACGCAGGTTTGGATGAATTTGGAGACTGTTCAAATTTTGGGTTTAAATTGGATTTAAATTCAATTTAAATCCAAAAGTGAGTGTTTTAACCCACTCACAACTACTAAAATTTCTTATGTGTGTTAAATTAATTGTTGATGTGATTAAAAGTTTATTTATGACTGTTTGGCATATTTTTTATCATCATCTCAGTTAGATTGAATTTATTGGATTAAGTTGTTATTTAATTTATTATTGCATTTAAACTCCCAGTTAAATTATTATTTGATTTATTATTGCATTTAAACTGCCAGTTAAATTGTTATATAATTTATTTTTGAATATAAACTGCCAGTAAATACCTGTTATTTATTTTCTGTTCTGTATTGATGTTATTGTTGAATTGTATGATGATTGTGACAGATGGTTGATGGTTGATATTGGATGAATGGATGTTGTATTTATATTGTTATAAACTGCAAGTTGTTATTCATTTTTATTTCATTCGGGATTGCAGTTTGAAATGATATATAACCATATTTTTATTTTTAAATTGCGGATTGAAATGATAAATATCCGTATCACTTGACCATAGGATAGAAAATCATATACAGACACCGTCGGTCTATATATATTTGGAATGATTTCTATGGGTTTTGGAAAATAAGGGTTTTTATATATACTAATTTTGATATTATATAAATATTATTTTATATATAGTTAAATTCTAAAATTTAAGCTAATAACTTGATGATGTTTTAAGTTTGATTTACGAATATTTCAAGTTTGAGCTTTATTTAAGGGATATTGAATTTATTAAATAAATATTTCTAAACTAAATAATAGTAAATTGAATTAAGGTATATATAAGATTATTAGATTAGGTTGGGAATTTAGGAATATTTAAATACTTGAAATATATATCAAAATCGAAATGTTTTATTTAAATTAAGGTATTATTGTTTTCAAAGTGTTGGTTTTCGAAATTGTTATAACTTTGAAAGTAATATGGTTTGAAAAATGAATTTATTTGAAATAGAATTTATTTAAGAATTATCTGTGAATATATTGATTGGAAACCTATTGAAATTGAAAATTTAGAATATGACTTCAAATGTGGTTTAAAATGATTTAAAAGAATATTTCAAGTTTATCTAAATTAAAGAAAGATTTGTGATTGGAAATTTGGTTTTATTTAAATAAGATATTATTGAATTGTTTTGGAGATGGAAATGATATATTATTGAATTGGGTTTTGAAATGGAAATAATACTTTGATAATTTGGGTTTGAAATAGCAATAATATTTTGGTTTTAAAGTATATACTATTTGAAGTAAAGGATATGTTTTGAAATGGCAAAAATATTTTGGTTTTAAAGTATATACTATTTTGAAGTAAAGGATATGGTTTAAAATGGCAATAATATTTTGGGTTTTGAAGTATATACTATTTTGAAATAAAGAATATGTTTTGAAAGGGCAATGATTGTGTTTTTAAAAGTATATATATTTTTAAATGACCACGGTGTTATAATAACGATTGGTTGTTAAAGAGACCGGGATCGGATATGGACATACTCTCTGTCGATACCGAAAACCACTTTGACAACTATGTACGCGGTGGAGTTTCCAGAATGAAGTAGGATGGTGGCGACGATCCTAAGGTATATACGTGGACCCAACTCCCGTGAGTTGGCATAAGGTGGCTAAAACAGGAGCGATTAACGGACCAAGGAGGTAGCACCTCTAATCGGACTCACTTCTTCGATACCATTCTATTACTTGTGATTTATTTGGTGGCCACCCTTCGATTTGGGAGTGTTGTTCGAGGTGGGCGGTAGTGGCTGCTATGCGTCACCACCAGTCCGGATGCGTAATTGGTATATCTACCCTGGCATTGCCTAGTTGTGCCGTGTCACCTACCATAGCGAGCTTTACTACGATTTGTGATTTCTCCCGTAGCCTGTGGAGTATCGAGGGTAGCCCCCATTTTGGGAGTATGCTAATACTGGATAGACTACTGGGACTATTACATGTTAAGGGCTATATGGGTAACCCCTTGATGCTATTAAAACGTATGTTTATTTTATATTAGACATTATTATAATAGCGAATATTACTACATAGTAGATAGTTTAACGGATCCTTAAGAGATGTGAATCCCGAACATTTCTTAAGTTACTACACTCACGTTAGACACTGGATAGGAGATGTCAAACCCCGTAAACATCTCTGACACTGTTTACACTCATATTTATTTCATTGATTTAACTTACATAAGATCTTTTAGTTCTGACTCAAGTGTTTTGTCTTTTCAATTCGCTCGGGTCAGCTTGAGGATTTCAGGATTTGAAGGCCCTATGTCTGGAGGACGAAGACGAAGATTTTATTACTACTATTTATTATATTCCACTACACCATTGTATTTCGCTGCATTAATTATCATTCTCTGGTATGTGTAACTCTGATATGTATTATATAAGTAATAAAATGTTTTGTAAAACAGCTTCATGAACTGTTATTTGATTATTATATTTTATCGTTCCGCTGCAAGATTCTATTTTGTTTCTTTTATTTCTCCACTTTTTCTTATTTATCCCATAACAATCCGCCCTTCTGTATGGTTTAAGTTGGTACATGTGTCTGCCTAAGCGTACAAAAAGGTGGGATGTTACATCATACTTTCCAAAAGAGGTTAACCCTCATTTAAAATCATCAAATTTACTCAAATATATCGTTTCACCAACAAATATCATTTCAAATCCCAACTTATGTTATAACATTTTAAACCTTATTCGCTTTAAAATTAAGGCTTTAATTATAAACATTTCCACCCTACACCATCTGAAATTTAGAAAATAATTTAGATAGTTATAAATAGTTTAATTAGTTTAACATAGTTTTAAATAGATATAAATTAGGTTAAATAGGTATAAAATAGATTAAATAAATTTAAAATAGACTAAAATAGATTAAAATACGTTAAATAGATTTAAAATAGTTTAAATGGTTTAAAATAGATTAAATAGATTTATTATGGATTAATTAGATTTAAAATAGATTAAATGAATTTAAAATAGATTAACTAGAATTTAAAATAGATTAAATAGAATTTAAAATAGATTAAATAGTTTAAAATAAATTAAAATAGTTTAATATAGTTTAATAAGGTTTAAATGATTTAAAATAGATTAAAATAGTTTAAAATAAATTAAAATAGAATAAGATAGATTAAATAGGTTAATTACTTAAAAATAGGTTAAATTAGATTAAAATAAATTAAATAGTTTTTAAATTGATTAAGCTGGTTTAAAATATATTAACTTATTTTAATAGTTGAAAATCTTAAAATTAGAATTTAAAAGAACATTTACAGTTATATTGAGATAATAAATTTGAAATTAACATCAAATTTAACTATTTCAATTTTAATAGATTTTCAAAGTTACAGTTCCAACATTTCAATAACTCAATTCCGATAATTTCGTTTATACTTCAAATTCAACTTTAGAATTCCAATTTAAATCCTTTAAATAATTAATTAAAACAATTCAATTTATATCAATCAAATTCTATTTCAAATATCGTTTAACTAGATTCAAAGTTTAAAGATATAAAATCATTAAATTTAACCAATCCGGTGTCTGTATATAATTCTCTACCCTATGGTCAAGTGATATGGATGTTTATCATTTCAATCCGCAAATATTTAAATTTTTCTGGGTATATATTATTTCAACCCGAAATCCCAAAATTTATTTCAATGAAAATCGCTTGGGTTTATCATTTCAACCCATAACAATTTTCCCCTATTCTATATGATCGTTCGGGTATGTATCATTTCAACCCATAGGGAACTTGCAGTGTTATAACAATATAAAATATAACATCCAGTCATCAAATATCAACAATCAAACATCCATCACAATAATCATCCAAATCAACCCATAAACATCAATAGATTTGATTATTATTATTAACAGGTATTAAATTGACAATTAAATTCAATATTAAATTAAACGATGATTAAGTACAATAAAAGTCAAATTTAACTAGCATGACAATTTAAACATACCAAACATCAATCAATTAATTTCTAATCACATCATAAATTTAATTTAACTAACATAAGATAATTTAGTAATTGTGAGTGGGTTAAAACACTCACATTCGATTTCAAATCCAAAATAGGGCCCAAATTTGAACAGTCTCATAATCTATCTAAACCAGTTCCATAATGTCCGAAATTTCGATATGATCGCAAGGGAGAAAACTGCGCGTGAATCCGAGATCGTATGAAGAAGTTATGGTAATTAGAACGATTTAAATATTAAAATTTAAATAAAATTAAGAAAGTCACAATCCATACCACGTCATCACCACGTACACAGACAATCACGTGAACCTTAGCTCTGGAACATCTCATTCAAGCACGCACGCACGCCACTGGCTGAAACGTGAAAACGCAGCCACGTTCGACCCCTCCCCCTCGGATCCGACAACGCCAGGTGTCACCCCACCTCTGGCCGCCACCGCGAAGCTCGCGCCGCCACCTAGAGCTTCCACCGTCGCTCGAAAAATCGGCCATAATTCATTGATTTACAATGGAATCGATCACCTTCGGACCGAAGTAACCATACCGATGAACTCTGCACGACGACCTCCACACGCTGCCTCTCCCCAATCGTCCTAAGATCGACGATCCACCGTCCAATCCATCAACTACATATGAACGGCCGAGGTTTATCCTCCAATTTCTGGACACACAGAGGCTCAAATCGAAAAAAAAACTGCAGATTTGACTTGCGCTCGTCGAGAGCTTCGAATCGATATATATTTCGATATAGTTTAAGGAGTTTTAATTTCTCGATTTGATTTTGATTTGCAATTGAATTTTGGAATTTGGATTTCTGCCATTTGAGAAGGAGGAACAGACAGAAGTTGATGTACATATAGAATAAGAAAAATGACTGCTAGGGTTTAAGGAATAAGACTATTTATATTATCAAATCCCGATAAGAATGAATAACATATCGAATTGGTTCGAATTGATAATAACGACACGAAAAGCCCGTTTCGCTTCTGAAACGAAAGTGGGTCATCCCATATATCAAAATAGATGTTTTTGATAATTTTTAACCCAATGGAATAGGTTTCAAGTCTTAATTCCATTGTATGAAAAAGTTAGCTTTTAAAATCAGCTTATTTCAAATTGATTTCAATTGAATTTAATTAAATTGATTTCTACGCGTTTCGAGTCTGTATGATCAAACGAAAAGTCCGATCGCTACGAAACTTGAAACCTTACAATAATTCACCGTTACAGATCCGATGGAACTAGTTTCGTCAAAATCCGAGACAGTGGCCAAAATGACTATTTTCACGTTAATAAAATAAATTAATATTAAATTAATTAAATCACTTCTTAATTTCAAATTTAATAACTAACAATTTTCATCATTTTTGATTACTTAGACATTTATAATAATTTAAAACAAATTTGCATATCAATTCAGTGCTAAATATTACACTAATTGCAATGTTCAATTTCAACTGTAATAAAAATCCAATTAAGCATATATTTAATTGCAATAAATTGATTTAATTCGATTTCAATCTTTTTATTCAATCAATTGTCAGATTATGAATAAAATTAACATTGGGTTACATCTTATTACACTAATATTCCCAAATTTCATCTTTTACCATATTAGTTGCAATATTTCAATTATATTGAATTTTTGTTGATTTTCACATTAATTAAAATTTGAAATCCCAATTAATTTATTTATCTCGGTTTCCCTCTTTTATTAAATCAATTATTGCCTTATGAATATAATTGACATTTCTGCACATTTTATTGCATTCACCTTTTACAGTTATCGTCTTAACTCATATTAAAGGGCAATTAAATTACATTTAATTGCAATTGATTAAATAAGTTGGTAACAAATAACAATTGTCACCATTTCTATATTTAATCACATTTATATGTTTGTTATCTAAACACAAATGTTATAGTTATTTACACAACACTAATTTTATTCAACTAAAATTTATTACTTACTATTTCATTAAATCAATACAACATTTAAATTATCAATTTCTCTTTTAATCCAATTATCAATTAATACACACATTATTACAATTAATTTACAATCTATAACCAATTATAACTTTTTACTCATTTCAATTAATTAGAATTACATTTAAAACAGTTATCAATTATCTTAAATTAATACTATTACATTTCATTCCAATTATAATCTTATTATTAAATCACAAATTTTTATTTCTTCCAACATTAAATCACAAAACCTTATTAAATTAACTATTTTTAATTATAAAAAATTACGGGTCGTTACACTCTTCCCCACTCAAAACTTTTCGTCCTCGAAAAGGAAAGGAGGGGAAAGGGGAATTAATTAATCAATATATCTTATTGAAAATATTAAATTTATGAACAATTAATTTACATAATTAAATAATTTAAATAAAATATATCAATTTATAAACAATTAAATCCTTTATATTCAAGTTAATGAAATTTTGGAAAACATTTCACAAAATTTTTCTAAGTCCAAAATTCACGGAAAATTTCGGTAGAGTCTCCTTTATACGAAGTGGTCTGGGAGAAATAGTAATATCAATAATAACAATATATATCACATATTTTCAAAATAATACAGCCCAAACCACGGGAAAACAATATATTATCGCTTGAAAACCGTAATCCGAGAACGTACCTATTTGTCGGGCAAATAATTCTTAATTTATGAAACCAAAAGCGGTAGTTATTGCTTCCATGACCTGTATTTCACTTATAATCCAAAAGAGTTAATAATTATATAAAAGAGAATATTTATGTTATCTCTATTAGTCACAACCAAATCAACACAACATACAATAGTCACAAGCAACAAAATCATACAATCATCACATGCAATCAAAACAAAGGGTTTGTTTGGGTTCAGAAACTTTTAATCGTATAAAATAATAAATAAACTACTAAGTATACCATACACTCAACAGTCTTAGATAAAACTCAATAGATCATTTATACATCCTACACAATAGAAGTATCCTTTCCCAACCAATCCATAAGTCAAACAAACAATAATTTCAAATAATATTTAAGCTTTATTCTTATTACTCTTTCTTTTTCACATTATTCACTGTTCATTTTCATTTGTTCATACAATGCTTGTTTAATTTCTTTACATTTATCACTTACAAAATTCATTTTCCATTCATTTATACAATATCATTTTTCTTTTCATTACTTTACATTCACTGCTTACATAAGTATTTCCATTTCAAATTTTAGATTATTTATTATGTAAATCTCTTTACAATTTAATTCACCATTAATGGATTATTTCTTTTTCACATTCATTCTTCCATATATAGTATTATTGAATATTAAATCCATTTCTAAATCATTTTAATGCTTTTTGAAGTTATAACCATTCAATTATCGTAATACTCATTTTAATTATAAATGGCTTCAACATTAAATTAAGTTTATAATTATTTACTTACATTGTTCACCTTTTTATTACTTTAATTAGTATCATTCAAATTATTCACTTAAGTTTATAATATTCTTATAGATCTTAATTCTTCATTTAAAACATGATTTCATTGAACACTTTCACTAATTAAGATTTTCTTGTATAATATTCTATTAAGTATTCTTATTAACATTTCAACTTTTAATAATTTAGTAAGTTATAAATATGTTTTAAGATTGCAATTGAAAGTTACATAAGTTTATTTTATTTATTTAGTCAACAAAATGTTCAATAGTTACCATTTCTTATTTCCATATCCCCTTTTATTTATAGTTTACAAAATTTCAATTTCATATATTTTCATTAATCACTTAGCATCTAATTTCTAATTACACATATTAAAAGTTTCCAATTATTAAAATAGTCAAATTTCATTTCATTATAATAATTGAAATTTCAAATTTATAAAAACTTAAGAACTGAACGCCGGGTTTCCCCTTTAAATCATTTCAAAAGATATCCATATATTCATATCTTTTATATGTCAAATCATATTTGGAAATAAAAATTAAGATTTATTTATCAAAACAAAGGTGTAGTAAACTACTACAATGGTCTTCCCACTTTGAAACTCGAAAATGAACGTCGATGATGCGTGCACTCATCACCGAAATTATTTTCCAGCGACAGAGAGGGGAGTATAAAACTTATTTCCTTCAAAAACTTCTTTTTTAAACATTTCTTTTAAATCATCTTGAAATATTTATTTCAGGAAACACTTCTATAAAATTTTGTTATTATATTCCAAAATCATTTGAAAGAAATTTCCAAATTCCCGGAACTTAAGTTCTCAACTTTCAATTAATATTCATTTTATTTTACAATATCATTTTACAACAACTGTTTATGAAAATTTGACTTTCTATCAAACAACATATAACATCCAATTATATCATTTATAAAATTTATTATTTTATATACAAAATATATAATAGGAAAAATTATTTCGTTTACCTATATTTCAAAACAATATTGTGTCGGTATGTCCTATTAAGTGTTTAGGAATCCCTATCGATGCCATAGAGTCCTATATACCAATCAGAATTTATAAATACTAAACATAACAAATTAACACAATACAAAAACCTTTTATAACACTAACAAATACACTCTCTCTTATATACACTTAGCGACTCATTCTAGGGTATTACTACCCTATTTCTAGTGAGTCAGACCCCACAAAGATAAGGTTATCGCTAAACCAAAGCTCTGATACCAACTGTAACAAGACAGCAGCTAGTGGGATAACGCCCATCGTAGCATACAATGGTACCTATGTTTTGCTTTTACGGCCAGCCTCTTGACTGCACCAACCCCGCAGGACATGTAGGAGTAAGAGTCAACCGTTCGCTACCAAACCAAGAAGCGAGAACCCCTATCATGCTGCACCTGCCAAGTGCATAAGCAGACACACATGTCAGACTCAAACAATCAAAAGGGCAGATTGTTATAGGGTAAATAAGAAAAAGCAGAGAAAGAGAGAAAACAAATATAGAATCTCGCAGTGGAATGACAAAATATAATAATCAAATAAACAGTTCATGAAGTTGTTTACAAATAACGTTGATTAAACTTTTATAATACAGATCAGAGTTACATACAATAGGAATAAATGATAAATAAATGCAGCGGAACAACATGATGTAGTAGAATAAATATAATACATAATAATAGTACAAAATCTTCGTCTTCATTCTCCAGAAAGCAGTCTTTGATAAACTGAAAAGCTCAGACTGACCCGAGCGAATTGAAAAGACAAAACACTTGAGTCAGAACTAAAAGATCTTATGTAAGTTAAATCAACGGTAAATAAATATGAGTGTAACAGCGTTAGAGATGTTTACGGGGTTTGACATCTCCTATCCAATGTCTGACATGAGTGCCAAAACTTAAGAGATGTTCGATATTTCCATCACCTAAGGATCCGTTAAACTAGCTACTATGTAGTACAATACGCTATTATAATAGTGTCTACAGTAAAGTAAAGTATTAAAATAGCGTTAAGGCATTACCCATATCCCCCTTAACACATTTTATATATTCTCATAGTCTATACAATACCGTAAGCTCCTCCGTGAGGTTTACCCAGAGGTCACTCCATAGGTATGGCACAAAACAAACTCATAGAAGGCGCGATACGGCATGTGAACATGGCACTCGAGGCAATGCCAGGGTACATATACCAATTGCACTCCCGGACTGGTGGTAACGCATAGCAGCTACTACCGCCCACCTCGGACACACTTCCATAATCAAAATCGAGGGGTGGCCACCAAATCAATCACAAAGTAATAGTATGGTATTGAAGAAATGTGCCCGATCGGAGGTGCGACCTCACTTGGCCCGGTATAGCTCCTGTTTTAGTCACATTTAAGCTGACTCACGGGAGTCAGGATCACGTAAATACCTCATACAGAATCATTCGCCAAACCATCCTACTTCATTTCTGGAATCTCCACCACTTACATGGTTATTAAAGTGGTTTTCAGTATTGGCAGAGAGTATGACAATATCTGATCCCGGTCTCTTTAACAACCAAACGCTTATTACACACAGGATGGTTCTTTTACATTTCCAAAACCATTTCATATTGATATCAAAATATCATATTCAATTCAAACTATATCACTTTTGAAATCATATTTTCTTTCAAAATCATACTTTCCAAAAGAGGTTAACCCTCATTTAAAATCATCAAATTTACTCAAATTTGTTGTTTCATCAGCAAATATCATTTCAAATCCCAACTTATGTTATAATATTTTAAACCTTATTCGCTTTAAAATCAAGGCTTTAATTATGAACATTTCCACCCTACACCATCTGAAATTTAGAAAATAATTTAGATAGTTATAAATAGTTTAATTAGTTTAACATAGTTTTAAATAGATATAAATAAGGTTAAATAGGTTTAAAATAGATTAAATAAATTTAAAATAGACTAAAATAGATTAAAATACTTTAAATAGATTTAAAATAGTTTAAATGGTTTAAAATAGATTAAATAGGTTTATTATGGATTAATTAGATTTAAAATAGATTAAATGAATTTAAAATAGATTAAATAGAATTTAAAATATATTAAATAGTTTAAAATAAATTAAAATAGTTTAATATAGTTTAATAAAGTTTAAATGATTTAAAATAGATTAAAATATATTAAAATAATTTAAAATAAATTAAATAGATTAAGATAGATTAAATAGGTTAATTAGTTAAAAATGGGTTAAATTAGATTAAAATAAATTAAATAGTTTAAATTGATTAAGCTAGTTTAAAATAGATTAACATATTTTAATAGTTGAAAATCTTAAAATTAGAATTTAAAAGAACATTTACAGTTATATTGTGATAATAAA
The DNA here is from genome assembly GCA_030737815.1 of Allium fistulosum. Taxonomy (NCBI): domain Eukaryota; kingdom Viridiplantae; phylum Streptophyta; class Magnoliopsida; order Asparagales; family Amaryllidaceae; genus Allium; species Allium fistulosum. Next base: position 222,384,383 of record CM060902.1, read on the forward strand.
TTTGAAATTAACATCAAATTTAACTATTTCAATTTTAATAGATTTTCAAAGTTATAGTTCCAACATTTCAATAACTCAATTCCAATAATTTCGTTTATACTTCAAATTCAACTTTAGAATTCCAATTTAAATCCTTTAAATAATTACTTAAAACAATTCAATTTATATCTGTAACGACCCTAGATTTTAATTTAATTTAAATTAATAATTTATTGAATTTTGGAGTTAAATTAATAATTAAATGAATTTTTGAATAAAATAGTAAGATAAATCGATTGAATGAAAGCGAGTTTCCCCGACTCGATTTCGAGTGAATTTGAAAATAATAAATATATAGATATATATTTTGACTTGAGTTTAAATTGTAAATAAATATTGAAACTAGGAATAGAAAATAAATTTGACAAATTCAAATAGAAATATATAATAAGATAAATTATAAAATATAAAGTAACATATAGTTAAATTCAAACAACGTATTTAAAATAGAAATTCATTTTTTAAATTTATAAAATAATAAAAAGCAAAGAACAAAATATATTTAGATATGAACAAGGCATAACAATTTATGCCATATACCTCTAGCTTACAAAAGTATACCATAGCCTACAACACTTAGAAAACAAAAACAAATACAAGTATGCAAAACAAAGTAAACAAGTAAGTCAACAAAACAAAAGAAGTAACATGTACAGCCGAAATAAAGATGAAATATGAACAAAACAAAATTTAAATATAGGTATGCATAAACAAGTAAAATATGTATGAACTGGAAAACAAGCAAGCAAGCTAGGCAAAGTAAATAAAGTACACCCTAACATATTATCTCAGCCGAGACTTACAAATGAAGCAAACAAAAGAAAGTACATAAACATCCATAAGCTTGCAAATAGAACATAAGGTACCAGAGCAATTAATGCTATACTCCTTAGTACACTACAAAACATATCTATCAGCCGAACCAAAGGAAAATATATGAATATAAGAAGAAGAAAAACAATATTGTACATGGTAATAAATGCAGCCTCCCATTTGTATACAATATCCCTGTACAACTCATTTCTATATCTCCAACTCCTTCATTTCAGTTTCGAAAATCCTTAGCAAAGAAAAACTGAGATATCACTTTGTAAACAAATAAACCAAAACAAAACTCCAACAAAACAAGGACCTGATCAATTCTAAACAACAAAATCAAAGCAAGAGAATTGCAGTTTCAAACAAGAAGTGTCCTCTGTTTAATTTCTTTTTCCAGGTGAGCAACTCCTATTTTTTAGAGCTTACCCTGTTTTGATTTCTTGTCGCTTGTGAGCAAACTCTATTTCTTTTGAAACCAGATCTTATTAACTAGTATGCCTGTGCTGATGGTGATTGAAAATTTTTGTATGTATGAAAATTTGTCTGTATGCATATGTACACATGGATAAACTTGATGTGCATGGTTGTGTCTAGGTAAAACTTGCCTCTGTTTATACATAACAGATTTTATTTTTCTCTAAACCTGTTCTAAAACACAAATCTCTGTTTCTAAATAATTCAGTTAGATAAAACAAAACAAAAAATGGTATGAAACAACAAGATATTAATTTTAAAAATAGTTTTAAGTATTCATATATATCAAGTGATCATTTCAAAATATGGATTTACAGGAGAAATTGTATATGGTTTGTTCTTCAGAAAATTCTAGTTTCTGAGCAAAGGAAAGTAGAAAATTTTAATACGTCTTCCTATAAAACATTTTAAAACTTAGGATTTTAAATAAATTATGTTTGTTAAACTCAAACCATGGTCCAGAATTTTGTTAGCTTGAAAATGAAGGAACTCGACACTGCAAACTCATTTTACAATCAAAGAAGAAATCATACGATTTATTCGAGTAGTTTAAATTTTGGATTTGATTATATAACTTGTATAAGCATACAAAGATAGTATTTTTAAACCTAATGTGATGATTTTCAATTAAGTATCTCAGAGGCAGTTCATATTTGAACAAAATATACTTTTAAATCGATTACTGGTGATCGAACGAATGTTGAGTGTTCAAATTTCGATCGAAGCTGGCTTGGCCATCGAGGAAGTCGAGAAAATTAAAATATAAATTTTCTATCGCATGAGATGTAAGAACGAGGCAAGACTAGGGTTTAATCATTGGGTTTTGTCGTGCTCTGAACAAGGTGATTTTCGTCACCTCTGTTAGACCGAGACGTGCGAAACTTGGGGAAGAGAAGCGTCGATGGTCAGGGAACGCGTGGTCGAAGTCGCGTGGCATCTGATGGTCGAGATGATCGTGGCGTGGCGTTTTTAGATCGTGGGTTGTGTTCCAGTTCTGGGTTGAGATGCTCGATCTCGAAATTGGCTCGAGTTCTTCGAATCTGGGTTATTGAAGGAGTGATGGAGTTGCCGTCGACTTGTAGGTGGTCGGAGTGACGATCGATGGTGGCCGGAGTGGATGTGCACGTGCACGTGCACGTTGGTGATCTGGTGGTGGTGTTAGTGGGGAAGAAGGGGGGGAAACTCAAAGTTAACCTCGGGTAAATGGGATCGTGGCTCGAGTGGGTTACCGAGTTCATGTGTGTGAGTTTAACAGGCATAACAGGTTTTAAAAATTTAAACGAAAACAGGTTTTAAAAATAAAGAAAAATAGGGGACTCGAAGTTAAGCTCGGGGGGAGGGGCATTTGGCTCGGGTAAGTACTCGAGTAAGTCTCGGGTAGAAATTTGTTTCAAGTTCAAACCAGATTTGTCTCTGTAAATTTAAACTGAGTTTTAAATTTTTGACTTAAGGGTTAAAATGAATTCTTAAATCCAAGTAAATTACTTAATGAAATTAATTAAAGGGTTAATTTATAAATGTGATTAATTAGTTATAATTACACAATTAATTCATCTTAATTGTAGATGATTGATTATTATCGAATGCTTTGTGATATGATGCTTTGTGATATAAATTGCTTGGTATTGCGCTATTATATCTGTGATGAATATACTGTTATATGAATATGAAAACCCTTGACCCATAAACGACATTTGAATATCGATGCGACAGGGAGTCGGATTCCAGTTGGTTATCCGAAACCCACATCGAATTATAATTGTGAATCTTTGTGATTGATAAATTTATTTTATCTATGAATCTGTAAATGAAGATAAGCGTTGTGGATTATACCGCTTATCGATATATCTGTGATGATTGATGTTGCACTATTGTGTGTAAAACCCTGGACTACACCATACACACACAAATATGGATTTCACGTGGAAATCGGTTAAAGCACAGATAAATTAAATTTGATGTTTTTGAAATTGAAATTTTAATTTCAATTTGATTTTGAAATTGGAAATTGGGGTTTAATATGAAAAGCTTTTGAAATGGAATTTCAAAGATAAAAGTTATTTTGAATCACTTAATCGAGTTTTGAAATTTAAATAATTTAATTTAAATTCAAGTTTGAAATTGAATTCTATGATTTGAAACTAAGGATTAAAGATGCTGTACAAGTTATATATGGGTTAAACCATTTTAAAAGTATTGATTGGGAACTTAAATTTAATTCAAGGGTTTTAACTCGTGTAAATATAACTGGATTTTTCTGAAATGAAACTATTTGTTTTCAAATAGTAAAAGCTTTCACAAAAGTAATGAATTTCCAATTTGTGTTGAAAGAATTTCAAGTTTGAAATAGAATTGAAATGTTTTGAAAACTATGAAATGAGTCTTTGATTTCAAAGACCGAACGAGTTAATCCAACTTGAAATGGAATTGTTTTGAAAGCTATAAGTTAAATCTTGATTTAAGGATTTAACGAGTTAATCCAACTGAAATGGAAATCGATTTGGAAATCTATGAATAGATCTTTGTGAATGGGGTAAATTTTGTGAATTGAATCTTTTTGTTTAAAAGATTAAAAGTGTGGAAAATTGTTTAAACCATTGAAGGTTTTTGAAATGAATCTTTTTGTTTAAAAGATTGGAAATGGTAATTTGTTTTACCATTCGAATGAAAAGTTTTGGGCTTTAATCTGTGATTTAACTGAGACCCCAGTATCCATATGATTTTTAATTGCGCTCGTTATTCGGTTTAGCCGGGAGAGGACCTTTGTGTCATATAACCCATTCCGAATAGTGATACGTCGTATATGGATGGCATTTGAAGACCGATGGTGAAGACCGGGTATTTGCGAGAACGATAGGATGATCTATCGATTGTCTCTGCACTGAGTCGCGCCGGTATAGAGATTTCCTAAGTGATGGGAAATCCGATCGGGATTGTGAATACCCGGATTTGCAAGGGCTTCTTTGGAAGTGCCTTCGGTTCTGTTCGAACCCGGAACAGACTTGTATGGATGTGTGTCTGACGTTACACTTTGAGATGTAAAGCTGGTTTCTATCAAATACATTTCTGTTGGTGGCGGAGAATTTATTCTCTTAGCTTAACACCCTTCTCTGAGACGTACGAGCTCAGAGGTTATGTAGTTGATGGTTACTAGTGATACATTCCCAATTTGGTAATGTGGCATACGAAGTGCTGATGATCATTTGTTGGTCAAAGCGTTGCTTTGTGAAAAAGCGTGCTTTGTAAAGAAGCGTAGTTTTGTGGACGAGACTTCGTCGAGCCTCACAACCCGGTAATGGTCGAAACAGGAATGTTGCGGCAAAGGTTTGTAGGGGTAGCGCCCCTAGGGTATGTCATTTCCTTCTGGATAAAGGGTGGTATCATGGTATGGAGCCCAGATACTTAACTCATGTGGACACGGTAATTTATTACTGTATGATGTTGTTTTGTTGGTTTTCGGGATCCCGGGATAAAGGTCGGTAACGACCGGGGGATGACATGACTCGTGTGTTAGTTACCTAGTTACAGCTGTACAGCGTGAGGTAGCGTCGGCCTTTTGTTTGCAGAGATCCGGTTAGGATCCGGGGCGTCTTTCCAGAGGCGTTTCTATTTCGGTAAGGAAGTTCCTTAGCCTGATCATTTGTTGGAAATCCAAAGAAACAATACGAACCCTGTACGGTTTTTAGTTGTATTACCTGCTATGGAATGTGGCGGTAACCTGCTATTGAACGTAGTAGCTATAGTAGGCATACAACAATGGTTGTATGCTGGCTAAGATTAATATTATATTTTCGAAATGGTTTTCGACACTATGCACTAATGATAATAATATCGAATGATTTTGCGTAGTAAGCATTTTTGACTATCATAAGGAGAAATCTCCTCCAATTCTGCGATTGCATTGTGTGTGTGGCGGGAGGCCTTATGATAGTTTCATTTTCGAAAAGCATTGCGGATTTCAATGTTTAAAAGCCTTTGTTGCTTGTTTTAAAGATAAACTGTTTTTGTTGCTCACACCAGTCCCATGACTGATCCGGAGTTTATTGTTCCCTTCCTAAACTCTGGGAGATCATAATTTTCCACACGAGCAGTCTAGAGTTGGGTTTCTTTTCAGATATTCAGATTTAGTAGATTATCTGGAGCTAGTTCATTCATTGGAGTTACTTATCTTGGAGTTGTGGATTCATTCTTGTCTGAAGATCATTTTGGAGTTATCACTTCTATTGATATTGTTCCGCTGCTATTTGTTGTATCATATCTCTGATGTATATTGATATTCATTGTATCACTATGTTGTATCAGATATTGTATATCAATGTATTATTCTTTTCTTCCGCTGTGTTATTTACTTAATTGTGTTATAGCTCCGGCGAATCGGATTTGAACGGTCGAATCTGCGGCATTCTAGTACAATGTGAAGTACGGATGTTGATTTTCGAGCGGGCAAAACCCGAGTCGTTACAATATCAGTCAAATTCTGTTTCAAATATCGTTTAACTGGATTCAAAGTTTAAAGATATAAAATCATTAAATTTAACCAATCCGGTGTTCGTATATAATTCTCTACCCTATGGTCAAGTGATACAGATATTTATCATTTCAATCCGCAAATATTTAAATTTTTACGGGTATATATCATTTCAATCTGAAATCCCAAAATTTATTTCAATGAAAATCGCTTGGGTTTATCATTTCAACCAATAACGATTTTCCCCTATTCTATATGATTGTTCGGGTATGTATCATTTCAACCCATTGGGAACTTGCAGTGTTATAACAATATAAAATATAACATCCAGTCATCAAATATCAACAATCAAACATCCATCACAATCATCATCCAAATCAACCCATAAACATCAATAGATAACCGATTATTATTAACAGGTATTAAATTGACAATTAAATTCAATATTAAATTAAACGATGATTAAATACAATAAAAGTCAAATTTAACTAGCATGATCACTTAAACATACCAAACATCAATCAATTAATTTCTAATCATATCATAAATTTAATTTAACTAACATAAGATAATTTAGTAATTGTGATTTGTGAGTGGGTTAAAACACTCACATTCGATTTCAAATCGATTTGAAATCCAAAATAGGGTCTAAATTTGAACGGTCTCAGAATCCGTCCAAACCAATTCCCTAATGTCCGTAATTTTGATACGATCGCAAGGGAGAAAACCGCGCGTAAATCCAAGCTCGAATTAAGAATTTATGATAATTAGAATGATTTAAATATTAAAATTTAAATTAAATTAAGAAAGTCACAATCCATACCACGTCATCACCACGTACATAGAAAATTGCGTGAACCCTAGCTCTGGAACATCTCGTTCAAGCACGCACACACGCCGCTAGCTGAAACGTGAAAACGCCGCCACGTTCGACCCCTCCCCATCGGATCTGACAACGCCAGGTGCCGCCCCACCTCTGGCCGCCACCACGAAGCTCACGCCGCCACCTAGAGCTTCCGATGTCGCTCGAAAAATCGTCCATAATTCATCGATTTCCGACGGAATCGATCACCTTCAGACAAAAGTAACCGTACTGATGAACTCTACATGACGACCTCCACACGCTGCCCCTCCCCGACCGTCCTAAGATCGACGATCCACCGTCCATTCCATCAACCACATATGAACGGTCAAGGTTTATCCTCCAATTTCTGGACACATAGAAGCTCAAATTGAAAAACAAACTGCAGATTTGACTTGCGCTCGTCGAGAGCTTCGAATCGATATATAATTCATAATAGTTTTGAGGAGTTTTAATTTCTCGATTTGATTTTGATTTGCAATTGAATTTTGGAATTTGGATTTCTGCCATTTGAGAAGGAGGAACAGACAGAAGTTGATGTACGTATAGAATAAGAAAAATGACTGCTAGGGTTTAAGGAACAAGACTATTTATATTTACAAAGCCTGATAAGAATGAATAACATATCAAATTGGTTTGAATTGACAATAACGACCCGAAAAGCCCGTTTCGCTTTCGAAACGAAAGTGGGTCATCCCATATATCAAAATAGATGTTTTTGATAATTTTTAATCTAATGGAATAGGTTTCAAGTCTCAATTCCATTGTATGAAGAAGTTAGCTTTTAAAATCAGCTTATTTCAAATTGATTTCAATTGAATTTAATTAAGATTTCTACACGTTTCGAGTTCGTACGATCAAACGATAAGTCCGATCGCTACGAAACTTGAAACCTTACAATAATTCATCTTTACGGATCCGATGGAACTAGTTTCGTTGAAATCGGAGACAGTGGCCAAAATGGTTATTTTCATGTTAATTAAATAAATTAATATTAAATTAATTAAATCACTTCTTAATTTCAAATTTAATAATTAACAATTTTCATCATTTGATTACTTAGACATTTATAATAATTTAAAACAAATTTACATATCAATTCAGTGTTAAATATTACACTAATTGCAGTGTTCAATTTCAACTGTAATTAAAATCCAATTAAGTATAAATTTAATTGTAATAAATTGATTTAATTCGATTTCAATCTTTTTATTCAATCAATTGTCAGATTATGAATAAAATTAACATTGGGTTACATCTTATTACACTAATATTCCCAAATTTCATCTTTTACCATATTAGTTGCAATATTTCAATTATATTGAATTTTTGTTGATTTTCACATTAATTAAAATTTGAAATCCCAATTAATTTATTTATCTTGGTTTCACTCTTTTATTAAATCAATTATTGCCTTATGAATATAATTGACATTTCTATACATTTTATTGCATTCACCTTTTACAGTTATCGTCTTAAGTCATATTAAAGTAACATTAAATTACATTTAATTGCAATTGATTAAATAAGTTGGTAACAAATAACAATTGTCACCATTTCTATATTTAATCACATTTGTATGTTTGTTATCTACACACAAATGTTATAGTTATTTACACAACACTAATTTTATTCAATTACAATTTATTACTTACTATTTCATTAAATCAATGCAACATTTAAATTGTCAATTTCTCTTTTAATCCAATTATCAATTAATACACACACTATTGCAATTAATTTACAATCTATAACCAATTATAACTTTTTAATCATTTCAATTAATTGGAATTACATTTAAAACAGTTATCAATTACCTTAAATTAATACTATTACATTTCATTCCAATTATATTCTTATTATTTAATCATTTTTTTTATTTCTTCCAACATTAAATCACAAAATCTTATTAAATTAACTATTTTTAGTTATCGAAAATTATGGGTCGTTACAATAGCCCACACCATCTTTTATAAAACAATGTACGATGGATAATCTGCATTTATTTTAAAGGGATTTGGGATAGACAGTCCTATTTAATTATGATGGATAGTCATTTTAAAGATTTTAGAAGGGAACTCTAATAAATTGATTTTAGATAGGAAATCTAATAAATTGCTTTTAGATGGGATATCTAATAAATGGGTGGATGTGATATCCAATACATATGATTTATGGCTTTATTTCATATTACGTTAAGACTAATCATTTTGGGTGCAGTGGCATAGTAAATGATTTGCATGTTTTATTTTGGATACTAGTGAGGGGAAAACCCGTTCCACTAAGCAGCGTAGTCTCACTAGATATCTTTATGATAAGAGATGATAAGGGATTATTCATACCAGACTTTTTGTCTGACTCGAAGTTTGTGTTTCTCCACAAACTCTCGGGTACTCAAAATTAATTTGAGTAGTCTGAGAGTGGGAGACTTTTAGATTTTTGGACGAATAAGCTTCCGGAGACGTGCAGGAGGCGGTATTAGCTATATAGGAGCTATTTTGTGTATTTCGCTGTGATGTACTAAGAACTGTAAAGTTTATATTATTAGTTCTTTGATCATTAAAAGGGGACATCTTCATATGTTGCTCTTATCGTATTTTGTACATGTATATGTGATCTGAACGTTATTAACGTATGGAATTATGTAATTAAATCTGAATATTATTCATATGAAATGAGAAATTCTATTAACTATGCCGCATTCGGTCGCCAAGAATAACAACTACGAATGACTGCAGCATCAGTAGCATTTAGTTTTGGGCCACAGAAGATGGGATGTGACAAGGAATTAAGAAACTGATATATTGTTATTCAGAATAATCAATTTATAAACACTTTAAACTTACATAATTAAGTATTTTAAATAAAATATATCAACTTATAAACAATTAAATCTTCATATTCAAGTTTAATAAAAGTTTGAAAATATTTTCACTTTCACAAAATTTTCTAGGATGTAAATTCATGAATTTTTTTTGGGTAGAGTCTCCTTTGCGCGATTAGGTCCGGAAAAATAATAATATCAATAATTTCAATATATATCATATTTCAAAAAAGTATCCCAAACCATGGGAAAATAATGAAATATCGTTGCAAAACCGTAATCTGAAAATGTAACTATTTGTCGGTAAACAACTTTATTTATGAAACCAAAAGCAGTAGCTATTGCTTCCATAAACCTGTATTCCACTTATATAATCCAAAATAGTGAGAATTATGTACAAGAGAAATATTTAGTTGTTTTCAATTAGTAATAAAAGCAAATCAACACAGAACATATGTAAACAAAACAACACGACCATTATATGCAACAAAGGAATTAATCATACATCCATAGCAATCAAACTAATGTTTTGTCCAGGTTCAAAAACCTTTCATTGTACAAGGGTAATAAATAAACCATCAAGTGTACCCTACGCTCAACAACCCTAGATAATTACTTAATAGATTATTCATACAACCCTAAACAATTTAAAGTATTCTTTCCCAAACATTCCATAAGCCAAACAACAATGAATTTTAAATATTATTTAAGTTTATTCTATTGGTTTCCTTTTCACATTATTCACTTTTCACTTATTTTAATTCTCATTTATTCATACAGAATTATCTTTTATTTATTTACATTCATTTACTTACATAAATTATTTTCCATTCAATTATTTAGAACGTCAATAAATCAATTCTTAAAATATTATATAATTTTCTTTGCAAAACTAATTCACGGTTATTATTTACTTATAAAACTTGATTTCCATTTGATATTAAATATATTAATGAATCACATCAACAATTTCTTAAATTTTTAATCATTTACTTAAACAATATTTACTTTTTACTATTAAATTTAATCACAAGCATTTCACAATATTAACTTATGTTTATAACATTTCTTGTAACATCTTAAACTTTCATTTATAAACATATATTCATTTTGAAGCATTTTGTTATTAAGCTTTTACTTGTATAATATTCTATTACATATCCATATCAACATTTCAACTTTTAAACATTTCTGGTAAGTTATATATATGTTTTAAGAATGAAATAGAATGTCATACAAATTTTATCTTGTTTATTTTTTCAGTCAACAAAATATTCAATAATTTACATCTTCTAAATTTCATCACCTTTAATTTACAAGTGATAAATCTCCAATTTATTTACATTTCATTAATCACTTAACTCTTAATTTCTTAGTTTTCATTTTAAAAGTTTCCAACTATTAAAACTTCACTTTATTTCTAAACTAAAAATCATTACTTTAACAGGAACTTAAGAACTAAATTACCGGGTTCATTTCGAATCATTTTGAAATAATATATATATTCATACCTTTTATATATATCAAATCATACTTAAGAAATTTTAAATCAAAATCTGTTTATCAAACCAAATGCGTAGCAAAGCTACTAAATGACCTCCCCCACTTTGAAACTCAAAAATAAATGTCGATGATGCGACCGTCATCACATAAATTATTTTCCAGCGACAGAAGAGGGGAGTACAGAACTTATTTCCTTTTGAAATTCCTTTAAAACATTTATTTCAAATCGCATTGAAAATATATATATCTGAAAATACTTCCAAGTAATACTAATATCATATTCACTTTATCTGTAAATCCTATTTTACAACCAATATTTATAAAATTCCACTTCCTAACAAACAAACATATCACATACAACTATATCCATTCATAAAATTATTCTTTTATATAAAAAATATATTACTAGGTAAAATTATTTCATTTACCTACATTTCAAAACAATATTGTGTCGGTCTGCCCTATTAATTGTTTAGAAATCCCTATCGATGCCATAGCATACTATGTACCGACCGGAATTTATAAATACTAAAAAGAACAAATTAACACAATATAAAAACATTTTATAACACTAACAAGTACACTCTCTCATATATACACGCTCAAACAACTCATTCTAGGGTATTAATAACCCTATCTCTAATGAGTCAGACCCCACAAAGCTAAGGTTATCGTTAACCAAAGCTCTGATACCAAATGTAACGACCCACCTTTTTGGGCATTTTAAATCGACAATAAACCACACATGTCGACTTAAACCATTCAAAAGGGAGGATTGTTAATGGGGTAAATAAGAAAATAAGAGAAAAAAAAAAAGAAAAACAAAACACAGAATCTCACAGCGGAATGACAAAATATAATAATCAAATAAACAGTTCATGAAGCTGTTTTACAAATAACATATGATTACACTTTTACATTACAAATCAGAGTTATACCTACAGCAGGGATAAATAAATAATGCAGTGGAACAGCATGATGTAGTAGAATAATACTAGTAATATAATACCAAATCTTCGTCTTCGTCCTCTAGAAATAATGATCTTCAATACACTGAAAAGCTCAGGCTGACCTGAGCGTGATGAAAAGACAAAACATTCGAGTCAGAACTAAAAGATCTTATGTAAGTTAAAACAAAATAAGTGAATATGAGTGTAACGTCTTCAAAGATGTTTACAACATTTTACATCTCCTATCCAGTGTCTAACGTGCATGCAATAACTTAAGAGTTGTTCGGGATTCCATCTCCTAAGGATCCGTTAAACTATCTACATACTTAATACAATACTCTATTATAATATGTCTACAGTAATGTAAAGTATTAAAATAGCATTAAGGCGTTACCCATATCCCCCTTAACACATTTTTTATATAAATGTCGTAGTCTATACAGTACTCTAATTCCTCCGTAAACTAGAGGGCTATCAGAGGGCACTCCAGAGTGTATGACACAAACCAAACTCATAGTGGGCGCAATCAGGATAAATATGACAGGCACGCAAGGCAATGCCCAAGGTAGGATTCTACCGTTTTGCACTCCCGGACTGGTGGTAACGCATAGGAGCTACTACCGCCCACCTCGGAACACACTCCCATAATCAAATCAAGGGGTGGCCACCAAATCAATCACAAAGTAATAAATATGTATCAAAGAAATGTGCCCGATAGGGGGAGAGACCCCACTTGGCCCGGTATAGCTCCTGTTTTAGTCATTTTAATTATGACCTGAAAGTCAAGGCTATCCATCATCGTTCTCTTACTTCATTCCAGTAGCATTCGCTAAACCATCCTACTTCATTCTGGATTCTCCACCACATGCACAGTTGTTAAGCTGGTTTTCGATATTGGCAGAGAGTATGACAATATTTGATCCCGGTCTCTTTAACAACCAAACGCTTATTTCACACCAGTTGGTTCTTTTACATTTCCAAAACCGATTAATAATTAATATCAAAATATCATATTCACTTCAAAATCATATCACTTTCGAAATCATATTCACTTTAAATCATATTCATTTTCAAAATCATAACCACAAAATAGGTTAAACTATCATATCAAAATATTCACATTTAAATCAATTAAATCTCAACCATAACAGTTCCAACTTTAAACAGTTTGAATATTGAAAGTAGTTTATATATTGGAATAGTTATACATTAAAAATAGTATAGATATTAAAAAATATATATTAAAATATATATATTAAAAGTTTTTTATAAATTTAAAATAATGTATATTAAAATAGTTTATATTTTAAAAATAGGTTATGGATTAAAATAGTTTATATTTTAGAAATAGTTTATATAATAAAATAGGTTATATATTAAAAATAGTTAATGTATTAAAAATTATTAATATATTAAAATGGTTTATATGAGGAAAATAATTTATATGTTAAAAGAGTTTATATCGAAAATAGTTTCAAATAAGAATTATTTCTTCCAATTTCACAAATCAATTCAAATCAACTTTGGTTCAAGAACTTCAATTTCAATCAATCTCAGTTCAACGATTTCAATTTAAAAGGCTAAAGGTTTCAATTCAATTTCTCATTAAAACCATTTCAATTTATATCGATTTCAAATCCATGTTTGAACTACAAACTTAAACCACTTCAAATGCAATAGTTTTCAAAGTTTAAATATTCAAACGTTTACAATAACCCAATTTTGATAATTTTCAGTTATATTTCAAAATTCAACTTTAAGGCTTCAATTTAAATTCTTTAAACAATTCATTTAAACCAATTTCAATTTCAACATTTTAAAACTTGGATTTTGAAAATAATTCAGTTTATATAAATCTAATTTTATTTCATAATATCATTGAACTGGATTCAAAATTAAAGATTTAAAATCATTTAATTTAACCAATTCGGTATCCATATAAAATTTTCTACCCTATGGTCAAGTGATACGGATATATATCATTTCAACCCGCAATAATTTAAATTTCCAAATATATATCATTTCAACCCGCAATAATTTAAATTTCCAAATATATATCATTTCAACCCGCAATAATTTAAAATTTCAGATATATATCATTTCAACCCGTATCCCGAATCACAGTTTCCAAATCCATAAAATCGCTCGGGTTTATCATTTCAACCCATAACGATTTTTCCCTAATCTATAAGATCGTTTGGGTATGTATCATTTCAACCCATAGTGATTTCCTAACAACAAACTAAGGGAATTTTCAGTGTGATAACGACATATAAAATAAACATAACATCGAATCATCCAAAATGTCAACAATTAAGCATCCATCACAATCATCATTCACATCAGCCAATAAATCACAACAATTAACCGGTTAACATTATCAGGCATTTAATTAACAATTTAAATTCAATATTACATTAATGGCAATTTACTTCAATATAAATTCAAATTAAATTTAAATGACAATTTAAAATACCAAACAGCAATCAATAAATTTCTAATCATGTCATAAATTTAATTTAACTAACATAAGATGCTTTAGAATTCGTGAGTGGGTTAAATCACTCACCTTTGATTTTTAGTCGATTTAAAATCCAAACAAAGCCAAAAATTTGAACGGTCTCAGAATGCAGCCAAATAGTATTATATTTTCCGGAATTCTGATACGATCGCAATGGAAGAAACCGCGTCCAAAACCGAGTTCGTATGCAAAAATTATTAGCGTTAGAAGTTATAAGATTTAATTTAAATTAAATAAACTAAAAGGGCAAACTGTAATTATCAACTCACCCAAACCCTACTGAACATCGCTCGCGACCATGCACAGTAGCAGCTGTCACCCTCCATTGCTCACCGTGGCCGCCTAGGGCCTCTGTGCCCACATCCAATCACGTCGCTGTGATGGCCATGACACGCCGCACCTCCACCACCGTTACAGCCACCTCCGGCCCTCTCCCCTTGCTCCGCCGCCGCCAGCCTTTGGGCAATTTTCTGGCCAACTCGAGGCAAATCCAGACCAACCTAACCACATTGATCGACTCCATTTGCCAAGGCCTACGCCATAGTACCCTCCGATCGATCCAAAGCCGAAGATCCACCGTTAAACGACAAACCCTAATATGGATGACCGAGAATGATTGAAGATTTCTGGCGAAACCATAACTCGAATCGAAAAACAAACTACAGTAGTAGATTGCGCTCATCGAGAGCTTTCTAATGATATATAATATGACATAGTTTGAGGAGTTTGAAATTTTTTTGATTTTGATTGTTGAAATTGAAATTAGGGTTTGGAATCTAGGAATTAGGTTTTAATGTTCTGTCGTTTGAGAAGGAGGAACATATGAGAAGTAGAGGTACGTACAGAAATAATGAAAATGAGAAATAGCTAGGGTTTATAACAGCCTATATATAGGCCGAGATAAATAAGAAAGAATGGACATACTGAATTGGTTCAAAACGATAACATGACCCGAAAAGCCCATTCCTTTTCCGAAACGAAAGTAGGTCATCCAACATATTGAAATATAGGTTTTGGATATTTTTCAACTCAATGGAACTAGTTTCAGACCCAAATTCCATTGTGTACAGAAGTTATCTTTTAAAATTAGATTATTTTAATTGAATTCATTAAATTGATTTCTACGCGTTTCGAGCCCGCACGATCAAACGATAAGTCCGATCGCTACGAAACTTGAAATCCTACAATAATTCACTGCTACAGATCCGATGAAATTGGTTTCGCCGAAATCTGAGACAATGGCCAAAATGGCTAATTTTCACGTTAATTAAATAAATTATTATTAAATGGATTTAATCACTTTTAAATTCAAATTAAAAGTTAACGGTTCTCATCATTCTTGATTAACCAAGAATTTATAAACTTTTACAATACAGTTTTCCATGTTAAATCCAATATTTAAATATTACATAAATTTTTACCGTTCAATTACAACTGTAATAAAACCCCAGTTAATTATATTTTAATTTCAATCAAATTCTTATATTTTGATTCTCTCTTTTTATTATTAAATCATAAAATATCATATGTTTTTTATTATCATTAATCTACACTTTATTACATTCAAATTCTACAGTTATCATCTAAACTCATATTAACTGTAATATTTCAATTTCATTAATTCCATTAATTACCAATTAAATTCCTTATTTACTATTATAACCAAATTATCTTTACAATTAATTCAATTGGTCGAAATTACATTAAAATAATTATCAATAGCATTCAAACAACGTTATTAAATCATATTCTAATAGTTTTTCTCATTAATAAATCATAAATTTTAATTTCTCCAATATTAAATTCTAAAATCTTATTACATTTAATATTTTAATTATCAAAAATTACGGGTCGTTACATTCTAATAGGTTGTGTTCATTTAGGTTTTGTTAATTTCATTTCATCCCTTGCAACCAGTTTTAGCCTTGGATCGTATCCATATCCATTTTACTATCAATAATTTCTCAAAGAAATTCATTCGCTATGAAGTTGGAATTTCTTGAAATAACATTTGTTTCTCGATGCAATGGAACAGGTACTCATAATTATTTTATGATTTTCCCAATATAAAATTTATTTGGTATTAATTCACAATATTTATATTCACAGCATAAATTAGTCATCCTATGACTACTGTTTCCAAACTTCTTTTGGTGTGATTCACACTAAATCTCTTATGTACAATTATTATGTGCAGTCTTTCGACTCACACAACCCACCAACTCCTTGGCCTAGGACAAGATAGGGTTTCTTATAATTCCTTATCTTTTATGATTTTGTAAACTATTCTTTAGATGGTATTAATTTTAACCTTATGTACTACTCTTATGTACACACCTTGCAAAAAGAATTTAACTCAACTTCACTCAATATTAATCATGCTTTGTCCAACAAAGTTTGATTACTCCTTATCAATACATTATTATGTATTATAGGTAGGAGTGACTCTTGAGACTGAATCTATATTCATTTTAGGTACGTTTGGAACTCTTTCCAATAAACTTACTCATTTGATCAAATAGAATCATTTTGTTTCATGTTATTGTATTTAATTTTAATTTATATTTTATGAACTCATCACATACATGCTCCATATGTATCAAATACACATATTCATGCTTATGATAATTCATCAGTGGATACAACGAAGTGCATGGAACCGTTTTGGTATTATCATACTTGTGATTACATATACCTATATGTATCAATCCAAAGAGTCCATCAACTCTTTTGATGCTCCCACTGAATGGGTGTTTTGCCCTTAATTGTTTGAGATATAATTAACTAGTACCATATGATTCATAATCATATAATAAAAATAATTTCGCAAAATTATGGCTTAGTCTATAATTCCAAAATAACTAGAAATTATTTTAGATACTTCAGTATTTTCCAATGCATCATTTTTGTTATGAAAAAAATACCACATTCTAGTTTTATTTCATAATGAATATCCATAACATTCTCATTGAAATAAAACTATGTTTATTCTTTAGTCATCACTGAAGAACATATCTTATTTCATAAATAACATGCTGTAATTTTTACGAAAATAATTCTTGTAACTTGATGCAATCAATAAGCGTATGTGGCATGCTCCCATTATTTCCACATTACTATAATAGCGTACTAAATATGGAGGTCCATCATCCACTTAATATAGACTATTTATTTTATGTACTGTAACTAGTTTACAATGGGGAGTTCTTTGATCGATTATCTTAAACTCAAAGAAATAAATCTCATAGAAAACAATTTACTATATGAAAATATATTTAGGAATAGAAATCATATTTCTTATTCCAATGTTAAGTATCAATTATTAGTTTACAATTTTCATTTATGATGTTTCTTTATGAAGCAAAAGTAGCAATTCACTCTCTTTATCTCAATTGTACCTTAAATCAAGTTTACTCTTGTGCATTCATTTTCCACTTTAAATGGTTGAACCATTCAAAGAAAAACCTTACTATATATCATAATTAACTCTTTACAAAAGTTCATTCGATCATCTTTAACATTTAAGGATATCAATTATGTTGCACTTTATGTAAACTGATCAAAATTGACATTTCAGTGATCGAGTAGATCCCTTATATAGTCCTAAAATAGTGCTACATTTAACACAATACGATCTTCATTGTAACCAATCAAATTGCTTACTCGATCTTATAGTACAGTTTATTCGCTTATTTTGAATAAACTAATTTCATTGAAGTATCATACATTACGAACTATGACAATTCACTATATAACACTCATATGTGACAATATATGGATCAAATATCCATAGTCTTTTATTGCTCTAGAGTTTGAAACTCATAATATGCAATACATGGCCTTGGCCAAATAAACACATAAGCGACCAAATCATGATCATACTTAGTAGTTTTAAAATTAAGCGCTTACATGGGTATAGAAAACATTAACATGCAAGAAGTATTTAATAGTAAGTATATATATTATATTTCTATTTCATCAATCTTCCATTCATTTCAATTTGTATATTTTAGTTGATAAATGTTGTATCAATTATATTAAATGCACAAATTTATTAATGTAGATATTATAACATTATATAGCATA
The DNA here is from genome assembly GCA_030737815.1 of Allium fistulosum. Taxonomy (NCBI): domain Eukaryota; kingdom Viridiplantae; phylum Streptophyta; class Magnoliopsida; order Asparagales; family Amaryllidaceae; genus Allium; species Allium fistulosum. The sequence goes on from CM060902.1 coordinate 222,402,929, forward strand.
TGTTTTTATACTATTAGAAAGGTTAAATGTTATCATTTTATTTTTCTAATAAGGCTCATACTAGTCTTATATGTTTTAACAAACACTAAGTCAAAACATAAAAGTCTTTCGACTTCATTAGTAGGTGTTATGACACGTATGCCTTGGGATTCTGATCTTAAGGAAGGCTCAACAAATTATACGTCCGCATGCGATGTATAACTCCTTACCAGTTGTATCACATACAACTCTTAACCATGGTTCCTTATACTAATCCCGTCCTTACCTTGAGGAAATCTCAACAAATAAAGAGGGATTATTCACTTGTACCCACCATTTCACGACGAACTAAGTATAATGCACATACCTGGAGGAAAGCTCAACAAATATGTGCAATTATCTTACCTTATCTACTCAATATATTAATTGTACTACACATGACATCCCCAGCTTTAGGAAAGCTCAATCACTAAGGTGTTTGCAAGTAATCTATTAATATATAAATGGTAGAGGACAACATTGTATTTAAAGATTCATAATATTTAATATATTATATCGAGTGATATCGACTTATGGAATAATAATTTTTTTATTAAATACCCTCATGATTCAAATATGGAACATATCAGAAATCACGGTTACGTACATTTATGTATGCATTTATTCCTTAAGTCTATTTAAGGTTTCTTTAATGTTCCACCTTTAATTTATACATTCGTACTATATAAGTTTCAATTATTATCTAACTTTTATATTTTAACTAACTTATATAATAATATTTTGTATAACATTATATCAATTAAACTTTATTTAATTAATTTTAATTCATTAACTCTTTAATTAATTTTATATTGTTCAAGTATAACATCTATATTGAATAATATATATATATATATATATAAACACACTATAACTCTTATAGTATAACACATATATCTTATATATGTGTGTTTTTATTTAATTAATTAACCATTAATTAATTAATTTATTTAATTATTTAATTAAGCTTTAATTAATTTATTTAATTAAACAATTTTAATTAAATTATATTAGTTTCAAAAATTAATTTTATATACATACATGTATATGTTTAATATAACATATATCAATATATATAATACATTCATATATTTATTAGTTAATTAAATTATTTAGTTAATTTATTTTTTAATCTTATTAATGAATTATAAATTTTGAAATTAGTATTTAAATATTCAAACATTTTGAAAATATCATTATCATTTCAAACATTTTGCAAAACTTATGTTGTATTATAACTTTTATAATACACATATTTTTATTTTAAATTTAACTTTTAAATTTAAAATCTTTTATTTAATTTTCAAAGCAATTTTGAAAATTTGCCTAAGACCCAGTTCAAATTGGTCCTTCTCTATTAGAGGCAACCTTTGGGCTCGCTTTACCTTTTGGGCCAGGCTAGTAGCTAGGGAGGATAGAGTACTTGATTACCTAAACCCATGCCTAGACACTACTTTTCTAGATATTATACTAAGTAGGCAAGCTTAATCAGTTAGTCCTAACATGGTTAATTTAGATTGCATAGGTTATTCGGCTCTAATACCGCTGTTGGAATTGGGCCAGTCCGTAGCGAAGTTAAAGGGTAAATTTCAAAAAATTCCTTTATTGAATCTTTAATAGGGCTATGAAGTCTAATCCATTTAGAACTTTTCTAAATTTTCTTTTAAATAAAATTAAATTTTTATTTAACTTCATTAAAAAAATTATTTTATATTATTTTGTATTATATTTTAGACATATGTATTGTATACACATATGTGTGAACATGCACGTGCGATAAAATATTGTGTGCATGGTTTAACATGTCCACGTATACGTGTTGGGATTTATACCGCAAAGAATGTGTTAGCCTGGAAGTGCATTACTTATGACTAGTGGGGGCACCAAGGGGTTATTTACTCATAATTATTGGATAAATATGAAATGACTCACTCGATAGTTTTCTATTGGTTAATACAACTAAGGTCAAACAAAAAATATCATTGTGACAATATTACATAGTTCTTTTGATTTGAGAATGCTGTTGACATTCAATGTGGAAGCTCCACTTTGATTATAGTTCAATCATGGCACGATGTCCATCGAACACTATAGTTGGGTCAAGTGGAAGCATTGGAAGTGAAATACTATTCAATAGAGGATTCATCTCCTTGGTTATATGAGGTTAGTATCTCAGTCAGCTGAAGTGAAATTAAAGTCAAAGTCTCTCGCCAGAGGAGTTCGATTAATAATAATTAATATTATTGAACCATGGACTTTGTATTTGGACTATAGAGTTGAATATAGATGATATTGGAATTTTGACCATTACCAGATTCCATAAATCCGAATTGATATAGTTTTGATGAATAAAATTGATGTAAATAATTGTCACTATCGAATAACGCTTAATAAATTAAAATTGGATTTTTCCAAAATCAGTAATCAATGAATTTGGCCATAATGTCACACCACCTGATAAGTGATGTATGAAAGTTAATATTCAAATTGTTCGATATTAATCACTAACCAAATTTACACCTAAGGGTGAAATGATGGATACTCCTTTTATCACCTGATGTAATTAATTTGTAATTATTGTGTATTAATTAAATTAACTAATAAATATTAATTATAAAATTTTGTGTTTGATGTGTTAAATAATTTTAAACAGTGTATTTATAATAGTTATAAATATATTGATTGATATATGATATTGGTACACGTTTAAATTTGGATTTAAATGCAACGAACATCATTCTAGCCTGGACTCGTTTTGTGGCCCATGTGTGGAATGCATATTTCAGCCAAAATTAGCTTTGTTAGGCCAGCAAATGTTGGCTAAAAGGGAGACTTTTGAATGGTTAAAAAGAGTGGAATTGTTAGGAGATAGATAAGGATGTGATCCACTTTTCTCTCCATTTGACTTCCTGTTTATATGCCACCTTTTGTGCCATTTCATTTTCCACTTTTTCTCCTCCTTCTATCTGCAAATTTTGGCCGAAAATATCCCCTACCAAATCCAAAAATATCCAACCACAAATCACATCAAAATTATTTGGATCGATCGTCGGTGATACAGCAGTTCGGGAGCAGCAACTCCAAAACTTGGAATTCGATTCAAGGAGCCATTTCTTCATTTCAATGTATGATCTCTAGGCCTTAGTGGGAGGTATGCTTCAAATTTTTTTAATGTTTTAATTGCTTAGTTAATCATGCATACGTTAGCTAGATAGATCTTATCATGAATCGGTATATTGTTGTATTGTCACATGTCGATGGTTATATGTATATGTGTATATAAAATAATTTTTTATAGAACTCTTTTTAGAGCTCCCAACCTAATGATACAAAAAATATTTTTATTATTAAAATATTGTTATTAGATGATTTTATCCATTAAACTTAAATATAAAATATCAATTCATATGATATATGTATTTAAAATCTTTAATTTATTTATATGTACCTAAAACCATTCGATAGTAGAAAAAATTATTTTTTTATAAACATATTAAATTATTTATTTAATTTAAAATTAGCTAAATAAAATATATTTATAATATACTTATAAATAATATAATTTTCTTGAAAGTTTTTATATATTATAAAACATGCATTTTGATTTCAGATATTATTTTTAAATATTTTACTATTAAATCCACAAAGATTTAAAAAATTTAAAATATATTTTATTTGAATTATTTAAATTGAGAAAAATTCTAGGTCGTAAGCACATCAAATATATGTATTTAATAACAAAAATTATTATATATATATATATATATTAATTAATAACTATATGTTTATATATAATATATGTCTATGTGTATATATATTAAAAAAATTAATTTTGTTTTCATAATATAAGATAAAGGTTTTAAATTATTTTACAAATTAATATTTCAAATAATTTGTAAATTTAATTATATTATATAGATATATATTTACATATATCTCATAAACGAAATATATAAATAATTTATAACCAATATTTTATGACAAATATATAATTATATGTGTGTGTGTATTTATTTATACAATAATTTATTTAAGCAAAGCTAGCTGGCTTTATTGTGGGCCGTCCACATATATAAATAATAAGAAACGAGTGTTTGGCACATGTGCCAAAACAGCTATATGAAAATAAGGCACAGTAGGTTGGCAAAAAAGCCAGCCTACTAAATACAAAAAAATCCTAGTCTTCCTCGAAAAAGGAAGATCCACTCCCATCACTCCCATCATTTGAGGTTTCAGGACCTATAAAATGATAATAACCAGAAAAAAGTAATGCTAAGTTAAGAATGAAGTCCACTAAGTCAGAGCAGTTAATATGTTTCGTATCCCAAGTATCATCTAGAAGCAATGTGCAATTCATATTACCAACACAACCTAGAAAGGTGAGAATCAATCCTTCTTCCTCAACTGGTAAAGTAATCACCTATTTTCCTCATCTCTGTCCACATACTTATAAAACTAGCCACTCTTCGGATCAAACCTCATAGTAGAAGGTTCATGAATATAAGCCTATTCAGACGCACCCCAAAAAAGCCATCATAAGAAGGAAGAGCCACATCCGCCAAATCTTGTGATAAACAATCGGTAAGAGCAGTAAGAGGAATAGTAGTCCCTATAGTCTCAATATCGGAAGAAATAACAACAGGTCGAGGCTTAGGAACCCACTTCATAACTGGACGAGGAAGGGGATCCTATTAGAAAGTGAAACATAGGAGATATCAGGAGAATGTTTACAAGTTTCCTTCTGGTGATCGAAAGAGTAGCGTGACATGCAAATGTAAGGTTTCCAACAATAATGGATGTCAACAATCGTAACATGCCCTTCAGCTAGTCGAACATATATCTGGGAAGGTAGAGGCTTAATCGAGGAATTTTTTTTAAAGCCTTGGCATAAACTAATTTGTTTCGAGCTGCAGTATTAGCGTCCAAACACTTGTGTTTCCCAATGACACTGGCTAGCCAGTTGAGCCCTACCAAGGGTTGCAGCACAGATGGGATGTGACTAAAGTGAGCCTAGATAGGAATTGAGAGAATTTGCTCCTTAGCTCTATCCATCGAAGGACTCCACAGAGTAATAATGAATGGTTGACCTCCAATAATGGAAGGGTCCTCCTCAAGAATATAGAGCCTTTCATCTTTTTTCGAAAACTTGAAGAATAACATAGAATTAGCAAAGTAGATCTACAGACGATCTCTCAATTTCCAAAATTAATGAAAGTGGTCACGAACATCCTGATAAGGGGGATTTGAATCAAGAAAAAAACCAACTAAATGATTAGACCAAAAATGAGCACCAGCATCCAACACTTCGACTGGAGGAACCATAGCACCATCAATCTCCACAATTTCAAAATCGTAGGGAACAAGTTCACCCCCATTTCTCGGCAACGCTTTGAACAAAGAAGACCACTTACTATTAGAATTATTAGGAGCAATTTTTTTATGAGAATTTGGATCAGAAGTGAAAACAGCCTTATCATCTCCCTCTTCGACAATACTACAAATAGCTCGAGTGCCTACTCCATTTTTAGCCAGGACATGCTCGGCCTCTATAGAAACACCTTTAGACACCACCTCATCATTCGGTACTACAACAACATCATGAATCATGGTCGATTGCCATTGGCCACCCATGGCACAAGCAAACGATAAAGGAGAGATAGGAGTGAAGATACCTACGGCAGTAGATGAGTTAGCCAGTCCCGATAACGGAACACAATCTGAATCAATAAAGAGTGATGTTTCTTCAAGCGATAAGAAGGGATTTGTTGTTGTAACAGGCAATACTGAGGCAACATGCAAGGTAGGAGAAGACTAGGAAGGGGAGCTTCATAAGCAGCGAAAAAATTTACAGTCAGAGACGATTAAGGCAGGCAGAGGTGGAAAGACGATGAAGTACGGCTGGTTCTCGATAGGGATGTGGTTCGAGACGAAGAATGTAAAGATAGATTGTTGGAGTTCAACATGAGGTGGAAGAAGAGGATTAAAGGGGACACGAAGGAAATTAGGTAAAGAGAGGGAACGAGATCGAAGGGGAAGGTTAAGATTGGGGAATCGTCGCCATGAAAAATATTGATATTTTTTAATTTAATTTGATGCACATATATAAAAAATATTGAATTTTTTAATTTATACAATAATTTTGATGCACATATATGCATATTTAGACAATACATTAGCATACACGATGGGCTAACATGTCCGTTGCGGTGTAAATCCCAACATCTATACACGGGCATGTCAAACCCTGTACACATTATAGTGTTGTACATGCATGCACTGACGTATGTGTATATGATACACATATACGAAATATAATAAAAAATTATATAAAAATAAATTTTATTTATAAATTCAAATAAAATATTGATTTTATTTAAAAGAAAATTTAGAAAAGTTCTAAATGAATTAGATTACTTAGGTCCATTAAAGATCCAATAATGAATGTTTTTTTGAAATTTACCCAATTCTTCTGTTGTGGGTGGTCCTATTCCAACAGCCTTACTATCTTCGTTGGATTATTCGGTACCGATCCATATAGATTGACACCAATCGGTATGACTTGCAAATTTTTGTTGTTCCTTTCGTTGAGTTATCCAATCTTGATACTCTCCAAGCATCTTGATTCATACCTCCATCATTTTGTTGCCCAGATCCCATAAAATATTGCTTTGTTCAAATACTGGATAACAATTCTCCAATGCACTACCACTGAGAAATTCATTTGGCAAGAAGGTGATATGTTTTGAAATAAAAATTTGATTAGCATTGGGATGGAACAAGCATTCAAATTATTTTATGAATTGCCTAAGACTTACATAAAATAGACCTAGTTTTGTGTTCACAAAACTTATGTTTATAACGTAAATTGGACAACCACATATCTTAAACTATTCAAGATGGGGTTCCTTCCCAATTTATGAAATCGTAATCTCAACCTTATATGAAATCAAATTTAATATATGTGCTTACTCTTAAGCACGCATTCTTATAGAAAGAAATAACTCAATTTCACTTACTACTAATTGTACTTTATCCAATAGGTTCAGGTTACTCCTTATTGGTACATCAATATGTAGCAAAGAGGGACTAACTTTGAGAGCATATTATATTCATTTTTAGGTATTATTAGAATTATTATCCAAGATACTTACCTATTCAATCAAATTGATTTTCTTTTGAATTGGTACTTAGATACAACATATCACTGGGACAACATATCACATGTCAATATATGTTTGAATCACGCTACGTAAGTTTCGAACTTGTGACCTCTCGCACCGAAGTCGAATCACTTAACCACTGAGATAATGGTGCTTTTCTCAATCAAATTGAATTGTTTTAACTCTTTTGCATGTCTTTATTTTCTACTTTTGTTTTATATTCTATGAATTCATCATAGATATCTAACTTATGCATCAAATGCAGATGTTCATATCTAAGAAAATTCATTAATAAATTTAATGAAGTAAGTGTTACCATTCGACTTTGTAATGCATACATCTATATGTATCAATCTGAAGAGTTTGTAAAATCTTTTTTTTGCTTATACCGGATGGGTGCTTTACCCTTAATCAATTGAGATACCATTAACAAGTACCTTTCAATTCATAATTATATGAATACAGAGTTATTTTTCAAAGATATGACTTATCCTATGATTCCAAAATTAATGATTGATATATTAGATGCTACTGTATTTTTATAGCTAACACATCACTATTGTTATGAAAATAGACACATCATCAATATGCCAATAATAGATCTTTTTATAATGAATACTCATAATACACATATTAAAACAAAAATGCATCTATTTTCAGTCAAAACCAGCAATAATTATTATTTCATAAATAATATTTGGCATACACGAAAGTAATCTTTCAAAACTTGATGCATCCACTGGCAAGTGTCATACGGAATGCTCCCACTATTTCTGTCATTACAATAAGAACGTTTGAAATAAGAAGTCATTCAATCACTCACTACGGTCTATTTATTTCTTCTACTGTAACTAATTTACAGTTGAGAGTTTTGGGTCAAATATCTCGAACTCAAGAAATGAATCGTATAGAAAAAAAATTATATAAGAAAAATACATTTGGAATTATAATCATATTATTGTTCCTTATTGGTGTCTACAAATATTATAAACAGTTCCATTTTTGATATTTCTTCATGAAGAAGATGTGAGCATCCACTATATTCATCCTAACTGTGATAACATTACAACAATTCTCAAACTTTTGGTTTCTCCTTCAAAAGGCTGAATTGTTCGAAAGAGAAACTCTTTACTTTAAGATTGCACTAAATTTCCATACAAAAATGTATTTGGTCATCCTTAACATTTTAAGGATATCCAGTGATTTGCACATGAGTAAATAGATGAATACTGACATGAGTTTACTTGGTATAGCGTTGTTTCCAACATAATAAGATCCTTATTGTATTAAATAATATTAAACACTTGATCTCGCACAATGGTTTACTTACTCATTTCGAACGAAACATTTTCATTAAGATTTTGTATACTACGTACACAACTATTCACCTACTGCTTTTGAATGTGATCAAACATGGATCTATTATCCATACTCTTGTATTGCTTTAGAGTTAAAACTCACTAAAGACGTTACATAGTTACGGCCGAATTCACACTTAAATGACCAAGATACTAAAGTTTTAATTGGTTGGATTATTAGGCTCTTACATGAGTATTGAAGTGAAAACATGTCAAATATTTATTGCTAAGTATATTCTTATATTTCTTAGTCAAACATTAATTCACTTCGCTTAGTATATTTTAGTCGATAACAATTTTTTCCATTATATTCGCTGCACAAGTTTATTATAGTGGATTATTATAATATCACATATGTTCTTATAATTATTAAATTGGTTTATTATATTTATTTGAAAAGGCTCCTATTAAATTCTGCATCTCTCAAAAATCCTAAAAGAGATACACGATTTCATAATTTCCTTCAATGCGTGTTAGGAGCTATTTATCTTATTACTAGATCCTTGAGGGTGCTCAACAAGTTGTAGTCCTATAAATGATAACCCTTTATTAATTATATCTTATATATAAATCCTAATCATACTTTTACTTGCTTCTAATCATGTTTTGCCCTTGAGGGTGCTCAACGAATCATAAAATACATTAGAAACTCAAGACTCATCATTTAGCGTTAGCTTAAGGATAATAATGTGACCTTTGAGGGTTCTCTAAAAAGCCATGTAACATTCTTATCTATCTAGGGACAATGCAAATATCACTATGGATACTCCATGGCTTGAGGGTTCTCAACAACCATATATATGTACAGTACTCTGTTTACATTGTAAATGATGGGGACCGACTTTATTTCAAATTCGTAATTCAAAATAATATCAATTGAGCATTACTGTCTTTACAAGGAAGATGAGTATAAACTAATGATATCATATGTCTCTACATCCAATGTAGACTCCCTTAAGTCTAAGTGACCCTCCTTTTTTATTTATATAATATATATTAAAATTTTAATTTATTACAATATTATAATTCATTAAGTTATATATTAGTATGTATCCTTTTATTAATTAAACATTTGAATTAATAGAAAAATATCGCCTTTATGTTTATGTAAATTTAAAGCAATTTTATATTTGCATTTTATAACTCTTTATAAAATGTTATTGCATTTTATTGAATTCGAAATATTTTAATTTAATATTTGTATAAAAATACTAAATTAAACCAATCTAAGATGCAAAACATTTCTGAGCTTTCCACTAGGACATACTCTCGAAAAGAGACCACTTCGATGATCCAGGTCATGGCCAGGAGTGGGGAGGTTTAACGTTCATAAGAATGTTTCTTAATTAGAGTAACCTTCTCCTTAGTTGGACACATTTTCCTTAGACACCCATCTAGATGGTTTTCTTAAGTGACTACTCTATATGTTAGTTAATTATTCATGTGAATATAATGTAGACTTTGATACCATTATTGGATCAGGTGCATCGGTAGTGGGGTAAAAAGAGAAAATTTTAAAAATTCATTTTTTAGTTTGCCCTAGATCGTATTTTGGTTAACATGTACAATATACTTTCACTAAATCATATTCAGTGAATTTTAATAAAGGAGTTATGTTTTAATTTTAATTTGATTAATTTATATTAAAACAATTATGTTTGTGTAGTATGATTTGTATTTACTAAGTTTCAAAACCTAATGTTGTTTTATTTTACCTTGTTTTAATTTATTTAATTTATAATCTTTTAGCATTCATAATGCAAACATGATGTAACGACGCATATTTTATATATTGGAGGGTCATAAAATATTATTTTTAAATCTAAATTTGGTTATATGAGTCTATAAATTTGGGGAATACTAAATTTTGACATTTTTGATCCTTTGGAAGATTATGGATGATTTTATCCCTGAAAAATTATAACTACAGCTTTTGATAAAAGCAGATTCAATTCTTAAAACCACTTCCAGATAAAAGATATGATGGTTTCTTTTTTCGTAGAGTAGTCATAATAGATTTTTGGACTTACGTGTTGGGAGATATGGTTGTTTGAAGTTTGGCAGTTTTTGGACAGCCAATATGGGTAATTGCGCAAGCTATTATTTAGGCCCATGACCCATTTCAGAATTTGTGCTACTGTTGGCTTCCATAGCCTTCCAGTACTCATTTCATTTCTTCCCAAAATAGGTCTAAACTTCCATTAAACTTCTCGTTAGCCAAAACCACTCTTAATCTCTTATAAATCAAGGCAAACCCACATATTAAGGTTAGATTATCAAGGGAATTAGCAAAAGACTTTCAAATCTAAATTTTTAGGATAGCAATTTTGGGACTTTGCTATTTATTCTCAGATTTTCCTTGTTTTACGTGCAAATCATTGGTTTTTGGACGTTTGTTGAGTGATTTATCATCTCTAAACCTCCTATATACATTTCAAAGATTTTGACATGTTTTGGATCCAGTTCTATAGTCAAAAATATTTTTTTTCCACTGTTTTGAAATGAAAACTGAAATAAAAATGAATTTAAAGTGATTTAATCATGTTGTGTTGATGTGTGATTGCCCATATACATGTTAGATTATGTTAGAGATGTGCTTTGAGATGAATTGTTATATATTAATGTATCGTTGTATGTTTGGATGTTGTTGATACATGTTTGAATGCTATTTGTGTGTTTCAAGGTTGTAAACCCTATTGAAGTGGATTGAACTTTGATGGGTCAACTCTAGCATTGGGGTCATACTGGTGCATTTGGACTTCATACGGGTTGAACTGGTATGCGCATCCATCGAATTGGCATGAGAATTAAAGCACTGGAATATATAAGAAATCGGTTTGAGAGTGATGTTCGGCATGAAGATGTTCAGCACATGATGATTGACTCGATTATGGCTTGGTAGTGTTAGAAGCATAGTCGATATGTAGGTGCCGAACTAGAAATGTTGCCCCAGTGTGCTTCGGTCCAGGGATGGGGTTGCATGGTGTTGGCTTTAGGTTAGGGAAGGTGATGGCTTGGTTAGGTAATGGGTATTGAACTTAAATCCTTGTTCGAGTGCTATTTCGGTCTGATTTCCCAATTACTTCGGGGCGGTCACTAGAAGGACCGGACAAGGCTTGGTGTTGGGAGCTTTTAGTGAAATCTTTGGGCATGGTAGTGGGTGGCTCGGGGCTTAGTAAGGGGTTTCTTTAAGGAAACCTAGGAGCTACCTCGAAGGTCATGCCATGTTCGTTCGTTCGTTCACTCGAAATTTTGACGTTATGGCTCCATGACTTGTGATGGATGTTTAGAGATGTTCTAAGCTTCCACGTATCGATGGGGTGAATCATTTTAGTTGAGTACTTAGGTTGAGAAGTGTATGAATCATTTTGGTTAAGTACTTCAGGTGAGAAGTATATATGGACTTTATGATGATCCAAGGAGGCACTCTCAATGATGTGAAGTGATGTGGTAGATAGTGGTGTCTTCTGATATCGTGTCGCATGCATAAATAGTAGCTAGTAAATATGGATGCGATATGTGTTTCGTAGGGCAACATTATGTGAGGACGCTTACCAATGTATCATGGACCTTGGTGATGGTCTAGCCTGCCTTAGTGATGCTAGTACCTTAGTGATGGTACGTGATCACACCGAATCCATTTGCAACATGGTGTTTCGACGACATTGATGATGGTCGTAGAGTTATCAGATATCAGAAGTCATCTTGGTGATTATGCGAGACCTTTGTGATGGTCGATGTGAAGTGGTATCTTGGTGATGATGCGAGACCTTGGTGATGATCGGGATAAAGTGACATCTTAGTGATGATGCGAGACCTTGTGGTAGTCAGGATGAGGTGGGACCTAGGTAATCGTTGTTGTTATGTGCGTTTGCTATGATTTCTATGATTGGTGATTGTTGTGTGATTTCGACTGATATCTTCTGTCATAGGCACTGTTGAGATAAGTACAGTGACACCCGTTGTAACAACCCGAAATTTTTAACGTTTCAAATAAGAATATTTAATTTATTTAAATATTCAAATTTGATTCAAATATAATGGAAAATAAGAAAATCAACTGTTAACAAAATGACTTGATTTTAAAGACATGTTGTTAAATGAATTTATAGGATTTTTCCAAAATGTTTAATTTTGAAAATATTTAAATTATCGTCTAACGTATTTTGTGGCAAACGTAAGTGTTTTTGAAATTTCATAGAATAAGATAATCGGTGTATTTTATTATTATTTTATGATCATGTCGCATTGTTGTAAGCGATCATATTTTTATTTTTGTCGTTCTCGGTTCATACGCAAATGGGATTCTGTGTAGCGAAGTGTCGAAAATTATAAAATTTAATAACCCTAACACTTAACCCTTATCCTCATTACTCTCTCTTTTCATTTTTCAATTTCCTATAAAAAAAATCTAGCCACCTCTTTTAGAAATCAAAGATATGGTTGATGATAAATTATGAAACTGGATCCGTTGAGTTCGTATATGTGCAAGCTTCAAATCTATGTAACTGTTTTTGGGTTCGATCGTGATTAGTGTGGCATCGTTTTGGTGGTCGTAACTTGGGTTTCACCTAGTCAAAGCTAGGGAAGGCAAGGGGCAAATCGAAGGTTGTCGTTAGGTTTCTTTGATCAAGAAGCACCATTTCCCGAATTTGCAGAATCTCCGATCGACTATAGGAAATGCGACCTGTAGCATGCATGAGGAGGATGTCCCAGTCGCAATTGGCCTGGGTTGTTCGAGCTTAGAGTTTTCGGGTCGGGAGTGTAGCACTAGTGAAGAGAAAGTCGTCGGAGGTGATTTCGTGCAATTCCGCGAACTAGAGAGAGATAAGAAGGAGTGAAGGGGATGGCTTTGTGCATGTACAAGGTGTGCTTGTACATTGAATTGGTTTTGGGAGAGTAGAAGAATTTAGGGAAGATAATTAAATGGTAATTAGTTTAAGCTGGTAATTAAGTTAATTAATCAATATTTTAATCCTAAAACTTATAAAATCAATAACTTCTTCGTATGAGGTCTAATCGAGACGCAATCTTTTGCATTATGCTCGTAGGAGTATTACCTATGGACTAGAGTTGATTTCGTCAAGTTTGGAGCTCATAGGATTTTTAGCTAAAATTGAATGTCATTTGATTTTAGATCAAACAGGAACGTGTAAGCGTCAGTTGGAATTTTGGTGAGTTAGCTCACATTTGGATGAACAGTATATGATATATGTAGGTATAGATTGTTATTTGCATGTTTGAGCGATTTATTTGTTTGGTTTGGTTGAATTCCTGCTTTGGAAAACAGATGACATATAAAATGAAATATAGGTAATATAGGAGATTTTGTAGAGGGATTCGGATATTCACCACTGTTGATTTTCATTTAAGTTATATACTTATTGTATAAGTTGTGGAATGTCAAAGTTTAGTAGTTTAGCCATATTGGATGTGACATTGATGTGTTAAAAGCTAAACCGTTTTGGTAATAAAGGTAGTAGTAGCATTGGTTAAGTGCTAGGGTAGCTATAGGCCTCATTTTAGTATTTTGGAAACACTAATATTTGTTGTTTGGTCTTAATTCAGAGAATGATTTTTAAATGTGACTTTTGGAATTTTCTTTTGTATTTTTTAGAAATGGTTTTTATTGAACTAATATATTTTATTCCAACCTTTTTGTTAGTCTTTTTTAATTTATATGGAAATGTTTTAAACGTATTTCGGAAAGTATTTATTTTATAGAAAAATTAATATAATAACTGATGTTAATTTTAAGGAAAAAGGGGTTTATCTTTTATAATATAGTGATTCTGTTTTTGAAGAAGATAGAAATATTTTTGAAACATTTTCAATAAAATATTGTATAGAAAGAATATATTTATAAATGGTATTTTATAAATAAAAGAATAGATTTATAAATGGCATTTTATAACATCCCCCACTTAAAGGCCCAAAACTAACGGCTACGGATGCTGCAGTCATCCATAGTTGTTAATTCTCGGCGACCAAATACGATAATGTTAGATACATTGATATAACAGAAACACATGGATATGGAAAAAATTTAAAATCAACAAACAACCTTCTCATTCCATTTCAAAGCATTTCAAATTCATTACATAATCCCAATACAAGAACCAAGTTCAGAGAAAATGTAATTATTACAACATACGCCAAGAGCGACATATGAAGATACTCCCTTGGATGATCAGAGTATATAACTATGCAACTAAACATCTTTGCCTTTGCAACAAAACATAGCGGAATCAAAATAGAAAAGAACTTATAAATAGCTATCATGCCTCATACACGTCTCCGAAAGCTTATTCATCTAAAGAGGTACCTGAAAACCTCAACTCTCAAACTACTCAAAATCAATTGAGCACCCGAGAGTTTAATGGGAAAACATAAACTTCGAGTCAGACATAAAGCCTGGTATGAATAATAGTCTACCATCTCAAACTATTTAGATATATAGTGAGACCACGCTGCTTAGAGGAATAGGTTTTCCCCTCACTGGTATCTAATTCAAAACTTTATAAAACCATATACTATGCTCCTCCATCCACAATGGTTAAAACATAACAATTCAAAATATTATGATGATATGCAAACAAGTAAATCAATTCTGGATTATCCATCCCCATTCAGTTTGACTATCTGTCTCGGTTATAGTTTCTAGTGTCACTATTAACCTAATAGTTTTCATGGGCTAACTAATAACCGTTTAATATTTATGGGCTCCCTATCTAGTTTCAGTTTTCATAGGATCAATAAGAACCTGTTGGCCCCTGCCAATAACTTCATTGTTTCATGGGTTCTCCCTGAACCTATTGGTATCTCCAATAACTTCCCTCTTATCATATTTTTCATGGGTTGACTATGAACCTATTGACTTCTGTCATTAACTTACTCCAGATATAGTTTTCATGGGTTCACTACAAACCTATCGGCCTCTGCCAATAACTCAATCTAATAATTGTTTTCATGGGTTTACTATGAACCAATTGGCTTCTGCCAATAACTTTTCCTAAACATAGTTTTCATGGGTTTACTATGAACCTGTCTACTTGACAACTTCTTTAGTCAATATTCTAGCATTCTACATTCTGGTCTATCTGACCTCCTGGATGCAATTCTACTCATTCAGGAGTTAATTTAATTTATATTCACTATCGGGTCAACCTAGCTGGTTATTCTGGCTTTCTCCAAAATACAGCTATGGGTCCATTACAATGTGAATATATATATATATAAATGAAGAAGTAAATATAATAACATAATAATACCAACACCTGTGGTTTAATATCCTTGAAATTATTTTATATAAAACTTGGTTAATCCCTTTAACCTATTAATCAAGGAAAACTTCTTCAAAAACTCCATACTTAATATTATTTCAAAACTCTTTTCTTATGCTATGGTTTTCCTTTAAAATGAGATTGGGTTATTTGTTTTGAAAACTAAGGCTTTCGAAACCTTAAAATTTCACTTTCAAAACCATTGGATAACCTCCTTCGAAAGCATTCAAATCTTCCTTTCGAAACACTAACATATACCTTTTGAAACACTTGAAAACATCTCTTTCGAAACCCTCAGTTCAAACCTTTCAAAAGTATTAAAGCATTACTTATTAACTCTTAGAAGCATAGCTTCGAAACCAATTAAAGTACCTCTTTCGAAACCATTGGGTTTATCTTTGAAAATAACTTTTGGGTCAAAGTGAATATATACGAAAGTACTCATTTTGAAACCATTTACCTTTAACTAAAAATGATTAGGGAAAAACTTGATGGCTTCAAAACCATCCTTTTGAAAGCTTCAAAATATTAAGTAAAACATTGAAGGATAGCATCAAAACCCCTTTTCGAAGCCATTGCCATCGAAACCCTTGAACCCATTCAAAAGCTTTTAGGAAGTGGCTTAATTCAATTTTAAAACAAAAGCCACCTTTTGAAAGCATTGATTACTTCAATATCTTCGAAAAGCATAAGATTGGCAGCAAGGTCTCGACTAGGTCGAAACCACCCTTTTTTGAAAGCATTGATTTATAAACAAGGAACTCATTCGAAAGCTCCACTTAGACAAAGAGGCGGCAACAGATTCGAAAGCAAAGGTTTTGACTTGGTCAAAAGCATTCTTTTGAAAATAAGGCAGACGCTTATCTTTGGAAAACGAAACAAAGGTTTTGACCCCATCGAAAACAATGGTTTCGATACCATGTCTTCTGCCTTTCTCCAATTCACTACGTACCATTATTGTGATACCTTGTGTATTGGTTTCGGCTTTGGTAGGTTTCGACTTGGTTGAAGCAGAGGTAATGGGTCGAAAGGTGCTTCTGCATGAGGCGAAACCCACATTACTGGGTAAAGACCGAATTAATGCCAATTAAAGCAAATACTTTATAACTAACCTGCGTATTTGTAAACATTTGATTGGTTGCCATAACTTTTCAAATTCTTTACAAAAATAACTCACATAATTTCAGATCTAAACATGGATTAATTCAACAAATAAGCCCTTCCATTAAGCAAAACCAATAAAACAATTAAGTCCTTCAACTAAAATAATTTTATTTCCATAGTAAATTACTTAGGAAAAATCCCCAAAAATTACAGAAATTCACTTTCAATATGTTATCTAACATATAAAAATTCCAGACCCAAATTCTTCATAAAATAATCGAAATAAATTTCTAAACCCAATTATTCATATTTTCCTTTGAAAATTCATAATAAATTTTCCATAGCTTGGAAAATTATAAAAATTAAAAAACATCTCTAAAATCATGTTTTACATAATATAAAAAATTTTCTCATGGCATACGAAAATAATTATAATCGGTTTTACCCTTAAGATCGTATAAAATAATTATCAAATTATTTTGTTTGAACCCAACATGTCCAAATCCAAGCATATCATCAATCAAAAATCATCATGATAATGGATTTAATCTTAAACCTGAAAAACAAATGATTATAAAACAAAATAGAGAAAATTTAGATTATTATTCACCTTGATTAGGATAAGGAACTTGAGATTTGATTGAGATTAATTTCCCCTAGCTTGAATCATTAGCTTTAAATTGATTTTCTCCTCTTTTATCCTTGTTAACCCACCTTTTGGCAAGGCAATACATAGGCAGATTTAACCCAACAGACTTCATGATCATCATGACGGGATGCCTAGAGAAACGGTTACCAGGCTCAGAGATCGGTTATAAACGAGACTATGGATGATGGTCAAGTAGATTCGGATTGGATCCTTAATATTTGTCCTAATCAAACTGAAATTGGTCTAAAGTGATAAAGAAGGCCTCATGAGGCTACGTTTCAAATTTTATGTCGATCGGAGTCCGTATGTTAGAGTTATGGGCAACAGAAAAGGGATCGTTTCATATTCGCTCACCAGCACAACTCAACGATGGTCGCTCCATAACCCAACAACCACAACACGGATTAAAGTGGAGCTTTGGAAACAAGAAAATAGGACCTTAGGAAGTCTACACTAGGAATTTCATGGCGTTTGGAGGAGATGGAGGGATCGGCATCTATCCATCTAGAGGGGTCGGCCCTCTTCCCTCATAGGGATCGGCTATACACAATTTTCTAGCAAAGATCGATCGATATCTCAACATCTACACATCCAATTGGCATAAAACTTAGAGGCTAAGAATAATGCAACATGGATAACCTCCCCTAGGGATCACATGCAATTTGGAGCAAGTTGGAGGGATCGGTACATATTCCTCTAGTGGGATCGGCAGAAGTCAGGGTACATGCAACACCACTTCACGAAAAATACGATATCTCACAAACCATACATCGGAATTGCACAAAATTTTTTAAGCAAGTAGCTAACACCAAGGGGAACCACCCAGTGGGATCACACCCCATTTGGACACCAACATAGGGGTCGGTACCGATTCCTATTGTGAGCTCAAGATGGGGTCGGCAAAAATCAGGATTCACTCAATACTACTACACAGAAAATGCGATATCTCACAAACCGTACGTCGGAATTGCACGAATTTTGGGGAGAAAGTATCTAACACCAAGGGGAACCAACCAGAGAGACCGCACCCCATTTGGACACCAACATAGAGGTCGGTACTGATCCCTATTGTGAGATCAAAATGGGGTCGGTAGAAACCAGGATTCACTCAATACTACTTCACGGAAAATGCGATATCTCACAAACCATATGTTGGAATTGCATGAAATTTGGAGAGCAAGTATTTAACACCAAGGGGAATTACCTAGAGGTATCGCACCTCATTTTGACACCAAAATAGGAGTCGGTACCGACCCCTATTGTGGGCCCTAATGGGCCTGGAAATTTTTGGGTGGCCTCGTCTTGGCCTTCATAACCTTCTGTCAAAATTTCAGCTCGATCCGTGCAGGTCTTCCCTTATAAATACAGTAGGCATGGAGTCAGAAAAAGGATCTTCTTTCTGCTCCTCTTCATCTTCAACCTAGGCTACACTCTGTCAATTTTATTCTTGGATTTTGGATTGTAACTGTAAAAAATCTTCAGTATAATAAAAAGTATTATTTGGGAGTGGACGTAGAGAAAAGTTAGCCGAACCACTATAAATATTGTCTCATTTTACTTGCTTTCTAGTTGTTTTAATTTTGTTCTTCATTTATTTCTTTTCATATTTCAGTGATTGGATTGGATATTGGGGTTTTCGCATAATTAGGTGTTGGTGGCTAATTTTGACGCCAACATTTTGGTACTTTCACTGAGTGGGCTTGCACAAACGGATTTGGAAGCTAGGAGCTTATATTTTGAAGCTTGGATACTTGGATATAGGAAGCAATAGTGAGACAATCAACAAGGAGAATGCTACCAGAAAGGAGCCACCATGGAGGGAGTCAGGAGGCTTCCTAGGAGCTGGAGCCGATCAAGCATCTATCTACATCACCAGGGATGAAATGGAAACAATGATGGATGTTATGTAGGAGAGGAAGCTGAAAAGGCAGGAGGAGATGATGCAGAACCTACTTCGATAAATTGGACAGGCTGGAGATATAGGAGCTGGTGGAATGCAAAACCAAGGAGTTGGAATGATAGGAACTACTGGAGCTATGGACCAAGGAGCCGAGGTGGCAGGTATCGCTGGAAATCAGAACCGAGAACATGGAAACGAAGACAATGGGTGAAGGAGTGGGGTAGAGGAGCCGAGGGTAGTACCCTGCCATCTTAGAGGGATCAGCACTGATCCCTCCAGAGGGATCGGTACCAATCCCCAAAGGCTAGGGGCATGCTCCCGGATCTGGTTGATCGTGATGCTAGAGGATCTACGGTCGATCCTGTGGAGCTTGGTGCGAATCAAAACTTGGATGCTCGTTTGAAGGAATACATTCCAGAATTCCCTCGTAGACTCGGGGGGAAACTTGGACATGATGATAGGAGACTACCACTGGAAGACAATGACAGGTTTGCAAAGATGATCGGGCGAGCTATGCGTTGAGAGTTAGTGAACAGGGATCTGGAGCATGTGAATAGAAGTCCATTCACTCCTAATATGAGGAATGCTCAGAATCCACTAGAATTCAAACTACCAACACTGGAAGCTTATGACGAAAAGTCGGATCCAACTATGCATATGATGAGGTATATACGGCACATGGAAGTACTGGGGGCATAGGAAGAAGTACTGGCATGATGTTTCCCCCTATACTTAATGGATGTAGCCGCTCTATGGTTCAGACAGTTGGAGAGCACTTCTATTAGCAGATGGACAGAATTGGTCGAAAGATTTATGAAGCAGTTTCGAGTTCACATTACGAGACCCAAGAATGTGATGACATTGACATCGGTAAAGCAGTGGGCAGGAGAATCACTCAAGAATTTTTTAACCAGGTTCAATGCGGCAGTTGTTTCGGTGGATTGACTAGATCCATCGATCGTTTTGATGGCGGCAGTGTCAGGAGTTGCAGATAATTCAGATTTTAAGATATCACTAATACAGGATCCACCGATGGATCTCGAGGAATTCTACCACGAAGCATAGAGGTTTCTTCGACAAGAAAATGCGAAAGCTGATAAAAAGGCAAAGGAAGTTAATACGGTACGGGGTGGAGAACCACCCGGTGAAAGCTCGAGAAAGGATAAAGGTAAACAGAACATGGATAATACCTTTGATGGATCGAAGCGACAGAGGGGAGAGCCCAAATTCTCTTCTTACTCTGAATTGAATGAAACCTTAGAACAGATATATCTGGATACTCGAGGACGCCTTCCATATCGAAGGCCGGCAAGGAAGGAGCCCTCCGAACGTGAACGAACGTCAGGAAAGCGCTACCTATTCCATGAGCTGGATAGGCACAATACAAATGATCGTAGGCATTTGAAGGATATCATTAAGGAACACGTGAGGAATGACCAGTTAGAACAATATGTAAGGACTTGGGCTGCGCCGGTGGAACAGGAGCAGCCACCGTCCACCTCGAATGAAAATGTCACTGGATCAAGGCATCATCGTCAACTTGTCATCAATTGATAGAGATGGCATGGAATAAGTAGCAAACTCCACAGTAAGATGGCTAAGTCACTTACACATGTACGGGATCGGGGACGGTCCTTAGGCATGCTCTGAGATGATGATAAACTGTAATGCTAGGGTTTGTGAAATTTGTTTTTTTTCCTTTTTTCTTGTTTGCTCCGAACTCTTGTTTTTTTAGGTTTTGTTCGAACTCTAGTTTATTTGTTGTATGGACTCTTATTTTATGCACTCAGGAATGCTTAAATTTGGATCGATGTAATGGATAAAACAGGTCATCAGGTATGGACTATGCCTGGCAAGGGGTAAGTCGCTTCGCTCGAACGCGATGGATTGACCTACTCAGGTCGTCGAGTATGGATTGTGCTCGGCAAGGATCTAGAGAGATCAAGGTCATCAGGTATGGACTATGCCTGGCAAGGGGTAAGTCGCTTCGCTCGAACGCGATGGATCGACCTACTCAGGTCGTCGAGTACGGACTGTGCTCGGTAAGGATCCGGAGAGATCAAGGTCATCAGGCATGGACTATGCCCGGCAAGGGGTGGGTGGCTTTGCTCGAACGTGATGGATCGGCCTACTCAGGTCGTGGAGTATGGATTGTGCTCGGTAAGGATCCGGTGAGATCGAGGATTTGGATTAGAATAACAACCCGGAGAAGTTATGGATTTGGATATTAGCTTCGAACAGCTATGGATTTGGATATGGGCCTAGAGTAGTTTGGGATTTGGCTAACGACCCAATGAGGTTGAGGGTTTGGACAAAACGATCCAGAGAGATCGCGGATTCGGAATCGGATATCGACTCGGAATGGTCATGGACACTAACGATTCGGGGAGATCATGGATATGGATTGGCAATGGATTGGATAATATGGCTATCGATGCATTATGGACTTTGGATTTTGGATTTCTGGCTATTCAAAACACACCTTGCTATCGCAAGGCATGTTTCGGGGGGCAAAGTGTTAACCAGACTTTTGGTAAGGCAGTACACAGGCGGATTTAACCCAACGGACTTTATGATCATCAAGATGGGATGCCCGGAAAAACGGTTAGCAGGTTCAAAGATCGGTTATAAATGAGACTATGGACGATGGTCAAGTAGATTCGGATCAGATCCTTAATTTTTGTCCCAATCAAAATGCAATTGGTATGAAGTGATAAGAAAGGCCTCGTGAGGCTATGTTTCAAATTTCAAGTCGATTGAAGTCCGTATGTTAGAGTTATGGGCAATAGAAGAGGGATCGGTTCATATTCAGCTCAACAGCACAACTCAACGATGGTCGCTCCATAACTCAACAACCACAATGTAGATTGAATTTAAGCTTTGTAAACAAGAAGAGGGGACCCTAGGAAGTCTACTCCAGGAATCTCATGGCATTTGGAGGAGATGGAGGGATCGGCATCTATCCATCGAGAGGGGTCGGCCCTCTTCCCTCATAGGGATTAGCTATACACAATTTTCTAGCAAAGATCGATCGATATCTCAACATCTACAAATCCAATTGGCATGAAACTTGGAGGCTAAGAATAATGCAACATGGAGAAGCTCCCTTAGGGATCGCATATAATTTGGAGCAAATTGGAGGGATCGGTACCTATCCCTCTAGGGGGATCGGTAGAAGTCAGGGTACATGCAACACCACTTCACGGAAAATGCGATATCTCACAAACCGTACGTTGGAATTACACGACATTTGAGGAGAAAGTAGCTAACACCAAATGGAACCATCCAAAAGGATTGCACCACATTTGGACACAAACATAGGGTACCGATTCTTATTGTGAGCTCAAAATGGGGTCGGCAAAAATCGGGATTCACTCAATACTACTTCACGGAAAATGCGATAGCTCACAAACCGTACGTCGGAATTGCATGAAATTTGGGGAGCAAGTAGATAACACCAAGGAGAACCATTCAGAAGGATCTCACCCCATTTGGACACCAACATAGAAGTCGGTACCGATCTCTATTGTGAGCTCAAAATGGGGTCGGCAGAAATCAGGATTCACTCAATACTACTTCACGGAAAATGCAATATCTCACACACCGTACCTTGGAATTGCACAAAATTTGGGGAGCAAGTAGCTAACACTAAGGGGAACCACCCAGAGGGATCGCACCTCATTTGAACACCAACATAGGGGTCGGTAATGATTCCTATTGTGAGCTCAAAACGGGGTCGGTAGAAATCAGGATTCACTCAATACTACTTCATAGAAAATGCAATATCTCATAAACCGTATGTCGGAATTGCACGAAATTTGGGGAGCAAGTAGCTAACACCAAGTTGAACCACCCAGAGAGATCGCACCTCATTTGGACACCAACATATGGGTCGATATTGATCCCTATTGTAAGTTCAAAAAGGGGTCGGCAGAAATCAGGATTCACTCAATACTACTTCACGTAAAATGCGATAATTCACAAACCGTAAGTCAGAATTGCACGAAATTTGGAGAGCAAGTAGCTAACACCAAGAGGAATCACAGAGAGGGATCACACTTCATTTGGAAACCAAAATAAGGGTCGGTACTGACCCCTATTGTGGGCCTCAATGGGCCTGGAAATTTTTGGGTGGCCTCGTCTTGGCCTCCAGAAACTTCTATCAAAATTTCAGCTCGATCCATGCACTTCCTCCCCTATAAATACAGCAGGCATGGCTTCATAAAAAGGATCTTCCTTTTGCTTCTCTTCATCTTCAACCTAGGCTACACTCTGTCAATTTTATTCTTGGATTTTGGATTGTAGCTGTAAACAATCTTCAGTATAATAAAAAGGATTATATGGGAGTGGACGTAGGCCAGAGTTAGCTGAACACTATAAATCTTGTCTCCTTTTACTTTCTTTCTAGTTGTTTTAATTTTGTTCTTCATTTATTTTTCTTCATGTTTCTGTGATTGGATTGGATATTGGGGTTTTCGCATAATTGAGTGTTGGTGGCCAATTTTGACGCCAACAATCCTAATGGCCGGCTTTACTTTTCTTTAGTTTACGTTTTGTATTTTGTAAATTAACGTGAGAAAGAATGAAACGTGGGTTATAAGGGTTATGGTAATAAGGTACGGCTATTTCCTAATAAGCCCTTGTGTAAATTAAATAGCCTATGAGCCTTTCTTATGCCCATTTAAATAATTAAGCATTACCCTTAATTTATTTTCAAATCTCAATCCCCTTATCACTCTAATTATTTACATTATTCTATTTAATTTATCTAATTAAATCTCCTGAATAATGTTATCAAAAATTAGGGGTGTTACACATTTTATAAATAAAAGAATAATTTATAATAATATTTTATAAAAGGGAAATTAATATCCTTTTGATAAATTAAAAAATAAATCACATTTGTGAATTCATAGCGATATATGGAATGATCGTTTTATGGAAAGTATTTAGTCCTATCTTTAAACCGAAGACTTGTGATAAGTATAGAAGATTTATACAAGGAGTTTTATAAATATAGAGAAGATTTATAACAAGAATTTTGTAAGTATAAAGGGGATTAATAAAACAATTTTTATAAATATAAAATAGGTTTATAAAAAGGAGTTTTATAAAAGGAAATGGGATCTTATTTCTATAAATGATCATTTTAAATTATGGTGGTATGATATTCTTTTCATACCTAAAACCAAATTTCGAGATAGAGAAACTCATTCCTATCCTAAAAATTAAGAATGTATGTCGAGGCAATGATAGTTCTCTAACTTGTCCACCTTCGTTGTTAATCGAGGGGTAGCAAAAGTTTAAAATCGGGAAGTAGGGTTAAGTATAATTGGTCTAATTCTCATGCGATCCATTTACTTACACAAAAAGGAAAGTGATTTGGGTTTATTATAAACAATGTTTTTAATTGACATTTTTTTAACCCAAATAAGTGTGGTTTTGGAAGTGAAATCTTTCTTAAGATTTGTTAATATACTTATACCATTGATATAAGTATATGGTTACATTTTCTAAGTATTGAAAATGCTGGGTTTTGTGAGTATACTTATACCGTTGATATTATATGGAAAAGTTTTCAAGTATTGAAAATGTTGGGTTTTTTTATACTTATAATATTAATATAAGTATAAGGAAAAGTTTTTTAAGTTTTAGAAGTGAAATGTTTTATGAGTATATTTATACAGTTGAGATAAGTATATTAATATTTTCGAGGATTGAAAAAAGAAAAGAGGTTTGTGAATATATCTTTCGAAAAAGGTATTTTAATACGAATATTTGAAAAGAGATTTTAATTAGTGAAAGGATTAATTAAAGAAGCTTAGTGGTTACTTATGTGTTTAACCATGCTTGGTTTCTATATGAAGTTAAATCTTCGATTGGATTGTGTGTTTATTTGATAGTTAAATAACCGACTATGGAATCTTGGCTAGTTCTGAAACTACTGTTGTTGGTTCGAAGAGATAGGGGTCGGATAAGCTTAAGTTTTCCGAAAATCACTTCGAACCAGCATTAGTGTTCGAATTAATGACATCTTAAAGATGATGGAACTCGAAGATGGAGCTCTTTAAAGTGCAAAAGATACTTGCTACTAATCTTGAGGGTGATTCTAAAACGGATGTAGTAGAAGTAGTGCCTTCGGTTTGCTTATATCCTAAACAACTTGTATGGATGAATGTTGGCATTGCATTGTTGCCTGGAGGGCATTGTTAGCGTTCGAAGAGGGAATTGCTAAGAGGTAAAAGGTAATCGTGACCTCACAAGCCTCATAATCCGGTAAGGACTAAAATCAAGGGATGCAACAGAGTTATGTGGTTTGCTACCATTAGGAGCATCATTCCTCATATCTTGATCGATATTTATGCATTTTGGTATATGTATGCATGGAAAAGTGTAGGCTATGTGCAATGTTTACAGCCTCGGTGCCCGAGGGATGATGTACTCTGTTATGCCATGTTAAAGGGGCAGCTGGCTCTATGTTTGCATGGGGTCAAACTGGGGCCCTCGGCATATTTTCTTGAGATGTACTGTGATAGGTGGTACCCCGATGCCTTGTCATTGATGAAATCCATTTTCCAATATGTGCATTACGGTTTTAGTTGTAGAACCTACCGTTGTTGAATGTAATTATGGGTAACCATTCCAGATATGTTATATATTTATTTTAAACCCTAAACATTATTATGATATCACTGGATTTTTCTATTTAAAATGGTTTGGTTATCATAAGTTAAAAACCCGTCTATGTTTATATGGAGCGTGGTCTTATGAGATACCTTTATTTTTTTGAAAGAGTTTATACCATTAAAAATCCATATGATTTGTGTTTCTTAGTTGGTTTAACAGACTGATCCAGGCATTATTCCCTTATAATGCTTAGGTCAGCCCGAGCATATTTTCATATTTAGTTATGGATGCTTTGGAGCTTCAAGGGACAAGCTGGATGCCTCCAAGACGTATTCACATATCTTTTATTTCTGCTGCATTTGTTGTTATGTATTAATCAGCATTTGGAAGGATAGGTTGTTATAACTGTCCAAGCTGATGATAGGTTAGTTTACTCTGATCGATGTATGTATAATAATCTTTCTTTTTGTAAAGATCTATTTTATATTATATATTACTCATCACGATGTGAGATTCTATTTCGTCTTTTCTTTTCTTTCACCCCAATAATCTATCCTTCTGGTACTTTGATGTTCCATACATAAATACCGTGGATGTATCAGTGTCGACTTTTGAGGGTCGAAAAGGCCGATCCTTACATCCATATCATACTTAATGTAGTATATCCTTATTATGATGATAGTGTAGCATATATGGTGTAATGTGCTAACTTATTGGATGCAGGGACAAGTCAGGTATGGCTAAACATACTTAGTTTCTTTGTTTTAGTATATCAACTTTTATAGTACCTTGAGATTTTTATAGCTCACACCATGCTGTTGTCTGACTCAAGGTTTTATGCCTTTTCTTCTTATTATCTCGGGAACTCTTAAATGAGTAGACTAAATAGCAAACCTAAGATAGCGCATGATGCTATTCAGTGGATGAGCAGGAGGCTAGCGCTCATCTATATTAATACTTTGGAGCTTATTACTATTCCGCTATGCAGCTGTGGAGCTTTATCAGTGCTTTACTTTTTAATTATAGGTAATAGATTTGGGTTTATTATTCAATGTATAAAATTTGTGATTATGTGGTTCATTTTAGTTATTACTGTCTTACTTATTTATATATGTGATGCTTATTATATTTTATCCTTGCACTGTGATATACACGATAGATTTATCCATTGGAGTTTGATTGTTTTACTTTTGACAATCGTCCTACATTGGATGAATACCACTAATGTGCACTATATATGTTATATTAGGTACCAGAGTTGTAGGGCAGTCGTCATACTTGGTATCAGAGATGATATACTGTTGATGAAGAGAATTCATGTTAATAATCGTTACTACCGAGTACCACTTAAATAGTAAAATTGGATTTTGTTGAAAAGATGTGTAAGCGATAAGTTCGGCCATACTATCACACCACTTACTAAGGTGATATGTGAATGTTTATTTTGAATCATTCAATATTAATTGTTGACTGAATTTATACCCACGAGTCGCACAATCGCATTGGTAGATTCTCCAAAATACCTCACAATTTAATTGATTTATAATCATTACAAATTGATTAAATTAATTAGTACTTATGAAATGTAAATTTTTTATTTGATGTATCAGTTGTTAGTATTTTTGGGTGTCATTAGTAGTTAATTGGGAGCATACATAAAAGTTATATATAGGAATTGATATACGATATCAATATGCATTTAAACTAGCTTAATTATGATTAATTACTTAACGGATTTGAAGTATTTAAGGGCCCATAATTGCCTATGAACGGCTGGCCATAAGTAGAACAAAGGTGGGCTGTTTTGAAGTTTTAAAATGTTAAAACTATGTAAAAGTGAGATTAGAAATTGAGGAGAAAAGCTCTCCCTAGTTTCTCTATAAATACCTCCTTACCGTTTCATTGTTTTGGTTGCTGAATCTTCTACCTTACCTATGCCATAGCCACCATTTCCTACCACTCCCCTTGGCTGAAAGTCATTGACCTATTATATAATATAAAATCAAATCAAAGAGGTTCCCCAAGCAACTACAATGCTAGGAGCTTGGATCTGGATTAAATCTAGGAAAGTCTGTTACTTAAAATGCATTTCTAAGGCAACATCTTTAAGGTGGCATTCTATTATCTATGTTTACTATATCATCTTGTTAGTATAGTTCTATAATTGTATTTAAATATATGCACAAATGTTGTCTAGTTTAATTATATTGTCTTCATTTGTATGTGTGTATTTCTATATCTAAAACCTTAAATGTCTTTTGTTTACGTTAATTAATATTAAAAAAATGTATTATTATTATATGTATGATACTGTATGGAAATTTATATTTTTTTATATTTTAAAATCATTAAAAACTATTTTATTAATTAAAAAACTATTTATATATTATATACAAATAAATAAAACTATAAATATATTATCTCTTTTATTTAAATAAAAAAGGTTTTGGAAATTTAAAAAAAATTAGAAATATAATTTATTATTTATTTATAAGTAAAAAAAAATATCATACTTAAATGTGTGTGTGTGTATTAATACGCAATATTATATATAAATTAATAATTTTATTTTATAAAATTATATTTTTTACTCTCCGTTTCTTATAAAAAAATTAAGCCAAAAGGCATTTATTATATATTTTTTTTTATAAATTGATTAATAATTGTTTTAATGTTAAATTAAATAAATACATATATTCAAAAAATTATTATTATTACATATTATTATTTCTGGAAATTTCCGTATATTTAAAATATCATGATTTTTTATTTAATATATAATATTTATATGTAAATATATTAGTTTTAAATTATCAATTCGGATTTTTGTAAAACTATTATACTAAGTGAACAAATTAGATATTTTGGAAATGAATTTTGAATTTTGAATTTATTGACTTAGTCAAAACAATTTATTAAAAAAATATTTTGTATTTAATTATTATACGTATAGAAATAATTTAAGTTTTTTTAGATAGCGATGTGCATATAATG
Source organism: Allium fistulosum (assembly GCA_030737815.1). Classification (NCBI taxonomy): domain Eukaryota; kingdom Viridiplantae; phylum Streptophyta; class Magnoliopsida; order Asparagales; family Amaryllidaceae; genus Allium; species Allium fistulosum. The sequence goes on from CM060902.1 coordinate 222,432,022, forward strand.
GGACAAATGTGTCCGTCACGTTGTAAATCCTAATACTTATAAACATACCCATTAACCATGTACACTATTTACATGTTGCATGTGTACTTTACATATATAAGTTTATTTGATAAAATTATAAGATTATAATTAAATTTAATTAAATTTAACTTTTATAAACAAACTAAATAAAATAAAGATTTTTTTTAAAATATTTTAGATTGGATCTAAAATCAGTTAGTAATTTTTTGAAATTCATCCGCTGCTTCGACCTGGCCTAGTTCCTTCAATATACATATAAATAGATACATACATGCATATATATATATATCTATAATTATTTAAGCTTTAATCGATTATATATATTTAACTAGTCAAATTAATTAAATATTTATAAAAATTTCAGAAATATTAAATTGATTTCTCAAAACAATTTTGGAAATTTTAAAATTTACTTTATAACATTTATAAAATTTACTTTTATATTAAATTTTTTAAATTTAAATTTAAAACATATTTTAAATTTTCAAATTTTTTAATTTGAATATTAGTATAAGGCCCAAAATAAATTCGGGTCTTACATTTTGGCCAAATTTTTGGACTTACTCCACCGATTAGGCCAGACCAGCAGCCGGGGATGGGAGAATACTTTTTATCCAACCTCAAGCCTAATCAATACTATTCTAGACACACAACAAATAGAAAATTTTATTGTTTGGCCGCTAACGTTGATTGACTGCATAGACCATATATGCTCTAATATCATTTTTTTTGTCGACTCGTTTCACAGCGGGTGAAATGGGTAAATTTCTAAAAAAGAATCCCTACCTGGATCTTAATGGGCCTATGTAATCTGTTAACTAGCATTAGATCTACTCTATTTATTAAAATAAACCATATTTTATTTTAAAATATTTTATATTTATTTAATTAATCATATTAGTTAAATCAATTTAATATTTATTTAGAATATAACTAATATATTCATACACTATTATGACAACATAATGATATACATTACAATTAAATATGTTATAAGCATGATACATACATACATGTGTGTTGTAACGACCTGCCTTTTCGACCCTCAAATATCGACATTAATACATCTACGACATTCGTGTGTCGAGCATCCAAGTGCTGGAAAGAAAGATTGTTGGGGTAAAATAAAAGGAAAAAGAAACAAAATAAGAAAATTGCAACGATCGACTTTTCGACTCTCGAATGTTGACACTAATACATCCACGATATTCATGTGCCGAACACCCAAGTGTCGAAAAGACAAAAAGTTAGGGTAAAATAAAAGAAGAATAAAACAAAAAGGAAGAACACAACATCAAAATCTCATAATGGAACGGTAATATATAATATTAAAGGAACATCACAAAGGGTTACTCTGAATATAGAAACATCAAAGTACTAAAACCTAAGTACTATCATCAGCCTGAATAGTTATAATTGCATGTCCTCATAATGCTGATATATACAATATAGTAGTGCAGTGGAAATAAAAATACTACGGTATGTAATTATCCAGCTCTTCTCCATAAGCTCCAAGCATCCAAAGCTGAATCTGGAAACATACACGGGGTTGACCGGAGCATTATAAGAAAATAACATCCGGACCAGTCTGGCAAACCAGCGTGAGAAAATCAAGAAATATGAGACAGGTAATAGTAACCATTAAGAGCATACAGATTACCATAACGATTTTCCCCTCAAATGAAACCAACCATTTATTAAGTTTTATACAGTGATATGATAGATGATGTCTAAAGTGTAGCACATAAATCATATCAATAGTTGTTGTGTGAATGCCACAACAATGATAGGAATACAATCAATACCGTTAAGGAGCGTTTGCATAATGGATTTTCCATGGAGATCTCCTTGGTTCAAACCGAATCTGAACTCCATGACAAGGATTAGAAACTACCTTCCGAGCAACGTATATCTTTAGATGGGATATAATCTAAGGTAAACATAACTAGACCACCCTCGATGTGTGATCCGAGCCATATCAACTCCCGGTACCAACATATCAATAAAAATCTCTAGACATGGAGTTGATATACCCTTAGGTTTGCTAAACCTCCATGGACATGCCCCTTCTTTGTTTTCTATCATTTGTCCAATACCGAGGATGCATTAGGCATCTCTCACATGAGTCTTCATTACTCGCACAGAATACGAATCCCTAAATGGATTCCTTCATCTCGAACAGATCACGAATCACTACATGGATTCGAGCATCTCGAACAGATCTCAAACCTCCTCATAGGTTCGCCACATAAGTCCTTTGATGAATGCTAATGATGTCCTCTCTCTTAGAATACTCCTCAAGATAGAATGTCCCACATGATAGCATCGTTTGAAATGTTAACTCTGATCTCTCCCTTGGACTTAACCTTAGGATTGACGGTTCAACTCCATAACATTCCACTTCTCAACCGCTTCCAGAACATAGATCGCGTATATGGTTTTGAAGTGGTTTTAGGTTTGAGTCATCTCATATAAGTACAGTTTTCCCACTTACCAGACTATCCAAAACCAATCGATGAATTTCCGAGAAACTCAACTCCAGTTCTTTCGGAAATAAATAGACAATACATAAGAGCGGAGTTCACCTCCTAACCATTTAAGCGGATGGATTTCCTTATCATTTGTCCTAAAAGAGCAAAACAAGTTTATAAGTACAGTATAACATCTTCGAAGATAACTGTACCATATAGCACTCGTGTTTGTTTGAGATATTTCTAAAGTAATATTTGGTTAATTTCGATAGTCGACTAATCGACTATCTGGTACAAGATAGAAATTTATAAATGGAGATAGTATCTAGTATACTTTTCGTAAACAAATGAATATGCAAAACACTATCGAGTCATACAAAACACAATCAAGCCACACCAAGGTTGGTTAAGCTACTCAATCCCTTTTAATTAATCCTTTTATTAATAAAAATCCTTCATTAGTAAACTTCATTTATCTAATAAACTTCTACTTTTTCTATCTTTTTCAAAAGATCCATTACTTATTATTTCTTCAAAATATCCAATTTAAGGATCTAAGTACTTTCACAAATCCATTCAAAAGGTTGAAGACTAATGTCACTTAAAACATTGTCACTACAAACCTAAAACCATTTCGCTTTTGCTTATCTTTAAATTATGCTTTTAACGATATATTTACATTTTTATATAAAATCAAAAAGGTTAAAGATGAATGTGATTAACACATTATCACAACAAGCCCAAACCATTTTCCTACTTGTTACCATCTTTACAAACCTTTGTTTTAAAGCTCTAAGTTCATATTTAGTCAAGATCGATAATCGATTAATCGATTATCTAGTCAAAAACCCACTGCTTATACAAATCATGATTTGTACGCTTAACTCATTTCCGACATTCTCAACTTAACCATTCCTCGCTCAAGGGTGAAGCCAGGTGAGTTTGGGCACTGGTTGCTCCAAGCCTTGCCTTAACACTTCATTCTTAAATCTCACAAATGGATAAGCTTACCTCGTTGGCTTTTAGTTTTAAGTATAATATTAATGATCTCCATAAACAATCAGAAATCAACTCGATTAACACGTTTTCGACATTTTCCAATTACCTATTCTTCGGGTAAGAGGGAAATTAGTAGGTTAGAGCTATATTTCTCCTTCCCTACTCGACATCAATCTTAAATCTCACAAATAGATAAGATTACTTCATCGGCTTATTAGTGTTAAGCATAGTTAATTACTCTTCTAATAAGTAATTAAACACTTTAACCATTTAGTCATCGAGCAATTACCAACCCCTTTCTAAATCTTTTGTTTTATAATCTAAAACAAGATATTTATATAAGATATTTTCCAAGATATTTATATAAGATATTTGTACTTCAAAATACTTATAATATATTTTAAAACATTCCTTTAAAATATCACTTGAAGACAACAAATTTTGAAAAATCATTAGAAACTTGAATTCGACATGTTTTAACAAAATATTTCTCCTTTTAAAATTAACAACTAATTCTTATAAATTCATAAATATCTCGAACCACTTTTAAAATAATCTAAAATTAGTTAGTAACACTTGTAAAATGAATGAAACAAAATACTTAAATCTAAATATCTTTCAAACCTTTTAAGTCCAAAAATCAAGTCTAAACGGGGCAGTTTTGCACTTGTGATGTTTTGGCCATTTTCGAGATGTTACTTTACTTTTTACTTTTCAATCTTTTAATAGCAACAAACATATATATAACAATATAAATATAGCGAGAAATCCTTAAGGATCTCTCTACAAAGTTCCATAGCAACTGCCAAAAACAAGGCAATTCCAAACTATTTCTATAGCGACTAGCGCTATAAGTGCACTTCTAAATCAAGTCAAAACTAAACCAAAGTCCATCTATAACCTATGTGCTTTGTTAAAGATTTAGTCACATGTATATAAGTCCATTCAAGTCTATTCCAAGTTTATTTAAGTCCATGTACATGGATCACATATGCCACTTACTTTTAAGGTAAGAATTCAAAGTCAATGTTTTAACATAAGTTAACAACAATTCAAACAACTTAAACACCATTCAAACACAACATATATGTGTTATATTTTTCATTCAAAGTGAATTGTTAACTCACATTTAATCCACAAAAACCAAGATCCAAGAACCAAAGCCTAACCCCACTTGCAACCACCTCCTTCCTTCCACTTTTCCTTGGCTTCAACTTGCTTTTCTTCCCTTCCAAACACCCCATTGCTCATGGCATATGCTTCCAAAGGGAGTATGGCTATACTTCTTCATGTTTTGGCTCAATGGAAGGATTTCTAATATTGTACTAAGATTTTTGGCATAGTTTGAAGTGATTTGGAGTTGATTTGCAACTATTTTGCTTCAGAACATAAGGGAGAAAGAGATGAAGAAACCATTGGTTTTTACAACGCAAGCTTCGTAATTTTATGATTATTTCCTAAGGGTATACCCCTCCTTATCTAGTCTTAGGAATGATGTGGGAAAATACCAAAAACACCTCAAAACCCTAATGATATTAATTACTTCTTATCATGACAACTTTATGTCACTTCTCCTTTATTCATTTTACCATTTTAGGCTTAACCATGTGTAACATCCCGCCTTTTTGGACGTTTTAAGCAGACACACGTGCTGACTCAAACCATATAGAAGGGCAGATTGTTATTGGGGTGAATAAGAAAAAGCAGAGAAAGAAAAAAAACATAATAGAATCTCACAGCGGAATGACAAAATATGATAATCAAATAACAGTTCATGAAGCTATATACAAAACATTTGATTATACTTATACAATACAAAATCAGAGTTACACATATCAGAGATAAACAAATAATGCAGCGGAATAGTATGAATGCAGTGGAATAAATATAGTAAAAAATAGTAGTACAAATCTTCGTCTTCGTCCTCCAGAAATAAGGTCTTCAAATCCTGAAATGCTCGGGCTGACCCGAGCGAATTGAAAAGACAAACACTCGAGTCAGAACTAAAAGATCCTATGTGAGTTAAATCATGGTAAATAACTATGAGTGGAACAGCGTCAGAGATGTTTACGGGGTTTGACATCTCCTATCCAGTGTCTAACGTGAGTGTAGTAACTTAAGAGATGTTCGGGATTCACATCTCCTAAGGATCCGTTAAACTATCTACTATGTAGTACAATACGCTATTATAATATGTCTACAGTAAGATAAACTATTAAAATAGCATTAAGGCGTTACCCATTTCCCCCTTAACACATTTTTATATATTCGCATAGTCTATACAGTACCGTAATCCCGTCCGTACTAGACGTCGTCAAAGGGCACTCCATAGGTATGGTACAAAACAAACTCGTAGTGGTCTCGATAGGGTAGGTGACATGGCATAACTAGGCAATGCCAGGGTAGATATACCAATTATACTTTCGGACTGGTGGTAACGCAAAGCAGCTACTACCGCCCACCTTGGAACACGCTCCCAAATCAAAAATCGAGGATGGCCACCAAATCAATCGCAAAGTCAGAATATAGTATCGAAGGAATATGCCCGATCGGAGGAATGACCTCACTTGGCCCGTCAATTGCTCCTGTTTTAGCCACCTTAAGCTAACGCATGGAAGTCAGGTCCACGTACATACCTCATATAGGATCGTCGCCAACCATCCTACTTCATTCTGGAATCTCCACCGCGTACACAGTTGTCAAAGTGGTTTTTGGTATTGGCAGAGTATGACAATATCTGATCCCGGTCTCTTTTACAACCATTCGCTTATTACACACCGGATGGTTCTTTTACATTTCCAAAATCATTTCATAATTGATATCAAAATATCATATTCAATTCAAATCATATCATTTTCAACATCATTACTTACTTCCGAAATCATATTCACCTTTGAAATCATATCACATTTGAAATCATAGTTCGAAATTATAATTCCTTTGAAAAGTCATATTTCCAAAATAGGTTAAACTCTCATTTCAAAATATCATATTAAACCTTCCCAACTTAGGTTATAACATCATTAACCATATTCACTAAAAAAAATCGAGAATTTGAATATAAACCCATCCATTTTACTTAGTTTGGAATTTAGAAGAAAATAGTTTTAAATAGTTATAAATAGTTAATATAGATTTAAAATAGATTAAATATACTTAAAATGGATTAAATAGCTTTAAAATAGATTAATTAGATTTAAAATAAGTTAAAACAGGTTAATTAGTTTAAATAAATTAAATGGTTTAAAATAGGTTAAAATGATTTAATATAATAAATATAGGTTAAAATAGTTTAATACTTTGAAATCTTAATAATCAGAAATTTTGAAATGATATATTTTTAAAACAGTTTATATTAAAACATGAATTTGGAATTTATATCAAATTAAACTATTCATTTCATTTCAACGCATTTGGACCATTTTCAATTTCCAAGTCAAATTCCAAACCTTTCAATTTAACATTTCAATAAACTATTGAATTTCACATCGTTTCAATCCATGTTCAAATATCAATTCAGATTACTCCAATTTCAAAATATTTCAAAGTTATTTTCAAACAACTTCAATAACTTAATTTCGATAGAATTTCATTTATACTTAAAAGATTAACTTTAAACTTCCAATTTAATTTCTTAAAGCAATTCCTTTTAAACCAATTCACATTTCAAAACAAAACTTGATTTTCCAATAATACTTCAATTTATATACATCAAATTTTTTTCAAGATATTATTTTTATTAATTCAAAAATTAAGAAGTTCAAAATCATTAAATTTAACCAATCCGGTGTCCGTATATAATTTTCTACCCTAGGGTCAAGTGATACGGATATTTATCATTTCAATCCGCAATTTAAAATGTCACGGTTATATATATCATTTCAAATCGCAATCCCGAATTAATAATAAAATCCATAAAATCGCTCGAGTCCATCATTTCAACCCATAACGATTTTTCCTTAATCTATTGATCATTCAGGTATGTACCATTTCAACCCATAGTGAACTTGCAGTTTATAACGATATAAAATAAAACATCCATTCATCCAATATCAACAATCAACATCCATCACAATCATCATCCAAATCAATCAATAAATATCAATATAGAACTGATAATCAATAACATGTATTTAACTGGCAACTTATATTCAATAATAAATTAAATAACAATTTAATTCAAATAAATTAAAATTAATTTAGATGACGATTAAAATATACCAGATAGCCATAAATAAATTTCTAATCACATCATAAATTAAATTTAACAAACATAAGAATATTTAGAAGTTGTGAGTGGGTTAAAACACTCACCTTTGAATTTAAATCGAATTTAAATTCAATTTAAAGCCCAAATTCAAACGATCTCAGAATTCAACCAAACCACCGCCAAAATGTCCAGAATTCCGATACGATCCCAACGGAGAAAATCGCGCATGAATTGGACCTCGTATGCAAAAGTTATTCGAGTTATAAGATTTGAAAATGAATTAAAATTAAATGAATAAATAAAATAGCACACCACTCAGAAGCTGCCACGTCCTCTACCTTGCTCATGCATGTAACCCACCCAAGCAGTATCGTACGCACGAACAACCAACTTCGATCGGACCTCCACGCCACCACCGGCCTTCTGCGCAAACTTCGGTCGTGCCAAAGCTCTCCCCACCTCCGGCCGATCATCCTCCAAGCCCTATGACCTCCTCTCGTCGACGAACGGCGAACTGAAATTACCGGCCGCCACTTCAACTATAAACCCTAACCCAATTTATCGCCTCGATCTGACTGGTAGTTGACCAAACGAATGGCCCAGATGCCCTCCACTCGTTCCCCTTTACGCAACCATACCCTCCGTTCCACGATCCGACAAAGTTCATCACGACGAGGTGAATGGTTGAGAATAGTTCTTCAATTTCTGGACAAACAGAGGTTCAAATTGGAAAATGAATTATAGATCTGAGATGCGCTCGTTGAGAGCATCAAATCGATATATTATTCGATATAGTTTGAGGAGTTTGAAATTTTTGATTTGGTTTTGACTTACAATTGAATTGTAAATTTGGTTCTGCTTTGTCTGCCATTAGAAGGAGGAAATGAGAAGGAAATGTACGTACAGACAAATGAAATAAGAAGCACTAGGGTTTATAACGAGCTATTTATATGAATAGCTGAAATATAAAAGAATGGACCAGATCGATTTGGATTGGAACGATAAACCCGAAAAGCCCGTTCTGCCTTCGGAACGAAAATATGTCATCCCATATATCAAAATGGATGTTCTCAAAAAAATTTAATCCAATGGAACAGATTTCAGGTCCTAATTCCATCGTATGAAGAAGTTATATTAAAATCAGCTTATTTCAAATTTGATTTTAATTGATTTCAAGGCGTTTCGAGCCCGTGCGATCAAACGACAAGTCCAATCATTACGAAACTTGAAACCTTACAATAACTCACCGTTACGGATCTGATGAAACTGGTTTCGTGGAAATCCAAGTTAGCGGCCAAAATGGCTATTTTCAAGTTAATTATATAAATTAATATTAAATTAATTAAATCACATTTTTATTTCAAATTTAATAACTAACAAATTTCATCATTTTTGATTGCTTGGACATTCATAATAATTTAAAGTAAATTTACATGTCAATTCAGTGTTAATTATTTCAATAGTTATAGTGTTCAGTTGCAACTACAATTTATCCCATTAATTAAAATTTAATTTCAATAAATTGCTTTGATTTGATTCCAGACTTTATAACCAATCAATTATTACTCATCTTACATAGTTAACATTATCTCATATTTCATTACATTTATATTTTCCAAATTTCATCTTTATTTGTATCAATTACTATATTTCAATTATATTGGAATTTTTTCAATTTTACACATTAATTAAAATTTAAATCCCAATTAATTATTTTATCTTGGTTTCATTCTTTTTATTACATCAATTATTACCATATGAATAAAATTAACATTTCTATTTAATTTATTACATTCACAATTTACAGTCATTGTCTTAACTCACATTAATGTAACATTTAATTCCATTCAATTACAATTGATTTCCAAATTAAATTTTAGCAGCCTAAATAAATAGGTACTTCCAATAATTGTTACCCTAAACTTTTATTTACACTATAAGTTTATTGTTTACAGACCAATGTTACAATTACTTACATAACAATGGTTTTACTCAATTACCATTCATTATATTTTATCTCATTCATAAATTCAATATTTACATTCATTTCCTTATATTAAATTTGTAACCAAGTTATAACATTTACATTATTTCAATTTATTGTAATTTCATTCAATTTATCAATAATTAGCTTTAATTACCATTGTCACATTTCATTCTTAGTTATTATTACATTATTATGTCACAAATTTTGACTTCTCCCAATATTAAATCCCAGAATCTTATTAACTTAACAAATTTTAATTATCGAAAATTTACGGGTCGTTACACCATGATAATATCTCTTATCCTATTAGAAATTTCTAGAACATTCCAAGCTTTATGAAGAGGAGAGTGTGTTAATTAGTTGCTAATATGTTCATTTAATTATTAGTTAAGTGCAAAAATGTTCTAACAACTTATATCGATCAAAAAGCTGTTTATCGATGAACCGATTTTCGATCACATTACTGATTTCTCTTCGAAGAATATATTTTTGTAAATATTTTTCCAAAAGAAGTTTCTCTTCATTAGTTATGATTTAAAAGGGGGTTAAATAGCTTATTAAATAATTTTAATAACATTTAATTCAAGATTCAAATATCTAATACTTCATATATTTAAATACGAAGTGTTCGAAATTCCGGGTCGTTACATTCTCCCCCACTTAGAATATTTCGTCCTCGAAATTCCAACACGAGCAACCAAGGAAACAACCATACATTGATACTTAACATTATCCTAATCATTAGCAAAAAAAGCTCATGGTTTGCTTAAGTCTAAACCCTCTATCGCACAAGGATGATAATCAATCTACTAAGTGTACCTTCCGCTCAACAGCCTCCGGTTATCACTTAGACGATTATTCATGCCACCCTAGAACGAATAGAAGAGCCATTCCTTAAACTCTCTTGAAGCCAACAAACATAGTATACCAATATACTAAAGCTTGTACATGTACATGGACCATCCGTATGCAATATCAATTCCGATCACTTGCTCGATCACATAGTTTTCCATTCCTAACTAGTATAGATCACTCGACCTCTCTAGTGCGGACTCCGATCTGGTTCCTTGATTATAAAAATCCATTCTCCTTATATAGCCATATACTAGATAGAAAATTTTGGGATCATATAAAGAATCTGTATCAAGTGTTTGCCATTAAGAATCAAGTGAAAAATCCTTGTTCGGACCAGTGTAAACCACCTCGAAAACATGTACTCGAATGCTGAATCAAGAACTTTCAAGCGAATAAAACGATCTACATACAACTTACGTATTTATCCTTTTAGTTTCTTAACTGCACCAATATCTTTTTAATCACCTTCATTTATCCAATTAGTATATCTCTTCAATACTAAATCATTTATGCCACATTTCATAAATCCTAACTTCAAGTTTATCAACATTTTATAACTTAAGTTCATACTCATATAATACTCCATTACATCCTAAGAGTATATACAAACATCAAATTTGTTTTACTTAACAAGTATGTTCAATAAATTTAAACTTTTTTTAACTTGCTATCTTCTAAATTCAAGTGTTATATAAACTCAACTTTATATCATCAAAAACACTTAATTACAAGTTCTATAACAATCCGGAAGTTCCCGACTATCCAAAATCATCGGAAAATTCCATTTTATTCCATTACAAGTTCTATAAATAATACTTTTAGTAATGAATTTAATTACTTTCTTAGTAGTGATGGTGGCTAATGGTTCTGCTTCAGCCTATTTGGTGAAGTAACCAACTGCGACCATAGCTTCCCCTTAGCTATTGGTAATACTCCAATTAGATCGATTCCCCAGATTGTGAATGGCTATAGGCTGACTATTTGCCTCAGCTCTGTGGATGGGGTTCTTTCAATTTAGCAAATCTCTAGCACCAATAGCAACGTCTAGCTTAGTCTGCTGCATCTCGATTGATCGGTAGCCAGAAGTATCCATAGCGGAGGACCTTCTTTCTTAGTATTTGGCCCCCAATGTGGTCTCTGTAGCTGCCTTCGTGAACTTCCCAAAGGATCCTCTTGGCTTCGCTGCTGGTTACACATCAAAGTAAGGGGATGAGAATCCCCTCCTGTAGAGCATTTCATTCTGTAGCATGTATAATGGCGCCTTTCAAAGAAGCTTCTTCCACTCAATCTGATCCTTGGGGAGTGTCCCTCTGAGCGGGTAGTCTTTGGTCGGTGATCCATGATTCCTCTTCCTTTGTAGTTTCTAGAATCCAATCAACGTCCACTTGATCTATGGTAGGACCAGTCAGCGTCTCAACTGGAACCATCCCCATTGACTGCGCTTCTCCGAAACTAGCTAATTTAGCTAGGTAATCTGCTTTCATATTTTGATCTCTCAGAATATGACTTATGGTGTAATGTTCAATGTCATTCAACAATTCCAATGCCTTTGATGGATTAGGGGCAAGGTTTTCCCCCTAGCCTAATATTCCATTTTCACCTAATAGACAACTAGTTGAGAGTCGCTGTAAATATGCATAGCCCTTATTCCTAATTCCTTCACAATTTTCAGTCCTGCTATTAATGCCTTGTATTCCGCCTCATTGTTAGCAGTAGGGAACTCCAACCTTAGAGAGTCACAAACAGACCGTCCTTTGGGAGTTTCGAGAACAACTCCCGATCCTGAGCAGAAATCATTTGATGCACAATTGACAAACAGTTTCAACTATGACACTATCTGGAGTGTTTTCCTCTTTGCCTTCTTGTATGTGAACTCGACAATGAAATCTGCCAATGTACGTCCATTGATTGCCCTTCGGGGCTTAATGGGTGATGTCATACTGACTTAATTTTCCGTTTAAGAAGTCATCCTGACATCTCTGGATGGTACATCGCCAGCTTTAAGGATTGATCCATCAACATTTTGATTAGGTGAGCCTGGAAGTATGGGCGTAACTTCCTTGATGTGATCAATAGGTAGTATGCTAGTTTTTCCAACTTTGGATAGTTCTTCTTAGCTCTAGCGAATTGCTTACTGATGTAGTAAACGGGCCACTGCCTTCTGGATTCTAGCTTCCTCACGTACCAATGTTGCGCTCAGTGCGTGAATTGAAATTACTAGGTAAATGAATAGGTCTTCCCCGTCCACTAGTGTAGGCAAAACTGGTGGGGTCTCCATGTGTTGCAATAATTCCTCAAAAGTGGTCTGGTAGGCCTGATTCCATTTGAAATTCTTCTTACCCTTTTTCAATACATCGAAGAATGGTATACACTTGTCCATTACTTTGAAAATGAATCTACCCAATGCTACGACCTTTCCATTCAGGCTTTGCAGTTCCTTTTTAGGTGTAGGGGCATTGAAGTTCCGTAGGGTGGTAATTTTCTTGAGATTATCTTCAATGCCCCTAGCATTCACGATGAAAACTAAAAATTTCCCTGAAGCCATGCCAAAAGAACATTTTATTGGGTTAAGCTTCATTCCATATTTTCAAAGAATTTCAAACATTTCTGAGAGGTTATCCAAGTGATTTGCTGATACATGCAACTTGACTAGCATGTCGTCCACGTAGACCTCCATCGTTCGTCCAATCTGATCCTTGAACATTGTGTTTACCAACCGTTGATAATTTTCCTTGGCGTTCTTTAGGCCGAATGGCTTTACTTGTTAACAATACAATTCGAGGTCGGTGATGAAGCTAGTATTGTCCTGGTCCGGTTCATGCATCATAATTTGGTTGTATCCTGAGTAGGCATCCATGAATGAGGGTAGTTTATGGTCTGCATTTTCGTCTACAAGCTGGTCAATTCTGGGTAACGAGAAGCTGACCTTTAGACAGGCTTTGTTTAGGTCCGAGTAATCAACACAAGTTCGCCAGTTCCTATTTGACATTTTAACCAGAACTAGATTTGATACCCATTCAGGATAAGTCGCATCACGGATGAAGCTGTTAGACAATAGCTTGTACACTTCATCCTTCAGCGCAGTGGATCACTTCGGACCCAAACTACGTCTCTTCCATCGTTCACCGGGGCTTCGGTCGTCAGCTCCCCTGTCATCAGCTCACCAACTTCCTTGACCTTCCAGCACTGGGCAGGCGTCAGCCCCCATACATGGTCTTACGACTTTGCGGAGACCTGTGTTTTTGGTAAACAGTCGCCCGGGCCTGGTCACTGCGACCCCCTTTGTGAGGAGGCACCCCTTTTCCTGAAGTTACGGGGCTATTTTGCCAAGTTCCTTGGAGAGAGTTGTCTCGTGCCCCTACGTATTCTCTACCTACCCACCTATGTCTGTTTCGGGTACAGGTACCTCACTGGAGTGTACTTGGGATCGATACTAAGTGTGTGACATGCTATCTTTGGTAATATCCCGTACATATCGGAATGTGTCCAAGCAAACACGTCCAGGTTAGCGCAAAGAAATTTGATTAATTCCAGTTGCATTTTGATTTCAAGTTGTGACTCTATCTTTAAGACTCGAGTTGGGTCATCCATGTCAATAGGGACAGGCACAGTAATCTCTACTGGTGCTACCCGTTCTACCCTCGAACTCTTCTTTCTAGGGTCCAAAGCTTTGTTGAATCGACTATGGTCCTCGAGCTAAGGGTGGTTCTGTAGTTGCTATGTTGACAGTTTGCAAATGTGGAGAGACTTCCCCATATTCTTCCCTTTTTCTTTCCTTTTTGACTTATGCAATTCATCGATATAACATTCTCTTGCAACGCTTTGGTCTCCCTTTACCACTCCGACTCCATTTTTCGTTGGGAATTTCATGGTAAGGCACCACAGAGCCAAAGCGATCCTAAAATCAGCAAGGGCCGATCGACCCAAGAAAGCGTTATAAGCTGACATTTCATCCACGATCATGAAGGTTGGATAAGGACTACCCTTCGTTCTCCTTCTTCAAGCTCGATAGGCAAGTAAATCATCCCGACTGGCTATCTTGGTTCTCCCATAAAGCCTTAGATTCTCATTCAGCAACCAGACACATCCTTTATGTTGATCTTCATCTGATCGAACGTATGTCGAAACAGGATGTTAACAGAACTTCCACTATCCACCATAACTAGACGTACAAACATCGGCCCGATTCCGACGGTTACCACCATTAGGTCGAGAGTCAGCGCTTCTTCTCCTTCAGTCTCGGTTTCGAAACAATACATCATGATTGAGTGTCCTTTGTTGCTTGGCTAGGGCACCGTCCTCAATCGCAAAATAAGTTTCTTTCAGAGCATGCTTTATTGAACTCGTGTATCGCTCCATCTCACACCAACTTTTCTATTGTGGTTGAAGTTAAAATGAACCTATTTGAAGTGGCTCTTTTCGTACCAGAGAAACCCATGTATGGACAAGGATTTATTTTACTTCCGCACCTAGCTACTCTAGGTTGGGGGATAGGTCCGGGGGGAGAAATTATGGACACATTTACATACTTTGTATTTGGAGTACTTCACTTAATTTCCTCTGTAGTCTTGGGATTTGGGGGTATTTATCACATGCTTCTTGGACCTAAGACTCTTGAGGAATCCTTTCAATTCTTTGGTTATGTATGGAAAGATAGAAATAAAATGATGACGACAATTTTGGGTATTCACTTAATTTTATTAGTTATAGGTGCTTTTCTTTTAGTATTCCAGAAATAGTGCCGATAACTAGTCTTTGTTTCATCCGATTGGATCCTTCTCCGTTGGGTCTAGGTTGGTTCTCTAGAATACTTGGAACTTGAGGTCCAACAGGCTGGTCAATGTTTTGCGATTTCTTCACGTACTGCTGGATCCTATTGTTCCTAATGAATTCCTTAATCAGATCTTTCAAATGTCGGCACTCGTTCGTGTTATGCCTGTGAGTCTCATGGAAGAGGCAAAACTTCCTTGATTGCTTCTGTCATTCAGATTCTTCCTTCCTAGAAGGCTTGGTATATCGCTCGGTTCCCTGAGTTGCAAGGTAGGTGTTCTCCAAACTGTCATTCAACGGCGTATACTCCTCGGGTCTTAGGTTCCTGATCCGCTTTCCATTCCCATCAAGCCTACTAATGTTCTAGTTTTTCCTTTCCTAATTTCAATCTTTCTTTGCATTTTCTATCATGGCTCCAGAATTGTTTCCATCCTGGTTGACTGCCGCATTGCTATGAACTATCTCCTTTGGTTGCACACTGGCAGTCTTGCCCTCCAATGCATCTTCCTCTTTCAATCTCAAATACTGGCTCGCCTTGCGGTTGAACTCCTTCATGGTAGTTGGTTGTTTCATCTTAATCCATCTTCCAAATTCTGTGTCCAAATGGATAGATCGGACTAAAGCTATGAACACCAATCTTCATTAGGATTGCTCACTTCAGTAAAATGCAGTATTAAACTGATTCATAAAGGTTTTTAACGACTCATTTGGTCCCTGGAAAAGGCCAGATATAGACATCACATCTTTTGGCTGTGCCATGTGAAGCTTGAACTATTCCAAGAATTTCCTTCCTAACTCGTCAAATGTAGAAATGGATCTTAGTGGGAGTTTAGTAAACCACATAGAAGGAACGCTTTCCATGAAGATAGGGAAACATCTGTAGTGGACTGCATCCATTTTCGTAGCTCCATCCATGTGCCAATTGTACTTGTAAAGGTGTGGTTTAGGGTTTTTCGTCCCATTATAGGATGGTGTAGTGGGCATAGTGAACTTCTTGGGATATTCCTCCCTGAGGATATTTTTAGTAAATGGAGTCTAGTTTGGTGCAGAACCCCAATCGTCATCTTTTCTGCACTTACTTTCTTCCATCAAGTGTTTGACTATGTCTGCTATATATGTCCCACTAGTTCAGTAGTCCATAGGTTGACTATCAGGGGATACACCAAGCGTTTGACTCTACAAACAGCCTTGGTTGGACAACTGAAGTCTAGATTCTCCATTCTTTGGGAAAACCACTCCTGTAGGATTCCGTTGGCACACAGTTGGCTTTATGGCAGTAGTTTGAACTTCTTTTGTGATGTTTTGCCTGCCTATATCAACATTTAATTATAGTCCTTTAGCATCGAGTTGCATGTCATTTTCAGAATCGGGGAAAGCAATGCGATATTCCTATATGGAGCCTTCGCTCCAAGGTTAGGGTTTGCGGTAGGTTGTCCTCCGACAGGAGGGGTACTTCAATTACCTTCAATAATAATTCCAGTCACTTCACCAGCTATCCCCTTTTGCTTTTGCTTGCCATTCCTCCTAATCATGCCTGAGACAGAGGAATTTTCCTATTCCATAGCCTCCGTAGTTTCCGGCCTAGTCCTCGGGGTAGTTGGTGGTTGCAGTGCTAGTAGAGCGTCTATTTTGTCCATAAGAGCTTTTTGGCTATAAGCCATCTTTTGGTTAAGTTTATCAACCATCCGATTAAATTCTCCTTTTGTCATAACTTCATGATAGGCAAAAGATTCTAGTGCTTGATCTCCAATAAGTTGGTGAAGTTGTTGACTTTAACCCGCTGGCACTTTGGTCCATCACTACCAACTGTTGCATCGGTAGATCTCCCAGAAGTTGTTCTCTTTCTTCCCACCATTGATCTTCAACGGCAAGACTTCAAATTCTTTTGAAAGTAGGATTTATGGATCTAACTTCTGGACCTATCGATCTAAAGTGGAGAGCTAGATCTAATCCTGGGTTCACCGTTTTTCAGTGAATGCACCAAAACGTTAACCCAAAAAATGGATCAACACCCTGGAGTATGATGTGAAAGCACCAGCCTTATTAGAACAGAGCAAATATGATAGAGAATAGCAGAAAAGTAAATGAAACACATGGATTTTTATAGTGGTTCTAGTGTTAACTAAGCCTACGTCCACTTTATAGTTTTGCTTATTAATTTGATCTTGATAAAGTATGATTAAAAGTGATTGAAGGAGAGTTAGTCACAAGTACAAGTGTTAGGAAGAATCTAAGTCCTAGAATTGCCTATAGAAACTGCCTTGTTGACTATAAAGTATAGAAA
Source organism: Allium fistulosum (assembly GCA_030737815.1). Taxonomy (NCBI): domain Eukaryota; kingdom Viridiplantae; phylum Streptophyta; class Magnoliopsida; order Asparagales; family Amaryllidaceae; genus Allium; species Allium fistulosum. The sequence goes on from CM060902.1 coordinate 222,449,619, forward strand.
GAGTTGAAGAAATGACAGGGCTTCCACGTAATAATGGAAGAAACAGGATCCACTCTTAGTTGTTCTTTGGTTTGTACATATAGTGATAGTAGCCATCTTGAACCACAAGCCCGCTACTAGAGAAGTCCACGGAGTGACCCAAGATAGCACAAGGAAAAAAGTGACCACCTAAGTTAAGGGCTAGAGTCGGTGTCGAATTAAGACTCTTAATTCGGTATGAAATCTAATCCTCGGCCTTTGGATGGTCAAACTCTTTTGTATTGAGTTCCTTGCTTTATTTAGATGTTCTCCATGTAATTTGATAGATTGTTGATGATGTTTGACCATCGGTTTTCCATGACAGATTATCCCACTGTTTGGATTATCACGTCTTTATTCTTGATGATAGGCTCTCTAGAAATCTATGAAACTTCATGAATAAGCATAGAAGGACTAGGGGTTCTGTTTGTGCCAAAATTGGTTACAAATTCCAAATATCGCAAAAGCACCAATGTATGAATACAGATCAGCAGTATATGATCACAAATCACAGATCTAAGTAATGTAGAGGATAAAAATGAAGAATAACAAACTTAAAACAGAAAGAAAAAGGCAGAGACACAAGATTTATAGTGGTTCGGCTATCTCCGGCCTACGTCCACTTCAAAAGTATCTTTTATTGACTTTGCTCGTTAGTTACAACGGATTACTGCAGTAATTCTCGAGTACAACAGTGAAGTTTTAGTATAATGATGATTTCGGCAGAGTCTGGACGTTGGAGAATCCAAAGGTCCCTTTTCTGTAGGCTTTGGGATGCTATTTATAGGCATAGGTTGCAAATATCTCGCTCAGATCTCAGGAGACCTCTTTTGGCATGTGAGTGGGCCCACGCGATCGATCCCAGGTGATTTCGACTCGATCCGTGATCGATACGAATGAAATTCATATCGATCAAGATCTTGTCCAATCGAGTCGAGATCGATCGTGAACATTCTTTAGGTTGTACGCAATCTCCTGTGAAAATTTGGTGGCATTTGGACTTGTAGATTGTGAGTTATGATCGATGCAAGTTGTAGCTTTCGTGAAGGCTAAAGCGTTCGCATCCATGTCTTCGTCTCCATCCGTTTGCATCGACCCACATATGCCTGCCTTTCACTTCGTGTCAACTCCCTATTATTGGTGTTGCCTTGTTCATATCCATGCTTCTTCGTATCGACTCGAAGTATCCAATGTTGATCGATACGAACAGTATCGATTCGAAGTAGTCCATGTTGATCGATACGAACTGTATCAATTCGAAGTAGTCCATGTTGATCGATATGAACTGTATCGATTAGAAGCATTCCATGTTGATCGATATGAACAGTATCGATTCAAAGTATACTGCTATGCTCCATCCCGATCAATACGAAATCATCGAGTCGAACAAATCATCACGCGCTTATCTGTTCAATCTGAGTTCGTATTCACCGAGTCGAAATCCACTTAACCTTTCTCCCTGATCGATACGAACGTCTTGTTCGTATCCATAGGCATCGATACGAACGAGGCTTCCTTAAGCATGCATCCATCAATATCTTGAACCAACGAAATCCATTCGACTTGAAACTTGAGACATAGCCTTATCTAGCCTTGTTCATCGTTCCCAATCGATCCCGTCTTGATTGGAGCTCGGCCAAACTTTGACGACATCGATAATAGCCTTATTTCGTATCGATCTCCAATCATGATATCCATCCTTTCTAGCCAATCTATTGATATCCCGTCCTTGACCAAAAGGTGGTAAGAAGGTGTGTTTTGAAAAGCTCTGATTTCGACATCCGAAGTCCATATTCCGTTTATAGTAGTACCATCTGATTCATAATCCAATCCGTTACCAAGCTATCCTATCCGAGTGCCACATTCTTGACTGCTCTAAGTCGATGTCCGATTCCAAATCCAGTAACCAAATCCTTAACCAATTCCATATCCATCTGAACCCGACAACCAAGTCCTAACTCATCCTTATCCAATAATCGAATCCAGGATCTCTCTGGGTCGATATCCAAGTTCTTAGCTATTCATAGCCGATATCTGAATTCATAACCTCTCCGGGTTCTTGTCAAGCGCAATCCACACCCAACGACATGTACTAAGAAATGCCTTGTTGTCCGTGGTCCAGTGTCCTGAACGTTGAGTAATTCCATAGCTTAAGTCTTAAGCCGAATCCTGGTCGCTCCGGACCCTTGCCGAGTATAGTCCATACTCGACGACCTGAAATAGTGACCGATAATATAGGGCCTAAGTCCTAGGCCGAATCCTGGTCTCTCCGGACCCTTGTCGAGCATAGTCCATACTCGACGACCTGAATAAGTCAATTCGCCATACTCGGACGAAGCAACTTACCCCTTGCCAGGCATAATCCATACCCGACGACCATTTACCAAAAGCCAGATAAAAAATTCAATCGAAATCCAATCCAAAATCCAGATCAAATCGGAAAACAAGAAATCCACACCAGAAATCCAAACCAATATCCAAACCAGAAAACAAGCATCCAAACTAAAGTCCAAATCAGAAAACAAACAAAACCAGGAGTTCAAACCAAACTTCAAAACCAAATCAGAAAAAAGCATATGTCCAAACCAAAAAAGAAAAAATAGATTTCACAAACTATAGCGCCGTGGTTTATCATCATCTCAGAGCATGCCTAGGGGCTATCTCCGTCCCTGTACATGAGTAAGTGACTTGGCCGCTCGCCTAGAGTTTGCTACTTATTCCATATCGTCCTTATCAGTCGATAACTAATCGACCATCATTCCTGGGCCTCGCGCCATCGTCATTTGAGGTAGATGGTGGCTGCTCCTGTTCCACCACCGCATTCCGAGTTCTGATGTATTGTCGCAACTGGCCACTCCTTACATGCTCCTCGATTATATCCTTTAGATGCCTGCAGCTTTTCGTATTATGTCCGTCCAGATCATGAAAGAGACAATGCCTTCTTGATGCCTTTTCACGTTCCGATGGTTCTCTCCTTGCTGGCCTTCGATAAGGAAGGCGATCCCGAGTTTCCATGAATATCCGCTCCAAAGTTTCATTCAACCCTGTGTAAGTGGAGAATTTTGGCTCTCCCCAATGTTTCCTTGTCTGGCCAGAGTTGTCATCCGACTTCTGTTTTCCTTTATCCTTATCCTTGCCCGAGCTTCCACCGGATGGCCCTCCATCCTCAGCCGCTTTCACTTCCTTCAACTTCATATCCGAACATGCATCCTCCTGTCGAAGGAATCTCTCAGCCTCGTGAATGAATTCCCCGAGATCCATTGGTGGGTCCCGTGTCAATGACACTTTGAAATCTGAGTTATCCCTGACTCCTGACACTGTTTCCATTAAAACCATTGATGGATCCGGCCGATCCACCGAAGCAACCGCTGCATTGAACCGAGTTAAGAAAGCTCTGAGCGATTCTTCTGTCTTTTGCTTCACCGATGTTAGTGTCATTACGTTCTTTGGCCTTTTGATATAAACTCGAAACCGCTTTAAAAACTTATCCACTAATTCCGTCCATGTCCTGATAGATCCCTCTTCCAACTACCTGAACCACATAGTAGCTATATCCGTCAAGTACAGGGGGAAACATCAGGCCATAACTCCCTCCGATTCCCCCGGCACTTCCATGTGTCTTGTGTACCTCATCAAGTGATCTGTAGGATCAGCCTTGCCATTATATACCTCCAGAGTAGGTAGCTTGAACTCTGTTGGGTTCCGAGCCATTCTAATGTCACGAGTAAACGAACTCTTGTTTACCCCTTCCAGATCTCTGTTTGCTAAGCCTCCGCGCATAGTTCGCCTGATAATCTCAGCCAATCTAGCATTGTCCATCAAGGGTTGCCCCCTGAGTCCCTGAGGGAATTCAGGTACATACTCTTCATCACGTACTCTTGTACTCCTGCCAGCATCCTGTTATGTGGTGTCACCTGGAATTTCTCCATGAATCGGTTCATCGTTGCCAGGTGGTGTGCCCCCAAGCCTGGATCCATCCAGATTAACAGTTGTGTGCTGATTAGGGGCTGCGCCTTATTGAGCTGCTCCATCTGATTGCCTGTTTGGTCTTTCTGCTCCAGCTCCATGGATCTGAACTCTTGAAGCTCCAACTGTTCCCGCCTGTCCAAACTGTTTGAGAAGGTTCTGCATCATTTCTTCATGTCTTTTCAGAATCTCTTCATGCATAGCTCCCATCATCATCTCCATCTCATCTCTGGTGATGAAGGCCGAAGTCCGATTAGCTCCTGAAGATGCTTCTTGGCTTCCTTCATGCTGACTTCTCTCCGCTCTTTGTCTCCTTGTTGATTGCTTTGTCATGGTTCCTTCTAGATCTGATCCATTAGCTTTTCAAATCTGAACTCCAAATCCGGTATAGCGGGTGCTAGTCGTTCTCAGTGAAAGCACCAAAGTGTTTGTGCCAAAATTGGTCACAAACCCCAAATATCGCGAAAGCACCAATGTATGAACACATATCATCATTATATGATCACAAATCACAGATCTAAGTAATGTAGAGGATAAAAATGAAGAACAACAAACTTAAAACAGAAAGAAATAGACATAGACATAAGATTTATAGTGGTTTGGCTATCTCCGGCCTACGTCCACTTCAAAAGTTAATCTTTTATTGACTTTGCTTGCTGGTTACAACGGATTACTGCAGTAATTCTCGAGTACAATAGTGAAGTTTTAGTATAATGGTGATTTTGGCAGAGTCTAGACGTTGGAGAATCTAATGGTCCCTTTTCTGTAGGCTTTGGGATGCTATTTATAAGCGTAGGTTGCAAATATCTCGCTCAGATCTCGGAAGACCTCTTCTGGCACGTGAGTGGGCCCACGCGATCGATCCCAGGTGATTTCAACTCGATCCGTGATCGATACGAACGAAATTCGTATCGATCAAGATCTTGTCCAATCGAGTCGAGATCGATCATGAGCATTCTTTAGGTTGTACGCAAGCTCCTGCGAAAATTTGATGGCATTTGGACTTGTAGATTGTGAGTTATGATCGATGCAAGTTGTAGCTTTCGTGAAGGCTGAAGTGTTCGCATCCATGTCTTCGTCTCCATCCGTTCGCATCGACCCACATATGCATGCCTTCCACTTCGTGTTGACTCCCTGTTATTGGTGTTGCCTTGTTCGTATCCACGCTTCTTCGTATTGACTCGAAGTATCCAATGTTGATCGATACGAACAGTATCTATTCGAAGTAGTCCATGTTGATTGATACAAAATGTATCGATTCGAAGTAGTCCATGTTGATCGATATGAACTGTATCGGTTTGAAGCATCCCATGTTGATCGATACGAACAATATTGATTCGAAGTATACTGCTACGCTCCATCCTGATCGATACGAAATCATCGAGTCGAACAAATCATCATGTGCTTATCTGTTCAATCCGAGTTCGTATTCACCGAGTCGAAATCCACTTAACCTTTCTCCCTGATCGATACGAACGTCTTGTTCGTATCCATAGGCATTGATACGAACGAGGCTTCCTTAAGCATGCATCCATCAATATCTCGAACCAACGAAATCCATTCGATTTGAAACTTGCGACATATCCTTTTCTAGCCTTGTTCATCGTTCCCAATCGATTCCGTCTTGATTGGAACTCGGCCAATCTTTGACGACATCGACCATAGCCTTATTTCGTATCGATCTTCAATCATGATATCCATCCTTTCCAGCCAATCAATTGATATCCCAGCCTTGACCATAATGTAGGATAACAGGTTCACTTGTTAAGAGTATGAAAGTTCCGAGGCTTAGTAGCTAGGTTCAATACTGAATTAGGGGGTACTAGTTTGGACCGAATACATGACTTCACCTATTTTGCATCCATATTTTCTTGAGCCTCTTCTCTTATGCTTCTGAGTGTCTTTGCCAAGTTTCAAGTCATTTTGTCTTCATATTGACGCTCTAATTCCTATTGATCTCTGCATGGTTAAAAACCCAATTAACATTAGTAAACTTCACTATCCAATAAACTTCTACTTTTTCTATCTTTTTCAAAAGATTTCGTTACTTATTATTTCCTTTAAAATATTCAATTTAAGGATCTAAGTACTTTCACAAATCCATTCAAAAGGTTTAAGACTAATGTTACTCAAAACATTGTCACTACAAACCCAAAATCATTTCGCTTTTGCTTATCTTTAAATAATCCTTTTAAAGATCTATTTAAATTTCTATGTAAAATCAAAAAGGACTAAAGACGAATGTGATTAACACATTGCCACAACAAACCCAAACCATTTTCCTACTTGTTAGTTTCTTTATAAACCTTTGTTTTAAAGATTAAGTTCATATCTAGTCAACATCGATAATCGACTAATCGATTATATAGTCAAAAACTATTGCTGATTCAAATCATGATTCGTATGCTTAACTCGTTTCCGACGTTCTCAAATTAAGCATTCCTCGTTCAAGAGTGAAGCCAGGTAAGTTTGGGCACTAGTTGCTCGAAGCCTTACCTAGACACTTCATTCTTAAATCTCACAAACAGATAAGCCTACCTCGTCGACTTTTAGTGTTAAGTATAGTATTATTGATTTCCATAAACAATCAGAAATCAACTCAACTAACACATTTTCGACATTTTCCACCTAACTGTTCCTTGGGTAAGAGGGAAACCGGTAGGTTAGAGTTCTATTGCTTCTTCCCTACTCGACATCAATCTAAACTCTCACAAATAGATCAGATTACTTCATCAGCTTATTAGTGTTAACCACAGTTAATTACTCTTCTAATTAGTAATTAGATAAATTAACAATTTGGCCATTGAGTAATTACTAACCCTTTTCTAAACCTTTTGTTTTATAATCTAAAACAAGATATTTATATAAGATATTTTCCAAGATATTTATACTTCAAAATACTTGTAATATGTTTTAAAACATTCCTTTAAAATATCACTTGAAAATAACAAGTTTGAAAAATCATTGGAAACTTAAAAAAGACATGTTTTAACAAAATATCTCTCCTTTGAAAATTCAAAAATAACTCTTATAAGTTCAAAAATATCTCAAACCACTTTTAAAATACTCTAAAAATAGTTAGTAACCACTTGTAAGAAGAATGAAAAAAAAATACTTAAATCTAAATACCCTTTCAAACCTTTTAAGTCCAAAAATCAAGTCTAAACGGGGAAGTTTTGCACTAGTGATGTTTTGGCCATTTTCAAGATGTTACTTAACTTTTTACTATTCAATCTTTTAATAGCAACAAACACATATATATATAATATAATATAAATATGGTGAGAAATTCCTAAGGATCTCTCTATATAGTTCCATAGCAATTCCCAAAAACAAGGCAATTCCAAACTGCTTCTATAGCGACTATCGCTATAAGTGCACTTCTAAATCAAGTCAAAAATAAACCAAAGCCATCTATAACCTATGTGCACTGTTCAAGGTTTAGTCACATGTCATATAAGTCCATTCAAGTCCATTCCAAGTTTATTCAAGTCCATGTACATGGATCACATCACTTACTTTTAAAGTAAGAATTCAAAGTGAATGTTTTAACATAAGTTAACAATAATTCAAATAGCTTAAAAACCATTTAAACACAACATATATGTCTTATATTTTTTTATTAAAAGTGGGTTGTTAACTCACCTTTAATCCAACCAAAACAAGATCCAAGAACCAAAGCCTAACCACACTTGCAACCACCTCCTTTCTCTTTCCTTGGCTTCACCTTGCTTTTCCTCCCTCCCAAACACCCTATTGCTCACAGGCTATACTTCCAAGGGGGTATGGATCCACTTCTTCATGTTTTTTCTTGGTGGAAGGGTTTCTAATATTTTATTAAACCCTGCGGAAATGTTTGAAGTGATTTGTAGTTGATTTGCAACTATTTTGCTTTAGAACATAAGAGAGAAAGAGATGAGGAAGCCATTGATTTTTACAACTCAAGCTTTGTAATTTTTATGATTATATCTTAAGGGTGTACCCCTCCTTATATAGGCTTAGGAATGGTGATGGGAAAAGATGAAAAACTCCTTAAAACCTAATGACATTAATTACTTCTTATCATGACAACTTTATGTCACTTCTCCTTTATTCATTTTACCATTTTACCCTTACTATGATAATATCTCTTATCCTATTAGAACTTTCTAGAATATTCCAAACTTTATGAAGAGGAGAGTGTGTTAATTATTTCCTAATATGCTTATTTGATTATTAATTAAGTGCAAAAGGGTTTTAACAACTTATACCGATCAAAAAGCTGTTTATAAATAAACCAATTTTCAGTCATATTATCGATTTCTCTTCGAAGAATACATTTTTAAAGTATTTTTCCAAAATAAGTTTCCCATCATTAGTTATGATTTAAAAGGGGTTAAAGAGCTTATTAAATAATTTAATAACATTTAATTCAAGATTCAAATATTTAAATAATTCATATATCTGAATATGAAATGTCTGAAATTCTGGATTGTTACAAAAAAGGAACATAATATCAGAATTTCACAATGGAAACGATAATATATGATATCAAAAGACAGTACAAAACTGTCACTCTAAGATATAAAGAATTTTAGGGTTACAATTCTAAATATTATCATCATCCTAAACAATTAGAGAAACCTGTCCACACAAATGCTAATATATACACGTAATAGTAATGCAACATAAATAAGAATACTATGTTAGGTGAAGCATTGAGCTCACCTCCTTAAGCTCCAATGAACATCTAATTAAAACTTATTTTTCTTAAACTATAAGAAAGTGCACACGAGGAACTTAGGGAAAACAGAAACCATGCGTCGGACATAAGTCTGGTATGAGAACTCAAAAAATATGTGGCCAACATATAACGGTACTTTTGAGATCACACGGAATGCTGAAATGGTTATGCCCTAAAAATAACCACCGTCTAATAAGTACATAAGGACATATAATAGATAATGTCTAGGGTGAAAAATATAAATCATAAAATAGCTGTAATGCTTACATTGATCACACCACAACATATTAAGGGGACAATCAAAACTGCTAAGGTACATTCGCATAATGGATTTTCCACGGAGATGTCTTTAGTAAACTGAAGCGTTTCCCCTGCACAAGGATCAAAAACTACCTTCGAGCGTCATACATCTCGATATAAAATATACCGATTAGGAGAAACATAGATGGTCCACGTCCGAACACGTGATCCCAAATTTCATCAAAATGTTGACTCTCCCTTGGACTTAACCTTAGGATAGAACGTTCAACTCTATAACATTCCACTTTACAACCACCTCCAAAATATAGAACTCATATATCAGTTTTGAAGTGGTTTTCAATAAGTAAACACTTGTCGATCCTGGTCTCTTCAAAACCAAATTGATGAATTTTTGGTCAAGTTCGATAGTCGACTAATCGACTATCAAGTTCAAAATAAATGATTACATATGGAAATCAAGTCTCATATACTTATCGCGTTTCCGACCTTTTTGTCTCATGCTATCCCTCGGTCAAGAGTGAAGCCAGTAAGTTAGAGCACCATTGCTACTAAACCCTACTCAAATATCAGTCTTAAACCTCAATGATAGACAAGCCTACTTCATCGGCTTTTAGTGCTAATTACACGACTAAATACTTTCCATAAATGAATAAACACACAAAGCACAATTTAGTAACATAAACACAATTAAGTCACATGAGCGACTTCTAATCCCCTTTTTATTCGATTAATACTTTTATTAATTAAAACCTCCTTTACCTACCTGTATATATATATTTAAAATACCTTTATAAAAGGTATATACATGTATTCACTTTTTCATTATTCATTTGTACTCTTTTCAATACTTCAAAAAGTATTCATATACTTATCTAAAATGGTATAAGTATATTCACAAATCATTAACAAGATTTCTTACTTTAAACCTTTAATTTTCTATCTTTTTCCAAAAGATTCCATACTTATAATTTCCTTCAACATATCCATTTTAAGGATATAAGTACTTTCCTGAATTCATTCAAAAGGTTTAAGGCTAATGTTACTTAAACATTGTCACTACAAACCCAAAACAATTTCACTTATTCTTATCTTTAAAACATTCTTTTAAAGATCTATTTATATTCATAAGTATAATAAAAAAGGGTCATAAATGAATGTTATTAACACATTGTCATAACAAACCCAGAACCATTCCCTACTTATATTATCTTTAGAAACATCCTTTTAAAGATCTAAGTTAATATTTGGTTAAGTTTGATAGTCGACTAATCGACTATCCAGTTAAAAACAATCACTTGTAAAAATTAAGGTTCGTATACTTAACACGTTTTCAACATTCCAACTTATACTATCACTCGATCAAGAGCAAAGCCAGGTAATTTAGAGCACTGGCAGCATATCAAAGCCTTGCCTAAACAATTCATTTTTAACTCTCACGGATTGGTAAGTCTACCTCGTCCGCTTTTAATGTTAAGTACATTATTAATGACTTTCATAAACGAGTAAGAAATCAACACGATTAACATGTTTCCGACCTTCCCAACTTAACTATTCCTCGATCAAGAGTGAAGCCAGTAGGATAGAGCTCAATTGCTTCTATTCCTACTCGAACATCAATCTTAACTCTCGCAAATAGATAAGCATACTTCGTCGGCTGTTAGTGTTAAGCATAGTTAATTACTTTTTCAAAACTTATATACATAAATACTTTAAAAATACTTATAAATATCTATGTAAAATATTACTTGAAACTAACTAATTTATAATTTGGTGAAAATAAATAAAAACATGTTTTATATTATAAAACCTCTTTACTTTACAAATTCACAAGTAAATATTAAAAATATATTTAAACTTCAATCCAACTTGAGAATGCTAAAAAAAATATTACAAAACATCCCTAAAAATATTAGGAAAAAATACCAAATTTAAATATCATTTTTAAACACTTAAAACCATAAGCAACTTACTACATCATTTATAAATGCTGTTAAAAGTCCTTGATAAAGAATAACATAGAAAAGCACGAACTTTGTGACATGTTTTGACTACTTAAACAAATGATTTAAGAATTGAAATTTTTACAGTAAATACTACCCTTAGGGTAGTCAAACATAATGGAAAAAAACCCTAAAGTATATCTTGGGATTTATTTACAAAAATCCCCGAAGATAAGGTATTTACGAAAGTGTTCGTTTAGCGACATTTTTACTCCAACTTTAGCCATTTTGTTTGACCAGTTCCAAAATCTTTTAAACTCCAATTATTTTCCAGTAATAAGTACATTTATATTACCTATTAAAAATGCAAATAAACCCCTAAGGATATCTTTCAAATTAATTACAATTTCCCAAAAACTCAAAGTGCTCATATAGCGATCTTCTTCTTGCTATAATTTTTTGCAAGTTTGTTTCACAAGTTAATGAATTATTTAAACTTCCATATTTTAATAATTGCTCTTATAATACTTACTAAAAATGCAAATAAGCCTCTATGATGTCTCTTATAGTTAACTTTGAAAATCGATGAATATAAGGCATTTTCAAAGTGCATCCATAGCGACCTTTTCACTTCTAACCTTTACAACTTTGGTTCACAATTTCTATAACTTTACAAAACATTTCTTTACTGTTACATACAATAAAATATATATAAAAAGAACAATAAAACAAATTATGCCAAGTTAAGATAAAAAATCTTCCATTTACATAAGTTAAAGTTAAGAGATATCGAAGTAAACTTATAGCGACTATTCTCACTTCAAACAATTTCAAACATACTTCAATTCAAAACAAAAGCCAACCAAACATGTAAACACAAAGTCCAGGCTACACCACATGTTATAGGAGGTAATATAAGTGATGTTATACAATATAAAGTTGTCATTTTCTTTCAAAAGCAAGAGTGGTCCAAAGTTTATAATTTTAATTAGTTAATGTCACTTTAACTTTATATTTGCACACACATATATACACCACAATATATACATACTAGATAGTGAGATAACTCACCCAAATCTAAGCCTATAACAAGCTAAGTTGGCTAGTTTCGAGGATGTGCAGCTCATGAGTTTGGTTTCGGTGGAAGTACTTTCGGCTTCGAGCATCGACCAAATGGATGTCGATTGGATCTTGGAAACTGAACCCGAAAGGGAGTCGTGGATGACTCCAATAAAGGATTATTTGCAAAGAGGAATCCTTTCAGAGAGAAGGAATGAAGGGTGAAAGCTCCTTTGACAAGCTTTGAGATACATCATGCAAGAAAGGGTACTTTACAGAAGGATTTCTCTGTCCTCATGCTTCGGTGTGTCATTCACGACGAGGCCAAGCGAGTCCTAAAAGAAGTTCATGAAGGGTCCTATGGTGACCACATTGGGGGGAAAACCCTAGTGAAGAAGATCCTTCGTTATGGATATTCTGGCCAACTGTCAACCGAGATGCAGTTGATATCACCCGAAAGTGTGATAAAGTGCTACAGATTTGCTAAAATTTTGAGAGCCCTGCCGACGGCGATCAATCAAATGGTCAATCCTTGGCCGTTTGCAGTTTAGGGAATCGATATCATTGGTGTATTGTCGATATCTAAAGGTAGCATGAAGTACGTCGTCGCCGTAGTTGATTACTTCACCAAATGGGCTGAGCAGAGCCGTTAGCGACAATCACCACAAAGAAAGTGATCAACTTTGTTGTCTAGAATATCATCTGTCATTTTGGATTTCCACAGGCAACCATTACCGATAAAGGGACCGAATTCGATAATACCAAAATTTAAAGATTTCTGTCACCGACATCGCATAGAGAAGAGATTTGCTGCGGTGGCACACCCCTGGAAAATGGATAGGTTAAAGCTGTAAACAAAATTATCAAGTCCAATCTTAAGAAGCAGTTGGAAAAGGCCAAAGGAAATGGGTTGATGAACTTCCATTAGTACTGTGGGCTTATCAAATAACCCATAAACAAGCGATTGGCCACTCTCCATTCGCCCTAGCCTACGGATCAAAGGCTATGATTCCAGTTGAACTAGAAGTACCTTCCTGTGACGACCGCCCATGACCCCTGCACTAAACATAGAAATAGAGCGCTGTAAAGTGTGCCAGGCAGCCATGGACGATCGCCAAGGTAAAGTTAAAACAGCAGAATCTATCGTATAACTCACAGCGCATGGATAAAATACAATAGAAAGTATATATAGTGAAGCTTTACAGAACAGAATTTCTATTAAACCTCATACTAGTTTGGTACAACATCTGATTAGTCAATACATCAAGCCTCACTACATATCACTTAGAGAATATACAAGTAGCAGAACATCCAGTACATATAGTACGAAACTAATACGCAAGCCTCCAGCTCGTCTTCGTCATCAGCATCGTCGGTCACTAAGAACAGCACCTGTCACCTGCTACCTAGTCTGCCCATCCCAAAATGGATGAACAGCCCAAGGTAATAAGAGTTGAACATAAAACCTTGAGTCAGACAACAGTCTTAGTGAGCGGTAAATTAACTAACAACATACCAAAAGAGCATAAAGGTAAAAGGAATAGGAATCCAGCCCTCCTACTCCACCTCTTTCTACAGTGATAGCCCCCAGACACACTAAGCAGAAGTAAACATAGCAAAGCAGACATTTAAAGTAAAGCAATTATCACTCGAGTCAAGGTCAACATTTTCCAAGTACAAACCCCCAAGGCCTAAACCAAGATCAGATAAGCACCCAGAAAACATTGCTCTTGAGACCGAATGACGATACAACCAAACATCCATGACTCTGGCTATCACTGTTATCTTTGCTTCGATACCACCGTTAATTGAATGACCGGCACATTCTTTCAACCGTCCGTCAAGGGTTAATGGCAACCCCGGTTCTAGACAGAAATCTGCACGTCGTCGTAGCCTGTGCCTAGGACTATCGAATCTGCCCAGAGTACTCTACTACAATCATAGTCTTTAGGGACTATCGAATCTGCCCAGCGTACTCTTGCTTTGAGTCTGCTAGAACCTTCAATAACGATGAAACCTCAGCCTTCTAGTCATCCTCCTCGACGACTATTTCCATACTAGCTCAAGCGCCTCTCGAGCAAACCATTATCCTCAAACCCGAACCATTTCACCGAGTTATCAACATGCTTGGAATGATCCCGTCTGGATTAAACCAAGGCTATCTCATACCATGCCTCGCTTCATCTCATCATAGCAAAGCCTCATCTCAACATCAACATCATCAAATCTATCCATATGAGCTTCATCATCCGCCACATATGCCACGAGCAGCTTTTCCAATTCAAGAGCCTTTCCCTTAGCTTTTGAATCATCTTCGACCATCTTGTCCAAATCAAATCATCAATCAACTAATTTATAATAATCAATCAAGTCAATCATTAATCCAAGTAATCAAGCATTCAAACATGATCTAATAAACAATTATAACAATAATGGCAATTTTGTAAATAAAGAGTCCAAATCTAACAAGCATGAAACATGAACAATATCTCTACAACTTGATGAATGAACTTGCATAGATTAACATGTAGTAAAATGGATGTCAAATCATCATGAACAATGGATCTATACTTAAGTTTACGAAAATGCATGGAAACCACTATTTTAACACCAAATCAAGCTATCAATCCGATATACTCCTTTGGATCCGTGTGAGAGATAATCACCACTCACCAAATCACCTAAACACCTCAAAAGCAACACACTTCAGATCTGGACAGCGAAGGATCTAACTCGATTCTCCAAAATTCCGCTTCAAACGATGAAATCTCTCTTCGAAGAATGTAGATCTTCAACTTTAGCTCTTGGATCTTCGATTTGGATGGAAGGAATCACAAGATTAGAGTGGAGAAAAGAAGTGAAGAAGTGCAGCACTCGAGCTCTCAAAATGGCAGGACTTCGTCACTTCAAAATCCGGATCCCAAAAAGTGAGGAAATGGACGTGTATTTATAGGCCGATCCATAAGTCGTTCGCCCCCTTAAGCCGTCCACGACTTAAGAAAACCCCACGACTTACGACTTAAGAACACCACGACTTACGACCTAGCAGCTCCTCCTGACCTAACACTTGCGCGACTTAACACATATGTGCGACCTAACGACTTAACCCTTAAGCCCTTACGCGACCTACTACAGAAGCAACCTAACGACTTAAGCATCCACGCGACCTATCATAAGTCGTCTACGACCTAACACACACGCACGCGACTTAACGACTTAACTGCTTAAGTCCTTTCACGACTTAACTACACACACAGGGTCTTACGACCTAACACCTAAGTCGTCTGGACGACCTAACTACCTTAAGTCGTTAACCCGCTTAGGTTACTCATTTCCTTAAGTCGCCAACTGCTACCACCCACTTCCTTAGGTCGTTGCCGACCTATCCTCCTTAAGTCGTTAACTCGCACAGTCTACTAGGTCGCTACTCCTATGCCGCTAACCCTTAAGTCGCCGACTCTCTTAAGTCGCACACTTTCTTAGAATGCCAACTCCCCTTAGGTCGCCAACTTCCTTAGGTCGCTCCACGACTTAATCTTCCACACGACCTAAGCTACCACTCGACCCAACTTCTACACGACTTAAGCTTTGGTTGACTTATCAACACTAGCGACCTAAACTCTGAACGATTTAACAATACTATCGATCTAATGACAATAGTTTTATGATGTTTCGATCCGTAAAAATACGGGTCGTTACATTCTCTCCCCCTTAGGAATTTCGCCCCCGAAATTCCAAACAAACAAGAGCAATCAAAACTATTCTGCATGCCTACCATCCATAGCAATCAACAAACCATGCATCCAATTCTAGCCTAGCATGCAGAATTCTAAAACTAGAACAAGTTACAATGTCGTGAGATGACACGACACCTTATGGCCATACCTCAAAGAGTTCAGGATGAGCTGCCTTCATCCTCTCTTCCACCTCCCATGTATAGTCGTTAGCATCATCACTCCATTGTATCTTGAGCAACTTAACTACCTTCCTCCTAAGCTGTTTCGTGTCAGTTTCCACAACACGAAGCGGCTTATGAGGTCTCTCAACAACTGGATCAACCTCAAAATCTTCACAGCTATCTGCAGAAACCACAGTATTCGAGTCGTGCACATACTTCCGTAGACACGATACATGAAAAACATTGTGCACACTCGACATCTTTTCTGGTAACTCCAATTTATAGGCGAGCTTTCCAATTCGCTCGATGATCGGGAATGGTGCAACAAATCTCAGGGTCAATTTTCCTTTCTTCCCGAATCGAATAACATTCTTCAGTGGAGAAATCTTCACAAAAACCATATCACCTACGTCGAATTCCAAATCCTTACGACGCTTATCGGCATAACTTTTCTGACGGTCTTGGGCTGCCTTCATTCGTTGCCGAATGATCTCTATGCAATCCGAAGTCTGTCGAATCATTTCTGGCCCAAGTATCAACTTTTCTCCTGTTTCTAACCAACATGTCGGAGAGTTACACGGTCTTCCATACAATGCTTCATACGGTGCCATACCAATGCTTGACTGGTAACTGTTATTATACGAAAATTCCACCAAATGAAGATGATCTTCCCATGATCCTCCGAAATCCAAAACACATGCTCTAAGGAGATCTTCCAAAACTCGGTTGACTCTCTCGGTCTGACCATCTGTTTGAGGATGATAAGCTGTACTCAAACACAACTCGGTTCCCAAAACTTCTTGGAAGCTCTTCCAAAACCCACTAGCGAACAATGGGTCTCGATCGCTCACTATACTTTTCGGAATACCATGGAATCGAACTATCCACTTAACATACAGCTCAGCCAACTTCGATGCAGTCCTGGTTGATCGAACATGAATGAATCTTGCACTCTTAGTCAGACGATCTACGATGACCCAAATCCCTTCATTTCCCGTTCTTGTTCTAGGTAGTCCATCGATAAAATCCATCGATATTTGCTCCCACTTCCATGTAGGAACTTCTAATGGCTAAAGCAATCCACTTGGCTTCTTCTGTTCGGCTTTTACCAACTGGCAGTTCATGCACTTGGAAATAAAATTTCCAACATCCTTCTTCATACCTTCCCAGTAATAGGCTCTCTTCATATCCCGATACATCTTATTTCCACCTGGATGAATTGTCAGCTTCGAGTGATGACTTTCCTTTAGAACTTCATTTCTCAATTCATCTATATCGGGAACAACTAGTCGTCCTTGCTTCCGAAGCCAACCCTCTCAATCGACCTCGATTCCTTTATCCTTTTCTAGGTCCAATCCAGATTCCAAATCACGGATAATCTTTACAAGCTTATCGTCTCGCTTTTGGCTCTTGCCAATCCTTTCCACAAGAGTAGGTCTTATAGATAAGTTCGCCAACATCTCAGGTTCCAATTCACATCTGGGCCTGAAGTCAAATCCAGCCAAATACTCGAGACTCTTCCATTCTGAAAACATGGCTGCATGTCTTCGACTTAACACATCTGCCAATGCGTTACCCTTTCCCGGAGTATAGGCTATACCAAAATCATATGATGCCAAAAACTCTAGCCATCGTTGCTGCCTAAGATTCAAATCCTTTTGGGAGAAAAGATACTTCAACGACTTATGATCTGTAAACAACTCGAATCGAACTCCCAATAGGTAATGTCTCCACATCTTCAGAGCAAAAACAATCGCCGCTAACTCCAAATCATGAGTCGGATAATTCCTTTCATGCGGCTTCAGTTGTCGACTTGCATACGCAACAACTTTACCCTTCTGCATCAGCACTGCTCCAAGTCCAGTACCACATGCGTCGGTGTAAACCACCATCTCATCATTTCCACTTGGAATAGTCAAAACAGGAGCACTTGTCAGTTGCTCTTTCAGGATTCCGAAAGCTTGCTCACACTTAGCATCCCATCTGAATACTTGATTCTTTTTCGTCAATCCTGTCAATGGTGCAGCTACCTTGGAAAAGTCTTTGATAAATCGACGATAGTATCCTGCTAATCCAAGAAAACTTCTCACATCAGATGCATTCTTAGGTCTACCCCAATCCTGGACTGCTGCTATCTTGGCGGGATCAACCGCTATTCCATTTCCAGAGATAATATGGCCTAAGAACCTCAATTCACTCTTCCAAAAGTGACACTTCGAAAAGTTAGCCTTCAGCTGATGTTTCCATAAGATTTCCAAAACAATACGCAAGTGCGTCTTGTGCTCTTCTTCAGTTCTGGAATAAATCAAAATATCATCCACAAACACAAGTACGAACTTGTTCAACTGATCCCTGAACACTCTATTCATAAGATCCACAAAATATGCTGGTGCATTGGTCAATCCAAACGTCATTACCAGCCACTCAAAGAAACCGGATGGTGTCCTGAAAGCAGTCTTCGGCACACTATCCTTAGCCACTCTTAACTGGTGAAATCCCGTTGCCAAATCCATCTAAGAAAACACCTTAGCTTCGTGAAGCTGATCAAACAAGTCATCTATTCTCGGCAATGGATACTTGTTCTTCTTAGTCACTTTATTCAGCTCACGATAATCCACACACAACCTCAACGATCCATCCGCTTTGGTTACAAACACAACTGGTGCACCCCATTCGGACACACTACACCGAATGAATCCTTTCTGTAAAAGATCATCAACTTGCACCTTCAACTCTTGTTGTTCCCTAGGCGCCATCCGCCTAAGAGGCATCACAACAGGTCTGGCTCCTTTAACTAAATCGATACGAAACTCGATCTCCCTATGCGGCGGTAACCCTTTGACCTCATCAAAGACATCCTCAAATCCATTAGCGATTGGCACCGATGACAGTCCATCCCGTGGAACAACTAGCGAATACATAAAGCTCATGAAGACGCCTTCCTCATGCTTACATCGTATCACAACCTTTCGCCCTTCCACATTCTCGACTGTCACCTCCAACCTTTCACAATAAACCTTTGCCGCATACTTCCTAAGCCAGTCTATACCCAAAATAATCCCAAACCCCGCAAAGTTCAGAACAAAACAATCACAAACAAAAGAGCAATCATGACTCGATATAACCAAACCACGACATAGCATACACAGACAGGACGAACCCCTCAACTGGATTAGTCACAACCAATGGTCTATCAATGTAAGGACCCGATTCTTCGACTTCCGAAAATCGACATCGATACGTTCACTGTATCAGCTGCCGAGCAAACGAATGCTGGAAAACCGAATTCTTAGGGTTTTAAAGAAGAGGTAGAAGAAAAGATAGAAGAAAAAGAAAGAAGAACAACAGAACAATATCAGAAACGAAAACAATATCAGAATCTCACATATCGCAGCGGAACAATATATAATAGATAATCACTAGTCATTTAAAACAAAGAACTATATCAGTTTATACATACATCAATCATCAGAGTCAATATACAACTCAATACAACAATGGACAGTTATATAAACTTGTCCTCATACAGAATACACAGCGGAATAAATACTATCAGATACAAATACTACGTCTCGTCATCCAGCTTATCTCCAAAGCTCCAGAATATCCAGAATATCCTGATAACCTAACTCTAGACTGCCCGTGTGGAAATTGGTGGGCACCCAGAGTTTAGAAGGGAAACAATAAACTCCGAGTCAGTCATGGTGACTGGTGTTAGATCGTAAAATAGTTATTTTTCACAAAGAAAATAAAACAGGTTCGAAATGCTTTTGGAAAATGAAACTACCATAAGACCTCCCACCACACACACAATGCAAACGCAGAATTGGAGGAGATTTCTTCTTATGATAGTCAAAGATGCTTACTACGCAAAAAATCAAATCCTTTTTTTTGATATTATTATTAGTGCATAGTGTAGAAAAATATTTCGAAAGTATAATATAAATCTTAGCCAGCATAGGCATTTCGCACTTATGCCTACTATAGCTACCATCCAAACAGTGGGGCGCCACCATAAGTGAATGATAGGTTCTACAACTAAAACCGTACAAGGCTCGTATTGTTTCTTTGGATTTCCAACAAATGGTCAGGCCAAGGAACTTCCTATGCCACGAAGGAACGCCTCTGGAATGACGTCCCGAGAACCTAACCGGATCTCTGCCAACACAAGGCCGGGTTACCTCTGCAAAAATAGGTAACTACTGACACGCGTATGCCATCCCCCGATCGTAACCGATCTTCCCGAGGATCCCCGATTCGCAACAACCACATAATAAGCAGTATCAACATAGGTTAAGTATCTGGGCTCCATACCATTATACCACCTCTATCCAGAAGGAATGACATACACTAAGGGGCGCTACTCCCTAGAACCTTGCTGCATCCTTCCTATTTTGACCATTTCCGGGGTGTGAGGCTCGACGAAGTCTCGTCCACAAAGCTACGCTTTCTACAAATCCATGCTTCGGGTCAAACAAATGAATAACCTATGATCACAAAGATATAAGATCAAACAAATGATCATATCGTAAATGATCAAACACTGATCATTTCACAGCAACACTCAGTATGTCACGTTACCAAATTGGGAGTATATCGTTGATAAATTTCAACTACATAACCTCTGAGCTCGTACGTCTCAAAGAAGGGTGTTAAGCTAAGAGAATAAATTCTCCGCCACCAACAGAAATGTATTTGAAAGAAATCAGCTTTATATCTCAATTTGTAACGTCAGACACACAATCCATACAAGTCTGTTCCGGGATCGAACAGAACCGAAGGCACTTCTCACGAAGCCCTTGCAAATCCGGATAATTTTCTAATCACGTCCGGACTTCCCGTCACTAAGGGTGATAAAACCTCTAAATCGGAGATCAGCCGATGTAGAGTAACTCGACGGTAATCCTTCCGTTTTAAAAAATATCTGGTCTTCAACACCGGTCATCAAATGCAATTCATAACGACGTATCACATATTCGAAATGGGTTATACGACCCCATGGTCCTTTCCCGGCTAACCCGAATAGTGAGCGCTTATTCAAAAATAAGTGTGGCATTCAAATTCATCCAATTCACAACAAATACCTATTCAAGGTAATTATTGATGGTCGGTTATTTAACTATCAATAAAGATGCGCAACATCATCAGATTCCAAATAATTTTCCCAAATTATTTATTTCCCAAAAATATCTTTACTAGATATATAATTTCCACACTTCAAAAATAAATCAACGTTTATTTTTCTAAACAGTTTCCATTTCCTTTTATAAATTCCATAGTGAATTTATATTTCAAAATATCTACTGATATACGATTTTCAAATCGATTTCAAGTATTCAATTTCAATTTATCTTTACAAAGATAAATTCTCAAAACGTTCATTTCATATTGGAAAAGCAATTCCATACTTATTTAAAAATAAGTAATTCACCAATCTTATTTATTCTCAACATTTGAAAATATTCAATCTACTTAAATCAATATTTAAGTACATATTTCATTCTTTAAGGAAATCTATTTGAGTCAAAACGAATGTTACGTAAAACATCGTTACGACGACTCAAAAACACTAGTATAGGGATTCGGATTTTTAAGATAGATATATATATCCCAATACTTCATAAAACATTCCCTTTCGGAAACCATTTACTATAACAACAGTGTTATAGTCCACCATTTCCTTCTTCCCTCGAAAACGTCTATTTCAACAATGAATGTTGAAATCTATGATTTCGATATTCAATACATTTTAAAACATCGTTAAAACAATTAACTTCATTTTTAATGTCACTTTCCCAAAACATATCCATTTTACTTAATAATATATTCACTGTCCAAAATCGTGAATATATTTCACTAACCAAATTTCAATCTTTTCTACACATTTTATTTCAAGAATTATCCACTATCCAAAATCGTGGATAAAATCCCCTTAATAACTTTCTATCTAAAATTCATCAAATTTGATTGATTTTCGAATTTATAAAACAACGTTTATAAATTCCATTTCTATTTTATAATAATTTCGATTTATAAATCTTCTTTAATGACCTATTCAATTTATAACTCAATGTATATACCAAAGGTCCATCTTATAAGTTAATAACTTATAATTCATTTATTTTAAAAGAAATCGTTCTTTTAAACTTCACAGATTTTAAATCTTATTACTTATAAGATTTCATTTATAACCTTATTTTCAACCATAACCGAACTACTTTTATACTATTTATAAATCTCATCTATTAACCATTCATACTTATTCAAAAATCTCAATTAAAATGCCGAAATCCAATTTATACTTCATTTAACACTTATAAAAACTCGTTTTATAATTCCAATATTTGATTTATAAATATCAATTTGTATAAATCTTTTTATACAAATCGTTTATAGTTATTCAAAAATCCCAACTTAAACCATTTTATAAATAAATCGATTTTTATTTCAAAAATGACACTTTGGTTATATTCCACTAAAAATTATAACTTTTATAACTTTAAAATTTTAACGTTTATAAATCAATTCAAAAATTCCATAAAACGTATATTTTCAAAAATCACTTTAAAAATCCTTTTAAAGTAAAGTCGTTATTTTTAAACTTCAAAACTTGAATCCGATGATGCAACAGCACTGATTAGTCAATCACAACAACAAACATCATATATCACTATGATAACAGAATATACATCAATATCTGTAAATAAATAAATACTGGTGAGGAATCCAGTTGGATCCCTCCAACCTGTTTCCCTGCATCCACAGATGTTAGCACAATACCAATTCCACTTCGAGGTGGAATATCGCAGTATATGGGTTTTATAAAAATCATCCGCTTACTAACGGCGCAATAGGGTCTCATCCGCTATACGAGGCGGGAAATCAATCAATCCAATATATACATATGCCAATATGTATATATTGCTACATATATATAGATATATCCTACTATATCTAATATCACATCTAATAGCAATCAATAACTGCAATCCAAATTTATTTTGAGTGAGAAGATCTCACCTTAGCTTTTTATCTTGCATTCCATTTTCATTTCCGGCTTGCTTTTCCATTCTTAACCTTACTGAACAAAATGAACCATAACGAAACCCAGGCTCGAACTCGAAGACTCCACCATCGGCCACGCGATCTTCACCTTATCGCTGCCAGTATCGCGATTCCCTGCCTCGCGTGAACACATCACCATCCTATCGCCACTTCCAGTCGCGAACCACCCCAATGCCCTAGCCTCTGAAATTGATCGCGACCCACTTCTCGACTCCGACAAATCCCCTAGACCACGCGAACCCTAGATCGAACTGCCCTCGTCGCTGTCCCTTCGACTATCCCCAACTCGAGAACCCCACCTCGACGCCTCGCCACGACCCAGCCTTGCTAAGCACGAATGACAACATCGCGACCTCGCCTCCCTCTTGACTTCTCCTATTGCTCAACAACTCGCGACTTCGAAAAACACGGCCCCAGACTGTCGTTCGTGAATCCCAGTTGTCGAGTCGCCGAGTTCGAACGTAAGACTTCCCTTTTTCCAAGTTTCGATTTTTGATGTCGATGACGCGATGTCCTCGCGTGTTCGAGCACGCGAGCTTCCCCCAATCGGTCGCCATTGATTCGTGAGGACTCGGCTTTGATTTACTGAAAGGTGAAGGTGGAGAGATAGTAAATTTTGAATTTGGGGAGAATGGTTTATGCGGCCATAAATTTGAATTCGAACGAACGAAAGAGAAATGGTTCTCTATTTTTTTCTTGCTTTCGGTCTTAAGTTACAGAGAGGAGCGAATTTCAATTTGAACGAGATATGGGGTAGAAGTACGCGGCCACTACTTTGCACGATTTCTGCATCGCGATTTTAGGCATGAACAACGGGGCATGTTTTAAGGAACGAATAGTAATTGATGTGACCAATTAAAAATTTAAATTTAAATCAAATCCGTTTAAATTTCAATGCGTTTATCTATCGTGTGCACACATAACGATTCTGAAAAATATGAAATTGGAAATCCGGTAATAATTAAATATTACGGATCCAATGGAACTGGTTTCGTCGAATTCCGAGACTGTGCCTCGGACGGCTATTTTTAAATATCGATTCGAACAATAAAATTCAAAACTGAACAGAACAGTTTCAAATTCAATTCTGAAAGTTCTATTACCTTCAGTATCATCAATGTGAATTTTAAAAGCTTCTGAAATATTTTTCTTCAGCTTAAAACTGAAGATTCAAATTTTTATTCAATTCAATAAATTAAATTTTATAATTTAATCGCCAATTCATTCTGATAATTTGAAATTCAAGTCAAATCATCATCCAAATATTTAAAATTAATTAAATATTTTCAATTTAAATTGTTCAAAATTCTGGGTCGTTACAAACTTCCCCCCTTAAAAGAATTTCGTCCCGAAATTACAAGTTAGGAAAAAAAGTCCTTAACTCGTGTACTATTTTTCAAAATTGAATAGTTTTATCAAATTTTTATCAAAACAAATCTTCCTACTAAAGATTCGTTATCATTTCAACTAACTTTCCAATTCCAATTATAAGTTCCAAATAACATTGTTTTCCTTACATTTCAAATTTAAATTCAAATTCAAATTGAAATTTTCAAAATTTTCTCAAAAATTTTCTAACACCCGAAATTTTCGAAAAATTTCGCCAGCGTCTCCTTTGCGCGGCTAACGCGGTACGACTACAAAACGTCCCTACGGACTCTTAGATTTCAAAAAGAAAAGAAAAAGGCAAGCGGCTAGACAAGAAATCAGTAAATCTCATATCGAAATTCAAATACGTACCTTTTGTCAAGCAATTCAAATTTATCTTTGAAATCAAATCCAATTCCTTTATACACATGTATATCCTACTAACCATAATATCTAGTTACTTATTCAAACCATTTTGCAAATTCTATTACAAATTTTTTCAACATATACTTCTTATATCATCTCTAATTCACTATTGAAGTTATATATTCTTTTATCATTAAATTTTGCATTTCAAAATTTCATTTGAATTCAATTTACAATCTCAATTTAATTTGGATTCTATTTAACTTCTGAATATTGAATTTATCAATTATCTTTCATTCATAACTGCACTATTTTATATTAGTTTCATTTACTAATTCATCACAATTTCTAGTTCACTTTATTCAAATTTGTTTTCAACATTCAGTATCAATTCCAGTTTTATTCTTTTGTTCATTCCCAAAATTTATTTTCAATTCACTATTTTTGGTTTATAACCACTTATATTAAACTGGATTTCAAATTCCATATGAATTTTAATTCATCTTTCATTTATAATTATTCAATTCCATTTTATTACTTACAAATTCGAAATGAATCTCAACTTTCAATTTCACTTTCATTAAATTGATTCACTTGTACTTACACTAATTTAACTCTATCATTTAAGTTAAATTTATTCTATCAAAATTCAATTTGTATAAGTTATCAATTCAATAATATTCCATAAATATTTTTATATGGTATTCCACAGTCTTTTCAACCTTCCAAAAATCATTTTGAAAACAATTCAAATTATCCTTTGAATTTTCTAAAACAAAATCCAAATTTTCAAAACAACTTCCATTTAAAATAATTTGGCAGCAATTCCTCTTTTGGAAATCCAAAAATGAACACCGATAGTGTCGCGATCACCAATCGTAATTATTTTCCAGCGACCGAAAAGAGTTTAGAGCTTTTCATTCATTCAGAATACTTTTCAAAACCTTTGAAATTCATTTTCAAATCAAAAAGGAATTTAAACTTTCCAAATCACAAAAAATTTCAAATTCTTTTCAAAACATTTTCAAAAACTTCTCAGGAATTCCGTTTCATTTATAAATTCATTTACAATTAACAAATCCCATTCGTATATGAATTTATTTCTTAACTTTGGAGTTATGATTTCAATTTCTTATTCAATTTCATATAATAATGATAACATTTCAATATTATCACTTTCCTAACAACCATGCAACCATATATCATAATAATTCACAGAAAATCATTTCTTTTATATACAAAATAGCTTTGGGCAAAATTATTTCATTCACCCTATTTAAAACAATACTGTGTCGGTTTATCTTGTTTAGAGTTTAGAAACCCCTATCGATTACAGTTAGCTAGACTGTTCCGACCAGAATTCATAAACAATCAACCGATAAGTCAACACAATACAAAACAATTTCATATTCACTAACAAATACGCACTCGTATCTATTATTACACTCAACTTATTCTAGAGTACTACTGACTCTATCTCTAATGAGTAACACCCAACAGAGCTGGGTTGTCGCTTAACCATATGCTCTGATACCACGTTGTAAGGACCCGATTCTTCGACTTCCGAAAATCGACATCGATACGTTCACTGTATCAGCTGCCGAGCAAACGAATACCGGAAAACCGAATTCTTAGGGTTTTAAAGAAGAGGTAGAAGAAAAGATAGAAGAAAAAGAAAGAAGAACAACAGAACAATATCAGAAACGAAAATAATATCAGAATCTCACATATAGCAGCGGAACAATATATAATAGATAATCACTAGTCTTTTAAAACAAAGAACTATATCAGTTTATACATACATCAATCATCAGAGACAATATACAACTCAATACAACAATGGACAGTTATATAAACTTGTCCTCATACAGAATACACAGCGGAATAAATACTATCAGATACAAATACTACGTCTCGTCATCCAGCTTATCTCCAAAGCTCCAGAATATCCAGAATATCTTGATAACCTAACTCTAGACTGCCCGTGTGGAAATTGGTGGGCACCCAGAGTTTAGAAGGGAAACAATAAACTCCGAGTCAATCATGGTGACTGGTGTGAGATCGTAAAACAATTATTTTTCACAAAGAAAATAAAACAGGTTCGAAATGCTTTTGGAAAATGAAACTACCATAAGACCTCCCACCACACACACAATGCAAACGCAGAATTGGAGGAGATTTCTTCTTATGATAGTCAAAGATGCTTACTACGCAAAAAATCAAATCCTTTTTTTTATATTATTATTAGTGCATAGTGTAGAAAAACATTTCGAAAGTATAATATAAATCTTAGCCAGCATAGGCATTTCGCACTTATGCCTACTATAGCTACCATCCAAACAGTGGGGCGCCACCATAAGTGAATGATAGGTTCTACAACTAAAACCGTACAAGGCTCGTATTGTTTCTTTGGATTTCCAACAAATGGTCAGGCCAAGGAACTTCCTATGCCACGAAGGAACGCCTCTGGAATGACGTCCTGAGAACCTAACCGGATCTCTGCCAACACAAGGCCGGGTTACCTCTGCAAAAATAGGTAACTACTGACACGCGTATGCCATCCCCCAGTCGTAACCGATCTTCCCGAGGATCCCCGATTCGCAATAACCACATAATAAGCAGTATCAACATAGGTTAAGTATCTGGGCTCCATACCATGATACCACCTCTATCCAGAAGGAATGACATACACTAAGGGGCGCTACTCCCTAGAACCTTGCTGCATCCTTCCTGTTTTGACCATTTCCGGGGTGTGAGGCTCGACGAAGTCTCGTCCACAAAGCTACGCTTTCTACAAATCCATGCTTCGGGTCAAACAAATGATCAACCTATGATCACAAAGATATAAGATCAAACAAATGATCATATCGTAAATGATCAAACACTGATCATTTCACAGCAACACTCAGTATGTCACGTTACCAAATTGGGAGTATATCGCTGATAAATTTCAACTACATAACCTTTGAGCTCGTACGTCTCAAAGAAGGGTGTTAAGCTAAGAGAATAAATTCTCCGCCACCAACAGAAATGTATTTGAAAGAAATCAGCTTTATATCTCAATTTGTAACGTCAGACACACAATCCATACAAGTCTGTTCCGGGATCGAACAGAACCGAAGGCACTTCTCACGAAGCCCTTGCAAATCCGGATAATTTTCCAATCACGTCCGGACTTCCCATCACTAAGGGTGATAAAACCTCTAAATCGGAGATCAGCCGATGAAGAGTAACTCGACGGTAATCCTTCCGTTTTCAAATATATCCGGTCTTCAACACCGGTCATCAAATGCAATTCATAACGACGTATCACATATTCGAAATGGGTTATACGACCCCATGGTCCTTTCCCGGCTAACCCGAATAGTGAGCGCTTATTCAAAAATAAGTGTGGCATTCAAATTCATCCAATTTACAACAAATACCTATTCAAGGTAATTATTGATGGTCGGTTATTTAACTATCAATAAAGATGCGCAACATCATCAGATTCCAAATAATTTTCCCAAATTATTTATTTCCCAAAAATATCTTTACTAGATATATAATTTCCACACTTCAAAAATAAATCAACGTTTATTTTTCTAAACAGTTTCCATTTCCTTTTATAAATTCCATAGTGAATTTATATTTCAAAATATCTACTGATATACGATTTTCAAATCGATTTCAAGTATTCAATTTCAATTTATCTTTACAAAGATAAATTCTCAAAACGTTCATTTCATATTGGAAAAGCAATTCCATACTTATTTAAAAATAAGTAATTCACCAATCTTATTTATTCTCAACATTTGAAAATATTCAATCTACTTAAATCAATATTTAAGTACATATTTCATTCTTTAAGGAAATCTATTTGAGTCAAAACGAATGTTACGTAAAACATCGTTACGACGACTCAAAAACACTAGTATAGGGATTCGGATTTTTAAGATAGATATATATATCCCAATACTTCATAAAACATTCCCTTTCGGAAACCATTTACTATAACAACAGTGTTATAGTCCACCATTTCCTTCTTCCCTCGAAAACGTCTATTTCAACAATGAATGTTGAAATCTATGATTTCGTAATTCAATACATTTTAAAACATCGTTAAAACAATTAACTTCATTTTTAATGTCACTTTCCCAAAACATATCCATTTTACTTAATAATATATTCACTGTCCAAAATCGTGAATATATTTCACTAACCAAATTTCAATCTTTTCTACACATTTTATTTCAAGAATTATCCACTATCCAAAATCGTGGATAAAATCCCCTTAATAACTTTCTATATTAAATTCATCAAATTTGATTGATTTTCGAATTTATAAAACAACGTTTATAAATTCCATTTCTATTTTATAACAATTTCGATTTATAAATCTTCTTTAATGACCTATTCAATTTATAACTCAATGTATATACCAAAGGTCCATCTTATAAGTTAATAACTTATAATTCATTTATTTTAAAAGAAATCGTTCTTTTAAACTTCACAGATTTTAAATCTTATTACTTATAAGATTTCATTTATAACCTTATTTTCAACCATAACCGAACTACTTTTATACTATTTATAAATCTCATCTATTAACCATTCATACTTATTCAAAAATCTCAATTAAAATGCCGAAATCCAATTTATACTTCATTTTAACACTTATAAAAACTCGTTTTATAATTCCAATATTTGATTTATAAATATCAATTTGTAAAAATCTTTTTATACAAATCGTTTATAGTTATTCAAAAATCCCAACTTAAACCATTTTATAAATAAATCGATTTTTATTTCAAAAATGATACTTTGGTTATATTCCACTAAAAATTATAACTTTTATAACTTTAAAATTTTAACGTTTATAAATCAATTCAAAAATTCCATAAAACGTATATTTTCAAAAATCACTTTAAAATCCTTTTAAAGTAAAGTCGTTATTTTTAAACTTCAAAACTTGAATTCGATGATGCAACAGCACCAATTAGTCAATCACAACAACAAACATCATATATCACTATGATAACAGAATATACATCAATATCTGTAAATAAATAAATACTGGTGAGGAATCCAGTTGGATCCCTCCAACCTGTTTCCCTGCATCCACAGATGTTAGCACAATACCAATTCCACTTCGAGGTGGAATATCGCAGTATATGGGTTTTATAAAAATCATCCGCTTACTAACGGCGCAATAGGGTCTCATCCGCTATACGAGGCGGGAAATCAATCAATCCAATATATACATATGCCAATATGTATATATTGCTACATATATAGATATATCCTACTATATCTGATATCACATCCAATAGCAATCAATAACTGCAATCCAAATTTATTTTGAGTGAGAAGATCTCACCTTAGCTTTTTATCTTGCATTCCATTTTCATTTCCGGCTTGCTTTTCCATTCTTAACCTTACTGAACAAAATGAACCATAATGAAACCCAGGCTCGAACTCGAAGACTCCACCATCGGCCACGCGATCTTCACCTTATCGCTGCCAGTATCGCGATTCCCTGCCTCACGTGAACACATCACCATCCTATCGCCACTTCCAGTCGCGAACCACCCCAATGCCCTAGCCTCTGAAATTGATCGCGACCCACTTCTCGACTCCGACAAATCCCCTAGACCACGCGAACCCTAGATCGAACTGCCCTCGTCGCTGTCCCTTCGACTATCCCCAACTCGAGAACCCCACCTCGACGCCTTGCCACGACCCAGCCTTGCTAAGCACGAACGACAACATCGCGACCTCGCCTCCCTCTTGACTTCGCCTATTGCTCAACAACTCGTGACTTCGAAAAACACGGCCCCAGACTATCGTTCGTGAATCCCAGTTGTCGAGTCGTCGAGTTCGAACGCAAGACTTCCCCTTTTCCAAGTTTTGATTTTTGATGTCGATGACGCGATGTCCTCGCGTGTTCGAGCACGCGAGCTTCCCCCAATCGGTCGCCATTGATTCATGAGGACTCGGCTTTGATTTACTGAAAGGTGAAGGTGGAGAGATAGTAAATTTTGAATTTGGGGAGAATGGTTTATGCGGCCATAAATTTGAATTCGAACGAACGAAAGAGAAATGGTTCTCTATTTTTTTCTTGCTTTCGGTCTTAAGTTACAGAGAGGAGCGAATTTCAATTTGAACGAGATATGGGGTAGAAGTATGCGGCCACTACTTTGCACGATTTCTGCATCGCGATTTTAGGCGTGAACAACGGGGCGTGTTTTAAGGAACGAATAGTAATTGATGTGACCAATTAAAAATTTAAATTTAAATCAAATCCGTTTAAATTTCAATGCGTTTATCTATCGTGTGCACACATAACGATTCTGAAAAATACGAAATTGGAAATCCAGTAATAATTAAATATTACGGATCTAATGGAACTGGTTTCGTCGAATTCCAAGACTGTGCCTCGGACGGCTATTTTTAAATATCGATTCGAACAATAAAATTCAAAACTGAACAGAACAGTTTCAAATTCAATTCTGAAAGTTCTATTACCTTCAGTATCATCAATGTGAATTTTAAAAACTTCTGAAATATTTTTCTTCAGCTTAAAACTGAAGATTCAAATTTTTATTCAATTCAATAAATTAAATTTTATAATTTAATCGCCAATTCATTCTGATAATTTGAAATTCAAGTCAAATCATCATCCAAATATTTAAAATTAATTAAATATTTTCAATTTAAACTGTTCAAAATTCTGGGTCGTTACAATCAACGATATCCGGTTCTAAACCCAACCGGCCTACAAGTTCATTGCAAACAAAAGAATGCGACGCCCCAGTATCAAATAACACTCTAACTGGGACACCACATATGGAAAGAGTACCTTGAACCACCACACTCTTTCCTTTCTCTTCAGCGGTAGAGGCTTTTGAAGATGATGGAACAGCCCCCAAAGCATAAGCTTGCACAATTTACTTGTCCTTCCGCGGTTCTGGACAATTCTTCTTAATATGCCCTAACTTGTCACAGTTGTGGCATTTCACCGGCACCTTTGGATTCTTGCAATCTCTGGAGAAATGGCTCTTCTGCTGACAATTGTAGCAGGTCACTTCGCCCTTCGGCTTCTTCTGACCATCCTTACCCTTTTGCTGCTGCTGCTTCCTCTTCTTGTTTCCACCCTGCTGTGGTCTAGACTCTTCCTTGGCCATAGAAACAACATATCCTTCTTTAGGAAACAGATTTTCGTGCTTGAGAGCTTTCTCCACAAGCTTCTCAAATGGATCGTCCAAATGATCCACCAACTGTCTCCCAAGATAACTGTCCAAGCCTGTCACAAACTTCTCGTTCTTCTGATGAGGAGATTCAATATACGACCGGGCATACTTGGACAAAGCTTCAAACTCAGAAACATACTCAAGAACTGGTCTTCCATTTTGCTTGAGCTCCACAAACTTCTTGAACAAAATAGATTTCTGAGCTGTAGAAATGAACTTAGCTTCAAATCTGGCTTGGAATTGCTCCCAAGTAATTTCTTCCTCCGGAGTATCAATGGTGATAGAGTTCCACCAATCAGAAGCTCTTCCTTGAAGCTGTCTTGATGCTAGCTTCCTTTTGGTTGCATCCTCAATTCCCAAGTCACCAAAGATCCTTCTACAAGCATCTATCCATCTCTGAACTTCAATGGTTGACTCTGTTCCCAAGAAAACCTTTCCTCCAAGAGCAGTATAATATTTACACAGCTTAGCAAAATCCACCGGTCTTGGAGCTTGAACTTGAACTCCAACATCTACTGCTGACCCCGGAGCTGGCATCCTCCTCATGATCGAAGTCATCATAGCTTCGAACATAGCTGCATAATCAGCAGCCCCCTCAGCAGCACGGCCTTCCCTAGCAGCTGGTCTCCCCCTTCGACTCATTCTCAATATCTATAAAAAGGAATGATTAACACACCTTGAGAAACAACTGCATAAAGGACTCAAATCCTTCTAAGCTACTATATTATATATAGTAATCATCCATCAAAATACAATTACGTCTCTCATACGTAGTTACGTCAGCGAGCGTTGGGTAAAATCGATTAACCAAAGCTCTGATACCAAATGTGACGACCGCCCATGACCCCTGCACTAAACATAGAAATAGAGCGCTGTAAAGTGTGCCAGGCAGCCATGGACGATCGCCAAGGTAAAGTTAAAATAGCAGAATCTATCGTATAACTCACAGTGCATGGATAAAATACAATAGAAAGTATATATAGTGAACCTTTACAGAACAGAATTTCTATTAAACCTCATACTAGTTTGGTACAACATCTGATTAGTCAATACATCAAGCCTCACTACATATCACTTAGAGAATATACAAGCAGCGGAACATCCAGTACATATAGTAAGAAACTAATACGCAAGCCTCCAGCTCGTCTTCGTCATCAGCATCGTCGGTCACTAAGAACAGCACCTGTCACCTGCTACCTAGTCTACCCATCCCAAAATGGATGAACAACCCAAGGTAATAAGAGTTGAACATAAAACCTTGAGTCAGACAACAGTCTTAGTGAGCGGTAAATTAACTAACAACATACCAAAAGAGCATAAAGGTAAAAGGAACAGGAATCCAACCCTCTCACTCCACCTCTTTCTACAGTGATAGCCTCCAGACACACTAAGCAGAAGTAAACATAGCAAAGCAGACATTTAAAGTAAAGCAATTATCACTCGAGTCAAGGTCAACATTTTCCAAGTACAAACCCCCAAGGCCTAAACCAAGATCAGATAAGCACCCAGAAAACATTGCTCTTGAGACCGAATGATGATACAACCAAACATCCATGACTTTGGCTATCACTGTTATCTTTTCTTCGATACCACCGTTAATTGAATGACCGGCACATTCTTTCAGCCGTCCATCAAGGGTTAATGGCAACCCCGGTTCTAGACAGCACTCCGCACGTCGTCGCAGCCCGTGCCTAGGACTATCGAATCTGCCCAGAGTACTCGACTACAATCATAGTCTTTAGGGACTATTGAATCTGCCCAGCGTACTCTTGCTTTGAGTCTGCTAGAACCTTCAATAACGATGAAACCTCAGCCTTCTAGTCATCCTCCTCGACGACTATTTCCATACTAGCTCAAGCGCCTCTCGAGCAAACCATTATCCTCAAACCCGAACCATTTCACCGAGTTATCAACATGCTTGGAATGATCCCATCTGGATTAAACCAAGGCTATCTCATACCATGCCTCGCTTCATCTCATCATAGAAAAGCCTCATCTCAACATCAACATCATCAAATCTATCCATATGAGCTTCATCATCCGCCACATATGCCACGAGCAGCTTTTCCAATTCAAGAGCCTTTCCCTTAGCTTTCGAATCATCTTCGACCATCTTGTCCAAATCAAATCATCAATCAACTAATTTATAATAATCAATCAAGTCAATCATTAATCCAAGTAATCAAGCATTCAAACATGATCTAATAAACAATTATAACAATAATGGCAATTTTGTAAATAAAGAGTCCAAATCTAACAAGCATGAAACATGAACAATATCTCTACAACTTGATGAATGAACTTGCATAGATTAACATGTAGTAAAATGGATGTCAAATCATCATGAACAATGGATCTATACTTAAGTTTACGAAAATGCATGGAAACCACTATTTTAACACCAAATCAAGCCATCAATCCGATATACTCCTTTGGATCCGTGTGAGAGATAATCACCACTCACCAAATCACCTAAACACCTCAAAAGCAACACACTTCAGATCTGGACAGCGAAGGATCTAACTCGATTCTCCAAAATTCCGCTTCAAACGATAAAATCTCTCTTCGAAGAATGTAGATCTTCAACTTTAGCTCTTGGATCTTCGATTTGATCTTCGATTTGGATGGAAGGAATCACAAGATTAGAGTGGAGAAAAGAAGTGAAGAAGTGCAGCACTCGAGCTCTCAAAATGGCAGGACTTCGTCGCTTCAAAATCCGGATCCCAAAAAGTGAGGAAATGGACGTGTATTTATAGGTCGATCCATAAGTCGTTCGCCCCCTTAAGCCATCCACGACTTAAGAAAACCCCACGACTTACGACTTAAGAACACCACGACTTACGACCTAGCAGCTCCTCCTGACCTAACACTTGCGCGACTTAACACATATGCGCGACCTAACGACTTAACCCTTAAGCCCTTATGCGACCTACTACAGAAGCAACCTAACGACTTAAGCATCCACGCGACCTATCATAAGTCGTCTACGACCTAACACACACGCACGCGACTTAACGAATTAACTGCTTAAGTCCTTTCACGACTTAACTACACACACAGGGTCTTACGACCTAACACCTAAGTCGTCTGGACGACCTAACTACCTTAAGTCGTTAACCCGCTTAGGTTACTCATTTCCTTAAGTCGCCAACTGCTACCACCCACTTCCTTAGGTCGTTGCCGACCTATCCTCCTTAAGTCGTTAACTCGCACAGTCTACTAGGTCGCTACTCCTATGCCGCTAACCCTTAAGTCGCCGACTCTCTTAAGTCGCCAACTCCTTAAGTCGCACACTTTCTTAGACTGCCAACTCCCCTTAGGTCGCCAACTTCCTTAGGTCGCTCCACGACTTAATCTTCCACACGACCTAAGCTACCACTCGACCCAACTTCTACACGACTTAAGCTTTGGTTGACTTATCAACACTAGTGACCTAAACTCTGAACGATTTAACAATACTATCGATCTACCTATGGCGACCACATTGGGGGGAAAACCCTAGTGAAGAAGATCCTTCGTTATGGATATTCTGGCCAACTGTCAACCGAGATGCAGTTGATATCACCCGAAAGTGTGACCAAAAGCTACAGATTTGCTAAAATTTTGAGAGCCCTGTCGACGGCGATCAATCAAATGGTCAATCCTTGGCCGTTTGCAGTTTAGGGAATCGATATCATTGGTGTATTGTCGATATCTAAAGGTGGCATGAAGTACGTCGTCGCCGCAGTTGATTACTTCACCAAATGGGCTGAGCAGAGCCGTTAGCGACAATCACCACAAAGAAAGTGATCAACTTTGTTGTCTAGAATATCATCTGTCATTTTGGATTTCCACAGGCAACCATTACCGATAAACGGACCGAATTCGATAATATCAAAATTTAAAGATTTCTGTCACCGATATCGCATAGAGAAGAGATTTGCTACGGTGGCACACCCCTGGAAAATGGATAGGTTAAAGCTGTAAACAAAATTATCAAGTCCAATCTTAAGAAGCAGTTGGAAAAGGCCAAAGGAAAATGGGTTGATGAACTTCCATTAGTATTGTGGGCTTATCAAATAACCCATAAACAAGCGATTGGCCACTCTCCATTCGCCCTAGCCTACGGATCAAAGGCTATGATTCCAGTTGAACTAGAAGTACCTTCCCATCGAGTGATTCGCTATAATCCATGGACTAATGAGCAGCTCCTACTAGAGTCTCTTGATATGATCGATGAGAAGTACGATGCAGCTGAGTAGAGGGCACCTACATATCGACACCAAGTCGCCTGGTTTTACAATGTAAAGGTCAGGAATCAGACCTTTGAAGTTGGTGACCTGGTTCTCAAACCCATCTTCCCTAGCCTTAGAAACTTGGGCCCGATTTGGGAAGGTCCGTACATGATAGAGCAAAAGCTTGGAGACGGAAATTTCAGGCTTGCGATGATTGACAGGATTACACTCCCAAGGGCATGGAATAGCGAGCACCTACAATGCTATTTCACTTAGAAATAAATTTGTAAATAATTGTCTAGAGCCGTGTAATAAGATAGATTATGTCATTCCTCGTCTTTTATGGAATAAAATGGCTTTACGAGTCCAAACCTCTATCTTTCCATTACTTAAGAGTTGTGACTTGACCGACTCAAATGCATCTGCATGTGAATAATGTAGGTGTGCAGTTATCGGGAATTAGGTGTTAACTAAACTTTAGCAGTCTATGATCGGACACATGAAGTTCTTCATAGTATTCGAAGATAGATACATGCCAACCCTTGTCCTTGGATTAGGGGCAGGAGTATAAACCCAAACCGAATGTGACATGATCGTCCGTACACTAACTCTTGCCCTCAATGTTGGGGCAGGAGTATAAGCCTAAAATGAACGAGACACGACCATTCATTCGCTAACTCTTGCCCTTAACGCGGCGGTAGAAATATAAATTAAAACGAATGTGATACGACCGTTCAATGACTCAACTCTTGTCCTCATATAAGGGGCATGAGTATAAACAAGAATGGATGTGATAAGACCACCCAATCCTTAACATTTTGCCAGAAGTAGGCAAAATGAAAGGTCCATACCTAACATAAGGTGGACCTATGAACTTTGAATCGATGCTCGAAGTTAGGCACGATTGAAAATAAACATCCTGGATAAGGATGTACAGGCAACGATCTTAAGTAGTTAATTAAACTAGTGCCCGAAGTTCGGTGCAATCAGATACCATTATCCTAGAAAAGGATATTCGGACCGCTGTTCTAAGTAGTAAACCTCAACTAATGCCCAAAATCTAGCACTTCAAAAATTTCTTTACATTCACGAGAACGACGAAAGGCCAGTAAATTAAATAACCGGCTAAGGATTTAGTCTGATAAAATCACTAAAAAGAACAGATCACAAGTACATTGAATGGAAAGTCCATTTCTAAAACAGATTAGGTGAATTCACATAAAGAGTTGACAAAACAAAAGTCTCTGTTATTAACATTCAAAATTAAACTTGGAAAGCTAGGTACAAGTTTTATTTATGCCCAAACAAAAAGCAAAAGCAAGGGCCGAACCTAAACAAAGTCGACCCAAAAACCAAAATAGAATACTATTATTGCAATCAAAAAGTAAGTCTATCTATAGAAAATAAGCCCACAACTACTTCTTTGGCTTTTGCTTCCACTTATTATTATCGAGAAGATTCATGCTTGTAAAAATGATTGTTGCCCTTTTAGAAAAGAGTATAAAGATTTGAATAGTTGTCCAAAATGTGGTTCCTCAAAATGGAAGATAAATAAGAGTACAAAAGAGATTATGCAAGGCGTCCCTGTTAAAGTGTTGAGATATTTTCCAATCATTCCAAGATTTAAGAGAATGTTAAGGTCCCAAAAGATGGAAGAAGATCTAAGGTGGCATTATGACAATAAAAGCAATGATGGAAAAATGCGTCATCCTATGGATTCTGTAACTTGGAATGTGGTGGATGAGAAATGGAAATTGTTTTCAGCCGATCCACATAATCTCAGGCTTGATCTTGCTACATATGGTTTCAATCCATTTACCATTAAGAGTTCTAAATATAGTTGCTGGCCAGTAATGCTGGTGACATATAACCTTCCGCCTATGTTGTGCATGAAAAAAGAAAACATCATGTTAACATTGGTGATTCCTGGTTTAAAGCAACTGGGAAACGATATTGATATATATATATATGGCGCCATTGGTAGAAGATTTACATCACTTGTGGAGTAATGGTGTTGATATTTGTGATGCATTTAGTAAAACAATTTTTAATTTAAAAGCAATTTTACTATGGACAATAAAAGGCTTTCCCGCTTATGGAAATCTTGCTAGATGTTGTGTAAAAGCTAAGAAAGCTTGTTCATCATGCGGCGTTAACACTCATCATCGATGGTTGAATCATAGTTGGAAGAATGTTATATGGGATAGAAGATTTTTACCTTCTTCAGATCCATTGAGGAAACAAAAAACTTGGTTTGATTATATTGTGGAGAATGGCAATAAGCCTAGAATTCTAACAGGTAGAAATATTTCTGTTATTTTGAAAGATTTTCCAAATGATTTTGGAAAAGACGAGGAAGAAGAAGAAGAAGTAGAAGAAGAATAAAAGAAGGCAAAGAATAATAAAAAAACAAAATAATAAGAAGAAGAAACAAAGAGTGAGTACAAAAAGAAAGCGTGTCCACAATAAAGAAGATGAACATAATGAGGATGACCCATAAAAACAGAGTGCTCATTTAGTTCTAAATAAAGTCGAAATGAAGGTTATGAAAACAATTCAATACTCGAAGGACGTCGAATTTCAAAGCTTGAGTCAATTACATTGTCATATAATGAGAAAGAAAGTGCTCATTTAGCTATCCTGATGAATATGGTCATAGTGGAACCAATTTTAGAGTAAGTAGATATTACATTTTATTTTTATTGCTTTGACGTGTGTAACTGCATGTATAACTTAGCATCATTTATTTTGTGCTAGTTTGCATTTGGAGAAGTTGGAAAATTCAAACCAACGTATGAAAAAAATGCGACATTACTTTGGAACAATCATACAAAAAACTACGCTGATTGGATTAAAAAGAAGGTTATTTTAAAAATTCTTTCGTTGGCTTCATAATATTATTTTTGAGAACTACTTGAATTTTTTCAGAAACCCATTGAATCAAAGGACCACGATAAATTATTAAAATGGATTGCTATTATTCGAGTAGTAATGCGTTGTCCTGTAAAGAATATATTATAAATGGACAACATTTTCAAACAGAAGATGTTGAGAGAGAAATTCAAAATTACGGGGTGATTTATGATGCCACTACCATATGTAGAGCAAGTGCAAAAGATACGTCTCAAGTGGTTGATGTTGTAACATACTATGAATTTTAACTGACATAATTTTGTTAGACTATCATGTCTTTTGTATTCCCATTTTTAACTATAATTGGGCAAACAGAGAAAATGGAGTAAAAGTTGAAGATGGATTTACTTTTGTTAATTTACATCAAAATCAAGCTTCATTTTCAAGAAATCCATATATCCATGCATCTCAAACGAAACAAATCAACTATTCAAGAGAAAATGATTCTTCTAATTGGTATGTTGTTTTGAAGGCACCACCATGAGGTGTTCACGAATTAGAGACAGACGAGTCTATCGATGACGTAGGTTATGTTAGAGAAGAAAGCGAAGAAAACAATATGGATGTTGATTGTGTGGAGGATGCTAGCTATGTTAGACAGGATTGTGAAGGCATAGTGGAGTAGTTTCAAATACTGATCATAATAGTAACAATGCACAAGTTGGAGAATTCAATAGCAGTTATCAAGCCAATAGAATAATTCTTTGGCCGGTATAAAGTTGCAGTGGAAACAATTTAAGTCGGCCTAGTGTTGAATTTATTGTCTTATGTTGATGTACTTTCATTGCAACTATATATTATGTTCCAAAAAATATCTTCATCTTCTTTTAGTCTTAATACCTCTTCGGCCTTATTTACCCTTGCTAACTCTACCTCCCGTGTTAGTGTCCACTTTTTACTTAACAGCTAACTTAGCTATGCTAACTGCAAACTCAGATGCATTATTGCAAATGCCATATTTTCTTAAGAGATTAATCTACGTCTATTTGTGGCCAACCAATGATTGTTTTTTTTTATTTGTGTAGAGTTCACATTCTCTTTGAGCATGTCTTCACTATAATATGTTTCTAACAATTATTTTTCTTTTTTTCTTCTGAATGGTGTTGGCCAGTTTATATTTCTATTTTTTACCGAGGTGTGGAATGAATAAAAATGAGTTTCTTATTGGAATCGGTTTAAACTGATACTGATTTTTTGTCAATAAAGATTTGAACTGTTCTATTACCATATTCAAAAAGAGCAAGATTTTAGTTCCTCCTTGAATCCATTTAGGTCTTTCTTACACATTAATAAGACTTTATAAAAAAATATGTATACTATGCACTTGATTGAGGATCGTTAATTATGTTAACAACAATGCGGCAGTTGCTAACCTGTTATATCATTCTGAATTCACTGATTGGTGGCTTTGTACTTCATTAATAACTGCTGATCTGTTATGTCATTCTAAATTTATTGTTCGGTTGCTTTGTGCTTGATTCTTTAGGAAGTTATGTATTATTATCAAATGGAAATCAACCGTAAATGGTAGAGTTTAGATTTTAAAATGAAATCAAATTTTAATCTTGAATGGTAGATTTAAAGTATTCATACTGTAATGATTATATATGTTATATGTTGGAGATTCTCTTCATGTAAGTTGTCAAATAGCATTAAAAAATTTCAACAATATATATTACTTCAAAATTACCATTTCTGACATAATATACATACATGAAAATCGGCTGAAGGAAAAACTTATCAATCTTTTTAGAACGAAGGACGCGGCAATTATTTTTATGTTTTAAGGATGCAAGTTTTATTCTTTCGCCTGAAGGAAATTCTTCACAAAAAAATTACAATGTCCTCAAATCACTAGTACAAGCAGCGGCATTAAAAGAAAAGGCGGCGCTGCATCACAATCGCAGGCGAAGGCGGTGCAATCGCAGGCGAAGGCGGTGCAATCGCAGGCGAAGGCGGCGCAATCGCAAACGAAGGCGGAGCTCGTTTGTCAGGCGAAGGCAATGAACTGTAGGTGGTGGCGACTACTTTGAAGGTCTGCGGTGACTTGAGCCATGACTTTTATGGCTGATTTCAGATGAGCGGCGGTGGAGTGGAGGTTAAGGTTGCTGGTGGTACCAAATGTAACAATGACGATTAAATGTGTTGAAATGAACTAAGAAAAAAAATGTTATATGAACTTATCATTCTAATTCTATATGTATAATGCATAAATTCAGCACATTCCATTTAATCTGATGCACTTTGAAAATACAAATGCTATTTTTAATTGTCATTCAACATATTTGATTCAATCTAATGCACTTTAAAAAGACAAATGCTATTTTCAACTATCATTCAACACATTTGATTCATTCTAATGCATAATAAATTACAAATGTTATTTTCAACAATCATTCGGCATATTCGATTTATTGTAGTGCACTTTGAAATTATAAATGTTGTTTTAACTATCATTCAGCACATTCGATACATTCTAAAGTAATTTAACAATACAATTTATATTTTAAAAATAAAAATGCTATTTTTAACTATCATTTGACATTTTTGTTTCATTCTAATGTATTCTAAAAATAAAAATGCTATTTTTAACTATCATTCAGCTATTTGGCACATTCCATTCATTTTAATGCATTTTAAAAATACAAATGATATTTTTAACTATCATTCAGCACATTCCATTCATTTTAATGCATTTTAAAAATACAAATGATATTTTTAACTATCGTTCGACACATTCCATTCATTCCGATGCATTTTATAAATGCAAATTCTATTTTTAACTATTTTTAACTATCATTCAGCACATTCCATTCAATCTGGTACACTTTAAAAATACAAATGCTATTTTTAACTATCATTCTGCATATTTCATTCATTCTAATGGACTTTAAAAATACAAATGTTATTTTTTACTATCATTTTGGTGAGATTTAGGATGCTATATTCAAATATCATTTGGCATAGTCAGATAATGGTACTATATTTTAAAAATATATATGCTATATTAGTCTATCATTTAGCATATTAAACACCGTCTATTGTGTTTCAAATGTAGAAATGCTATATCTAAATATCATTCAACTTGTGATGAAAACTTTTTGACTTTCTTCTTCTTTTGTGTTCTGCTTCTCCATTTGTTTCTTACCTCTAGATTAATGTCACTCGACTTCAATTTTCATGAAATTTCTAATTTACGTTTGGATTGGAGTGTTGAATTAGGGTTTTTTTAATTTTGGAATGGAAGGCAGGAGCTTCGACGATGGTGGCGGCTTGAACGACGACGGCTTGGGTGGCGGCGACTATGGCAAGTTAGGGCTAGGGCGGTGGCGGCTACGATAGGTTAGGGCTAGGTCATTGGCGGTTATGGCAGACTTCAGACGATGGCTTTAGAGATGGAGGAAACGGTTGAAGTTGGTTGAATAGAACGTGCTATTGTCATTGAGCCTAAATTTTAAAAGTTCTGTCCTAGATTTAAAAATTAGCATAAAGTTTTTCCTTTAAACTAATTTCCTCGTATACATAACCCATATAATTTAACGACTGAATATGTTCAATAAGCAACCAGAATAACATCAGATCAAAATCAAAAGCTTTCATGTAAAACAAGTTTAGACTAAAGAACGTTAAGACTATTAATTTTTTCAAATAAAATATTGGATTACCCTAAAGTTTCATTAGCACGGCAATAAAATACAAAGAAGTAATTGACATGGACTATACCAGCATTTGAATCTGTATCTGTGTGATCAGCACGAGTGATGAAAATTTGGAAGAGTAGGCTCAACAAAAAGACACGGCTACGTATGTTTCTCATAGATCTCCAATTCAACTTTTAGGAATTTGAATTGATTTTCCCAGAAACAAAGCTTAAATGTAACAAAACAAGCTTAAATGACAAAGGAAACTACTAACCTGCACTAGCGCTGTAATGCCAAACTGGTAACATAATGAATCAACTGTATAAAGAAATAATATTCTGACTTCAGATTTTATCCAATCATAGAATACCAGATAGCACTAAGAACATATCTGCGGTTTCTACTTTTAGAATCTAGTCTGACTTTTATATGCCTTATTCGCTTTTTTCACAAAGTCAATTATATTCCTGAGCTTTAATAGAATAAAATTGTGGAAAATTAGCATTACCAAACAATTAATACAGCTCAAGTTGACCATAAAATATTGCAGAGATATATCTGCAAGCTAACATGATGTTCTGCTTATATATGTAATTCAAGGACGTATGTGTTCTAGCATATGCTTAACTAATGTTATATTCCAATTTATAGGAAATCGGTAGAAGTGCAAAGAGGAAGAAGTTTGTGGTAAACAACCATATTTAAAATGAAGACAATTCTTCTAAAAATAATGATGCTTAAATTCAAGACAACCCAGGAGTAGTCAACGGCAACACAATGCAACAAGAAGGAAATGTTGAAGGTGTTGTAGAAAGTGAGAAAAATAGCAAATTATGCAACCCAATTGTGAATCCAAAGGACCAACTAGGATGAAAAGTCTTTCTTCAAATATTTCAAGTCGAATTGAAGTTGAATTTAATGGTGTAACGACCTGGATTTTTCAACGTTTTAAATTAGAATTTAGCGAAGATTTTAAAATAAATTTTATTTTTAAAAATAAAAATTTGACAACGAAAATTTAATATTTGAAATGCGTCCATTGAAATAAGACCAATAAAATTTGTTTTGCGTCAAAATTCGTCTGAAACTCGGTCCGCCAAGATTTTTCAGTGCAAATTATCAAAATTTAAAGTATGAATATTTTTACATAGAAATAATCTAGAAAATTTTCCAATTAAAACATCAAAGTTCATTCCGTCCAATTCCGACCTCTGTAGCTCCGTTTATCTAGAATTGCCGTTGTTGTCCAATTTCTAAGCGGTAACAGCGGCGACATATGAGATTTTGCTACCAACGCCGTAGCACAGATTTGATTACATCGTTGGATTCGTTTCGTCGCGCAAATCACCACAGTATATTTGTTATCGAATTTTGGCTTCGGTGGCAAAATGCTAGATGGTTGAGATAGTGGTCTGTGACCGTGCCCGGATCATCATTTCACACATTCTTTCAGCCTATAAAACATTCTTTTCAGCCGATACCTTGCGTGCGCCCCTCATCTAATTAAATGCTGCATTT
The DNA here is from genome assembly GCA_030737815.1 of Allium fistulosum. Lineage (NCBI taxonomy): Eukaryota > Viridiplantae > Streptophyta > Magnoliopsida > Asparagales > Amaryllidaceae > Allium > Allium fistulosum. The sequence goes on from CM060902.1 coordinate 222,493,801, forward strand.
AATGTGCCTCCGTGCATGCTTCCTATATATATATATATATATATATATATATGCGTGCCTCTGCTCAACCTCCTTTTTCTCTGAGAATCATTTGAAATTTTTTACTAAGTTATAAAAAATTATAAAACTAAAATATATATATATACGTAACCATTTCTTCCTCCTACCCTCTCTCCCCGCATCGCCCACGAACCTCCTCCAGTCCACTGACCCACATCCACCACCGAACCCGCCACCACCGACTGAGTTCACCCGCTTCCACCATCCTCCAGCCAAGGACCGAACCCACACTGCACCTCCACCCGACTCACCTTCCCGCGAACTCACACAGCACCTTCGCCTGTTCCGCCACCACCTCCCTCAGGCCGCCTCCTCGCCTCTAGCCCAGTCCACCGCCGCCGCTACCCTACTCCCCTGCCGCGCCCGAACACCCCAGCCACTTCACCCAAACTCCACCAAAAACCACAACTCCCGCCACCAGTTCTCCCCATGGCCATCTCGCCACCCGAAGCCTTGACCTACTGTTGAAGACATCGTCCCCTGCTTCCTCGCTTGAACATCCTCCTCCAGCCACCCTCATTGAAGCCCATCTCTCTGCCACCCCACCATCACCACATGCCTCCTTGCCGCAACCACCTCCTTGCGCCGGCCGAGCTAACCCGCAACTGAACCACCCTCCAACCCGAAGCCGTACCGCCTCCAGCCCCGCCGAGGCCCACCAATTGAAACCCAACCGAGCACCTAGTCCGCAAACCGAGCATCAACCATCCGAAGCCTCGATTGCACGTAGACCACTTCTTCGAACCTTGCGCAACAACGCCACGTAGGCAGCCGACATATTTCCGCCTTGGTGGGTGTGTACATGTACACGTGTACGTTATCGCCATATCTGTTTGTCGATAGCCGTGAAGGTGAGCGATTCTAAGCTCACGATTAGATTTTCATATGCATGTATGCTGCTATGTTATAAATAATTGATTTATGATTATAATCGATATTGAAATTGGAAATTCATTGATAGTTCACATTGCGATATGTGACAACGAAAATTGAATATTTGAAATGCGTCCATGTTTGTATGTTTGTAGGTATGGATATAGTCTGCGTATGTTTTTCACTTAGAAAGGTGCTTTATTTTGTATAGTAGAACATTAAACACTTGTTACAACAACTAGTTTAAGGGGATACATTATAACTGACAAGTATTAAAGTTGTTTTTATGCTTTATCGAGGTTCTTAATACTTATTACTTTATAGAGCAACTAACAAATTTTTTTAATGTAATCAACCTCCATAAAAAGTGATCAGTTATCAACATTTATTTCTAACAAACTGATCATCATATTCAAAAGAAATGACAACAAGCAAGAAGAAGAGCAGCAAATAAGTTTATTATAATATATATATTCATATGGTTTGTATATTACAATAATTCAGTGGTGATGGAACAAAGGCTTTTCATGTGGATTGATAAAAAAATCAAGCAAGCATCACGTGATTGATCTGAACCGTATCATATTAATGACCAAAATAATACGAAGAGGTTTCAAATGAAAAATTAGGAGAATAGTATCAATAACGTGAAAGAGAACAAAAACAAAAATACATTTAACCGTTTGTTTCTTACCTGAATGGAATTCCAAAGAATAATCTTTAATTCTTTGCTCAGATGCTTTCACTTATTAAGAGTAACTGGAACATACTCTTGTACAAGTGGATCTAAATAAGAAGTTAACTTGACGGACCCATCTTCTATTGGTGCAGCTTGCCCATTTGTGACGACCCGCCATTTCAAACAATTTAAGCTGACAATAAACCATCTTTGTCCAACTTAAACCGTTCAAATTAGACAGATTATCAATTTCGGGTTTTAATATAGAATCAGATACATAATCACACAGAATAATATAGAATCTAACAACGGAATTAAATAATATACATAGTAGTTCATGAAGCCACTAAACAAAATACATCAGAGTTTTCAGAGTTTTCAGATTTTAATTATACAATACTAGAGATACATAAAAGTCTACTGAGACAAGCCAAAATGAGCATAAATAACTAATATTGGATAGAGTGGAGTCTTCGACAAGTCTTCGGCTCCCAAAATAAGCACTGCTCACACACTGCAATAGTCAGGCTGACCCGAGCATAAAGTAAAACAATATACTCGAGTGAGGACTAGAAGTCTCATGTAAGTAGTCCTACTTAAGTAAAGATGTACAAGTAACTCAAGAGATGTTATAGGATTTTCCATCTCTTAAGGATTCGTCAAACTATTTATGTATACAATAGGATACGCTATATGTGTAGTGTCTATCAGTAATATAAAATATCAAAATAGCGCCAAGGCTTTACATTGATCCCCCTTAACACGTTTTTAAGCACTTTCGTATAGTTTGCATATAAAACACCAGTAAACCGTCGGTGGATAGGGATGTGCCGTGATACGACAACACTAAACCAAAATCGTAGTGGTCTCTTATAGAAATAAAAGTATGACAAGGCACGTGAGGCAATGCCCAAGTTAGGATACTACCACTTCGAGTCGTAGGGCTGGTGGTAACGACCCGAACTGGTAGTAACGCATCATAGCTATGACCGCTCACCACGTCCAACACTCCCATATTCGAAGGGTGTTCACCAACAACAACCGAAATAAGGATATTTATGCGAAGAAGTGTGTCCGCTCGGGGTAGCTAGCCCGCTTGGCCCTGTCAAGCCGTCATATTTTAGTCATTTCAAATTGGCACAAGTGTCGGGGTAATCCATCATCGTTCTATTTCTTCAAATCCAGCAATCGTACACCAAATCCAACCACTTCATTTTGAATCATCACTCCGCGTACACAGTTATTAAAGTGGTTCCGGTATCGAGAGAGAGTATGTCTATATCCGGCTCCGGTCTCTTTAATAACCAACGTCATTTTCACAGCGATTGGATATTTTATTAAATCAAAATATCCTTTTATTTTCAAATATCGTATTCTCATTTACAACAACAACTAAGCCATTATTTTCAAATATCGTATTCTCATTTGACTTCAAAAAAATTGGATTTAAAGTCTAAAAATTCAATTTTAAACAAATAATTCATTTTTACTAAATTATCCAAATTTAATAACTTTTCAAACTAACCGAGTTAATTAAGTCTTAAAATACAAAAGCCTTATAATTAAATATTTAATTTAATTAAACTTCGAAAATTAACTTACTTAAACACTTTTAATTAAACTTTAATTCAACAATTTAATAATTATATTTTTAATTAAATTAATTCAATCAAAGATTCTCTTTTAATTAAATCAAATCTTTATCTTTAAATTCAATTATTATATTTTAGCTCAATCAAATCAAATTAAGATTAAATTAAATCTTCATTTAAAATTTAATTACCTATATAATATTAACACTTCATTAAATTTCAATTAATCAACTTAACGAGTTTTAAAATCATTAACCTTTAACACAACCATTATTAATTTAATTTCATAATTCAAAATAGTTCAATTAATCTTTCATTTAAAATCTAAATTGACTTAATGGATTTCAAAATTTAATATTATCTTCAATGTAAAATTTAAATTATAAATTCACATTAAATTTCCAAATTATTTCTTAATTTCAAATTTAAGTATTTAAAATCCAAAATAAATTTCAATTGGCCAATCAGTATTTATCATTTAATTTTCTATCTTAGGCGAGTGATTTAATTTGGGTATTTATCATTTCAACCCATATCCCGATTCAATTTCAATGTCAAATCAATGCATACAACAACAATATAACAGTGATAGGTATCAATAAATCAATCATCGTTCACTATTCAAATTTTTCCATAATTAATGTGTTTTTCATGCCATCGGGATTCAAATCAATAATTTCAACTATTTCAACCAAATCATATATCGCAATGTCAACTATCAATGAATTTCCAATTTCAATATCGATCATAATCATAAATCAAATATTTATAACATAGTAGGATACTTGCATATGAAAATCTAATCGTGAGCTTAGAATCGCTTATCTTCGCGGCTATCGATAAACAGATATGGCGATAACGGACATATTTCCACCTTGGTGGGTGTGTACATGTACACACCCACCAAGGTGGAAATATGTCTGTTGCCTACGTGAAGTTGTTGCGCACGGTTCGACGAAGTGGTCTACGTGCCATCGAGGCTTCAGATGGTTGATGCTCGGTTCGCGGACTAGGTGCTCGGTTGGGTTTCGATTGGTGGCCTTGGCGGGGCTGGAGGCGGTACGGCTTCGGGTTGGTGGGTGGTTCGGTTGCGGGTTAGCTCGGCCGGTGTAAGGAGGTGGTTACGGCAAGGAGGCAGGTGGTGATGGTGGGGTGGCAGAGAGATGGGCTTCGGTGAGGGTGGCTGGAGGAGGATGTTCAGGCGAGGAAGCAAGGGATGGTGGCTTCGACAGTCGGTCAGGGCTTCGGGTGGCGAGATGGCCGTGGGGAGAACTGGTGGCGGGAGTTGCGGGTTTCGGTAGAGTTCGGGTGAAGTGGCTGGGGTGTTCGGGCGCAGTAGGGGAGTAGGGTAGCGGCGAAGGTGGACTGAGCTAGAGGCGGGGAGGTGGTCGGAGGGAGGTGGTGGCGGAACAAGCGAAGGAGCAGTGTGGTTTCACGGGAAGGTGAGTCAGGCGGAGGTGCAGTGTGGGTTCGGTCCTTGGGTGGAGGGTGGTGGAAGCGGGAGAACTTGGCCGGTGGTGGCGGGTTCGGTGGTGGGTGTGGGTTAGTGGACTGGAGGAGGTTCACGGGCGGTGCGGAGAGAGAGGGTAGGAGGAAGAAATGGTTACGTGTATATATACATACATACATACATACATACATACATATATATATATATATTAGTTTTATAATTATTTATAACTTAGTAAAAAAAATTCAAATGCTTCTCAGAGAAGAAAGGAGGTTGAGCAGAGGGATGAGAGCACAGGCACGCATATATATGGATAGGAAGCATGCACGGAGGCACATTAAATGCAGCATTTAATTAGATGAGGGGCACACGTAAGGTATCGGCTGAAAAGAATGTTTTGTAGGTTGAAAGAATGTGTGAAATGATGACCCCAGGCACCGTCACGGACCACTATCTCAACCATCTAGCATTTACCACGGAAGCCAAAATACGATAACAAATATACCGCGGTGATCAACGCGACGAAATGAATCCAACAATGTAATCAAATCTGTGCTACAATGTTCGTAGCAAAATCTCATCTATCGCCGCTGTTACCGCTTCGAAATTAGACAACAACGGCAATTCTAGATAAACAGAGCTACAGAGGTCGGAATTGGACGGAACGAACTTGGACGTTTTAATCGGAAAATTTTCTAGATCATTTCTATGTAAAAATATTCATACTTTAAATTTTGATAATTTGCACTGAAAAATCTGGGCTGACCGAGTTTCGGACGAATTTTGACGCGAAACAAATTTTATTGGTCTTATTTCAATGGACGCATTTCAAATATTCAGTTTTCACTATCAAATTTTTATTTTTTAAAATAAATTTTATTTTAAAATCTTCGTTAAATTCTAATTTAAAATGTCAAAAAATCCAGGTCGTTACAACCTCCCCCACTCAAAACTTTTCATCCTCTAAAAGAACGGAATAAGAAAACAGAAAGATAAACATAAAGATAAAAATAGATTCGGGCATGGGCTACATACCCCGCATTAGCAATTCAGGATTTGAAGCATGGATACCATCTTCCGTTTCCCAAGTACGATCTGACGAGATTTACAACCTTCCTTCTAAGCTGCTTCGTGATTTTGTCTACTATACGGAGCGGTTTCCTCTCAATAGTTAGATTGGGCTCAACATCCATTTCTTTGAACAAAGCAAGCTGAACAATTGCTGATGGATCGTGCACATATTTGCGGAGATGTGAAATGTGGAACACATTATGCACCTCCGATAGCTTCTCTGGCAGGTCAACTCTATATGCCAAAGTACCAATTCTTTCTAAGATGCAAAAAGGACCAACAAATCTAGGAGTGAGCTTTCCTTTCCTTCCAAATCGGATTACATTCTTCAAAGGCGAAATTTTGAGAAATACTTAATCTCCAATAGCAAATTCCAAGTCCCTTCTCCTTCTGTCTGCATATTTCTTCTGTCGATGCTGGGCAATTCTCATTTTCCTTCTGATTTCTTCCACTTTCTCAGAAGCTTCCAAAATCATTTCGGGACCAAGAACAAGTCAATTTCCCGATTCTACCCAACAAGATGGAGATTTACATGGCCGTCCGTAAAGAGCTTCAAACGGTGCTATTTCAATACTCGCTTGATAGCTATTATTATAGGTGAATTCAACGAGATGGAGATGTTCTTCCCACGACCCTCCAAAGTCTAAAACACAAGCTCAAAGAAGATCTTCCAAAATCTGATTTACTCTCTCGGTCTGACCATCCGTCTGAGGATGATAAGCCGTGCTCGGATTTAATTGAGTACCCAAAGTCTCCTGAAAAGCTTTCTAGAAATTGCTAGTGAAGATAGGGTCCCGATCACATACAATGCTAGACAGAACGCCATGGAAGCGAACAATTTCTTTCATATAAACCTCGGCTAAACTTAGGGCAGTTCGAGTAGTCTTCACAGGAATAAAGTGAGCAGACTTGGTCAATCTATTGACAATAAACCCAGATACTCTCATTACCTCTCTTGGTCCTCGGTAATCCATCAATAAAATCCATTGAAATCTGATCCCATTTCCAATTCGGAATTTCCAAAGGCTGCAATAATCCTGCTGTCTTCTGGTGATCGGCTTTAACTTGTTGGCAAGTAGCACACTTGCCGACGTGCATAGAAATATCTTGCTTCATTTCACTCCACCAATAAAACTTCTTCGTGTTTTGATACATTTTTGTAACTCCGGAATGAATAGAAAGTATGAATTGGTGATTTTCTCTAAGTACTTCTTGCCTCAAACCATCCACATTTGGAACACAAATCTGATTATTAGTTCTTAGAATTCCATTTCTATCGATTTGTGCGCCCTATTCGCCTTGGGTATTATCCTTCCTGCCACAAACATTTTCTTTTATTCGCCTAAGCATCGAGTCCTCATCATGTTTAGCGGCTATGCGATCCATAAGAGCTGGAGAAGCAACAAGCTGATATAACATGGCTTTGCTCCTACTCAGAGCGTCGGCCAAAACATTTGCCTTTCCGGGAGTATAGTTGATGTTGAGGTCAAATGATGATAAAATTCGAGCTATCTAACTTGTTTTTGGTTCAGTTCCTTTTGGGTAAAGATGTACTTCAGCGATTGGTGGTCGTAAAGAGTTCAAATTTTGTTCCAAGAAGGTGATGTCTCCATAACTTCAAAGCAAAGAAGACAGCGAGAAATTCCAGGTCATGAGCTGCATAATTTGCCTCTTGAGTCTTCAGCTGACAACCAGCATAGGCAATAACTTCACCATGCTGCATCAAAACAACACCCAATCCCTCGCTACAAGCATCTGTATAAACAGTGAACCCTTTACTACCATCCGGGACAGTGAGAATAGGGGCAGAGGTTAGCATGCGCTTTAGTTCTTCGAATGCTTCCTTACACTTCTTACTCCAAACAAACTTAACATTCTTCCTAGTCAAAGCTGTGATTGGTGAAGAAAGTCGAGCAAAGTTCTCAATAAATCTCTTGTAATAACCAGCTAAGCCTAGGAAGCTGCGGACGTCGGTAGGGGTTTTAGGAGTTTCCCAATCATTAATTACGGCGATCTTTGCTGGATCAACCGAAATTTCATTCTTTGAAAGCACATGCCTAAGAAATTTAACTTCTTCTCGCCAGAAATGACATTTAGAGAATTTAGCCTTCTCGCCAGAAATGACATTCAGAGTTTCAAGGGAAAATTTAAGGTGTTCCTCATGCTCCTTCTCAGTCTTAGAAATGACAAGAATATCGTCAACGAAAACTACAACGAATTTATTTAGAACTTCCCAGAATACTCTATTCATGAGGTCAAAAAAGTAAGCCAGTGCATTAGTTAGACTGAAAGGCATAACTAACCATTCATAGAAACCGCCTTCTGTTCGAAAAGCGGTTTTGGGAATGCTATTTTCGGCAATCCTGAGCTGATGGAAAGCAGAAGCAAGATCAAGCTGAGAAAATACTTTTGCTCCATGCAGCTGATCAAACATGTCATTAGTACGAGGCATCGGGTATCTGTTCTTGTGGGTAAGCTTATTCAGCTCTCTATAATCTACGCACATTCTTAGAGAACCGTCAGACTTAGTAGCAAATACCAAAGCTGTGCCCCATTCCGAATGGCTACGACGAATCAGACCCTTGGAGAAAAGATCTTCGATTTGGATTCTTAATTCAACTTTCTCCTTAGGTGACATTCTCCTTGGAGAAAGTACGACTGGCCTAGCTTCAGGAATAAGATCAATGCGAAATTCAATTTCACGCTAGAGTGGCAAAGAGTTACTTCTCCGAAAACATCGGGGAAGTGTTGGACGACAGGAGTAATACTAAGATCACTCGTATAAGAGTTAAGAGAGAAAACAAAACTTCCGACAAAATCTAAAGGCATTCTACAGTCCACTACCAAGGGATTTCCACCATCATCTACCAAAGAAACCGTTCGAGATTTGCAAGCAATATGAGCATCAAATGAGGTCATCCAATCAATGCATAACAGAATATCGAATCCTAAAAAACCAAGAACATAAAAGTCCCATGTGAAATGATGTCTATCGTTTTTGAAGAGTCTGACCCTTTTACAAATCATACCAATGTTTGTAGGACCCCCAATAGGATTTGATACACATAAAATTTGAGATGCAGGTTCAGGTTTCATAATATGGTTGAGTCTGTCACATAAGTCGACAGATATAAAACTATGGGATGCTCCGGTGTCAAACAAAACATAAACAGAAAAATTGTGCAATGTAAAAGTACCCTGAAGTGTACCTTTGTCGTCTTCTACCCTAGGAGTAGAAGTGGTCACTGCAAAGACTCCTGATGGGGTTCCTTTCTTCTGGGTGGGACAATCTCTCTTGAAGTGGCCTGGTTGCAAGCAGATGTGGCAAAGATCTTGCCTGGTCATCTAAACTGGTAGGATAGATGCTCCTACAGAAACTGGGCTACTATTGGCATAGTGGCCCTTCTGATCGCATTTAAAGCAAGTGATAGAAGAGATCAATGGGCTTCCTTTGAGAATGTCCAATCCTGCTCTTGTTCTGCCAGTTCTTCTTTTGCTGCTCAAAGCTAGGTTTTCTCTTCTTGGGATTGTTGGAAGCTGCTGACGGAGTTGCTGAGTGAACAACCGATGTTCCCTTCGAACTCGAGTTTTCATATCTGAGGGCCATATCCATAAGACTAGTGAAGGTGCCATGAACATGGGCAGTCAGACGGTCATAATATTCAGGACGAGCGTCGGCTATGAACTTCTCATTCTTCTTAAGCGGAATATCGATCAGACCTGGTCCAAACTTGGATAGCTCGTTAAATTTTCTTTCATACTCCGAAAACGACATGCTTCCCTGCTTAAGATCCATAAAGCTACGATATAACTGAGATTTTCCGACTTCAGGCATCCACTGGGTCATGAATACTTCCTTGAACTGTGCCCAAGTGATGTTTGCTTCTTCGGTGCGGGTGGTGACAGATTCCCACCAATCTTGAGCAGCATCTTGCAACTGCCAAGCGGCCAACTGACGCTTTTGGGCATCAGAAATGTCAAGTCTGGTGAAGATCCTTTCCAAGCTCTTAAGCCACTACTGAGCTTCAATAATGCCTTCGGACCCTGAGAGTTTAGTACCACCAAGCTGTGCGAACTCTTTGCAAAGCGTAGTGAACTTCACTGGTGGAACTGGTGCAACAACATCTGGTATGGGGCCATTTCCTCTTCCCCGACCTCGAGCATTTCTTTTGTTGCTCATCCTGAAAAGTCAAGGGAGGGTTTAGAACATGGAAAAGCATGATACTTAAGGAAATCCAAATCAAAGCGAATGTGTTAAAAAGGAAGTTGAATTCGAATCGATCGAAATTTTGAAAATAGATTGGTTTTTAAAACATTTTATATTTTCAAAATACGCTCTCTCAAGAATGATTCCACTCATTATAGGGCATTACTAACCCTATACCTAATAAATTTTACCCATCAGGCTATGGTATTCACTAAACCTCGCTCTGATACCAACTATGACGACCCGCCATTTCGAACAACTTAAGCTAACAATAAACCATCCTTGTCCAACTTAAACCATTCAAATTAGACAGATTATCAATTTGGGGTTTTAATATAAAATCAGATGCAGAATCACACACAGAATAATACAGAATCTCGCAGCGGAATTAAGTAATATATATAGTAGTTCATGAAGCTACTAAACAAAATACATCAGGGTTTTCAGATTTTAGTTATACAATACTAGATATATATAAAAGTCTACTGATATAAGCCAAAATGAGCATAGATGACTAATACTGGATAGAGTGGAGTCTTCAACAAGTCTTCGGCTCCCAAAATAAGCACTGCTCACACACTTCAATAGTCAAGCTGACCCGAGCATAAAGTAAAACAATATACTCGAAGCAGGACTAAAAGTTCTCATGTAAGTAGTCCTACTTAAGTAAAGATGTACAAGTGACTCAAGAGATGTTACGGGATTTTCCATCTCTTAACCATCCGTCAACCTATTTATATATACAATAGAATATGCTATATGTGTAGTGTCTATCAGTAATATAAAATATCAAAATAGCGTTAAGGATTTACAGTGATCCCCCTTAACACATTTTTAAGCATTGTCATATAGTTTGCATATAAAACACCAGTAAACCGTCGGTGGATAGGGATGCACAGTGATACGACAATACTAAACCAAAATCGTAGTGGTCTCTTATAGGAATAAAAGTATGACAAGGCATGTGAGGCAATGCCCAAGGTAGGATACTACCAGTTCGGGTCGTAGGGCTGGTGGTAACGCATCATAGCCATGACCATCCACCGCGTCCAACACTCCCATAATCAAAGGGTGATCACCAACAACAACCAAAATAAGGATATTTATGCAAAGAAGTGTGTCCGCTCGGGGTAGCTAGCCCGCTTGGCCCTGTCAAACCATCCTGTTTTAGTCATTTCAAATTGGCACAAGTGCCGAGGTAATCCATCATCGTTCTCTTTCTTCAAATCCAGCAATCATACACCAAATCCAACCACTTCATTCTGAATCATCACTCCGCGTACACAGTTATTAAAGTGGTTCCGGTATCGAGAGAGAGTATGTCCATATCCGGCTCCGGTCTCTTTAATAACCAACGTCATTTTCACACCGATTGGATATTTTATTAAATCAAAATATCCTTTTATTTTCAAATATCATATTCTCATTTGAATTCAACAAATTTGGACTTAAAGTCTAAAAATTCAATTTTAAACAAATAATTCATTTTTACTAAATTATCCAAATTTAATAACTTTTCAAACTAACCGAGTTAATTAAGTCTTAAAATACAAAAGCCTTATAATTAAATATTTAATTTAATTAAACTTCGGAAATTAACTTACTTAAACACTTTTAATTAAACTTTAATTCAACATTTTAATAATTATATTTTTAATTAAATTAATTCAATCAAAGATTCTCTTTTAATTAAATCAAATCTTTATCTTTAAATTCAATTATTATATTTTAATTCAATCAAATCAAATTAAGATTAAATTAAATCTTTATTTAAAATTTAATTACATATATAATATTAACACTTCATTAAATTCCAATTAATCAACTTAACGAGTTTTAAAATCATTAACCTTTAACACAACCATTATTAATTTAATTTCATAATTCAAAATAGTTCAATTAATCTTTCATTTAAAAATCTAAATTGAGTTAATGGATTTCAAAATTTAATATTATCTTTAACGTAAAATTTAAATTATAAATTCACATGAAATTTTCAAATTATTTCTTAATTTCAAATTTAAATATTTAAAATCCAAAATAAATTTCAATTGACCAATCGGTGTTTATCAATTAATTTTCTATCTTAGGCCAAGTAATTTAATTTGGGTATTTATCATTTCAACCCATATCCCGATTCAATTTCAATGTCAAATCAACGCATACATCAACAATATAACAGTGACAAGTATCAATAAATCAATCATCATTCACTATTCAAATTTTTCCATAGTTAACGTGTTTTTCATGCCATCGGGATTCAAATCAATAATTTCAACTATTTCAACCAAATCACATATCGCAATGTGAACTATCAATGAATTTCCAATTTCAATATCGATTATAATCATAAATCAATTATTTATAACATAGCAGCATACATGCATATGAAAATCTAATCGTGAGCTTAGAATCGCTCACCTTCACGGCTATCGACAAACAGATATGGCGATAACGTACACGTGTACATGTACACACCCACCAAAGCGGAAATATGTCGGCTGCCTACGTGGCGTTGTTGTGCAAGGTTCGAAGAAGTGGTCTACGTGCAATCGAGGCTTCGGATGGTTGATGCTCGGTTTGCGGACTAGGTGCTCGGTTGGGTTTCGATTGGTGGGCCTCGGCGGGGCTGGAGGCGGTACGACTTCGGGTTGGAGGGTGGTTCAGTTGCGGGTTAGCTCGGCCGGCGCAAGGAGGTGGTTGCGGCAAGGAGGCATGTGGTGATGGTGGGGTGGCAGAGAGATGGGCTTCAATGAGGGTGGCTGGAGGAGGATGTTCAAGCGAGGAAGCAGGGGACGATGTCTTCAACAGCAGGTCAAGGCTTCGAGTGGCGAGATGGCCATGGGGAGAACTGGTGGCGGGAGTTGTGGTTTTTGGTGGAGTTTGGGTGAAGTGGCTGGGGTGTTCGGGCGCGGCAGGGGAGTAGGGTAGCGGCGGCGGTGGACTGGGCTAGAGGCGAGGAGGCGGCCTGAGGGAGGTGGTGGCGGAACAGGCGAAGGTGCTGTGTGAGTTCGCGGGAAGGTGAGTCGGGCGGAGGTGCAGTGTGGGTTCGGTCCTTGGCTGGAGGATGGTGGAAGCGGGTGAACTCAGTCGGTGGTGGCGGGTTCGGTGGTGGATGTGGGTCAGTGGACTGGAGTAGGTTCGTGGGCGATGCTGGGAGAGAGGGTAGGAGGAAGAAATGGTTACGTATATATATATATTTTAGTTTTATAATTTTTTATAACTTAGCAAAAAATTTCAAATGATTCTCAGAGAAAAAGGAGGTTGAGCAGAGGCACGCATATATATATATATATATATATATATATATATATATAGGAAGCATGCACGGAGGCACATTAAATGCAGCATTTAATTAGATGAGGGGCGCACGCAAGGTATCGGCTGAAAAGAATGTTTTATAGGCTGAAAGAATGTGTGAAATGATGATCCGGGCACGGTCACAGACCACTATCTCAACCATCTAGCATTTTGCCACCGAAGCCAAAATTCGATAACAAATATACTGTGGTGATTTGCGCGACGAAACGAATCCAACGATGTAATCAAATCTGTGCTACGGCGTTGGTAGCAAAATCTCATATGTCGCCGCTGTTACCGCTTAGAAATTGGACAACAACGGCAATTCTAGATAAACGGAGCTACAGAGGTCGGAATTGGACGGAATGAACTTTGATGTTTTAATTGGAAAATTTTCTAGATTATTTCTATGTAAAAATATTCATACTTTAAATTTTGATAATTTGCACTGAAAAATCTTGGCGGACCGAGTTTCAGACGAATTTTGACGCAAAACAAATTTTATTGGTCTTATTTCAATGGACGCATTTCAAATATTAAATTTTCGTTGTCAAATTTTTATTTTTAAAAATAAATTTTATTTTAAAATCTTCGCTAAATTCTAATTTAAAACGTTGAAAAATCCAGGTCGTTACACCATTAAATTCAACTTCAATTCGACTTGAAATATTTGAAGAAAGACTTTTCATCCTAGTTGGTCCTTTGGATTCACAATTGGGTTGCATAATTTGCTATTTTTCTCACTTTCTACAACACCTTCAACATTTCCTTCTTGTTGCATTGTGTTGCCGTTGACTACTCCTGGGTTGTCTTGAATTTAAGCATCATTATTTTTAGAAGAATTGTCTTCATTTTAAATATGGTTGTTTACCACAAACTTCTTCCTCTTTGCACTTCTACCGATTTCCTATAAATTGGAATATAACATTAGTTAAGCATGCTAGAACACATACGTCCTTGAATTACATATATAAGCAGAACATCATGTTAGCTTGCAGATATATCTCTGCAATATTTTATGGTCAACTTGAGCTGTATTAATTGTTTGGTAATGCTAATTTTCCACAATTTTATTCTATTAAAGCTCAGGAATATAATTGACTTTGTGAAAAAAGCGAATAAGGCATATAAAAGTCAGACTAGATTCTAAAAGTAGAAACCGCAGATATGTTCTTAGTGCTATCTGGTATTCTATGATTGGATAAAATCTGAAGTCAGAATATTATTTCTTTATACAGTTGATTCATTATGTTACCAGTTTGGCATTGCAGCGCTAGTGCAGGTTAGTAGTTTCCTTTGTCATTTAAGCTTGTTTTGTTACATTTAAGCTTTGTTTCTGGGAAAATCAATTCAAATTCCTAAAAGTTGAATTGGAGATCTATGAGAAACATACGTAGCCGTGTCTTTTTGTTGAGCCTACTCTTCCAAATTTTCATCACTCGTGCTGATCACACAGATACAGATTCAAATGCATGTATAGTCCATGTCAATTACTTCTTTGTATTTTATTGCCGTGCTAATGAAACTTTAGGGTAATCCAATATTTTATTTGAAAAAATTAATAGTCTTAACGTTCTTTAGTCTAAACTTGTTTTACATGAAAGCTTTTGATTTTGATCTGATGTTATTCTGGTTGCTTATTGAACATATTCAGTCGTTAAATTATATGGGTTATGTATACGAGGAAATTAGTTTAAAGGAAAAACTTTATGCTAATTTTTAAATCTAGGACAGAACTTTTAAAATTTAGGCTCAATGACAATAGCGCGTTCTATTCAACCAACTTCAACCGTTTCCTCCATCTCTAAAGCCATCGTC
Source organism: Allium fistulosum (assembly GCA_030737815.1). NCBI lineage: Eukaryota > Viridiplantae > Streptophyta > Magnoliopsida > Asparagales > Amaryllidaceae > Allium > Allium fistulosum. Next base: position 222,508,851 of record CM060902.1, read on the forward strand.
TGAAGTCTGCCATAACCGCCAATGACCTAGCCCTAACCTGTCGTAGCCGCCACCGCCCTAGCCCTAACTTGCCATAGTCGCCGCCACCCAAGCCGTCGTCGTTCAAGCCGCCACCATCGTCGAAGCTCCTGCCTTCCATTCCAAAATTAAAAAAACCCTAATTCAACACTCCAATCCAAACGTAAATTAGAAATTTCATGAAAATTGAAGTCGAGTGACATTAATCTAGAGGTAAGAAACAAATGGAGAAGCAGAACACAAAAGAAGAAGAAAGTCAAAAAGTTTTCATCACAAGTTGAATGATATTTAGATATAGCATTTCTACATTTGAAACACAATAGACGGTGTTTAATATGCTAAATGATAGACTAATATAGCATATATATTTTTAAAATATAGTACCATTATCTGACTATGCAAAATGATATTTGAATATAGCATCCTAAATCTCACCAAAATGATAGTAAAAAATAACATTTGTATTTTTAAAGTCCATTAGAATGAATGAAATATGCAGAATGATAGTTAAAAATAGCATTTGTATTTTTAAAGTGTACCAGATTGAATGGAATGTGCTGAATGATAGTTAAATTAGTTAAAAATAGAATTTGCATTTATAAAATGCATCGGAATGAATGGAATGTGTCGAACGATAGTTAAAAATATCATTTGTATTTTTAAAATGCATTAAAATGAATGGAATGTGCTGAATGATAGTTAAAAATATCATTTGTATTTTTAAAATGCATTAAAATGAATGGAATGTGCTGAATGATAGTTAAAAATATCATTTGTATTTTTAAAATGCATTAAAATGAATGGAATGTGCCAAATAACTGAATGATAGTTAAAAATAGCATTTTTATTTTTAGAATACATTAGAATGAAACAAAAATGTCAAATGATAGTTAAAAATAGCATTTTTATTTTTAAAATATAAATTGTATTGTTAAATTACTTTAGAATGTATCGAATGTGCTGAATGATAGTTAAAACAACATTTATAATTTCAAAGTGCACTACAATAAATCGAATATGCCGAATGATTGTTGAAAATAACATTTGTAATTTATTATGCATTAGAATGAATCAAATGTGTTGAATGATAGTTGAAAATAGCATTTGTCCTTTTAAAGTGCATTAGATTGAATCAAATATGTTGAATGACAATTAAAAATAGCATTTGTATTTTTAAAGCGCATCAGATTAAATGGAATGTGCTGAATTTATGCATTATACATATAGAATTAGAATGATAAGTTCATATAACATTTTTTTTCTTAGTTCATTTCAACACATTTAATCATCATCGTTACATTTGGTACCACCAGCAACCTTAACCTCCACTCCACCGCCGCTCATCTGAAATCAGCCATAAAAGTCATGGCTCAAGTCACCGCAGACCTTCAAAGTAGTCGCCACCACCTACAGTTCATTGCCTTCGCCTGACAAACGAGCTCCGCTTTCGTTTGCGATTGCGCCGCCTTCGCGTGCGATTGCACCGCCGTCGCATGTTCTTGTGATGCAGCGCCGCCTTTTCTTTTAATGCCGCTGCCTGTACTAGTGATTTGAGAACATCGTAATTTTTTTGTGAAGAATTTCCTTCAGGCGAAAGAATAAAACTTGTGTCCTTTAAACATAAAAATAATTGCCGCGTCCTTCGTTCTAAAAAGATTGATAAGTTTTTTCTTTAGCCGATTTTCCTGTTTGACTAATTTATGCCATTTTTGTCCCTGATTTCAATGCTGGGTCGACTTTCTAGAAGGGGACAATTTGGTAAAAAATAACAAAATATGGACCTAATTTACATGAGTTTATTAATAGGGACTTTTTGTGCATAGACTTTGAGAATAGGGACGTTTGGTCCAAAACCCGATAGACTTTGAGAATATGGACGTTTGGTCCAAAACCCGATTGTTTGAAATATGAGACTTACGCAAGACACATGAAGTAGCGGATGCAAAGTCTTCAGTTGAATTAAGTTCATAAAATACAGCAATTCCAGCAATTCCCTTGTAGACTACAGGAATCAGTTATCAAAATTTTATCCAATTGTCCTTCTCATTTATTCGACAAATTAAGAGGTGATAACAATGTTTTATTTAACAAAAATGTCATGTATTTCTTTAAAACATAAGAACAGAACAAAAAACAACACTACTATATTTAGTAAGAAAGAATAAATAAAGAATATGAAAGCAAATGCTATGATACGTTAATAATTCTTAAAATCCTTGACCAATTGTAATTAAATTTGGATATGCAACGGGCCAAATAGTCAACTTGTTAGAAAGGAATAAAACCATGTTGTATTTTAAAATTTAGTTGAACAAATATTTCAGAATTCACCCTCGAAAAGTAAACATGAAGCAAAGACCCAATCTTTTTCGCAGAGTCAGAGCATTAACTTTGAAATGTCTGTAGCCTTGCCTTCAGCATCAATTTTATATCGCTTCACCTAAACGATACGCGATAAACTTCAGCAAAAAATTATTCAATTCTCATGTGATTTTCGGACATTTCTTTTACAGCCACTGCTGCAGAGATGCATCGACCTTGATTGTAGTTATTACCTAAACGGTAATAAACGGTACTGCTGCAGAAATTTCTTTTACAGTCACCGCTGCAGACAATTCTCATGTGAATATTACCTAAACGGTACTGCAATTTTCTTTTCTATACAAAATTTTAAACAACAGTTCCTAAAAAAGGATTGTAGTTATATAAGAGTTATTAAAATGCTGTATTAAAATTTATATTGAGCCTCTCAATCATAAATCATCATCCAACTTCCATATTTTCATCCAATGAATTGAATGAAAACTTGAATTATGATATTGTACACAGTTCACAATTAATCTTAATATTTGATGAGCAAAACCTGGAAAATCAAGCACTTTTGGTCTATATAGATGCATATATCCAGCAACCGGTGAAGAAAATATTATCATGCATATCTAACCTATTTATGGTTGTGATCATCAATTCTTCTTTGTATATTGATTTCTGAACAGTTAAAAACTGATGAAGTTAAATAAATGCAAAATCAAGGTATTCTATTCTGAACAACAATTATCATAAATATTAAGAGGAAAATTTGCCGATTGCACCCTTAGATTATCACAAATATATTGTGTGTTAGACATAACCTTGTTGCAGATCAGTTTTGTTTTGCATTCACTCATCGCCAACCCTGCATATTTGTTCATTTGTTCCATACTGTCTTTGATACTACTTATGATGCATTTAGTGGCTTTAGAGAAGATGATAAATCATCAGCATAAATACGATGATAAATACGATGACTAATAAATGGATGCACATCATAAATGATATGTAAATTACCTTTATAGCAATGTATGTCCAACATAAATGTTATTAGTCCATTAAACAAATATTTATGCATTTAATATTTACAAACACATGATAATACACAGACACACACTTGATAGTAAACACTCGGTTATTTAATTTAATAAATGTTGCAGGCAAGATTTTAATTGGACGAGGAATGGCAAAAGTACCCATATTACAGCAAATGAGATGTATTTTTAGATCTTCAAAAAGCATACTAGTTCGCAAAATAGTGCATGCAAAGAATGAAGAGAAGAGACTTCAGCTGAAACCCGATAACACCAAAACCATGACGGAGTGGAAGAAGTTTATTAAGTTAAAAACAACCCCGGAATTTAAGGTAAATCAGCTGTAATGGTTTGTGCTTATCTATTGTGAATTGTGATTTTAACTTTTCTAAAGAATCTTTTGTGTGTTTTTGAATATCGCAGATGATAAGTGATAAATTGAAAGCTTTTATATAAAATCAGATACCACACACATGCAGCCGTAGAGGAATAGCTAGATTGGTTGAAGATGTGATAAGAAAAGTTAATTTATTTACCGTAATGTTTATTAACTAATTAGCTAATAAGATTTGTTGTTTTAATGATCTTTTGAATGTAGAAAGAGAAGAGTAAAGATTCATCTTCCGTTCCTAGAGTTGATGTTTGAGTCAAGTCTCGCACTATGGCAACCCAGTGAACAATGCTGCTGCAGATGTCATTGTAAGTACTTTTAATTTTTTATTAAACTGGAAATTGTTTGATAATGCGATAGTTTGACACTAGCGTATAATATTAATGTTAACCTCTAGAGGAAAAAATTAAAAATGTTGATAGTGCTCTTTCCTTAGTTACAAAGATAATGCATTGTCGCATGTGTTGGGACCAGATAGATCAGGACGATTGAAACGAATGGAAAAGGACACGACCTCCACCAAGGCAGTTTGGTCACATGTTAGGGATAAACAAAGAATCGAGATGCAAAGCAAAATTTCAGAGTTAGAGGAAATGGTTAAAATGCTAGTGAAAAATAAGGTAATATTCAAATGCTAGTGATAAACAAACTATTTTTGTTTGATTCCACTTTTGGTTCAACTGTCCAGTCTGTTTGATTTAAGAAACAAGAGTCCTTTTCATGCTAACCCAAATGTTGCAAAATTCTTACAAGTGGTGTGGCAAAATTTCAGTTCTATTTTTAGAACACATAAAATAGAGATTTTTTTCCTTTCTTTCTTTTATATCATCTTTAGCCCTATAATTAATGAGCTGAAATTTTGGTTTTGGGTTCATGAGTATGATGTATGCTGCATTTAATTTGGCCAGGAATAAGGATTTTCATGGGAAGCTAAAGCTTGGTTGTAAAATTTACTTTTATTTCAAAGGACTTAAATTAGTCAGTGCAAATAATTTGCACATTTTGTTTTATAAATTAGCCATTTTGGATTACCTCTGCATCTTTGATTGGTGAACAAAATTGTTCTTGATTCCATCAAATTACTTGCATTAATATCAAGGATCTCTTATGTTTACTTGTAACCCAATATGTTTTATTCATATTTGATATATTTTCACTTTACTTCGATCATGCATATTATTTATAGAACTGTACACATTTTATTTCCACATTTGATTACGTAAGATGCTAAGTGATAATTAATATAAGTTTATAACATCGGCTTATCATTTGTTGCATTTTTTGAAATTGAGTTTACAACAGTTTGAAACACGTTACAATTTATAAGCTTATAATTTTACACAAAGTAATTGCTTATGTCGACACAGAGAAAAACCTTCAAAGCACTCATCATTAATACTTTTAAAGTGTTTGATAAAAACAAGTCTTGGACACCTGTTGTAACATCATCTATCTGGAGGTCCGAAGCTAAACGCTACAGATGCTGCAGTCATCCATGTATTAATTTTCGATGACCAAATACGGTAATGTTAATGTTATCCATAATATTAAAAGCACATGGATAGAAACAAAATTACAGATTTCAAAAACAACTTTTCTAATTATATTTCACAAAACATGTTTCATATTCCATTACATAATCTCAATCGTTTTGCAGGTTCAGATCAAATATAATTATTACAAAATACGCTAAGAGCGACATATGAAGATGCATCCTTGGTTAACCAGAGTACTATATATAGTCATAACTGATTTAATACAACACAGCGGAATCAAAATAAAATGGCAACTTCTAAATAGCTATACGTCAGCCACCTGCTCGTCTCCGAAAGCTTTATTCGCCAACCTACTAAAAAACTGAAAATCCTCAACCCTTAGCCTACTCAAATCAATTTTGAGCACCCGAGATTTTAAAGGGAAAAACATAAATTCGAGTCAGACATAAAGTCTGTGTGAATAATATTATACATCTCGGTTATTTGATGTTAAGTGAGACCACGCCGCTTAGTGGAACGGGTTTCCCCTCACTAATATCCTTTTAAAACATACCTTTTGCAAATCATAATTCTACAACTAAAACTGGTTAAGATTGTAAAGCATTATCATGTAAACATACATATCAGGTAACAAATGGACGATCTGTCCGAACACTATAGTTTTGTTTGGCTAACTACTAACATTTGGCTGACTCGGGCCTACCAAACAAAATAAACAAATAATCTAACATCTGTTAGATCCTCCTCTTCTGGACGGTCTATCCCAAACTTACTTTCTCCAGGTCAACTGATCCTAATGGTTTTGCAGGCTCATCAATAACCTATCTCTGTACAGATATATTACTTTCTGTGTGTAACATCATTTTAGTCTTACTTGTGACAAAACCCTACACACTGGAATTTTGGACTAAATTAGCTAGGGGCTAATAACTAATGTATAGGGCGCGATCCTATACCAATCCCATCTGGTCTACAAATATCTTAGTCATTTTACTTAGGGTAATTTTCCCTTAAATTTTCCTTGATAACTTTTTTCTCTCAAATTGATTTAAACCCTTAAATCATACTTTAAACAAAGAAAATAAACTCTATGCTCTACTCAAATCACATTGCCATGTTATATATACTTTACTCAAAACTTTGTTGATGAAAACACTTAACCAGTTGAAAGTACCCCTTTCGAATCCATTGAAAGTATCCCTTTCGAAACCAAGTAAACCCTTTTTATAATCTAGGCCGAAATACCAAAACATTCCTTTTGAAACCATTCATATAAACTTTCCAAAACCATTGAAAAACCTTTCCTTCGAAAGCTATAAAACCTTGGATATCCTATCTTTAAACACTTAAACGTTGCCTCTCGAAAACATTGGAAAACCTTTCTTTTCAAACCTTTCGAAACCATTGGAGAACTACCTCTTTGGAACCTTCATTAAAACCTTTTGAAACCATTTGGGTTCAAGTAAAACATATGGATAACCTTTCAAAACCATTTAAAAACTATCTCCTTCGAAACCTTTGGGTTCTACCTTCAACAGAGCAAAAGGGCCTTAAAACATTTAAGTCGAAAGCACTCTTTCGAAAGCATTTCCTAAGTAAAGAAGTGATGGTGTCGAAATCAACCTTCCGAAAGCATTGGAGGAGCTGCTAAGTTTCAAAACAAAACAACCTCTTCGAAGGCATTGCTTCGAAAGGAAAAAGGCGGCAGCAAAGGGGTTCCGACCTCGACGAAAGCTTTTACTTAAAACAAAAGGCGCAACTTCTTAGAAACCATTCCTTTAAAACATTTAACCCAGTCGAAGCCAACCAGGTCGAAAGCATATCCTTTGAAAGCAAAGCAGGAGCGTTTTCATTTAAAATAAAGTAAGGCTTCGACCTCCTTCGAAACCCATCATTTCGACTTCATACCTTCCGCCTTAGTCCAATTCGCTACCTACCAAGTATTGATACCAGATGCATTGGATTCAATTGAGATGGAGGTGGGAGTACTGGGTCGGAAGCTAAGTGCCGAAAGTGGTGAAACGTGTAAAAGCATGTTTAAACTGATTTTATCTTTAAAAAGAAATTCTTTTCAACTAATCTGCCTTGTTTGTCAAATATTATTGGTCGCTAATTTCTTTTCTAAAAGTGCTGCCAAAAATTTCAGAATCAAACAATTTATATAGTTTACAAAATACCCCTTCTCCGTTTATAAATATATAAAACATTTAAGTCTCATACCTTAAATAATTTTATATATCTATTAAAACACTTGGGAAAATTCTACAAGAATTCCAGAAAATCATTTTCAATATGTTTTCTAACATATAATAATTTTTGACCCAAAGCCTATATTATTTAACCGTAAATAATTTTTAAACCCAAATGATCAATTTCCTCGCTAGAAAATTAATATTAAATCCACATTAATTCAAAATATTATGAAAATTGAAACCCATCTCTAAAATATCATTTCTGATCTAAATCTAAAATCGCAAGGCATTTGGATGTCATTTAATAAGTTTTCACATCAATACATATCATAAAATCCATATGAATAAGCATAAATCATCAACAAGCATATATAAACATTTTATCATTCAAAAAGATGCCATTGCAAGATAAATCGGCTTTAACCTAAAACCGAAAATAATTAGAAAACATGAGATGTAGTCATTATTCACCTTAGCTTTGAAATTAAGGATTTGAGATTTGATCTTGATTAAGTTGTTTGGCTTTTCCTTTGAAATCTTGCTTATCTTCTCTTTCTTCCCTTAATGGTGGCCGGCCTCAAGTTTGTTTTTCTTTTGTGAATGTAGAAATGATGGGGTTGAGGGTTTAGGGTATATGGATGTGTTCTATTCCTATATTTCCCATTATCTATTTGCCTTAACATTTTAATTCTTTAGTTCATTTGTATATGGCACGGCTACCCTCACTAATCACAAATCTCAACCCATTAACCATTTTACATTATTTCATTTAATTTACATAATTAAATGTTCCTAATAATATTAATAAAAATATGGGGTGTTACAGACTCCCCTTCTTACAGAATTTCATCCTCGAAATTACGATAAGGTACCCAACAAATCAATCAAAAGGTAAAACATACCATCAAACAAATCAAGATAAGCGTCTCTAATCTTACTCTTATTCTCCTAAGTACAGTCTCTCTTATCGTCACCCCACCGGACTTCGCTAATCTGACTATCTTGTTTCTAAGCCTCTTCTCATCTCTCGCAACTATTTGAACTGGCTTTCTAACTATAGTCAAGTCTGGTTCTACTACCAAGTCCTCTAAGACAGTCGGTGCTAGAGTAGACTCCGGGTCTCTAACACACTTCCTTAGATGAGAAATATGGAAACCATCATGGACTTCTACCAAACTATTCGGTAACTCTACTCTATATGCGAGTTTTTCGATACTCTCTACAATAGGAAATGGTCCTACAAATCTCGGTGCCCATTTCCCAGATTTTCCAAATCGAATCATGCCCTTCATCGGTGATACCTTAATAAAAACATGATCTCCAACAGAGAATTCTAAGTCTTTCCATCTTCTATCTGCATAACTCTTCTGTCTAGATTGAGCATCCTTCATTCTAGCTTGAATCAACTCAATCTTCCCTGCAGCTTCCCTAACCAAATCTGGACCAAAAACCAACCTATCCCCGGTCTCTAACCAACAAACTGGTGATTTGCATTACCTTCCATACAAAGCTTCAAACGGTGCCATTTCTATACTAGCCTGATAACTATTGTCATACGAAAACTCGACAAAGTGTAGATTGCCTTCCCATGATCCTCCAAAATCTAACACATAATCTCTTAACAAATCCTTCAAGACTTTGTTAACTCTTTCCATTTGCCCATCGGTTTGTGGATGGTAAGCGGTACTCATCTTGAGCTTGGTTCCTAAAATCTCCTATACACTCTTCCAGAACTCACTAGTGAACAAGGAATCCCTATCACTTACTATGCCACTAGGAATTCCGTGCATTCTAACTACATTCTTCATAAATAACTTAGCTAAAACATGTGCCATCCTAGTTGACTTAACTGAAATGAAATGGGCATTCTTGGTCAGTCTGTCCACTACAACCCATATACTTTCATTTCCCCTATTAGATCTTGACAGCCTGTCTATAAAATCCATAGAAATAGAATCCCACTTCCAAAGAGGAATATCCAATGGCTGAAGCAACCCACTTGGCTTATGATGTCCAATTTTTACCTATTGGCAGTTCAAACACTGCTTTACCCATAAGCCTACATCTTTCTTCATACCTTCCTAGAAGAAACTTCTCTTCATGTCTTGATACATCTTAGTTCCTCCTGGATGAATAGTGAACTTCGAACGATGGCATTCTCAAGAACATCTTTCCTAATGCTTCCCACATTTGGAACACACAATCTTCCTTTCTTTCTCAACCACCCATTCTGGTCAAGACTAAAGTCCTTCAAGTCATCGCTCTTCGTTCCACCCCTCAACTTCTTTATCCGCTCAGCTAATAATGGATCCTCCATTTGTTTAGAAGCAATCTTTTCAATCATAACTGACCGAACTTCTAAACATGACAACATAACAGATCCTCCACCAGACCCAGCTTCAGATCTCTACTGCACCCTACAAGTCGACAACGCTTCCAAATCTTTCCATTCTGCTATCATTGCCAACCCTGTATTTTGATGCTTTCTACTAAGCGCATATGCAACCTTATTGCCTTTCCTTGGTGTGTACTCAATTCCAAAGTCATAAGTAGCTACAAACTCCAACCATCACTGCTGTCTCATGTTCAGCTCCTTCTGACAGAACAAATACTTCAACGATTTATGATCCGTATAAAGCTCAAACCTCTCTCCCAAAAGCTAATGTCTCCACACCTTCAATGCAAATATCACCGTAGCTAATTCCAAATCATGCGTTGGATATCTAACCTCATGTTGTCTAAGTCGTCGAGAAGCATAAGCAATCACTTTACCTCTCTGTATTAACACAGCTCCCAACCCAGTTCCACATGCATCTGTATAAACTACCAAATCCTAATTCCCTTATGGAACAACTAACACAGGTGCATTAGTTAATAAGTGTTTCAACTTCTAAAATGCTTCCTCACACTTATCGGTCCAAACAAACTTCACATCCTTTCAAGTTAACTTGGTCATCGGTGCTGCTATCCGCGAAAAATCCTTTATGAACCTCCTATAATATCCAGCTAATCCAAGAAAACTCTTTATCTCTATCACTGTCTTGGGTCTCTTTCAATTATTCACTACTTCAATCTTAGTCGGATCTACAGACAACCCTTTCTCTGAGACTACATGATCCAGAAACTTCACTTCCTTTTTCTAGAAACGACACTCCGAAAACTTCGCCTTCAGCTGATTCTGTCTCAACGTCTCAAGCACCACTCTAAGATGAATTTCATGCTCCCTTTCATCCTTAGAGTATATCAAAATATCATTTATAAACACCAATATGAACCTATCCAAGTGCTCTCAGAAAATTCGGTTCATCAAATCCACAAAGAATGCCAGCGCATTAGTTAACCCGAACGGCATCACTAACCATTCGTACGATCCTTATCTAGTTCTAAATGCCATCAAAGGAATACCATCCTTTGACACTCTAAGCTGATGGAAACCTGTTGCTAAATCCAACTGAGAAAATACCTTGGCTCCACTTAACTGATCGAAAAAATATCAATTCTAGGCAACAGATATCGATTCTTTTTCGTCTTCTCATTCAACTTATGGTAATCGATACATAACCTCAATGATCTGTACGCTTCTTAGCAAATACTGCGGCTGCTCCCCAAGGTGAACTACTTGGCCTTATAAAATTCTTGCCTTCCAATTCAACTAACTGCACCTTTAGCTCCCTCATCTCAATAGGCGTCATCCTGCTGGGCGGTCTACTCACCGGTTCAGCTCCAGGCACCAAATCTATTCGAAACTCAATGGATGGTTTCGGCGGCAATCCTACTACAAATTCAAAAACATCTACGAATTCTCTAATCACGAAAACTTGGCTCAGCTCATCTTCTAACTTCACAACACCCAACAAAGCATTCACCTCACAGCTAGGGTATTCTACGGTATATATTATCCGATCACTACAGTCAAGGTGTCAAGTGATATTTTCCTATCAAGGCAGAATATCCTAGCACCGTACTTACTTAACAAATCCATACCCAAAATATTTTCGAACCCTATAAAGTCAAATACATGCAAACTGTAAACAAAGGTATGACCTAACAAATCAAACTCTCGGTGGTCATACTTCATCCCAAGTGTCGCATACCCTTCTATCGGATTTGCAACCCTTAAGGAAGTAACTAAGTATGAGGGTTCTAGATTAAGCTTATCTACCAAGCAATGAGATACAAAAGAATGCGATGCACCAGTATCAAATAGAACGCTAACAAACATACCATGAATCTAAAGCGTACCTCCCAACACTGCTTTCCCTTTCTCCTATGCTGTTGGTCCCGATGTAGCAGGTTCCAATGCAAATACTTTGCCCCTTCCATCCTTAGCAGGCTCTTTGCACTGATTCTTATAACGGCTAATCCGATCGCAGTTGAAGTATCTGATATTCTTCTTCCCGATCACTTCCTTTGCCTTTCCTGTGTGACATTCATTAGCAAAATGTCCCTTCTTATCACAATTATAGCAAACAACCTCCAACTTTCTCTTCTTCATGGCTCCACCCTTCTGGGCCCCTTTCTTACGGAAGAACTTCCTTTTCTGACTCTGCCCAACCTGGACTTCCTTTGCCTTGTTCTTCTCTAGAGAAGCAAGTATCTCCTCATGTCTCAACGCCATCTCTACTACAACATCACAAGGATCCCTAATATGAGGTAATGTAGCCCTTGCTAACTCAGGCTTCAACCCCATAATGAACTTCTCATTTCTCTTCATCATAGTATCCACAGTGGCATATCCATACCTAGCCAACTCCTCAAACCTTCTAGCATACTCCAACACAGTCATCTCCCCCTACTCCAACTCAGTAAACTTTCTGAGCAAGGTAGACTTCACCATCACAGACATGAACCTTTCCTCGAATCTCCTCCTAAACTTAGCCTATGTCATCGTTTCTTCATCCACTCCAACCGTCACACTATTCCACTAGAATAAAGCCGCTCCTTGAAACCGTCTCGATGCAAGCCTTCTCTTCTACTCGTCATTGAGCCCCAAATCTACACAGATCCTCTCACAATGCAGCAACCAGTTCTCCACCTCAATAGCATCTTCCGTTCTGAAAAATGGCTTTCCTCCTAGCCTAGCATAGTCTCTACTCAAAATAGCATAATTGTTGACCACTGGAGCATCCTGAACTCCTCCTCAAACTACTCCAGCAGTAATACCCGCCTGCATCATGTTGACAAAGAACTGATACATAGCTCTCATGTCAACTTGTGGGACTCCAGCACCAATATTTCCAGCTTGTGCTTGATCTGAATTTCTCCTGGTATTTGGTCTAGCATTTCCATTTGTTGTGGTGCTTTCCCTCCAAGGTTAACTCTTCCACTTCTAGCATCCATATCAGTATTCAAGCCTCGTGAGATACAGAAGAATGGCCTAAAAGAGATAGGAGAATAGAGATATAGCATATACTTATATATAGCAAATACAAGTACATTACTATAGCGTTATCCTGTACCCCGATCTTATCTCTAATTCCTTAGGATTATGTTTTCAAAAAATTATTTTAGTTTAAAGTTTTTTCATAAACCTATGCTCTGATACCAAGTTGTGACATCCCCTATCTGGAGGCCCAAAGCTAAGCGCTACGGATGTTGCGGTCATCCATAGTATTAACTTCCGGTGACCAAATACGGTAATGCTAATGGTATCCATAATACCAGAAGCACACGGATATGAAACACAATCTTAGATTTCAAAAACAACTTTTCTAATTACATTTCACAAAACATGTTTCATATTCCATTACATAATCCCAATCGTTTCCTAGGTTCAGATCAAATATAATTATTACAAAATATGCCAAGAGCGACATATGAAGATGCCCCCTTGGTTGACCAGAGTACTATATAGTCAAAACTGAATTAATACAACGCAGCGGAATCAAAATAAAATGACAACTCCTAAATAGCTATCCGTCAGCCACCTGCTCGTCTCCGGAAGCTTTATTCGCCAACCTACTAAAAACCTGAAAATCCTCAACCCTCAGCCTACTCAAATCAATTTTGAGCACCCAAGAGTTTAAGGGAAAATACATAAACTTCGAGTTAGACATAAATTATGGTGTAAATAATAATATACATCTCGGTTATTTGATATTAAGTGAGACCATGTCGCTTAGCGGAACGGGTTTCTCCTCACTATTATTCTTTCAAAACATAACTTTTGCAAATCATAATCCTGCAACCAAAACTGGTTAAGACTGTAATGCATTATCACGTAAACATACATATCAGCTAACAAATGGACTATCTGCCCGAACATTATAGTTTTATTTGGCTAACTACTAACCTTTGGATGACTCGGGCTTACTAGACAAAATAAACAAATAATCTAACATCTGCTAGATCCTCCTCTTCTGGACGGTCTGTCCCTAACTTAATTTCTCCAGGTCAACTGATCCTAATGGTTTTACGGGCTCACCAATAACCTATCTCTGTACAAATATATTCCTTTTCGTGTGTAACATCATTTTAGTTTTACCTATGACGAAGCCCTACACACTTGAATTTTGGACTAAATTAGCTAAGGGCTAATAGCTAATGTATAAGGCGCGACTCTATACCAGTCCCATCTGGTCTACAAATATATGAGTCATTTTACTTATGGTAATCTTCCCTTAAATTTTCCTTAAAAACCTTTTGCTCTGAAATTGATTTAAACCCTTAAATCATACTTTAAACAAGGAAAATAAACTCTATGCTTTACTCAAATCACCTTGCTATGTTATATATATTTTACTTAAAACTTTGTTGATGAAAACATTTTAGCATTTTAAAGTACCCCTTTTGAATACATTGAAAGCATCCCTTTCGAAACCAAGTAAACCCATTTTATAACCTAGGACGAAAGGCCAAAACATTCCTTTCGAAACCATTCATATAAACTTTTCGAAACCATTGAAAAACCTGTCCTTCGAAAGCTATAAAACCTTAGACATCCTATCTTTAAACACTTAAACATTTCCTCTTGAAAACATTGGGAAACCCTTTAAAACCTTTCGAAACCATTGGGGAACCACCCCTTCGGAACCTTCATTAAAACCTTTTGAAACCATTAAAACATCAAACCTTTCAAAACCATTTGGGTTCAAGTAAAACATATGGAATAACCTTTCGAAACCATTTAAAAACTATCTTCTTCAAAACCTTTGGGTTCTACCTTCAGCAGAGCAAAAGGATCATAAAACATTAAAGTCAAAAGCACTCTTTCGAAAGCATTTCCTAAGTAAAGAAGTGATGGTGTCGAAACTAACCTTCTGAAAACATTGGAGAGGCGGCTAAGTTTTAAAACAAAATAACTCCTTCGAAGGCATTGCTCCGAAAGGAAAAAGGCGGCGGCAAAGGGGTTTCAACCGTAACGAAAGCTTTTACTTTAAAAAAAAGGCGTAACCTCTTAGAAACCATTCCTTTAAAACATTTGACCCAGTCGACGCCAACCAGGTCGAAAGCATACCCTTCAAAAGCAAAGCAGGCGCGTTTTCATTTAAAACAAAGTAAGGCTTCGACCTCCTTTGGAACCTATCATTTCGACTTCGTACCTTCCACCTTAGTCCAATTTGCTACATACCAAGTATCGATACTAGGCGCATTGGTTTCGACTAAGATGGAGGCGGGAGTATTTGGTCGGAAGCTAAGTGTCGAAAGTGGTGAAACATGTAAAAAGCATGTTTAAACTGATTTTATCTTTAAAAAGAAATTCATTTCAACTAACCTACCTTGTTTGTCAAAATATTATTGGTTACTAATTTCTTTTCTACAAGTGCTGCCAAAAATTTCAGAATTAAATAATTTATATAATTTACAAAATACCCCTTCTCCTTTTATAAATATATAAAACATTTAAGTCTCATACCTTAAATAATTTTATATATCTATTAGAACACTAAGGAAAATTCTACAAAAATTCTAGAAAATCATTTTTAATATGTTTTCTAACATATAATAATTTTTTACCCAAAGCATATATTATTTAACCGTAAATAATTTTTAAACCAAAATAATCAATTTACTCACTAGAAAATTAATATTATAATTCAAAAAATTATGAAAATTGAAACGCATCTCTAAATATCATTTCTGATCTAAATCTAAAATCACAAGATATTTGGATGTCATTTAATAGGGTTTTCACATCAAAACATATCATAAAACCTATATGAATAAGCATAAATCATCGATAAGCATATATAAACATTTTATCATTCAAAAACGTGGCATAACCTTGCAGGATAAATTGGGTTTAACCTAAAACAAAAAATAATTAGAAAACATAAGATGTAGTTATTATTCACCTTAGCTTTGAAATTAAGGATTCGAGATTTGATCCCGATTAAGTTGCTTAGCTTTTGCTTTGAAATCTTGCTTATCTTCTCTTTTCTTCCTTTAATGGTGGCCGACCTCAAGTTTGTTTTTCTTTTATGAATATAGAAATGAATGTGTGAATGATGGGGTTAAGGGTTTAGAGTGTATGGTTCTGTCCTATTCCTATATTGCCCCTTATCTATTTGCCTTAACATTTTAATTCTTTAGTTCATTTGTATGTGGCACGACTACCCTCACTAATCACAAATCTCAACCCATTAACCATTTTACATTATTTCATTTAATTTACCTAATTAAATGTTCCTAATAATGTTACTAAAAATATGGGGTGTTACACCTATGTAAAGCAAGAACATGAACAATGATATTTATATGTTTAATTTTATTTAATTTGTATATCCAGTTCACATGCATAGACAAAGAATGTAGATAAATTATTTCCAAAATACACACATGCATAAAACAACTAGTGCATGTTGGATGGTTCCATAGATAAGTGGTATATGTTCTGCAGCACATTTGGTTTGACCAATATCAAGGCTCAAAACAGCCTGTTGTTTTAACATTGTTGAAAAAATTGGTTGACTGGATAAAGAAAGTTGGGGAGAAGCAAGCGCACATCAAAAGGTAAAATTCAATTATAATACTATTGTGTTATCATTTGAATTTCTATAATTAATTCCATAGCCACTATAATATGATTTTGATCAATTGTAGGGCAAACTTGACAAGAAGCATGATAAATGTGATTTATTGGATTGGTATAGGATAGATGAAATTGTTGCAAAAGAAAGAGTTCTGTCAAATGATCAAAAGGAGCTTTTCCAACAATTCCCTTTAGGGTCAGATGCTATGAAAATTATCATAGACAATTTTAGGAAAGCAGATGCTCTTTTATATAGGCCTGCACTTAGATTAACACAGAATGGAGATGTTGAAGGTGAGATAGTAGCATGGTCAGTTAGCAGAGTTGTTTTGCGCAACATAGATCAATTTGAGAAGGAAGACAATGAGATAAATTTTAAATTATTTAGTAACTAATATTTAATTTGAGCACATAAAAAACTTACTTCATTAATATATTTTTCTTTAATAGAGTAAAACTAGCAGCATAGATTATAAATGCAAGTTGTATGACTAGAGTGGGAACGAAGAAATATTTGTTGAAGGACGGCTACATTCGAGTAATTCAAAAGAAGTTATCAACGATCTTCCTCTTGGACCATCTGTGATGACAGTTTGGATAGATAATGCAAAAAAATCAATATGCTTATTTATGGAGGCCAACCATTGGTTTGACATGAGTTGGAGAAGCTGTTGGTATGAAAGTGGCATGGCCTGAATCGGGAGTAGTTGTGGAGCAGGTCAACATTGTAGCATCTTCTACTTATATAGTTAATGCTAATGTCGTCGGAAAGCGTTAATTATTTATAACTAACTAATCCATTCATCTTACCAATTGTGTAAACATATAATAAAATAGTCCTTTTCTTAATTGATAGAGTTCAAATTCAATGATAAATAATAAGTGTAAGTTGATCGATTTGGATCGAAAGGGAGGAATTGTAGCTGAAGGACGTGTGTCTTCAATTGATCCAACTGTATTGGTTCATTTTGTTCCTCTAGGAATAAATGCGTTAAAGTTTGGGTTGATGTTGCAAACACTCCAAATGCACGACTATGGAGACCAACATTCGACTTACAAAACATTAAAGATGTTGTTGGCATCGCAATTGCCCGACCTGCTATGAAAGTTATAATAGATGCAAGTTCTAGTAAGTGTAATTTAACTTAATATTATCATCTTTGCAAGTACAAATATTGGCCATGCCTGCACTTTGGTTGCCTATACAGTATATATGTCACCAACAGTATATCACTCAAGTAGGATTTATTCTACTTAGAACCCATATTATCACCAACACCAGTAGAAGAGTTAGAATTCACCATTGCTAATATCATTCAATGGTAATATAGCAGGTTTAGCAACATTCAGAAATTAATTTGTTAGGATTTATTCTTGATATTTTGTTGAAAAGAGTGAATGAATTTCCCATGTCCATATTTATTAAGATTGTATCAATAACTATCAACACAAGAGTTATAAAACAATTATTGAATTAGTTTGATTAGTTGCAGATAAGCCTCAAACATTTATCGATGACTATATGTTTATTCTTGACTATATGTTTACAACTAAGATGTCAAGTTGATAGAGTTGAATGAGTATGACACTAAATTAATTTTAAGCTATTCAGAAACTTGGGCTTGTTAGTAAGTTGATCTGAAAATTATTGGAAGGATACATAATGAAATAAAACCGCTACTGATTCGCTCTCCCTTGCTCTTTCTAGTTAAGCTAATTATCTAAATATAGGAGCAACAATGATTCCTTGCATTTTATCATTACCTAATTACCTAAATATCAGAGCATTAATACAAAACTAACATTTTTTAGACTTTGCATTAAAAAGTTCATTAAAAAGGAGCATTTTGTGCCCATCCTGCTTCCTTCCACTTTTAACAATTTAAGGAAATACAAAACTACAACTTTTTAGACTTTAATGAAAATATTTGAATCTGCATCTCAATCTAAAGATCTGAAAATTAATAATTGACTTTTAGAAACTTATGCGTTAAAAAAATTATATGTTATGTTGCTATCATTAGGATGTGGTTCGCAGCTTCTTCCCATTGTGGAATCGTTAAAGATTGTTATCTCGTTTACTTTTTTTGAATTATTGAATTTCATGATGGTTAATCTCTAAATAAAATCCTATAGATGTGGAGGTAAAATCTTATAAACATAAAAAGCATTTTAAGAAATTGCTTTCTATTTTTGCCTTTTATCGTATAGATGAATTTCTAAGGTAAAGCTTTGTTTTGCACTTAAAAGATGCTTCATTCTAAAAAGCAACTTTCAACAAATTGAATTTCTACATGCTTATCACTGTATAAATACATAGTATAAAAAAGTAAGTTATTTAATTTAATTTAATTTAAATCAGAATTCTCAATTACTGATTTTAGAGAAAGAACTCAATATATTTAATTTCAAATCAAAAAATTAACTTTCATTCATTTTTTAACCAATAACCTACAAAGTATGAATATCATATTCCGCGACAAAACTGCAGTATAATCTAGATGCTAGACTTATAAATAGGTGCGTTTTGTATATTTTTAACATTTGTAATATAAATATTGGAGGTTCTTTGTTCAGTTGTATTTTCTTCCCTCTTCATCTCATGATAATCTACTATGTCTTCTGGTCAGAATTCATGCGATAGTACGAAGTATATTTTTTAAGTTATGTTTCTCCTTTAAATTTGAAATCAGCATAGGATGTTACATGATCGACATTTTCAGTTTGATGGGGAAAAGTTGTGATAAGTGTATAGCTAAATCCAAGAATAGAGAGCTAGTAGAAGACTGCACATTTACTCATTATAGTTGCAATTTGGATTACAGTCATGCACGCATGTCATTTAACCTGCCTCAGATAATACTTGTGATTTTGGTTTGATTTTGAGCCAATTGTTTATCTTTTACATATTTTCTGTTGTGCTTACAGAATGGAGAAAAAAACATCTAATACCTTAATTATTAGACTGATGATATACTAGAGCATTTCTACATTAGAATAAATCCTCCATGCATTGTTTTCATGTCTTTTAAGATGGACCATTGAACCCGTTTCTTTATTTTATATATGGGTGTAAAAGGTGGATACTTACATTTCATTTGACACTTAGAGGCTGTATGGAGAAAATTTCATGTCTGCATTCTACTTGTGTTTCCGCCATATCAATTTCTAATGCATTGCATAAGGATATTGTCCACGGTAGCTCAAATAATGGAACATGCTATGTTTAGTATGTAGTTTTATAATCTGTAAACGCAGTTACATATATTCCTAGTCAAGCAAGCTTTACATGCAAGAAAAATCTCCAACAGAACTATGCTAAGGCCATCTCCAAGAGAACTAAATTTAGCACTGAATATTTGAAAATTGTCTAAATGAGGTCTCCAAAAGTTAACTTGAAGCTTAATATTCAGCTCAGGGTTCAGTAAATTAAACCCCCGTTAGGCGGTTGTTTTCTAACTTCATAATTAGCTAAATAAGTAATTTGATCTGAATCCCTTTTTCATGAAGATATATTCCTCTAGCCTTAGATGAAACATAACTCATCATTCACAGTTTTATTTACAGCGAGTTGTATAACTAAAGAACTTCTACTTTATAGGTGGATAGATATCCTTGGTGCAAAAAGTAGTAACATGCTGCAACAAGTTATAGATGCGAAGTTGCTTTTGATGTTCTACTTGTATGCTTATATGTATTACTATTTTTGGTCACCAGCTGCTACTTGTTCTACATTATGGACGTATTATGTATGTATTGATGTAAGGATATTGCATATGTTTTGATGTAACCTTACATGTTGATTGTGAGTGATTGATTAATATAATATGTTGTTGATTATCAAATGTGTGATATATGTTGTTAATTATGAAATATGTGATATATGTTGTTGATTATGAAATGCATGATTAATAATAATATGTTGATTATGAAATGTATGTGTTTATATTACTGTGTCGTCTATAAATTGAGACTGCTTACAGAATTGAAACCCAATAGGGGAGAGTGTAGACCTTATGCAACAGCGTTTTTAAAACGCTAAGGAAAAAATAATAGCGTTGTAAAAATGCTATGGAAAATTTCAATAGCGTTTTTAAAACACTATAAAAAAGTTCATTACTATGAAAAAGCGTTCATAACAACACAAAATACAGCTATAAATAACATTCATGGCAACAAAAGAAACACTATAAAAAAATATTACGGCAATTGCAAAAAATTCTGTTAAAAGAACTTATAACAACTACAAAAACGCTATTAAAATGTTATTTTAGCAGGTTATAACTGCTATTAAATACAATTAATATCAGACGTCAAACGCTAGAAATGTGATTTAGCTCATCAACACGAACGCTATAGAATGTTTTAATAGCACCTATAAAACGTTGTTAAAACTTAGTTTTTACAGTGTTTCAAAAATGCTAATGTATGTTTTTGTCCTATAATGGCATGTTGTTACACAACGTTTTAAAAAACGTTGTTAAATGATTTTATAGCATTTTTTAAATGCTAGGAAAGGTTTAGTTTGTTGTAGTGAAGGTAATTTTGTACTTCTTCCATTAGAAATGCAAGTCACATGGTTTGAGATGATATGCTTATGTGGGATGATTGCTACATATGATTTAGCAGGCTTAGATTCATTATATGACAGGTGAGTTGTTGTATTGTTTCATTTGTTGTGTTTAACTTTCTTTAGATTATGTAAGTGAGATTCAAGTACATAAAAGCAAAGGCTAGCTTGTGGCTTTTGGTTTCATGAGTAAAGTTTGATTGCTTGACAAATTGGTACGTGTTTATGTTTAACGGTTGTGTTTGCTATGTGTCATACACAATCTATAAGCTATATCATAAGTATATATTGTTGCTGTGTTGTCCTCGGATATCGAAGGTCCCAGATATGGGCTTATATTGATGTTGTAATTTTTTCAGACCTAACCGCGCAAAGGAGGTGCTGTCGAAATTTTCTGTAACATAGGAAAATTTATAAGTCTAAGGGTGTGAAGACATTTTTCTTCCTTTGGTAATTTCTGGGATGAAATTCTTTTAAGAGGGAAGAATGTAACAACTCGAAATTTTATCATTATTATTGTGAATATTTAATTAATTTTAAATATTTAAATAATTATTTTTAAAGTTCAATAACTATTTTTAAATAATAAATAATAATGGTGAACTTGTTATAGAAAAATATTTACAAAAATAAATAGTCCGGATTAATATTGGTAGTGTGGTCGAAAATTATTTTATCGATAAACAATCTTGAAAAGGGTGAAATTATCATTCCGATGCACTGTCTCTTATTGTGGTAAAACCAGTGCCATTGGGTTTAGAATAATAAGGTGATGTATAATGGCAAGTTTCATGACAATCGGACATGTTGTGTGATTGCGCGAGCTCAAAGCGCGCAGCGATTAAAAAGTGAAATTAAAATAATAATAATATAAATTATATAAATAACCTTTTGACTCTCTCCTTGCTCTCACTCTCTTCCTTCTCTTTTTATTTCCAGTAAAATACTTTTGTATTCGCCACCTGCATCGAATTCTTCCCAGAGCTTGAAGCAACGTTAGAGCTTGTCGTTAGATCTATTGAATTCGTATAGTATAAAGCTTTGAATCCATGTAGTCATTGACATGTGCGGTGGTGGTTGGTCAAGAGCCCTTATCCTTGTCGTCGACTAGGGTTTTAGATGGTGGTCGCTAGAGGTGGAATTAGGCCAAGGCAAGGGTTGCGTCGAGTTGCTCGAGCGAAGATGAGGAGATAGTGATTGTTTGGTGGGTGCAGTCGTTTAAGGAAGTTCGTGACTTTTGAACTGTGGTCAAGCATGAGCAGGTCGCATTTTTTTGGTTGGTTCGAGCTTGACATAATGGTGACAGGGTGTAGAGCTTGTGATGTGAGACGTGTTGGCGAAGACAGATGGATGAATCGTCAAGCGAGGAGGGAGAAATCGGTAAGAGAAAGGATCGACTTCTTTAGGTTTGTGCATGCATGAATTTGTACATATACAGCAACAATGATTAGTGAATAGGGGAAGAAAGGGGAGGAGTTTAATTGAGGTAATTATAAGTTAATTAGCAAATTAATTAGTTTAATTAATCTAGAAATTTATAAAATCAATAACCTTTTCATACGAGTCAAATCGAAGCACAATCTTTTGCATTGCTGTTTAGATTTGAAACTAGTGTTGATTCGGAGAATGATTTTTAATATGTAACGACCATAATTTTGAGTAACATTATATAGAATATTTAATTAGTTAAATAAAATAAAATAATGTAATGATTAGGGGATTAAGATTTGTGATTAATAGAAGGGTGGCCGTGCCATATAACAAATGAACTAAAATGAATTAAAGTATAATAGAAAAGGGTAATATGTGAGGGTAAAATAGGAATAAGTATATTCTTATACCCTAAACACTCAGGGTAAATTCATTTCATACGTTCACTATCAAAATATTAAGCTGGAGAGGTCGGCCACCATTATGGAAGAGCAAGAAGAAGAAAAACAAGAATCTAAAGGAAGGAAGCTTAATCAACTTAAATCAGGATCAAATCTCAACTCCTTAATCACAAAGCTAAAATGAATAATGACTACATCTCATGTTTCTGATTGTTTCGGTTTTAGATTAAATCTGAACTATTTTGCAAGGTTTTTCCATGTTTTTTATTGTTAAATGGATATATACTTGTTGATGATTTATGCTAATTCATAGAAATTTTATGATATGTTTTTATAAGAAAACCCTATTAAATGACATCCAAACGCCTTGCAATTTTGGAATAAGGTCAGAAATGTTATTTTAGAGATGGGTTTCAATTTTCATAATTTCCTGAATTAATTTGGATTTAATACTAATTTTCTAGTGAAGAAAATGGTTATTTGGATTTAAAATTAATTACGACTGATATATGTATGTTTTGGGTTAGAAATTAATATATGTTAGAAAACATACTAAAAATGATTATGGGAATTTTTATAGATTTTTCCTAAGTGTTTTAAAAAGTATATAAAATTATTTAAGGTATGGGACTTAAATGTTTTATATATTTATAAAAGGAGAAGGGGCATCTTGTAAACAATTTAATTTGTTTATTTCTGAAATTTCGGTAGTACTTTTAAAAAAGAAATTAGCGACCAATCATATTTTGACAAACAAGGCAGGTTAGTTGAAAAGAATTACTTAAAAAAGTTAAAAATCAGATTTTACATGCTTTTTACATGTTTTGCCACTTTCGGCACCTAGCCTTCGACACCTTACTTCCGCCACCATCTCCATCGAAACTAATGCACAGGGTATCAAAGACTTGGTATGTAGTGAATTGGACATAGGCGAAAGGTACTGGGTCAATTGCTTTAAAAGGAATGCTTTCGCCTCAGTAAGCTTTCGATTGGGTCAATTGTTTTAAAAGAATGGTTTCAAAAAGGGTTGCGGCTTTGGTTTTAAGTAAATGCTTTCGAAGGGGTTGAAAGTCCTTGCTGCTGCTTCCCACCTTTCAAAGTGAATGGTTTAGAAAGGGTTACTTCGTTTTTAAAACTTAGCCACTTCTCCAATGCTTTCGAAGGGTTGGTTCTGACACCATCACTTCTTTACTTAGGAAATAGCTTTCAGAAGAGTGCTTTCGACTTAGTTACTTTATGACCCTTTGTGCTATTGAAAGTTAAACCCAACATGTTTCGAAAGGAATGGTTTTAAATGGTTTTGAAAGGTTATTCCATATGTTTTACTTGAACCCAAATGCTTTCGAATGGTTTGATTTTATGAAAAGGATTTAGTGCTTTCGAAAGGTTTAAGATAAAGGTTTCGAAGGGGTGGTTCCCCAATGGTTTCGAAAGGTTTTAAATGGAAGGTTCCAATGTTTTCGAAAGGCAATGTTTATAGTGTTTTGGTAAAAGGATGTCTAAGGTTTTAAAGCTTTCGAAAGAAAGGTTTTGCAATGTTTTCAAAAGGTTTATTAAGAATGGTTTCGAAAGGTATGTTTTGAACTTTCGGCCTAAGGTTTTACCTGTATCGAGTGGGGTACTTTCAATGATTTCGAAAGGGGTACTTTCAAAGGTTTAAATCTTTTCATCAACAAAGTTTTTTGTAAAGTATATATAACATGGGAAGGTGATTTGAGTAAAGCATAAAGCAAATTTTCCTTGTTTAAAGTATGATTTAAAGGTTTAAATCAGTTTGAAAAAAAATATTTTCAAAGAAAATTTTATGGGTAGATGACCCTAAGTAAAATGGCTCGGATATTAAAATACCAAATGGGATTGATATAGGGTTGCGCCCTATACATTAACTATTAGCCCCTAGCTAATTTAGTCCAAAATTCCAGTGTGTAGGGCTTTGTCACAGGTAAGACTAAAATGATGTTACACACAGAAATGAATCTATAGAGGAGAGATAGGTTATTGGTGAGCCCGCAAAACCATTAGGATCAATTGACCCTAGAAGATGTAAGTTAGGGATAGACCGTCCAGATAAGGAGTATCAAACGGAGGTTAGATTATTTGTTTATTTTGTCTAGTAGGCCCGAGTCAGCCAAAGATTAATAGTTAGCCAAACAAAACTATAGTGTTCAGATAGATAGTCCCATTGTTACCTGATTTGTATGTATACATGATATTGCTTTATTGTTTCAACCAGTTTTGGTTGCAGGTTTAAGATTTGAAAAAGGTATGTTTTAAAATGATATTAGTTAGGGGAAGCCCGTTCCGCTAAGCGGCGTGGTCTAACTTAATATCAAATAATCGAGATGTATATTATTATTCATACCAGGCTTTATATCCGACTCGAAGTTTATGTTTTTTCCCTTAAACTCTCGGGTGCTCAAAATTGATTTGAGTAGACTGAGGGTTGAGGATTTTCAGGTTTTAATATGTGGAGAAATAAAGCTTCCAAAGACGAGCAGGAGGCTAAAGTTAGCTATTTAGGAATTGATATATTTATTCCACTGTGTTACATTAAGACTTATATGTCTATTTAGTACTCTGATCATCCAAGGGGGCATCTTCATATGTCGCTCTTGGCGTATTTTGTAATAATTATGATCTGAACCTGGGAAACGTTTGCGATCGTGTAACTTGGATATGAACTGTTGTTTTGAAATGTAATCAGAAAAGTGTTTTAATCTGTGATTATTTTATTTTATATTCAAGTGCTTTTGATATTATGGATATCATTAACATTACCGTATTTGATCCCCAAAAGTGAATACTATGGATGACTGCAGCATCTGTAGCGCTTAGTTTTGGGCCTCCGGATAGGGGATGTTACAACTTGGTATCAGAGCATAGTTTTGTGAAAAACTTTAAACTAAAATAATTTTGAAAACATAATTCTAAGCAATTAGAGAAAAGACCGGGGTATGGGATAACGCTATAGTAACGTACTTGTATTTGCTATATATAAGTATACGTTATATCTCTATTCTGCTATCTCTCTTAGGCTATTCTTCTATATCTTATGAGGCTTGGATATAGATATGGATGCTAGAATTGGAAGAGTTAACCTTGGAGGGGTAAGCACCACTACTAATGGAAATGCCAGATCTACTACCAGGAGAAATCTAGGTCAGGCACAAGCTGGAATATGGGTGCTGGAGTCCCGCAAGTTGACATGGGAGCAATGTATCAGTTCCTTGTCAACATGGTGCAAGCGGGTTTTACTGCTGGAGTAGTTGGAGGAGGAGTTTAGGAAGCTCTAGTGGTCAACAACTACGCTATTTTGAGTAGAGATTATGCTTGGTTGGGAGGAAAGCCATTTATCGGTACTGAAGACGCAATCGAAGTAGAAAATTGGTTGCTTCATTGCGAGATGATTTTCGCTGATCTAGGGCTCAATGATGAGCAGAAGAGGAAACTCGCTTCGCGACAGTTACAAGGAGCAGCAATGTACTAGTGGAACATCGTTACAGTTAGAGTTAATGAGGAGACAATGCCATGGGGTGAGTTCAAGAGGAGGTTTGGAGAGAGGTTTATGTCAGAGATTGCTAAGTCTGCTCTGCTTAGGAAGTTTGCTGAGTTGGAGTAGGGAGACATGACTATGCTAGAGTATGCGACAAGGTTCGAGGAGCTAGCAAGGTATGGCTATGCTACGGTGTATACTGTGATTAAGAGGAATGCTAAGTTTAGTAGAGGGGTTGAAGCCTGAGCTTGTTAGGGTAACGTTACCGCATATCAAGGATCCATGTGATGTTGTAGTGGGGCTTTGAGGAATGAGGAGATGCTTGCTTTTCTAGAGAGAAATAAGGCAAAGGAAGTCTAGGTGGGGTAGAGCCAGAAAAGAAAGTTCTTCCATAAGAAAGGAGCTCTAAAGGGTGGAGCTGCAAAGAAAGGGAAATCGGAGGTTGTCTGCTTTAAATGTGATAAGAAAGGGCATTTTGCTAATAAATGTCACTCGGGTGATGGAAAGAAGGTGATCGGGAAGAAGAATATCAAGTGTTTCAACTGCGATCAGATTAGGCACTATAAGAACCAATACAAGGAGCCAACCAAAGATGGAAAGGGCAAGGTGTTTGCATTAGAACCACCTACCTCGAGGCCAACAGCAGAGGAAAAAGGAAAAGCTGTGTTGGGAGGTACGCTTCTGATTCATGGTATGTCAGCTAGCGTTCTGTTTGATATCGGTGCATCGCATTCTTTTATATCTCATCGTTTGGTAGATAATCTTAACCTAGAACCCTCATACTTAGTTACTTCCTTAAGGGTTGCATATCCGATAGGAGGGTATGCGACACTTGGGATGATGTGTGACCACCTAGAGATTGAATTGTTAGGTCATACTTTTGTTTGCAGTTTACATGTATTTGATTTCGTAGGGTTCAGAATTATTTTGGGTATGGATTGGTTAAGTTAGTATGATGCTAGGATATTTTGCCATGATAAGGTAATATCACTTAGACAACCTGACTATAGTGATCGGATAGTATATTCCATAGAAAATCCTAGCTATGAGGTGAATGATTTGTTAGGTGTTGTGGAGGTAGAAGATGAGTAAAATCGAGTTTTCTTGGTTAGAGAATTCGCGGATGTTTTTGAACCCGTAGTAGGGTTGCGATCGAAACGAGCCATTGAGTTTCGGATAGATTTGATGCCGGGAGCAGAACCAGTGAGTAGACCGCCAAGCAGGGTGACACCTACCAAGATGAAGGAGCTAAAGGTGCAGTTGGTGGATTTGGAAGGCAATAATTTTATCAGACCAAGTAGTTCACCTTGGGGAGCAACCGTAGTGTTCGCAAAGAAGCCGAACGGATTGTTGAGGTTGTTTATCGATTATCGTAAGTTGAATGAGAAGACGATAAAGAATCGATACCCCTTGCCTAGAATTGACATTTTGTTCGATCAGTTGAGTGGAGCCAAGGTATTTTCTTAGTTGGATTTAGCAACAGGTTTCCATCATCTTAGAGTAGCAAAGGGTAGTATTCGTTTGACGGCATTTAGAACTAGATATGGATCATACGAATGGTTAGTGATGCCTTTCGGACTAACTAATGTGCCAGCATTCTTTGTGGATTTGATGAACGGAATTTTCCGAGAGCACTTGGATAGGTTCATGTTGGTATTTATAGATGATATTTTGATATACTCTAAGAATGAAAGGGAGCATGAAGTTCATCTTAGAGTGGTGCTTGAGAAGCTAAGGCAGCATCAGCTAAAGGCGAAGTTTTTGAAGTGTCATTTCTGGAAGAAGGAAATGAAGTTTCTTGGTCATGTAGTCTCAGAGAAAGTGTTGTCTGTAGATCCGACTAAGATCGAAGCGGTGAATAATTGGAAGAGACCCGAGACAGTGACTGAGATAAAGATTTTTCTTAGATTGGCTTATTACTATCGAAGATTCATTAAGGATTTTTCATGGATAGCAGCACCGATGACCAAGCTAACGTGAAAGGATGTGAAGTTTGTTTGGATTGATAAGTGTGAGGAGGCATTCCAGAAGATGAAACACTTATTGATGAATGCACCTTCGTTGGTTGTTCCAGTGGGGAATCAAGACTTAGTAGTGTATATAGATGCATCTGGAACAGGGTTAGGAGCCGTGTTAATTAAAGAGGTAAAGTGATTGCCTATGCATCTCGACAGCTTAGATCGCATGAAGTTAGGTATCCAACGCACAATTTGGAATTAGCTGCGGTGATTTTTGCGCTGAAGGTGTGGAGGCATTACCTTTCGGGGGAAAGATTCGACTTATATACATATCATAAGTCGTTGAAGTATTTATTCTCTCAGAAGGAGTTGAATATGAGACAGTAGAGATTGTTAGAGTTTATAGTCGCTTATGATTTTGGTATTGAGTACACACCAGGAAAAGGTAACAAGGTGGCGGATGCACTAAGCAGAAAACATCAGAATGCAACGTTGGCAATGATAGCTGAGAGGAAATATTTGGAAGCATTGACGACATGTAGAGTGCAGCGGAGATCTGAAGCTAGATCTTGTAAGGAGATCGCTATGCTGTCATGTTTAGAAGTTCGACCAATTATGAACGAAAGGGTTGCTTCTAAGCAAGGAGAGGATCCAGTATTAGCTGAGGGAATCAGGAAGTTAAAAGATGGAACAGAGAACGATGACTTGAAAGATTTCAAACTTGACCAAAATGGGTGGTTGAGGAAGAAAGGAAGGTTATGTGTTCCGAATGTAGGAAACATTAGAAAAGAAGTTCTAGAGGAATGCCATCGTTCGAATTTCACTATTTGATGTGCACGTAAATGTGCATATATTTACATCCACATTTTATCTCTTTTTACTTAAATAAACATCATATTTGGGCATTTTAACATGTTTAAAACCAAAATTCAATTATTTTCAAACCATCATATTTTCATCTTCATTCAGGGGCAAAATGGTCATTTTTGTGCTTGTGTCAATTTAAGAATTTTTACTTGGACATTTTTTGATAATTTTTATAAGAATTTGGATGCATATGGAAGAGGCTTATATGAAGATACATGCATGCACAAATGAAATACAAAGGAATGAAGAGGAAATAATTCAAGTTCAAGATCATGGAGGACCCCACCCACTTACCTAAATATACAATTATGAGCTAATGGACAACTAAGTGGAGGTTAAAGCTTCATGCACAACAAATGATGGATTAATTAGTGGCTAATGGTTACATGGTGGCCACACTTCCTAAAGGGCATTTTAGGAAGCCCCCTAAAAATAGGATTAGGGTTTTATGCATGTATATATAGCCATCTTATGTATATGAAACTATCTTCTACTCTTTCATTTTTACTTAGGAAATTAAGAGATCAAATTGTAAGCTCAATGTTCTATGAAATAAAAATGGCTCCAAGCCTCTTTCTTCTCTCTTTTCTACATGCTTTTCTTTGTTTTTATGTTAATGATTTTGTTTATGTTCTTTTCTTTTCTTTGTTAGTAGAATAGTTTTACATTCATGCAAGTAGTGTAGCTTAATTTCTTTTGTTGTAAGTAGTTTAATTACATTCTCTTCTTTGCTTATTCTCTATTTTCTTCTCTTTTTAATGTTGAAAGTTACTCGTGTTGCTTCAATGCCACAAAAGAGTAGCTAAACCCCTTCAAGTTAGGGGTAATGAAGCTCTCAAATATTATGTAATTTCAACATTTTATGGTTTATGATCTCATTTGGTTTATGCTTCATGAAGTGAGTGTTGATGCAAGTTTATACAAGTGGGTTTGATAGCTTATATTGTTTATGCAAATGAGCTATTCTTATTCAACATAAACACAATTTGCATCATCATTGCTAATCCATTTTTTGATTGTGAATTTAAAGTAAAAATGAAATTTGATGATCTATATTACTAGTTACAATAGTAAATAGATCATACTTAAAATAGCTTTTGCTTTGGCTTCATTTTCATGAGAATTATAAGTGGTTTATTTGTTGTATTATAGTTTGATGGTTTGAGTTATGTTAATTGATAACATAAACAAACCATACTTATGATAAATACAACAATATTTCACTTAATATCAAAAACTAGAGATCACAAATTGTTCGATTGTTGATTTACAAAAATATGAGAGTGGATTTGCCTCTAAATTGTTCTCTAGTTCAATAGTTTTTAAATCACATTTTAATTCTAGCTTTAGCTTCTTTTTGTAGTTAAAAACTTTCATCTCACTTTGGTCTAATTTGATTGAATAGATTTTTAATCTCTCACAATTCCCTACGGATCAACCCGTATTTTCCACGTACTACAAAGTGTACGCTGTGCACTTGCGGTTAAATTTTATTTCGAAATTCATCGGCATTTTTCTAATCGATAGAACATTTGCCGTTGAACAAGTTTTTGGCGCTTCAATTGTTTTGTTTTTCGCTTATTTTGTTTTTCATCTTTGATAAACATACTAAAGAATAATAATAATAATTGTTGAATATATCTTGTTTTTCATTTCAGGTTGCCAAAGCAGATTAAAAGGAAGAACTGCTTGCCCAAAAATAATTGCTGCTTGTTTATAAAAAAAATTGCTGCTTAAAAAAAAATTGCTAATAATCTGCACGCTCTGGTATTGTGTTTTCATCTCTAGTGCATTGTTGGTTGCTTGCATTTGCATTTATATATACAAAAAAAATTTCAATATCCAAAAACAAAAACAAACTTCATTTTAGTTGCATTGTAAATTCACGTTTAATTTTTGTTTTGCATCCATCTCATCTTATTTTCTTTTCTAAGGGCAATACCCCAATTCACATAAGGTGATGGATTTCATCACCCTTTCCTTAGCCCACAAACACATTTCATCGTAGAATTTGACTAATAATAAAGGTTAGACATTCGACTTAAGGGTGTCGCGAGCTCATCTAGGGCTTAATTGTATCTTCACAATTGTTTTCTTTGAACAATTTTATTTATTGGTGTCTAGGCTACAGCAGAGTAATAACCAGTTATAAAAATTACGGTGATACGTAAATATTATACTGGTTGTTCCTCTGAAGGTACTTAAACCTTCGCTGCATTGCTACGGTGATTCGTGGTGCACCGATAACCCGTGCTTGTTACCTGGCTGAGAAATATTTTTGTTGATTTAAGACAAAGTGTGATTATACAATTTTGGGTTAGGAGCAACTAAGGACAGAAAACTGTAATTAAGTCCTTTGCATTCATTTAGTTGCATTAGTTCATGCGTATATTAAAAAAATCCAAAATCCAAATCCAAAAAAAATTGTAAATTTTTGTTAACTTAATTTTTAATTCCACAAAAAAAAATTAAAATATTTTTAAAAACAAAAAAAAAATTGAAAATTCAAAAAACAAAAAAAATTTACAAAAACAAAAAAATATAAAAATTTGAAAAACAAAAATCAAACTTCTCTTTTGAAAATAAATTTCACTTGGTAAATATTTTTCTTCCTCTAAAAAAAATTTCACTTCGATTTTCAAATCTTCTTTCATTCACTAAACTCGATTCTAACTTCTTTCTCTTCTCGACTTTCACTTGTGCATGAGTACTTGGACTCGTGACACAACAACAAATCGTTGGACTCGCGACCCTTCTACAAACCGTTTAACTCGAACAAATGATCCTCTCGAAATGGCAAACGAAAACGCCCCTCGAACTCTTATGGATAGAATCTTTCCCGATAGAGTTTCTATTCCACCTTGCATCACGTTACCCGCCCCTACGGGTAACCATTTCGAAATTCACTCAAACCATATTGCCACTCTTCCGAAATTTGGAAATTTCGAACACGATGATCCATACATCTTCTTGACTAAATTCGAACAAGTTTGTGCAACCATTAAACTCCAACAACTTTCTGATGACGGAATCAAACTTCGATTAATCCCATTCGCTCTTACGGATTACACTGAAAAATGGTTGTACAGCTTACCATCGAACTCGATTAAAACATGGGAAGAATTCGTAAAAGCTTTTTTAAAAAAGTTCTACCCTTTGGAAAAAACGAGTATAATCCGAAACGAAATTGTAAACTTTCATCAATTCAAGGGAGAACCATTCGGAAAATATTTTGAAAGATTCAAAGAGCTTTTGATAAAATGTCCACACCATAATTTCAAAAAATGGACGATTTGCCAAATTTTATATGATGGACTCGAAAATAGCTCACGTACCATGCTCGAATCAATGTGCCAAGGCAACTTTCTTGCCCAACATCATGACGATGCTTGGCAATTTCTTTAAAACCTTGCCGAAAAATCATCCCAATGGGAACGCTCGAACGAAAAATCAATCTACTCACGATCGAGTGCACACTCGATAGGATCTTCTGTTGCTTTGGAAGCTAAGATCGACGCAATGATTAAAAAATTCGATAATGTTTTCTCATCGAATCAAATGAACCAAGCTTCCCAACCGATGTGTTATAAATGCAACGATCCTAATCATATAGCTGATCAGTGTCCCAATTCCGTCGAACAAATCAATGCTTTCAACAAAGCCAAAAATGACCCGTTTTCTCCAACGTAGAACCCTGGTTGGAGAAACCATCCAAATTTTGCATGGAACCAAAACAATCCCAACACGAATACGATTCGTCCCAATTTGCAAGCATTTCCGAATAATGCTTCGAATCCTTCCTTTCAACCCAACAATTTTCAACCAAACTTTGCGGGCCCGTCCCATAATCAACCGCAACAATCAAACTTTCAACCAAATTCTGCTCATCCTCCCCAAGACGATAAACATTTAACTTCACTTGAGAAAACTCTTGAAACGTTGGCTAAAGCAACTACTCAAAGCCTACAATCAAACAGCAATTTGCAAAATTTATTGACTTCATATATGCAAAACACAAACCAATCAATTGCAAAACTCGAAATGCAAATGAGTCAATTAGCCACGTCTGTGAGCGAACGTGAACGAGGAACATTCCCAAGCCAACCCCTTCCAAATCCCAGAAATCAAAACGCAAATTCAAATCAAGCCCATGTTGTTCAAGATAGCAACGTCACCCAATTGAATGCTATCACAACTCTTCGTTCCGGGAAACAAATCGATAATCAAGTCGTTAATCCAAACAATTTACCGGAAACTTCTCTCGATACCTCCAAAACAACGAATGAATCTGAACAGAACGTGTAGCCAAACGTTGAATCGAATGCCAGTCAAAACTCTTCTTCTTTTACTCGAGTAGACCTGCCTACCGAGTATCGTGTCCCATTTCCACATCGTCTTCGACCTAAGAAACACTCGGACCAAATGGAAAAGATGTTGGAAATTTTTAACAAGTCAAAGTTAACATTCCGCTTCTTGACATTGTTCAGCAAGTCCCAACATATGCGAAATTCTTTAAGGACTTGTGTACCCAAAAGCGACACACTCAAGTGCCCAAAAAAGTCTTCTTAGCCGCCAGTTTGAGTGAAGTCTTGTCCCAATCCATGCTCGTAAAATACAAAGATCCTGGCTGCCCTACGAGTACAATTGAAGACAAGACGATTAACAAATGTCTGATAGACTTAGGCGCGAGTGTCAATTTGATTCCATACTCTGTGTACGAACAATTAGGCTTAGGTGAGCTCAAACCCACAAAAGTCACGCTTCAATTTGCCGATCGCTCGATTAAGAAACCCGTGGGAGAAATCGATGACGTGCTCATTCGAGTAGGGCAATTCATATTCCCCGTTGATTTTATTGTTCTCGAAACACAACCCGTAACGAATCCCTCGAGTCAAATTCCATTGATTTTAGGCCGACCATTCTTAGCCACCTCAAATTCCTTAATCAATTGTCGTAACGGATCGATGAAAATTTCTTTTGGAAACATGACTTTGGATCTCAACATTTTCAATCTTGAAAGCCAATCGAACGAACCTCATGACCAAACGTTGGAAGTTAGTGCCATTCACGAAAACTTCGAAAACGAGACAATTGACCTTAGCAATGAACACGAAGCTGAATATGAAAAATTGTTTCACGAAATTCCCAGCGAAATTGAATACACTCTTCCCTTTGAATCGCTTCCAGTAGAGTCCGAATCTCAACCCAATTCTTTGATCGAAAAACTCACAAAGTTGGACCTCAAACCACTTCCCGATCACCTTAAGTACGCATACTTAGGTGATAACGAAACATTACCCGTCATAATTTCTGCGACTCTCTCTCTTGACCAAGAAACCTCCTTGCTTTCTATTCTTTCGAAAAAAAAGGAAGCGATTGGATGGTCGATCTCCGATATAAAGGGGATTAGCCCTGCTATTGTTCAACATCGCATCCATTTAATCGACGATGCCAAGCCTGTTCGTGACACGCAACGAAGGCTTAATCCAAAAATGAAAGATGCAGTGCGTGATGAAATTCTTAAACTTCTCGACAACGGAATCATTTACCCAATCTCTGATAGTTCATGGGTTAGCCCAATTCACGTTGTACCGAAAAAGTATGGGCTAACCGTTGTCAAGAACGATTCAAATGAACTTATTCCAACTCGTACTCAAACGGGTTGGCGTGTTTGCATTGACTATCGGAAACTAAATGCCGCAACATGAAAAGATCACTTCCCTCTTCCCTTCATTGACCAAATGCTCGAACGTTTAGCCGGCCACGAATTTTACTGCTTCCTTGATGGTTATTCCGGCTATAACCAAATTCCCATCGCTCCCGAAGATCAAGTGAAAACAACTTTCACGTGTCCATTCGGTACCTTTGCTTATCGACGTATGCCATTCGGACTTTGTAACGCTCCTACGACCTTCCAACGATGCATGGTTGGAATCTTTTCCGACATGATTGAACGCTTTCTAGAAGTTTTTATGGAAGATTTCTCAATCTTTGGCGATTCTTTTTCCTAATGCTTACATCATCTCAAATTGGTTCTAAATCGATGTAAAGAAAAACATTTGACTTTGAATTGGGAAAAATGCCATTTTATGGTCAAACAAGGCATAGTCCTTGGACATATCATCTCAAATAAAGGCATTGAGGTAGATAAAGCAAAAATAAATGTCATTGCAAATCTACCCATTCCCAAAACTGTTAAGGTCATTCGATCATTTCTTGGACACGTTGGCTTTTACCGACGCTTTGTGAAAGACTTTAGGAAAATTGCTCGCCCTTTGACGACTCTTCTTGGAAAAGACGTTCTTTTCAATTTTTACTCCGATTGTATATCTTCTTTTGAACGTCTTAAGAACGAACTCATTTCTGCTCCAATCATTTGTGCGCCCAATTGGGATCTTCCTTTCGAAATAATGTGTGATGCTTCGAACTTTGCCGTTGGTGCTGTCTTAGGACAACGCATCAACAAGATCCTTCACGTGATTTACTACCCGAGTATGACTTTGAACGACGCTCAACTCAACTACACAACAACCGAAAAAGGGCTTCTAGCTGTCGTTTTTGCTCTCGAAAAATTCCGACAATACTTGATAGGTCACACATTACTGTTTACACGGACCACTCTGTGCTTCGATATCTCTTCGCTAAAAAGGATGCCAAATCCCGCTTGATTCGTTGGATCCTTTTATTTCAAGAATTTGACCTTACAATTAAAGACAAAAAAGGATATGATAACGTCATAGCCGATCACTTGTCTCGTCTTCCGAATGCACCATCTTCTTTGCCAATCAATGAAAACTTGCTCGATGAACAACTCCTTTCAATTTCTATCGACCCATGGTACGCTAATATAGTAAACTACTTAGTCACTAAAGAAACTCCCTCATCATGGTCCAAACAGGACAAATGCAAATTCATGTCCCAAGTGAAGTATTTCTATTGGGACGATCCATAGTTGTTCAAATATTGTCCTGACCAAATCATCCGACGTTGCATTCCGGATAATGAGATTAGGAGTGTTCTTTCATTTTGCCACGATCAAGCATGTGGTGGACATTTCGGTCCTCGAAAAACTACGGAAAAAGTGCTTCAGTGTGGTTTCTATTGGCCTTCTCTTTTCAAAGACTCGTTTGAATTTTGTAAAACTTGCGATCGATGTCAAATGCTTGGACAAATTTCTCGACGAGATATAATGCCTCTAAACCCCATTCTTACGATCGAAATCTTTGATGTATGGGGTATAGATTTTATGGGACCTTTTCCCAATTCTTTTGGAAACTTGTATATCCTTCTCGCTGTCGATTACGTTTCAAAATGGGTCGAAGCCGTTCCTTGTAAAACCAACGACCATAAAATTGTTGTGAAATTTCTCAAAGAAAACATCTTTTCGAGGTTCGGCACACCTCGCACAATACAGTGATAACAGGACCCATTTTTGCAACCGTTCTTTTGAAACTTTAATGAAAAAATACTCGATAACCCACAAGTTATCCACTCTGTATCATCCTCAAACTTGTGGCTAAGTTGAAGTTTCAAATCTACAAATAAAACAAATCTTGGAGAAAACTGTCAATAAAAATCGAAAAGATTGGTCTCAGAAATTGACCGACGCACTTTGGGCTTACCATACTGCTTTTAAAACTAACCTTGGGATGTCCCCATTTCGTTTAGTTTACGGTAAAGCATGCCATTTACCCGTTGAAATCGAACACAAAGCGTTGTGGGAAATTAAGAACTTAAACTTTGATCTTGAGAAAGCTGGCGAAAACCGAAAACTACAACTCAACGAACTAGAAGAACTTAGAAACGACGCGTATGAAAACGAGAAAATTTACAAAGAAAAAACCAAAGTTTTTCATGACAAGTCAATCTTAAGGAAAACGTTTTTGCCTAACCAAAAAGTTCTTTTATATGACTCAAGACTTCATTTATTCCCTGGGAAACTTAAATCGAGGTGGACCAGACCATTTACGAACTATTTTTCCACATGGTGCCATAGAAATAGAAAACCCCAGGGATGGATCGGTTTTCAAAGTCAACGGTCATCGTCTGAAACCTTTCTTGGAATTGCCAAATAACCAAGAGGAGGAGCTCATGATCCTTCATGAGCCAAGCTACGTCTAGTAAGAATGTTAACCCTCTTTTGTAAATATGTACATAGTTTTTCCCGTTACACTCATTATATCATGCATTGACTATGGGGACACAGTCAAAATTAAGTGTGGGGGGAATCTCATTTTCATTTTTTTTAGTTTCATGATATTTTTGAATTTTTCATTTTTCTTACCATAAAAAAATTCTCAAAATTTCAAAATCTCAAAAACATTTTCTTTTTAGCATCTTGATTTATTTTTGAGGAAACACTATGGGATAAGTATAAGTTTTGGTTAATAAATTGAAAGTTTTGAAAATTTATTTGTCTTAACAAAAATAAAAATGAAGTTCGATTACAAATAACAATGGTTTAACCAGTATATAGGAAGGTTCATATGTGTTAATTATGAAGTATGTTCTAATTAAAAATCTTTGTTTAAAAAATGGTAAATTTAATGTAAAGGATATAACATTTTTATCTTCTAAGTTAAATGGTGCTAAGATGATTTTGTAAAACTCTCTCTTTCTAAAAAAAAGCATTTGTATATATGTATATATATATATTTAACACCTAGAGTCATGTGTTCACACTCGTGTGTTCACTCGCCATGCTCTGTACCCTTCTCACGTAAGCCCGAAAGGCAGTGCATGATCGGTATATCTGGCCTCAGTTTATCTGAGTTAGGTGTATATAGATAAAAATTCTTTTTAATAACGCCTACAGTCGATAAGTGTTCACA
This sequence comes from Allium fistulosum, assembly GCA_030737815.1. Lineage (NCBI taxonomy): Eukaryota > Viridiplantae > Streptophyta > Magnoliopsida > Asparagales > Amaryllidaceae > Allium > Allium fistulosum. The sequence continues at coordinate 222,546,814 of CM060902.1, forward strand.
CTTGTGTGTTCACTCGCCACGCTCTGTATTCCCCTCACATCAGTCTGCAAGGCAGTGCACGGGTAATATATCTGGCCTCAGTTTACCTGAGTTAGGCATATGTAAATATGGTTAATATCAATAAAATTTTCAAATTAGAGAGAGTAAGCAATTGAAATCCAAGAACCATTTTAACTTGTTTGATTTAACTTGTTATTGAAAAGAAATGAGAATACCACTTCGATAAACTTTGATAATCAACTAAGGATTTATTTCATAGTTACACTTTGTTATCAACCGAAACAACGAGTTAAACTATTGTCTATTTGCTATGATAACTTGATTTTTGTTGGAAGTTTTGACAAGTAAATGACTTAAATTTTCAAGACAATGACCAAAACCTATATTTAACTTATGAGTGTCGAATTAAAAGTGAATCCTTCATTTGTAAATATTTTCAAAAACTTACATTCGTCCCATTGTAAATAAATCTTGCACTTTGTAAATATTTTCACTTTGCACTGGATTTTGTGGGTAGTATCCGTTGAAAACCCTCACGAGACAACACTCGTCCTACTGGGGACACCCAGAGGTTTAATGGCTTGTTGCATACGCTCAATGCAATCGTGCTCCCTACGAAAATGGATTTATCTTAGATATCCTTTATTCGAGGACGAATAAAAAGATAAGTATGGGGGTATTTGATGTGCACGTAAATGTGCATATATTTACATCCATATTTTATCTCTTTTTACTTAAATAAACATCATATTTAGGCATTTTAACATGTTTAAAACCAAAATTCAATTATTTTCAAACCATCATATTTTCATCTTCATTCAGGGGCAAAATGGTCATTTTTGTGCTTGTGTCAATTTAAGAATTTTTACTTGGACATTTTTTGATAATTTTTATAGGAATTTGGATGCATGTGGAAGAGGCTAGATACATGCATGCACAAATGAAATACAAAGGAATGAAGAGGAAATAATTCAAGTTCAAGATCATAGAGGACCCCACCCACTTACCTAAATGTACAATTATGAGCTAATGGACAACTAAGTGGAGGTTAAAGCTTCATGCACAACAAATGATGGATTAATTAGTGGCTAATGGTTACTTGGTGGCCACACTTCCTAAAGGGCATTTTAGGAAGCCCCCTAAAAATAGAATTAGGGTTTTATGCATGTATATATAGCTCTCTTATGTACATGAAACTATCTTCTACTCTTTCATTTTTACTTAGGAAATTAAGAGATCAAATTGTAAGCTCAATGTTCTACGAAATAAAAATGGCTTCCAAGCCTCTTTCTTCTCTCTTTTCTACATGCTTTTCTTTGTTTTTATGTTAATGCTTTTATTTATGTTCTTTTCTTTGTTAGTAGAATAGTTTTACATTCATGCAAGTAGTGTAGCTTAATTTCTTTTGTTGTAAGTAGTTTAATTACATTATCTTCTTTTCTTATTCTCTATTTTCTTCTCTTTTTAATGTTGAAAGTTACTTGTGTTGCTTCAATGCCATAAAAGAGTAGCTAAACCCCTTCAATTTAGGGGTAATGAAGCTCTCAAATATTATGTAATTTCAACATTTTATGATTTATGATCTCATTTGGTTTATGCTTCATGAAGTGAGTTTTGATGCAAGTTTATACAAGTGGGTTTGATAGCTTATATTATTTATGCAAATGAGCTATTCTTATTCAACATAAACATAATTTGCATCATCATTTGCTAATCCATTTTTTGATTGTGAATTTAAAGTAAAAATGAAATTTGATGATCTATATTACTAGTTACAATATTAAATAGATCATACTTAAAATAGCTTTTGCTTTGGCTTCATTTTCATGAGAATTATAAGTGGTTTATTTGTTGTATTATAGTTTGATGGTTTGAGTTATGTTAATTGATAACATAAACAAACCATACTTATGATAAATACAACAATATTTCACTTAATATCAAAAGCTAGAGATCACAAATTGTTTGATTGTTGATTTACAAAAATATGAGAGTGGATTTGCCTCTAAATTGTTCTCTAGTTCAATAGTTTTTAAATCACATTTTAATTCTAGCTTTAGCTTCTTTTTGTAGTTAACAACTTTCATCTCACTTTGGTCTAATTTGATTGAATAGATTTTTAATCTCTAATAATTCTCTGTGGATCAACCCGTATTCGCCACGTACTACAAAGTGTACGCCGTGTGCTTGCGGTAAATTTTATTTCAAAATTCATCGTCATTTTTCTAATCGATAGAACATTTGTCGTTGAACACTATTCATCCGGGAAAAACTAAGATGTATCAGGACATGAAGAGAAGTTTCTACTGGAAAGGTATGAAGAGGGATGTAGGCTTATGGGTGAAGCATGTTTGTACTGTCAACAGGTAAAAGCTAAACATCAGAAACCAAGTGGGTTACATCAGCCATTAGATATTCCAGTATGGAAGTGGGATTCTATTTCTATGGATTTTTTAAACGGGTTGCCAAGATCAAATCGAGGAAATAAAAGTGTATGGGTCATAGTGGATAGGTTGACCAAGTGTGCCCATTTCATTCCCATTAAGTCAACTAAGACGACACCTGTTTTGGCTAAGTTATTCATGAAGAATATAGTCAGACTTCATGGAATTCCTAATAGTATAGTAAGTGATAGAGATTCCTTGTTCACTAGTGAGTTTTGGACGAGTCTGCAAGATGCTTTAGGTACCAAGCTAAAGATGAGTACCACTTACCATCCACAGACCGATGGGAAAACAGAAAGAGTTAACAAAGTCTTAGAAAATTTGTTAAGAGCTTGTATGCTATATTTTGGAGGATCATGAGAAGACCGTCTACACTTAGTCGAGTTTTCATATAACAACAATTATCAGACTAGTATAGGGATGGCACCGTTTGAAGCTTTGTATGGAAGGCTATGCAAATATCCAGTTTGTTGGTTAGAGCTCAGGGATAGGTTAGTTCTTGGTCCGGAATTAGTTAGAGAAGCTGCAGAGAAGATTGAGTTGATTCAATCTAGAATGAAGGAATCTCAGTCTAGGCAAAAGAGTTATGCTGATAGAAGACGAAAAGACTTAGAGTTCTCAGTAGGAGATCATCTTTTCATCAAGGTATCACCGATGAAAGGTGCAATTCGGTTTGGAAGATCAAGGAAATAGGCACCAAGGTTTGTTGGACCATTTCCTATTATAGAAAGGATCAGGAAACTCGCATATAGAGTGGAGTTACCGAACAGTTTGGCAGGAGTTCACAATGTTTTTCATATTTCTCATCTAAGAAAGTGTATTAGAGATCCAGAGATTACTATAGCACTGACTGTGTTAGAGGACTTAGTAGTAGAGCCGAATTTGACTATAGTTAGAAAGCCAGTTCGTGTAGTCGCGAGAGATGAGAAGAGGCTAAGGAAGAAGATAGTCCGATTAGTTAAAGTTCGGTAGAGCGATGATGAGTGAGACTGTACTTAGGAGACTGGGAGCAGGATTAGAGACGCTTATCCTGATTTGTTTGATGGAATGTTTTACCTTTTTGATTAATTTGTTGAGTACCTTATTGTAAATTCGAGGACGAAATTATTTAAGGAGGGGAGTATGTAACGACCCTAATTCTGAGTAACATTATTTAGGATATTTAATTAGTTAAATAAAATAAAATAATGTAACGAATAGAGGATTGAGATTTGTGATTAATAGAAGGGTAGTCGTGCCATATAACAAATGAACTAAAATGAATTAAAGTATAATAGAAAAGGGTAATATGTGAGGGTAAAATAGGAATTAGTATATTCTTATACCCTAAACCCTTAGGCTAAACTCATTTCATACATTCACTACCAAAATATTAAGCTAGAGAGGCCGGCCACCATTAAGGAAGAGCAAAAAGAAGATAAACAAGAATCTAAAGGAAGGAAGCTAATCAACTTAAATCAATATCAAATCTCAACTCCTTAATCACAAAGCTAAGGTGAATAATGACTACATCTCATGTTTTTGATTTTTTCGGTTTTTGATTAAATCTAAACTATTTTGCAAGGTTTTGCCAAGTTTTTGATTGTTAAATGGATATATATGATTGTTGATGATTTATGTTAATTCATAGGAATTTTATGATATGTTTTAATGTGAAAACCCTATTAAATGACATCCAAATGCCTCGCGATTTTAGAATAATGTCCGAAATGATATTATAGAGATGGTTTTCAATTTTCATAATTTTCTGAATTAATGTGGATTTAATACTAATTTTCTAGTGTAGAAAATGGATATTTGGATTTAAAATTAATTACGGCTGATATATGTATGTTTTGGGTCAGAAATTAATATATGTTAGAAAACATATTAAAAATGATTATGGGAATTTTCATAAATTTTTCCTAAGTTTTTTAACAAGTATATAAAATTATTTAAGGTATGGGACTTAAAAGTTTTATATATTTATAAAAGGAGAAGGGGCATTTGGTAAATAATTTAATTTGTTTATTTCTGAAATTTTGGCAGTACTTTTAGAAAAGAAATTAGCAACCAATCATATTTTGAATGACAAGGCAGTTAGTTGAAAAGAATTACTTTAAAAGGTTAAAAATCATATTTTACATGTTTCGCCACTTTCGGCACCTAGCCTTCGACACCTTACTACTGCCTCCATCTCCATCGAAACCAATAAATAGGGTATCAAAGACTTGGTACGTAGTGAATTGGACATAGGCGAAAGGTACTGGGTCGAAACAAGGGGTTCCGAAGGAGTAGAAGCCTTACTTTGTTTTTAAATGAAAATCTGCCTGCTTTTCTTTCGAAAGGAATGCTTTCGACTTAGTAAGCTATCGACTGGGTCAATTGTTTTAAAAGAATGGTTTCAAAAGGGGTTGCACCTTTTGTTTTAAGTTAATGCTTTCAAAGGGGTCGAAACTCCTTGATGCTGCTTCCCACCTTTCGAAGCGAATGGTTTCGAAAGGGTTACTTTGCTTTTAAAACTTAGCCACTTCTCCAATGCTTTCGAAGGGTTGGTTTCGACACCATCACTTCTTTACTTAGGAAATAGCTTTCAGATGAGTGCTTTTGACTTAGTTGCTTTATGAACCTTTGTGCTATTGAAAGTTAAACCCAATAGGTTTCAAAAGAAATGTTTTTAAATGGTTTCGAAAGGTTATTCCACATGTTTTACTTGAACCCAAATGCTTTCGAAAGGTTTGATTTTATGAAAAGGATTTAGTGCTTTCGAAAGGTTTAAGATAAAGGTTTCTAAGGGGTGGTTCCCCAATGGTTTCAAAAGGTTTTAAATGGAAGGTTCCAATGTTTTCGAAAGGTAGTGTTTATAGTGTTTTCATAAGAGGATGTCTAAGGTTTTAAAGCTTTCGAAAGAAAGGTTTTGCAATGTTTTCGAAAGGTTTATTAAGAATGGTTTCAAAAGGTATGTTTCGGCCTTTCGGCCTAAGGTTTTACTTATATCAAAAGAGGTACTTTCAATGGTTTAGAAAGTGGTACTTTCAAAGGTTTAAATGCTTTCATCAACAAAATTTTGTGTAAAGTATATATAGCATGGCAAGGTGATTTGAGTAAAGCATAGAGTATATTTTCCTTTTTTAAAGTATGATTTAAAGGTTTAAATCTATTTGAAAGAAAATGTTTTCAAGGAAAACTTTATGGGTAGGTGACCCTAAGTAAAATGACTCTGATATTAGAATACCAGATAGGACTGGTATAGGGTCACGCCCTATACATTAGCTATTAACCCCTAGCTAATTTAGTCCAAAATTCCAATGTGTAGGGCTTTGTCACATGTAAGACTAAAATGATGTTACACACAGAAAGGAAGCTATAGAGGAGAGATAGGTTATTGGTGAGCCTGCAAAACCATTAGGATCAGTTGACCTTGGAAGATGTAAGTTAAGGACAGACCGTTCAGAAGAGGAGTATCTAACGGAGGTTAGATTATTTGTTTATTTTGTCTGGTAGGCCCGAGTCAGCCAAAGGTTAGTAGTTAGCCAAACAAAACTATATTGTTCGGGTAGATAGTCCATTTGTTATCTGATTTGTATGTATACATGATATTGCTTTATTGTTTTAACCGGTTTTGGTTGTAGATTGAAGATTTGCAAAAGATATGTTTTAAAAGGATGTTAGTGAGGGAAAACCTATTCCGCTAATCGTCATGGTATCACTTAATATCAAATAACCGAGATGTATAGTATTATTCACACCAGACTTTATGTTTGAGTCGAAGTTTATGTTTTTCCCCTTAAACTCTCGGGTGCTCAAAATTGATTTGAGTAGGTTGAGGGTTAAGGATTTTCAGGTTTTATTAGGTAACCGAATAAAGCTTCTAAAGACGAGCAGGAGGCTGAAGTTAGCTATTTAGGAGTTGTTATGTTTTATTTTCGCTTTGTTATATTAAGACTTATATGTCTATTTAGTACTCTGGTCATCCAAGGGGGCATCTTCATATGTCGCTCTTGGCGTATTTTGCACTAATTATATTTGATTTGAACCTGGGAAACGTTTGGGTCATGTAACTTGGATATGAAATGTTGTTTTGAAATGTAATTAGAAAAGTGTTTTAGTCTGTGATGATTTTATTTCGTATTCAAGTGCTTCTGATATTATGGATACCATTAACATTACCGTATTTGGTCACTGGAAGTTAATACAATGGATACCTGCAGCATCTATAGCACTTAGCTTCAGGCCTCCAGATAGGGGAAGTTACAATATGACTTTTGGAATTTTCGATGGTATTTTGTTTAGAAATGGTTTTCAAACTTCTCTATTTTACTTTAACCATTTTGATAGTCTCTTCTAATTTATATGGTAATGTTTGAAAATTATTTTGGGAAGTGTTTATTATTCAGAAAGTTTAATATAATTTTTATTTTGAAAAGGGGAATTTATCTTTTATGATTTAGTGATTCTGTTTTTAAAAGAAGATGATATATTTTGGAATAAATATTTGTGAAACGCTTTATATAAAATGATGTATGGGATAGATTTATTGATGCTATTTTTAAAATAAAATAATAGACTTACAGATAATATTTTAAAAGGAAAAATGATATCATTTTGATAAATTTGAATAATAAATCACATTTGTGAATTTATATTGATATACGGAATGATCGTTTTATGGAAAGTATTTAGTCCGACCTAGAAATCGAAGATTTGCGATAAGAATATGAGATTTAAAATAAAGGAGATTTATAAAGGTAATTTTATGACTATAAAGGAGATTTATAAAAGGAGTTCTATAAATGTAAATGAGGTTTATAAAAGACGTTTTGTAAAGATAAAGGAGATTTATAAAGGAGCTTTATAAATATAAAGAAGATTTATAAAAAGAGTTTTGTAAAAATAAAGGAGATTTATAAAAGGAGTTTTATAAATATAAATGAGATTTATAAAAGAATTTTTATAAAAATAAAGGAGATTTATAAAAGGAGCTATATAAATATAAATGAGATTTATAAAAGGAGTTTTGTAAAAAATAAAGGATATTTATAAATATAAATGAGATTTATAAAAGGAGTTTTGTAAAAATAAAAGTGATTTATAAAAAGGAGTTTTATAAAGGGAATGAGATTTGATTTCCATAAATGATCTTTATAACTTACGGTGGTATGGAATGTTTTCTTTTCATACTTAACACCAAATTGTGAAGTATGGAAACTTGACTCTATCTGTTAGAATTAAGAATGTATGTCGAGACAAGGATAGTTTTCTGACTTGTCCGACTTCATTGTTAATCGGTGGATAATACAAGTTTGAAATCAGAAAGTGGTGGTAAGTATATTTGGTCTAATTTCTACACGAACCTATTACTTTCACTAAAAGTGTTTTTGGATATTATTGTCAATTTTTCCAAATGACATTTGTTCCTAAACCCAAATAAGTATGGTTTTGAAAGTGTAGTGTTTTGTGAATATATTTATATTATTGAGATAAGAATATAAAAAAAATTCTAAGTATTGAAAACGAAAGGGGTTGTGAATATACTTATACCATCGATATAAGTATATGAATATTTTTCAAGTATTGAAAAGGGTAGAGAGGGTTGTTAATATATCTTTTTAAAAAGGTATTTTATTACAAATATTTGAAAAGAGAATTTTAATAAATGAAAGAATTAATTAAAGAGGCTTAGTGGTTGCTTATGTGCTTAATTAATGAAAGAATTAATTAAAGAGGCTTAGTGGTTGCTTATGTGCTTAACCATGCTTGGTTTCCATATGAAATTAAATCTTTGGTTTGATTGTTTATTTGTTTGATAGTTAAATAACCAACTATCGATTGTTAGTTCGGAGGAACCGGGATCAGATAAGCATGAGTTATCCAAAACAACTTTCGAACCGGCAATGGCGTTCGAATTGAAGACATCTTGAAGATGATGGAATCGAAGACGAAGTTCTTTGAAGTGCAAGGGCTACTTGCTATTAATCATGAGGATGATTCCAAAAATAGATGAAGTAGAAGTAGAACAACTTGTATGGATGAATGCGGACATTGCATTGTTGCTTGGAGGGCAGGTGTTAGCATTCCAAGTGGGATTTGCTAAAAGGTAAAATGTAAACTCAAGCCTCGCACCCAGAAATGACTAAAACAGGGTAGATGCATTAGGGCTATGTGATTTGCTACCATTAGGGTTTGGTCATACTTATATCTAGATCAATATTTATGGGTTATGTATGCTTATGGCCACGAAAATGGTTTGTCAAGTTGGCAGTCGGGGTGATGATTATATTCAGTACTATCCAGGAAGGGGTAGGTTGGTTATTTTATTAACACCTAGAGTCATGTGTTCACACGCAAGTGTGTACACTCGCCATACTCTGTACCCTTCTCACATAAGCCCGAAAGGCAGGGCATAATCGGTATATCTGGCCTTAGTTTATCTGAGTTAAGTGTATGTATATAAAAATTCTTTTATTAATAATGCCTACAGTCGATAGGTGTACACACTTGTTTGTTTACTCACCACGCTCTGTATCCCCCTCACGTAAGCTCGGAAGGTAGTGCATGGGTAATATATTTGGCCTCGGTATTCCGAGTTAGGCATATGTAAATATTGTTAATATCAACAAACTTTTCAAATAAAGAGGGAGCAAGCAATTGAAATCCAAGCACTATTTTTACTTATTTGATTTGACTTGTTATTTAAAAGAAATGAAAATACCACTTTGAAAAACTTTGATAATCAATTAAGGATCCATTTCATAGTTACACTATGTTATCAATTGAAACAACTAGCCAAACTAGAGTCTATTTGTTATGATAACTTACTTTTTGTTGGATGTTTTGAAGAGTAAAATGACTAAAATTTCATGATGATGACCGAAACTTATATTTAACTTATTCATGTTAATTTAGAAGTAAATTCTTTAGTTGTAAATATTTTCAAAAACTTGCATTCATCTCTTTGTAAATAATCTTGCATTTAAGAATTTTTCATATTCCATTTGGATTTTGTGGGTAGTATCCGCTGAAAACCCTCACGAGACAACACTCCTCCTACTAAGGACACCTAGAGGTTTAACGACTTGTTGCATACGCTCAATGCAATTGTGTTTCCTACGAAAACGGATTTATCTTAGTTTGAGTTTATTCGAGGACGAATAAAAAGATAAGTATGTGGGTATTTGATGTGCACATAAATGTGCATATTTTTACATCCATGTTTAATCTGTTTTTATCTAAATAAATGAGCATATATGGTGTTTTAACATGTTTAAACCGAAATTCCAATTATTTTCAAATCGTCATTTATTCATCTTCATATAGGGACAAAATGGTCATTTTTTTTACATATATTAATTTGAGAATATTTATTTGCACATTTGTATTTTTATTTGTAGGAAAATTGGATGGAAATATGAAGAAGCCTTCATGAAGATATGCATGCACAAGAGTTAGAAAACAAATGAAGATGGAAATAAATCATTTCATACAACATAAAGACCCCACCTACCCACTTACCTTAATCTACAATTAGAAGCTAATGCACAAGTTAGTGGAGGTTAAAGTTCCATGCATACTTGATGATGGATAATTAGAAGCTAATGATAACTTGGTGGCCACACTTCCTCAAGGGAATTTTGGGTAGTCCCCTAAAATATGCATTAGGGTTTTAAGCTTGCGTAAATACCTCATATGTTCATGTAATTAAGCTCTTAGCCTCCTCTTTAGTTAGTTTAGTTTTAGGCTCAAAAATAAACAAAAAAATTCTCTTTTCTTTTTCATGGCTAATTAGCCATTTACTTTCATGTAATTTTCTTTTATGCAATGTTAATTCATGCTCTTTTCTATTTACATGCTCTCTTTCTTTTCATGTTAGTAGTGTAGATCTTTTTAGTTATGCAAGTAGATTAGCTTTTATTTTATTTTAATTAGCTCTCTTCTTACTTTGCTTGCATTTTCCTCTTGCTTTTGTTTTGTGTTGAAGTCTACATTTGTTGACATGATAACAAATATGAGAAGCTAAACCCCTTCAATTTAGGGGTAATGAAGCTCTCTTAATCATGTAGATTCAACATTTTGATAACTTGTGATCTCTTTTTGTGCTTAATAGAAATGTTTGATGTGGTTAAACTTTGTTGTTTTAGCTTTGAATTTGATAGCCTATATTGTTGACACCAAATAGGCTATGCTTAAACAAACAAAAACACAAATTACCTCTTCATCTACATATGATTATGGTAATGAAGTGAATATTAAAATCAAAATTTGATGGTCTATATTTCTAATCAATAGTTAATAGATCATGCTTAGAATAGATTTTATTTTCAAGTTCATTGTCATTTTCATGAGAGTTAAAAAGTGGTTTAGTGGGTATGTTAAAGTTTGATGGTTTATGTTGGGCTAATTAATGGTTTAAATAGGCCATACTTATGATAAACATATCAACTAAATTCACTAATGACCAAAAGGTAGATCATAATTTCATATATGTTGATTTATATGACCTTGAGAAGGACATTGCCTCTAAATTGCCTTCTACTCTCACATTTTTATCCATTTTCGCTTTTGTTAGTTTTTACATTTTTTAGCTTAATACAATCTCAAATTCTTGGTTTATTCTGATTGAGTAGAAATTTTAAAATCAATTCAATTCCCTACGGATCGACCCGTACTCGTCGCGTACTAAAATTGTACGATGTGCGCTTGTGGTTATTTTTAATTTAAAATTTTCGGCTATTTTCTAATCCGATAGGAAACTTGCTGTTAAACAGAATCTACCATCCAAACTAGAGAAGTCCCTACACAAATTTGGCAAATTCACATTAGGTGGTGTCTAGACCTGAACTCCTTGGGTTGCAGCTACAAGTTCTATGGGTTTTACACTAGTTTAACCGATCGCTTGCATATATCGGCAGAACCAACCAAGAATGTTCATACTAGGAATATCCATAACATCCACAGTAGTGCCATTCCCAGTTCTAACATCGACCCCACCAACATTGTTTTTCATTCTAGTTTCCATCGAGTAACAAGAAATCTTGTCAATCTTGTCAACACCTCAAAGTAAAAATAGAAGTGTGAGTGACCTTTTCGAATTAGTTTAGGTAATCTAAGACTCCTACGAAACCACCATTCGAATCAATTGGGGTGATCCAAGACTCTTTTGAAACCACCTTTTGAATTGGTTGCGGCAATCAAGGACCCTTTCGAAACCACCTTTCAAATTAGTTAAGCTGATCTAATACTTCTTCGAAACCACCTTTCGAAATGGTTAAGGTAATTCAAGGTTGTGGCCAAATAGTGTCTAAGGTTTTTAACTGTGTCGACAGGATTTTATTCCTTCGAAAGGTATCTCTTCGATAAGCTTTGATGCAAGCACTCAATAATTGAATCTATATATGAACATTGGATCAGATTCTATGCATTTGAAAACACCATGCACTTGTTTTATTAATATTTTTTCATGAATAGAAGAGGTTTAAGTATTATAGAGAAGTAAATCGCCAATCTGATTTAAGGATTTAGGGTTTACAAATTTAAGAAAGGTACAAGAATAGAATGAATGAATTTGGATCCCCAAAACAATACCACTAGGGTCTTATTTATAGGCGCAGGTTGGACCTTTTCGCATCAGTCCTTTCAACTTAGTCGAAAGGGTGCCTTAAAGACCTTTCGTCACCGTTGAATTCAGGGCGCCCTTCTAACTCCACTTTTGAATGGAACTTGGGTGCTTTCGACTCCATCAAAAGGTATACAAGCATCCTTTACCTTATTGTTGATGTGTTATGTAAGTCGGAAAGGATGTTGGCTTTCGACGCTGTCAAAAGGGGTATTTTTGGGGCTTCGAATGACTTGAAGAATAGTGAAGGATTAGTTGCGGAAGGTAGTTCTCGAAAGCATTTCTATTGATTAATGCAGAACCTCCATCTTCTGGTGTTTGAGGAAGTAATATTGGTCATCTGCGAGATCTCCTTTATATTCATGTAAGGTTTCAACCAATTCGAATGGTCGATCTATGCTTTCGAAGGGGTCGCTTTGACTAAATGTTCTTCTACGGAAGGTAAACAATGGTGAAACTAACTGCTTCAAAGGGTTTGGCACATATGCAGTAGCTTGCTATCTAATACCTTCAAAAGGTGCTTTTAACTCATACGGAACCCCTTTATGCATGCAGAACCAACTGTTTCGAAATGGGTAACTGTAGCGAAAGTGTATCCTCGTCCCCTTTCAACCTCTTCGAAAGTCTATTGCTCATCCAATATTTTGCAAAAGCATCCCTTCGACTCTTTCGAAAGATCTTGCTATTGCTATCATTCTTCATAAATCCTTCCTCTGTATTCTTAGGTTTCGACAAAGTTGGATTGATTTCTGATGATAAAACTCGCCCCTCTAGCGAAGGGATTCTCTTGACTTTTCAAGTCAACTGTTTTGACACCCATCATTATTTCAGCATAAAATTTTCCCGCCTTTTGATATTCCCAAATGAATCTTGGTCATTCATCTAAATCTGATCGAATGACTTTCCATGCATTTGCTTTGCTCATAAATCACGCTTCCTTCTTCCCCCTTGTCATTTACCTACGATTAAAAACTTTGAAGCAAGAATCAGAAATTAAAACCTCTTACTAAATTCTTAATTTCAGGAGATGCAAGTTTAGATTTAAGGTAAACATCCATCGTTTTAAATTACATATCGATTTTTTCACGTTTAATTTCAATTTCAAATTCTTAGGGTTTGAGTTTGCGTTACTGTTTTAATTTTTTAGGATGATTTAAGTTTATCATTCATATAGAATGATCTTTAGATTCATTTTTATGCTGATTTCAATTAATCTGTGGTATCAATTTATGGTTCAAACTTGAATTTGTAAAATTTGGGGTTTTGCTGCAGTTGAATGCAAATTCAGGCTCATATTCTATTATGCTCAATTTTAATCTGTCTTGGAAGATTCTTTTTTAGGTTAAAAATTAATTTCTTTCACTATGAATTGAATTGAGAAAAATATTCTTTTCGTTACAATCGAAAATCTTATTCAACCTTTCGACTTGATCGAAACCCCCAAAATTGAGACATGCCTATTCGTTTGCATGCTTTTGAAATTCTATCTTGCCCTTTCGACTTATTCGAATCCCATAATAGTCGACAGGAATATAACTATCATTTTCTCAACAAAAACATTGTCGAAACGTCTTAAGGCCCTTTCATTTGTATTGAAATTACTTTGCTCTGAGTCTTTCGACTTAATAAGAGTATGGCATTTCGGCAATGTTCATATTTTTAAGTAGAATAAAATTTGTAGGTTTCGACGTTGTCGAAAGGTATATTTGACTTGATTAGGGGATGTTGTTAAGGTTTCAACAATGTATGTATCCAAATTAGTATTGTGAGGATAGTTGCACTTATTAATAATAAAAATTTCCTTCGGGCTTTCGATGTTGTTGAAGGGTGTGTTCAGGTGCCTATTTTCCGTCCTCCCTTTCAACACTATCGAAAGCTCAATGAATTTCATAATTCTCGTTAACCTCAACTCCCTTTCGAAGGCATGGAACCATATGCTTTAGTGGATATTTGAGTTATTGCAATAGACTTTTGACACCTTCGAAAGGCATTAATAGCGAAATGAATTATAACTTTAAGGGAAATTATTTCACCTGGTAGGATCATGGGTTTAAAAAGAGCTTTCAAGAAATCAAAAAAGGATATAGTTTCAGAACTAGAATCTTCCCCAAAGAAGATTGAAATGGTTTCAAGGCATTCCCTTGTATCTTCTCAAGACAAAGTAAACGCGATCTTAATGACTTCGAAATTACAGGAGTAGAAGCTATTCCTTCTGACGACAATGACATTATACAAAATCCTCACGAGGGATATTTCGCTTATACTGCCATCCACATTTGCCATGAAGGTTTCATTCCATTTCCTGAGTTCTTATCAATATTTCTGAGTCACCTTAGCATAGCACCTATTCGATTATCGCGAAATGTATATACATATCTTATCTCCTTAGAGCTCATGGCCTTAGAGTCGGACATTCCTTCTCTAAGCGTTGAAGTTCTCAATTACTTGGCGTGTCTTGTCAAGCTTAGCAATTTGAACAGCCAAATTTTCAAGGCTAATCTTCACAAGAAGTTAGTTACAGAGGGAGTAAACAAATTCAAAGATTGGAGACGTAATTCTTTTATGTCAAATGTTCTCCAAGTATTAGTGGAGCTTTCTCTTCTCCTCATAAGTAGATCATTACCATAGTTTTCCATTAAATTATTTCCTTTTGTTGAATTATGTTTTCTTATTAGGCTCTGCTCCCAAGGATCTTGACGATGAAGGCAAGAGAATTGTGAAGCTGTTAACCGCCGCCTCAAAAAGTATCGGAAATAGGCTTACATTGTTGACCCCCAGCAACCTTTAGAAATATTCTCTCCTTCCAAAAAATTAGAGGATTCTCAGACAACCTCCTCTTGTCTAACATACTTCCAAAAGCCAACGCTTCTTATCCTTGGATGACCCCAAAAAAATTTCATCTTTGTCTCTGATTTGTCCCAACCAACTTGGTAAACTTAAGTGTACCATTTGTAACTTACCGTTATGTTACTCTTTAGATTGCTTTACTGACCTATGCTTTTTAGTTTTAAGACCTGCACCTTCATCTGAATAATCTACAAGAGATCCACTCCCTCTACCTTCTGAATCTAGTGCTTTTGCTCTAACCCAGGCCATTTGTAACATCCCCCACTTGGAGGCCCAAAACTAACGGCTATGGATGCTACAGTCATCCATAGTTATTAATCATCGGCGACCAAATACCGTAATGTTAGATACGTTGATATAACAGAAACACATGGATATGGAAAAAATTTAAAACCATTAAACAACTTTCTCATTCAATTTCAAAACATTTCAAATTCATTACATAATCCCAGATTCGAGAACCACGTTCAGAGAAAATATAATTATTACAACATACGCCAAGAGCGACATATGAAGATGCCCCCTTGGATGATCAGAGTCTAAACATAGGAATTAATAAACTTTGCCTTTACATCAAAACACAGCGGAATCGAAATAGAAAAGATCTCCTACTAGCTAGCTTGCCTCCTGCATGTCTCTGGAAGCTTATTTGTCTAAAGTGGTACCTGAAAACCTCAACTCTCAAACAACTCAAAGTTAATTGATCACTCGAGAGTTTAAAGGGAAAACATAAACTTCGAGTTAGACATAAAGCCTGGTATGAATAATAACCTACCATCTTGAACCATTTAGATATCTAGTGAGACCACGCCGCTTAGCAGAAAGGTTTTTCCCCTCACTAGTATCTTATCAAAAACTTATAATAACCATATACTATGCTCCTGCATCCACAATGGTTAAAAACATAACAATCAAAATATTATGATGATATGCAAATAAGTAAATCATATCTGGATTTCTCATCCCCATTCATTTTGACTATCTGTCTTAGTTATAGTTTCTAGGGTTATATTAACCTATTAGTTTTCATGGGCTGACTAATAACATATTTAAAGCTTATGGACTTCCTATCCGGTCCCACAGTTTTCATGGGATCACTAAGAACCTATTGGCCTCTGCCAATAACTTCATTATTCATGGATTCTCCCTGAACCTATTGGCTCCAATAACTTCCCACTTATCATAGTTTTCATGGATTGACTATGAACCTATTGATTTCTGTCAATAACTTAATCCGGATGTAGTTTTCATGGGTTCAATACAAACCTATTGGGCCCTGCCAATAACTCTTTCTAAACATAGTTTTCATGGGTTTAATATGAAGCGGTCTATCTGACAAATTCTTTAATTAGTATTTAGGCATCCTATATTCTGGTCTTTCTGACCTCCTGGATGCAATTCTACTCATTCGGGAGTTACTCAATCTATATTCACTACTGGGTCAACCTAACTGGTTATTCTGCCCTTTCTCCCCAAAATACAGTTTTGGTCCCATTTTACAGTGAATATATATATTAAAAGAAGCAAACATAATAACATAATAACATCCACACATGTGGTTTAATATCCTTGAAATCATTTTCATATAAAACATGGTTAATCCCTTTAACTTATTATTTTATCAAGGAAAGCTTCTTCAAAAACTTCATACTTAAAGGCATTTTTAAAACTCCTTTATTTTTTCCATGGTTTTCCTTTAAAAATGAGATTGGGTTCTTTGTTTTGAAAATTAAAGCTTTCGAAGCCTTAAACCTTTAGTTTCGAAACCATTGGATAACCTCCTTCGAAAGCATTCAAATCTTCTTTCCAAAACACTAAGCATATGCCTTTCAAAACACTTAAAACATTTGACTTTCGAGACCTTTCGAAAGCATCGAAACCTTCCTTTCGAAACCATCAAAACAATCCTTTCAAAAGTATTAAAGCATCACTTATTAACTTATAGAAGCATAGCTTCAAAACCATTTGAAAGTACCCCTTTCGAAACCATTGGGTTAATCATTAAAAATATCTTTTGGGTTAAAGTGAATATAGTCGAAAGTAACCCTTTGGAAACCATTAACCTTCATATAAAAGAGTTTGGGGGAAAACTGATGGCTTTGCAACCATCCATTCGAAAGCATTAATCATTTAAACAAAACATTTGGAAGGATAGCTTCGAAACCCCTTTCGAAACCATTGCCTTCAAAACCATTAAACCCTTTCGAAAGCTTTAGGAAGTGGGTTATTATATTTATAAAACAAAAGCTACCTTTCAAAAGCATTGATGACTTTAATCCATTTGAAAGGCATAAGGTCGGCAGCATGGTTTCAATTGGGTTGAAACTACCCTTTCGAACGCATTTATTTAAAATAAAGGCAACTCATTCAAAAGCTATCTTTTCAAAACAAAAAGGCGACGACTTCTTCGAAAGCTATAGTAAACCCTTTCGAAAGCATTCTTTTGAAAACAAGGCATGCACATTTCTTTGGATAGTAAAACGAAGGCTTCGACCTCTTTGAAAGCTGGGTTTCGACTACATACCTTCTGCCTTTCTCCAATCCACTACATACCAACTTATTGATACCTTGTGTATTGGTTTCGACTTGGTTGGTTTCAATTGAGGCGGAAGTATAGGGTCGAAAGGTAGCGTCTGAAAGAGGCGAAACATAATTTCTGGGTAAAGGCTATTTTAATGCCTTTTCAAGTAATTGCTTTTTAACCAACCTGCCTACTCGTAAACATTTAATTGGTTTCCATAAACTTTTCAAATTCTTTCCAAAATAAAACTACCGCATTAATTTCAGATCTAAATAAAATAATTTAGCAAATAAGCCCTTCCTTAAGCAAAACAAATAAAACATTTAAGTCCTCCACTTAAAGTAATTAAATTTTCCATAGTAAATTACTTAGGAAAAATCCCCAAAAATCATAGAATTTCACTTTTAATATATTATCTAACATATATAAATTTTAGACTCAAATTCTTCATAATATAGCCGAAATTAATTTCTAAACCCAATTATTCATATTTATCTTTGAAAATTCATAATAAATTTTCCATAGCTTGGAAAATTATAAAGATTAAAACCCATCTCTAAAATAATGTTTTACATAACATATAAATTCCTTATGGCATTCGAAACACAATATAAACGATTTTAGCCTTAATACCGTATATAACATTTATCAAACAAACTTGTTTGAATATAACATTTCATGAAATCCAAGCATATCATCATGAAAAATCATCTTAATGGATTTAAACTTAAACCCAAAATCAAATGATCACTAAAAAGAAAAATAGAGATGGTTTTGATTATTATTAACCTTGATTAGGATAAGGAACTTGAGATTTGATTAATTCCCCTTGCTTGATTGCTTAGCTTTAATTTAATTTTCCCCTTTTCTTCCCTAGATAATGGCCGGTTCGAGCTCTCTTTAGTTTACGTTTTTGTGTTTTGAAAATGAACGTGCGAAGTTATAGAAACGAGATTTTTAAGGGTAATGGGATTATGGTGCGGCAATTACCCATTAAGCCCTTGTTTTATTCTCTTATTAGTTATCTAGTAAACCATTTCCATAAACTCATTCATTATTTTTAATTAAGCACGACCTTTAGTTGAGTTTTCAAATCTCAATCCCCTTATCACAATAATATTTATATTATTCTATTTAATTTATCTAATTAAATCTCCTGAATAATGTTATTAAAAATTAGGAGTGTTACAGGCTCCCCTCCTTAAAGAATTTCATCCTCGAAATTCAGTAAGGACTAAATACTAAACATAGCAATCATCTGTAATAGCTCCTAACTACCATACTAGCCTGCCTGACTAGCAACTTTCTATATAAAGCTAATATAGAACATACCCTCATAGTAGATCAGGATAAGTATCTCTAATCTTGTCTTCTGTCTCCCAAGTATGGTCCTTCTCGTTGTCGCTCCACTGAACTTTCACCAACTTGACTGCCTTGTTCCTTAACCTTTTCTCATCTCTCGCTACAACCCGAACCGGTTGTCTAACAAAAGTCAAATTAGGCTCTACTATCAAATCTTCCAACCTTGTCAGAGGAATAGTAGTCTCTGGATCATGCACATACTTGCGAAGATGAGACACATGAAACACATTATGGACACCTGCCATACTACTCGGCAACTCTACTCTGTATGCGAGCTTTCCAATCCAATCTATAATTTGGAACGGACCAACATATCTCGATGCCAGTTTCCCCGTCTTTCTGAATCGCACCACACCCTTCATCGGTGATACCTTAATGAAAACCCTATCTCTAACTGAGAATTCTAGGTCCTTACGCCTCTTATCTTCGTAAATGTTCTGTCTAGACTGAGCTTCCTTCATCCTTTCTCGGATTAACTCAATCTTTTCTATCGCCTCTCTAACCAGATCTAGACCCAAGACTAATCCGTCTCCAGTCTCCAACCAACATGCTGGTGATTTGCATGGCCTTTCATACAAAGCTTCAAAAGGTGACATTCCTATACTAGTCTAATAACTGTTATTATAGGAAAACTCCACTAAGTGTAGGTGGTCTTCCCAAGATCCACCAAAGTCCAATACACAAGCTCTTAGTAAATCCTTGAGTACCTTATTGACTCTCTCTGTCTGCCCATCCGTCTGAGTATGATATGCAGTACTCATCTTAAGCTTGGTACCTAATACATCTTGTATACTCTTCCAGAATTCGCTAGTAAACAAAGCATCTCTATCACCGACTATACTACTATGAATTCCATGTAGTCTAACTATGTTCTTCACGAACAACTTAGCTAAAACAGGTGCTGTCCTGGTTGACTTTACTGGAATAAAATAGGCACTCTTGGTCAACCTATGCACTACGACCCATATACTTTCATTTCCTCTATTAGACCTTGGGAACCCTTCTATAAAATCCATGGATATCGAATCCCATTTCCAAACTGGTACCTCCAAAAGTTAAAGCAATCCACTCGGCTTCTAATGTTCGGCCTTCACTTGTTGACAGTTTGTACACTGCCTAACCCACAAGCCAACATCCCTCTTCATACCTTCCTAATAGAAGGACTTCTTCATATCTTGATGCATTTTAGTCCCTCGAGGATGAATCATAAATTTAGATCAATGACATTCCTCAAAAACTTCTTTCCTTAAGTCCTCAACATTCGGAACACACAACCGTCTCTTCTTTCTCAACCACCCTCTCTTGTCAAGACTAAAATCTCTTAGATCATTGATTTCTGATCCCCTCAAGCCTTCTATTCTTCTCGGCTAATATTGGATCCTCCCTCTGCTTAGAAGCAATCCTTTCGATCAACGTTGGTCGAACTTCTAAACTGGACAACATGGCGGTGCTCTGACTAGAACTAGCAGTTGGTCTTAACTGCACACTACAAGTAGTCAAAGCTTCTAAATCCTTCCATTCTGCCAGCATAGCTAACACCACATTCTGATGTCTTCTGCTAAGAGCATCGACCACTTTATTTCCTTTCCCAGGTGTATACTCTATACTAAAATCATAAGCCGCTAAAAACTCCAGTCACCTCTGCTATCTCATATTCATCTCCTTCTGAGATAATAAATAACTTAAGGACTTATGATCTGTGTATAGCTAAAATCTCTCCTCTAAGAAATAATGTCTCCATATCTTCAATGTGAAGATCACCGTAGCCAACTCCAAAAATCATGAGTAGGATATCTTACTTCATGCGGCCTAAGCTATCGTGAAGCGTAGGCACTAACTTTACCCTTCTGCATCAACACAGCTCCTGATCTAGTTCCACATGCATCGGTATACACCACCAACCCTTGGTTTCCATCTAGAACTACTATCATAGGTGTGTTGGTCAACAAATGCTTTAACTTAAGGAATGCTTCCTCACATTTGTCGGACCAGACTAACTTCATGTCCTTCCTGGTTAACTTAGTCAAAGGCGCTGTTATCCGCGATAAGTCCTTAATGAATCTCCGGTAATAGCCAACAAGTCCAAGAAAACTTCTAATCTCAATCGTCGTCCCTGGTCTCTTCCAATTATTAATAGCTTCGATCTTATCTGGATCGACTGACGAGCCCTTCTCTGAAACCACGTGACCAAGAAACTTTACCTCTTTCTTCCAAAAATGACACTTGGAAAACTTCGCTTTTAGCTGATGCTGATGCTGCCTCAGCATCTCAAGCACTACTCTAAGATGATCTTCATGCTCTCTTTTATCCTTAGATTATACTAAAATGTCATCTATAAATACCAACACAAACCTATCTAAGTGCTCTCAGAAAACTCAATTCATCGGATCCACGAAGAAAGTTGGTGCGTTCGTTAACATGAATGACATTACTAAACACTCATACGAACCATACCTAGTCTGAAACGTTGTCAATGGAATACTGTCCTCTGCCACTCTTAACTGATGGAAACCTGTTGCCATATCCAACTGGGAAAACACTCTGGCTCCACACAACTGATCAAATAGATCGTCAATTCTCGGCAAATGATACTTATTCTTAATCGTCTTCTCGTTCAACTTACGATAGTCGATACACATCCTTAATGACCTATTCGGTTTCTTCATGAACACCGTGGCCGCTCCCTAAGGCGAACTGCTTGGTCTAATAAAATTATTCCCTTCTAGATCCACTAGCTACACCTTCAATTCCTTCATCTTGGTCGATGTCTTTCTGCTAGGTGGTCTACTTATAGGTTCAGCTCCTGGAACAAGATCTATCCAAAACTCAACAGCTCGTTTCGGTGGTAGTCCTGTAACCGGCTCAAAAACATCTGCAAACTCTCTTGCTACTTGAACCTGACCTACATCCTCTTCCACTTCCATGCTCTCAACAAAGCACAAACACACCGGTCAGAATTCTCCACTGAGAATATAATTCGGTTATGACTATCATAGTGCTCAATGATATTTCTTTATCCTGGCAAAATATCCTAGCCTCATATTTACCCAACCAATCCATACCCAAAATGATTCCGAAATCTACGAAATTAAAAACATACAGACCGCATGCAAACTTATGATCTAACAAATCAATTTTTAACTGGTCACATCTCATCCCCAGAGTTGCATACCCTTTTATCGGATTCGCAACCCTTAAGAAAGTAAAAAGGTATGTGGGTTCTAAGCATAACCTATCAACCAAACACTGAGATATAGCTGAATGTGATGCACCGGTATCAAATAGTACCCTAACTGTTATACTCTAAATCAAAAGCGTACCTTCCATCATAGCCTTTCCCTTCTCTATAGTATTTGGCCTAGCTAATGATGTTCCAATAGCAAAAACTTTTCCCTTGTCCGCCCTGACTGGTTCTGGACACTGATTCTTATAATACCCAACTTGGCCGCAGTTAAAGCACTTCACGCTCTTCTTTTCTGCAGCCTTCTTCCCCTTGCCTGTCCGGCATTCATAAGCATAATGGCCTTTCTTATCACGCTTGAAACAAACTAAATCAGCCTTTGCCTTCTTGGCAGCCTCTTCCTTCTACGTTCCCTTCTTCTTAAAGAACTTCCTCTTCTTCCCATGAGAACTCTGGGTTTCAACTAGCTTTTCCTTCCCACAAATAGAAATCATTTCCTCATATCAAATTTCCATCTCTACAACAACATTACAAGGATCATGGAGATGTGGCAGGGTTGCCCTAGCACTCTCAGGTCTCAATCCTCGAATAAACTTCTCATTCCTGTTGATGACGGTATCAATAATAGCATATCCATATCTGGATAGTTCATCAAACTTAGTAGCATACTCAATCACCAACATCTCTCCTTTCACCAAATCCATGAACTTTCTCAACAATACCGACTTAGCAACTTCAGACAAAAACCTCTACTCGAATCTCCTTCGAAACTCTGCCCAAGTCAACTCTTCCTCGGGAACTCCAGTAGTAACACTATTCCACTAATGAAGCGCTGCTCCCTACAACTGCCTAGAGGCTAGTCTCCTCTTCTGCTTATCATTCAATCCCAAGTTAACAAAGATTCTCTCACAATGTAACAGCCAATTCTCAACTTCTATGGCATCCTCCTTCCCACAAACAGCTTCCCATCAAGACTGGTGTAATCCTTGCTCAACTTAGCATAGTTATTTCCAATTGAAGCCACGGGATTAGCTCCTTTGACATTACTAGCCACTCCTACAGCCGCTCCAGCCTGCATCAGATTGACGAAGAACTGATACATCATCCCCATATCTACTGGCGGATTTCCATTTGTTTTGGTGCTTCCTGCATCGAGATTTCCTCTTTCGTTTCCTGCTTCCATATCTTCCTTTCTTGTAAATCTACATACGAGCCTTAGTAAGATACAGTAGAACGGTCTAAGAGAGAGGGGAATACGTACTTATATATACATACATATATATATATATATATCAAATACAAGTACGTTACTATAGCGTTAACCCAAACCCCGATCTTATTTTCTGATTCATTGGATTATGTTTTGAAAAATCTTTTAGGCTTAAATTTCTTTTAAGTTTTTATAAACCTATTCCCTGATACCAACTTGTAACATCCCCCAGTTGGAGGCCCAAAACTAACGGCTACGGATGCTGCAGTCATCCATAGTTATTAATCCGCAACGACCAAATACGGTAATGTTAGATACATTGATATAACAGAAACACATGGATATGGAAAATTTTTAAAACCATTAAACAACTTTCTCATTCCATTTCAAAACATTTTAAATTCATTACATAATCCCAGATTCGAGAATCACATTCAAAGAAAATATAATTATTACAACATACGCCAAGAGCGACATATGAAGATGCCCCCTTGGATGATCAGAGTCTAAACATAGGAAATTAATAAACTTTGCCTTCACATCAAAACACAGCGGAATCAAAATAAAAAAGATCTCCTACTAGCTAGCTTGCCTCTTGCATGTCTCTGGAAGCTTATTCGTCTAAAGAGGTACCAGAAAACCTCAACTCTCAAACAACTCAAAGTTAATTGAGCAACCGAGAGTTTAAGAGGAAAACATAAACTTCGAGTCAGACATAAAGCCTGGTATGAATAATAACCTACCATCTCGAACCATTTAGATATCTAGTAAGACCACGCCGCTTAGCGGAACGGGTTTTCCCTTCACTAGTATCTTATCAAAAACTTATAATAACCATATACTGTGCTCCTGCATCCACAATGGTTAAAAACATAACAATTCAAAATATTATGATGATATGCAAACAAGTAAATCATTTCTAGATTTCCCATCCTCATTCATTTTGACTATCCGTCTTAGTTATAGTTTCTAGGGTTACAATTAACCTATTAGTTTTCATGGGCTGACTAATAACCTATTTAAAGCTTATGGACTCCCTGTCCGGACTCATAGTTTTCATGGGATCACTAAGAACCTATTGGCCTCTGCCAATAACTTCATTATTCATGGGTTCTCCCTGAGCCTATTGGTATCTCCAATAACTTCCCTCTTATCATAGTTTTCATGGGTTGACTATGAACCTATTGACTTTTGTCAATAACTTAATCCGGATATAGTTTTCATGAGTTCACAACAAACCTATTGGCCCCTGCTAATAACTCTTTCTAAACAGAGTTTTCATGGGTTTACTATGAACCTGTCTATCTGACAACTTCTTTAATTAGTATTTAGGCATCCTATATTCTAGTCTACCTGACCTCCTGTATGTAATTCTACTCATTCAGAAGTTACGCAATTTATATTCACTACTGGGTCAACCTAACTGGTTATTCTACCCTTTCTCCCCAAAATACAGTTATGGATCCATTATACAGTGAATATATATATATATATATATATATATATATATATTGGAAGAAGCAAACATAATAATATAATAACACCCACACCTGTGGTTTAATATCCATGAAATCATTTTCATATAAAAAATGGTTAATCCCTTTAACCTATTATTTTATCAAGGAAAGCTTCTTCAAAAACTTCATACGTAAAAGCCATTTTAAAACTCCTTTATTTTTTCCATGGTTTTCCTTTAAAAATGAGATTGGATTCTTTGTTTTGAAAATTAAAGCTTTTGGAACCTTAAACCTTTACTTTCAAAACCATTGGATAGCCTCCTTCGAAAGCATTCAAATCTTCTTTCCAAAACACTAAGTATATGCCTTTCGAAACACTTAAAACATTTGACTTTCGATATCTTTTGAAAGCATTGAAACTTTCCTTTCAAAACCATCAAAATAATCCTTTCGAAAGTATTAAAGCATTCCTTATTAACTCATAGAAGCATAGCTTCGAAGCCATTTAAAAGTTCCCCTTTCAAAACCATTGGGTTTATCTTTAAAATATCTTTTAGGTTAAAGTGAATATAAACGAAGTACCTCTTTCGAAACCATTAACCTTCATATAAAAGAGTTTGGGGAAAAACTGATGGCTTCGAAACCATCCTTTCGAAAGCATTAATCATTTCAAGAAAACATTAGGAAGGATAGCTTCGAAACCCCTTTCGAAGCCATTGCATTCGAAACCATTAAACCCTTACAAAATCTTTGGGAAGTAGCTGATTATATCTACAAAACAAAAGCTACCTTTCAAAAGCATTGATGACTTCAATCCATTCGAATGGCATAAGGTCGGCAGCATGGTTTCAACTAGGTTGAAACTACCCTTTCGAAAGCATTGATTTAAAAACAAGGCAACTCATTCGAAAGTTATCTTTTGAAACAAAAAGGCATCGAATTCTTCAAAAGCTATAGTAAACCCTTACAAAAGCATTCTTTTGAAAACAAGGCAATCGCATTTCTTTGGATAGTAAAACGATGGTTTCGACCCCTTCGAAAGCTGGGTTTCAACTCCATTCCTTCCGCCTTTCTCCAACCCACTGCGTACCAACTTATTGATACCTTATGTATTGGTTTCAACTTGGTTGGTTTCGATTGAGGCAGAAGTGTAGGGTCGAAAGCTAGCGTCTAAAAGAGGCGAAACATAATTTCTGGGTAAAGACCACTACGCCATAAATGACCTTCTGCAACATTTTTGCAAGGTGTTACCAGCTAAAATGTTGCGATAGATATAAAATTTTGGTCCTACTGCAACGTTGTATTTATGGTGTTACCTTAGCCATAAAAATGTGTTGCTCTAGCTAAAAAAGTGTAACACGATGCAACATTTTTATATAGTGTTGCTATAGATGTATTCAGATTAAAAAATTAATAAAATTAGCAATCCGCGTGAATACGATCCAACGGTCTACATTTAATCCGATTGTTAAACTGGATCACCGCTACAATTTGCTGCAAATTTTCGTTTTCCCGCTTTACTTTTCATATCATTTTCGTTCTCACCCCCAATTTCCAAATCCCTAATTTCCAAATCATATTTTCGTTCCTCACCCCCAACTACCCCCTGACCCATCGCCCCCAGCTACCCCCTGACCCATCGCCCCTAAATCCTGACCCATCGCCCCCAGCTACCCTCTGACCCATCGCCCCCAGCTACCCCCTGACCCATCGCCCCCAAATCCTGACCCATCGCCCCCAGCTACCCCCTGACCCATCGCCCCCAGCTACCCCCTGACCCATCACCACCATCTAGCTCCAACCAGAGCCCCGTCACGACACCAAAACCCGAAGCCAAACAAAGTTTTCCGTTAAAACCCCTTTTGCCACCGCTGTCGTCGCCATCAGCTCTTCTTTCTCGTTCCTCTCTATGTGAAAATTAGGGCACACGATTCTTGCTGTTCCTGTTGCTGCCAGGAACACACCTAAGAGCGTCGAGACTGTGCCTCCTGAGTTGCTTGAGATACCACTGCAGTCCAATGAAGAGCAGGCTGTCTAATTTCCGGTTTGTTTTGACCTTTTTTTTCATTTTGTGATATTTGATACTGTGGATTTTATGCATTTTCTGTATCTGAATGGTAAGTTTCAAAATTTCATCTTGCTTATGTATTTTGAGGTCTATTGTTGAATTTGGATTGGAGTGGTCTTCCATATTGCACCTTGAAGATAGAATAGAGAATTACTGGAAGAGCTATTTTGTAATGCACTAAAAGTGTTCGATACTTTGTGTGAATGGTATTGTTATCAAAATGTCCGGTTTCCTGTAGTTTCACATTTATAAACTTCAAATTTTTCACTGCATTTTGTTCTTTCACATTGAGTAAACGAGTTTGGTTTTTCTTTTGTAGGCTAATGATGGTCCAAATCTGAAGATATATAGCTTGGTGCTTTGAACTAATGTACATGTATGAACTGACCTAGAAGCAATGTGAGAAGCAATGTTGTTTGCTATCAGCCAAGGGTGGTGCTTGGTTTTGTTGCGAATTTGCAGTGTGAAAGTTTGATGATGTTTGGGTTGTCGGAATGGGTAATCAGCGATTGTGATTAGGTGATTAGGCGATTTGGCAACTGAAATAGTTTGTTGGTGAGGCAATTAGAGGATGGAGGCTGGTGGTTTAGAAGTATGTGTGGTGCATCATTTTACGTCGTTTCAAAGAAGGCTCGATCTTCCGAAATCATGAGGTTAGGTCGATCCCCGCCGGGACTGCGGTGCCCCGGACCCCCGCCGGCGCTGCGCCCGGACCCGCTTCTCGGCTCGCCTTCGGCTCGGAACTCGGCTCGCCTTCGGCTCGGCATATATTTCTTAGTGTCGGTGTCTGTATAAATTGAAACTGCATATGTAATGAGTGAACTGAGTGATGTAGTGAGGAATATCTGTATATGTGAATATCAGTGTTATATATCATTGAATTGTAAAATAGTGGAGTCAGGAATTTGTACTATTTCAAATGTTGAAATAAAATATTTATTTAAATAAATTACTGTTTAAATATCAAATTCTATGCAATAGCATTTTATTAAATAAAAATTTATTTTTATTAAAAAATCAAATATGCTCTACATTGTGGGCCCCACAAATTCAGAAAGTTAATATCTATAGCAACATTTTGGAATGTTGCTACAGATACCTATGGGTGTTGCCATAGACCCAAATAGGGTTCTATTGCAACAATATTACTTATGTTGCCTTAGATAGTCAAAATGTTGCCTTTGAGGTCTAAGGCAACGGCAAAAATTGCATCACCCTAAAAGTGTTGCCATAGACCTATGGCAACATTTTTCGGGCCTGAGCCAACATTTTTTTTGTGTTGCAGTAGGCCATTTATGGCGTAGTGGACTGTTTTAATGCCTTTTTAACTAACCTGCCTATTTGTAAACTTTTAATTGGTTGCCATAAACATTTCAAATTCTTTCCAAAATAAAACTACCGCATTAAATTCATATCTAAATAACATAATTTAGCAAATAAGCCCTTCCTTAAGCAAAACAAATAAAACATTTAAGTCCTCCACTTAAAATAATTAAATTTTCCATAGTAAATTAATTAGGAAAAATTCCCAAAAATCATAGAAATTCACTTTTAATATGTTATCTAGCATATATAAATTTTAGACCCAAACTCTTCATAATATAGCCGAAATTAATTTATAAACCCAATTATTTATATTTTCCTTTGAAAATTCATGATAAGTTTCGCATAGCCTGGAAAATTTTAAAAATTAAAACCCATCTCCAAAATTATGTTTTACATAACATAAAAATTCCTCATGGCATTCGAAACACAATATAAACGATTTTATCATTAAAACTGTATATAACATTTATCAAACAAACTTGTTTGAATATAACATATCATGAAATCCAAGCATATCATCATCAAAAATCACCTTAATAGATTTAAACTTAAACCCGAAATCAAATGATGATTAAACAAAAATGTTTGCAATCAAATTAGCCACAAGCACCCAATAATAGTTTAAGTAGTGAAATAAATGAAGAAAATAAATGAAAACTGAGGAAAATCACAAAATAACAAGATAAACACAACAGAAAGCAGGAACAACAAGATTAATAGTGGTTCGACGTTAATTGCCTACGTCCACTTTAAATATTCTCTTTATTGCTTTTCAATTAACTTGAGTACAATCACAAATGGCAAGAAACGGCAAGAGATAGAAAGGAATGGAGGAGTTGATTACAATAATGGTGGAATCTAACCAATAGCGTAAGACTCCCTAGAATGGCCCCCTATGCCCGTATTTATAGACGAAGGCGGTCTCCAATCTGACTGGAACTTCAGCAACAAGACCTTCTCGACTATATAGGCCCACCATAGGAAGGGCTAGGCCCAACTCTCAATGGATAGGGATTGGTACCGATCCCTCCATGTGTTGAGTTTGGGCTAGCGATCCCTTTGGTAGCTCCCTTATGTTCTAACATGATGGTGCTTCAAATATCAGGGCATTTGGATATGTGGAGCTCTAGTTCTTGTTAACCTTTGGTTCGAATCTTAATTCAGTCATGGGAGTGTCGATCCCTCCAAGTGATAGCGCTGACTCTCTTGGTTCCTCAACGTATACCGACCCATGTTTCCTGAGAGATTTATGTCGATCCATCCCTTACGAGCGAGCAATGTCGATCCCTCTCTTATAAGCCATACCATGCCGATCCATCCCTTACGAATACACCATGCCGATCCCTTTCTTACAAGCCATACCATGCCGATCCATTCCTTACGAACACACCATGTCGATCCCTGCCTATCCATCTAGCGCGCTGAGCCATGTTGAATTAGACACCATGTCTTATACCGATCCCTCTACATGCCCACCTAAGTTGACTACTTAGCCAAGTATCCATACCGATTCCCATGACCTCTTCATGTTATACCAAACCCTATATCACCTCGTTCATATCTACCGACCACTATGCCGACCCCTCTTTCACATAAGCCAACTCCCATCTTTCTAACATCCAGCGTTGTCCAGCCATCAAATTTGTCCAATCCGGCCTCCGTATAGCTGTTCAGACTTTATATCTTGGTCATGCAACTATTGCCTCATGATCATCCTTCTCATCTACAGTCGAGTTTGGCCTTTGCGATCAGCCCAATATTGCCGGGTCAGGGCATCGGGTAACACTTGCCCCCTAAAGTATGCCTTGTGAGTAACATGACGTGCTTTGAATTGAAAAAAGTCTAAGTTGCCGGGAAGAAGTCTATCTAATTCTTTGGGTGACTTTTGTTCCTTTATTGATCTTTAATAATGCAAGTCCGGTGTCGTATTATGTTGTTACGTACAGATTTGGTCATGTAAGACCTATAGGCTTTCTTCTGATTCAATGTCAAACTTGATAGTTTCAAGCTAGATTGCAATTTCAGTTAATTTTGAAAGGCTGAATCCTTAAATCACTTCCGTGCACATTCACATACACATTTCCGTTATTGGCCCCCGGACGTGTTCAGACGTTCGCAGGTTATTGCCAAGTTTAATAGTCACCTGTACACTTATGTTTAGAACTGAATCTTCATGATGGCGATCATCTGCCATTTCGTTGTTGTCCATCACTTCTCTACTTCCAGTTTTTGTTTTCATTCATATCCATCATTTCCATTATTCTATTTTGTTTCATTTTTCATTTTTCTTTCTTTTTTTAGAGGGATCGGTATCCCACTTACCAATCCATCACTAGAATCATGAGAGCAGGGTTCGGCATGCCTCAGTACCGAACCTTTTTCTTCTTTCTCTTCCTTTTTGACTTGGTCACCCTTAACATCCGGTTGGACTCCCCTATGTAAACACACGTATATAAGTACATCCTCCTTATCTCCTTCCCTTCACTTTCCTAACCTAACAACTTTCACTGCCTTCATTTGTCCTTCGCGTCTTCAAGCCTCCATTCCACTGAACCCACAACATCACGAATCCCACAACATAAACAAATTTCCTCAAACTCAAGATCTCAAATTCGAGCACGTATTCGAGCAGCTCCTCCACAGTCACCCCTCCATAACCTTCGATTCTTAAGTCTGAGCTCTCCCATTCCTTTTATTTAATCCAACATACGCATAGGTATGAATTCTCACTTTCTTTACTTAAGCCGTCAGGTCGTGAATTTCGAGTTTGTATGAGTTGGAGTTATTTCTATAAGTCGAAATAGTACGAGAACGAGGAGGTGAAGGAGAGGGAGATGGAGAGGACGGAGGAGGAAGGGATGGAGGAGAGTAGGTTTTAAGGCTTGAGAAGTGGAAACTAGATTAGGCGAGGGTTTGGTACTTACTAATTTGGTGATGGGATGGAGAGTAGTTAATATTAGGGATCGGCGTAAAAAAAGGCTTTACGAGGGATCGATAGGAATTTGTATCAGGCGAGGGGTCGGTAGTTGGTCTCAAGTTGAGTGATCAGTGCTGGCAGTTGAAGTGTAGGGTTTGGTAATGAAGCTAGGACGAGGGATCGGTAGGAGCTAATCATTCAAGGGGTCGGTATAGAGGTTTAAACATAGGGATCAGAATAGAGGCTAAGATGTACGGATCGGCATAGAGGTTGGAGATAAGGGGTCGGCATAGGGAGTCGAGGGATTGGCCTAGGAAATGAATGCTAACTTAACTTAAATCATTTAAATACTGAATTGCACACTGCCTTGCCCAGACAT
The DNA here is from genome assembly GCA_030737815.1 of Allium fistulosum. Lineage (NCBI taxonomy): Eukaryota > Viridiplantae > Streptophyta > Magnoliopsida > Asparagales > Amaryllidaceae > Allium > Allium fistulosum. The sequence continues at coordinate 222,578,118 of CM060902.1, forward strand.
AAAATGACTTGGACTGCCGGACTTAAGTTTAAATGAACATATTTCTGGACTTCTAGACATGGACCAAATAATAAACTGGATAAAAAAATTCATACCTTAATATGTCGGTAGCCGATCCTAAAGCTCTCATTGTCGATCAACTTTCTTGTTGATTGAGACGGTCAGCAATGACGGTCTCTCTGGATGTAATTCTATGTCTTGTCATTTCATTCTAGCTTTTATGATTTTAAACTTTTCATACTTGTTTCACAGTGCACTACACTAGTTCACACACGACATGGGGGGAACGGGTTATTATTTCTAACGTTGATGATCTACTGAGTATAGCTGACATAGCTCTCAAGTTACACGGAGCGCTCAGTCATAATGTCCTCTGGATTAGCCACAAGACGCATCAGTTCTGAGGCAAGATCAAGCTCCGCCACCATATCTGAAAAACCTTCTCCGAGCCACCATACAGAACAAGCAGAGGCGTCCAGCCCGCAAATGGATCTCTTTTTCGACATTTCGATCTTACCAATGGAAGCTATCAGTCCGGCTCCCGATGCCGTTGAGGGTGCCATCGTTCTGGATAACCCTATCGACTCACAGACTTCTAGAATCGACAAAGACGCCCTTCGTCGATTGTGCTCCATACATGGAACTCCATTTGAAGATGTTTTAGTCCCATCAAGGCAAGACAGACCCCATTTCCCCCCAGCAGAATATACCGCTTGCAACAAGTTTATGTGCTGAGCTGGATGTGTGCTACCTTTCAACTCCTTTGTTCGGGAAATGATGAGATACCTAGGGATCGCTCCTACCCAGTTGCACCCCAACAACTATGCCTTTATTCATGGGACCTTCCTTCTCTTTATGAACGTTCCGTTCCGTCCGCCGACCCCCGACCCCTGAAGACATTAGATATATCTACAATTTTAAAAGATAGCCGGGGAGCCCCTAATATGTCTTCCTCAAGCCCTCGCCTAAATGTTAGGTCCTAACGGAAGCATGGAACAAGCTCTCTCTATTTAAGCATGAGTGGTTTTATGTACGATGTCCTCCTGGCTTCATAAAGAGATGGTTAAAAGGACGTAAGTGTTACTCCTGCCTTTGTCTTTAGTTTGATAACTCACGTCATAGCTTTTCCTTTGAATGTACTAACGTCCCAAGTTCCTTCAGGTGTTCATCCTTGACCCGATGGCGTCGAGTACTCTAGAGCCGTCGCCACTATCCATGCCACTCCCATTGAGGATCGGAACATCAAACTCCTCATCACTGATGAGCTACTTTCATTATTCGAGCTGCTAGAAGATGACCGCAAAATCATACTCCTCGAGAGCGAAGCATCCCCGAAAATTGTTTCCGAAGAAAGAGTAGAAACAAGCGACCCGGTTATGCCCCTGCCGAAGGGACTCGGTAAGACACCGAAGAAGGGGAGATCAAAGAATCTCAAGATGTTAGGCTGAGAAACGAAGATGTAGGCCCTGGAAAAGCACCGGTAGTTGAAAGGCCGCAGGTCGATCAAATGCAAACACCTCCAAAGAGGAAGAAAAGGTTGGTGTACAAGCTGCGAAAGAGCAAAGCCGGGGCAAATCCGGAATTCATCATTACCCTGGTTGAAAAGGAGTCATCTTCCCAACAAATGGAAAGCTCGCTAAAGGGCTTCCTCGACCTTCCAATTCCAAACGACATACTAACTTACGACTTTCCTAATATCAACATTGAAGGGCTCAACTCCCCCACCAAAAGCGGCGAAGGCGTCCAACCTTCCAACAGAGGGGTGAATACTCTGATGAGTAAAGCCACCATTACCGGTTTGTCGGGGAGATCACTAGGACACACACTAACATTTGCACCCCACTATACACATGTTATTAATTCTTTGCCTGATAGCTTTTAACGTGCTCTTATTTGATTCTTCATAGGTGCAATGTCACATTTCCCACGCCTTCGACCATCTTTGAGGTTCTTCTACTTACTATCGCTCGAGCTGAGATTCTGAATCCGGGAAACGTAGAGAAAAAGATGATGGGCGAAGAAAAGATTATTATTCATGAGAGTCTTCTTCCTCGTCCAATGGAAGTCTCAATCACAAGCTCCTCATCATGATGATCACCCAAACATTCCCACTCAGAGCATAGATAAGTCTTCACATCGTGGCTCTCGTGCTACCGCGCCTCATGATCAACATTCTGGGTTTTCAATTTCAAGGCAATCATGCGAGCGCTGTTCCGGTAAACACCCACTTGTTACTTCTGATCCGCCTCCGCCGGCTCCCGCTCCTGACTCTACAACAGCGGAGAAGCTAGCAGAACTTAAAGCTACCTTTCCAAGAATCTACTTTGATGGACTTAAGTTCCTCCCTTCCATACACGTCATTCCCAGAAGTGCCAAAGAGAGCTCACTAGCATGCATGAACGATGTGTATGTCCAGCATGAATCATTTATTCACTTGGCCGAGAAAATCTCCGAAGTCTCCGTTGAGCGCCAACATGAAATCGACCACCTCAAGTTGGAGGCTATTCATGAAAAGGACATCATCAAGCGCCAGGATGCTGAGCTGCTTGAGTATAAAACCCAACTTACCGAAGTAGAGAAGAATGCAAAAGAAATGACAGAGGCGGTAAATCACCCGGAGACTTCGCACAAAAAAGAACTGGACAAAGCGCTTCACCGTAATGGCACTTTGGCCTTAGAAAAAGACTCCTTGAAAAAGGAGAAAGATGTTTTAGCTCGTCATGTCGAAGAGCTGGAAAAATTATTAAATAAAGAGAGGGAGGAAAAGATAGAGGCGTAGGAAGAATCGTAGAGATACTGCGAGGAGACAGTCGAGGCAAGAAGCTTAAGAACAAAGCTCGATGAACAATTCACCAAGATCGAAACTTTGAAGGAAGAGGCCCGCGAGGAGGGCTAAAAGGAAGTGCTCAAAGAAGCAGACTCCCGGGTAGAAGCTGCCACTGAGTCCGGTAGAAATGAGATCAATAACTTGTTCAATCCGCTTATCGTCGAATATAACGCGAAAGTTCTTCTTCACCGTGAGTTGACCTTTCTAGGCGAAGGTTGTCTTGAATCGCTCACTGAAGCCTGGGAGCTCATTACCAAAATTAAGAAGGAAGAATTAGGAGGATCAGAGCTTAATGAAGAGGCACTTGTGCAAGAGGTACTTCGAGTAAATGAGCCGTCTGATCTGGCCGCTGCGAAACTTCAATTCTTTAAGGCTCCCGCACCGGCTAAAGAAGGAAAAGATGTCGTTGAATCTTCTATAACCGATCCCAAGGGTCCTTCTCCTACCCAAATAGCCAGTACATCATCTTCTCAAATCACAGAGCAATAGACCGGCTATGATTTGGATAGACCTGGCCTTGATCCACAAATGTTATCTCCCATTTTCGAAGGGAGTACTCCAATGACCACTGAGAGTCAACCGAACACCGGTACCGCACTAAACTTCTTCGAATTCAAAATGTTGTTGTTTTCAGTGCATAATGGCAATTGACTAATGCCCATGTTTTAAAAAATTTCTACAGGTCATTCCAGTCCTGAAAAAAGTCCTAGGAGCGATGTCGCCATGGAGCAACAAGAGAAAACGGCCGTAGCTCCGGCTGCTGCAAATATTCTGGGGCCCGATGCTCAAGTCATCGGGGCACTTGATGAAGACAAGCCCGAAGACCCATCTCTTGCTGAGGAACTTGATGATGTGATGATCACGGGTGCTATGGAGCACACCACAAAGAAGATTAAAGAGGAGGAGAAATCGAAATGCGAAGTCAAATGCGAGCCCCTTGAGGTGGTAGTTGGAGATCCTGATCTTGTACCTCTGTAGGTCATTCAACCCGGCGGTTCGATCCACGGTGAGATTCCTCCTACTTCTTCGAGTGTTCCAACTAAGAGCAACGAAGGGTCCTGAAAAAGATGCTCAATTGGTTCTACTCCTGAGAAGCCAAAGAAGGAGAAAAAGTTGAAGACATAGTTACCACTTTGCGTCGTGGTACATAGCTTGAATAATTTGAACGTGTGTTTTTTTATTTAGTAGTAAGTGTACGGGCACGAATCCCGAACTTTTGGAATAACTTGTAATGGATTTTTTGAGACTAGTAAATAAAAGTTTTTGTTTTTTGAAAATCCATCTTGCGAATCATTACTTCAATAGCTGAATAATTACTTTCCATTCCATGTACTTGCAATAATTTTCGCAAGTCTCGTTAATAATTCACTATCTCCATCTCAAGGCCTCTCATCAGTCGTTACCTTCAGTCATAAGGGATGTCAAGCCGGAATTGTAATGAGCTGCCGTAGTCAGCCTTTAGTAATTTGAACCCCTTTTGTCGATTTCATGTTAGTATCTTGGGATCGAGAACAATCAAAATCCATCCTTCTGCCCAATGAGTTTACAAGTCAGTCTGCGCTTTGGGGACTTGGAGCTATTTCGCGAGCGGTCGGTTCGCACTCGACTTATGTTTTTGCTTCAGTCCACACTTCGGGGAATTAGAAGTTTCTCATAGGTAGTCGTGTATCCGCCCGGGGCAGTCGTTTTTCCGCCCGGATTGTCTACACTCTAGTCCGCGCTCTGGGGACTTAGAGTTTTTTCGTGGGCAGTCGTGTATCCACCCGGAGCAGTCGTTTTTCTGCCTGGATTGTCTACACTCTAGTCCGCACTCTGGGGACTTAGAGTTTTCTCATGGGCAGTCATGTATCCGCCCGGGGCAGTCATTTTTCCACCCGGATTATCTTCACTTTAGTCCGCACTCTAGGGACTTAGAGTTTTCTAGTGGGCAGTCGTGTATCCGCCCGAGGCAGTCGTTTTTCTGCCCAGATTGTCTACACTCTAGTCCGCACTCTGGGGACTTAGAGTTTTCCGGTGGGCAGTCATGTATCCGCCTAGGGCAGTCGTTTTTCCACCCGGATTTTCTACACTCTAGTTCGCACTCTGAGGACTTAGAGTTTTCTCGTGGGAAGTCGTGTGTCCACTTGGGGCAGTCGTTTTTCTTCCCGGATTATCTACACTCTAGTCCGCACTCTGGGGACTTAGAGTTTTCTCATGAGCAGTCGTGTATCCACCCCGAGAAGTCATTTTTCCGCCTGAATTGTCTACACTCTAGTCTACACTCTGGGGACTTAGAGTTTTCTCATGGGCAGTCGTGTATTCGCCTGAGGTAGTCGTTTTTCTGCCCATATTGTTTTTCTACCTCCAAATTATTGGCAACCTTTGTTCCCCCTTGCGAGTACCGCCCTTTTGTTCGTCTACAGGAGTTATTAACGGAGCAAATTTACGAAGCTCATCTTCTTCGATCCTGTCAGCGATTGGCATGATCGATCAATTTCAAACTCCGGGAATTTGTTCACACATCGCACATATCGATATCAAACAGTTTCGTTGCATACTTAACATAAAATGAATAACAGTCGTTCACGCAAAAGAAGTTCAAGATTTTATTCATCACATGGAAAGGAACAAACTAACTTGTCTTATTACACATTCAAAAGATCAAATACTAAAGCAAATGTCGAAAGTAACTAGTACTGAAATGTAAAAGAAATGTTCTTGGTGAAATAGCATCGTAAATGCTTGCTATTCCATGCTCTTGGAAGTGTCGCGCCATCAACAGTCGCTAGCTTGAAAGTTGCTTCTCCATGCCTCTGTTCAATGACATATGGTCCTTCCCATGTCGGGTTTATGTGCGATGGGACTGGAACACTTTTTTCATGACAAGATCGCCAACTTCAAAGGTTCTCGATCGGACTTTTGTGTTGTAATATCGGGCGACTCGATGTCGGTGTGCAGCCGCTCTTAGATCGGCTTCCTCGCCTTTCTCATCGATAAAGTCCAAAGATTCCAAGAGAAGATCTTGGTTCGTTCTGGGGTCATAGTAAGTCACTTGATGAGAAGGGACTTCGTGTTCTACTGGAATAATCGCTTCGCCCTCGTAAGCAAGAGCAAATGGAGTATGGCCAGTCGCGGACTTGTGAGTGGTCCAATAGGCCCAAAGTGTCGTAGGAAGTTCATCCACCCACTTGCCTCTAGCCTTCTCCAAACGTTTTTTTTTCAAAATAGACTTGATAATCTTATTTGCAGCTTCAACCTGTCCATTGGCTTGAGGGTGAGCGACGGCCGCAAACCTCTTTCCAATACGATATCTCCGATAGAATTCTTTAAATTCAGCACTATCGAATTGAGCCCCATTATCAGTCACGATAGTCCGGGGAAGACCGAAGCGACATATGATGTTTCGAACAATGAAGTTTATAACTTTCTTGGTTGTGATCGCAGCTAACGGCTCCGCTTCGGCCAATTTGGTGAAGTAATCAACCACGACAATCGCATATTTCTCTTATTGGTAAAGAGTCGATGATGTCGATACACCCACATAGCGAATGACCATAGACTGACCATTTATGTGATCTCTATCGGTGGGGCCCTCGAGACATTTGCATATATCTGGCACTTGTCGCATCGTCTCACATAATCAACAGCATCCCGGTTCACAGTTGGCCAGTAGTATCCATAACGGAGTATCGTTTTTGCAAAAGTTTGCCCCCAAATGTGATCGCCACATTCCCCCTCATGGACTCTTTCAAAATGATCTTTATCTCTTTATGAGCGATACACCGTGGTAGGGGAACGAAAAACCTCTTTCTATACATAATTCCTTCTTGCATAATATACCATGAAGCTTTACGAAGCACTTACCGCTTTTCGTTCACTAAAGATTCCATGCAACAAGTAGTCTTTAATTGGAGTCATCCACGACTCTCTTTCGGGCTCCGCTTCCACTTCTTAATCAACTTCCATCATATTTATGCTTGGGGTATGCAATGTCTCGACTGAGACCAATCCCATCTGTTGTGCATCACCAGTACTCACGAACTTTGCCAATGAATCGGCTTCTCCGTTCTGCTCTCGTGGGATATGCAAAATGTTTTAGTATTCAATGTCCACCAATAGCTCCTGAACTCGGGTAAGATATGGGGCAAGTCGTTGTCCTTTAGCCTGGTAATCTCCTCTAACTTGTTACACCACCAGTTGTGAGTCGCAAAATATTTCAAGAGACTTTACTCCAAGCTCTCTAGCGAGTTTAAGCCCAGCGATCGATGCTTCATACTCGGCTTCGTTGTTTGTAGCAGGAATATCAAGCTTCAAAGCGTAGAAAATTGACCAATTCTCAAGGGTTACAAGAACAATCCCAGCTCCGAAACATACTCTGCTATGAAGTCTACCAATGCTTGCCCCTGGATTGCTCTTCGCGGCAGATATGTAATGTCGAACTGGCTGAGCTCGATGTTCCATTTAAGCAACCTTCTAGATGTCTCAGGTCACTATAGGACCCGTCGTAACGGCTGGTCGGTGTAACTGTTAATCGGATGTGCCTGGAAGTATGGCGAAGTTTGCACGACGCGATTAGCAAGCAGTACACCAATTTCTCTATCTTCAGGTAGTTTCTTTCTACACCCGTTAATCTTTTACTAACGCAATACACCGGCCTATGAATCCGGTTCTTTTCGCGAATCAAGGCGGCACTTATAGCATGCGATGATACAGCCAAGTAAATATACAACTCCTCATGATCGACCGGCTTTGACAAGACAGAGGGTCTCTCCAAATGATCCACCAGAGCTAGGAATGCATCTTCACAATCTTGCGTCCACTCAAAATTCCTCTTTCCCTTCCTTATCTGGTCAAAGAAAGGAAAGCATTTATCAGTTGCCCTAGAGATGAATCGACTCAAAGTAGCAACCTTCCCATTCAAACTCTACACTTGTATGATGGTTCTAGGCGCTTGTATATCCCGAATGGCTTGAATCTTCTCTAGATTAACTTCAATTCCTCAAGCATTGATAATAAAATCCAAGAACTTCCCTGATGCAACACCGAATGAGCACTTCAGAGGGTTGATTTTCATGTTATAGAATCGAAGGATATCGAACATCTCCGCCAAGTCTCGAATGTGGTCGTTTGATCGTCGTGACTTCATGAGCATATCATCCATATAGACTTCCATCGTCCTCCCAATCTGATCCTTAAACATTCGGTTAAACAGGTGTTGATAGGTTGCCCCAGCGTTCTTTAATCCGAACGGCATCACTACATAACAGTATAACCCAACATCCTTCACAAAACCTATATGTTCCTAATCTGGGACATGCATCGGGATTTGGTTATACCCCGAGTACGCATCCATGAATGACAACAATTTATGCCCTGCAGGTGAGTCGACTAGCTGATCAATTCTAGGAAGGGGAAAACTATCTTTATGGCACACCTTGTTCAAGTCTGAATAGTCAATGAACGTTCACCACTTCCTATTCGCCGTCTTCACCAACACGGGATTACATATCCATTCAGGATAGAGGGCGTCACAAATAAACCCATTAACTTTAAGTTTATCCACCTCCTGTTTAAGAGCAACGGACCTCTCTGTATCCATGCCTCGTCTCTTCTATTTCACTTGTCCATACTTCGGGTCAATGTTCAATGCATGGCTCACAATGGCAGGCGAGATCCCACACATGTCAAAATGAGTCAGAGCGAATACATCCAGATTCGCTCGAAGAAAATTAGTAAGTTCTCTCGTCATCGAAGGGCTGAGTTGCGATCCAATCTTCAACACCCGTGATGGGTCCTCGTGGCTGACTGTTATATCAATCATCTGCTCAGTCGGTGCCGCCTTGGTCTCCTTGGATTCTTCCTCATCGTCCCTCGGATCTATATTTCTATAGAACCGACTGTGGCACCCAAGCCAAGGCTTAGTCGCCATTTGTCAATCTTCGGTAATTTGAATGCGGACAGACTTGTCCACACCCTTTCCCTTCTCTTCACACTGAGCCTCTTTCAACTCAACCACATAACAGGCACGTCCAGTCGCCTGATCACCATGCACAACACCTACCCCGCTATCAGTCGAGAATTTCAACATCAAACACCACGGGACAAGGGCTGCTCGGAATTTAGCCAGGGCTGGACGGCCCAGAAAAACTTTGTATGGTGATTCAACATCCAAAACAATGAACGGTAGGATCCGCACCCTCCTACATTCACCTTCCCCCAACTCAACCGATAATTCGACATAACCAACTGCCTTAGTCGCCACACCATTAAAACCGTGTATTCGAGCTTTAGACGGTTTCAAATCCTTGGCTTCAATTCTCATTTGATCATAAGCTTTCTTAAAGATAATGTTTATAGAACTTCCACAATCTATCAAAATTCTTTTCACCAGAGTAAGGAGGCCAATCATGGCTAAAATGACCATCGGATCAATAGTAGGGGCCTTTACTCTATCGGCATCCCTGCTCCTGAACACTATATCATCAGTCATCGTCCGATGTTGCTTGGCCAAATTTTCGTCCTCCGTATTTGAACATTCAAAATCCACATGTCTCATCGCACTGGCATAGCGCTCCATTTCCTACCAACTTCTATCTGTGGGGTATGGCCCACCAACTATCGTGTTTATTACCAATCTTCCTCCGGTCCACATAGGCTCCTCAACCCTATGCGGAGCTTGCCCTCGATTGGGGTCAAATGTCCCATGTCCGCCATCCTGTAGATTTTTCACAAACTACTATAACTTCTTCTCCCGAATTAATTTCTCGATAGCATCCTGGAGATGCCTGCACTCGTTCGTGTTGTGCCCGTAACATTCATGGAACCAACTATACTTTCCAGTTTTCTTTTGTGTCTCTGTTGACCCTTTCGAACGCGGCTTCTTATATTGAAAAGTATTACAGGTGGACAGGTAAATATTCTCCAGAGATGCATTAAGAGGTGTGTAGCTGTCATACATAGGAAACCTAGGCTTCGGCCTTCCGAGCTCCCTCTTCCAGTCTCATTCCCTTAGCTACTTCTTTTCTGTTGATTCGGCTTGTTTTGAACATTGACCTGAACCTTCCCAGAACTCTCGTCGGACTGCTTTATCGCGATGTTGCTTTGCATCGCTTCCCCACTGGTCCCCGCAACATTGCTTTTTCTAGATAGTTTGGCTTCCTCCTTCCTCATAAACTGGGCCACCTTTGAGTAAAAACATTTTAGCATGGCCGGTGGTTTTCCAGCTAGCCAGTCGCCAAATTCGGATTTCGGGTCAACCCCTCTTGTCACAGCCATAATTATCGCATGGTCATTTAGGTTACTGACTTCAGTGGCAGCATCATGAAATCTCTACAAGTAGTCCTTCAGTGATTTCCCCGGAGCCAGGATTACACTGGATAATGACATCACATCTTTAAGGCGAGTAGCGTGGATTCAAAACTGCTCCACAAACCTTGTTGCCAGTCCATCAAATCTTGAGATTGATCGCGGTGGTAGTCTTGCGAATCACATTGTGGTGATTCCAGAGAGAGTTATAGGGAAGCATCTACATTTGGTAGCATCATTCGCTCTTGCTGAGTCCATCAACCATTCGTACCTCATGATGTGCTGCCTGGGGTCGGATTTCCCCTCATAGGCAGGCATCGTAGGCATGTTAAACCTTCTAGGATACTTCGCATGTAAAACACTGTCAATAAATGGGGTATGGCTCCTCGAGATTCCCTAATCATCATTTGTCAAACCCTGGTTCTCCCTCACCAGCTGTCTGACCATCGCCTATAAATCCGGTGTCTGGATAGGTGGTGCTATGTGGTGGTCGCACTCCACCTCACGTGAATGTTTCGATCGATGTCTACGGGCCATCTCATGCCTCCTTGGCCTATCATCCTCCTAATGTGCACCATGAGTATTCATCCCGTCATCATTCTGGAGAGGCAGTTGGTCAGCATCCAAACGTACTTTAGCATCCAATTTTTCGGACCCTGCTCCGGCACGGCTTCCCAATTGATATTGAGGGACAACCCGTCTGGCTGAGGGATCAGTACCAATCCTTAGGGAGGGTTCGGCACCGATCCATCTTGGCATACCATGTTGGACTACCAAGCATTGCTCTAATGTCCCCGTTCGCGCCGCTTCAACTCTACGGCGCCTACACCGGTGATGTTCGTCTGATGAGGCTGAACTATCCGACGCCGAGTAAGAAGCAAGATATCTTCTGGCTCTTTGACGCTGCTGGTGAGAAATCTGGTTCATCAAGTTAGCATTAGTCTGGAATTGCTCGTTTAATTGCCTACGGCTCTCCATCAGCTCCCTCATTAGGTTGTTGAATTCAGCTCTAGTGATGGAATCAGCGGCATTCTGGACTTCATCAGGCTCCACATTCACATTAGCAGGCTGGTTACTCAAAGCTCCTTGTTGGGTGCTGGTAGTTTCGTTTGCATCAACGTTCTGGGAAGTCGATCTCGTATGCCTCACTATTCTGGATTTTTTTGTCTAGATTCTGGTAAATATGAATAGTATCTGCAAGCTTCTGGGGATGAATCTGGATCTCCTTCGGGGGATTTCCTCAATCCAGTAGCAACAAAAGGGATCTTAACATACTGAGAATCAAGCTCTCAATGAAAGCACCAAAATGTTTGCAACCAAATTGGCCACAAACACCCAAGAATAGGTTTAAGTAGTGGAATATACAAATAAATTAAATGAAAACAAAGGAGAATCATAAAATAATAAGATAAACACAACAGAAAGCAGAAACAACAAGGTTTATCGTGGTTCGGCATTGATTGCCTACGTCCACTTTGAATATTCTCTTTATTGCTTTTCAATTAACTTGAGTACAATCATAAACAGAAAGAAACAGCAAGAGATAAGAAAGGAATGGAGGAAGTTAATTACAATAATGGTGGAATCTAACCAACAGCGTAAGAATCCCTAGAATGGCCCCTATGCCTGTATTTATAGATGAAGGCGGCCTCCAATCTGACTGGAACTTCGGCAACACGACCTTCTCAGCTATATTGGCCCACCATAGGGAGGGCAAGGCCCAACTCTCAATGGATAGGGATTGGTACCGATCCCTCCATATGTTGAGTTTGGGCTAGCAATCCCTTTAGTAGCTCACTTATGCTCTAACATGATGGTGCTTCAAATATCAGGGTGTTTGGATATGTGGAGCTCTAGTTCTTGTTGACCTTTGGTTCGAATCATAATCCGGTCAAGGGAGCGTCGATCCCTCCAAGTGATAGCACCGACTCTCTCGGTTCCTCAACGTATACCGACATATGTTCCCTGAGAGATGTATGTCGATCCATCCCTCATGAGCGAGCCATGCCGATCCCTCTCTTACAAGCCATACCATGCCAATCCATCCCTTATGAACACACTATGCCGATCCCTGCCTATCCATCTAGCGTTGTTGAGCCATGTTGAATTAGACACCACGTCTTATGCTGATCCCTCTACATCCCCACCTAAGTTGATTACTTAGCCGAGTATCCATACCGATCCCCATGACCTCTTCATGTTATACCGAACCCTATATCACCTCGTTTATATCTACCAACAACTATATCGACCCTTCTTTCACATAAGCCAACTCCCATTTTTCTAACATCCTGCATTGTCCATCCATCAACTCTATCCAATCCAGGCTCCGTATAACTATCCGGACTTTATATCTTGGTCATGCAGTCGTTGCCTCATGATCATCCTTCTCATCAACAATCGAGTCTAGCCTTTGCAATAAGCCTAATATAGCCGGGTCAGGGCACCTTGTAACAAAAAATAGAGATGGTTTTGATTATTATTCCCCTTGATTAGGATAAGGAACATAAGATTTGATCTTTGATTAATTCCCCTTGCTTGATTGCTTAGCTTTAATTTGATTTTCCCTTTTTCTTCCCTATGTAATGGCCGGCTTGAGCTCTCTTTAGTTTACATTTTTGTATTTTGAAAATGAACGTGCAAAGTAAAGGAAACGAGATTTTTAAGGGTAATGGGATTATGGTGCGGCAATTACCCATTAAGCCCTTGTTTTATTCTCTTATTAGTTATCTAATAAACCATTTCCATAAACTTATTCATTATTTTTAATTAAGCACGGCCTCTAGTTAAGTTTTCAAATCTCAATCCCTTTATCACTCTAATATTTACATCATTCTATTTAATTTATCTAATTAAATCTCCTGAATAATGTATTAAAAATTAGGGGTGTTACACCATTGCTAGGTCGAGGATGATCGCTAAAAGAAAATTGAGTGAAGTGGCTGTTGCAGGTCTTTCTTCCAAGAAAATTAAAACTGCTGATTTCCAGTCTTCTCTTCCTCTAAAAGAGGGTGAACCTGCTGATGTAGGCAAAGCTCTAGAAGGTCCTACTCTTGAAGCCACTACTGACCAACCCAGAATAATTCTTTTAAAGGACAACTTCATGTCTCACATAGTTGTGTCCGATTCTCCCAGCATCATTGAGCAGATACAAAAGGATTTAAGCACTTCAACTCCCTCTTAGGAGTTGAACCCCTCTAGACCCCCATCACCAGTGTCTCCTAATGATTTTGAGAAGATTGTACAATCAACTATGAATTCTCCATCATTCACTTCTATTCAACTGCCTTCCTCTATACCCGATCCGACAAGTCATCGTCGATCCTCCATCGAACAACAACTTCTGGTATGTTCCATACTACTTGATTTTCTTATTGCCATTTTATATTAAATCTTGACTTACATTTTACATTTCCTTTCAGATCTCCCAAACTTGGTACTCCCTCCAAGAAAATGTTTCAAAGTCTTCCGCTGAGATATCTAAGCTCAAAGAAGAAGACTTAACCCTAAGTAACCATATTACTTCCCTCCTTGCTACTAAAGATAACGCAGTGAGGGAACAAGAAAGACTGAATGCTTCGCTTGTTTCAAGCGGAATCTACAATTTCCAAGGAGAGGAAGGCTAAACAAATATTAGGCGATGAGGTTTTGGCTTTGAAAATGACTCTGAAAGAGTCGGAGGAAGAAAAGGTTAGGATAGGTACCAAACATGTTTCCCACAAGAAGAGATGTGCATTTTTCAAGAAGAAATTGGAGAAGAAAAAGAATTCTTTAACCATGGCCATTAAAACCATCTCCGAGGCTAAGCAAAAGGTGTCACTATTCCTGAGCACTTCTCTGAATGACATTATCATAAATTCTTTTGAGAATGCACTCATGCTAGCTTACTCCGACAATATAGAGAAGTGCCTAGATTTAAGCTTTCCCTCACTCGATCCTGTATTGGTTAAAAGATTCATGGACAAAATCAAGGAAATGGAGCAAGGGACTGAGGTCCCTGATAGGGAAGAAATTGATGCCTCAAAGCTCCTATCTTTTGAAGTCTATCCTATAGAAGGAGATTCCAATTCAGACGAGGAAGAAGATGATGAGGATGATGAAGTCGTTGTTGAAGAAGGTGGCAACGACAATGACAATGATAGCTTTGATAATGATGATAGAGGTCAGGGTTCTGACGGTAATGGGGGCGATCATGATGACACTCATAGAGGGAGTGACGATGACACTTCCAAGGCTTCAGATAAAGTCCTCCTTGATCGTAGTGCCCGTGAAACGAGTCAAACTGAATTTCCTGAACCCTCTGATCTCCATGAAAAAGACACCAATATTGATGCTGGAGAGTAAGAGGGGAAAAAGCAGACCCTTCAAAATTCAATCCCTGTTTCTTAGAAAAGGAATTCTTTGTCAAAATGGTTTTCACTTCCAAGATAACATTGGCTAGTATTTTTCCATTTTAGATAAGGAAGAAACCCATTCATCTTTATAAAACAAAGCTTGAAAGAAAATAGGCAGAAATAAATAGCTTGTATAGGGAGTTAGATAAACAATTAAAAGAACCCAATGCACTCTTTGAAAAGTATTATAGCTTAATAAAAGCGCTGCAGTATTAGCGTCTTTTAAAGATTAGGAAGTGGCCCCTCGATTGAAAAGAGTGTTGCTTCGCTATGACAAGCTCTTAGAAGAGAATAGAGAACTGATAACACTCTTTTAGATGTTGATCGAGTACAGAGATATCCTGGTAGACTTCCAATATAAAGCTTATTACAGACATCCAACTGTAGATTTTTCATACTTGGGTGATTTAAGTAGGGGTCTACTTAGATATCTACATAGGAGGTACTTAGATGAATTTGGATCTGATCCTCATCCGGGGGCTTGCTGGAATTTACCGCAAGTCAACTCAATTCATCGCGTATTGCCTCTAAAAAAACTCAAATATTATAAGTATAAAATCAATTCTGAGTTATTCAAAAGATCTATCTTGTACAAACCAGATGAAAATTTGTAACCATGTAATCATATTGATCTGTAAATTTTCCGCATTAGTTTTCTATCATACTTAGTCGTATTTTATTACGTTATTACATAGTAAATGTCTCTCAAGCAGGCTTGTTTCTAGGGATTACTTAGACAAATACGTTAAATTAAGAAGAGATTACCTAGAAAAGGCCTCACACTTAAAATCCTCAAGATTGGCTAGGTATTGCTTTCTTAGAGACCTACAGAAACTTTATATGCAACATCCCCATCTTCGCTTTGATTTTCTAGGTGAAGAGAAGGAGAAGCTCCTTAAGGAAATTCGTACATATCATACAAAATTGATTTCTGGTCGTGATAGTCCTCTAGCTGGAGAATGGGATTATAGCAAAAGTCCTCCAGTTATTACCCCAGAAGGATTTAATTCCACTTTTGAATCGACCATCATTCTTTCGGCTAACTCTTTGAATAAAGTTAAAAATGTTGTTTGTAGACTTTAAATGTGATAGAGCAAAGCAAGTATTTGACTATAACATTGATATTGTACCCTTTGTTTTATTTCGTTTTGAGTTACATCCTCTACTATTGTAACAAAAGAAATTTGTTCTTTAGGTATTAATTTGCTCTTTGTTTATTTGAATAGGAATTACAGTTAGCTAGCACACCACTCTCACTAGATCTGTTATCTTGTTTCACCAGTATTAAAGATAGGTTGGTGGTGGATCTCGAAAAGGGAAGCCTATTTAAAGATCCTTTGTCCACCCGACTTCAAGGTAATATTGAGGCGTTGGAATGACATAGGAAATTTTTGCTTCAAAAGGCGATTATTAGAGATCTTAATGATCAAATCACTAGTCTCAAAGCGAATATCAAGAAAGATGAAACAGTTTCCTAATTGAAACGTCAAATCAAATCAAACAGTTCGATCGACTTTGATTATGAGATGTCTAAGATTTTCCAACAATTAAGCGATTTAGAGATAAAATTAAAAGATAGTCAAGCTCGGTGTAAATCCTTAGAATTTATCATGGGAAGCGACATTCCTAATATCAATTTACCAACTTCTCCAATCACCTCATATGTTGTGAAATCGACGAGGTCTTCGTCTTTAGCTATTCAAAAATTCTCTGCTATAACAAACCCTCCCCCAGATTTAGACGAGAAGTCAGTAGGTGAATGGTGTAGAAAGTTTAAATTTGAAATGATGAGGTATTTTGACGATCAACAGAAAGTGAGGTACTCGCAACGCATCAATGAATATGCAGCCAAAATTCAAAGGCTTGAACATGAAAAATATCTTCTTCAAAAGCATATCACCGATTTAAAAAGACAAAGCAAGACCCTTAAAGGTGCTAACAACGCTTTCAATCGTGCATTGAAGAATTGCATTGAATATATTGATAATGCTGATGAAATTAAGAAGAAGGAAAAGAAGCTCAAAGAAATTATTTGCATAGCGATTCGCCAAATTGTTGATCCCTTAATTGCTAAGAATTTATATAAGGTTGTCCAGGATCTTTGATGTATATAATAATGTCATATAAAATTCTTATAAATAATTTTGTAAATTATGTAAATATCACCTGGTTGTTGGCCTTTCCTGTACTTGTAATGCTGTTTTCGAATCTACTTCTCGATAACCTTGGCTGTGGTTTTTGTTGAACCATTTGATCTCCCTTATTTAATCTTGTTTTCCTAAAAAGTACAAAGTAGACAACTTTTTTTGTTATTAATTTGAGATTTATATAAGAACCTGTCCGATAATTGATCTATACTATTAGCAATAGTATAAGGAAAAATTCCAAAAACCAAAATAATGGAAATTAATAGATCATCATGTGAAAATAATAAGTGAAGAGAAATCCATTAGTTGGAAATGATAAAAGGCTGGAAATTCTTGTCTGACAATAATATAAGTCCTGAAATCCACTTTGGTAATAATGAGAAGAGACTGGAAACTTATCTCTATTTAATGGAAGTTCAGAAATCTTCTTTTGGAAATCTGGTAATAAAAACCCACAAATCATCATCAGAAAGTAAGTCATAAAAGAGTTCAGAAATCTTTTTCTGGAGATAAAATAAGTTTTCAAACCCAGATTCAGGTGTTGATAACTGTCATCCAAATATTAATAGTTGGAGACCTGAGACCCAAATTTGGGTATTAGTAAGAGAAATCCAGAAATTATTATTTGGAAGTTAATAGAGAACCAGAGATGCTTTATAACAGAAGATTTGAAACCCAGATTCAGGTATCGATTAGTGAAATTAGGAAATCATCTTCTGAATATAATGGCGGCCCATGAGTTTATAGTAGAAGATCCGAAACC
Organism: Allium fistulosum; assembly: GCA_030737815.1. Taxonomy (NCBI): domain Eukaryota; kingdom Viridiplantae; phylum Streptophyta; class Magnoliopsida; order Asparagales; family Amaryllidaceae; genus Allium; species Allium fistulosum. The sequence goes on from CM060902.1 coordinate 222,595,533, forward strand.
CAGATTCGGGTATTAATGAGTGAAGTCGAGAAATCATCTTTCTGGAAATTAGCAGATGGCAGTGAATTCATACTTAATCTGTTATTATCCGGAAAAAACAGAAGATTAGAAATCCATTCTTGGCAATAAGAAGGAACATTTAGAAACTATATGAATAATGGAAGTTCAAAGATCTATATCTGAGCCTTTTACTTTGTGTCACTCTTCGAACTTTGATTACCTAAATCTTTTGCTTCGTGTTGCTTCTTTTGATGTTTTGTGTGTCACTTCTAGGGCTTGGATGTCTTAGTTCGTTGTTGTCTGGCGCGCTTGTTTAGCTTATCCACAAGCAGGACCCAAGGATTTACCCGACCTCCCTCCAGGAGGTGCTCCAGCCAGGCCTTATAGGCGGGATTGAAGGCTTGTTCGGTGCCTTGACCAGGCTATAGCATGGCTGGATCAAGGGCTTACTTCGTCCTCCCTCCAGGAGGTGCTCCAGCCAGGCCTTATAGGCAGGACTGAAGGCTGGTTGGTGCCTTGACTGGGCCATAACATGGTGCGTTCAAGGGCTTATTCTGTCCCCCCTCCAAGGGGTGCCTTGATCTGACCATAGAATGGCACGATCAAGGGCTTCTAGATACTTTATCCTGGCCATAGCGTGGCACGGATAAAGTTTTACTCTAACCTCCCTCCAAGAAGTGCTTTAACCTGGCCAACTCGGTGCGGACAAAGGCTTATGACTGTTTAAGGTAATTTTCAAGTTTAAGGAGAATTTCCCTCCCGACCGTGTGGATTCCCTTGAAAAGGTTCTTTATTGAATTTCTCTAGGGTTGCTTTACAAATCTGTTGATTTTCCCTTGTCTGAAAAAGTTGATGACCATTCCTTTAAGAGCTCTACATTGATTTGTTTCATGCCCATTCATCATATGATAGTGACAATAAGATCCTCTCATATTCCTTTCATATTTGGGCTTTTTATTTTTAGATGGCCAATAGTTGAGTTCTTCCTTTGTTAATATATAGATGTTTCGATTATGTAGTCAAGTTGCACTCTTTAGGGAGTCTTGATTTGAAGCTTGTCTTTTGAGGTTGATTTCTAGCTTTTTTATTACTTGATTCAGGAACTTCATTCTCAATGACCAATTTCCTTTTTAAAACCTTTCGAAGTTCGTATGTAGGTAATGATCCACTTGTCGCTGGATGCCATTTTTGAACAAAGGTGTGATAATCAGCCATCATTCCTTCTTCAAAGATAGTCCCTTTTGCATAACACTGGATAGCCTTCTTCATTTGAACAAACAAATTATCACATTTACATCTTGCTTCTCCTAAAGCAAAAATGGGTATAGGGCCGATGTGGAATGGGTTTAGGCTCCAATTGTTGGGATCATAAGATTCATCTCTCTTCTTTTTCATGACTCTTAAAGCTTCCAATCATAACATTTGTCCTTCATATAGCCTTGAATCTTCAACAATTCTATTAGAGGACCTAGCCAAGTGTGGTTCTGAAGATCCTTGCTCGGATTTTTTGACTTTGCTAAGCATTATGGTGTAGGGTCTAAGGTTAACTTGGAATGGAATAGGGATAGAGGAAAGTAAGGTTGGGAATTCAACAAAATCGGAGGTTCGAGCCCTCCTAGCGCCAAAAATGTTAACAAGAAATCTTGTCAATCTTATCAACACCTCAAAGTAAAAATAGAAGTTCGAGTGCCCTTTTTGAATCCACTTTTCAAATTAGTTTAGGTAATCTAAGACTCCTTAGAAATCACCTATCGAATCAGTTGGGGTGATCCAAGACTCTTTCAAAACCACCTTTTGAATTGGTTGCAGTAATCAAGGACCCTTTTGAAACCACCTTTCGAATTAGTTAAGCTGATCTAAGACTTCTTTGAAACCACCTTTCGAAATGGTTGAGGTAATTCAAGGTTGTGGTGTAATGGTGTATAAGGTTTTTAAATGTGTTGGTAGGGTTTTATTCCTTCAAAAGGAATCTCTTCGATAATCTTTGATGCAAGCAGTCGATAATTGAATCCATATATGAACACTGGATCAGATTTTATGTATTTGAAAACACCATGCACTTGCTTTATTAATAATTTATCATGAATACAAGAGGTTTAAGTATTATAAAGAAGTAAATCCCCAATTTGATTTAAGGATTTAGGGTTTACAAATTTAAGAAAGGTACAAGAATAGAATGAATGAATTCGGATCACTAAAACAATACCCCTAGAGACTTATTTACGGGCGCATGTTGGACACTTTCATGTAACCAAGGTTTTAAATCTCGGATTTCAGTCACGTTTCGTCTCGAAGATTTTAGAGACCCAATCTCGTATCGGACGAGATCTCGGACGAGATAAATGTATGTCGGGCATCCATCTCGGATTTACATCTCGGGTCCTAAAGTTTATCTCGGAGCTATCTCGGAATATTTGGTATTTTAATATTAAATTGCATACAACTAAATGTATAAATACTAATTAAAATAACAATTTAATTGATTTGATTTGTAGTTATAACACTTTCATCATGAGTAGCTTGAAAAAACAAACACACTATATGATGTAAATAAATAATGTGGATTTATGAATTGAACATATAATATCACAACAAGATGAAGCAAACATGAAACATAAAGTCACATAGGCACCCCACTTTCAATTGTTCAAATAGTTACTTGACTTCTCTACACTATAAACAAATAATTGTCAATAATATTACTAATGGTTTTCTTACATTATATATATTTCATAGTAAAAACAAAATATAGAACCATCCTTAATTTACAAATAAACATATGATTAAAACTCCAAGCTCCAAACATGTAAAAGATCTTGGTAGTGATTAGTCAACAAAATTAAATCAAGCATTCCACTAGTCATATTTTAATTACAAAAGTGACTAATTTAATCATATAAAATTCAGCTTAAAATAAAAAAAGGATGGAAACACCATTAATTTGTGCATATGAAATGCACTATATTAAGAAGCTTAACTGGATACTATGAATTAAATTACAATGAAATGCATTCGCGACCGAAATGAATGTAGAGGATAGAAGAATGTATTATATTAAGTAAAGGAAATAATTTTATGGAATTTGGTCCAAGCCCACTAAAAAAATCAAAATAAAAAAAACATCATTTCGGCCGAGATCTCTCAAATAGATCTCGGCCGAGATTTTGGCCAAGATTTAGGTCAACCGAGATTAATTCGAATTTTGCTATTTCGAATCGCTCAAGGTTGAAAACGAGATCTCGGTCAAGATTATTGAGATTTAAAACCTTGAATGTAACGACCCGAAATTTCACTGATTTGATTAGTGAATATTTAATTAATTTTAAATATTCAATATATAGGTTTTATAATGAAAATAAACTCATTCTAATTAAATAATAATGATGGTAAAATCGTTTTCCAATTTTTTTTACAAATAAGTAGTTCGTAGAATAATAGAAAATGTGACCGAAGAACGTTTTCCGAAATTTCGACCTTTCGACAACAGAAAGTTGTCGAGAACTTTGTTCATCTTTGTGCACTATATGTACATATATATATAAGAGTTAATTAACTAGATAATAATACAATTAGAAATAAATTATCTTATATTAATTTAGAATAGTAAGTGATGTGATAAGACATAGTTTTAAAAATAATACACATTTTTTTAAATAAATAAATAAATATATATATATATTAAGTATTGTCACATCGTAGATTTTGCAATCATTAACCATAATTATCTCTTGTCACATCTTATTTAATTAATAATTAAACTTATATATGTATATAAAGAAGTGGTGTGACTAGACATAATAATTATACATATATATAAAAGAAAGTGATGTGACTAAACATAATAATTATATATATATATAAAGAAAGTGACGTGACAAAACATAATAATTATATATATATATATATATATATACACACACACAAGCAAGTGATGTGACTAAACTTAATTATATATATAAAGGAGTAATGTGATTAAATATAATTATATATATATATATATATATATATATATATATTATAAAAGATTTGTTATGTGACATAGGAAATTTGCCAATAAATAGCCATATATTTCTCCATTTTTCATCCTCTTTCCACCAACCCTTTCTTCCACATTTCTCACTCAAATAGAGATTTTCTTTTTTTGGAACCGTGTGAAATTTTAATGGCTACAACATTCTAGTTGACCATTTTTTCAAATTTTTAATATAGCTATGTCAAAATACCCAATATTTGCAAATCAATTTTTTACCTAGAATTTCAAGTCCGAAAATTACCCTTCTTCTTTTGATCATAACTTCTTCAAACCTAATCGAAAATGAGTGGTTCTTTTTTTGAAATGATAGAGAAAAGGAATTCCAATAACTTTCCCTTTGAGTGCTTTATGAAATTCCATGAGTAGATAGCCAAAAATCAGTTGCAAAATGACCTATTTTCGGGTTTATTATTGAGAAATCGATGTTTATCCGAAGTCGCTCTACATTACCAAAACATGTCTCACTTCCTTGTTCATCCATGGCCCAGCCTACCTAGTACATTTAGGATTCAAGACTCCATCTTTTTGCTTAGGAATGAAAGTGCTAGGTCATACTCAAGTCAGCAAAAGTTTGGATAGTCTTCGGTGAGTAAATTCTTTAACTTTTTGCGAAAGAATTTACATTTATATATATGGTTGTTATATGGTTGTATCTGTGATGTTATTATTTGGATTATGGTATGGTTTAGATATATATGTGTATGCTAAATTTTGGTTTAGCATTAGAACTTTGAGTTGATTATTTAAGTGGTGTTTTGGTTATAAAATTGTGAACTTTGGCTTGGAATTGGAAGTGATATGGAAAGTTAGTAAGTAAAACTAGTAAATGGAAGAGTTAGTGAGCAACAAGTTGAAAATTATGGATATCCATAGCGATAGTCGCTATGGATGCAGTTCGTTTAAAAATTCGATTTTCGCAAAGTTTGGTTTTTTATACTTCAAATTGTTTTGTAAATGGTTTATAAACTAAATAATGATATTTAAAAGGTAAATTAAGAATTTAATATTAAATTTTTAATTAATTATGTTTTCATAATTAATAATTAATTAAGGATTAAACAAAGGTTATTAACTTTTATTAATTAAAGGTTGGTTGTTAATTAATTATCTTTTAATGTTAAGATTTATTTTGATTAATTATTAATTAAGTTAGTTAATTATGAGTTAAGTATATGATTTATTCTTAATTAACTATTATTTAAATATAGGATTAATTATTAATTAATTATTAATTAAGTGTTTAATTATTTTTAAATTATAAATTAATTAAGGTTTAATTTATAATAAATTATTTTTTAAAGGTTTAATTTATTATTTAAGTTTAATTAAGGATTATTTAATTAATCAATTGAGATTAGTTGATATTTAATTATTAATAAAGGTTTAATTAATTATTTAATAATTAATAAAGGATTAATTTAGATTTAATTAATAGTTAATTCTTGTTAACTATTTAACTAAATTAAGTTAAGATTCAATTAAAATTAATTATGATTTAAATAAGGATTTAACCTATAATTAATTATTTTTAAAAGGGTTTAAAAGTTTTAAATCCTTTGGTTTTCAAAAGTAAAATTGTTTAAAGGTACTTCTTTTTCAAAGATGGTTTTGAATACAAGTGATTCAAGTGTTGATACAATTAAGAAACCATATAACTGTGAATGAGTTATAATGTAGATCGTTGGGTTGTTTGGACATGTGTTAGCAGAATAAATCTTCGTTCTGCTATAAATTGATTGTTTGTTTGTATGGTTGTTTGTATGGTTGTTTGGACATGTGTTAACAGAATAAATCCCCATTCATCTATAAATTGATTGTTGGTTTGTTTGTGTGGACATGTGTTAGCAGAATAAATCCCCGTTCTGCTATGAATTGATTGAATTGTCTGGACATCTGTTTAGCAGAACAAATCACCATCCTGCTATTATGTTATTTGGACATGTATATGGTAATTAGTTCATATTGACATGTTATTTACTGTTTTCAATATGAGTTACATTTACATATATGTTGACCTATGTAAATAACTATTAAGTGAATTGGAATTTAAATTGAATGGTAACTTAAATTAGTACCATTGGGATTGCTAAGCCTCTTTTCGAATTATTAAAGTATATTTTTGAATTAACTTTGATTCTTAAATCAATTTGGGTTTGAAGGTTATAAATGATTTTCAAATTTTATTATTATTTTATAAATTTATTTTTAAATAATACCTTGTTTTTAAAAGGGGGTTTATTAAATAAAAGGTTTTACCTAGAGTGATTTACAAAGGATATATTGAAAATGATATTTTATAAAGGAGATTCTATAAAGAAATTATGAAGGAAGATTTTTAAATAGTTTTAGAAATAGAAAGATATTTTATAAATCATTTTAGATATTTCTGAAAGAAGTTTTAAATCGTTTGAAAACTTTTAAGTGGTTTGAAATGTGAAGTGAACTTACAAAAAGAGATTTTATAAGGAATAAGTAAATGTGTTTTATAGGAGATGATGTTTTTGAAAGGGAATTGTTTGGCCATTTAATATGAGATTTTGAGGAAATGGAATTTCCAAAATGTTCGGTAAATACTTATATTGTTTTTTTCATGTAAAAAGCAATGTAAGTGGTTTGGAAATAGGGTTTGAAAAGATCTTTTGATCAGGGTTTATAAAGTGATTTTATTAATTAAAGTTTAATTAATAAAGGCTTAGAGGATCCCATATGGAATGGAATCAATGTTTGATTGTTTATATAAATTGATAGTTAAATAACCGACTATCAAATCTGGACCAAAACCTAACTTTGGAAATATCTAGGAGAAACATGGGAATTATATGGTACAGTTACCGTCGAAGGTGTTATAATGTACGTATAAACTCGTTTCGTTCTTCTAGGATAAATGATAAGGAAATCCATCCATAAACGGTTAGGAGGTGAACTCTGGTCTTATCTTTTGTCTGTTTATTTCCTAAAGAACCAGGGTTGAGTCTATCGGAAATTATCGATAGTTATTTCGAAGAGACCGGGATCGGATATGTTATCCGAAAACGACTTCGATCCAACTCAAGCGTTGCGAACTGAAGACATCGTGAAGAGTATGGAATCAAAGATAGAGAGGTGAAGTGCAAGGGCTAATCGCTCTTATCCCGTGGATGATTCCAAAACGGATGTAGTAGGAATAGTGCCTTCAGTTTCGTTCAGACCCAGAATGGACTTATATGGATGAATGCTATCAGCACATTGTCATTGGAGGGCAATGAGCATTCTAAGTGTAAAGGTTCTTGAAAGGTAATCATAGCCTAAGGCCTCATCAACCGGGAAATGACAAAAATAGGGCATGCAGCAGGGTCAAGTGGGTAGCTCCCAAGTAGGGTATGGTCATTCCAAATCTAGATCGGTTATTATCTCTCATTTATATGCTTCGGGGCCCATTAACGGAGGGATGATCATATTCGGTACTCTAGTCAAGTGGTAGGCCAGTCCTGTATGGCAGGGGTATAAGATGTTCTTGTCAGACCCCGATGCATTTATCTAGAGATGTACCTTCGGAAGGTAGTTCCTTACCTTGTCATAGTATGGAATCCATTCTCCAATACGAGCCTTACGGTTTTAGTTGTATACCAAATATGTTGGAATGTGAGATGCAAGCATTTCAGCTATATTAATATTTTATTTTTAACCCTTAGACATTATTATAATATCACTAGATTTTCTATAACAGTTTTTTGGTTATCGTAAGGTAAAAACCCATCTGTGTTTATGTGCGGCGAGGTCTTACGAGATACCTTTGATTTCAAAGGATTTTTCAAGTTAATAAATCAATAAAGCTTTTGTGATTTGAGTTTACTCACGCTGGTATTCTAGACTGACCTGGGCGTTATTTCCTTATAATGCTTGGGTTAGACCGAGCAGGTTTTCCAGGTTAGGTTTAGATACTTTGGAGCCATGGAGTCGAGTTGGAGGCCCACGACGTACTCCTATATTTTGGATATCTTCCATTGTGTATGTGTTATGTGTAATTTGTCTACTGATGTAAGGACAGGTTTCTATAAATGTCCAATTTAGGATAAGTCTAGTGTACTTTGATGTTATATGAATAATATGTTTCCTTTTTTTAAAGATCATTGTTGTATTATATATTATTCGCTGCGTTGTGAGATTCTGTGTTGTTTAATTTTCTTCTATCTTCTACCTTCTTCTTTCACCCAAACAAATCGGTATTTTCGGCACTTGAATGTTCGGCATGTGATACAGTGGACGTATTAGTGTCGATTTTCGAGGGTTGAAAATCTAGTTCGTTACATTTCACATTAGTCCTTTCGACTTAGTCGAAAGGGTGCCTTGAAGACCTTTCATCACTATTGAATTCAGGGTGCCCTTCTAACTACACTTTTGAATGGAACTTGGGTGCTTTCGACTCCATTGAAAGGTATACAAGCATCCTTCACCTTGTTGTTGATGTGCTTTGTAAGTAGGAAAGGATGTTGGCTTTTGACGCTGTCAAAAGGGGTATTTTCGGGCTTTGAATGACTTGAAGAATAGTAGAATGCTTAGTTGTAGAAGGTAGCTCTTGAAAGCATTTCCGTTGATTAATGCGGAACCTCCATCTTCTGGTGTTTGAGGAAGCAATATTAGTCATATGTGAGATCTCCTTCATATTCATAGAAGGTTTCAACCAATTCGAAAATTTGTTAAATCATTGTTATTTACAAATACCAGTCAATAATCGGTAAATATCTCATTCTTATTTATCTGTCTATATTTTCTAAAGTTACACGATTTCAAACAATTTTTGTTAATTAATTATTCTCCATTCAAATTCATAACTAATTATAGCTAAAATATGACAATACAAAATCAACAACAAACATCTAAACCAAGGCACAATGCATCCAAAACATCATACTAACCAAACAATCATGATTACATATCAATAAATATTAATTTTCATCAATATATATATATATATATGCATGTAATATTTTAAACTTTAATCAATTAAAATAAATAAACCATACTGACATGTTTTTGCAAAAGCTTCGAAGCTTAGCAAACCATACATCATATCGTCTAGATCTTTGCCACAATTCCAATGGAACAAACCGCATGTGAATTGGAGTTCATATGTAAAAGATTTGGATGTTAGAAGATTTAGGATTTATGTAATGCCCAACCTCTATACCCATACTACTAAAGAGAATTACTAGGTAATCCTGTCTGGTAATACTAAGAATAAGGTTTGTTAGGAGCTACCATACGTGAATATCTCCATATGCTAACACCGGTACGTAACTCACCTCAGAATATATCAACAAATATACTTACCCGATATTGACATAAAGCAATAAACACGTGGGCTTACCAGGACAGAACAACATACAATATATCCAAATGAACATCGAGTCACGGATCGGAATAGAAAAATATAATACACAACAATCTAATACCAAACCATAAATGGTGTCTCACTATAACAACATATACCAAGTCAAGTTCACAATACACAACTCTTGACCATCTCATCAAAATAAATACAAGGAGACACATAAATAGAACATATACATAGTCATAATATCAAATTATGATATAATAAACATATGATGTCTCCTCTAAACCGATATCCAAAATGGCTAATGTCCCTATTCCTAAAAAGTCTTGAACTGGCCCGAGTATTATATGAATAATAAACGAGACAGACTATATCTAAATCCAAGGTGAGTACATGATAATAAGCATGATAATAATAGGAAAAGCACAAATTTGACATAATGTAACATCTATCATAACATCATAAGAATATACCATGCCTCAAATCTCTGTATCACCCATGAAATACGTATAAGCAGGTAAGAATCACAATAACTATAAATTGGGTAACAATAAAAAACATCAAAATATCAAAATACAATGGATAAGCACGCCGTGTATCCATAAATCCACAATAAAAGAATCAAGCCATAATCAAACCAAATCCAAGGGTCAACGACCAAAATATCTATCTTGACTTACAGTCCCAACGGAAGTGAAGACTTCTGACTATCAAGTCCTAAAATATAGATCATGAAACCCAAAATCCCAAATAAATAATCAAAGCATTAAATCTCAACTAACATCCCTAATAGAAGTAACAACATCCGACTATTACAGAAGCTAAACCAAGAAATATGGAACCTAAATAGAACGAAATCCGAACCATATACAGAAATAAATATCTAAGAATACCATCTCGACTTATAGTCCTGATGGAAGTAAAGCCTTCCGACCGTTAATTCGAGGAGATGGCTAGAAATCAAAATCCCAAATAAAATACAATTATACAAAATAAACTATATCCAAATAATTATGTAGACCTATAGTGCTAATGGAAGTGATAACTTTCTAATGTTAGGCCCTCGAAGATATCAAGAAACTCAAACTCATAAATATCAAAATCAATCAAATAGTCAATGTATAAAATCATATATCTCGAACCCTGGTCCTTAGAGAGGCAAAACTCTCGACTAAGTGGTCCTAGGAGGTAGAAACAACAAATCATACAAAAAGGAGATCTCTAAGCCATATGCTCTTATGAGAGAATGAAAAAAAAGCTCACAGCATATTTCTATTGTCATAGATAGATAATACGCAGATGTCTTGTGTAAGGTATCTCAAATGACAGACTAACACATAGCTAGTCTCTAATGTCATTGATCATCGTGTGACGACCCGGATTTATGGCCATCGAATATTGAATGGTTGACTGATGTAATTATTGGAATATTAGTTTTAATAAGTCTAACAAATAAAAATTCTGATGATTAAAATATCTGGATACATTTATAAATTGGTTTTAATAATATATACATGAATCCCATAAATTAGATTAAAGAGAAAATGTTTAAATGTATATTATATAATGGTAAACATATGTACATTCAATTTAAACACGATCTAAAACAACTTGGCCATTTTTGGCAATATTATTTTAATAAGTATTTGATCTAATTAATTAAAATACAGGCTTATCACTTTAAAAACAAATAAGACTTGTGGACATTTACAATTTCTTCAATTATATATGTGTGTATTTTGGAAGGAACTATGGTTTGAAAATTTAAAATAAAGTCTTCCGAAAATAATTACAATAAAAATCTATCTTCTTCACGTTAAATAAAAATAAGCTCTACCTTATTAACATTTGATCTAAAAATATATATATATGGATGTAATCTAGATAATAATGTTTGAAATAAAACTAATCTTATCAATACTAAATATAAGTATAAAAATACATGAATATAAATTAAGTGTTTAGTAGTTTAAATTTAAAATAGAAATAAAAATAAGAATTTATGTTAGAAATAGAAATAAGTATATAAGTTAAATTATATGGTTACATGAGAACATAAAGTAAATGCATAAGATAATTCTAGAATATATACACTATGGAAATACATGTAGATATGCAAGAAAATAAGACAAAAATATAAATATATATAAGTACAAATATAATCAATGGGATACATATGCTATCATTTCAGCCTCACAAGAAGGAAAAAATCTCTGACCAAACAAAGATTATTTTTGTACCAGTAAATATCACCCTGTACATACCTTTTCTTTACATATATGTACATCTTTTAGTTCTAGTTCGTTTAAAAAAAATGGCATACCTGAAAACTAAACTCAGCAACTAAATTAATCTTACAACTGGTACTTGAATAATATCTCAACTCAACAAGCAAGGAGATTAACAAATCCAGGCAAATAACTTTTCAGAAACCAAAAGCCGTTCTCTGTTCAAACTTGTTCTCAGGTGAGTAAACATATCATTTTTAACTTAAACCGATACATCCGATTTGTAAATCATTTTGTGCTTGCATGTATATTTAAGTAGGTAGTTCTGTTGATATATATATTTTACTGTGTAATTTTGGATAGCCTGTTCTTCTTTGTTCTTGTTCCAGAGTGAACATAAACTAGGAAAAATTTAAATACATCTCCATCCAAACATTATTAAGCTTAGGATTTCAAACAAAACAAGTTTGTTTAACATAAACCATGGTCTAAAAACTGTTTTAAGCATGATGGTGATGTTTTGTCTCTGTAAATTTAGTTTTACAGAGCAAAATTTAAATATATGATAAACTCGAGTGTCATGAATTGCTAATTCAATTTCATAACTTGAATCCACACTGCAAAATGGGATTTTTAAAATGAAAATGGTAATTTTTAGTTAAGTCTGTTGAGAGCAATTCTTAGTTGAACAGAAAATGTTTTTGAACTAATTTTTGGTGATCGAACAAATATTGGATGTTGAATTATTTGATCGAAGTAGTTTGGTGATTAATGATATCAAGAAAATTTACTAAAGAAATTTCCATTTGCAAGAAATGATGAGACGAGGCAAAAGTAGGGTTAAACTCTCGAGTTTGATCGGGGACGGAGACGAGGTGTTTTCGCCACCTCTGGTTGATCGAGCTGCGTGGTATTCAAGGGGATGGTAGCATGGGGGATCGACGAGGTGAGGCTGGAGTTGGAGCATCTCTGATGGTCGGAGCGACTAGGGCGAAGCGATTTGTTGGATGGGTCGAGTTTCTGGTTTTTCGAATGAAGGGCGAAATCTCGATCTGGAGATTTTTACATCGAGTTGATCATTATAGTCGAGTGTCACGACGTTGCGTGACTTGCCGGAGATGGTGGAGATCGCCGGAGAACATCGAGACGCCGTACATGTGCACGGCGTCGATATGGTGTCAAGGCTTGTTGGGGGTGAGCGACTCGAGTTGATACTCGAGGAAGTGATGGATTGTCTCGGGTTGGAACGCGGGATTCTCGAGCCTGAAACAACAGTTTATTAAGTTTAAAACTTAAACTAAATACATGAGAAGGAGAAGAGGGAACTCGGGAAAATGGAGGGGAAAACTGGGGGTTTAACTCGACTAAACATGCAATTTTCTCGGGTTTGTTTTCAAAATGTTAAGCCTAATAAAAATTTAAGTTAATTCATCTTAGTCCATTTAAGTTAACATTAAAAGCTTTTAAGTTAATAACTGATTTATATAAAGTGATTAAGAAAGGTTTTAAAAATGAAAGATAAATGCTTTTTATTTACTTAATTTATATTGCAAGGTAATTAAGATTAATTGATAATTGTAACTAACCAAGTGAATTGAGATTTATAATTAGTAATTTAAAGATTGAGTAGTAAATAAGTAAGCGTTTAATTTATTTGTTATTAAGAATTTTTAAATTAATGAATTTAAAGTTAATTCATATATGCTTAGTAGTTAACTAATTAAGTATTTGATTAAGTAATTAGTGGATACTTACTGAATGTAATTAATTGAAGAATGGTAGTGGGTTTGGGTTTAATTACTTTGTATAATTAATATAAAGGATAATTACTTTGTGAAAGTAATTAAGAATTGATTACTTAGTGTAATTAATTTAAGACTTAATTAATTAATAAAATTTATTTGAAGTTAATTAAGTAATGTAATTAATTAAGGGTAATTAATTACTAAATTTGATTAATCAAGCTGATTAACGAATAAAGATTTGATTAATTAGAACAATAATTAATTAATAAAGTAATTAAGGGATTGATAAATTTAGGTTAATTAATCAATGAAGTAATTATAAAAGAATTAATTAATGTAATTAATTGAGAATTAATGTAATTAATTATAGTTAAAAAATTAATAGGAGTAATTAAAGGTTAATTACTATAATTGTTTAAGAATAATTAATTTGTGTAATTAATTAAGGATAATTACATAATGTAGTTAGAGAATGATTAATCAAGGATGATTAATCAAGATGAATAATTAAGGGGTGATTAATTAATTGAATATAATTAATTAATGTTAAATAAGCAAGATTTTTAAGTAATAAAGTAATTAATTTAATTCATTGGTTGTTAATTAAATTAATCAGAAATGGTATGACTAATTTATCTTGCTTATGAATGATTGAATGATATTTGAATGCTTGGGTTATTTGTTATCCCTAATATGTGATTGTGATGCTTTGTGAAATGAAATGTTTTTGTAATATGATATGTTGGGTTGAACAAAGATAATGTGGTTATCTATGATGAATTGCTGTGTAAAAGTGACATCCTGTATTTAAAATTTAACCACTTGAATAACTTGGGTTAGGATGACAGTGGCTTCGAAGAGACAGGAGTCGGGTATTAGTTAATACCCGAAACCACTTCGATTCTTTATAGATTGATATGTGAAATCAATAGGCTGGAATGAAATGATTTAAGTGAATTGGACATTTAATCTAAGTTGGTACTTAGAAATTGATGTGCGGAATAAGTGATGTCTATAACAAATTGCGAATTTGTAAATTGATATGAGTTACCCCGGGTTTTATGTAAGTTTTAAGTTGTTGTATTCCATGTTAGATGGATTTACTCACGCTGGTTTCCAGCCTGAACCGGGTGTTACTTTGATGTAATGCTCGGGTCAGACCGAGTATTACAGATTTTCAGGTAAGGACGTTCTGGAGCTCAGGAGACGAGCTGGATGGCAAGAACGTATGGAGTGTTTTCGCTGTGATATATTTCTGTTTATCTGAGACATGTTGATTTGTATATGTCCAGTGTTTGTGTATCTGTGTAACTCTGATAAGATGTAATTGACAGATACAGTATTCTTTTGTAAACTATTATTATTTGATATATTATACTTTGATCCGCTGCGATTTGTGAGAATCAGTACTGTGTTTCTGTTTCTTCTTCTTCTATCTCTTTCTTCTTTTCCTAACTATCTGAAATTTTCGTGATCGAAAATTTTGGATCGTTTCACATCGTCTCTAATGAGGGGATAATATCAAATATCTCATAGAAAATGGATCTACATAAGTCATCCAAATCGGAGACTAACGTACCACAGTACTACTCTAAGAAACGCTAATGATTGCAGCCTATTTCCTACAGTCACTAAGTTACTCCCAGAATCATAATACTCGTATCCATCACATGTCCTAAACACGATGTCGGACTATGCCAAGCTTTGGCTATGATTCCTATTTGCCCTTGGTAACAGACTGTTGGTTCTTAAGTGACGTTGGAGCAATGACTCTAATGAGAGAATGACATTAAGCTTACAAACTCAACAAGGTAACATCACGGATTCGGGGCGCGACCACACAATTAGACCGCTATAATGGATAACTAGCCTACCCAGTGGGTCTAATTCACTACACCATAACAGCCATTTCGTAACACTTATTTTTTTCAATTGCCAACACTTATTTGTGTTGTAGATTAATCACAACAATATCCGTTGCTAAGCTAAAAATGTGTCACCAAAAATGCACATTTATAATTTTTTTTATTGCTAACACATATTTGTGTTGGAAAATCTGGTTAAATAGAAATTAACTAAATGTTGCTGGGGCAACAAAGTAAATTAGCATCCTTTAGTCATCTATACCCTAATTCCTTCTCAACGCTCAGCCGCTCGAAAAAAAACAAAATCATAGCTCCTAAATCGTCATCTCCCAAATAGAGAAAAACCCTAATTTCCCAATTTATGAATGGCACGTACAAATCAAATCCTCCACGTCGATAGGAGGCAAACCCCAAGGAAGAAGCTGGCAAGCTTGCTCGGCCAGGAACAGTTACGACGGAAATAGAAGATAGGACATTGAGGATGAAGCCGAAAATTTACGGTTGCAAAATAGGAAACAGCGATAGATTACATTTTCTGTATCAATCAACGATATATCAAATCCGTACCAAAACAAAGAGAGGAGGGAAGTGAGAAAATGTCTGAAAGCGAGGGGAATTCTAAGATAAGGGAAGCAACAACATTCTTGGACCGCCCTCCGAACGCTCTAGGCTTCGAGTATGAGCTGATATCACCGAAAAAAGTAACAGGCAAGCTTAAAGTCACAGAAACTTGCTGTCAGGTACCCACCCGTATCCAGTTTGTACTATTACATATCATAGTCATCGGTAAAAGATTATTAAAGTTCAATGTTTGATGTAAAAAAATTGACTGAATAGCCGTTTGGAGTGATGAATGGAGGAGCATCAGCAATGATGGCGGAGTCTATTGCAAGTTTGGGTGCTTACCTCGCCTCTGGCTTCAAAAGAGTAGTCGGAATTCAGTTACATTTGCAACTGAGCACAATGCTCAGTTACATTTGCAACCGAGCATACTGAGAACTGTGCTCAATTGCATTTGCATCTGAGCACTGTGCCCACTTGCAAATGCAACTGGACAGTGCTTAGACCAGTTGCATTTGCAACTGTGCAGTGCTCAGTTTCATTAGCAATTGAACTACTTTTTCATTCACCCCCATAAATATTTAGTTTCTAATGATGATTCTCGTCCAAATTTACATACGCAGGTTCTTGATGTTCTTGTTACTTTGAACGAGGACCTTAAAAATCAGTTTGTGGAAGCAAATGTTGGATTTGACACCATTGGCAAGGTATCATATTAGCATATAATTAATATCAATTCATCTGCTACTTTTTGTGTATTGTTTCTATTCAGTTATTCTCTAGTAAGTAATATATTACTTCCATATTACAGAACTGATGTTGAACTATCATGTTCAGGTCAATTCACAGCTAATTAGCAATATATGTACAGACGCTCTCTTTGTAGAAAAGGTATGTGTAAGGGTATCCATATATATTTTTAATTATCATAGCATGAAAATCTTATGTCAATAACTAACATCAATTATCACAGTAATAAAAGATAGGCTGATGTTTGTAGGAGATTCAAAAAATGTATCAAATAAACCAAACTGTAGGAGATTCAAAAAAGTATCCAACAATGTGGCTCTGCATCATAAATATTATATATCCTTCCACTGGACGCTTAAAGGTGAGGAAGAGGTAGTAGTTATCGTTTTTGGGAAGTGTTGTAGTATAGTGTTGTTAATTAACACTTTATCTATGTGTGTAGCAATCCCCCTTATTCTCTATGTGAATTGAAAACCCTGTATATCTATCTCTACAAGTCTACATGTGAGAAGGAAATTGCTGAACCCTCTGAGATGAGAAAAGGGCACCGAAAGCCCTCCTTTCTTGTCCTTAGAGTTTAGAACACTGTTGAAGTCCCCACCTAGTAACCAAGCTTTATCTACAACACTTGCTAATTAAGATAGTTCAAGCCATAATAATTCTCTATCTGAAAGCAAGTTACTCGCATAAACAGGAGTTAAAAACATAGAATACCCACCCAAACTATTGATTATTTATGTAATGTGTTGAGCACTAGCTTAAATAAATTGAACTATCTATATAGATGTATCCCAAAGTAAAAGAATTCTACCTTTAGATCCATAGTTGTTATTATGCATTTTATTCCATTTCTTATCTAATTTAGATAAAAACTCAAACTCTGTCAGTAGATAATTTATTTTCCAATAAAGCAATAATACTTGGTTTATTGAGTGTAAGGAAGGATAAAATCTGATCCATTTTCAGATTAGTATTAAGCCCCCTTACATTCCAGACAAGAAAAGTCATTTACCATTTTTCTGAGCCATTGTGTTTGAGTTTGTGGACTAGTTGATGCTTCTAATAATTCATTCTCATAAGCAAGGTTGTTAGAGACAAATGATGCAAATTTGGAGTCTTGGACTTGCTCATTCCCTTCTTGTTGAATATGTACTGACAGATTCTATGAATTCTTCACGAGCAAGGCAAAATTCATTTGGCTCTTCCTTGTCTTCTGGATTAGGATCATCTTCACCATCAGTTGAGCTAAGTACTTTAAACCTATTGCTTGATGTTGTTTTTACTTCCTGATGTTGTTTTCCTTTGCCATCTGTTCTGTCTGTCTGATGTGAGTTATTATATGCTTTAGCTTTCACTGTCTCGAACTTATTTCAAGAATTTACCTATGGTTGCTTCCCTGTAGAATGTGTATCAGTTTGGGTCTGTGGAGTGTGGTCTGTTTCTGTATATTATGGTTCCCTATGTACATATGATGTGTTATGTTCTTGTGTAACCTTTGGTACATTGGAATGGGGGATATTGGGAGAGCAGTGTTGCCCTGTGCCATTGTGATCATTATTCCCTTCATAATTCTCCTCTATAGTGGTTTCTGTAGAAGTATGCGTAAATTTAGGTTGCCATCCCTATGTGTATTCCCATTCACCGATGTTATATTGCCTTTTTTGCATTTTGAAGTCATATGTCCAAACTGTTGACAAGTTAAAATTAGATATAAGGCTCAAACTCATAGTCGACAATAACCATGCATTCCTCTCCAATGCTTGTTCTAATTGTGACAAAGTTTGGGTATTTAGTGGTGTAGTTAATATTAACTAACACGGGGGCAAAATTTGTGCGTTTTCTTGTTGTAGTGACACTAGCAGTGCGGATAGGTATGCCAATGACATTGGAAATTCTGCCCGGTGCTTCAGCATGCCAGTGCTCCAGTTATAGATTACTTAGTTTGATCCAAATAAACTCATCACAAAGATAGCAAGTATATGTGTATGATTATTCAATTGCAAGATAATCCGGCTGTGATTATATTATATTAATTACTGGTAGTATATTTGTCTTTGTAATAGTATGCTGAGTTGTGATTCTGTTATTGTGTCCTTTTAATTGCTAGATAATTGTGTGTTAGCTATTTATTTTGTTCAACTATTTAAGCAAGCCTTCCATGGTTATAGACTTGTTAAGATAATTGAGAAATTGCTGTAAACGTTTGATGTTTTTTCCTGTAGTTGGTTGGTTAATTGCTGGGAAAATGCATCACACGTGAGAGTTGATTATGGAAGTCTAAGACAAAGAAGCATGCTCAAAAAGATGCTGCATTTGCTGCATGGTGTGCATTAAAACAATGTGAGTAATCCCGTCCTTTTTGGTTTACCCATATTTATCACAAAGTGTAGTTGAATGAAGATACTTGTCATTTTAGGAAGGTGATACCGAATGTAGAGAAAGTAATTTGGGTGGTTGATGTTCTTGAACCGGATGCACCAATTTATGATGGTCCTCAAAATGGAATGTACAAGTTATGTGATTTTTCAGATGGAGGTTTCGTTATATGGCCGGAGTTTCGTATTCGGTATTTGTAGAATTTCACTATGAAATTTACGTTGTCTTTTGTATTCCAATTTGACATTGTTATGAAGTAGTTGATTATGTATTGAATTAACCAACTTAATTATGTATTGTACTTGTTATGAAGTAGTTGACATTGTTATGAAGTAGTTGACTATGAAATTTATGTTGTTATTTGATTATGAATATTGTAAATTTTGGGTTCCTATTGAATGTAGTATAATAATGCATATCATGTTAGTTATTAATTGTTTATTAATGTTAAAATAATTGACTATATTGAGAATGAAAATATTTCAGCGTTATAAGCGTTGGCAATTAAAATTTACCAACGCTTATAAGCGTCAGCATAGAAAATTAAACAATGTTGGATGGTTAATTTGTCAACGTTTATAAGCGTTGCTAAATAATATACACCAACGTTTATAAGCATTGGCGAATACAGCCTTCCAACGCTTATAAGCGTTGGCAAACTAAACTCCCCAACGCTTATAAGCGTTGGCAATAAATTGCGACGCCCCTACAGCGATGCTAATAAGCGTTGCTGAAACTGTTTGCGACAGTTATACTCGTTGGGAATCACCTGTTTTGGTGTAGTGATTCACGCCCTCTCCATAGTGGCGTGAACCCTATGACGTAGATTCCTAAGAAATACTTTCAACGATATAAATCATAATAAGAGTAATGAGTAGTACTCTCAATCTAGGAGTTCTAATGAGAGTGACAACTACTCTCGACTTGATAAGTTCTACTGAGAGTGATAACTGATACTCTTGGCTCAATGAGTCCTAATGAGAGCCACATTAAATACTCGAATATAGGAGTCCCAATGAGTGTGACAATAACTGCTCTCGAATGTATGAGTCCTAATGAGAGCATATCAATATAACAAATCCTTGACTACTAGCCCTAAGAGTAGATAATGATTCTCGACTAGTTAGCTCTAGGAGGATACAACGAAATTCTCTCAACGAGATGAGTCCTAATGGGAGTAATGATAATAAGTACTCTCGACTCCATACATCCTAATGAGAGTGTACTACATTCCAATTCCTCGACTACTAGCCCTAAAAGTAAATAATAAATCACTCGACTAGTTAGTCCTAAGAGGGTAAATCTATAAATCGCAACATATCTCTGGATTATAGCCCTTGGAGAGTAATAGAACTCCCGACTACTAAACTCTAAGGAGTCACCTCTAGACAATATCACAATTCCTGACCTATCTTCAGAATATAAGTGACATCTTCTCGCTAATAGCAATTGAACAAGTATTACTTGAGCGTTCCATACCACTCAGTCTTACTCGAACGTTTACTAGAAGCTACCTACACTCTTCAAACAACAATTATTCTATAATACGAGTCAATAAAATAATCGAAAAAATATTACTAAGCGCCTCATACCCCCCGATACTACTAATCCGTTTATTCAACCTTCTCGATATATAGAATTAAAACGCAATAAACTTCAATATAAATCATTTCAAATCAAACCATATACGAAAAGGAATTATTACTTAAATCTCTCAAATCCATTTAAATATTTCACAATTTAATTTATCTTCAAAAAAGATCGTATATTTTAAAAATTCCCTTTCAATAATATTTTTTGAATCTTTTTATTAAATTTTCACTTTACAAAAGAAATTCTCTTTCGGAAAATATTATTAAAATCCCTCACTTGTACTTATAAAAATTTCACACATTCAATTACCCTTGAAAATCTCTATTTTAATTTTTAAAACAACATTTATTTTCCAAATTTTTTTCCAATAAATCATTTTATTTCTCATTCATTTTCTTTTATTTATAAATATGCTTCAAATAAATTTTAAAACACCATAAACAATTTTCCAAAGATTTCAAAAATATTTGTAAAACAAGAAAATCAATCGAACATCCAAAACATAATTTATGATGCGAAATTCTCCAACGTCATCAAACAATCATCTAAACAATTTTATCGAGTGATCGAGTCGAATTCCAACGAATTTCGGTCATCCATACTACATAGGAGGAGGCAATACGGTACGATAGTGATTTAGTAAAACGTATAGACGTCGTCGAATATACATGGGTCTGATGTGTATGATATTAGTTGTTTGAGGGGTTTACTAACGTTTGGATATCGTATTGAATAGATTGGCCATTAGATATTAGGCAAACTTGATGTGTTATTGATTATTGAGTGATTAACTATTGGGTATTGGAATTTGTTATGTGGCACACTTTGTGTAGGGAATAATTGTCCCAGAAAATTGTTGTTCCTTTAGTATTCAAGACGGAAATGGATATTCTGGGGAAATGGTTGTCCCTACGATATCGGTGTTAGTGACTCGGGAAATAGAGTGTTCCACAAGGAAATGGTTGTTCCCTCAGTATATCATCTAGGAAACAGTTGTTCCCTTAGTAATAACATATATTTTCGTTTTGAGAAATTGGTGTTCCTTAGAGATGTGGATTTGGTAGACTTCGTTGGATGAGTATATATATTTGTGTATAACATAAGATGAAACTGAATATGACTTTAGTCGAGTAGTCAACCTTGGTTAGGCGTTGATATTACTCCTCAAGTGCAAGTAGGCAGGTTAAAGCATGTGTATGGGTTAAGAGACACTAATGTTGTTTTACCAGTCCTTTTGTAGTATATATTAGATAGACTTATTTCATGCACTTAGACGTATGTCTGATCCACCTCTATTTTCTTTTTTATTAATATCACTAGGTTAATGGACCATGTGGCATAGTGGACATGGTATATAACCTATAACGGTATACTTCTGTGTGTTGTGGATTTGATTGAGATTTATTGTACAGATTTAACTATGTCATTGAATCTACAATTAGTGTATAAGATGTTTTATATTATATGTTATTTCCTCTCGTTGCATGGTATCGAAGCAAAACATTCCTTAATTTAAGGACTAGGAACGTATCGAGAGAGCGCATTTGTAATTTTATAAATGTGATTTTATGTAATAAAATAATTTATGATTCAGGTAAATGTATATACCAGGTTTAATTTTCTAGTCTCATTTACTACCTATTAGGGAGTTGCTAATGAATCCCATTTTTAGGTAGGTGAATATAAGTACCTTGTTATCATCAGAAATCACTCTAACTTTGTCGAAACCTAAAAGAATACAGAGGAAGGATTTTTGAAGAATGATAGCAATAGCAAGACCTTTCGAAAGAGTCGAAGGGATGCTTCTGCAAAATATTGGATGAGCAATGGACTTTCAAAGAGGTCGAAAGGGGACGAGGATACCTTTTCGCTTTAGTTAACCCCTTTCGAAACAGTTGGTTCCACATGCATAAAGGGGTTTCGTATGAGTTAAAAGCACCTTTCGAAGGTATCAGATAGAAAGCTACCGCATATGTGCCAAACTTTTTGAAGCAGTTAGTTTCGCTATTGTTTACCTTCCACAGAAGAACATTTGGCCAAAGCAACCCCTTCGAAAGCATAGATCGGCCTTACTAAAATTAAAGTAAGGAATTTAATAAGGTTATTATTTATGAATTTTAAGGGAATTAATAAATAATAATGAAAATTCTATTTTAAACTGAGATTTGGAAAGTTTATTATTATTTATAAAATAAATCGAATTTTTTAAATAATAATATGAATTTTTGTGAAAATAATATTGTTTTGGATAAATGACAATGTAATTGACTTTGTGGATTTTATAAAAGAAAATATTATTATTATTATTGTATTGTCTAAGTAATAAAATGAAAGTGTAATTCTCTGGCATTTTTAGTAATTAATAATATTGGATTTAAATTGATAATTTAATTAATTTAAATATTGGAAGGGCAAAATGGTCATTTTTCCAACTTTAGAATTTGCCGATGGGATTTGCGTCATTTTGTCCATCTCGTTTTTCTGATTTGCACCATATGTTTACTTGTTTGTTTCAGAGGTCGTACGGAGGAGATACAGATGAAATATGTTTTGAGTTGTAATTGGGTTTTGGGCAAAACTTTAAAATTTGAATTTGAAATGGCCGTTATATTTTTTCCTCCAAATACGCATACTCATTCCACTTCTAAAAATACTCGCGTTTCTTCATTTCATCTTCTTCCCATATTGATGCCTCTTTCCCTCTTCCATTCTCAAACTTTGAAATACCATATCTCACTCAATTCTGAACGAAATTCGACGAAACTAGCGGCAAATCGAAGGAACTATGAAAGCAACGATCTAATATCAATTTGGCGACAGAACTCTAAAGTTAGCGGCACAGCAGTCCGGACAGCGAGCATTTCGATAATTGGACATTGAATTCGGGTGAATGGATCAACTCTACTTGTGTATAATGAGATTGGAGTGTAAAATCATTGCTTGGGGTCTAATTGGTGCTGAATAATGAGATGTTACCAAGTTTTTAATTAGTAAATTTGATATAAAGATGATAATCGAAGTTAACAGTAAACTAATTAAGATTAGATGAAGATGTTGCTTTAAAACTTGTTATGGATGAATATGTAAATGAATATAAAATTAGAAACCATAATATGATTTATTATATAGGTATAACAAAAGGAAATAAAGTAAAACTCGAAATAAAGGAGGAACCAAATGATTAGAGAACAAAATGAATGAAATAAAAAGAAAAAAAACCTTTATTCGATGAAAAGGTGCATCGATGGCTCCCAATTGTGGGTCGATGGCCAAGCTTCTGGGCTAGGTTGAACCTGGACCCAGTCGGGCCAGTATGAATCAAAGATGTTTTGTGGTATTGGAACTTCGTCACATAATATATAAAATAAACTACACATCAAAATACATCAGACAGCATCTCCTTTGCATTTTGACAATCTAATAAACACAAAATCTCAACATCTAATCCAAATTCACACCCAATATCACAACGATCAGTCCAATAATCCAAGCAAATATTTCAAGCAATTCAATCAATAATCACATTTTATTTAACCAAGTCATTCAGTTAATCTTTAGAATAAATAAATAAATATATATATATATAAAGAGCAAAGAAATATATAATACTCACCAATTTGAAGAAGTGAAGAACACACACTCGGCCCTAGGTTGATATCTTCCTCAATGTCGTACGCACCACCAAACAACAGTCACTAACCTTTGTTGCACCTACATCCCCTATTGCTACTAGTGGTGCCTCAATATAAAGACTGCACCTCAAGGGAATGTCGCCTCAACTACAATGCTTTCAACTTATAGTCGCCGGCCAAAGCCCCTCGTCCAAAAGCGCCTCCGCCATGCCCGAGTCCCAGTTTCGCATTGCGTTCACCCAAATCGCGATGTCAATCACTAGCACTAATAAGGTCTCATCGCGGCACCTTTTAGTCGCCAACCCCGCAGATTCCACTCCCTCCTTCGTTAACACCAACGCGTAATCACTCAACATCGTTGCCAAGCTCCAAGCTCCACACGTTTCCTTTATTTTTCTTTATTCACAATTTTTTCTATTTGAATTTGTCGCGATTTCTATTCTGGGGAGTTGGCTATAGAGGAAGACGGGTCTTGATTTGGGTAGAATAAGGGGGAGGAGTTTTTTAGAAAGGAAGGCGGGCTTGGGAATGTATTTTTGGCAAGATTTTTATTTTTCTACTTTGCCTAATTGTTTGCTCTTCTAATTTTTCTTTGTAAATAAATCCCAATCTATTTTTTATTAATTTCCATTTCATTATTCAAACTATATTTCGATAATTGGCCAATTTATTCAATTTGGTGCTTGTATATTTTTTATTTAATCATTCGTTGTATTAATATATAATAAATTTTTACTATTTTAATCACATAACAATTATTTGCACTTTAAAAATATTTTATATTCAATTAAAACATTTTTATTCAATTAAAACATTTTTATTCAATTAAAACATTTTTATTCAATTTCGAAATATTATCCGATTTTTTTTTATTAATATAAACCAATTTATTAAGACAAAATCTTTTATTAAACAGATTCTAGATAAATAAAAATTTATTTTCAAAATAATAATTATCAAAATCCAAATTCGTATATTTTTATTTTAATCAAATTTATTTATTTTACGGCTTAGAAATCAGGGTTGTTATATACTTCTCCTTAAGAAAATTGCATCATCGCAATTCCTTATAGGGAAACGTCATACACAACTCAAACTCTGAACATTCTTCGTATTTACAATCTTCCATGAACTTGCACAATCCTCTATGTGGCTCTTTCACAAACTTTCTTGTCGTATGCCAAAGATTCATCCAACAACTTTCTATTTTTCACAAACGATAATTTGTGAAAATTTTCCTAAATGTTAGATTTTTCAGAAAATATCGGTAGAGTTTTCTTTAGAGAGCGTTCCGAAAAATCAAAATACAATATATCACAATAAATATACATCTCAATTAATGAGGCATTCTAAAACACGGTAAAACAATGCAATATCACATAATATATCGATATACCATATAAACACACCTTTTAATTAGAACTTAAGCGATCTATTTCCCTTTTACGCGAGAAAAAACAAGCCAACATCGTAAAATTATCCAAATAAGCTCCAAACATCCTTATACTTAACTCAATTTAAACATTAGTCGTATATAAAAAAATAAGACAAGATTTATGTAAGGTAAAAGAAACATATTATCCATATTTAACCTACTTTCCGACTAACTTTCAAAGGCCAAAAACACAAAACTAGGAATGAGTTTCATAAGTGAAGCTGTTGCTTAATGTATTAGCTTTCAAAAATTAATTTTCGGACTACAAAAATGTTAAATACAACTCGAGATATGGTGGTTTTCCTTTTGGTAATGAATTTTGAAATGAAAACATAAATGCAAGCCCACTTAAGAAGAACGCATTTTTAAGCTAGAAAACGACAAAATTTTGCAAAACACTTAAAATAAAAGTTGTTTCTTAGGTTTTTAGCTTTCCGGAATGGGTAGAATTTTTGAAATTGGATAAAATTTTCAAAATTTATGGACAAAACACTTAGGCATAAAATACTAAAATCAATTATGGACCAGAATTGCTGTCTCAACTCAAAATAAGTTTATACACCAACAAACATCAAATTTTCAAGAAGCGACGAACATGAAAGTTGTTCCTTAATAAAATATCTTCCAAACAAAAGAAACGCTACCAAAATCGAATTAAAAAATTCAAAAGTTATGTCCAAAATGGTAGAGCTCATTAAAGTGGGTTATAAATTTCATACTATAGTTGGCTTAGTGTTTAATAATAATATTAAAAAAACTTAAACCACAAAACTACAATTTTCGAGTAATGATTAACACGGATTTTATTTGCTAACAAACCAATTTTTTTGTATCTGTCTTTTTTTTTGGAAAATCCGGATCTATTAAAGGCCCTTCTATAATTATAAGAGTTAAGGCCTCATTTTAAAGGAAGTGTTCAAATATAAAGTACACTAGTTCGACAAAGATATTTTTTTAAATAAAGTACATTCTCCCATTTTTTTCCACTTAAGAGATTTATTTTCAACTTAAGTCAATTATATTATTACTTACACTTTTCCTTAAATATTTTTTTTTTCCAAAATGATAGTCTTTCCTTTTCAAAAACATTATTTTTGTTTCAGAATATTCTTTTAATTCAAACTTAAATAAATATATCTTCATATGCCATAATCTATGATTACATTAAAATACATAATGTTGTCGTGCCATAAATTTTAGTGATTCATTTCACCAATTGGCTGTAATGTTGACTGTTTAGGATAATATATCAACGTTGTCTCTCCATTGGTCTCAACTTCATTCTAATACTTAATGACTACATACGTTGTTCAAAATATATTCAAATCCAGAAAAATAATATTTTCATTCTCCAAATAATATATTATTCTACAAACAATATATAATTCTTTAAAATAATTCTCATCTCATTCCAAAACATCGTGTTAGTTTTGCCCCGTTTAAGTGTTTAGGAATCCCTATCAAATACGTGTGCATCTACGTCGACCAGAATTCTTAAAACACTTGATGGACAATTTAACACCAATACTAAAATAATTTCCAACCACTTTATAAAATAAAACTCATATTTTATTAAATGATTTGCTTGTTTGAATAAAATATTTATTTTCAAAATTCGAATAATCATCCAATTCATCAACCATTAATAACAATGGAAATCATCACACATTTCACACATTTTAAAACAAGCAAACAAATGCCTTCAGCGGAAAGCTATCTATTAGTTTGCGTTGCGTAACTCTGATCACTACTGGATCCTCTACTCAACTTGCCTTATCACAATCTAGAATTGTGAAGTATTAATAATGTGAGATTCAGATTAGGTACTTTTACAGCTTCCCTAGCCAACCTACTTCATCACATTTAAGCCACGTAGAGGTTTATTCACCATCACTAATGTCGACACTACTCATCGGACTAACAACTCCTTAATTCACTACCTCACTCAACAATTCCATTTCACATGAAAATAACACACAGAAGAGGTAGAAATAAGGAATATATATATAGTAGGAAAAATAAGAAGTACGTCCCCAAATGATCTCCAGTAATCATTGTCCTACTATCCTTTTAATATAGGGTAACTACCATACACCCAACGGGAATATGGACTCTAAAGTCACTCCAAGGCCAAGACTAGTGTCACAAATATTCTATACTATTTTGAACCTGCTCTGATACTAATCTGTAACATCCCACCTCTATACCCATACTACCAAAGAGAATTACTAGGTAATCCAGATTGGTAATACAGAGAATGAGGCTTGTTAGGAGCGACCATATACGAATATACTCTTAAGCTAACACTGGCATGAAACTCACCTCAGAATATATCAATAAATATACATACTTGGTATCGGCACAAAGCAATAAACACATGGTCGTACCAGGATAGAACAACATACAACATATCCAAATGAACATAAAGTCATAGATCGCATCAAAAAATTTAATATACAACAATCTGATACCAAACCGTAAACGGTGTCTCACTGTGACAACATATACCAATTCAAGTTCACTATACACAACTCTTGACCATCTCACTAAAATAAATACAATAAGACACCCAAATAGAACATATACATAGTCATAATCTCAAATTACAATAAAAGAAACATATGATGTCTCCTCTAAAGCCCAATCATCCAAAATGGCTAATGTCCATGTATTTGAAAAGTCTTGGACTCACTCGAGTATTATATAAATAATAAACGGATCAAACTATATCTATATCCAAGATGAGTACACGACAATAATCATGGTAATAACAGGCAAAGCACAAATTTGACACAATGTAACATCTATCGTAACATCATAAGAATATACCATGCCTTAAATCTCGATATCACCCATGAAATACGTTTAAGCAAGTATGAATCACGACAGCTATAAATTGGGTGATAACAATCAAACACGTCAAAATTTCAAAATACTATGGATAAGCATGCGGCGTATCCATAAATCCACAATAAAATAATAAATTTCGAGTCAAACCAAATCCAAGGGTCAACAACCAAAATATCTATCTCGACTTACAGTCCCGATGGAAGTGAAGACTTTCAACTGTAAAGCCCTAAAAGATAGATCAAGAAACACAGAATCCAAAATAAATAATCAAAGCATCAAATCTTGACTTACAGCCCTAATATAAGTAAAAACTTCCTACCGTCAAGCCATAGAAGCTAAACCAAGAAATATGAAATCCAAATAGGATGAAATCCAAACCATGTACGGAAATCAATATCAAAGAATACTATCTCGATGTATAGTCCTGATGGAAGTAAAGTCTTCCGACTGTTAATCCTAGGAGATAGCTAGAAATCCAAATCTCATATAAAACACAATCAATAAAGAATATCGAAAACATTATCCAAATAATTATCTTGTCCTACAACCCTAATGGAAGTGATAACTTTCGACTGTTAGGCTGTCGGAGATATCAAGAAACTCAAACGCAATAAATATCAAAATCAATCAAATAATCAATGTATAAAATAATATATCTCGACCCCCAGTCCTTAAAGAGGCGAAAATCTTGACTGAATGGTCCTAGGAAATAGAAACAACAAATCATACAAAAAGGAGATCTCTAAGCCATATGATCTTATGAGAGAATGACAAACAAGTTAACAACATGTCTCTAATGTTATAGATAGACAACATGCAGCTGTCTCGGGTTAGTGTATCTTAAATGACAGATTGACATGCAACTAGTATCTAATATCATTTGATCATCGTCTCTAATGAGGTGATAATATCAAATATCTCATCTAAAATCAATCTACCTAAGTCATCCAAATGGGAGGCCGATGTACCATAGCATTACTTTAGGAAATGCTAATGATCGCAGCCCATTTCCTACAGTCCCTAAGTTACTCTCGGAATCACGACACTCATATTCATTTCATGTCATAAACACGCTGTCAGACTACGCCGAGCATAGGCCACAATTCCTACTTGCCCTTGGTAACAGACTATTGGTCGTTAAGTGACTTTAGGGTAATGGCTCTAATGAGAGAATGACTCCCAGCCTACAAACTCAACAAGGTGACATCATGGATCTGAGGTGCGAGCTCGCAATCATGACCACAAGGATGAATAACTAGCCTATTTGTTGGGTCTAATTCACGCACTCTCCATAGTGGCGTGCACCCTATGATAGAGATTTTCAACAAGTGCTCTCGACTATATATGTCCTAATAAGAGTATTAACTAGTACTCTCAACTCTAGGCTCCTGATGAGAGTGACAACAACTACTCTCAACTCGATTAAGTTCTACCGAGAGTGATAACTGATACTCTCGACTTGATGAGTCCTAATGAGAGCCACGTTAGATACCTGACTCTAGGAGTCCTAATGAGTGTGACAACAACTGCCCTTTGTAGGATCGATTTCACCCTAGAGGGGGGTGAATAGGGTGATAGTATCAATTATAAAAATTTAATGCGGAAGTATATAAAATAATCGCAACACAGATATAGCAGAGTAATAGCAGCACAGTTAATAGTAGAATAATAAAAGCAAAAAATAGAACACTAAAATTTACCCAGCTTCTGCAAAATCCTGCCTACGTGCTGCCCCCAAGGTTTCTATTAGAAATTAAGCAGTCAGATGCTTACATGCGTAAACTCGCGACACCCGCTATCGACTAACCTAACTCTACGCTCAAAACCCTGCCATAACTCAGCCACTGAGTTGTGAATTCTCGAACTACACCACCGCAGTTCGTCTCCTAGTCACACGAGTAGACTTTACAATAGTTTAAAAACAAAATACAAATTAAAAACAATTTAAAACAATAAAAACCCTAATTTTTAAAATATGAAGCCCAAATAATATAGTCGGCCCGATCTTAAATAAAAGAGAATCCCCTTCCTTTTCTTTTATATTATATCGGCCCGCTTTGCTCTAAAAAAATGGTTGCTTCGTTGTTCTTTTGCTCGTGACCGTTCCTCTTTTCCTTGCTTGAAAATTAGGGCTTTTAATAAATTGAAGAAGCCGACTTTGTTGATCGATCGAGTGGATGTTCTCGTGGTTGCTTAGACGATCGATTGTTTTTTCACCTTGCTCACGGCTATCCAATTTGATCGAGTTCGACTCAAACGGTATGTGATTTATTCTTTTTGCTTTACTGGTTAGCTTGCTTGAACTTGATTAATTTTTAGGCCAATGATGATTTGGGTTAAATAGGGTTCGATCCCCTATAATTTCGTTCGTATATTTTACACGAATTCGTCTGATAATTTTAAGCTCGGCCACTCGATTTTGTATGGATGTTTGTGATGTTTTCTGACTTCTTCAATTTCTCTGATGTGCTTGCTTACCACGGCTTCGATTTTAGCTGCTCCATGAATTTCTTTTCTTGGTAATCACGGCTTTGATTTTGGCTCCGTTCTTTTTGTGACTTCGGCACTTTGATTATGTGGACTCGTTTAATCCGTGTATCACCTGCTAGTTACCAAGTTGCCCAGTTACTGACCCACATCATGTTGTTCATGTTGTTTGGATTAGCACAGTTTCATTGTGGCTTCACTTTGAACTTCATGTGTACATTTGTGTCTGCATTGTTGTTACTTTGACTGCTTGCTTTCGTGTGGTAGCTGGACTTGCTCGAGTTGCTTGATCACATGTATTTTGCTGTTGAACTTGCCTGGAGCATTTGTGTTGACATTGACCATTTGTTCATGTTGCATAGCTTATAGTCATGTTTCAATGTGTATGCACACATCTCTGTTAAACTGCTTGTTCATGTTTGAGATTGCTCATTTGAGCTGCTGTGGCCATTTCCACTTGTATACATACATTTATGTATGTAAATATGTGGTTTCATTTTGTAGATCTTTGTCTGATCTTGGCAATATCATTACACTGATGCACTCTATTTTGACCATGCCTGATTATTTTTGTGTGTCTTCATATATGTACATACATACATATGTATGTGTGTATGCATGTATTGTTGCACTGCAGTTTGATATTAACTCAAGTTGTATTCCATTGTTCACTGTAAGTCTATTGGTTCATCACTGTTTATATGTGTACTACCTTTGCACATTTTCTGTTGGTATGCACTTCAATTGTTGCACTTGTAGATGCATATACATATATCTGTGTTGCTCTGCACTGCTCTGTCTACTGCCATGTAGCCTCCATGCCTTCACTTGATTGTTGTATCCCTCTAAGTCATGTAAACTTGTTTCCATTGTGCCAGGCTTGCTTTGTTTTGGTCTTGGCCATTCACTTGTTAAGGCTGCTGCTGCTTCGAGCCTTTGAGTTACACATTTGTGGTCTGCACTTTTTATATTCATGTGTTTTGCTCATCTACTTGTATTTGCATGCTTGGAGTCTTGATACATTGTTTTGTCATGGTGTTGTGTTTGATGTGCATCTGTACTTGAAGTCGTAGCCTTGTCTCTTTGTAGTCTGGTGTAGGTTGCATCCCTTCCATGTGTACATTTATGTGTGTACTTGGTTTCTGTTGGTCTGGTTCTCCTGCCTTGGTTCTGGTTACATGTGCACCACTTTCTGTTGCATGTTGAGCGTTGTCTTGGTGCCATTTTAGTCTGGTTTGAGTCAGGTGTGGTTTCACTTGGTATGTTGTATTTGCATTCACCACTTTGCACTGTCTACTGCCTCTGGTCATTGCATATAGCTTTGAGTCTGATCATTAATGTTGTTTTCAGTTCTGGTATGTGGTTGCTCTGACCAGTTCAATGAACAAGTTACATTGATGTTGTGTTGTAAGTGCATATGTGCTTGGTTCTCTGGTCTCTGTAGCATTGTCTTCGATTGAAGCGTGTTCATTAGTCTACACTGTGCACTTTGTTGCACTATATATATTTCAGTGTGCCTTTGTGTCTCTGATCATAGCATTCATGTGTACATTTGGATTTGCACCTGTGTTGAATCCACCTAATAGCTCGGGTTTGACCTTGTGCTCATGTCGTGACTTTATTTGTATTGCACTTGAGTTGAACCCAGCTTTTGATTGGATTTGACCTTGTGCTCACCTGTCCCTGTAACTTTATCAAGTGTATATCGGTGTGCATGGCCTTGTGGCATGTACAGTGATACACTGTGCATGTCACAAGCTGTTCGTGTATGATGAATTCAAAATTAAATGATGACGAACAACCCAAATAACTGAGGCAAATAACATTTTCAAAATACACATTTTATTTTGCACTGAACAAATATTTCTTTTCCAATTTTACCGTGTCAGTGTTTTCTTTGCAGATAATTCAGATGCTGGATTCAATCTGGAATAGAGTTAAAGATAAAATATGAGTGAATGAGTGAAATGCAGTTAGGTGCATATGTAAATTGAAAATTGTAATGTAATCGGATTTGTATTGTAATTGAAATTGTGTATATATATAGTGAGAGCTCAACTTTGTACTATTCAAAATTGCAATAAAATATTTGTTTGAATAAAATATTTGTTTGAATTTAAATTCTATGTCATTTATTTTATTCAGCAAATATTTATTTAATTATGTGAAAAATAAAATAGTACATTAACAAATACATTTAAATGAATATATATATATATATATGTTTATTATCATCAAACAAAAATCATACACTCGCATATTCAACACCCTTGACTATATGAGTCCAGATGAGAGCATATCAACATAACAAATCCTTGACTACTAGCCCTAAGAGTAGATAATGATACTCGACTAGTTAGCTCTTAGAGGATATAATGAAATTCTCTCGACGAGATGAGTCCTAATGAGAGTAATAATGATAATTACTCTTGACTTCATACATCCTAATGAGAGCGTACTACATAATAATTCCTCCACTACTAGCCTTAAGAGTAAATAATAGATCACTCGGCTAGTTAATCCTAAGAGGTTAAATATGTAAATCCTAACATATCTCCAACTTGTAGCCCTTGGAGAGTAATATAACTCTCGACTACTAAGCTATAAGGAGTCTCCTCTAGACGATTTCAAAATTCCTAACCCATCTCCAGAATATAAGTGACATCTACTCAATAATAGTAATCGAACAAGTATTACTTAAGCATTCCATACCACTCAGTCTTACTCGAAGGTTTACTAGAAGCTAGTAAACTACACTCTTCAAACAAAAAATATACTAAAATATAAGTCAATAGAATAATCTAAAAAATATTACCGAGCTTCCATACCACCCGATGCTACTAATCTGTTTATTCAACCTCCTCAATATATAGAATTAAAACACAATAAATTTCAGTATAAATCATTTCAAATCAAACCATATACGAAATTGAATTTGAAAATCCATTTAAATATTTCATAATTTAATTTATCTTCAAAATATATTGTATATTTTAAAAATCCCTTTCAAAAATATTTCTTGAATCTTTTTATTAAAATTTCAATTTACAAAAGAAATTCCTTATTGGAAAATATTAATAAAATCCCTTATTTATACTTAAAATTTTTACGCATTCAATTACTCTTGAAAATCTCTATTTTCATTTTTAAAACAACATTTATTTCCAAAACAATTTTCGACAAATCATTTTATTTCTCAACCATTTTTATTTATTTATAATATACTTTAAATAAATTTTAAAACACCATAAACAATTTTCCAAAGCTTTCAAAAATATTAATATTTTATTTATTTATTTAATTTTTTACTATTTTAATCACATAACAATTATTTACACTTTAAAAAATGTTTTATATTTAATTAAACATTTATTCAAATTCAAAATATTATCCGAAAAGAATATATTAATATAATCCAATTTATTAAAACAAAATCTTTTATTAAACAGATTCCAAATAAATAAGAATTTATTTTCAAAATAATAGTTATTAAAAATCAAATTTGGATATTTTATTTTAATTAAATTGATTTATTTTATGGCGTTGAAATCAGGGTTGTTATAGTTTAAATTTTCATTAATCAAAACATAGGGACCTAACTTAAAATTTTCCTTTTCTTCCCAAATCAAAGCCACCAGTCAACACTGCCTATATCCAACTTTGACCGCAAATTCCATCTACTCCAGGGCACCATTAGAGTTCAGAACCCACCAGTGCACTACCCATGTTGCCGCCTTCCACTCGACCCCATTAGAGCTGCTCCGCCCCCGCCTATGGCCCTCCCCCGCCATGAGGGTTCCGCTCTTCCTCAAAATTTTCCAGCCATGTCACTTCAATTTGAGACGATCGACCACCATCGATGTGTCTCATTCTTTGCCCTCTATGTAATGGTACTTCCCGATTGTTGATTAGTTATCATTTCACCATGGAATCAAAAACCCTTGAATCGATAGTTTTGTATTTTTCGACAATTCCACACCCTCTATCAAATATCCAGGCCCGATACAATTGAATCTGAAAAAATTAACTTCATCACTGTGTTTTGTCGCGTCTTATTAAACGACATATATAAGGCATACTTTCCAGTTGATTCGCAATTTGTCATATTTTGCATTTTGTAATTAGTGAAAATAATTATAAATAATGTTATCTGGCCTTTTGGTCAGGCCGGGATACCACGGATTCGGCTAAAATGGATGAGTTCAAAATCGATTACAGTTGAAACTATGAACAATGGTTGAATGGATTCAGATGGACAACACTCAAAAAATGGCTAAGTATGGAATTGACACTTCACCTTGGCAACAGACCGGATTGGATCTCCAATTTCTGATCCAATCAAGGTGCGATTAGTATGGAGTGACAAGAATGGCCAAATAATTCTACATTTCAAATTTCAAGTCGATTGGAGTTCGTATGTTTGAGTTATGGACAAAAGAAGATGAATCGGTATCAATCGGATCAGTGGTAATTTGCTTGGAGTCGGACCTGGAAATTTTTGTCACTTGTTTGGAGTCGGCGCATGGTTCGCTTGGAGTCGTAGAAATTTGAAGTGTTGGATCATGATTGGAGTCAGATGCATGTTTTCTTGGAGATTACTTGGAAAAAACAATCGCCACCGATCGTTTTTCGTGCTTGGAGTCGGAATCACGTTTGCTTGGAGAAGATTTGGATTTTACCCAAGTCAAACCCTAGGCCAGAATTTTCAGCACCTGCTCAGAAAGGTAATTACTTGGGTCTCACTTCGGGTCAACCCTGAAGTGGGTTTTTCGACGATCGTTTTGGTGATTTTCGACGATGGTCGATCTATAACTCAAAATCTAGATTTCTGGGCCCCGTGATGAAGTTGGATCGATCGGTCATGATCTATATGGATCGATCCATAAAACAATTCAAATCAATGATGATCGACCAATATCTCACAAGCGCAAATTCGGAATGACACGAAACTTTGGGAATAGTAAAATATTATGTAAAGGAACCTACCATATCATTCGCACATCATTTGAAGAAACCTAAACGATCGGCCTACATCGTTCTTGAACGATCGTATCATTTCAGCCGAAACGATCCCAACTTTCAATGTTACATTAAAAATTGTAAATTTGATTTTAAAAATCCTACCTTTCATATACGATTCCAGTTATATAATTATATCAACAAATTTCAATGTTTGGGTTTTAACATATTTCAAGTTTCTCTGTGTATTCACTTTTTCCAGACAATGTTTTCTATCTAAAATTCTTGCAAATATTTTCAAAGCTTAGTTAAGTTTAAAACAACAAACTTTGTTTTACATACTTAAGCCTAAAGAAGATTAGAGTGAGAAGAATTTGAAGTTAGATCTAAGTTTAAACTCTGGGACTTTAAAACAGAGATGATCACAGTGATTTATCTAGACATACTCACAAGTTTCAGTGTCTTAAAAACCATCATACAAACACATTTCCATACATACATCACAAGTTGCTCCAACCATAGGTCATATGCATCAAAACTAAAGGTATCTCATGTTAACAGATTAAAGGCAGAGTCTTGAGCAAAGATCAGAGATGTTTTAGTATCAACAGATATGCACACATACATAAATTCACAAAGAATTGCACATACACATACATATAAAACAAATCATAAGCACAGAGATTTCCAGATTTATTTAAATTTTAGTTTAAAAGTTTACTCACAGTTGTTTTTCCAGAGAAAGAAAACAGGGCTTCAAGTTGAAACAGCCTTGTGAAAATGCAAACTGAAGTCTTTAATTGATCTCTGGTTTGTATTAATATCTTGTTGTTTTAATTGAAGTTTGTTTAAGTTTAAAAATGACATTCACTTCAATTTTGCTTAGTTTTGTTTGAATGGAACGAAAATGAATTGAAAAATGAGAAGGCTGATATACAAAAATGAGTTTACAGGGTGATAGAAAATTGTACAGGTGATAATTTTACTTTGTACAACTTTGCCAGAGATTTTTATTCAATGGTGGCTAAAAATGAAGTGTTGGTGGCTAAAGAGATGATGGCATTTATTGCCTTGTACAATTTGTATATTTTGCTTGTACTTATCTTTTTTTTCTTTGACTATGCTACATTTTGATTTCGGTTGAAATGATATGTATTTTGTGTGCTAGAGAAGAAAGCATTTAATGCTTGTGTTCCCATTTTTGTTTACATATAAATTCATTTGAATTGTATATGCACAGTTTTGATTTGCAAGCTCCATATATATATTTATTTAACTTAAATATCATTTGATGTTTTTCCTTTTACTGGTTCTTGCCTGGTTACTTTCTTTTCTTTACTTTGTCTATGTTCTTGCACTTGCCTTACTTTTATATTTACATATGCATTTATACTTGCAAAAGATATACACATATATTTAAAACTTTCATAAATTCTTATTTACATTTTATTTTGTACTTAATACAATTCTATAACAAATGATATGAAATCAAATCATTCATTACTAACAATTAACTATATATAAAAGTTTAATGAATCCAATATTATTCTCAATATATTCATTTTAGAGATTTTAAATCAACAATATTCATTTTTATTTCTATTTCTAACTCAGATATTATTATTTTACTTTAATACTTATCGTCTTGTATTTATTTCATAAATTCAAATCATTATTAACCATTTACTGGAAATTTAAATCTAAATCACATATATACAATATTTAGATTTTTAATTGATTTAACATAGAATTTATTTGAATGCGGGGAAACTCGTTTCAATTTACAATGAATTTTACAAATTTAATTCAAAAATTAAATTTAATTATCAATTTAAATACATAAAATTCGGGGTCATTACAGACTTCCTCCCTTAAAAGAATTTCGTCCTCGAAATTGCCAAGGAGACAAAAAGATAGATGAAAAATATTTCATCAAATCAAACTGAATATCTATTCTGCATTTGGCTTACCAAATCATAATATCAACAATAGACACAACAACGAATCATTTAACACTTCACAAGATACTCGGGTCATCTAGATTTACGAAATATGCAGTGGCATCGGTTAATCCAAAGGGATAACTAACCATTCGTAGAACATATCGGGTCCCAAAGAATAGATAGATATATGGATACAATTTTAAAACTTTCAGTTTAGAACCAAAGTATCTATCAACCATAGCAACCAAAGCAAACAAGGCAACCAATACATCCAAACAACAATTTTGGTCTATCCGGAGTTTACGTTCCATATTAATATATCGAATCTTCTTCCTGGATCTACCAGAATTTATCGAAGAATTGGAAAAGAGAGGACAAACCAAAGAGATTGATAGAGAAAAGATTGTTTCCTCGTTGTTTCAGGGTATTGACCATTTATAGTCGTATTTTCCTATCCCCTATCTCATCCTCTTCTTGCACTCATACTTACTATCAGTGGATAGCAAGAGAATTTACTGAGGCATTCGAACGGATATCTGAGGAATGCTCATTCTAGGGTATACTTCACCCTATCTCTAATGAGCTACTTAATGTGTTATACTCCTGAGCTAAAGTTTTACCCTCAGCTCTGATACCAAATGTAACATCTTAGATTTTCGCGTTTGAAAATCGACATCCATTCTTTACATCGTACTCGAATGCCGTAGATTCGACCGTTCAAATCCGAGTTGCCGGAGCTTATAACACCATTAAGTATAACAACACAGCGGAATAAAAATAGATGATATCATATATAATCCAATGAATACAATATCCAGTATGATATCAATATGATACAACAATATCAGAGATACAAGAAATAGCAGTGGAAAGAAAAGATAACATCAGCAGCGGAACAATATCAATAGAAGTGATAACTCCAAAATGATCTTCAGACAAGAATGAATCCACAATTCTAAGATAAGCAACTCCGATGAATGGACTCCAAATACTGAACTAGCTCCAGATAATCTACTAACCCGAATATCTGAAAAACCCAACTCTAGACTGCTCATGTGGAAAATTTATGAGCACCCAGAGTTTAGGAAAGGAACAATAAACTCCGAGTCAGTCGTGGGACTGGTGTGAGCAACAAAAACAGTTTCTCTTTAAATGAACTACAAAAGAATTTTTTTAAAACATTGAAACCCGCAATGCTTTTGGAAAATGAAACTACCATAAGACCTCCCACCACACACACAATGCAAACGCAGACTTGGAGGAGATTGCTTCTTATGTTAGTCAAATATGCTTACTACGCAAAAGAAAACTCTTTTGATATTATTACTAGTGCATAGTGTACAAGATCATTTCGAAAATACAATATTAATCTTAGCTAGCATAGGTACCATTATATTATGCCTGCTATAGCTGCCTCCTGAGGAGACAGGTTCTACAATTGCAATCGTAAAGGTTCGTATTGTTTCTTTGGATTTCCAACAAATGGTCAGGCTAAGGAACTTCCTTTCCTACTACCGAATGGGATTGCCTCTGGCTGGACGTCCCGAGAGACAAACTGCTCTCTGCCAACACAAGGCCGGGTTACCCCTGTAACTAGGTAACTCACGACTATGCCATCCCCCGGTCCTTTGGGACCTTTATCCAAGGCGCCTCGATAAACACACAATCACACAATAAATGAGATCAGAGTATCCACATAGGTTACATACCAGGGCTCCATACCTGATACCACCCTTTTCCAAAAGGAAATAACATACCCTAAAGGGCACGACCCTCATAACCTTGCCACATATTCCTGTTTCGACCATTTCCGGGTTGTGTGGTTCGACGAAGTCTCGTCCACAAAGTATGCTTTGTCACAAAGCCATGCTTTGGGTCAACAGATGATCAAAGTAATGATCACAAAGATAAATGATCAAACAAATGATCATATCATAAATGATCAAACATTGATCATCACACAGCAACACTCAGCATGTCACATTACCAAATTGGGAGTATATTGCTGATAAATTTCAACTACATAACCTCTGAGCTCGTACGTCTTAGAGAAGGGTGTTAAGCTAAGAGAATAAATTCTCCGCCACCAACAGAAATGTATTTGAAAGAAATCTGCTTTAT
The DNA here is from genome assembly GCA_030737815.1 of Allium fistulosum. Lineage (NCBI taxonomy): Eukaryota > Viridiplantae > Streptophyta > Magnoliopsida > Asparagales > Amaryllidaceae > Allium > Allium fistulosum. The sequence continues at coordinate 222,635,425 of CM060902.1, forward strand.
ATCTCAAAACGTAATGTCAGACATGTAACCATACAAGTCTGTTCCGGGTTCGAACAGAACCGAAGGCACTTCCGAAGAAGCCCTTGCAAATCCGGGTATTCACAATCCCGATCGGACTTCCCATCACTTAGGAGATCTCTATACCGGCGTGACTCAGTGTAGAGACAATCGATAGGTCATCCTATCGTTTTCGCAAATACCCGGTCTTCAACACCGGTCTTCAAATGCTATCCATATACAACGTATCACTTATTCGGAATGGGTTATGCGACATAAAGGTCCTCTCCCGGCTAAACCGAATAATGAGCGCAATATTTTAAAACATATGGATACTGGGATTTCAGTTTAGTCACAACTTAAACCCAAACTTTCTTTTCAAATGATTTAACAAATTACCATTTTCAAATCTTTAAACAAAAAGATTCAACCTTTACGGTTTAAACAATTTCCACACTTTAATCTTTTAAGCAAAAGATTCATTCACAGATTTTTCCAAATTAATTTCCATTTCAATTTGATTAACTTGTTAAATCTTTAAATCAAGATTCAATTTATAGCTTTCAAAACAATTCCATTTCAAATGGTTTAAACAAATCATCATTTTAAATCTGTTAAAAATAACCAGATTTAATTCATAGCTTTCAAAAAGAATTCACTTATAACTTGGAAAACCATTTTTCAATTCAATCTTGAAATTTCTTTAATTAAACTGGAATTTCATTTCTTATCTGAAAGCTTTTATTCTTTTAAACAAACAGTTTCATTTTGGAAATCTGATTCTTTTATACGAGTTAAGGTTCTTCTTGGGTTAAAATCAAATTCTCAAACCAATATTTTAAAAGTGGTTTAAATTCATATAAAACACATTTATAATATCTTTAATCAAAATTCCAATCATTGAATTCAATTCCAAATATTGAATTCAAATTCAAGTTGAATTATTTAAATATCAAAACTTAATTAAGTTATTCGAAAATAAGACTTATCTTTGAAATTCCATTTCAAAAGCTTTTCACTTTAAACCCAAATTCCCAATCTCAAAATCAATTGAAATCAAAATTTCAATTTCAAAAACTTCAAATTTAAATCATCTGTGACTTAACCAATTTTCACGTGAAATCCATATCTGTGTGTGTAAAAGTGTAGTCCAGGGGTTTAACACAATAGTGTAACACAATGAATCATCACAGATCAAAATACAGGATATAGTTGATAAGCGAAATAAACTATAACGCTTATCGTTCATGCACAGACCACAGATATATAAATATCACAGATAATAAATTACATCACAGATAATTTATCACAGATCACAACATAAATCAAGTGTATCACAAAGTATCATATATCAGGGATATCAAACAATTAAATCATCCAATACAATCTAAACATCCATAGATAAGGTCACTTTAATTATCTGATTGATTCAAATCAGATTAATTTCTATGAATAAATTTACTAGTCATGGTAAATTAATAATCAATTGATTACAAAACATTTAATAAATTATCTTTTGATTAATCATTAATTAACCTCTAATTAATAATTAATTCTTAATTAATTACAACAACTAATTAATTACTCCTTAATTAATAAGTATTTCTTAATCACTTTCATTAATTAATTTACCTTAATTAATTATCTTAATTAATTAACCCTTAATGGTTAACTAATTAACTCTTAATTACTAAATTAATTAATCCAAATCGTTAATTAATTAAATTAGTTAATTATTCATTTTAATTAACTTAATAATCACAAATCCTTAAATCTTCATTATTTAAAGGATTAGACATTTTCCTATAAATGATCCAATTCTTATTTACAAATGCATTTTAAACATTTCACCTTTTTATTCGCTTTTACATTCCATTTCAAATTTAGATTCAATATAATTACAAATTTAACTTAGCAAAATTTAAAACACACTTTAAAATATACTTTAACATTTTAAAGTTGTTAAAACATTTTATTTTTATAAAACTTATATTTATTTAAAACTATGGAGACAAAACTTTAATTTGAATCCATCTCACATTTTGTTTTAAACTCTGTTTTAAAACCCTGTTCTTAAATTTTTAAAACTTTTAAAACTGACAGGCTTTAAAACTGGCAACACCAACCTAACCCGAGACTACCCAAAATTGCTTCGAGTCTAAAAAATAAAAACTTCGGGCCACCCCCTCCATTTACTCGAGAAAACTCGAGTAACCATTCCTGCTACACCCAGACTTCTCAGCATCCACCAGAGAAACTCCGTGCACGTGTACAACGATCTCGATCGATTCCGATCGAGTTCGACGACGTTCCCACGTCAACGATCATCCCCAATCACCATCCCTATCTCTAGATTCCCCTATTTCACATCGAATTTGAAATTCGTGTTCAACTGAAGCCTGGAAACCCAACAACTCGAACTCGCCAAAACCTGTCAACGCTCCAATGCTCGCCGCTCCGACCATCATAGGTTCTTAAACTCCGGCGTCGACTTCCCCTACGCGTCTACTACCATTCCCCATAACCCGGTTGAACTCTATCAATTATGTGAAATGCGGTGATCGATTTTATCTACCTTAGCTAAACTAGGGTTCCTAACTACAAATGACAACCACCACTTTCCCACTGGCAAGAACCATCATCTGACAATTTTGCCGAAGTCCCAGATCATTCTTCCATCTCCAGAAAGCACGACAACTTCCCAGACCATCCTGATCACCAGGGAGACTCGAAAACCCATTTTCCAGACATCATTATATAACACTTTCAATGTTACATTAAAAATTGTAAATTTGATTTTAAAAATCCTACCTTTCATATACGATTCCAGTTATATAATTATATCAACAAATTTCAATGTTTGGTTTTTAACATATTTCAAGTTTCTCTGTGTATTCACTTTTTCCAGACAATGTTTTCTATCTAAAATTCTTGCAAATATTTTCAAAGCTTAGTTAAGTTTAAAACAACAAACTTTGTTTTACATACTTAAGCCTAAAGAAGATTAGAGTGAGAAGAATTTGAAGTTAGATCTAAGTTTAAATCTCTGGGACTTTAAAACAGAGATGATCACAGTGATTTATCTAGACATACTCACAAGTTTCAGTGTCTTAAAAACCATCATACAAACACATTTCCATACATACATCACAAGTTGCTCCAACCATAGGTCATATGCATCAAAACTAAAGGTATCTCATGTTAACAGATTAAAGGCAGAGTCTTGAGCAAAGATCAGAGATGTTTTAGTATCAACAGATATGCACACATACATAAATTCACAAAGAATTGCACATACACATACATATAAAACAAATCATAAGCACAGAGATTTCCAGATTTATTTAAATTTTAGTTTAAAAGTTTACTCACAGTTGTTTTTTCAGAGAAAGAAAACAGGGCTTCAAGTTAAAACAGCCTTGTGAAAATGCAAACTGAAGTCTTTAATTGATCTCTGGTTTGTATTAATATCTTGTTGTTTTAATTGAAGTTTGTTTAAGTTTAAAAATGACATTCACTTCAGTTTTGCTTAGTTTTGTTTGAATGGAACGAAAATGAATTGAAAAATGAGAAGGCTGATATACAAAAATGAGTTTACAGGGTGATAGAAAATTGTACAGGTGATAATTTTACTTTGTACAACTTTGCCAGAGATTTTTATTCAATGGTGGCTGAAAATGAAGTGTTGGTGGCTAAAGAGATGATGGCATTTATTGCCTTGTACAATTTGTATATTTTGCTTTTACTTATCTTTTTTTTCTTTGACTATGCTACATTTTGATTTCGGCTGAAATGATATGTATTTTGTGTGCTAGAGAAGAAAGCATTTAATGCTTGTGTTCCCATTTTTGTTTACATACAAATTCATTTGAATTGTATATGCACAGTTTTGATTTGCAAGCTCCATATATATATTTATTTAACTTAAATATCATTTGATGTTTTTCCTTTTACTGGTTCTTGCCTGGTTACTTTCTTTTCTTTACTTTGTCTATGTTCTTGCACTTGCCTTACTTTCATATTTACATATGCATTTATACTTGCAAAAGATATACACATATATTTAAAACTTTCATAAATTCTTATTTACATTTTATTTTGTACTTAATACAATTCTATAACAAATGATATGAAATCAAATCATTCATTACTAATAATTAACTATATATAAAAGTTTAATGAATCCAATATTATTCTCAATATATTCATTTTAGTGATTTCAAATCAACAATATTCATTTTTATTTCTATTTCTAACTCAGATATTATTATTTTACTTTAATACTTATCGTCTTGTATTTATTTCATAAATTCAAATCATTATTAACCATTTACTGGAAATTTAAATCTAAATCACATATATACAATATTTAGATTTTTAATTGATTTAACATAGAATTTATTTGAATGCGGGGAAACTCGTTTCAATTTACAATGAATTTTACAAATTTAATTCAAAAATTAAATTTAATTATCAATTTAAATACATAAAATTCGGGGTCGTTACAGCTAAGCAATAATTACAAAAACGATTTTTTTACAAAAATACATGAAACGAAAATCAATTAACCAAATGTTTTGACTCTCTTTTTGCTTCTTTTGTTGGTTTCAAGGAACGTATCTCTCTCCCACTCAAATAATCCAGAACTTTCCAATTCGCTACAGAGAACTGACAAACTTGAATATTCTCTTCCTAAAATATAAGAGAACATGAGAAGACTGCTTTGACAAGTTTGTTCTTCCTCCATTTGTTTTTCTTTTGATCTTATTTGAGCGTCTTCGGCCTCTTTTAATGACCATGGTCCATCGTACGACCTATCCAAAAAAAGGAACAACATATATCGATCAACTGCTTGTATGCTTATTGTTTCAAATGTAGTGGTAACAAATATTATTTCTTGTATTCATATTTTCAATGTATGTGGGTGTGTGTGTATACATACACAGAGACACTCTACACTCTACGCTAGTGCTACACCGTCTGAAATCAAATGATAGATTGGGATGTTCAATCTACACTATGAACCTCTTGGCCACAAAAATAGATCGTTCTGAGACCTCTAACACGTTCGAAATGTTAAAATCGTTATCAACTGTTCAAATATTTATTTTAACCACTGATTAGAAATAGTATTTTTAATTAGGATTATTCAAATAAATCAAAAAAAATTGGGAAGATGATCTTGAGGAATGAAATAACATTACATATTTTCATTCGATTTCGATTTGTGTAACCCAAAAAATCATAGGGATATAATGAAGTGCAGCGGAAAGGGGTGTGACGGAATCCTTCCATCTGTGTGCGCGCGCATGTGTGCGAGTCTAGTGGAACACAGAGAAAGACAATTGGTGACATAATAAATCTTACTGTATTTTTACTTATGTTTTAGATCAAATGGTGATTCACTAGCAAATTTTTTACTTATGTTGAGAGACAAAAGGATATCCTTTACGGAGTATATAGAAGTAAGGAACTGTGATACTGTGATTGATTTTGGAATCCTGTGTATTTGTTTCGATTATAGCAATTCCTAGGCAATAATTAACATTAAATTTTCATAACATTGTTGCTACTGTTTGTTTAAATAGACTACAAAAACTGGACAAGGATGCAATATTATAACTGAATTTACAAATGGGAGAAGATGCGTTGATATGATAATCAAAGAAATTTGTTTATAAACTAGGAGTTAACTTAAAGAATTCACAAACCATCTCCAATCTGGACTGATTTCAGGAGGACAGCGTATTTTTGAGTAATTCACGGCTAATCCAGCAGAAATCTCGTCAAATTTTATGCACCCTATAGTAGAAAAAATATCAGAAATTTAAACCTATATACACATAAATGAAAAGAATAGAAAAGAAAACTAATCTTTATTCAGGAGAAATTAAATGTCACGTATATAAAGACAACTTTCCAACTTTCTAAAACCATAATCAAAAGAAATATATGAAACTTTTGCTAAGATCGAGATCTGAACTTGGTGATCTTATTTGTGTACTAAATTTTCCATTTGAAAATACATAGCAATTTTTGTTCCAAGTGAGATTCAAACTTGACATTTTTTTTGTATATAGGGGCAACTTCAGATGTTCGCGGTTGGCCTAAAAATTGTGTTTATATTACAATTACTAATAAAGATACACACTTATACAGACATTCTGAAAAGAGTATTGAAGAAACTAAATCTATATTCAAGAGAAATGAAGTATCACATATATGAAAACAACTTTCAAATTCACCCTTCACATATGAAGTTCATATCTCGCTTATTCATTGGAGCATCGTAAACAATATACCCCTTTCCAGATTGGGAGGTATTGATTCATGTAAACAACTTGATCGTATCTCATACAAACACTGGTAAATTAATTAATTAATTAAAGAAACTAACCTTGCTTATGCATGAGCAACAGGTGAAGAGCCAATATTATTGATGGAAGACAACTGTTATCCCTTTTAAGAAGTTGTTGAAGATAAAGTATATTGATTGCTAGTGCCTCACTGGAGTTAGAATAGTTTTCCACATTTTCACACTCGTTATCGAAAATTACTTCTACTGTAGACTGTAGAGTTACCATCTTTGATCCATTTGTTAAAGATGTTTTGCACAGCGTAGAATCTTTACTGTTTATTCTTCCCAGTATCACTGAAGCTGATACCCAGCGTAATAGTTTAGAGATATATAAATTATCTTCTTGTTGTCTGTTAAATTCAATGAGAAAATTTAAATCATTGGTCATCATTCTCCGCACATGGAATGATTTTAAACCAGCTGGGATTGCTCGTGTAAGCAGCTCTGCTAGGTTTTCCATATCCTGAATGGTAGCATAGAAATGAGCCAAATGAGAATTTAGGCCGAAAAAAAAAGTATATGAATCTAACAATATAAAAGTAATTGGAAATTAGTGAAGCACTTTTATTTCCAAACATAATGCACTCCCGTCCCCTCTGAAAAACGCAATCCACAGAATATTTTTTGTAGTTATATTCGAAAATTTGCTGTTTTTAATGCAATTTTTTTTTGAAAATTTGCAGCCTTTTAGTACAGGTATTTGCTTTTTTTGTAAATATTTGCGCTAATAAAAAAATTGAATAATTTTTTCGCTATTTGCATGGATTAAGTTGTGATTCAATGCAAATTTAAATTGTGAATTAAAAAACACAAATAGAAAAAATAATTCTAGTGGTGTTTCGTGGTGTTTTTGGAAGAGGGATTTGATCTATTAAGAAATTTTTGAAGGGTGTTTGGCAAACATTCCGTAAAAACATTTATTAGGATGGCCAAGGAAAAGGAACAGTCTCCACATTTCTTGTCATATTACTTCGCTTACTGTCAAGCCAATGATATTATATGGTTGCCTGTAGAATTAACTAGAGCTTAACATTCTTTTTAAGTAGTGCAGTAGCCAATGAAAGTAAATTGATGATACATAATCAATGAGCTAAACATACAATATTAATCATGAAGACAAAAATGATAACCCCTCTTGACATAACAGCATCTACATCCATTTCGCAAGTAGACGATCCATTTTTATAAATTTGGAAAAAAAACTTCTGTTTTTAATGAAAGATCCTTTTTTAATGTTTATGAAAGCGTTCTTATTTCTAAAATGGTCCCGCAAATCAAAACGTTCATTGACACAAAACTGGAACACATTTGACAGACCTAGAGAACCAATAGTAAAAGAGATAATTATTCAAATAACATCTGTGATATGGAATATTTTATTAAGTACTTCCTTTTATTTCAAAAAAGAAATTACCATTGGAATCACAGCAGGTGGTGGTGTAGACATCAGTATGATATCAAGTCCGATAGTGCTGATAGAGTCGATATTCAAACCAGAGAACTCAACGTTAATTTCTCGGTACAATTGGCACAGGCCGAGTAGCGATAAAGTAAAATGTGATTGGTTACTCTTTCTGTAATGTGATGTTTTCATAGTAGACAATATTATGCTTAGTAAAGAGTTTACTATGGAACCATTTCCTTTGAACAATCCCGAGGAACTCCCAGCTAGAATATGCAAATGAGATGATAAACTCGATAGTTGCTCAAATGCATCGACTTGCAGCCATTCACTAATTGATGGAGAGGAGATGTTATCATGGATAACCTAAGGCAAAATTATATATTAAACCACTTACAAGCAGACCAAAAAGCACTTATGAAGATGCTGCACTTAATTAATTAACACAACTTTTATATTTCATTTTTTTAACAACATATATGTAGGTCAGAAATAAAGATCCATACAAATAATAGCTACTTAACTGTTATTCATATCAAATAAAAAGTTGATTATAGTAGAGGAGAAATTTATAATAGCTTTCTTTGTTCTTCAGATGAGGCTCTTTTGTTACAAGAATTGATAGCGAAATAATATAAAATGTGTTATGGTGGAGTTAGCAAGCATCGCATAATTGCTAAAATGACCTTCAATCCTAAATATGTGATTAACTGAGCATGCAAAATGTTTTAATCTAGGAAAAGGTAATTTTCAACTGGCTGAATCATCCAGAGAATCAAAGATACATGTATTTTAAATCCATGATTAAGAAAGTGTGTGAGAATGTGTGGGTTTATCACATGTTGAAATTGAGGAAACGAGGTTCCGGCACTTATCATATTACAACAAAATAGGCATATAGAAAATTGCTTACCTTCATTGTTACTCCATCAATTTCAAAGAAAATTCGTCATGGTCCCCCAATGGCCTATTTGTATTGACAAAAAGAGTAGAAGATAACCATGATATTAAACCATGTTTCTTGACGGTGGAAAGAGCTAACAGTGGATACCTCACACATTTCTTCATTATCTGCGATGTAAGAAAAAAGTTTGAGTTGAAGGAAGCAAGTTATCAGTACACAAATGTTATCGGAAATAAATACCAAATAATGCAGGGTATGCACCTAAACAAGAAACGATAGGAATGCTCTTAATTGTTTAAGATAACGTTCAAATGCCTTTTCAAAATGATAATGAACCAAGATGAGCATAAGATTTTTAATTTCTAAGGTAGGGATTTTAGACCGTTACCTATGGTCACTGAGAAGTCGAGTAGTAGGTAAGGATAAAACAATTCTACGCAAATGCTGTAGAGATATTCCAAAGGAGGTGCAATTAAGCAAGTTTATAAATTATGGGAAGAGATTATCTCAAGTTGAATCAACAACTAAACATGACATACATACACATAGAAATATAACCAGGTTTATATACCATGGTAAGAAATTATCATTAGTTTAATCACCTAAACATGATGGAAATCGGCAGAAATATTCCGAACACACTGCAAAATAAATAAGCAAGTACACACACCAAAAAATTACCTTTATAATAAAAATCCAAAGAGAATCCGAAGCGAATCTAATACCTCAACAGCAAAGCAAATGATTGCAGTGAAGCGAATGATAGTCTTCGATTTTTGGAATGTCCAGACCTTTCGAATTTGGATAGTCTTCGATTTTGAGAACACGCGAAGCGAATGATTGTAGGGATAGGGTTAGTCGATTTGGGGTTTGGCGGTCAAATTTGGGGAAAGGCGGACAGTGAAAGGGAAAGGCTGAAGGAAAAATATGTTTACGTGTTTAGATGGTAATTTATTAAAAAACCCTATGACATTATACAACGGGCAATTCATGCCCGTTGTGAAAATGAAACCTATTACAAGGGGCATAGAAAGGCCGTTGTAAAATATACACCTATTACAAGGGTCAGCAGAGGACTGTTGTAAAAGACCCAATATAAAACCTCTACTACAACGTTCAAAAACGGACCGTTGTAATAAAGTTCTATTACAACGGGCAAAAATTGCCCGTTGTAAAAATAACGTTGTAATAGAGTATTTTTGTTGTAGTGTTGGTAGATGATGGCCCGACATGCGACACGCTCTCGGTAGCTGGGTGGTAGGGCTGGTGACGCACCCCCTAGCAATGTCCCCCGCTCGCCTTCTTCATCGACCGCCTACTCCCTCTGAAGTTTTCTTGTTTAGTCTTGGCAAGGTATGGCCATAGGCACTTGACTGCCCTTACAAAAAGAAACTTCGCATGTACTGTTCCCCTAAAAAGACTGCTGCAAATGATGATGTTTATCTGTCAAAAACACAATTGTGCAATAAATACTCCATGTCCTTTGCTCTCACTCCGACAAAGTGCCGCTGTACAAATACTACCCAATCCCATGTCATTTTTCCTTGAGTAATGCAGGCTCAATGTATGACCGGTCAGTTGACATTTATCTCAACCATATACTCCAATAGTCACACATCAGGCTAAACGAAATGATCAATAGTCCATCATGATTTCAGTGGCTCAATTGTACAATCTCAACCACTCAACATAGGTTTAGTAGGAACAAATAGACCAAGACATGTACTTTTACAACGGTTGAACAATATAAGCTCTCGAGCATTGTAATTTCTTGTTATTTTATCTTGTAATAGTGGTTATTGTAAGAGAAGCAAAGTAATAAAAAATTCTTCACAGTGAATGTATATCAACGTTGGTCGAATCACTTTATACCATGTGTTTTTACTAATTTTCAGAATATTATCTCTTTATTTTATTTTCTCCAAGATATTAGTGTGTTACTTTTGCTAAAATTTACTCTTAATCATAATTTCAACGTTGGCTAAATTTTTAGTCAACGTGTGCATTTTCAAACACTAGAAATACTAGCACATCAATGTTTGGTAGGTTTTAGTTCGATGTAAACAAAGACATATTAGACGTGGTCTTATGTCAACGTTCAGAGAAGAACGTTACCTCCGCACTCTACCTAATGCCAACCCCCTTTCTTTACAAACATTTTCAAATAGTTATTATTTTAATATTATTAACCACTATTATTGATTATTGATTATTATTATTAATCAAACCGACTATTTGGGAGGTTTGATTATCATAGGCTTGCAAAACCAAATTGTGTGAAGCCAAAAAAACAAGAAACATGTTTTCAACATGTCTATTTAAATCTTTGCAATGTTATTTACTTTGTTTTCTTCAATATTATCTCCTTAAATTTCTCAAATTAAATTTTTTTCAGCATATTACCATTTGATGTCCAACCAAAATTAGTAAAAAAACACATAATTTTTTTCTTTCTAAATTATGCGATCGGACAGTCTATTCTCCATCGTAATACAGTTGTACTAGTAAGATTAAGCTCTACTATTAATAAAAAAAATTCAACGAATATATTTTCACGGTTTTTTTTTAAATTCTGAAAATGCCCTACATCCATCAACGGAATCTCACCATCGGTTTACAACATCTATCACCATTTCCTTATCAACTACCATCAATGTAATTTCAATGTTGATTTACTTGAAATAAAAGTATTTTGACTAGCAAAACTTTTGAATTTATAGCACACATCCATTCATAAATTTTTTATAAAATAAAAAGTAAATATTTCTACCTATTAGATGTAAGTCGTGCAGCAATTTATCAAACCGACCGTAGGGAGGTTTGCCTACTTCTACTAGGCAAAATCAATTTTCCTGAAGCCAAAAAAACCTTCCCCATGTTTTGTTATTCCCTCCGTTTCTTTCTCCCCCGTATTTTCTCTCGTTCTTTTTCCCCGTTTTCTTCTCCCCCGATTTTCTCTTCCTCACCGCGTTTTATCACTTTGACAATTTCACCTCCGTTCTTTCCGTTCAATCCTCTCTTCCGCATACTCCTCTTCTCCCCCAAATAAAACCCTAACCCAGTAGCTGAATCTGAAGGCGGTCGAGATTCTGGATCGATTCTTCTCCTTTTTCCCTTGAATTTCGAATCTTATATCTGAAAGAAAATATCATACCATGATTTTCACTAATTCTCCATGTTTTTTAACGATTTATCATTTCTACTAATGAAAATAAACATACGATCTACACTTTGCCTCAACCAGACTGCTCTTCTATGAAATCGGTCACCGCCCCCTCTACCGAATCAATCTCGTGGCTCCTTCCCTCTACAGCACCTAAAGTCACAACCTCTCAGAAATTGTCCTCCTCTTTAGAAGCACTTGCCCCGTACTTTCTACAATCATCCTCCTTTCTAGCTCATCTTCCCCGTCACAGCTGCTCCTTCTCTCTTGAGGCGCTGTTGCGACCGAGCATATTCGGTATTGATTTGCTGTTTTTTATTAGCTTCCATGTTTTTGTGACAAGGTATTGATAGATTACCTTCAGTAAACATAAATAACAAGGATAGCATTCATCAAATTATTTTGATTGATGAATATGGGGACATGAGAGAGATTCTAAATAAAAAATTGCTTGTACCATATGGTTTATTAATTCCTATTTTTAAAATGCGCTGGAAGAATTTTTATGGGCACTATGACTTAATTAATATTGTGCATTCATTGGAATTTTTATTCATCATTAGCATCATGAACTTATCTTGCTGGTATTCTAACAAAATGCAATTATGTGCATTTGGAAATATATGCATATTCATTCTTTCCCCTCCAATTAATTAATAACTGGTTCTCTAACAGCTTAGACCCATGATTTAAACATCACATTAAGGAGACACGCTTCAAAAAGAGGGTAATTTAATTTTAGTTCATGTTCGTTGTAGTTAAATGCAGAAAAGTAATTTTCTACACTGGATAATTATCAAATGTAAGTTTGTGTTTTCAAAATAATTTTTGACATGAGCTGGCAAGAAAATGTAAACTTCTTTATGTACAAATAAGAGTTGATGCTTGGGTAAAACAAAAAGCTTTGATATTTGTTAGTTGTAATTGTAAATGTTTAATTTCTTAATGGTTGTTATAAAATAGTACATAATGATATAAACATCTAGTATAAGGCTTAGTTTAATAATTTGGTCACTGACATTTACTTTAATCGCTAAATTTTGCTCAATTCAGGTGATATCATCAAATTGGTTCATAGTTTAGTCACAAGAATGCTCTCGGTTTAGTCATAAGAATGTTGTAGTATTCATTCTCTTCAAATACTGGTTTTCAACTTTCAAAGAGGTACTGAAACTTATTGCTTTCTTTTGCCTGTTTGGGTTACATGTTTATGGAATTTGTGTAGTTACTGGTTACTGCACTTATGATTCATGTTGTATGATTTAACGTTAATAGGATAGATTAGTTTGATGTTAATTAATTCTTTTGTTTGATTATTGTTAATAGATCTAAAGTAAGGTTGATCTTTAGTTTCATTTGCATAAGTCTCATTTGCTCTCAATGATAGAGTTAATCTTTGGTTTCATTTTACTTGGATTCAAAAGAAATTAGTAGTGCTCCCCTAGACAAGATAGATATAATATTTGATTTTCCTATTACAACCTGTTGGAAATTTTTTGTTTTGAAATGAATTATTAAAATTTGAATAAGTGTAATTGGCTCCTATTTGAATAGTCCCACATCATGGAATCGAAGAGAAAAAAAACAAGTTTATATACTTGTATCTTATGAGAAGGTTGAGCCCTTGGGGCATTCAATGATGCTCGTTTGTCAGGAAGAAGGCCATGCTTGACCACCATGCATGAGCCGACCGATCCGACTTGGGCTCATTGTTGTATAACACTTATATTTTTGGACGAAAATCGTTCTGTATTTTCAAACCGCTATTGTTTTGAAACGGTAAATTCAAGATCCATAATTTGATCCGACGTCACCCCAATATCCAATGTTCCTTTTTGTATTCTGTCTATTTAATTAATGTTTAGACAAGACCAAAAAATAAGAGAACGTCATTTATCCTTTAACACCATGTCTTCTTCTCTACGAAATTTCAAAAACAAAAATGCGAGCATTATTTTTTAAGTGCATCGGAGTCGATTTCGTTTGTGCAGACGAGTCGATACCATAAAGAAAAGGACGTTGTTTTATCCTAGAGGCGGCAATGTTTGTCTAGACTGCTTTGCACCACTGAGCAGAACGCTGAAACGCCTTCAAGAGAGTGACGACGCACACGACTCAGCCGAAGTGCCTTGTTTTCCAACACAACCGTGTATGGCCAAGATATGTGTCACACCCCTGAACTATGTTTATTTTATTCTCCTGTCATGAATTTTTTGTGTGATTAATGTTGAGTTATTATATTGTATTTTCGATGGGAGTATTAGATTCTAGTTGTGGCTTCAACATGGAAGTAGCAGTATGTATATTGTCACTGTCACTGTTCTCAAATGGAACCTAAAATTATAAGTTAAAATCTCATCTTTTATTATTTTTGATTTTACTCATTTGCTTTTGACGTGTACTAATAGGAAAATAGATGACCTGATGAACTGGGCAAGGAGAGGTTCGATCTGACGCATGACTTTTGGTACAGCTTGCTGTGTTGTTGAGATGATGGACACAACACACGACAGCTGCGATGTATGATTTGGATCGGTTTGGCATTATGTTTAGGCCGAGTCCTAGGCATTTGGATTATATGATTGTTGTTGGGACCTTGACTAATAAGATGGCCTCTGCACTCAAAAAGGTTTATGGCCAAATGCCGGAACTAAGGTGGGTGATCTGAATGGGAAGCTTTGCAAATGGAGGAAGGTGATCTGAATAGGAATTCTGCAGTTTCAAAAGAAGAGCAACACGAGGAAGGATTTCTTCATGGGGTGGACTAAGTGAACACATAAACAGAAACAGTTGATAATATGTCTTTTCTAATTTCAATTGTATTTACTTGCTGCTTTTAGCGATGTGATGCAATAATGAAATCATACATTATATGTGCTCTAACGTCTGTAATGTTATATTAATATTTGATGTAAAAAAATAATAATAAAAATAATTCTGCACTTCTATGTACAATGGGGATGGTCCAATTATGTAACTATGAGAGTGCGACTACACTGAAAGGGTTTGAGGTTCTGTTGTTGATGGTCATGATTGGGAATAGGATACCATGGATGATTTTAGTGTCAAATAGGTTTCATTATGTTCAGTATAGTTAAAAATTATGGTATAATTTGTGTAGGTTGAGCTAACTAAATATGCATTTCCTACTTTTTTTATGTATTGAGTAATTGTTTCGTGATTCATGGCTAAAAAATGATCATGCATCACTAAAGCATTCATCACACAGAAAGTGATTTATTATAAAATGGGGAAAAAGAAAATGATATTATTTAACTCAAAACATCTGGTTGAAATCAAGGAGATTTAAAGATGTAGCAAAAAAAAGCATAGCCGATCATATATAGTTTTCATCCAAATGTATTATCGTTACGCGGTAAATCAAAACTAAAATAAATAAATTGTGAATTTTATTTTAAACTAAAAATATAACGGTTGGTTTCTCCACCGTTGTACGGTTGCACTAGTAGTAGTGTTAATAATAATATTAAAAATAGGAATTGTACCAAAAGAAAAGAAAATTGTATTAGAGAGAATAAAACTTAACTAAATTATGTGCGGCAATATAGGTTTCGAGTCAAGATTCAAGTAATCCAATATATAATTAACCGTCTCCCTTTCATTATTTAATCCACTAATTCATGTCTTATTCGTTTTTAAGATAAATCACAGATTCAAAACAACAATCAAAATCAAGAGCTAATATTTCATTTCAATTTCCATGGCGTCTTCTTCTTCATCAGCTTCTCCAACTCCAACAACTTCTGATCCAACTGCCGCGGTAGCCAAGAAGGGATTTCTTCGCCGAATCTTTCCTTTTTTTCTCGCTGCAAATCTTGCTGCAGGAGGTATTTTCCGATCTAATTTTAGGTTTCCTTATGCTTCCTGATTTTAGGAAATAAGCTGCAGATAACCAGTTTATCAAAAATAAATACGTAAAATTGTGGATCATTTTGCTTTGTTATTTAGTTTATTGCTGGACAGGCAAATTTTGAAGCCACTCCTTTACAAGTATGCCATTGTATGTTTTGCGATATGGACTTGATTATGCTGGCTGTGTTTTGATCCTGAGTTTTTCTGGGTTGAGAAAATCTTATAATAGGTGTATGGCTTCCAGTCTGGTTCAATACGTTTATTATGTATTTGGCTAAGAGCATCTCCAACGGTTCAACATTCAGGGTTAATATTCAGAACATGAAAATTATCTTACTCCAGTGGTTCGAATAAGGCGTAATATTAAGGTGAATATTCGGTGTTGGCCTCGGGCGTTGATTTAATCAGCGTCCAGACATACATTGAATTTCTTTTTATTAGAAAATTGGAAACAACTGTAATTTCATAAAATATCATTATCAGCCAGTGGAGAATGAGAGTGATGGATTGTGCACTTTGTCATTATCAAACTTAGCTTAATAAAATATCATTATCATTATCAGCTAGTGGAAAATAAATTCAAAATGTCTGGACGCTGATTAAATCAACGCCCACAACAGGACGCTGATTAAATCAGCGTCCTGTTGTTTGGCCAACCCCTTAATATTCATGACTGAATATTACGTCCTGAATCCGTTGGAGATGCTCTAAATCTGTTCATACACCATCAATGTCTTAACATACACAAAAATACAAAGAATACAATAAACTGTCATACTTCAAAAATTACTTTGCATACACCGTCTCTTTTACAATGCTACCATTATTTTCATCTTCCTCATCATCCCTCTTTAAAACTTAAAACTCAATTACACAAAATTAGAAAGTCCTATCATTAAATTAAGTTAAAATTCAACAAAGTAAACTTTAATTTTTGCGCTATTGTAACCTTTTAAAATTTTGTAAGAATTCTAATTTCGCCAAAATTAACCTTAATTTTAGAGAAAAATAATTTGAATGTTTTTAAATTAAAGTAGTTAGTTGTGAAAGTTTTCTTAATCGATATTTTATTTCATCAAATTCATAAAAAATGTATAGATTTGATCAAATATCATTAATTTTAATAATGGTGTTATGTGATTTTTGGTGTATGAATAGAATTTACCTATGTATTTTAAGTTTACAGCTTATTATTCTACTATTATGCGCGTAAATTTCCACATTGTGGGAAGTATTATGGGTCTGCGGTTTTACCGTGGAGAACTAATGCTACCAAAACTGTCACGTTGATCAATTAGTACCAATACTTAGTAGACAGACGAATTGCAGTACTCTTATAATTCTATTAATTTTGACACTTGCAAGTTTTGAGAACTCTATTTCCATGTCATTCCCAGTCCTCCAACATTCCAGAACCAAAACATCCAGAACAAGAGGAACGACATGAGTTCTCAAACCGAAGTAATACTTTGTACAACTCTCTTGGTTCTTCAGGATTCTAAAAGCAAAACCTCAAGACTAGCAAAACTGCATGAGTTCCTAAACTGAAATAAAAGAATCGTACAACATCATTTTGATGAACTAAATTATTCTTGCAAGAGTAAGTTTTGACAGAGAGAAGGTACATACAATTTTGTACACTTAGGCAGTGTAATACTGAACATAAAATAGAAAGGAAAATGCTATGAAAAGATTTTGCGGAATGATTTCACAATTGTTCCTTTGGTAAGTATAATGAAGAGTTACCCTATTGCTCGACCATCTCTGATTTGTTGTTGACTTATGCCTCGGTGAGACATAATAACTTTTATTTCCAAACATTATTACATATTCACACTTGGTAAATTTACAATATACTCAAGCGTCGACTATTTATGAGGTGGAGCCTTGGCGCAACGGTTATATCACCCGTATGGTGATCTGGATGTCTAGGTTTGAGTTTGGAAACAGACTCTTCGCAATGCGAGGGAAATGCTGTGTACATTATCGACCTCCCCAGAGCCCGCTATCGTGCGGGAACCTCGTGCACTGGGTTCCACCTTTACTCAAGTGTCGACTATTTATAATGAAATAGCTTTCATATGATGTGTGAATTAGTTATGTTGGAGATGACCCACTCCAACCCCGCTTGAGATTAACTTGATCCAAACATAAGCATGTGTCAGTTTGTTCTAGGCCTGACTCATATAACACCTATATTTCTAGTCTTGTAACAAACTTATCAACCCACTCTACCTTTTGTATTTGAACCGGAATATACGATGTTTCATACATTATCAAATCACCCTTTTTTTTTGTCTCCATCTTTTTTACATGTGCTATCAAAAACTTGAAATAGATGGGGTTATACTCACTTCAAATTCAAGACTAAAAATCTAGGTATTGCTCATCGGTGTCTGACTAATAGGGCTGAGTGTATAGTCAGGCCTTCACCAAGGAAAATCGACTCTATCCATGCCCCTCTATGATTTGTTGCATTGTTTTTCCAGCTTACATGCTATTTTGATCTATAAAGTAGGGTAAAACCTTTTTACCCAATATTTTGACTTGCATTTGCCTTAACACCACTGCAATTCTGACAGTATAGTATAATATATATTAGAACTTTATCAGAAAGTTATTCCTTTATTCTTAGTCGAACTTTGCCACAAAAAAAGAGAAGCATTCATGGGCTAACATCATTTCTTATATCGGCATGTTTTCTTAATGGTGAAGAAAACAATGAAAATTAGAAGTCATCTCTAGAGACCACTTCCAAGTTTGTAAACTTATCGTCCTTTAGCATTCTGGTTAACACACGGGATGTTCATTTGTTTTGGTTTCGGCATAGATCGGACCGGAATTTGAGTAGAAACTCATTCCAGATTTTAAGAGAAGGAAAAAAAACCTTTATCCTCTTCTTTGCCAATATACAATTTCAAGTAGCAGATCCAATTTGATCTCGTTCTTGAGCTAGCTTAGCATTCATGGCGACAAGCATGAATTGTTTTTGTCTCTTCCAATATCAAATTTGGATGAGAAGTAAGGGTTAGTTTGTTGAAGTGATAAAGAAAAATGATGGAGGCTTAGTATTTTAAATAGGGATCTAACTGGGATGGGTTGGGTTTTCTTTAGGTTAATAAATTACATAAAATAGTTTATTCAAACTAATTTATAGAAAATTATAATATAAATGAATTTAAGCTAATGATATATATAAAAAAGTTTGTGTGGACGGAATAAGAAAACACAAATTATTTCATTAACGCGGATCTATTTATACAAATTATTAAGTAAATTCGTTTGTCTTAATGAAATAATATGTATATAATTGTCTTTCTTGGGTAATGCGGTTGATTGAGAAAACCTGCTACACCGGCAAGGCCGAGAGTTTAAATCATGCTAACTGCATTATCCATGTATGTTACCCGGAGTATGTTGCAGGAGCATGATGCATACTTCCTTAGAATATACAACCAATAACTTGGTTCTTTGGATCACCCGAAAAAAATGTATTAAAATTTGAAGAAATTTCGTGTTACACATTTTCATCGAAGTGTGTATCTTGTATGCATTATCCATGTATGTTACCCGGAGTATGTTGCAGGAGCATGATGCATACTTCCTTAGAATATACAACCAATAACTTGGTTCTTTGGATCACCCGAAAAAAATGTATAACATTGGAGAAATTTTGTGTTACACATTTTCATCGAAGTGTGTATCTTGTATGCAATATAAAATATGTAATATAAATTTGTGTTAGCATTAAATATATATTTTTTGAACTATACCCAGGAGAATATGGCGGATCGGTAAACTCCTGAGAGGGAATTAAGTTGTGTCCGTCCGCTTCAACTCGTGGCGCTTATAACCCCTGGTGCTATTTTTTGCGAGAAGTGTGTGCAGGGCAGGGCTCGAACCTGGGTCTGTTATCGGACCTGGGCATCCCTTTTCCATTGCACCCCTTTACCAGACCGGTAAACTCAAATTAAATATTTATTAATGCATGTATATAAAAAGTATCGAAATTCGCAGATCGGAACTAAAGTGAAACTTTCATAATTTTCGAAACGAAACTGAAATTTAAAAAATTACCGTTGACCGGAACAAAAACGAAAAATAATGTTTTGAACGTTGCTTTAGATATAACTTATAAGTTACAACGTATTAATGAGCCAATCTTTATTCATAGACCATTTAATTGTATGGTCATTGAAAATGATAACAATCTAACATTCTTCCACTTAGTTCGTAATAAGTTACCAAAAAACTCAAAAAAAATATACATATACATAAGTTTATAATTTGAGTTTTCTTTGATTAATAAGAAAATACATCTTTTCACCAAAATAGTTCAAATCATAACATCAACAAGGAAAAAGACATTAAATACTTTATTACATTTGAGTACAAATTTCCAAGTGTCATGATATCATCACATACTATGAAAATGATATTTATTAACATTCATTTACTTTATTGAAGGTCCAAAACCTTATGCCTTCATTCATGTACAAAGTCGATTATTAAGTCTTGATTTATGTTAACATGCATACAAGACAACTAAGACCAAAATATACTTTATATTGCAACAACAGTCATAGAACATCCACTGCCCATAGTATCAACATATTGCTTAAAAACATTAGCTAGCCCTTTAGTCATTGGGTCCGCAAGCATTTGCCCAGTATTGATGTATCATGTGTTTATCAAAACTTGTTTTCCATGTCACTCCTTAACAACAAAACACTCAACATTTATATGCATGTTATTGTTGTTTTTTGCCAAATGTACAACAATGGAGTTATCATAATAGGTAAGAATTAGCTATGAAATAAGTTTAGATTTAAGCTCTATGATGTCACATATCTATTCGGCTTGAGTTGTAGTCTCATAACATGCTACAAACTCAGCCTTCATAGTAGCAGTAGAAGCAGTAAGTAATCCTTATTTAGCGCTTATCCACGAAATGACACTGCCATTAAGCAAGAATATATTAGCGAAGTGGTCTTTTTAGCATTAAGACAATCAACAAGATCTGAATTCATATGTCTAATGACCTTGGTATTATTAGATCTTTTATAAGTAAGTTTATAGTCCTTAGTGCTTCAAAGGCATCTCATAGTTATTAACATCGTACGATGCAAAAAGACAATATTCTTGGAGCCCCGGCGCACAACATGACAAATTATGTGCACCCATTTTGATTTACCATGCAAGCATTAAAAATATATTTATTATACTAAATAATTAATAAAACAAGGCTAGTACCAATTTTCTATTAGTATAGATATCCTATTTTTTTAATCATTTCATAAAAATATCATTAAATATAAACATAGTATAATATTTAATTATATTATATCATTGAATCATTTGTTTAGAAGTTATGTTTTGAGTTAGAAGCTTATAATTATTGTTTAACAATTAAATTTCAAGTATAAGCTTATAACTGATTTTGTATGTTCTAATTGAGAAAAAAAATGAAAAGATACAATATTTTATTACTTTATGTAGTATCATTTATTTTGTTTTATGTTACTTTGTTATGTTTATATTTCATTTTTTACTCGATAATTTTTTAGCAATTATTTAATATATTTTGATCACCTCAAACTACAAAAGTTTATAACTTAGATCCTGCATCAATTTATCATAACATCATATAAATATATAATACGTTTAGACATCAATTGTTTGTGCATACATGATTGGTGTTATATTACAACTTGCTTTGATAACATTACGTAAAAGCAATTAGGTTTTTCATATTAGTAGCTACATGTATTTGTCTTCAAACAAAGTGAATTCAGAAAAAAATTTATCTTTTAGAACCTTAGAGAAAATAAATTAGTTTGTAAACACAATCATAGGGAATACTAATTTTTATGCATTTTTTTGGATCATGCAATAAGAATTAATAACAATTTCAAAAAATATTGTAAGAAAATTAAAAAGGCACGCCCTTTTTGCACCATGCCCCATTTAGTTTGCATTTTCATGTGCGCTGCGCTATGGGGACAAAAGGCGCATTGTCGCACTGCATTGTAACTTGCTGCAGGATGCTTCTTTCATAACTATGGTTTCTCACGGTTTTCTTTGCAGTTTTTCAATGTGTTATACCAGGATTACATCTGTATTATCCTAACATGATGATAGCAAATGGAACATCAGGACTTATGGAGTCCTAGGTATAATTACGGCTCCAACAGTTGGTGCACATGAGATATTTTTCCTTCGCTCATTTTCTAGATCATTTTTTGAGCATTGATCTAAATGGTAGTTTTCTGCTTTGACTATTGATGTTGACCTTAAAGAGCAATTTTTCATATCAAATCTTTCGTAGAGACTTTTAATTTTTTTTTTGGAAATAACCTCATGACATGCTTGGATCTGTCACAAGAATTTTAATGCCTAAACCTAATGAAGCTTCACTGATATCTAGTTCTGAGAAAGAAAGTCATTTGCCTCACATAATAAACCCAAATCATTACTAGCTGGTACAATGTTGTCCACATATAAAATTAAGAAAGTAAACCCAATTCCACAAATCTTCACGTTTATGCACTGATCATTTTTTGAAAACTGAATGAAAAAATTAGTGTTAAACTTTTTATACCATTGTCAGGATGCTTGTTTTGATACATATATGGACATCTGTAGTCTGCAAACCAAGCGATCGCCTTTGTCACAAGTGAAACATTCCGGTTGAGTAATTTAAAATGGTTTCCTCAATTGCCGTTGAAAAGGAAAATTCTTACTTCCATTTGATGTAGCTCCAAATCAAAATAGGTTGATAATGTTGTGATAATGCTAAAAGACTCTTTAGATGAGACTGGAGAAAATGTCTTATAATAATTAGTGTTGAATTCTAGATTGAACCTTTTGCCTAATAATCAGAATTTGCTTCAATATTGCAAGTGCAGCCTTTTTTGTTTCATAAACCCATTTACAATGAATAAGATTTGCTTCACTAGACAGTTCTACAACATCCTAAACTTCATCATTAGTCATTAAATTCATTTCATCCTGCTTGACATTGTACCATAGATAAAAATCATCTCTCGTGTAGCTTGTACTAAAGAAACAATGTGTTTTTCATCTATCCCAATGTTAAAATCATATAATTGCAGGTACGTCCTATACATTGATGCATCAATTAAACCTTTTCTCAACCTATTTAACCATCTTATTGTTGTTTTTCAATAACAAGTTCAACTGAATATAGATCATTAATTGATGCACTTCATTGATAATTGGTTTTTCCTCTATAATGGCATTAGTGATATTTTGAGGAATCATAAGTTTGTTCGGTGCAACAAGTGGGACATCATCCAAAATTGCATCTCGTTTCCATTGGATGCAGCGAATGAGACATGGTCCAAAACCGTAGTTTGTTGCTCTTCAAAGAGAAAACTTAGAAGTCAACTGACTCTCATTTATCCCACTGATATCATCTTTGAGATATTTAGCATTTTAGCCTTGACTATAGTAATGATTTTGAAGGACAATAAAACTGGTAGCCTTTAAGGCTTATTGCATAACCAATGAGAAAAATCAGTTGTCGTCTAAGGGTCCAACTTGTTTTCATATGCATTATGAATGCAAATTTTAGCAAGATAACCCAAATGTTATGTATGTTTTAAGCTTTGCTTTCAACCTTTTAATAACTCAGAAGAAGTCTTGAAATGCCCTTAGTTGGAACTTCATTTAAGATATACCCAACTGTTTCTTAAGGTTTTGTTCTGTAAAGATGTTTATAAAGGGAGATGCTCATCATATTTCTCAACGTACAATGAGCGTGTAATTTCTTATTTTGATTACACAAATCCAAGAAGATTTACCAGATATCCATATTATACAATGATGCTTGGGTTCTCTAAAAATCCAGCAAATGGTCCAGGATTTCCATTGCACGTACCATAATATTCAGCACCACTATCCGATCTTACAATCTTTATCGGACTTTCCTTATGTTTCTTTACCTCTGTTTTTTTTTTGAAAGCATCGAACTTTTCAGATTATTACGCATGAAATAAAGAAACATATACCAAGTGTGATTAGCAATTAGATATAATTAATAAAAAATATAAATAAATTATTATGTTCACCTACTAATTTTAGCAATTTTATTAAATAGGTTCTTACACCAGTTTTAACGAGTAGGATAATATCCCTTATGATGTGCGCTAACGTCTTAGTAAATATATTCAGATTCTTATTTTACATTCATATGCATATCTTACACATAATTTTCATATGCATGTGAATTACACACGTGCCAAATACTAGTGTGTATATATAAATAATTAAAATACTGTTATGTTTTCCAATGTAGATTAAAAAAACAAACAAATCATTTGACTTCAGTCATATTTTGAAGAGAAAAATGCAATATGAGTGACAGGTTCTGTAATGATTTCACGACATAGCAGATTGAAAATATCGTTCATGTACTCTCTGTTATAAGTCCTGATATGCATGCTTGATAAAACCTTATGTCAAACGGTTCAAAGCACACATAAAAAATGATGCAATTAACATTTTTTTAAAATCATTTTGTTTTGACTCCGATGCAACAACCATTTCGTATTACGATAATAGCCTTGTTAGAACTCTGTTAAAATATTCATATATTTGTTCAAGTCATATTCGAACTTTAGTGCAATAGAAATGAAGCCCTCGTCAGTGGACATCGTTCTCTTAGTTGAATTTTTTTTTAATGGCAAGGAAAACAATGAAAAATAGATGTCACTTTGTGGGATCTCATAGAGACTCAAGACTCTTAAGTAATTTATCGACAATGAATCAATGATTAACAGTAATTGACAGCAAGTGCATACTGATTGAACCAGTAAGAAGAGGCAAAACAAAAGTGAGGTTATTATCAGATCTGCTTGGGGTTTATAGCACATAGAAAGTACTCAAAAAACTGCCTAGACCCAAATAACATTTGTAGAACCTTGTTGCATTCAGTTTCATTTTCTCGCTTTCTGCATTGCCTTCATTTAATAAATCTGTAAATTAACTTCATAATCGACTTCATCATGTACAGTTTACGTACTAGCAAGGACATTGAATAAAGAGCTGCCTGAGGAGCAAAAGGAGAAAGTGGTATCTTCAACTCCCGTTGCAGAATCTGCTACTACTGCAAATACAGTATCCACAACATCTTCTCCTGTAACTGTGAAAACCGAGCCCATTCCAGAAAAAGAGCAGCTCGAGCTCTACAAGTGGATTTTGGAAGAGAAGCGAAAAGTGAAGCCTAAAAACTCTTCAGAAAAAAAGAAAATCGATGAAGAGAAAGCTTTGTTGAAACAAATTATTCGATCAGGATCTGTTCCAACCTTGTAGCTTTCATTGTTTAGAATTTAAAATCTGCTGTAATTTGGATTTGAATCTCATGAGGTGAGCAAATGTGAATAATTGTGTTGTGGTTTGCTTTGGGAGAATATTATCGTCTTTTGTTGTGATGTTTTGGATATTTCTGAGACTTGTATATGCTGATTTGATGGGATTTGTTTGTGATTGCTTCCATTTGATCTATGATGCTTTCCTTATATATATACTTTGAACTTTAAAGCTAGTGAGGTTTCATTTTTGAGTTTTATTTATGTCGATTTCGGTTATATTTGATCGGATTAATTTTTGAGATGTTGAAATTCTTTATTTCTGAGCTTTGTTTTAACTATTGATTCTGATTAATTATAAAACTGGCCAAAGTCCATGTAATATAATTTTAATTGTTTTATAATTCTTCCTGTTTCAAAGCGCGCGCTCTCTCTCTATGCTGGTCATGTTGGAATATGTAGAGGATGGAACAGTCTTAGTTTTTTCTTGTTATTTCTGCTGGAAATAAAAGCCTGCACTAGTTTTTAGCAAAAGTTTACATGCAGAGAGAATTATGAATCACCTGTTTATAGTTCACAGCGGATTTACATTTCTGGAAACCGAAGTTGAGTACGGATACCAAAATTACTAGCATTTGATACACTGAACAATTTAAGCAAAATGAATACTATGGACCTGCATTATCACATGAATCTGCAAATGAATTCATGTTCACAAATGGTTAAGCCATCAATGCTTAATTTTGGGCAAGTATCATTTGTGGACCCCTTTGCTAATTTGAGCCACAAATACTCACTGAACAATATCCTTCCTTCGCACTTGAATTTAATCTCATTTGGCTTATTTAGCCATTTTGTAGGAATTTATGAAGCTCAGAAGAAATTAATATCTCAGCTCTAATGCCTGGAACAATTGAAATTGGTATGCCCTCACTTCTTGTCTCATGTTGCTATATTTTTTGTTGTTACATACCTAACTCAAAAGTGCAGTTGTAGGCATGATGGATCTTCCAAAAACTGAAGCAACTAGTGAAGATACTTTCAGATTTAAAGGTAAGTTTATAGTTATTAACTTTGGAATTGTGCTATGAAGTTATGCACCATTTATGACATACAGAAGGTATAATACAGTTTCTATGGGGAAGAGAGAATACAGAAGTGTGGGTGAAGAAGCCTGCTCAATGTGAGTCCCCTCTCTTCTTTTTCTTTTTTGGATGATTGAATTATTTCTGTATTAACTAGGGTGGAGTCAAACTACCCAGACTTTTTATTACTAATCAGCAGTATCCATAAATTCTTCATAAATATTCAGTGCATTTACTATCTACACATGTTAATGCAGCCCAGTTGCATCGCTTCGTGAAAACTTGCTTATTGAGATACATGATACCGAGGGAACAAAAATAATACAAACAGGTAACAAAAACATGATTTTTTTTTTCTAGGTTGATATTTATGACTCCTGACTGTGTGCATTTTATTGTGATAGAATTTAAAACTATAACGGTAGTGGAGAAAGGAGTTCTTGAGGATTCATATCCTCTGAACTCCGGTGGATATATTAAGATGAAACTGCAATTTTCGCTTAGCCAAGAAGAACTCCTGCGAATTCGTGAAATGGTAATCTGGAGATATACTGAAATGTTGAAGCTTGATTCAGTCATTAACATATTTTCATGTTGAGCATGTAGAGGGAGCGTGCGTTGAAAAGAAAGCGTGAAGAGCAACCAAAGACGGGAACTATGAACTCAGATTTTGGTAATGTTGATATACTACATCAATGTAATTCTTTATTATGTTTTTGATGAATTTTCTAAATATGTTATTCTGGTTTAAAATATTATAGGGAATAGAATTGGTAACCAGGTTGCACTATTCAACTTGAAAGAAGCAAGCCCTGGTCAATTACGACATAGTGACCCAGTTAAGGATTCTTATAACTTCATGTATTGCAATCATATAATCAGGATATATCAATTTTAATTACTATTGTTTAAATGGTTGTTTTAGTTGAAGGATGTACATATTTTGGGTAAATATATATGTTATAGCATAGCTAGTGTGTAACAACCACTATAAATAAGAAATTTTTGATTCTTTTACCTCATTAGTTTGTGTATGTGCAGATTCGAGTAAAGCATCAGCCTCTATGCCCTCTACAACACCAGAGATATCTACAACATTGCAAATCTATCAACGACCATCGGATCTCTTGTTTAAAGGTGATAATGTTCACCTGACAAAATCAAACCAAGAATACACAAAGCATCAGTTACCACTAATGATTATGAACAAGAGTCATAAATCAGAGTTTTCTAACTCTTCCCCTTCTAGAAACTCTACTCAACATAGCTTTTCTAATGCTTCTGAACTGAAGAAAATTGAAAGCAGTGTTAAGAAAATGGTATCCGCTTTTGAAAGCAGTCAACACCTGGTATGTAGCCCCATTTCCTTTTCAGATTTCCCCCCATCTTTCTGTGGTTTTAGAGAAGTTTTTATGTTGACAAACAAAATGCAGGGACTGAATCCTCGTTTTGGTTCAAGATTTAAAACTTCACAATCAAAGATTGGTGGCGGTATCGATGGCTATTTGAAAAGAGTAGTACCCTATGAAGAAAGTGACATAGTCAAACCAGAAGTTCCTCCAAGAATCTCAAAGTCATTTTCTTCCGGTATGCTTTCTGATATAATTGCACAGCCAAAACAAGCTGCCTTTGAAAATGTTGGTGCTGTAAAATCATTGCAAATGGTAAATGATCATTCAAAAACTGTTGATGAACCAAAATTCAAAAACCAAGAACCTGAAGATTTTAAGGAAACTGCATGTACTACATTGCCTATTGTAGAACCTGTTATAGAAAGAGATGGCCATGTTATGCTCTTAAGCCAAAGTATGAAAGAACAAGATGAAAATATAAATCTTGATATGGACTCTAAGAAGAATACAGATTATAATGAGAGCTCAAATAGAAATATTCCAAGTGATAACAATGAAACCGAATATCTTCAGGTTTCAGAAAACATAAAATCCGATGAGGAATGCACTTCGCCAACAGAAACTCATATATCAATGGGAATCATCGACAAATACGAAATAATAGAACAAACAGATAGTATTAGTGCAAAACAAACCGATGAGCATAAATTTTGTGGGAGTCAAGCAAACAAAGAAGTCGCTTGTACAAATACAAATGAAACTACAGGACTTGTAAGAGATTGCGTTTTCGATGGATATTCGTATGAAAATCAAGATGTTTGGACAACCCAAAATATATGTATTACAACTGCATCGAAACAAGTAAGAGATTTTATTGACCACTGCAAGAATCGTGGAGCAAATAATTCATCCGAAGTAAATTCAGCAAGTTATCAGGTTAGCATATTGCAACTGTAGTACTTTAGAATGAATGGTGTTTTATTTCCAATATTTTTATTGATTTTAGTTACTGATGTCTAGTAAAAATATAAATAACATGCAGGAGAAGAAGCTACAGGATGATGGATCACTGGAAGATAAAAAGGATGTGAACAGTTCTGGCACATGCCAAAATAAAACTCATGTTAATTCTACAAGTACTTCAAATATACATGGAGGTTTTCTTGAACAGGCATGTCTTCAACCCTGTCATGTTTGTTTTCGATTATTTAATTTATTTCATGTTTGAAAATTGGTGATTCGATCTTGGGACCTTTAGATTCATAGCGCTTGTCATTTTTCTAATGGTCCTTAACTTGTTTATGATGACATGATATTATATTTACTAGTTATTTGATTAAATATATTATAATATTTAATTTAATATTCATTAAATGCATCATAAGCAATTCTAATTAATGTGGTCACAGGTTTTCTTTCCCCTGAAACCAATAGATTTTGCTGCAGGTTGATGTATGATGTTCAAAGTATTTTTCAAGAATATGATAACAATTTTGCATTCTAGTACAGTCGGTAAAATTTATGTACCCACCGGCTGATACTTCATAATCTTACAGGGCGTAAAAATAGTAGTCGCGGCAGTTGCTTTAGCTGCACTTTTCTTCAGTACAAGGCCACAGAAGCAGAAAAAAAATGGTAGATATCTTTGATTATTATGTGTTTTTAGTTTTTACTCAATTCATATGCCGAGTTCTTCTTTTCTTTCGAATTGGACCTCAACTACTTTCATTAGGCATCTGCAAATGTGCTTTAACTGATTTACTGTGCAAACCAGAAAGACTAAATGTTAAAGAATGTGCATATTTGATAAATGTTTGAGTACATTCTAGCAATACAGTGTTACTATTTCTATATTCAATTGCAACATGAAAATGAGCATTGAATGATGAATTTTGACACAGAATAGCCATAATATATAGTCATCATATTTATGAATGAGCTTAGTTTTACATTTTTGATCAATATGTCGACAGCATGCAAAATTAGACTAAGAACTCTACCTCATATTCCTTGAACTTATCTAGTTCCTAGTACTGCTTTGTGTAGGATATATGCAGAATCTTTTATAATCAAAACATACAACGTCTATTATTATGTATGATGATATATGACATGATATGATTATTCAAAACATCACTGATTATTTAAAAGGCCGGTTTCCTGTTTTTACTGTACGTATCATTTAAGTTTGTGCTGTGCTGTAAGCCTGTAATCTGCTAGGTGTCTTGAGAGTTGAGACCTCACAACTAAGGGAGGCAAGGCGCAGGAATCATGGATTTAAGCTTTAAGGGAGATGAGTGTCGTGAATTATTGTTTTGAAAATAATATGCATGTACGTACAAAACATCATTCACATGGCAAGTTGCTCTTGATGATCAGGCGACAGGCAGTACTACATTTATTTAATCTTTACTTATTCCATTGGCAGACATGATAACTTTATTCTAATAATTAAAAAAAAAGTAATAATATGCTCTACATACTTGCTCTTAGCTAAAAGAAAAGCCGCGTTGTGATTGAGTCTATTTTTAATAATTATGAGCAGCGAGTCATCTACCATTATTGAAATACACAAGAATGAGCATAAGTGACCACCACACAATGTACGAAAAAAGTTACTAATAAAGTTAAGCTAGCGTCTGATATGAAAAAAAGTTTTATGTTTTTGGTTTTCTGAACTTCACGTGAGAAAAGAAGGTGGTGGAAACGTTGGATTTAAAAAATTGTCTTAACATATATTGATTTTTTTCTTGTTTTCCATCTTTTAGAAAATATCAAAAATTATTTTTTCTCTTCCCATTCAACCTTTGCTAGGCCGTATATGATTTTCCAACTACTGTTTTTTCCACGTCATTTCTCATACATATTGAAAATGCAAAATACAAAACTCTTTTTCAAACCAAACACTGCATAAGTTACTAACAAAGACTTGGAATATAAACAAACATTTTCTTCATTTACGATAAAAAATGAAATGTATGAAAAACAAATGTTAAGGCAATGTAGTATATTTGCACTTTCAAAACACGCGCGTAAATTATGAAAATAAATGTGCAGATTGAATGCAATCTAAGAAGAGGTCCTAATACACCATTTTAAAAAAAATTACAAAATGAACGAAATTTGGATGTATATATAAAAGTTAATCATTAAACATTTTCAGAATAAAAAATAATATAAATAAGTGCAAATTATCAGTGGAAAATTGGAATATAGCTAAAATTTACATCTTAATTAGCATAAAATGGAATAAGACATATTTTTAAAAAGTGTATATACTCTGCACTTTAAAAAAATTATAAACTGCAAAGTGGATATAAAAAAATTTATATAAAAAAATATAAAAGTTTATTCAACAAAAGTCGTATATTGGAAAATGCTTATGTTATGCTTTTTCAAAAGTGAATAAAATGATAATATCAAAGTGTTGAATATATGTACAGTGTGTTCCTTGACAAAAAATTCTCATTTCACGCATTTGACATGTTGGATGCAGGAATGGAAAATATACTCTCTCGGCTTCTTTTATGGGATAAGCTGAAAGCTGTATGAGTTTAATTTCAAAAACAACAATCAACAGCGATAATCAATGCATATAAATGCACAGTTTCATACTCAGGGATGCACAAATACTACGCAGGAGTGTATTGATAATTATGTAGTAGAAACGAGAAGATAAACTTAACAAGAAAAGAAAAGAACAATAATTACATACTAAAAAGTAACAAAACAATCTAACCGAGATTAGAAAGAAATTCACCTGAGCCTTGTCGTGACAATTTCCTTAAAACTTTATTTGAAGTCTCTCAAGATACAACCGACGATGATCTACTCGAGATCGTAATGAGTATGACTGCTCAGTGGTAGGAAACTAACTGCGTTGGTTCGAGGACATAACGAGGAGGAAGAAGATTATTAAAAAAGATAGGGAATGTGACCAGTATTCCTCTCCTTTTATAGTCTTCAACGGTCCTGTCCGTATGAAAAGTTGCATCTGTTCGTTTGAATCAAGGCAGTTATTGGCAAAGGTCATGTCCGTTGGAAAAAATCGTGTTCATTCAAAAAATGATTGTTACAGTCTAGTCCTATTGGACCCGCACCCGACCCGGCCCAGCCTGATTCGGTACGGTACGGGCAAGCTGCTCGTGCGTTAAACCATAGCCATACAGCCCTTTCCTTTTGTATAAAATTACCTGACACTAAGAGCCAATATAGGTTGATGGGAAAAAGCATATAAACATGTATACCTCTTCTATGTTTGTCAATGTAGGACTTTAAGTATATATCTTCATTCACTTCTATGTAAGGATCTCTAACGTTATCCCAAATGAATGACGATATATGTGTCCCCCACTCAAAGGGAAATATCACAGAGTACATATGGAAAAAAATGGTATATCAAGGATAAGTAGATATTTTAGTTTGAACATTCCCTAGTTAAAATTTATCGGATATGCTTGACTAATCGGTGAATTATTTCATCTTGAACCGTCATCCGTTGGTGTATAACCAGACAATAAACTTTACGAAATATTGTTTCCCTTCACATCCAATCTCTTGGTTGTGTTCATTTTGGTCCTAAACAAAGTTGGTTTTGCTTGTGTGTTAGAGAATTTAAGCCTTAATATTCTCATAGAGCCAACCCAGCTCACACTGACATAGGTGATCGCATCCATAAATAGTATCCTACGCATACTCCACTTGATGTTCTTCAAGACATTGACATCATTAAAAGCATAGTTTATCCTTTTTAGTACTTATGTAGGCATGCATTTTATTATGCATCATAGAAGTAGGGTAGAAAAAAGTTCAAATAAATGCATTATTTCTTGAGTTACTCAGAACTAGTTTGCCTGTTGATCCTAGTCCGTGGGATCTCCAATCGCTAGGATAGATTTCCGTATAATGTAACTCTTGATGGCTTTAGGTTTCTAAACTCATTTCCCTCGATACGCAATCAATTTTCTCACTTGATAAAGCTTTAGTGAACGGATCTGCTAGATTTTCATTTGTTCTTACATAATCAATAGAAATAGTTCTATTTGAGATTAACTGCCTTACTATGTTATGACGTTGATAAATGTGTTGTGACTTTCCATTATACATAAAGTTTTGCATTCTAAGTAACGATGTTTGATTATTGCAGTGAATACATTTGGCTGGTATAGGTTTGGGCCAAAATGGAATATCTTCTAAAAATTGACGAAGCCATTCTGCTTATTCGTCTGCTTTATCTAAAGCGATATACTCAGATTTCATAATGGATCGAGCTATGCATGTTTGTTTAGTAGATTTCCATGACACTACTGCTCTTGCAAGGGTAAAGACATAACCACTTGTTGATTTTGATTTCTTTGAATCTGAAATCCAGTTTGCATCACTATACCCTTCTAAGACGGTATGATATTTTCTGTAATGTAAGGAAAAGTTTATGGTATTCTTTAAATATCCCAACACTCTCATTAGTGCTTTCCAGTGTTCCTTCCTTGGGTTACTTGTATACATGCTCAGTCGACGTACTGCATAAGCAATATTTGGTCTTGTGCAATTTATGAGATACATTAGACAACCTATTACACAAGAATATTCCAGTTGCATTACACTCTCATTAGTGTTTTTATGCAGAACTTATGATGAATTAAAAGGCGTTCTTACTCCTTTGATTCTATAATCTTGGAACTTTTCAATTACTTTGTCTATATAGTGTGACTGAGATAATTCAATTCCATTAGGAGTTTTTATTATTTTAATTCCCAAAATAAGGTCTGCTACTCCTATGCCTTTCATGTCGAAATTATTGGTTAACATTTTCTTTATGGTCTTTATAACCTTAATGTTGGTACCAAAGATTAGCATATCGTCTACATATGGACAAATCATCACATATGATTGATCAACTTGTTTGTAATAAACACAGTTATCACATTCAGTTATACGAAAACCATTTTTCATCATAACACTATCAAATTTTGCATGTCATTGTTTTGGAGCTTGTTTAAGTCCATGCAATGATTTTACTAATCTACAAACTTTGTTCTCATTTCTTTTGAAATAAAACCTTTTGGTTGCTCCATGTATATCTCCTCATCAAGATCTCTATTTAAGAATGTTGCATTTACATCCATTTGATGAATTTCTAGATTATAGATGGATGCAATTACTATTAACATTCTTATAGAGGTTATTCGTGTAATCAATGAATAAGTATCAAAGAAGTCTACACCTTTTTTTAACGATATCCTTTGGCTACCAATCTTGCTTTATATTTATGAATAGAGCCATCTGGTTTCATCTTCTTCTTGAAGATCCATTTACAACCAATTGGTTTTATTCCAGGTGGAATTTTAACTAATTCCCAAGTTTTATTACTTAGAATTGAATCAATCTCACTTTTGATTGCTTCTTTCCAACATGAAGATTTAGAAGCTAACATTGCCTCCTTGTATGTTTGAGGTTTATGTTCTAACACGTAAGTTAAGAATTCCAAGCCAAAGGACTAGGAAGTTCTTGCCCTTACGCTTCTTCTTGGTTCAATTTCATCGTTATCATGATGAGTTTCATCTTCATGTAGTTCATCTCTGTCTTCTCTTGTCCTTTTAGGGACATAAGTTCCATCATTCCTTTTGTGCGGGAACACATCTTCAAAAAATGAGGCATCTCTTGACTCCATGATTGTATTTATACCGATGTCATTTATATCAGACTTGAAGACTAAAAATCTGTAGGCACTACTATTTTCTGTGGGTCCCAGATAGTAACAGTCTATAGTTTTTGGTCCAAGTTTGACCTTCTTGGGAGGTGGAATCAGATCTTTTGCCAAGCACCCCCACACTTTGAGGTATTTGAAACTTGGTAGGTGTCCTTTCCATAATTCTTATGGAATTGTTCCTATTTTGCTATAAGGAACCCTATTTAGTATGTGATTAGACATATTTAGGGCTTCCCCCATAAGTTCGCGGGTAGGCCTGACGTTAAAAGCATAGCGTTAATCATGTCTTTTAACGTTCTATTCTTTCTTCCGGCAATACCATTTTGTTGTGGTGAATATGGGGTTGTTCTTTAATGAATTATACTATTTTCTGCATAGAATTGTTCAAATGGTGATTTATATTTTCCACCTCGATCTGATCTCAATATCTTGATCTTTTTGTTAAGTTGATTTTCTACTTCAGCTTTGTATTTTATAAACGATGTAATTTCTTCATCTTTACTATTTAAAAGATATATATTGCAATATCATGTATAATCATCAATAAATGTGATAAATTACTTTTTCCACCTCTTGTAGGTAATGACTTAAAATCACATAAGTTAGTATGAACCATCCCTAATGGTTCAGTATTGCCTATCAATAGTATGAAATGGTTTTTTAACCATTTTTCCTTCTACACATGTCTTACATTTGTATTTTTTATCTACTTGAAACTTTTGAATTAATCTTTTTGCAAGTTTTTTCATTTTTTGAAAATTTATGTGTCCTGATCTATCATGCCGTAATAGAGTTACCAATAAATTTGCCTTAAATAGGCCATCACATAAATATCCCCTTCCTATATAAATTCCAGCCTTGGACATAACCATTTTGTTTGACTCGACGACCATTCGAAATCCTTTCTTTGAAAGCACGGGTCCAGAGATTAGGTTTTTGCGGATATCTGGAACATAAAGCACAACATTCATTGTAATAGTTTTTCCAAAGGTAAATTTAAGGATGATGGTGCCCCTGCCTTCAATCATGGAAACTGCAGAATTACCCATGTAGAGTTTTTCTTCCTGATCGAATCTATTATAAGTGGAGAACATGGATTTGTCAGAATAGAAATGATGAGCCTGTGTCTACCCACCACCATGTAGAGTTCTTAACCAAGTAACATTCTGTGACAACTCCAGAGAAATTCGACTCATCAACGTCCATATTATCCACCATATTTACTTCTGAATTGTTCTCCTTCTTGTGTCTGCAATCCTTAGCGGCGTGTCCCATCTTTCCACAAACCCAACACTGACCATTAAAATTTTTGGCCTGCTTATTTTCTCTTTTTTTATTTTCTGGTGCTTTCCTTTTATGTGGAAATTTTTTTGGTTAAATTGTCCTTTCTTCTTTACCTTTCAGCAACAAATTCCCCTTTGCTTTTTGGTTGTGTTACCCCCGGTTGTCTGCTTCAATCTTTAACCCGACGATGAGATCTTCTAAAGAAATCTCCTTCTTTTGTGTTTTAGATAATTGCGGTAGTCTTTCCATGATGGGGGCAACTTTCCTGTTATCGCTTCAACAAGGAATGACTCTCCAACTTTGTATCCTTCTGATTCAAGTTCATGAATGATAAGCTGAAGTTCTTGCACTTGAGTAGTCACTGATTTGGAGTCTACCATCTTGTAGTCCATAAATTTTTCTACTATGAACTTCTTCAGACTAACATTCTGGGTTTTGTACTTGTTTGCAAGTGCAAATTAGAGAGACTTTGCTGACTGATGAGGCTGGTACACTTTGTATAGCATCTTGTCCAAGCAGTTTAGAATGTAATTATTGCACAGGAAATCAGATAGTCTCAATGCATCAACAACCAGAAACACATTTTTATGTGTTTCTTTAGTTTGGCCTGGTGCAGGAACATGTTCATCCTCTTTGACATACCTTTGCAGACCTAGCGTAGTGAGATAGAATAACATCTGACTTTTCCATGTTTGAAAGTCATCACCATCTCCTTTGAATGGATCGAGTCTATTGTGAGTAGTAGTTTTTGCTGATAACTCAACCACTTCCATTTTTATTTCAGTATAAACTGGAAAGTCCTAAGTTGTATGAGTTGAATTATAGAAACAACAATAATCAGTATACAAAAATGCACAGATTCATGCTCAAGATGCACGAATACTATGCATTAACGTAGTGATAACAATGTAATAAAAACGAGAAGATGAACCTAACAAGAAAATAAAAGAACAATATCTAAATACTAAAAAGTAACACAATAATCTAACCGAGATTAGAAGAGGTTTGTTGTAACAATTTCCTTAAAACTTTATTTGAAGTCTCCAAGATACAATAGACGATGATCTGCTCAAGATTGTGATGAGTATAACTGCTCTATGATAGGAAACTTCGCTGATGCGAGGACAGAACGAGGAGGAGGAAGATTATTAAAAAAGATAGGGAATCCTCTCCTTTTATAACCTTCAACAGTCCTGTTCGTACGAAAAGTTGTGTCTGTTCATTTGAACCAAGGCAGTTATTGGCAATGATCATATCCGTTAGGAAAAGTCGTGTCCATTCAAAAAATGACAGTTATAGTCAACAGTCGTACTATTTGAATTTAAAAAGGCAAAAACTATTTATTTTTATTTAGAAAAAAATATAACAAAGTCCAGTCCTATTGGACCCGCATTCGCACCTAGCCCAGTTCGATACAGGACAGGTGGGTGGTGCACCCGTGTGTTAAACCATGGCCATATAGCTCATCCCCTTCGCAAAAAATTACCTGACCCTAATAACCAATATAAGTTGATGGGAAAGAGTATATAAATATGTATACCTCTTCTATTTTTGCTAGTGTGGGACTTTAAGTATATATCTTCATTCACCTCTATGCAAGAATCTCTAACAAAAGATCCTCTTGTGTCCGACTTGAGCTCCCTAATTATACATTAGTGCTTCCCTCTCTTCTATAATCACATTCCTATTTTATTTCTACTCTTCTCTATTCTTCTCTTCTCCTAATGTCAAGTTCGAATTCCAAAACTAAAGATCTGAACAATATAATTTTTTAAGGTTCTATTTGCAATAATAAATCAACCTATAACAATATGCGTATTTCAACTTACAGTTGCATACGTTGGGTCGAGGATACATTGTTTATCATTTATAATGGTGTCAATGAAATTTCAAATGAAAAATCTTTGTTTATAACCTATGTGTATGTTTGGAAATTTACAGTCCGAGAATAATGATAGAAATTTTCATTAAGGAAATGATTGCAATTAGTTATGTAGCATAACTCTAGCTCTTCCAATGACAGACCGACCAACATCAGATAGCACAAACTTTGGTTATTTTTATAATGTTTTAGAAGTCATACTCTGACCATCTAAAGATACCTTGTTAATTTTTTCTATTCAAATACTTATCCAATTGTATTACTCATCACATTGCATGTTATGTTGAGAAGAGTTTAAGAGCTTATACTTAATGAAACAAGAGATCGTTTGGAGCTAAGGATTGGAAGCTACAAAGGTTTGAAGTTTGGACGAATAGTGGGCAAAAATAACCTTTGTGTTGGAGCGTGTAGTGAGCTAAGTGGTCAATCAGTCATAGCCCAAAGATCGACTGCTCATGCCCCTGGAGTGTGAAATATTTTTTTTCGACCGACCCATCGACCGCTGATCCCTAAGCGCTTGACCAGTCTTGTCTCGAATTTGTTGTTTAGGGGGGGGGGGTTTTGTTTTGACTTATTTAAGGATGGGCTTCTCTATATTTATGGCGTTGTAACTACTGCTTTCATCGAATAGTTCTGGCTATTAATATAAAATCTCTTATCTACTTCCATTTCTTCTTTGATAAGAGATTTTATAAAATAAAAAATTGATAACCCTAATCCTGTTATTCTTGAATTTGGAGGTTTTCAAACTATATGAGTGCTCTTTGTATTTTTGAGATTTTAATTGAGATTAGAGGGATTAACCACTATATTGAATCTCTAATATTTTATTTGGTGGTTGTAAACTCTTGTAATTGTTTGAAGTGAATAAAAAAGTTGTTAGGTCTCCTAGTACATAGGTCCATCCGATCTATCCATATTATATCTCATGTGACTCTTTTGGTTTTTGTTGTTTTAGATTTGTTTGGTAGTTAAATAGATTGTTATTACTTTCGATGTTTTAATCGATTGTCTAGGTTCTTGATTTTCATTAATAGGATTTTCACAATATATTTGCGATGATACAAATTTTATAACACCTGAAAAACCAAGGTTCTAAATAACACTTGGTTCACATATACCAAAAACAGAGAGCCGTAAGATATAGTTTGATAAAAATAGAGCATATCTATCACAGTTTTTCAAAGGACATGACTTGTGGTGGAAGGATATAATATAGCATATCAGTACAACATATCAATACACACGCATACACACTTTGTGTATATGTTTAAGATTTAAGAGTAATATTTATACTGTAGATAAAGGCGTAATAATCCAAGCACTAGGGATAGTTGAATGGTTCTCCAAACACAGGGGGTTTGTTACAGCATAATACATAACTCTTGTTAAGTAAATTAGTTCAACATATCTCTAATTATTGTATATTGAATAGATAGTAACAATATGTGAAAATATGCTATTTTATATCCTCGTTGCCTTAGACCTCCAATTATGCATTTGATCTTCTCTTAGTCAACCTAACCAATAAGTACATAACAAAGGAAATAAACTATAGAGGGGATCGGACGCAAGTCCAATGAAAAGGAAATAACATTAAGTTACATGATAACTAATATATTGATATTACATTAATAATATTCTAAGGGATGTTAATAAAGATAATATCATAGTTAGATCTCACCCTACGTTTCCTCCTGCACATAACAGGTTAGAACATTTATTTTATAATGTTACACTAACTAATAATATGTGATGGTATGATTATACTACTAAATATGTACTATCGCTATGGCGTAATTGGATGTAATGAAACTTTACATCCTAAGATAGCATTCCTGAATTCATTTGATAAACAACATCCGCTACAATGTTAAATAATACCAACAATGATGTACATCAAAATACATCTACAGGACCACCAAAATCAATTGTCACAAACGATATAAATGTGCCTTACAATTTTCCTTGATATGCCTAAGGATAAGAAAGTGAAACGACACCAAGATGTCATCTTGTACTGGACTAGATCGAGCCCCTATAGTTGAGAATGGGTATCCCCAAACTTTGTCTTAACCATGCCACGAAGCACCTGAATGAAGGCCA
Source organism: Allium fistulosum (assembly GCA_030737815.1). Lineage (NCBI taxonomy): Eukaryota > Viridiplantae > Streptophyta > Magnoliopsida > Asparagales > Amaryllidaceae > Allium > Allium fistulosum. Next base: position 222,674,872 of record CM060902.1, read on the forward strand.
TTGCCTTTCCACCATATCAAAAGTGTTAATTGGCTTTTTAACTGAGAAAATTCTTTGTAGAAGTTAGAATGTCAAGACGAAGATGGAATGACTCGCGAACTTAGAAATATGCTCAGAAGTGCAAAAAGATTGGACTCAAGAAGTTTTAAATGGGTTCGAGCTAAGTGGACCTTTTGGTACAGAGAGGAATTTTCTCCACTTGGTACCCCCTAAATTCCTTATACCTCAAGCAATCGTCACAGAGTTCATTTCTCGAAGAACATAAGAGTAATTCTAAGAATTTATGAGAAGAAAGCCGGATAAGACAAGTAGTATCAAGGAAGTTATCAAGAAACAACTCAATTGTTAAGGAAAAGTTCCTATAACATAGCAATCTAGAGATAGGAAGGAAAAACAAGTGAGGGAAGATGCACGCTAACAGAAGCCAATCGGTACCGAGAAGTTTCCTCTCGATACCGAGAGGTTTCCTCTCGATACTTAGAGGTTGTTATTCGGGCTAACTTTGGGTCTCTAGCACCTTTGGACTTGAATCTGGACCATGGATTTCATGGGCCTACGACTCCACTGGCTAATTTCCCTATAAATACCCACTCTATAGCAAACCAAGAGAGGACTTTGGGCACTTCTCCTTCTTCATCATATATCTCCCTTTGCTATGGTCATCAAGGTAGATACTCTTGGCAGCTCTAGGCTTAAGAACATGTCAATCTTTTGTACTTATGGCTTATAATTTTCTCTAATCCTCTCAAATTATCTCCCAAATCAATAATCAATAAAGATAACAATGGACGTAAGCCAGACATTGCCGAACCACTATAAAAATTCTTCTATGTTCTTTAATTTTCTTATAATATTTGTTAGATCTCAACTTTTCTACAGGTTTTTGGGTGTTGTGTCATTTTGGCGTCAACATTTTGGTGCTTTCATTGAGAGTTAAACTCATGATCAGATCTAGCTTGATATTTTGGATCTTGAGAGATCCAATGGTTGGATTTAGAACATTTGCTTTGAAGGATTGGGAAATTTGTTGATAGAAATCAATGGCGCCTAGAAGGAGAAGATCATCTATAATGGTGGTTGGTGGAGATGAAGAGAATGCCTACCAAACTGAAGTAGGAAATCAACAGGTAGTACTGGGCTCATCCGCTCAACATGAAGTCATTACAAGGGGTGAGCTTGATAAGATGATGTAGGGGTTGAACCAGGAGTTGGTGGACAGTCAGAAGGCTTTGATTGAAAAGTTAGATGTGAGTATGGAACTATTACTCTAGCAACCACAAAGGACCAGCATAAGTAGGAGAGAAGTTTCGCCTGCTAGAGCTGAAGAAGAGAATTCATATGTTTTTGGTCAGAATATGTGAGATTGAAAGAAAATGTAACACCCCGAAAATTTTCCAAAATAAAATAGAAAATATAAATAAAAGTGAAGAATGAACTTAAAAGTAAATTTCCACAAACATCCGAATTTGGCTACGGGGCATGCACCGTCGTGTCCTAGAAATTTTCTGTACGATTTTCATATATAACACTTTATAATATGAGTTAGTATGAGAAAGGTAAGAGTGTCATAAAATTATACCAAAAATTAAAATAGAAATTAGAAATTAGAAATAATAATAATAACAAAGGGTCAGGTCGACCGTGGGCAGTCGACCTAGCCCTAGGGATGGTCGACCCGACCATGTGTTAATCGAGTGGTTAATTTTCCTACGTTGCTTCGTTTAATGGACCAGATTTGTGCGTGCGGGCCAAGTAGTTGATGAAGGGTTCATATTTGCTTTGAGTTGATTGATGGCTGGAATTAGTTGGTTTCTCCTATAAATTAACACTTAATCCTAGGCCTAAACTCTAATTTTCAGATGTCAACGAAGTGCTACCAAAATCTAAACTCAAACCCTAATCTCTCGAAACCATAATTCTCAAGTTAAACCCAATCCCAAATCAATCTAGAGCTAAATTAAAAGGGAGATCAACCAATTACACAAGAGGCTAGGCAAAGCTAGAGGGAATACACTGGTTGGGGCCAGATCTTTAGCTTAGAACCGAGGTGAGTGGACACAAATATTATAATTTGATTATTTGAATTAAATTTAAATCTATTTTAAATGGTTAGATTGCCTAGAAAACTTAGTTAAATGTTTAATTGAATTTAAATTGGAAAATTGTAAACCTTTTTATTTAAATTAGAATTTGATGTTAGAATTATTAATTTGGACATGTTAAAATGTGAAACCCCAAACTGAACCACCACATTGATCTGAAAATTGATAAATTAAAAAATGTAAATTAGGGTAAATGGATAATTAGGGTTAATCATTATTGTTAATTACATCAGAAACTAACGACATGATTAAGGGAATCGAATTAAATTAAATTAACGTTAATAATATAAAAATAGTTTGCACAGTAAACAAAAATAAAAATACCCGAACCCTAAAATTTTTAATACGGACGGTCGATCATGGACATGCCTAGGTCAACCGTAGGCGGTCGGCCTATGGTGTCCCCAAGTCGACCGTCCATAGTGTAAAATGGGCTTTTTTGTTGTTTTGGGCCTTGAGCCCAATAAATGAATGAAACTTTGTAATTTCTGGACTATGTCGAATTGTTTGTGGATCTTGTTATGTGCTAGAGAGATGATAGGGAAACGAGTTTCCTATTAGGGTCGTTGGTGCGAATTTAATTCGCATTTCCATGTCATAAGGTAGGACGTGGAGGGTTGTTGAAAGATAGATGATTTATTTCACGTTAGACTCAGGGTGCTACGATCGGGTGGGCGCAGCACTAGTCAAGGGTATTTCTGAGAGTCCGGTCTTGACAGGAGATCCAGGTACTGCATGCTTTTCTAACACAAGCATGGCATAGGTGGATGCTAGCTAGGATGGTAAGAGGCTGCAGATCGATATAAAGCTAAGTGGGACCAGTAGTAGCAGGAGTGCAAGTGTGGTGACTCCGAAGTGGTATGTAAGAGGTATTTTGTCGCTACGTTCGAGGAGGGAGCGCGGGTGCATTCGATGAGTCACTTTGCGAGTTTGCATTTTGTTTTCTTCCTCTTGAGGCATAGTGTGAGTTAGAATGGGGTAGTAGATCCCTAATTTGCCAATCGTTTGGGTGAGGTTCGATTTGTAGATGGACTCATTATGTTAGACTGATACCCTTAGGTATATAAGCTTAGGTATGGACGGACACATTACACACTCTATATCACTTAGAGTAGATTTAGAATTAATTGCACTTAATCATCTTACTAGTCTTGTTCTCATTCACTAGAATTTTGTCTGACCCCCTTCTCTTTATTTTCCCCCATCACAGGATGACAGGTTAGTAGTGATTTGTTATAGCGCAGGGAATGGAGTTCTAATATTTTCTGTTGTTATCTTAGAGTTACTTATTTTATTAGAAGTCTGTAAATTATATTGTAATTTGGAAACAATGTATTTTATAAATTAAGTATTTTAGAGAATGTTTTTATGAAACGTCTATTTTTCTGTATTTATATTTTAATTCCTTTCGCTGTGAGATCTGAAAATGTAGAATGTCTTAGAATTCTATCTTTGTAATTATGTTCTATAATGTTTTAAAATCCCAACAGCTCTTATTTCTTGGCACGATCCGTGTCGTGAAGTGCGGGTTGTCACATTTGGAATCAGAGCATAGGTTTAGGATTCCCTAGGGATTAGGCACATATTGAGAGATCATACTAGAAAGGTTTTAGGAAAAAATGGTTTTTCAAAAGGTTTTCCAAATTGTTTTCTAAAAAGTTTTCAAAAATGGGTTTTGGAAATATATGTTTGTGTATATAGATAAAAGTTTTCAAAGAGATTACCAAAGATTTTATCTATATATCACAATTTCTTCTATTTGTGCCTATGCTATCTACGGGGAGGTTGAAAATAATTTCCAAATAGATAGTGAGAATGAGAGCAAATTTTAGGATATAGGAGGAGCCAAGTCTGAGTAAGGGAGCTAATTATGATCTTCTGATATGTGTATTGGTGCACAACACCCTATACATGTGAGCACATAAGGTAGCTGTTGGCGTATCTCTTATATAAGCAGACGATTGTGGGTTCAAGTGAAGATTAAGGTTATAACAGTTTATGTGGAAAATATGTTTCTACGATTATTATGGTTTACCCCATAAAGAAGAGCAAGTAGATTATGGAATTAAGGGTGAAAGAAGAAGATTAGTACCAAGAGACCCATATAATAAGAATAAGATGCCAACAAAGCAGAAAAAAGGAACATGGAAGAAGACTTTATAAACTTAAGGTAAACTCCCCTATTAACATGGAAACTTTATTGATAATAGTTGCAAAAACATATATTTACTCTAGGGTATGAATAGATTATTCCATATTCAAATAAGGTACTGTATTTAAAAATAAACTTGGTTTGACCATCTTTGAAAAGAACATAACCTTAAGCACTTAAAGCATTAGAAGGCATATATGGGCTGTTGTAATTAGGTTGCTATTGTCTACTCCAACATAAGTAGTAAAACAGAGAAAATATTTTCTGGAAAATGCGAAATAATAGACGTTTGATATTTTAAAAAGAGAAATAAGTTTGTTTGTGGTTTTCTATAAAACAATCAGACAATCTATGTAATTTTTTTTGAAAAGTGAGATTAAAAGAATTTGACAAAAAGCAAAATTTTAATAATTGTTATAAGCTTTGTTTTGTCTCTTAGGCATATTGTTCTCTTTACCTTCAATGTGCACTGTGTTTTTAAACAAATTTTTTGAAAAAATAGAATGAAAGCTGGTTTATGATTTTATATAAAATAGTCGGACAAATTTTATGAACAAGAAGTAAAAGTAGAGAAATTGGTGAAAAGTTATTTTTCCAATAATTGTTTTAGAGTTTTTATTTTGTCTTTTATGCACATTGTCAAACTTAACCCCAATGTGAAATTTTCTTTTAATAATAGAACTTGTGGAAAATTTTGAAAAGTTTGTAAAACACTACTTTTGAACTCCTTTTGTGATTAAGCAACGAGTATTTGAAAATATTTCATAAATGTTTTTGTCATACTTTAAAAATGATAATGAAAGTAATAAAGTAATAATAATGGGTTAAAAATACTTTTGTGAAAATCTCTTATTTATAAAAGAAGATCCTAGAAATGTATATTTTTATGTATATTTTGGACAAGTTAAGTTTGATCGTTTTTGATAATTTGAGAGAATTTCATGATGCTATAAAAGAAAATGTTTTAAAAACGAATGAAGCATTTTAAATATTTTAGACAACTTATTAAGTTTGTGGAAATGGTAAAGATGAAGAGTGGATTTTACAGTTTTAATGACTTATCAGTTTGCGTGAACTATGTTAAAATAAAAGGATTTTATTTGAAATGATAAAGTAAAAAGTGTTAGGATTACCACTTAAACTTAAATGGAAAGGGTTAAATCAGAGTTAGATAGATACGATTACACAACCTTTAAGGACTAAGTTGACAATAGAGTTTGGAAAGTTTGAAATGGTTAAGACGAAGGTGAAAAGTAGCATGGAACTTAGTAACCTCTTCAAGCAATGGTTGAGTGGGAAGGACAAAGTACTAGGTATAACTTCTTATTGTAGTGAAAGGTGAACACCACCTTGTGTTTCTCAAAACAAGTATGACTTGAGTAAACTCATTCTAGAATAAGAATAAGTTAAGGTGTTTTAATTATATTAAAAATACCGTGGATGTAAGAAGTCTTTTGGTTCAATGTGATAAAGTGTCAAATAAGGCCTACTTTAATCCTTGTTAAGAGTTTTATATAGCAAATAGGATTTTTCTTGATTACATTAGGCAATCTGAAACAGGACGGTAAGTGTAAGATCGGCATTGTGACAGCATGGTATTAATCGGCACCATGTATGCGAGGATAGGCTACCGACGAAGCAAGTGAACAAGTATGGGAAAGCATGTATTTTGCTCAGGTTATTGGATTTATGTTATAGCAGTTGCATTCCATGGATACTAGAAGTGAATTTTGAAATAGTAGGGTTAAGTATAACATATTTTTGAATATGGAGAGTAAGAGGAAAGTAGTCCCTAAATAAATGAGAACCTTCATAAAAGAAATTGTATGATAATTTCTAGATTTTTAAACTTACATGACTTAAGCAAGTAAAAATGTAAATTGGTCATTATGGTAAATGGTGGGGTAGCTGATATGGATTAGTAAACAGTCGGAAGTTGTTACAAAATGGGAATGAGATTTAAGTAATATTTTAATTCATTGGAATGAACTATGTAGCAATGTTAATTTCTATCAATTATCCAGTTTCAGTACAAAAGTGTATCTTTCGGAATTATAAGGAATATGCCTACATGAAAGAGATGTATAAAATATGGACAGTTTCCTTATTTTGCACTGTCTATTTAAAAGAAAATAGAAGAGATAATTTTTTTTTAATTCCAAATATAACACAAATCATCTTCTAGATAATTTATGGAAAGTCACAGTGTTCATGTTTCCCATTGGGAAAAAGTATAGTTCCAATGCATTAAAATGTAGAAATCCCTAAGTACAAACCAAAGTATTGGCCATTATGTTGATTGGATTAAAATAGTAAGTACCATTTCGTATTAAACTTTCTCAACCATAAGATAATTTGAATGGAATGATAAAAGTCTACGTTCGGTAAAAAGGTCCTATTTATAAAATGGCACTAAGGAATAGAAAGAGAAATTTTTTGGAAGTTCAAACTACAAAAGGAATCCTAAATAAGAATTTGGTCAAGATCTTTGCGATGTATGGTAAATTCATGTAACGACCCGTATTTTTGACAATTAAAAATACTAAATTAAACAAAGCTTGAAATTAAAAAAAATTCAGAAATTAAAAATCCATGATTTATTGATGAAAAATTTGTTAGGATATAAAACATGATCTTAAATAAATGCTAAAACAACTAATTTTAATGAGGTAGAAGATTGTAATGCATATTAGAATATAATTTAATGATACTGATTTGAATATAATTTATTTAATAATTGTTTGAATGTAAGTTCCATTGATTGTAATAATAGATGTTAATATAAGAATGGAATAATTTAAGAAGTAAATGTTGGAATATATGAAATGAACAGAAAACAGTTGTGGTATAATGAGAATTCATTTGAAATCTAATATTGAATATAAACTGCAGTAAGAGTTGTTGGAATCCTTTAATTGAAAAGAAAAGACAAGTGCATTGTAATTAATACGTTCAACATAAGAACTTACATTTTAAATTAAATTAAAACGAACATTTTAACGAAGTTTAAGCTTTGACTTGAAAAGAATAAATTGAATATTTATCTCTAATTGGAATAACAAATGTTGAATTTAAATAAAGAATTGAGTGAATGTTTTAATGAAAGAATAACATAAGTTGTTATTTGAAATGTATCTTGGAGATGTTGATTTTCAATAAAATAAAACATTTACTTTGTAAATAGTGTATAAATTTGGTTGTATACGAAATTTTATAAAACATGTTTGAATTAGTATAAATGAAAAAAAAACAGTGTTTTATAATTAGAATTCATTTGAAATTAGTAATGAAATTAATTGGAGTTAGATTAATTGAAATGTTTCAATTAAAAGGAAACAAGAGTGAAATTGTAATGAATGAGTTAATATAGGAACTTGCGTTTTTGTGTCAAAATGGAATGAACATTTTAATTCAAAATAATTGCATGTTTTGAGACGTGTAAAATTAAAATTTCATTTTGAATAAGTATGATTTTGTAAAAAGAAAAATTGAAGTATGGAGTAATATATATAAACACACTTGTTAGTATTCAAATTTTAAAATATATAAGAGGGTTCATGGTTGTGTAAATGTTGTGAAATCAATTAGAAATTACCTTGTATTAACAATTGTACGTTAATTACACATGTGCACATACATTTATATTTCCATTTTATATATGGTTAAAACTTGTAAATTGGTTGCATTAATGCGACCGTTACAGTAATTAAAAAAGTAAAGTAAACCATTTTTATAGTGCATGGATAGATATATATTCATAAATTGATAAAATTGGTTTGAGTACATAAATGTATAGATTGATTGGTTGATTAATTGATTGATTGTTAATTGATTGATTGAGTTAATGGAATGTGCACATATATTAACATAAAACGAATGTTTTAATAAAGAATTAAATGATATAATATGTGTATATTTGGGTTTTTGAAATGAATTAATTGGAGTAAGTTTTGGAATTTGGACCCCAAAGGTTTGTTTATAGTATATAAGTGGTCCCTTCATTTGCTTTATATTTATTATCACATCCACGTTCTCTTTCTTTTCGTTTTCATGTTCTCCACGTAGGTTATACTTGAGTATCCATTTCATTATTAGACTACTCATTCGTTTCTTATTAATTAATAGTAGCCTCATTTGATTTATTCCTAATTAATAATTGCCGCATTCTTTTCATGTGTTTCTCATCCTTTCCAAGTACTTTACCTGAAGTTTTTTTTTCCATTTTTAATGTGAACATCCAAATTAATATTCATGCCACCTCATTAGCATATATTATTCTCCATTTCTAAAGTTCATTTTGTTTATGCATTATTAGTCCTTTGTAGCTTCCTTTCATTGGCAATTCATTCTCTTGAAGCTTCATATTTAAAAATGGAAGATCTATTTTTATCTTCATTCATATTTTTATTCCTTTACTTCACCTCTTTCAATACTACCGTTTTTAAGGCTGTTCATATTTTTATTTTATTTCAATTCCTAGTTTGTTTATATATACCTTATTAGCTTTTCATTTGTTTCCATCTTCATTCATGTAGCCTCATTTTATTTTTCAAATCTCATCTTCTGTAGCTTCATTTTTCCAAACAAAACTTCCATCTCATTTTTCTCTCACTCCACCTTCCTTCTTCCTTTTTCATTTTTCTTCTTCAAATCTTCTTCTTCTCCTTTTTTTTATTCTTATTCTTCAAATCTTCTTCTTCTTTTTCAAAGCTTCCTTTTCTTTTTCAATCCTTCTTCTTCTTTAAATTTTCCTTTTCTTTTTCAAACCTTCTTCTTCTTTCCAATTCTTTTTCTTCAAATCCAGATCTATACAACTTCTCTATCTCTTCCAAAACTTTCTATAAAAAAAGATTAAGATAGCAAGGAAATAAAACAAAAGGAGAAGGTAGTAGCGGATCCAAATCTGACTAGAATATGGAAAGCCTAAAGGTGAGTGTTTAAACTCACTCACGAAATACTAAAATTTTATTGCAAGTTAAACCAAGTCATATAGTGATAAAATTATTGATTGTTGGTTGGGAATTTTAATTGACATTTAATTTGAATACCTAAACTCCAATATGTGTTACCTAATAATTATTGTGACATGTTGTTGAATTGGTTGATTTGTTGAATTGGTTGATTTGAATGTTGATTGTATGTTATGATGAATGCTATTGTGATTGAATGTGTATTTGTTCATTTATTTTGATATATCCTTGTTATCACCCTATAGTTATTGTAACCATATAAATTTTCATATTGATTATTTGAACACTGAATAAGGAAACAAAACCCTTGGATTTCATATATTTACATGAGAAAAAATTAGTATGTTTAGATTTACTATTTGAAGTATAAAAATGATTTTTGAGAAATAAAACTACAGTTACCTTATTTGAAAGTTTTCAAATTTAAATTCTGAAACTTTGGGAAGTTTTCATTAATTGAATTTTTAAACTTTGGGAAATTTTCATAAATCAAATCTCTTGAACTTTGAAATTCAATTTGGTATTTTCTGTAAATTTTTAAGTTATTAGAATGGATCTATTGTGAAATCTGTTATATTTTGAATATGAAAATAATAACTTTTTTGGAAAATTTGAAACTTTAAAAATGTAGTTATTTGCATTCCTTATTTCATCTGATTTTGATTTAATTTGCATAAGAATTTTAGTTCTGACTCGATTGTATTATTTTCCTTTACGCTCGGGTCAGCTTGAGTATTTCAGTGTTTCGAAGATATTATTTCTTGAAGATGAAGATGGAGTTTGAAGACTATATTTATTAATATTTTTCCGCTGCATTATTTGGTATGTTTATTTATGGTACTCTGATTGATGTCGTAAAAATGTGTAATCAAATGTGTTGTAAACAACTTTATGAACTGTTTTATTTTATTATTATATTTTTTCATTCCACTGCGAGATTCTGTGTATTGATTTTCTTCTTTTCTCTTATTTTCTTGATTAAACCTCATTGATAATCTGCTCTTTTGGATGGTTTGAGTTAGACATGTGTGGTTTATTGCCAACTTGAATCAGCCAAAATGGCAGGTCGTCACAATTCAAGTATTTGGGTCTCGGTCAAGAAAAAAGTATTATTATAAGCACGCTTTGAGAATGCGAAGGTGATTTTCATAGAAAAGAGGATCGAGAAATTTTTGGTAAGGATGAAGAAAGAGATAAAAAGATTTTTCTCAAGCATCGCGTAGATTGGAAGAAGAATATTTTCTTAAGAAAATTTATGGAAGGTTGATATATAATACATAGCCATGTGCATACCAGAAGTAACACTTAAGTGGATATTATTTGGTTAGAATGATCATAAATTATAACTCTAATGAATTTGAGGACTTTTGTTGTTAAGGCTAAAGGGAGATAGACCAAACTTCCATTTGTGGAACTTCAAATAGATCTATGTAGACCATAAACATGATACTTAGGTACCATGATTTTAGAGAATTTGGGAAACAGTCCAAGAGTAAAGAGAAATGACTTGAGTTGAGCTGAATTTGGAAAAGAAGTTGTGATATCTTTTTTATATTTAGGAAATCACCAGTTTGAGCAATCTTGAGAGGAAAGGAAGTATACTAAAAGGCTAAATGGAAAGTACCATAGAAAGAGGAAGTGAAATCCACAGTTGAGTTATCTCACTTGGTATCTAGGCATAGAGGTGATTAGGTACACCATTGAAAGAGTTAAGACAATATGTTATGCATTGGAAGTTTTATGGAGCTATAGTTAGTGAGAGTATACTCATGCTTGAGTTGTTTAACATGGTGCAAGGTGACACTATTTGAGTTAGTAGAAGGATTATTTAAAGTTACCAATGCACGTATGATTGAAATGGAAAGTTTTGGATGGTGGCGAGGGTTGGTTAGCGTAGTCAGGATTCAATTGATAGAAAGACAAGGACTGCACCAAATAGGTAGGAAGCAAGTACCGACAGGAGGCATGGGGTAGTCTATGGAGCCGAGCACATATAGAGTCCGTGAAGCTGAGTCCATAGTAGATAACGAGCAAGTAGAAAATCCTCGAAGAGAGATAGGATACGCTATAAATATTGGGAAGCCATCATTAGGTACTTGTAAAAGTGTCTATGTGGGGTAGTTACCTTGGTTAAGCCATTTTAGCTAGAGAAGCTTAGATTATCTTTGAACTTAGGATTTAGGTGGTATACCTTTTAGGTAGAGACCTTTGGACGATGGGACTGTTTGTAAACATGTCGATAGGACATGTTATGGGTGATGATTGCTAATGGATGTATATGGATGTTTATGGATGCAAATGGTTACATTTCTATACATTAGGATATTAAGTCTTTTAGGCGCACACACTCATATCATATGCATATTATTTTCTAATTATTGACTGTTATCCATGGATGTTATGTATATCGATATCGCATGGTTGAGCATACATGTAGAGTTATCAGTTTATTTTAGGATCTTGCATACATTTGGATGCATAGCATTGGCATACTTACATAAATAGGAGGTCGACTGAATCAGTAGACCGACTACTCTTTTGAATTAGTTTAGGTTCATATGAATTTCACGTTGCATAATTACATAATTGCATTAGAATTATTAAGGATCATGGTTGCCATGGATGATGGATGAGTACATTGATGTAGATTTTGGTTGTTAGTTGCATTTTCTGTTCTTAGAGATTTCGGGGACAAAATCCTATAAGGGAGGGAGAATGTGACACCCCGAAAAATTTTCCTGAATAAATAAGAAAATATAAATAAAAGTCAAGAATGAAATTAAAAGTAAATTTCCACAAACGTCCGAATTTTGCTACGGGACTTGCACCGTTGTGTCCGTAGCAGTTTTCTAGATGATTTTCATACATAATACTTCATTACCCGAGTTAGTATGAGAAAGGCACGAGTATCAAAAGATCAAACGAAAAATTAAAATAGAAATTAGAAAAAATAATAATAACAGAGGGTCAGGTCGATCCTCAATAAGGTCAAGTCGACAATGAATGGTCGACCAAGCCCTAGGGACGATCGACCCGATCATGTGTTTATCGAGTGGTTAATTTTCCCATGTCGCTTCGTTCAATAGACCATATTTTGTGCGTGCAAGCCAAGTAACTGATGAAGGGTTTGGATCTGCTCTAAATTGATTCGATGGTTGGTATTAGTTGGTTTCCCCTATAAATTAACAGTTAATACTTGGCCAAAACTCTAATTTTTAGATGTCATAACGAAGTGCTGCCAAAATCTAAACTCAAACCATAATCTCTCTAAACCCTAATTCTCAAATTAAACCCAAATCTCAATCCCAAATCTATCTAGAGCTAAATTAAAAGGGAGATCAACCAATTAGAGAAGAGGCTAAGCAAAGCTAGGGGGAATACACTAGTGGGGGCCAGATCTGAAGCTTAGGACTGAGGTGAGTGGGCATAGATCTTATAATTTGATTATTAGAATTTAAATCTATTTTAAATGGTTAGATAGCCTAGAAAACTTAGTTAAATGTTTAATTGAATTTAAATTTTCAAATTCTAAACCTTTTTATTTAAATTAGAATTTGATGTTAGAATTATTAATTTGGACATGTTAAACTGTAAAACCCCAAATTGAACCCCTAAATTGATTTGAAAATTGATAAATTAAAAATGCGAATTAGGGTAAATGGACAATTAGGGTTAATCATTATTGTTAATTGCATTAAAAACTAACGACATGATTAAAGGAGTCGAATTAAATTAAATTAACGTTAATAAAATAAAACTCGCATGCATAGGAAACAAAATAAAATGATCCGAACATTAAAAAATTTAATAGGGATGGTCGGCCGTGGGCATGCCTAGGTACACCGTAGGTGGTCGACTTATGGTGTCCCCAAGTTGACCGTCCATAGTGTAAAATGGGCTTTTTTATTGTTGTGGACCCTAAGCCTAATAAATGAATGAAACAATAATTTCTAGACTATGCTGAATTATTTATAGACAGTGGTATGTGCTAAAGAGATGATACGGAAAATGAGTTTCTTATTAGGGTCGTTGGTGCCAATTTAGTTCATGTTTCCATGTCATAAGGTAGGACGTGGAGGGTTGTTGAAAGATATGCAATTTATTTCACATTAAACTCAGGGTGTTGCGACCGGGTGGACACAGCACTAGTCAAGGGCATCTCAGAGTGTTCAGTCCTAACAAGAGATCCAAGTGCTGCATGTTTTTCTGGCACAAGCATGACACGTGTGAAAGCTGGCTAGGATGGTAAGAGGTTGAAGATCAATATAAAGCTAGATGGGACCCAGTTTAGCAGGAGTGCAAGCGCGGTGACTCCGAAGTGGTACGTAAGAAGTATTTTGCCACTACGATCGAGAGAGTGAGAGCAAGTACATTCGATGAGTCACTTTGCGAGTTTGCATTTCATATTCTTCCTCTCCAAGTGTAGTGTGTGTTATAATGGGATAGTAGATCCCTAATTTATCGATCGTTCGGATGAGGTTCGATTTGTAGATGGACCCACTATGTTAGACTGATACCCTTAGGTATGTGACATTAGGTATGCACGGACATAGTACACACACTATATCACTTAGAGTAGGTTTAGAATTAAGTGCACTTAATCATTTTATTAGTCGTATTCTCATTCACCAGACTTTTGTCCGACCCCCCTTCTCTTCATTTTCCCCCACCACAAGTTGTTAGGTTAACTGTGATTTGTTATTAAGCGAGGAAAAAAGGAGCTCAATAATTGAGTTCTAATATTTTCTATTATTCTCTTACAGTTACTTATTGCATTAGAAGTATGTAAACTTATATTGTAATTTGAAAATAATGTATTTTGTAAATAAAGTATTAAGGAGACTATTTATATGAAATGTCTATTTTTCTGTATTTATATTTTAATTCCTTCCACTGTGAGATTTAAAAATTTAGAATGTCTTAGAACTCTATCTGTGTAATTATGCTCTGTAATGTTTTAAAAACCCAACAACTCATATTTCTTAGCATGATCCATGTCAGAAAGTGTGGGTCGTTACAGCAGAAGCAGAACGAAAAAGTTGCTGGAGTGGCAGAGGAGCTTACTGGAGGAAAGCAAAATGTCCCCCCTAAGAATAAACAACTCAGTACCGAGAGGAATCATCTTGGCACTGAGAGGTCTAATGAACATAAAATGGGACAAGGTGTTGAAGCATTAGACTTATCTGATTCAGAGTAGGATCTGCAACTTGATGGTGATGATTACGAGCTGCACGTTGAAGCTAACGAACATGGAGTTTAAAAAGCTATAGCAAAACCAACCGAACGTCAATAGAAAACCAGAAGAGTGATCTCCCAAAGACTGGAGAGCCTAGATGTCAGTGGGCAAACCGAGAGCATTTTCAGAGGCAAACACTCGGCATAGCCCTTGACAGTCGACCTTTGGAATACCATGCCAGTGAAAAATACATAGCGGATATGGTTAAATAGTTAATAGAGGAAAGTAAAGGGAGAAAAAATGGGGATTGGGGTTCCACACCAGGAACAACTCCATTTATGGAAAATATTCTAAGAGAAGAGTATCCAAGAAGTTTACGATGCTAACGATGCCAACGATGCCATCGTATAATAGGACGATTTATAATAGTCAACATCTACTCAAGTATGAATAGAACATGGATGGTGCCAGGGCGACCGATGTTGTTCCTTGTAGATGTTATCCTATTTTCTTCAAAGGTGTTGCATCGATGTGGTTCACTAGGCTCGTGTCGAGATCCATATCAACCTTTGACGAGTTAGCTAGAAAGTTCTTGGAGCAGTTTCGACTCCATGCTGCATGACCTAAGGATGTGATGTCCTTGTCATGTCCGTCTCAAGGGTCTAAGGAGTCAATAAATGGATTCTTGAATTGCTTTAATATTGCTGCTACAGAAGTAAGTAATCCGAAGGAAGATTTGGTATTCATGGCGTTGGTCCGGAGCATGCACCCAGACATGGATTTCAGTATATGGTTGAAGATGAAACAACCTATGATAATGGAGGAGTTCCACTGGAAGGCTAATCAGTTTCTACGGTTGGAAGAGGCAAGTCTGGCTTCAGGGAAAACTGATAATGAACAATTAAAGGAAGTTATCCAGGGCAATATGCCAATTACATAAGCTAGAGAAAGCTCTAGTAACGCGGCAGTTAATATTGGAAACTTTGGTAACTAGAAGAAAAGGAATCAAGGTCCTAGCGAAAGGTGCGATGAAGACAAGAAGCGTCTAAGGTATATGAAACTGGAAGACTATACGCCGTTGAATGACATGCTGGAAAACATATACCTTGCCACTCAAGGGACCGAACGATAAAAAAAAGCTGCCCAAAAGGAGGCAATCGTGTAGGAAAGGCGCTCCGAAAAGTTCTGTTGTTTCCATGAAACTCGTG
Source organism: Allium fistulosum (assembly GCA_030737815.1). Lineage (NCBI taxonomy): Eukaryota > Viridiplantae > Streptophyta > Magnoliopsida > Asparagales > Amaryllidaceae > Allium > Allium fistulosum. The sequence continues at coordinate 222,690,480 of CM060902.1, forward strand.
GACACAACATGAACGAGTGCTGACATTTGAGGGACCTCCTTGAAGAACTGATTGGGAAAAATAAGCTCAAGTAGTACATTACAGAGCCATAGAAAGGTGGTCAAACTACGAGCCCAAGCGAAATGATGGAAGACTGGTTATCAATACCATTACTGGAGGATCTCATCCGGCGGAGAAAAGTTGGAGGGAAATGGAGCGGTATGCGAACTCGCCAAAGCATGTACCGCTAGAGGATTGCTTTGCCATAGAAGATGGAGCTTCAGCCAAGCAGTAAAAGCTGATAATGGATAATGCTATGTTCAGTAACAAGGAGGTTGATTAAGTCGAAGAGCCAACTTTTGACCCCATGGCGATAACAGCAAGCATTGGACCACCAATAGTATGCCGGGTCTTGGTAGATACTGGAAATTTCATGAACATACTATTCAGAAGGACATTCGATCAAATGAAGATTAACATGAAGGAAATTACAGCTTGTAGAACTAAGGTCCAAGGGTTTACTGACGAAGCCAAACAACCAATTAGGACAATCGATCTACCTGTGGAGTTAGGTGAAGGAGATTGGAAGATAGTCCAGATTCAGAAACTTGTTATTGTGGATGAGCACTCAACATATAACGCCTTTTTTGGGCCGATCGACCCTTGCTGATTTTAGAATAGCTCTAGCTCCTTGGTGTCTAATGATGAATTTCTCTACTGGGAATGGAGTCGGATGGGCAAAAGGAGACCAGAGCACAGGAAGGGAATGTTATGTCATGGAGCTAAGAGGAGCAATGCGATAGAAGAAAGGCAAGAATGTGGAGGGAAAGCTCCGCATTCGAGATTCGCAAGCATATCAATTAAAGTCTGAACCCTGGCTTGGGAAACATAGCAGGGTTGATAAGGCTATGGATCCTAAGAAGTAGTCAGGGGAAGGGAAGCAACATCGGCAGAACTGATGGTGAATGTTCCAACTAATACAGATGATCATGCACGGGTTCTAAAGATTGGATCTCAACTCTACATCAATTTAAGGAAGGAATTGGTTAATTTCCTCTGAGTAAATCTGGATGTGTTTGCTTGGATGAATTCAGACATGTGCGGGATATCACTAGAGATAGAGTATCATGCAATGAATATCGATCCAAAGTTTACATCGGTCAAACAAAAAGGCGTAGTCTGGGTCCGGAGTGATCTACTGCGTTGAAGGAAGTATTGGATAAGCTGATGACTAACAGCTTTACCAATGATGCTCTATACCCGGAATGGGTATCCAATCCCGTCTTGGTAAGAAATCAAATGGAAAGTGGCGCATGTGTGTCGACTATTTGGATCTGAATAAGGCATGCCCTAAGGATAGTTTTCCTATTCCCAGAATTGACCAGTTGGTAGATGTGACCATAGGACATGAGTTGCTCTCATTTATGGACGCTTATTCAGGCTATAACCAGATTCTGATGCATATACCGGATCAGGAGAATACTAGCTTTATAACAGATTTGAGGCTATATTGCTGCCATGTAATGCCGTTCGGTTTGAAGAACGCTGAAGCTACATACCAAAGATTGGTAAATTCTATGTTAAAGAATCAAATCACACGGACGATGGAGGTATATATAGACAGCATGATTGTAAATTCATGATTATCACGGAACCGTTTAGATGATCTTTCAAAAATGTTCGAGTTTTACGGAAGTATAGAATGAAGCTGAATCCGTTAATATGCTCTTTTAGGGTAGCATCGAGAAAATTTCCGAGATTCATAGTCAATGCATGGGGCATCGAGGCTAATTAAGAGCAGATTAACGCCTTAAGGAATGTAACTACCCCAACTACAAAGAAACAACTACAAAGCTTGAATAGGAAGATCATTGCCTTGAGTCGGTTCATCTCAAAGGCAACAAACAAATGCACACCATTCTTCAATGCTCTCAAGAAGGGTAAGAAAAACTTTTAGTGGAATCAGGATTGTCAAAATGCCTTCGAGGAGTTGCCGAGGCACATGGAGACACTATTCGCCCTATCAAAATCGTTGGAAGAGGAGGATTTATTTGTTTATTTAGCAGTGTCTACTCACGCATTGAGTGCAACATTTGTACGTGAGGAGGCGAGAATCCTAATACCGGTCTACTGTATCAGTAAGCGGTTTACTTGAACTAAGAAGAACTACCCAAAGTTTGAAAAGTTAACGTATTACTTGCTGATTGCATTTAGGAAGTTGCGTCCATATTGTTAGGTTCATCCGATTAAAGTATTGGCAAATCAGCCTCTGAAGCAGGTAGTATACCAACCCGAGACTTCGAAAAGGTTTCTAAAGTGGAACATAGAGTTGAGCCAATATGACATCACTAACCATCCGAGAAGAGCGATAAACGGGTAAGCATTAGCAGATTTCATCGTTGAGTTTACAGCAGGAGATGGTGAAGAAGCGGACGATGCGAAGGAAGTTTCCCATTGGTAGTTATCTATGGATAAAGCTTCGAACGAATATAGTTTGGGCTCAAGATCAGTGCTCGAAACCCTAAAAGGAAGGTTAATATACTATGCACTAAGCTAGAGTTTCTTGCAACAAACAACGAGGCTGAATATGAAGTGCTAATAGCAGGACCGAGGATAGCAAAGGAACCAGGGATAAGGATGCTCCACATATTCAGTAATTTCCAATTGGTGGTTTGTTAAGTTAGAAAGGAATATTAGGCTAAGGGTGCGAGACTTACCCCTTACCTGACAAAAGTACCGAAACTGCTGGAGGGTGTGGAGCACTACACCATCATGCATATCCTCAGGGAGATGAACGCAAAGCTAATTTGTTGGCCAGCTAGTTTTAGGGAAACACAAATGATGGGCCTGGTTTCGATGGAGGTTCTGATAGCTTCAAACATCGATCAAATGGATTTCGACTAGATTTTGAAGATCTGGGAGGAAGAGGAGTCATGGATGACTTCGATCAAATAATATTTGCTTAAGGGGATTCTCTCGAGAGACAGTAAAAGAAAATCCTTCGAAAAGCACCTTGATTCATGATGCAAGGAGTATTGTACAGAGGAGGATTCTCGACCCTTCTGCTTCGTTGTATAACCAAGGATGAGGCTAGGAAGATTCATCTGGAAATTCATGAGGGTAACTGTGGTAATCACACCAGGGGGCAGACTTTGGTTAAAAAGACACTTCACTATGAATATTTCTTGCCAACAATAAATTACGACGCAACAGACCAGACGGTGCAACCGTTGCCAGAGTTTTGTGAAGATCCTGGGATCCCCGTCTACAGAGCTTTCATAAATGCTTAGCTCATGGCCTTTGCGATTTGAGGAATTGACCTAATCAGTGTGTTACCGATCGTGAAAGGTGAAGCTAAATATGCAATAGTTGCAGTGGATTGCTTCATGAAGCGGGTTGAAGCAGAATCGCTAGACACAACCACAACAAAAAAGGTGATCGACTTTGTGACAAAGAACTTCAGTTGTAGGTTCGGAGTACCTTAGAAGATCATCACGGACAGCGCAACTCAATTCGAAAGTACCAACTTAAAGGATTTTTGTAAGCGATACAGAATCGAGAAGAGCTTCTCAATGGTAGCACATCCGCTGGTAAATGAACAAGTGGAGACGATGAACAAAATCATCAAGTCTACCTTAAAGAAGCAATTAACTAAAGCTAAAGGCAACTGGGTCGATGAGCTTTCGCTAGCATTATGGGCTTATAAGATGATTTACAAATCTACAACTGGACATCCACCGTTCACTTTGACATATGGATCGGAAGCTATGATCCTAGTAGAACTAGAAGTCCCTTCTCATCGTAAAAGGCATTTCAATCCAAAAGTAAACGAGGAACTCTTGCTTAAGTCCCTCGATTTGGTTGACGAGAAAAGGGAAGAAGCGGAACTATGGTTAGCTGCTCACCAAAAATAAGTAGCACATCACTTTAACACAAAGGTCCAAAACCATAATTTTGAGTAGGGGATCTCGTCCTGAAGCGAGTTTTCTCGGGTACCGGAGCATGTATTCCAACTGGAACCGTACATAATCGAGCAAAAGCTTTTAGATGGAACATTCAAACTAGCTACGTTGATGGAACTCTAATTCCGTGGGCATGGAATAGTGACCTGATGCGTTACTATTAAATTAGTTTTGTTTATTTTTTTTCCGCAAATAAACCACCCAGGGATTTTGGAAGGAATGTAATATGGCAGGATTTGCCATTTCTTTTAGCATGAATTAGTTTCTCGAACCAATGGAACCGTGTTCTCGCAAGCAAAATTCTTGACAAAGGACATGCTCCTCAGGCCTTGAACATGGCCGGGGAGCATAGCCCCAGAAAACCCACTTAAGGATCGATCGTATAATTCGGCCCCGACCTTTTGGAATTCATCTTTGCTCGAAGATTGACAATGACATGAAGGTTTAACAATTCACTTAGAGGTCGATCAGATAATTTGATCTTGGCCTTCAGGAATTTGTCATTGCCCGGTGATTGGCAGTGACGAGAAGGTTTGGCCACCCACCTAGGAGTTAATTATATAATTCGGCACCGACCATTAGGAACCTTGTGTTGCCCAAAGATAGACCACATCGGGAAGGTGAAACCACGACCTTTAGGAATTTGGCATTGCCCGGAGATAGGCGACATCAGGAAGGTGGAACTCTAACCTTCAGGAATCTGTCATTGCCTAGAGACTGGCAACATCAAAAAGAACAATCACTTACGGGTCGACCAGACAATTCAAACCCAACCTTAGAAATTTGTCGTTGCTCGAAATATGGCAGCACCGAGAAGGAATTCTCGAAATTGAATAATTAAACCGTCGGTTCCCGAGGATATATAGGAACTGGCATACAAATTGGGTTCCACGACTATGCTAGTGGCCAAGTGGGACACGCTGGGCTGAAAATAGGCAAGGATTGTCATGAAAAACCAAGGACAGATGTTATTGGACCCTTTCAGGCCAAGATCAGGATTGGGAAAAGGTAATCGAGATGGGGTATCAGATAATTTTCCTCGCAACATTTATCTCCCTCTACTGCTTAGAGACGGGCATTTGGAAGAACAAGTTCTGCAAATTGGATTCAGTTCGTGGAAAAAAAAAATAAACAACGATTAACTGTTGCAGTTGACGCTTCCCAGTCATAGGGGGTGATGTGAAAATTAAACTATTTACATCAATAATTGGTCAAAGGAAACTCAACCTAATCGGAATAGGAATAACCACAGAGTTAGTTAAATGACAGTCTTATCTTGCCAAGCGGAACACTTTGGAAACTATAAACAGGGCTAAAATGACGGTATATAGCTAAAGCAATTGCAAGAATTTTATTTATATGCACAGAGTTGCAGTAAATGAAAGCATTGCACAGAAGCAAACATATATAATATATGAAAATTGCAGTACAAGCAATTATATTATGTACACAGACGGTTAGAAAATAGGTATAGTATATAATGGTGCGGGAGAGTGAATGGAACAGAGATTACAAGACAAAAAGTGATGTTTTCTTTACTTTAACTTTTATATACAAGATAAAGCGGGGGCTACTCTCGCACAAACATGGTCTATTTGCCATTAAAAGAAAGCCAAAAAGTATCCCCTACTTGCTCTTCCCTCTCTTTCTGCCCTTGCCACCGGAACCGCTGGGATGCGTCTTATGCTTCCGTTTGCCCTTGATTACCCTTTCTTTAGAGGGATCGCCCTCAGACTTGGAAGTCTTGCCTCTAGTAACGGAATTAGGCTCATCAGTCTTCCCGGTAGAAGTCTTGGAGGATTTGATCTTGAATTTTTGTGGCCTTAGCTTGATTGTGGGAAGCTTAGCAGTAGGGCTTGTAGGAGTGGAGGCGGTAGGATTAGTGGCACCAAGCTCAGGTTTCACCTTAATTTTCTCAAAGTCGGCCTTCAACCTCTCCGCCATAGAAACATGATCCTTTGGGTCCATAACACGGGTGATTGTAAAGTCTTCTTCCTAAGATTGTGAAATGTCCTCCAGCCCTTCCAAAGCTCCATTCTTTTGAGAATCAGGACCGAGTCCAGAACCGGAAGGTAGGATGGGAGCAACAAGTCTTAAAGTGATGGAAGTCGACGTGGTAAAGATAGCTGCAGACCCTAAACCCTGAGTAGGCACTCGTGGAGGAGGAAGATGCGATTGACCTACAAGTTGACAAACAGAAAAGTAAAGGTAAGTGATGGATTCACATGAGAACTGAAGCTTCTAGAAGTCTGATGAAACAAGAGACATACTTGAGCTTGGACTTCATTCCATGGAAGGTTTGGAAAAATCCCCCTCTTCGATCATATACCCCCTTGTTTGGTCTACGAAGGGGGGAATATAAGGCTCGAAAAAAGTTGTCGCTGCGGAAGCTGAAACAACGCGGGTAGTTTCGGAGCTAACTCCTATAGGTGTAGGAATAGTCACCGCGGGCTCTCTAGATTTTGGAGTAAACAATTTATGTTGACTCAATGAACCCGGGCCCGTAAGAGCCTGAGCGGTAACAACAGTATAGGGGAGTCCTCTTTGGCAAGTATGGTCTTTCCCTTCTTGAGTATGATGATGTCTTCTGCATCGAGATACTCAGCCTTCAATTCCTATTCGGAACGATTATCGTCGGCTGCCGCTGTTCGGCGTAGCACCTCTTCACATGCATCGGCTAGGGTCTCGGCTTACGAACTCCCCAACCACTTCAAGTTTTTATGTAGAATCATGCTGGCGTAGAAGTGTTGGGGAGTTTTGTTCAGCTCCTCTCTTTCTTTAGCCTAGTCTCCATGAGTTCCTTTAACTCCACCACAACTGATGCAAGCTTAACCTCAGTGTCTAGCTTGTTAGACATCAACAAAAAGAAAATAATCAACAATTTTTTCTTTTTCCTCTCTAAGCCTTTGCAATTTAGATTCCTGCTCATCGATAGTCTAGTCCCTGGCCTGAATGGTCTTATCCTTTTCAATGAGGGTAAGGTCCCACTTGGCAACTTGCTTTTTCAATGTCGCGCCCTATTCATGGGCAACTTTTAACTCATTCCACATTACAATCTCAGCATTGTTGTGAGCCCTCTTAATAAGCAACTTGCAACTCGTTCTACATCACAATCACTGCATTATTGTGAGCCCTCTTCATTTCCTCCATTAAGTTGTCTATGCTAGCCTTTGATTTGAGAGCGGTGTCTCTCTCTCCAGTTACCTTTGCCAAGTCTTCTTCCCGATTCTTGATAATTCTTTCACATGTTTCTTTCTCAGAACCGAAAGACCAAATGTTGGTATAATTGATCTTGTTGACTTTGGAGAGGGCATAGCACAACCACTTCCACTCGTAGCCTTGATCAATATGTTTTGAACGCTTTGAGCATCCCTATCTGCTTTCTCCTTTGGGACATCCTCGATGTCTTGATCAAACATCATGCTATGTAGGAAAAGGTCAGGATTGCGCCTACAGGCATGGCAGAGCTGAAAAAAGAGAAGCCGGGGGAGTAGAAATCCCTTTGGATTGGGGAGGAGCTACAACAGTCAGCGATTGAGAGGTAGGAGCCTATTTGTGAGAAGAGTCTTGAGGTTTAGTACGTAGTAGCGGAATGTCAGAAGAGGGACCACGACGATCTTGTGATTCCTTGTGTCGCTTGGTTTGATCACGCAACAGCCCCTCTTCGGCCTGCCTTTTCTTCCTTTCCTTCTCAGCTCAGTGGTAGTCTTGTGCCTCTCTTTCTTTCCTCCTACGGCTTTCCTTATCGGTTTCATAACGGCCTCGATAGCTGGAATGAGTTGGATTCTGGTTAGGAGTTTGTCCTCTAAACTCAAAATTCTTATACCTATCCCTTCCCATGGAACCTGAAATGAGAAGAGAAGTAGAATAAGTGTTGGAATTTAAAAATACAAGTGAATGCAGGGATATGTGTTCGTGATCCTAGTGAAGTGCATAATGCTGATGACTCTCTATATACTCTATAGACCATGCTGGCAAGGAATTAGAGATAGAGTCTTGCCACCTTCATTCATATTCCTCCAGGCGAGAAGCCGAAGTTGGGGGAACCTTTGATGAGAAGATCGTTAGTTAAAATATCAAAATTTCTTAAACCAGCGAATACGTCGCCGTGAATGCGATCTCGAGGAGTGATTTTGCCCGAAGGCAATGTGGTCGCTTCTTCGGCTTTCTCAGAAGTTTCAAATGGGGCAAGGTAGGAAGTTCAGGGCCTTCATAGGGTGTCTCGTCGAAAAGATTCACCTTCTTCTATGCTAGCCTTGTAATCGCTATTGCTATTGTCAACGTCTTCTTCTTCCTCTTTGTCTTCCTCTTCCACTATTGGTTCCTTCCCTTCTCTCTTTTCTACACCCTCACTCTCTTTGGGGATTGGCTGCATCCCAGCTTCTACAACCCCTCCTCTCTGGACATCACCACAACTGGCTCCTGAGACCCCCTTTAAACGAGGTCTTTGGCATGCACCGTGCCCAATGGACCTTCGACTTCCCCCTAAAGATTCTTGTCGGAGCTGCAAGTGGGGATAGACGATCGGGTATGCACTCTAGAGCCATTAGGTAGTGGTGATTCAGTAATGCATATCTATCCAGGAATAGCATGCCATACCGTCTAAGATTTTCATTCGTCGGGAGATGTGTAGGTGTGCGATGTTGCAAGTTGACCTCCCTTAGACCTTTTAGCATGTCAGTGTGCTCATCGCGAGCATCTCGAGCCAGAATGCCAATGAAGAACCAAGCAATAAGTTAAGCACTTGAACTAGAGGAATACAAGCACAAAAAGGACAGAAGAAAAGTAACTTACTTCTAGACAGTCAAAAATTGTTGTTGCCATACGAGCATCGAACGGAAAAGTACTCATTATTGAAATATAAGCGCTTATTATGGAGATCTTCCATGACCATGCACCTACACCAAGCTTTGATAATCATAAGTGATGGTGAGTCGTGCCTTTACTTAAAGTGCATAAGATAAGTAAGTTGTTGGAAAGTTAGGGCCGTTGGAACCGATTCATGAAAAGCATGAACAGGGAGCTTAGGAGAGCATACACATTTGGGTGAACTTGGGACGGAGCTAGCCCAAGCTCTTGAAGAACCATACATAGAAATGGATTGAATGGCGGGATAGCACCGCCTAAGCGCATGTATCTATTGCACACTGTGTATCCCGCGGAGGATGGTGTGCTCGTTCACCTTGTGTTGGGAGAAGCACATCGCCTTCAGGAATCCTGTATTGGCGACATATGCTTTGAAGCATCTTGGGAGTAAGAATCATGGGCATTTGTTCCGAAGGGTCATCCAAGACCCTTAGATTGACATATTCATTCGAAGGGTAGGTTGATTTTGCAGTGAGTCTGCTGGTACAACTGCACCCAATAACCCAGTAGTATTTGAATATCCGGGCCTGATAGGTATAAAAGGTAAAGAGTAAACACCCCTACCTGCATACCTATACTATCCAAGAGTATTACTGAGTAATACTGATAATATGGAGAATGAGGCGATATGGGATACACATGTGGATATTCCCTTACACTAACACTAGTATGTATTTAAACATCAAATAAATAACCCACTTATACGTACACAATATCGACACAAAGCAATAAACATGTGTGCCATTAGGATAGAACAATACATAATGTATGGTAAATATCAAAAAACATAGAGTCAGAATCTCAACGATAATATATAGTATAAAACAATGAGACTATACAAAACAAAATAAAAATCTACAATGCTAAATATCTAGACTCCTCTATGCCCAAAAAGTGCATGAACTAGTCTCATCATCCCTATACCTGAATTGTCTCGTACTGACCCGAGTATTACGTAAATAACACATGGGTCAAACTACATCTAAATCAAGAGGTTACACATATATAGATATAGAATATGCATAGTACAATAGTGATGACATACAAAACAATAGTATAACTAACAACAACCACAAAACCAAGCATAAAGATGTCATTACCATATAAAATCACATCAAATACTATCCAATCGAAACTATATCAAATGGGCGAATCATCCATGTCCAGAATCATCATTAAAGTCTAAAAATCATCAAATATGAGATGTCATCAAGTATAATTAAGCTAGTAAACATCAATGCCCAGTTATAACTCTCAATCTCAAGTAATAAAATACCAACATCCATATAAATACAAGCTGCCTATAAGAGAAATCATATACAACAAAAGATATGAGAATGTACTATACTCTAGACACCTATCCATATATAATCTCATCTCATAATATAAAAATAAATAAGAATAAATCGTGATGGGGAATGACTTTACGACAAATATGAAGTCCTAAGTAAAGTCATATATACATCAATATGTGGATCACCTAACCCATATCTATACTTAAGCGAGGTATATCAATAGTATATGCCAATCTACCACTCCATTAGAACCAGAAGGGAGAGTGATGGCCGTTTTCCCACTCTAGGAGCCCAGGGTCACCTAACCGGATCTGCTCCTACAATCTTCAGTTACCTTGACGGACATCATGACTCATATCCACCAATGGCTCATCAACGCATAGCCTTTTAGTCATGACTCTTTTTTGCCTTCTATAGGTAACATACTACTAGCCTATGCGACAAAGGAGGCTATAGGGCACCTACCCTATGCTTCACCTAACCCATATTTCCTGATATAGGGAACCTACCCTATGTGTCACCTAACCCATATCTCTTGATATAGGGAACCTACACTATGGGTCACCTAACCCAAATTCTGTGATGCACATCAAATAAAATATCTAATAAAGGCATCACGGATCTAGGGCACGACCCCAAGATCAAGCCGTTATGGTGGATTCTAGCCATCTGTTTCGCTCCAACGTCAATAAAAGGAGTACATCATGATAGTGGCACACAATATTAATAAATATAAGGGCACCTACCTTGCTCACACCTATGAGCAACACCTCACATAAATATAATCTCATCATAGTATTTCAATCACGTGAGGCTCATCTACTTACAAAGAATAGCCAAATAAATATCACAATAGCTTCCCATAACGTTTTATGATACCCAAACATTTATTCACTACTCAAAAACTACACTCGAACTCCACAATATTCTGTAATACGAGTCCAAAGAATAACCAGAGAAATATTACCAAATGCCCCATCCTAGACGATATTATAGCTCCGTTTATTCAGATTCCTCGTCACAGAGAATAAAATATTACAAAATTAAATAGAAGGATGTCATCACCATATGAAATCACATCAAAAGCAATTAATCAAATCTCTAACGGTGAATAATTAATAATATCAAAATCAATGTGGGAGAAATAAAAATCTTAAAAGTGTAGTAAAATTTCATTTAAAAAATATGTCAAATAAAAATCTTATACTCTTAATTGTACTTATATTGATTATGAAATAACTTTAAAACTGCTTATAACACTAATTGAAAATATTTCTTATTTTCATAAATTATTTAAACTTTTAAATAATTATTTAAAACCAATAATAGCTTTCTTTTCAATTAATTAATAATTTTAAATAAAACTTTTCTTCAATAAATTTTATACTCTAGAACCAATAAAACTTGCAAAACATTTATATTAAATAATTTCACACTATTTGTATAATACCAAAAATAAGGATTTAACACTATAATTTACTTTTAAATCCTTATATATATATAACATTCAAAATCATTTAACGAATCAAATATAATTTATAGATTTTACTATATAATTTTCTATAATCAAATTCTATTTTATAACAATTTATAATTTCCACAATAATTCTACTTATATTTCAATCCATTAATTATAATTCAAATCCATTATTTTTAATTCAAAATATTTGCAACTCAAACCATTAAATAATTTCAGAACATTCAAACATAAATTAAAAAATGATTATATTTTTCAATATGCAATAAAACTTCTTAAATCAATTTATATTATGAAAAACAATAACAACCTTCAAAATTTTATTATATAATGAATAATACTTTCATTTATTTATATAATCTCAAAATAATGATTTAAAATACAAAATTTTACCTTTAACCGCTTACTTGTATATTTCAAAACATTTAAGATCACTTTATAATCCAATTATCCATTATGGAAGACTTTCCATAATTTTCTATAATTAGTTACTACTTTTAAATATAAATATATTTTATATTTATTTTAAACTATAGAATACAACTCAAAATCTTCACTTTATACTCAAATTAATTAGAAATAAAACATTTTCCTTTAAATTATACTATATTTGAAATTCTAATATTGTAGAAAAGATATTTTTGTTTATTTAAAACATATCCAAAATCATTTAATTATATTAAAAGAGTTCTATATTATAGAAAAGATATTGAATAACTGCTTAAACAACCAAATCAGCGAATAAACGATGTCAATGTTGCTTCCAAGCCATCCATCATTGCTGCTAGAGGTTGCTGCCATCATTAATCGCAGCTTTGCCCACCTTCCATGTAGCCTTTGCCACCATCAGGTCACCAACAACCACGTGTCACACTAACTCTAACGCAGTAGCTTCTGTTTGATTCCCCGCTCCATTAACGCAGCCAAGCATAGCTCGAAGCAATTCGTGCTTTAACATTGCAGCATCCAGGAGTCGCCACTCCTCACGAATGCATGCTCATCGCCATAGCCGTCTACTCGCACCATCGCCAAACTCTACCAAGTCGTGGTGCAACTTCAACCGCCATCGATCGTCTTCCTCCCCTTGCAGGGTTCGCCCATGCTAGGATCAAGCGCCTTCATTCGTGACTTATTTCCTTTTCCTTTCACGATTTGATTTTGGAAAATTCTAGCGGGGATTAAGGAAAAATGAGTTTGAGTTTGGGTATGGAAGAATAAGGCTTGGGTTAGGGGATTAATTAAAGAAAAAGGAATAAGCACTATAAATGGGCTTGGGCTTAATTTAGTTAAGGTTACTTTAAATTTTGATTTTTGTCCATTGCTATTTTTCTTTCTTTTCTTTTCCTTTCTCTCAAGTAACCCCTTCAATTTATTTCAATTTAATTGTAATTGGTTTATACTTCATTCTACAAATTTTTATTTTGATAGTAGCACAATTTCTTTCAATTTAGTACTTGTTTGTTTTTATTTAATTATGCATCGTAAAATAAATTTATTTTCAACTATTTCAATCAAATAAGAATTATTAACACTTGAAAAATACATTTATATTATTAAAACATTTTATTCAAGTTTAATATATTTTCTTAAAAGATTTATTAAATCTATTCAATTTATTAAAACAAAAATATTTTATTAAATAGAATTTAACTAACTAAAAAATTATTTTGAAAATATTAATTATTACAAATCAAATTCAAATGTTTTATTATAATTAAATTTAATTATTATTACGACATAGAAAACATGGTTGTTACAGACTCCCCTTATAAAAATTGCGTCCTCGCAATTTCTTATATGAAGACATCATACAACTCATACCCTGACTTTCTTCGTAGCTATGATCTTATATCAAACTTAAAATGCTTAGTCCTTTTTGTGGTCTATCTCCAATTCTCCTATCGTTTGCTACAATTTAAATAGATTCAATTCAACGATTATCTACTTTCGCATGCGATAAAAAATTAATGAATATTTTCTAAGTGTTGCATTTTTCAAAAAATTTCAATAGAATCTCCTTTGTACAGAGAGTATTTCAAAAATAAAAACACAAATAACATAATAAAATATACATCACAACACGAGGTATCCTGAAAAATGAGGAAACAATATAATATCACAATACCCATCATCATATTCCTAAAACATACCTTATTTTGCATTATCAAGCGAGTTCGCTTAATTTGTTTGCAAATATGCACCAAATTTAATCCAAATTGTCTTCAAGTACCTATACTTGACTCAAAGAAATCATATAAGATCATATTTATATTAAAAGTAGTATGACATTGATATAACAAAATAACAAAGTTACATTTTCATTTTGGCGACATTGCGTTTAAATTTTGAGTGCCATAATGTAAAATTATTCAGTATTTCAAAAAGTTAAGTTATAGTATAATCAAATTGATTTTTAAAACTTCTTTCGGATCATAAAAATATTGAGTGAATCAAAAGTTATGGTCTTTTTTATAAACATGCAATTTCAGAAACGATTATCAAAATGCAGGTCCACCTTTTTCAAATCCAATTTTGACCTAGCAAACAACAAAGTTTTACAAAACTTCCAAAATGAAACTTGTTCCATATCATCTTATTCTTAAAACAAATATAAGATCATTGATAAAGGATAAAAGGGCTGAAAGTTATGATCAAAATACTACAGCAGTTAAGCTCAGAAATTTCAAGACCAAGGCTAAGTTTTTAATCCATATTCAAAAGAATTTTAACGTTTACAAACTTCATATTTTCAAAAAGTGATCAACAAGAAAATTGTTACTTGTGAAAATACCTCTCCAATGAAAGATAAATCAATGGAATCCGATTAGAAAGTCAAATATTATGACTATTTTACTATGACACTCCTAAAACTTCACGATTTTATTCCAAATTTGTTTCAATTGAATCAAATTTTCTCCTTTCTAAACTACAAAATTTGATTAAACATACTACATCAAAGTCGTTTTGTGTTTCCATCTTCTTTTTGAAAAGATTAAATATCTCCAAAACCTAATCTTTTAATAATAAATTGTGACTGTAAAACTAAAATTAGTTTCATACTCTTATTCTCATATTAAGAATTTGAAAATTTCTTCACATACTTAACTTCATTTGAATAAATTTTCAAAACTACCATACTATAAATAATTTTAATTCAAAAATGAACGTTTTTAACACACACCATTTTTTTAAAGAACGATTCTTACTTCAACATATTGAGTAACATACTTATTTTAAAATTACTTTTAATTTGGAAAATCATATATTTGCATTTAATACCATGATATTTATACATTCTTTTCACTATAAACATATATTCATATCATTTATTCAAATCATATTAAATAATCTCAAGTCACCAAGCTCTATATATTCATCACCACTTATTACTATTATTTTCAACTTTAGAAAATAATTTACCCTTTTTCATATCAAAATACCACTATCACATTTACAAAATATTATACTCTTTTTAAAATATTATTTTACTCATTTCAAGACATTTCCCTTTATTAAAATATTGTCTATAATATTTTTTCATAGTATCATTCTCCTTCTAATATTTTTTTAACATAATATTATTTTCTAAAATGTTGTGTCAAAATGTCTCGTCCTAGTGTTTAGGAATCTCTATCGATAACATTGGCCAGACGCATTAACCAAAATTTTTAAAGCACTCAACGGACAAATTAACATGAATTTAATTACGAAAGTTTTTTTCAAGCATTTTAATATATAATTTTAATTTCTTACTTTGTCAAAATCATATGCTTGATTTTACTAGATTTACATATTAATGGTGAATACATTAATACCCAAATAATCTATCACCATCGACACACAATCAAGCAATCATACATCCAGAAACAAACCATATACATCCACAAGCAAGCATTCAAGTGGGTTTAGAAGTTTATGAGTGATAACTCCTACTCAATTCCCACATTCTAGACTAAGCCAAATAAAAACCAAATTAATATAACCAAACAAACATCAAACAATCAAAAAACAAACAAGAGCCTTTAGTATAAAGCTATTTATTAGCATGTGCTGTGCACTCTGATCACCACTGGATCATTCTTCTCAACTTGCCACAAATGGTTTATTTAACAACACCGATGCCGACACCACTGGTCTGGCTAACAACTCTTTATTTCACTACCTCCATTCACAACTTAAATTCCACACGGAGATTAACACTCAAATGTGATTAGGATAAAATAATATATATAGTAAAAAAAGTACGTCCCCAGAAGATTACCCTAGTAATCATCGTATACTCCTACTATCCCATTAATATAGGGTAACTGCCCAACACACCTAAGGGGACAGGAACTCTAGGTCACTCTAAGGTCTTGACTCGTGTCTTATGTATAATGTATTGCTCTGAACCTACTCAGATACCAAATGTAAACACCCCCACCTCTATACCCATTCTATCCAAGAGTATTACTGAGTAATACTACCAGATGATATGGAGAATGAGACGATATGGGGTACACATGTGAATATTCCCTCGGGAAAACACTGGTACGTATTTAGACATCAAATAAATAACTCACCTATACGTACACAGTATTGACACAAAGCAATAAACGTGTGTTCCTCTGGGATAGAACAATACATAATATATAGTAAATATCAGAGAACAAAGAGTCAGAATCGCAATGATAATATATAATACAAAAATATACATCACAATGTCATATATACAATGTGACAATACAAAAAAGAATATAAATCTACAATACTAAATATCTTGACTCCTCTATGCTCAAAATACGCATGAGCTGGTCTTATCATCCTTATACCTGAATTGTCTCGGACTGACCAGAGTATTACGTAAATAACGCACGGGTCAGACTACATCTAAATCAAAGGGTTATACACATATATAGATATAGAATATGCATAGTATAACAGTGATGACATATAAAAAAATAGTATAACTAATAGCAACAACCACGAAACCAAGTGTAAAGATGTCATCACCCATATAAAATCACATCAAATGTTATCCAATCGAAACAATATCAAATGGGTAAATCATCCATATCCAGATCATCATCAAAGTCAAGAAATCATCAAATATAAGATGTCATCAAGTATAATTAAGCTAGTAAACATCAATGCCCAATTATAACTCTTAATCTCAAGTAATAAAATACCAACATCAATATTAATATAGGCCTCCTATAAAAGAAATCATATACAACAAAAGATATGAGAATCCATTATACTTTGGACACCTATCCAGATATAATCTCATCCCCTCATATAAAAATAAATCAAAATAAATCATGATGGTGAATGACTATACAGCAAACATAAAGTCCTAAGTAGAATCATATATATATATATTAATATGTGGGTCACCTAACCCATATCTATACTTAAGTGAGGTATGTCAATAGTATATGCCAATCTACCACTTTGTTAGAACCAGAAGAAAACTGATGGCCGTCTGCCTGCTCCAGGAGCCCAAAGTCACCTAATAGGATCTGCTCCTATAGTCTTTAGTTACCTCGATGGACATTGTGTGTGACGCCCCACCTCTATGCTCATAATAACAAAGAGTATTAAAAGAAATACTGTCTATTATTATGAAGAATAAGGCTGGATAGGAGCGACCATCCGTAATTGGCCTTACACTAATATTGGTTATCTCGATAGGAGTGGTATATACTTTTTATTTTTCATCTATTATTTATTTACTCCCATCGACATATCCAATTATCAGTATAAAACAAACTACGATAGTTCATAATAGTTTAGGACATTAGATATAACAATAACACAGATAATATAATTGCGGAACACAGATAAAAACAAAAGTCTCATATATATATAACTGATGTCAGTTAATACATAGTTGACACAATACATACGATACAACTACAACTGTCGACTCTAGAAGTTATATATACACGTACATTATCGACTAATATACATGAATACATATCGTTCTATACAATGACACGACTACTACAAAAGGACAATGACAACTTCAGAAGATGCGAAAAGTCTTCAAATCCCAAACAGCAACTCAAAGACGGAAATCTACAACCTGAAATAACTCGGGTCTGACCCGAGTATTACATTCAAAAGAAAATAATACCCAGGTCAGTCTAATTCAAACCAGTTTATTAGTGCATATAGGCAGTAATAATTTAATTAGACGACAGTCACAATAATTCCCGTCTATCTGATTCTTTAAACAAAGAAACCGGATAACGGTCAATATAACACTTAACAGTGTTTAACAAAAATCAGCAGATTTAAATCATCAACAGAGATAAATAAACAATTTATCAAATCGACTAAATCAATTTAAAACAATTGAAATTGTCACTTTAAAACCATCAAAGTTTGATTGGCTGCCGTACACGCACGCGTGCACGGCCTCGCCAATACGGCATAAAAGATCAATGCATCACGACGCAAAGAAATATCAATTCAAAACTGTCGATTTGGGTGGCTGCAGTGCACACTAACGTGCACTGCCTCGCCACTATGGTGATGTAATACGCCAAAGACCAACAACATCAAAATCAAATGGTATCAACCAAAGTCAAGGCAACATGAAGTCTACGACTCAATTTGCAAGTCCAAACCAGTACACAGTGTAAACTAATGCACTGAGCAATGACACAGACAATTCTAACGTGTGTCAAAGAGTATATGCAAGGGTCAAGCATGTGAGATATGCAACAGATATATATGGTGAGGCACAGGCAAGACTATGAATGCAAACATACATACTGCAGTGGAGCATGTGCATATGTGAACAGCAACTACAAACTAATCATGAACATAACCAGAGCTCAAATACATGTGAACTCAATTGGACAGTACAAGGTAAGGATATGAGCAATGCAGGTAAGCCAGGTTACTACATGAATGAACTATCATAAGCATGGCAACATGATTATCAGAGACTAGAGGGAAATTCAAAGCTAAGTGCAACAACATGAAACTGCAGCACCAAAGTGCAAAGTCCAACATGTTCAAGTTCATCGGACCAAAGATCAAACAGAAAGGCAACAGGCTCAAGTTACAAACTTCTACATCAACCAGAAAAACAAGACCCCAATGATAACAAGCTGCAGTCTCATCCAGATGATGAGCTCGAAGTCAAGGCATAAGCAAACGAGCAACCATCAAGATTCAAAATCAGTAATACTATGAAACCAAGATTTGACTGTCTAAACCAATCCAAAGAAATGAACTGGTAGGAGCAAAGACAGTACGCAAGTCAAGGACCAGAGACCAGTGCACCAGACAGTTGTAAATCAACAACTAACATGAAGTGTGGATACGAAATGATACAGGATGCAACTACACAAGGCAGATTGATAGAGTGCAGACGCAAGTGGTACAAGTCATGTTAACTGTCAACAATGTAATGACAGGAAGATAACTACAACGAACTCAAGTGAATGCACACATCAGCCGAGATCAATACAACATGGAACCACAGATTAACGTGTATCATAAACAATTCGAAAACAGTGAAGTCGAAATTCCATGGATACAAGAAAATAACCAAAAGCAATAGCAGTCTTGAACAAGGACAACTGCAGTTTGTACTCAAGTCAGGTTATGACAGTGACGAAGTCACAGAGGAAAAACAATAACCAAGTTCAAAATCAAAGTCGAAGCTATCAGACGTCAGGAAATCAGAGAACAAGGTTCGAAATCATCAAATACAGCAAAATCGAATAACCGAGATAACCATTCGACTATTTCGAATAATCAAACCCGAAAGTCACGTAAGAGGTTCACATGGCGATATAAATTTCCAAACGAAATCGAACAGTAAACAACAAACTCAGAAAACATATACGAACGAGAATCATCAATTTCGAACGCTAATAAGCTCAAGTTAGAATTAGATGTGAGTATAATATACTCACCATTTCAACGCGACTCGGAGGAACTCGAACGAGCACGAATTTGAGGATCGAACAGCTTCGAGTAGAAGCTGTGGCATCCCTATGTCGAACGAGCCAAGCATGAAACCCTAGCAGCCCTTGCAAAATCGAAGGACGATCATTCGATGGAGCAAGCACGCCGGAGCTTATAGTCTAACAATCGTAGTCGGCTTCTTCTGAATTTCAAGAAAACCCTAATTGTTGAAGGAAGAGGATCGAACGAACAAGAGCCGCCATTCTTTTTCTTTCGTATGTTACTTTGTTTAGGGTTCGAATAGAAAATGAGTTAGGGGGAGGGAACAGGCATAGGCCTTTATCTCAACAACATATAGAAATGGGCTGAATAAAATTTAAAAAGGGAAATGTTTATTTAAAGCCCATATATTCTTTAACAAAATTATTTAAAAGAATTTCAACCCAACATTCGAAGAGAATTCAACCGATTAAAATACCAACAATAATTAGCTACCGATTTAATCGTTCTAATGACGATGATCAATCGATACGGAACCTCGGGTTGTTACATTGTGACTCATATCCACTAGCGACTCGTCAACACATAGTCTCTTAGTCATAACTGCGCTTTGCCCCTTAGGCAACAAACTGCCGGCCTATGCGATAAAAGAGGCTATAGGGTACATATCCTATGAGTCACCTAACCCAAATCTTGTGATATAGGGAACCTACCCTATGGGTCACAAAAACTAAATTATGTGATGCCCATCAAATAAAATATCTAATAAAGGTGTCGTGGATCTGGGGCGCGACCCCAAGATCCAGCTGCTAGGGTGGATTCTAGCCATTTGGTTCTCTCTAACGCTAATAAAAGGAGTACATCCTGATAGTGGCACACAGTATCAATAAGTACAAGGGTACCTATCCTGCTCACACGTATGAGCAACACCTCAGTTAAGTACAGTCTCATTATAATTTTCGTCATGTGAGTGTCATCTACTTACAGTGAATAACCGAATAGATATAACAACAACATCCCATACCACTGTGTGATACCTAAACGTTTATTCACTACTCATAAAATATACTTGAACTCCATAATATTCTATATAACAAGTCCAAAGAATAATCAGAGAAATATTATTGAATGCTCCATCAGTAATGGTATTATAACTCCATTTATTCAGATTCCTTGTCATAGAGAATAAAATATTACAAAATCAAATAGAAGGATGTCATCACTACATGAAATCACATCTAAAGCAATGAATCAAATCTCTAATGGTGAATCATTCATCATATAAAAATCAACGTGGAAGGAATAAAAATCATAAAAGTGTAGTAAAATTTCATTTAAACAAAGATGTCAAATAAACATATTTCTTAATTGTACTTATATTGATTATAAAATAGCTTTTAAAATGCTTATAATATTAAGTAGAGAATATTTCTTATTTTCAGAAATTATATAAACTTTTAAATAATTGTTTAATACCAATTATATCTTTCTTTTCAATAAGTTAATTTTAAATAAAACTTTTCTTCAATAAATTTTATACTCTAGAAATAATTAAACTTGTAAAACATTTATATTAAATAATTTCACACTATTTATATCAGAAATAAGGATTTAACACTATAATTTACTTCCAAATCCTTGTTTATATACATATGAAACATTCAAAATCAATTACCGAATTAAATATAATTTATAGAATTTACTATATAATTTTCTATAATCAAATTCTATTTTGAAACAATTTATAACTTCCAAAATAATTCTACTTATATTTCAATCCATTAAGTATAATTCAAATCCATCATTTTAAATTCTAAATATTTGCAACTCAAATCATTACATAATTTCAAAACATTCCAATTTGAATAAAAAATGATTATATTTTAAATATGTAATAAAACTTCTTAAATCAATTTATGTTCTAAAAACAATAAGAACCTTTAAAGTTTATATTATATAATTTATATAATCCCAGAATAAAGATTTAAATACAAAATTTTACTTTAAAACCTTTGCTTGTGTATTTCAAAACATTGAATATAACTTTATAAACCAATTATTTGTTCTGGAAGACTTTCCATTATTTTCTATAATTAGTTACTACTTTTAAATATAAATATATAAACTTCAAAATAAATTATATTTATTCTAAACTATAGAATACAACTCAAAATCTTCACTTTATACTCAAATTAATTAGAAATAAAACATTTTCCTTTAAATCATACCATATTTGAAAATCTAATATTATAGAAAAGAGATTTTTATTTATTCAAAACATATCCAAAATCATTTAATTATTTCATAAAAGAGTTCTATATTTTTTCTAAGGTTTGAATTTTTTTCCAGAAATACTTGAATAAACTTTATAATAAAAATCCATTTAAAATAATATTATTACTTTTATAATATAATTTATATAATAGAAATTTATTTTATTTTGCCTTCAAGATAACTCCAAACTTATAATATATTATAATATTGATTTTGAAAAGGGTTTTATAACCAAAAGAAAACTATATTTATATTCATAATTAAAATTATATTTGTAAATATAAAATATCTAAATTGAAGAAAATTTAGTAAATTATTCATGAAATACTTTTAATTAAATTTCAAAACCCTTGAATAAATTTTTAAGACTTTTCAAACATCTTTTTAAAATAAGAAAATAAATAAATATCCAAAGATATAAATTATGGAGTAAAATTACTCCAATAATATGTATTAATCAATCAACACTATGAAGTTATTGTGTGACCCAAGTCGAGTTGCACCGAATTCTGGACATCTATAAAATATACACATATCGACGTACAAATATATATATATATATATATATATAATTCAACTCACAATCCGATAGTGTTCTGTTTGCAAATTGATACTCCACCCAACACAACCATCCAACATCCAAACAACAATCAATTCCAAAGAAACAACCAAACCAAGCATTTCAACCATAAAATCAGATAATAGAGGGGTATATTCATAGTTTGCATAGATATTAGAATATAGTTGTGAGTGTAAACTCACTGAATAAATGCTTGACAACCAAATCAATGACTAAACGATGTCAATGTTTCTGCCAAGCCATCCGTCATTTTTGTTATAGGTTGCCGCCATCCTTAATCGCAGCTTTGCCTGCCTTCCACGATGCCTACGCTACAATCAGGTAACTAATAACCATGTTGTCACACCAACTTTGACGCGGTTGCAGGATACGACAAGTAGTATCAAGTAAGTTATTAAGAGACAACTTAATTATCTAGGAAAAGTGTTTGTAACATAGCAAATCGGAGATAGGAAGGAAAAACAACTAAGGAGGGAAGATGCACACCAATAGAAAGTATCGGAACCGAGAGGAATCTATTATTATCTGGGCAAACTTAGGGTCTCCAGCATCGTTGGACTTGCATCTGGACTGTGGATTTCATTGGACTACGACTCTACTGGCTAATTCCTCTATAAATACCAACCCTATAACAACTAAGAGAGGACTTTGGGCACTTCTCCTTCTTCATCATCTATCTCTCTTCACTATAGTAACCAAGGCAAATACTCTTAGCAGTTCTAGGATTAAGAACTTGTCAATCCTTTATAATTGTGGCTCATAATTTTCTTTAATCCTCTCCAATTATCTCCTAAATCAATAATCAACAAAGGTAACAGTGGACGTGGACCAGAGATTGCTGAACCACTATAAACGTTCTTATGTGTTCTTTAATTTTCTTATAGCATCTGCTAAATCTCAATTTTTCTACAGGTTTTTGAGTGTTGTGCCATTTTTTGCATTAACAAAAAGGAAGCAAACAACACTCAAAAGTCAAGGCCAAAGCCAATTTAACAGACTCTACTTTTATAATACAAATATTCGAGGAATCATAACTAGTATGCTCGAATTCATCACACACTCTTAGAAACATGTCTACTAAATGATTGTGGTAAACTCTATAACTTAATATTTCAAATGATGCGCGTGTGTGTACGTATGTGTATGCACCACTAATCACACCATACCTCCCGATCCAATCATTGCGGGTCCCATGCCAAAAGTATACTCCGAAGATTCCGATAATCTTCCCCGATATGCTTAAGTTTGATTTCGATGCATATACGATGTTCTGAAGATGAATGAACCAACATAGGAATAAATATTCATTATATCAGCTCATCAATCGACTGGTAGGGTCGACTGGTCGACTGACCGATATTTCAGTCGATTGGTTGACTTAACCAGCTAATTGAATAACTATAAATTTAGCCTACTTCTTTTCTGTTTTGTTTTTTCTTTTCCAATCTCGTCCAGTCGATTGGTGGGTTTCTTTCAACCGACTGATGGCTAATATGTGGGTTATTCAGCCTACGTTTTAATTTTGGTTTACCCTCTTATTTTTGGACATTTATACAAACTTCTTGTGTACATTTTAATATAGTTTTCTGACTCTATAAAGGGGTTTGTATGGATTCTTTGTAGAATTATGCGTATCATTCCAACCGGTCAACAATGATTCAATCCAGTAATAATCAATCAATTACCTATAGATCATGTAATTATCATCCAAAGAATTTGATAAATTAGCTACTATCAATTAGATGTTACTAACTACAAATCAACTCATGTGCAGAATTAATTAAAGGTTCTGTGTATATTTCTTTCATCCTATCATATTTCTTAACACTACAGTAGACAATGGATCATTGATTTCCAACTCAAAAATTATGATTAGATCCTTGATTTCATCCCTAGATCCCTCCTCTAAGCTTTCTATTTAGTGAAAACTCTAGAGTCGAGCTTTTTGGCTTGAATGAAGAAGGTATGACGGTTTGATAGAGAGTTATCAAATTGAAATTTTTGGTGAAATGAAAAAGATAAGAAATGTTTAGCGGTGGATGGGTTATGATTTCTCTATCAAGGAATAAAATGAGAATATGACCTTTAGAATGAAATTATAGAGGTTTTTTTAATTGATCCTGATGGAGTTTGAAGGCGCAACCTAGGGGTAGTTATGTAAATACTTATGTAACTTAACTCTTATAAAGAATCTTGCTCGAGATAAAGTATATTTTTGGTTTTATTTTATTTATGTTATTATATTATGATATAATTAATGATAATAATACATAAACGTATATAAATAGAAAATCCTTAGAAAAAGCCTTTTATCGATTGAAATTATGAATGTATTTGAAACCATGAGTTTTGAATCAGTATTTAAATACTTATCCTTAAATGTATCTAGTCAGCTATATTAAGGAAATGATATCGATACATCCATTGAGACTAGTGTACATAATGCTCTACATACGATGAATGGTAAATTACTCATGATCGTCTTGGACACCAAGGGGTTACATACTTGTGGTTGTTTGGAATAATCACAAAACGGCCTAACGAGAGTCTTTTATATGTTAATACAACAAAGCCAAAACAAAAGATCTCATGTAAGGACGTACAATAGCCTTCAGACTTAAGAGTATTGTGGATCTTAAGTAATTAGACTATACTTTGATTATGGTCAATCATACGACATCGCGATCATTTTACGACCATAGTTGGGTAGACATTAAACCACTTGAAGTAAAATACTACTCAAGAGATGATTCATCATTTTTATTGTAGAAGTTTAGTACAACTTTAATTGATTGTCAACTTAAAGTCAAAATCCTGGCCAGAGTAAAATGATTGATCAACAAATATTATTGTATTGAATTAAGAACTTTAAATTGGTCTATGCAATTAACTACACATATTATTAAAGTATTTGACTATTGATCAAACTCTAGGTCTTAGTGATATAATAATGATGAAAAGAAAATGTGCATAAAATATCGGTACAAGGTGTGGCTTGATAAAGATTAAAAATTGGATTTTGCCTAAATGATATATAAGCAAATGAACTTGTAACGACCTGAAATTTTATCGCTTTGATTTGTGAATATTTAATTAATTTTATATATTAAAGTAAAGATTTTAATAATTAAATAACCCTCTTTTAATTTATAGCTAATGATGGAAAATTCATTTTTGAATTTGGTTTATAAAAATATTTAGTTTAAAGGAAAATAGAAAATGTGACCGGAAAGCTTTTTCCGAAAATTTAATTTTTCACTATTTAAATGTTGTTAAAAAGGTTGTAAATTCCTTAATATACTTAAGTGCACATTTATGTAGTTGATAAGGATTTAAGTAAGTGTGAAAAATGTGGAAATATAAGTGTACTTAAGTGAAAAGAAAGATTTGACAAATTTTCAAGGTCAAAAATTAAATAAAAAAGAAAATCATGACATGTCACTTTCATTCTACAGCATGGTACAAAGGAAGGCTTTTGCATGTTGGGTAAAGGGGGTGACCTTTGGTTTAGGCGTGTGAATCAAGGGGAGAGCAGTTTGTGGTAATGTGTTCAAATTCAAATGGAGGGCATTTGTACTAAGGGCATTTAAGTAATCTTATACTTTCACTTTATATAAAACTAATTCTAAATTTCTCTCTCTATCCTTACTTAATTTTCCACTTTATAAATTTTTTTATATCTTATTTCTAAGGCTTCAAACTCTCATTAACGGCTCCCTACCATTTTTTAAATGTAAGAAGTTCCTTCTTTTTCCTTTTTAATTCCTAAATTTCACTTAGAAATACCTTCTTTCCTTTCACCTTTAACTCCTCTTAGCCAAACAAACCCCCATCTACCTATGTTCATCTTAGCTGAGCCCAAACTCACATGGCTGAGCCCAGTTTGCCTTGCTTAGGTCCAAAAATCACTTTTTGCCAAAAGATTTACAAAGTTCTAGGCTTATTTCAAAGTTTGAAAGCATTTGGTTGATTTTGGTGAGAAAAGCTCACATTTCTATCAAGTTTTTAACTTTATATTATTGCTAATTTAATGTTGAATCTTGGATGGAAATACATGTTGTTTGATGTGTGTGTGTGTGTATGAGATTATATATGTATTGTTTGGTCTAGAGCTTATAAGTATAGTTTGGATGTGAATTTATATGTGCTTGTATGTGAATTTGCCTTAGACTTGATAAAAAGTGTTATGGATGCGATAAAGTTTGGATCTTTATGTGTGTTTTTGACTTGAGATATGAAAGGTATGCTATGGACAAGATTTTGTAAGAGGATGCTAAGAAATTTAGCACCTTTGTATGGTTTGGCAACTTGGAATCCTTGTGTAAACAATTTGGTTATTTGTTCTCAAAAATCAAAAGGGTTTTCATGTTTCAAACTTTGTTTTAGTTTTAAAAAACTCTTACTTTATGTTTCAAAAAGTTAGTAAGCTTCCATGAGTTAAGTTTCAAAAAGGAAAGCCAAGACAAGTTTTTAAGTTATGGTATCCATGGCGATAGTTGTTACGGATGCAGTTTTCGGTAAAAGTTCAACTTCTTACAAAATTAATTTTTTATACTTAAAAATATTTTAGAAATGCTTTATAAACTTATAATAATGATGATTAAGATAAGTTAATTAAGGATTTATGAATTAATTAATTATTCAATAAGTTAGGTAATTAATAGTTAATTAAGTATTAAACATGGTTTATTAATTATAATTAAGATGAGATGGATTACTAATTAATTATCTTTTAATAGTGATATTAATTTTAATTAATTATTGATTAAGTAAGATTAATTTTTTTATTAATTATAATTAAGGATGTGATTTATTTTTAATTAATTATTAATTAAGTATAGGGTTGATTAAGATTTAATCATGTTTTTAAAAAGGACTTAACTTGTAATTAATTATTTAAAAAGAGGTTTAAGTTCTTAATTACTTTGTTTTTCAAGGACCGATTTGTTTAAAGGAAACTTTCTTTTACAAATAATAGTTTTAAACATAAGGGATTCTATTGTCGATACCATTAAGTAACCATACAAATGTGAATAGGTTATACTAAACTTTGACATTTGTTAGCAGAATAAATCCCCTTTCTGCTATACCTTAATTAAGTAAATTATTGGACATCTCTTAGCAGAATAAATCTCCATTCTGCTATATTAAACTTAGTAGATTGTTTGAACTTATATTTAGTAGGACAAATCACCATCCTGCTATTACGTTATCTGGACATGTATCTGCCAGTTGGTTTATATTGACATGTTATTCCATTTTTTGGTTATGGATTTTATTTGCATATATTTTGGCTTATGTAAATAACTGTTATGTGACTTGGGAGTTAAATTTAATTAAAATGGTAACTTAATTTAGTACCATTGTGGTCACTACGCCTCCTTTCAAATTTATAAAATTATGGTTTTTAAATTGACTTTATTCTATATCAATTTGAGGATAAGTGTTTTAAATGACTTTATTAGTTGTCCAATTATTTTGATAAATGTATTTACAAATGAGATTTTGTAAATAATATTTTATACAGGATTTATTTAAAGGAGATTTATAAACAAGTGGTAGATTTTGATCTGGTATTAATACCAGTAGGAGGTGGGAGGATTTCAGAAGTTTGCAGGGGGCATGTTTGATCAGAGGAGAAGGCATTGCCTTTATCTAGGTCAACTGATGAAGAGAGTAATTTCTTTGGTCTTCCTCTTTTGCCTTTTGAAGAGATAGCAAGTGAAGGGATTGTTTTATGCAAAAGAATGTGAGGAGGTTGGGTTAAGTTAGAATAGGGGATAGAGGAAAGAGGAAGGTTACTCAAAGAGTTGGATGGTTGAACAGCTTGAACTTAAACACCTTATCAAAACTTCCTCTTTACAAATGTTGGTGATTGCTGAAACAAAACTAAATCATGATCTTACTAACAAAATTTGCTCTTTCATTAACCCATCATGGTCCAATCTCTACAATCTTGCTCAAGCCCAATATGTTAGACTGCTTATGTTATGGAATCCTTCTTACTTCTCTATATCCCCTATTCTCATCCATAAACAGTTCATTCAACCAGTGTTCACACATCTTGAATCCTCCACCTCTTTTAATTTCACTACCATCTATGTAAATAACTCTAAGATCCACAGGCAAGTGTTACTTGATTACATCTCTTCTCTCTTCGCCACATCAACTCCTTGGATATGCCTTGGAGACTGGAATTGCATGCAATATGCAAATGACAAGCTTGGGGGTACTCCATTATCTATCCACTCCACAAAACCTTTAAACAATGCTATACAAGCTGCTAATCTCCTTCCAATTAATAGCACTGGTTGCTTCTTTACCTGGAGCAATTGCAGTCACATTAATTCCCCAACCTTATGCATGCTTGATAGAGCATATCACAACTTTCAATCTATTCTCACTTGGCCTTCCCTCTCTGCTTTTTTCCCTCCCCCTTCCCTTTCAGCCCACTCCCCCATTATCCTCAATTTTGGTAGGGTTGCCATTAAAAGTCCCTCCTCCTTTTCATTTTTTAACAACAGGACTGATCACCCTGAATTTTTAAGTTTAGTCAATGATAAGTGGAGAATTGATGTATTTGGGAATCCAATGTATGTTTTACAAGTCAGGTTAAAAGCTCTAAAGTAAGAATTGAAGACATGGGCAAAGAATATTTTTGGTGATGGCAACAAAATGTCCTCTGACATTAGATCTCAACTTCATGTTGTTCAATCTGCTATGCAATCTTTCCCTATTAATCCATCACTGGTAGAGCAGGAAAAAACACTAAAAATATCTTTACATACTGCTCTGGTAGAAGAAGCAAGGATGGCAAGACAAAAGTCTAAAGACTGCTGGTTATCTCAAGGTGACAAAAATATTTCTTTCTTTTTTCCCAAATCCCTTAAAATTAAGCAATACAACTCAAATATATCCACTATCCTTAGCATTGATAATACTCCTTGTAATTCCCCTGACTTTATTAACAAAGCGTTCCTTTCATACTACCAGGGCTTGCTTGCAAACAAATCCATTCCCTCCCCTTCTTCTGATTCTATCCACCAATACCGCCTCCCTAAAATCTCTTCATCTGCTAAGCTTTCCCTAATTGCTGAAGTCACTTCATTAGAGATTCAACAAGCCATATTTTCCATGAATTCATCCTCTTCCTCTGGCACTGATGGTTTCACTGCCCACT